>CM059601.1:189208699-190458699 GCA_030412105.1 Cyclura pinguis
GAAATGCTTTGAAGGCACACAACAACAACAACAACAAAAAAGATCATGTTTGACATGGTAGAAGTGTTTATTATGGACAAACAGTTCCATTGATAATCTACATCTGAACCATTATAGGATTGATATCAGTTTCATCATCACACCAACAGAAAGGGAATGTCCCACAACATGGCTGCAGCCATGGCTTCCATATAGTATGAAACAGATCCAGCTGTTCTGGGACAGCAGTGAGTGTTTTTTGATGCTCTTCTATAGCTCTTTCAACATGACTTACAATAGTGTTAAAAAGTGGCTCAGTTGTTGGCGACAAGGGATTGGCTTCAGAAGGGTCACGAGAGAGGTCGAAAAGCAAGGGAGGGTTGTGATGAATTACACTGTCTCCAGAACATGCGCAAAGTTTTCTGTCATAACAGCCACCATCTCCCTCTGGATAAAATCTGGGAGTCACATAATGGACCTTCCAGAGAGCACCACCTGAAGAAAGAACAAATTGAAGCTGTAAGAATTCCTACTAGATAAACCCCTGGTGCTTCTCAATGCTGCTCCCAGTTGAAAAGATTTTAGAAAGTTTACAGTATTGCATGCAGCTTGACCATAGTGAATTGTTACCCACTGTAGAAAGAAGAAAGAATGATTCTTCATGAAATGGCTCTGACATTATGTTTCTAGAAATAATCTAGTGGGGTACTCCGTGATGTATTTAATTGACAGAATAATGGGGTAGATGGGTGAGAGAATCCATCTTGTAGAACTCATTTCAACTGAAATGAGAGAAAGGAAAGCTGAGAAAATATAAGCTGGAACTCTCATAGTTACACTGAAAGTTTTACTTTTCACAAGCTTGCACGAGGGGCTCTCCAGTACCTTCTTATGCATTTGTATTCCTGTTTGCTCATAGCACTACAGGCCAGCTGATGTGTGTGCACAGTTCTGTCTTCCCAACAATGGAAGCAGCCTGTAATTGGCTGTGGAGCGCGCAGAGAAGTTGCTCTGCTCTGCTTCTCTGTTGTAGTTGCCTCTGCAGTCTGTGCAACTATGCTGCAAAAGCTTACACTTTAATGGTGCTGAACAGAATCTTGTCCTATGTGACAATCTATACCCCAATAAAGATAGATA
Organism: Cyclura pinguis; assembly: GCA_030412105.1. Classification (NCBI taxonomy): domain Eukaryota; kingdom Metazoa; phylum Chordata; class Lepidosauria; order Squamata; family Iguanidae; genus Cyclura; species Cyclura pinguis. Next base: position 189,209,816 of record CM059601.1, read on the forward strand.
AAATATATATTTTAAAATTGAGCCAAGTACTAGGTGAAGATAACACCACATTGTCTCAGAAGAGTAGAGATACGAAACAGACAAACAAACAAAAACACCTGACATCAAGCAGCCTTTTTTTAAAAAAACAAAACATGCGATAAAAGAAGGACTCTTTGGAGACAACAGTCAGTCACCTGATGTTTCTATGAAGTCATAAGAGAAAAAGTTTCACACTTCTATAGAACAAACAAAATATCTGAAAACCCCCTATGAATTTAGCTATGTAAAGAGAGATCTTTTTTCATCTGCTGCATATAGTGTTTAAATTCAGGTTTAGATGAACTAGCATATATACCCAGCATTGCCCGGGATTTTATTTTCACATAGGTAATACTTGTTAGGAAGATTTGAGATCCCGTGTCTCTAATTGCCCAAACTGCTTTGTCCAGGACCTGTAACTTTTCCCTGTATTCCCCAATCCAATCTGTATTCAGAGTTATTAACATACAGAGGTTGGCTTCCTGAGGGAATGCGCTGCCTTCCTCCTCGCTGCTAGGCCTCATCTCCATAGCAACCAGCCAGGCCCAAGAACTCCCCGGCTGAGAATTCTAAAGGCCCCTCTCTAAACTGCAACCCCCAGGATTCCATAGAATCTGCTCAGGTAGCCAATCATATGAGGTCTTAACCTCACACAGCCAATTATATGAGGTCTTCACCTGCCTGACACAGACAAACAAACAGGCTTTGACTTTTATATATTAGTAGATATTTGCAGGGGGGAGGCTCATCTCCTCCTAGAATTTCAATGAAAGGACACAAATTCCAATCAAAGCAGGAGGGTTTGGCCGCCTAGATCTTTTTACATACCATCAGGTATATCTGTTGTCTGGTGTTGATTTTGGACACATTCACTTACAGTAAGTAATCCACCATGGTCAGCACTTCTGGCACCTCTATTTAAATGGACAGTACTTCACTCTCATTTTATAAAAAACATTTGTGTTTTGCCAGCTGTTTCAGCAATCAGAACTGTGTGGCAAATATTGTCTCATCAATTGCAATTTGACCCATATGTTCATGCCAAATTGACTTTATGATGAACCCAGATGGCAAAATCAGTAATGAATTATTCTTATGAAAGACCTGGGCCGATAATGGAATTTTTACCTTACACTGGATACCTGGTGTTGATGACGAATTTTTGCCTTTTTCAGTTTTACAAGAGCGGTTTAAACTACTTCTATCAGCTAAATGGCAATATCTATGACTGAAACATTTGTTATAATCCAGATTTGGCCCAGCATCTTTAAGTGCATTTGAGGTTCTCTTAATATCAGAGACTTTAATTGAGGCCAACCAAATATCCAAACCAACTCTGTGTGTGTGTGTGTGTGTGTGTGTGTGTGTGTGTGATCTATAAATAAATAAATAAATATGTGAGGTTTACAGCAAGAATGGAATAGAAAATAGGAATGCCCATTTCTAACTAATCAATGACCATTGGTTTTAACATCTATAACTAGCATGGATCTGACTATATAAAGCCAGAAATTGCTGGGTATATTGGTCACCACATCTATTCAAGTAAGGACTTTCTAAATCAGCAAATTGTTGGATACTGCTAATGCTTCCTTAATTCATATATTTTGGAGTTGTCTCACAGTAGCTACATTTTGTGAGGAAGTAATCACATGTATAAAGTTGATATTGGAAAGTTTTTTATATTCAGGGACATACATATTCTTTTGAACTACTCACCTGTTTCTTGGAAATTAACAAATGGTCAAGGGAAATAGATTTTTGTGCCCTTTTCACTGCTAAAAGATTGTTATTTTGTTATTGGACAAATAAACTTTCCTCCAACTGTGATCCAATGGATAGAAGAGCTAATAACACTTCCAACATTTGAAGGAATTATGTACATGCAAAATTTACAAATGGATTTATATTCAGACATTTGGTCAGTTTTCATAGAAACTTATGACCAATGTAGTTATTTTTCCTCCTTTTGTGTTTTTATTTTCCTGTTTTTGCTGTGTGTGTGTGTATATGTGCACATGCCATCAAGACACCTGTTGATGTACAACCACATGATGAATTTCACAGAGTTGTTTTGTTTTGGTTTTAGGCAAGGAATAATCAGAGGTGGTTTTACCAGCTCTGAAATATATCCTACGACATCTGATATTTGAGGGTGGTCTCCATCCAAGTACAATCAGGGTTGACCAAGCTTACACCATTTCCGCACTAGGCTGTTATAGCGCGATGATTCCACTTTCAACCTCCTATGGAATCCTGGGGTTTGCAGTTTTGGGAGGGGCTGGCTAAACTGCCTAGTGTGGAAATGGCTATAACAGCCTAGTGTGGAAATGGCCTTAGATTCCAACATCAGACAGGATCTGGTGCCTTTAGGGTATTCAGACTGTGCAGTGGTTTGAGCACTGGACTATTACTAGAGATAGAGGTTCGACACCTCAGTCAGCCATGGAAACCCACTGGGTGACCTTGGGCACATCACACATTCTCAGCCCCAGAAAACCCTGTGGTAGGTTCACCTTAGGGTCTCCATAAGTCAGAAATGACTTGAAGGGACACGACAGCAACAACACAACTTTTGTTATAATGGAGCATTATTGTTTGTAACTAAGAACACCTTTGAACTTAAATAAAAATGTATTTTAAAAAATCGGGAATTTTTTGTATTTTTGTATTTTGTATTTTTTGTATTCCTATTTGCTTCTTGATATAAATGGGATGTTAAAATTTTATATTCTCAAATGGGATTTCAAGCTTAGGATTAGAGAATGTTACCAAGTTCATAGTACTTGCAGTTCATCTTTCAAATGGGTGGTGCTAGGCCTCAAGCCTACCTGAAACTATATTCCTGGATTCATTTCCAGTTATTTGGTGCTATTTGACTACTAAATATTTATTTATTTGCATTCCTCTTCTAGGGGAGCTAACGCTCCAAGTAAAAGGGAGTTACTCCTTTCTCAGGCATCACAGGCATTGACTCATTCTGTTGCTATAAAGATACACAGGAGCAGCATGCCAAAATATAACAATGAAATCCAGGTTGTTGCATGTAAATTTTACCCTCTAGTTATTCTACATTTTGGTTGGCCACTAAAACTATTGCCAGCCACAGGATGGATTTTTTTTTAGTTTTATGGCCAGCGAATTACCTGTATAATTCTTTTTAATATAAAAATATCAAATGTAGCTGCAAATGGAGAATACTACACATGAGGAAGTGGGTTTTGTGTCATCATATGCCAGGAATTCTTTTTCTGAGTAAAGTAAAACAACCTGATCCAGCTTCAACTGATGTACTTTCCCTGCTCCAACACCTATGTTTGTCTCTATACCTGGAAGCACATAGACTATTCCACTTTAAAGAAGAGATGCATGATTTTATTGCCTCTGTTTTACTGTCTTCACTTCCCGCTTGTTTGAAACCAGAAGGGAGGCCTCATTTTTTTTCATATACATACATATACATATATCCTATATCATCTTAAACCATGACACTGTCTCTTTTTGACTCTCTAAGTTCACTTTTACCATCTTTCCTTAATGCAGAAGCACATGAGGCTTCAAAAACTGTTATGATTTATATTACGCCTTTTGGGTGGCCCAATTGCCACAAGAAGCCCGCTTGTTGTTCTCACTGTTAAGTAGGAAAGATAAGAGGGAGGCAGTTCAAACCAAGAAGCAGCTAGTCTCAGCTTATAGGGGAAAAGAAATGAGGCTGAGCTCATAGATGAAGCATAACATCTTTTTCCTTCCTCTGAGAGCCCACAGTGGCTGTAAGTTTATCCTCTGAATTATGTCCCCTTTCCCTTCCACACTTGTAAGCAACAGTAGCAGCTGCTCCTTCTGATCCTTTACAGCTGCTGGGTGGAGGATTTTGGATGGAGCACAAAGGGTCAGAGGATGGGTCGCTGCATCTCATCCAAAAAGAAACACTTATGTCACTAACTGGATGCCACTCTACCTCTGCAGGTTTTTTCACCCTTGCTTTAAATGCTTTAAATGCATGTAATGAAAACTACAATAATGTTGATACTCTAAGGCCAAGTGGTGACAATGAAACCACATGACATTTGATACAATTCATGATAATTACTTCAGGAGAGAAATTGCTTTTTGTTCCTTTTGCTTCTCCCTACATTGGGGGTGGGGAGTAGAAAGTTTGCAAGGATTGGGATTGGGCAAACACAAATATATGAATATATGTATATTATTTTGTCTGCATTGTGGCAGGCAGGTGTAAACACTTAATGCTTCAATGCTTGTAGGTTTTAGAGATGGTATGAACTTCCCCCTTGTCAGTCGATAGCATCAGGGACCGTTCTGATTTCTGAAGTTTCACTAAGCATTTCTGGAAACAGCTGGAGGCTTAGCTTGGCAAGCAAAAGGAAACTGAAACAGCAGGAAAAAAAGCCGCTATTTTAAAAGACAGAAGCCAACATAACGTGAGGTGCTTTGGAAGAATGAATGCATGGAATTCATGTAGCCCAGTTGATGTAGGATGGTTCAAGCTAAGCTAAGTATTTTCTTCACCAATATACAGTAATATATTACAGGAATAACATTTTGTACTCACTCTCTTTCTGATACCAGCGGACTGCATGCAAGTAGAATCCACAGTAGTGAAACATGAATTCATGCTCTGAGTGTTGCACTGCTCCCTGTAGTAAAGCTATCTGGTTCTTGCCATCAATTATCCTAGGATGAAGGGGAAAATAAAGTGAACAAAATGTTATATCGATGGTCACTGATTCTTAATATAAGGTTCCCGATAAGTTAAGGGGGAAAATGTTGAAATATGTTTGAACAGAAGCATGTGTCAAAATTGTCTGAGATGCGTGCTCATAGAAGAGGGAAACAGGATATGAGAGTTATCAACATATTTGTTTCTACTGTAAAATGCTGATAGATCCCTCTTTGTGCTACCATGCATCTTCCCACATTAGGAATGGAGCCTTCTGTTTGTACTATCAGCCTCTGGGTTTAATGAACATGTATTTCTAATTTTTTGTATTTCAATATCTGGCTTATGAGCAACAACCAAAGATATCCAAGGAAGACTGGAAAGTGAAGCTGCTGAATTGGGATATATTAACAAATTCTGATCGATTAGCAGAGGTTTGAACAGAGCTAATAGTTTATTGGCACACTGTACATATTAATATATGTGTCTTCACAACAAGGTGTGTAAGAAAAGAATTCTCCCTCACAAAACTTCTGACTTCAAGGGACCTGACTATTGGTAAGCAGACTGATTGCTTCACCCCCCAGAACTGCAGACAAGCTTGATAGATCTGCATCATCCTACACAGAAATTTGAAGGTGTATGGTCAGCGTCACAAACTGCAACTTTCCATATCCTATGGTTTTCTCTTCCCACCCCATAACTGCTAATAGATCTGTGGCTTTATATTAACTCCATCAGGTGTGTCTGAAATTGATTGAAATCAGTGAAAGCTCAGGCTAAAATAAATCAGTTAATTTTAAAGGTGCTGCTAGATTTATCCTCTCCTTTTCCTCCATTTTCTTTTTAATTCCACAGATGTTTCTTTACATTAGTGAGAACTGTGGTATGGATTACAAATCCTGTGATCTGATGTGACAGAAGAAGAGATCAGCATGTGAAAGATAAGATAGGCCAGACTATGAATACAGTTGGCACTCCACATTTGCGAGTTTGATTATTTGCAAGTCTGGCCCCCACCACCACCTTGGCAGCTTCTTTTCTTTCAGTGGCTCCAATCAGGCTATGCAGCCTTTAAAAATCTACCCTTCTCCTCCTTGTCCACCAGCTGTTGTGTGGCCAGCTAAGGATGGCTCACAGCCTGATTTCTCAACATCACAAACCCTGTCCAGATGCTCCCACACACCCAAAGGAGGAGATGGGTGTGAGAGAGGAAGTATAGGACTACCATGCTGACCCATTCCCTTTCCCTTTCCTTTCCTTGACCTGGTTTGGACCCTGAGTACTTGCTCTCCTCATTGTGTCTTGGCCCTCTTCCCACAGATGCACCGTGCATTTTGATATTTGTGACTTTTTTTTGACTTTTGTGAGGATCCTGTGCCCCTAACTCTAGCAAATGTAGAGGGACAACTGTGTAATAAAAGTCCGGCAACCACATGTTTGTGCTTCATGTTGCACATCTCAGATGAAGGATCTTTTTCAGCTGCAGGAACTCCAATATGCTGAGAGGGTTCCCACATACAACACAGGTTCCCTGTTAAGTTTAATGGATTAAAGCAATCTTCTTGCATAAATAAAAGCACATGTTGATTAAAATCAACATTCCATCTCCTCTATGTACAACACATATATTTGCACACTCAGGTTATGTGGTTTGGGAGAACTTGTGGCAATGATGTACAAAAATTGCAGTGCCACTTAATTGAGGTGTCACAATTAGGCTGCTTAGTTAAAGTGGAAACCTGCTTGTGAATATGTTGATGAACCCCAAACATTTAATGATTTTCTATCCTGCGTATATGAATGACAAAGTCCTTGAATGTCTATAGTGTGGGCTGAAGATTTCTCAAGGTAGTATCTATCTCAAATCCTTATATACTTGTAACAGTCAAAACATTAGGCCAAAATTCTGCTGAGGAGTTACAAACACATAACCAAGAATTATACATGCATAACTGTTTGGTTGTCAAGATCCCTACATATTCCCCAATTTAGAGAACATGTAGGGACTGTGAAACTCCCCCAGTCCCCACAGCTGCTGTGAATGATAGTGTCTGTTCACTTGTCACTCAAGAAGCAGTTGACAGACTTTCCCACCCCACTTGGATGAGTGATCTCTCATGTGAGGGAGAATTGCTTACAGGGACCTTGCTTCTGCCTGTTGTAATGGGGATTGCTCACAGGAACAGGTGGGGACATCAGTTAGCTGCTTCTTGAATGACAGGGAACAGACCCCTGTTGACTGCAGTTGGTGCTGCCTAGAAAGCAAGGATGGTGGTGGTGGTGGTGGTGGTGATGGTGATGGTGGGGTAGGGCCGGATTCACTGTGTAGCTGCATAACTATGGTGGTTGTGCTTTCATAACTCTCCAATGTGCCATCCAATCATTTCTGAATTATGGTGATCCTAAGGCACACCTCAGACAAGATTTGTTCATTTGCTTGCCATCACCTTTCTTTGCAACTGAGAAACTGTGACTTGCCTAAGGTCACCCAGTGAGTTTCGCAGCCAACTAGGAACACAAATCTTGGTTTCCTGGAGAGCTAATCTAACACAAACCACTACATATTATACAGAGACTAAAATATTTTCATTATCCTAAGGTGAGTCTTTCCAAAATGCAGCATTACAGATGAAAAGGAATGGAAGGTCATGATCCTTGTTCATTAGATGACAGAACCTGCCATTGTAGCTACTTCTGATGCCTTCCCTCTAACATACCTCTTAAGCCAGGCAGTACTCTAACAGAAAGGTCTCCAAGGTGCTGCAGATCATGGTGCTAGAAAATGACGATGGGAGCACTCTCTCAGTCTTGATGTGCATTGAGATGGGCAGAAATTTGTCTCAGCATGACTAGTAGAGTGCTGCAGCCATCATTTTACATCACTCTGATCTGGGGAGTCTCAAAAACCATTCAGTTGGGGCCTGGCTCAAGATATAGGTTTTTGGGGTCATGTTTTGTCATTGATAACCATAAATATGACTCCCAAATGTTATGAGATTGAGGTGGGGGTGTGACAGAGCTAAGAAATTCTGGTTTGCCATCTGCTTTAACATGCAGAAGATTCTAAAATTGAAGATTGATTTGATACCAGAATTCTTTTTATTGGGCATATGGAGAGCCGAACCAAGGTTAGACTTTCAGATCAGAAGATTAGTGTGGCATCTTATTGTAGCAGCCAGAATAGTTTTCGCCAGGCACTGGAAAATGACTTCCATTCCCACAACTGAAGAGTGATTAGAAAAGGTTATGGAGATTGCAGAGCTGGATAAAATGATCTACAGATTAGGAAATATGTCAGACAGCAAATTTTACAGGGGGTGGGAGCCACTAGTGACATTTCTACAAAGTAAAAAGATTCCGGTACCTGCTTTTTATTGTTGATCTAAATCCCTAATTAGCTATTTATATAGAATTCCAATCTAAATGCAATTATTCAATCGGTGTACAAGAATAGTTTTTTTTTTTTTGCTGGATTAGATCAGAGTATTATTACTGTTAGTATTTATTGTATCTATACTCCCCGGTTGCTACGGCAGTGGAGGGTAAAAGTAGCAGAAGACAAGTCGCTTATTGCCTTCTTTTTTCTTGAAACGTTGAGGGAAGTATATACAATACAGTTACCATTTGACTACATAGGAAAAAGATGACGAGCTACTAATGGTAACAGTCTCGAAACTAATTAGCTGTATGTCAATAGAAGATATGATTGATTATGACCCTCTGAGGTTGTTTATGATCTTCTGATGTTATTTGACTGCGACGAAGTAGTATTTTTCCTTTTCTTAGGATGGAGAAGTTACTATTTTCTCTGTTCTTGAGATTTTACTAAGGCAGTTACTGCATTCCAGATGGAAGTTTCTAGGTTTTTGTAAGTATTGCTGTTTAATTTTTGTTGAGGTGGTTTTTCCCCTACCTACCTACCTTTCCCCTTTTTCTCTACACTATTTTCCCCTTATATTGATGTAATTTATGTGTTATAAGTTTTATTTTAGTGTCCTATGTCAATTTGTACATATGTCTTTGCTAATAAAAATATAATAAAAAAAAAGTTATGAGATTGTAAATGTCGCTTACTATCTTGTAAACACCAGAAAGGATGCCAGAGAAACATGCTATACAATTAGAATATGCTAAAAAGCCTACATATTGGCTTGGATGAAATGGAATACATTTTTAAGAGGGGTTTATTGTTGAAATCAAATATACCTCAATCTATTCTTAGATCAGTATTCTGTACCTGTCCTGTGGCAGTGACGCCCCAGCCAAGTGTGCCACTGTGGGATAAACATCCATCAAACTTGTGGGTTCATCAATAACAGAGTTGGCAGGAACCATGCCTGGCCACCTGACTATTCCGGGCACACGGATTCCTCCTTCCCAGCCTGCCATGCCTTTCCCACCTGCATGAAGAAAGCAATTAAGACAGATACCTCATTCAGCTCTTGAGTTAAAGTTACAATGAATCAGTTCAGTCCCACAGTTCAAACAGTTGGACTCAGGCAGATCAGCTGGTTAAAACATTTAAAAGACCTTCTAGCTTCTCACATGAACAGAAAGCCACAGAAACTGGAGGGGGCTACTTCCACTCTTGCTACAAATAGGCAGTCTGACCTCCACTTTCAGCTTGGGATTCTAGAAGTGCTGCTGTGTCATTATAGCTGTATTCCATATTTGCTTTTATTTTGTAAATTGCCTGTTTTTTTTTCCTATAAAGAAACGTGTGTCAGTTTATGTTCATGTGTGTGGGTGTCTGCCTCCATAGTTTGAAGACCTGAAACCTAGACACGTGGAATTTGAAAAGCATAGCAAGAGGAAGCTAGGCTTGTGCTGGGATTTACTGTATTTTAAAGTCCTTTTTAAAAGAAACCTCTATATTTTATAGCCATGCATACAATTTCAGATCAAAACAAAACAAAACTTCTCAGAATACTAAATACTTTTGGGAAAATTTAAAGAAGCACACTGAAGCAGAGATGCAGCATGAATATAACAAAGACTGCTGGAATCCTGTATGACTTTTCATTCAAGGTAAATTTGCATGTAATTAACTAAGTAGCAGAGGTGCTAAGAAATGCAGTTACTGAATTGTGAAGATGCATAACGGGGCATCTGCAAGAGTGCCTGAGGAGCATCAGGGAGCCCAATGTGTCCCATAGGGCCCATAGCATATAGGCCCTGATTTGCTTTCATCCAGTTGTGCATCAGTCTCTGGCAGGCTCTACTATGTAGTTATGCAACAGCAATATTTAAAAAATGGTTCAAAAACTTGTTTTTCAAGTGTTGAGAACCCTGGCAAAAAGAATCCTGTACTGATAAGAATCTTTGCATTTCAGGACTTGTTCTGTGCAAAACTCACATGTGATTGTTTTGTGTAGAAAACATGAAAAATAATATTTCAATGCAGAAAATATTTATTCCTATGCAGAAAATGCATAATTACGGGTTTATTCTACATAAAATTCACATAAGGTTGATTAGCACAGAAAACGGCATTTTCCATGCAGAAAGAAGCATCGTATGTACAGGAGTTAATATTTCTGCATAGAAATATTATTTTCCATGCAGAAAATGCTGTTTTCCGCACAAAACCACCATATGCAATTTTTTTGCGGAAGTTTTGTGAATAACCTTCAGAAACTCAGTGGTATTGAAAGGCTTTCTTGCCGTGGGAGGAAAATGGCTGAAATTATTTGATGATGCCTTCGAAAAGAAACTTAGTGAAGACTTACATCTGTAATCTCTTGTACGTCTTAACTTTATTATAATTGGCCATCATCATGTTAATTATATAAGATAGACTTTTGGCATCATAATGGCTTTGTTTTCTCACTTGTGATTGTGGATAGTATTACCACAACTACAAATGATCCTGAAACTTGCTTTAAAAGACAGTCGGCTATCCCAAATGATGGTGGTCTGTCTTGTTGATGAGCAGGGCACTGCATCCTGACAAGACTGACGCTGCAATAAAGAGTTGTGACAGGGTCACGCAGAAGTCCTTGCTTCTGCTTCTCATAGCATCACTCAGTGGCAGGAGGGAGGGGTCATGTGACCATGCAGTGCCCTGCTTGCTAGCAGTACAGACCACCATCATTACTGTCACACAAGTGTAAAGATAACAGAAGCGAATTATCTCACCTTTATATATACCATTTGAGCCGCCACGTCGAAACTCCCCTTCTCTGGCCTCCAAAAATCCTCCATGATCAGAAGTAAAGTAAATAAAAGTGTTGTCCCTTAAACCCTCTTTGTCAATGGTGGCAAGTATTTTTCCTGCATAGATAGGAGGGAATGAAAACATGTTCATTTATATCCAAACGGGATCCATATTTGTTGAATTGATTCTTGACAATGCATAGGAAATGCATCTTTTCCTGCCAGACTTTGAAATGTATCACTGTAGAATTAGAGAGGTACCACCCTGCCCTTCCTCCTTTTACCCATCACCAGCCTGTCTGAGGATACAAGAAAAATTCTGCTTCAAGTGAAATATTTGGTATGGGATAAAAAAAGTTTACAGTAGATGTGGTGATAGGAATGGGGAACTTTTGAGATTTAAGAACCTCTATTTTCAAATGTTTGCAGATCAAGTACTACAGTAAATATTAGACTCCTCCAGACAAGACAAATATGTCAGAAAATTGCCGTATAAGTTACCATAGTTGTTGTTGTTCTTCTTCTTCTTAAAAAAAAACAAACCCCTGAACAATATTTTTATTTTCTTAGAAGTTTTTCTGACATTTACCAGCACTAATTTCCACCTCAAAGTCTTTTTATTTAAAGACATATCAGAAAAATATCCTCCCTTCTGTTGACTGACTGACTGACTGACTTCCCTCTCTCCCTCCTTCCTTCCCTCCTTCCCTCCTTCCTTCCTTCCTTCCTTTTTTTTTTTAGAGTTATAGTGCTGTAGAAGTGGTATTAGTGTAATATATCATGCTCTATGAGGACAGACTTAGAGAGCTGGGTATGTTCAGTCTGCAGAAGAGAAGGTTAAGAGGGGACATGATAGCCATGTTTAAATATTTGAAGGGATGCCATGTAGAGGAGGGAGAGGGCTTGTTTTCTGCTGCTCCAGAGACCAGGACAAGGAGCAATGGATTCAAGCTGCAGGAAAGGAGATTCCACCTGAACCTCAGGAAGAACTTCCTGACAGTCAGGGCTGTCCGGCAGTTGGAATATGCTGCCTTGGAGTGTGGTGGAGTCTCCTTCTCTGGAGGTTTTTAAGCAGAGGCTGGATGGCCATCTGTCAGGAGTGCTTTGAGGCTGTTCCTGCATGGCAGAGGGTTGGACTGGATGGCCCATGTGGTCTCTTCCAACTCTACATTTCTATGATTCTATGATCTCTAAAATAACAAATAAAATAAATAAATCTGAGAGAATAGAAGATTTTCCCTTCAAAGCATAGGACTACCTCAGCAAAGACTGTCCCAGACTTAAAAAAAGGAAAAAGGAAAAAAGAAAAAAAACCTTGAAGAGCCCAAATGGAGGTCGCTACAAACAGCCCCATCCCTCAAGAATGGAATGAGTGAGTGCAGAGGTGACAACAACTGGCAAAGCTCAGCAAAGCCCAAGGAACTATATTGTGAGAGGTCATGCTCCTTTAGACAATTCTAGTTGTTAGATAGTGAAGAAGCTACAGCTTCAGGAAGGAAAAAATCAGCTCCAAGGTTATTGCTTTGGCCTAAATCAGTTGCTCATTCCAACCAGTGTAGATCCGCTGAATCAGTGGGATTCATTGCCTTTCCAGGCAGCAGTTGATTCAATGAATCTACTCTAGCTGGGACTAGAATTTGGATTTGAGCATACTTTCCTGGATAAATATAACTAATTAAAATAAATGCTACTCACCCACCATCCAGTCCATTTCTTCTACATTGTCTCCATACAAACCATGCCTACTTTTTCCCCGAAACAGCTCTGTGGTATAACACGGAGTGTGGACATGTAAGAAAGAAACAAAGAGGAGGAATAGTCCTTGTTTGTTTCTGAAAATAGAAAGCAGAAAAATGCCTTCAGTTGCTTCTATCCTCAACTCCATTATAGACACTGATATTATTAACTCACTGATATTCAGGGCTGAGCACAGATCTGAACATGTTGACTGTAGATCTGAATCAAACATTCTTCATTTTGCTTTGTCCATTGATTTAGATTGAGAAATGGAAGTGACCCATGAATAGTGCCCCTTTCACACTACACGATTAAAGCACTATGATTCAACTTTAACTGCCATACTCCAATCCTATGGAATCCTGGGATTTGCAGAGATTATGTTATTACTTCCAAGGATGGGAGGAAATGTACAAAATGTACTTGGCTAAAATGCACTTTTTTTGTACAAAATGTACAAAAGATCCTGAAGATACAAATCAATATTAATTGGTGTCTGGGAAGCATCCCCATGATACTGCTGTCATGTTGTAATTTGAGATGTGATACATACAGAAGTAGGTTTGGGTCCATCCTAAGCAATGACCTGCTTAAAAGGTTCAAAACCAGACCACTTCCATGAAATATGAAAAGTATGAAAATATGAAAAAATATGAAAAGCCTTCCATCCTTCCACAGATCAGTAAAATGAGTATCCAGCTTGTTGGGGGTGATTGGCTAGCACGTTGTAAACCACTTAGAGAGCACTTAGCTGATAAACGGTATAGAAATACATATGTTATTGTTATTGCTATTGGAATGAAATATTTCAATTAGTTACCTTTCAATAAATGAGACAGCCTCTTTCACTATCTTGGAGGTTACGTTCTCCAGTCTCATGGGTTGTTCAGTAACAATGTGATCTCTCAACAGGATACAGTTCCAGTATCTTGAAAATCCATAACAGGAAAACCAGGTGATGAAAAATAGAATGCCACACAAAAAAACAAAGGCAATTGCTTTCCATTTCACAGAGGTCAGACCAGAAATATTCCCCAGCACGAGGCTGAAAACCAAGAGAAAAACCAGCTGTGTATAAAACCAGTAGCTAGCTTGTAATTTTTGACCTATCTCAGGATTATTGCCAGGCTGACATTCATTCACAAATGTAAAAGGAGTGCCATAGAAGTAATCAAAGCCATGGTTTAATGGGTGATGACAGTGATCATTGCGGGATTCGCAGTTCAAACCCTGGTGCCATTTTCCTGGAAAAAAAAACAAAAACTTGGATATAATTCAAGCCAGTATCACACCCAAAATGGTTTTATAACCTCATTACTTCAAAATGTACATAATGTTCTGATAACTACCTTGATACTTATTAAATTGACTTGGAAAAATGAGAGTGGGAATGACTGAAAGAGGAGTACATGAGGTAAGATTTAGGGCTGCTCTGCCTTTCTGGCTGCTAGGGGTTGGGTGGCAGGAAGAAGAAAAGCAGCACCTTTCCCATTGCAATCCAGCAGGTAGAACCCTAGCATTTGGTACGTAAGGCAGTTTTGCTGCATACAGGGTGTTCAGGGACTGGTCTGTTGGGAGCATGGCTGACACTCACTCTCAGTTATTCAAGAAATACCGGATTTTGGGATGTCCCATATGGCTCTAATATGGGATGGGACTTCAATGCCCCAGATATGGGAGGAATCCTAGAAAGTGGTGCAACTGGAAACCCCAGCTTAAATCAAATTGTTAGATTCGATGAGACCAGATCCACTGAATCATTGGAAAGTCAACACTAACATGCGTTCCACTGATTCAGTGGGTTTACTTTAATTGGTATAGCAACTGGATTTAGGCTATAGGACTTGCTTCTGTGTAGATGTGTAACAGAGACCAAATATAGTACAGTGGTCTGAGTGGTTGTTGTGTGCTATCAAGTCATTTCTGAAGCCATTCCCGCACTAGGCTGTTATAGCTCCAGGATTCCACTTTCAACATCCTATGGAATCCTGGGGTTTGCAGTTTTGGGAGGGGCCGGCCTGAATTATGGTGACTCTAAGGTGACGCTATTATGGGGTTTTCTTGGCAAGATTTTTTCATGGGGGGGCTGCCTTTGTCTGAGGCTGCGACTGGCTCAAGATCACCCCGTGGATTTCCATGGCTGAGTGGGAATTTGAATCCTGGTCTCCAGATTTGTAGTTAAACACTCAAACCACTACACCACACTGGCTCTCTGAGTGATGGACTAGGGCTCTGGGAAATCAGGGTTCAAATCCCTGCTTGGCCATGGGAACTCACTAAGTGACCTTGGGCAAGTTACACTTTGTCAGCTTCAGAGGAAAGCAATGTCAAATCTCATCTGAGTAAATCTTTCCAAGAAAACCCAGTGATAGGTTTACTCAGGGTTGCTATAAGTCAGAAATCACTTGCAGACACAACCAACAGTGAGAACACATACAGTGAGTTGCACTGTTAGCTGTTTGTTCATTTATTTATACTCCACTTATTAGTACAACACTCTTCAGGGTATTTCACAAAATATAGCAAGAACAATACAGTGTAAAAACCGATCTGTCATATAATGACGCACACAGTGACCAAAACAAAGGAAAAGTGCCCATTGGAAATGAAATAGGCATTTAGCACTACATTACCAAACAAAATAGTATGGCAACCCCAAGAACTCATTAGAAGCCCACTGTCTTTTTGGCTTGCGACAGCAAAGATGCAGTGAGGCAGGAGCCAAGGTGGCTTTTGTTCTTACCTATCATTTTCCTCATGTCAACCTTTAAAAGCAGTCTTTAGAGAAACAAAAAGAGACTGAAAGCAAGTTTGAAAAGTGGCTTTGGGAACATTTTAGAGTCTCTAATAGTCTGAGAGTAGGGGAGACACCATAATATATTTCCAGAATGGAGAGACAATCTTCAATTTGGAACCCACCCATCTCTAAGTGTACAGAGAACCCCAATCTATTACAATACCACATTTCTTTCCAATGTTACACATCAGCAAAGCTTCAAGAACATTTAAAATTTCTATGCCATTGCGTTGCCAGGAAAACCCAGAGATGCTGGGGGAGAAGTCTGAAAGTCTAGGTGTGGCACCATTTGGAACTGGGAGCAGAGCCAGAAGAAAGTAATGGTTTCTAAAAGAGAGATCTCAACCATATCCTTCTATCTGATAACAAATGCAAGAATACTGCCACTTTCATCATAGGCTTCTGAGAAAGATTTATTGTGTCTTTACTGATGCTGATCTCTCAGTAACTTTCCTCTGTAAAGATGGAAAAAAAAATGAAGATGCTAAGGGTGCTTCTAGATAAAGAGTTCCTTCCACTTAGCAAATAAAAGAGACAGAGCAGCTATTCCATATTTTTGACTGATTTTTCTCTCACAAGGCAAAACAATGGGAAGGCTACAAATATTCTAGGCTATCTGTAAAAGAGATAGTGTGATTGCAGAGTAATAACATTGCCTACAAGTACCTCAATGGTACTTCTGGTGAGGCTTTTATTATGCAATGGTCATACTTCCTCCACAAAATGTTATGAAGGATCCAGGTCATGACATTTTGCACTTGCAAGCATCCTGTGCCTTCTTAACATTGGTTCTGACCCCACCCTCAGAAAATCAGTTAAGTGGGAAAAGATCAGAGTAGATACATAACACCTTTTGATAGATGCTCAGAATCATCTGTCTAGAAGGAAGCCTACAGATCATCTTCAAGAAATGAGTGGATCTGAAACTTCAAGTCAAACTCCATAGTCTGGCAATGTCTATGATGAATAATGAATCACATCTGCATATTGTACCTATAAGGCCAGTTGTATAGCCTTGCTGCTGTAGCAACTTAGCAAATGTTGTTTCATTTGGGGGGAGCCCTCCTGAGCTCCCAATTCGGAGGAAGACTCGAGACTCACTTCTGGATGCCATGCCTGAAACAAACAGGATAGAAAAATTAAATCTGTCTCCAGTCCAGACCACTCATATTCTTCCTGATAGGGACAATAGAGTGAAAGGAGGTTGTTGTTTTTTGTTTTTTTTTGATCTTGTGAAGTCGTAATGTAACCCCTAGGAATATTGGTTTGGCCAGTGGGTGGGGAAGCCCTAAGGAAAGTGTTGTACTTGCTGGTTGAGTTCAGGAAGAAAGAGAGAGCTGGAGCTGGAGAGAAACACAGTCAGAGGAACAATAGATATATGAAGAGTGTCTACAAAAGCCACATGGGCATCAACTGATATAAGAATTGATGTTAGCCTGACAGAACTTTGGCCTTGGTCTCTATAATCTGTCCATCAGGTCACAGACTTAGGAACGCACAAAAGCCCTACCACACCTCCCTTGTTGTTTACTGATATGAGCTGCCCTGTGCTTTCTCAGTGTAATCATGTTCCAGTTCTTTGTGTAGAGTCCTCATGAATTTAGGGATTACCTACCACTGTATAAGAAAGCTCTTGAATATCAGCAGAACTGTTACACAGAAGAACTCTACCTATATGTTACCTCGAGCAATTACGTCAGGGTTAGTGACATGGTAGTAGGCCACATATGCTCCTTCCAGCTGTTTTGTCAGGTCCCACTCTCTTCATTTGTCCACATCAACAAATTATGCCAATAAAATCTGGCACAGCCACCACCACAAACAGAACAAAACAAAAACAAATGCTTCTGACACTCTCTCACACCAAAGCAAGCTTTAGTGAAAGTAATTGTCAAAATCTGTGTCTCTTGCTGATTAGCAGCAGCATCAGTGGATCATTGTTTGGGATGGGACGACCCCAGATTTTTCTGAATCTGAATCCAGATCCGAATCCCTGGAAGGTTCTGGGAATCCACAAATTTCGAATCTTTCGAATCCTTTTTTTTAAAAAGGGTTTAAAAAGCAAGGGAAAGAAGGATAATCTTGGGCAAGACACATACTCTCAGCCTTAGCAAAAGCCTAGGCAAAGGCAAACCTCCCTCTGAAGAAATCTGGCCAGGACAATTGTCATAGTTTTGCCTCAGGATCTTCCCAGATTGAAAATGACATGAAGGCCCTTTCTACACAGGCAGAAAAATGTGGATTAATCCCACATTTCCTGCCTGTGTAAACAGGACCACTACAGTACAGAGATAATCCAGGTCAAAACTGGATTTTCTTTGTATAGCTCTTTATGGCATCCTGGGGTTTGTAGTTTGATGATGCACCAGCACACTTTGGCAGAGAAGGCTGTGACAGCTTGTAAAAGTACAAACCCCAGAATTGTATATGAAAGAGCTTTGCAAGGCAGCTATGCAAAGGAATCTTTCAGCTGTCCTTGAAATCTCAAGCCTGTACCTTCCGGTAAAGTGCTGAACTTAAATATTAAATCTTCAATTTATATATCTTAGAATACAACCCCAGATGTAATTTTTGAAATTGTTAGCAAAGGTCATTACTATTCCAAGGGAAAAACTCACCTACTTGCTATCTCCCCTTGCGTGTCTGGTCTCCCAGGTTTTCAGGCATCCCGGTCTCCAACAAACAATTTGGTTGGTGGATTCGAAAGATTTGGTTTGCCTAATTTGGCACAGGGATTCAGAATCACGAATCTCGAATCCTTGCCCAGGATTTGAGGATTCAGTTGGCCCATCCCTAGTCATTGCCCAGTGGGTTGCAGGAGGATGCCAACATAGCGCTCCCAATTCCCAAAGCTGTCTAGCCCAAAGTCCTTCAAAGTGGGTGATGATTGTCACTAATCTGTCTCTCCAGTGCAGGTTTCCCTCTTTGTGCATTGAGGTGGGAATTCTGCAGTCCCTCAAGCTGCGCCCCATGTAATTTCAAATAAAGAAACAAACAAGGAAAATTGCACCTGAAAAAGTCTTCAAGGGATGAAATACTTGGTTAACACAAGACGCATCCCCACTTTTACACCATACACCATAAAATGAAACTGGGAGTGAACAGTCATTTTGGATTTTGCTAGAAACCAGAAGTATGGTTCACAAGGGCCCAGACAGATCGGAAGTTGTATGAGGCTGCCCACCCAGACCCCATGGAATTGTCCACTCCTAGGGTGCATGGAGTTCAGTCACTCATTGAAAGTGCTGCCAACCTGATCGGATGGGGTATCTGCCAGTCAGAAAAGCTGCTCTGCTCGGGGTGCAAAGTGGGGCTGCAGCAATGTGATGAGTAAGTTTCACCCCTTCCTTTGCAAGCTGGTCAATGTTAGGAGTCCTAAAAAGGGAGAAACGATACCTTATCATGATTCAGTAGTATATTCTTATCTTCAACGTAATAGCAAAGAAAGAACAATCAAAACAACATGAACTTTTTTCTTTGATAATGGTGGAATATTGGTGGTTAGAGAAGTGACAAAGACAGATTTATATAGAAACCAAGTTAATAATATTATACAAATTGCAACAAAGCAAATGCTTCCATCAACTGCCAAATCACTGTGATAATTATATTGTGGGACATAATTGATCAGCCCACAAATAACATTATTGTGAGGAAGATCTCCACAGTAGTCAAGCCCATTGAATTCTGGGTAAAATTCTTTCCCAGGCTATCCTTATGAAGAATGACTTAGGGAGCTGTGTAGGTTTAGCGTGGAGAAGAGAAGACTGAGAGATGACATGCTAGCTATCTGAATATTTGAAGGGATGTCACATAGAAGACAGAGCAGGTAATGTTCTGTTGCTCCAGAGATTAGAACATGAAACCAGTGATAACTTGAATTTAATAATCTGTTTGGCCATGTTTGGCTGTAGTAATTGTTTTATTTCAGAGGTTTTCTTTGAAGTTGAATGGGGCAGGGGTCTATTTTATTTATGTATATTATTTTTTAATTTCTAGGCCATCTTGCTCCCATCAAACTGATCTTTAATTTATTTGCAAATTTCATTTATAGTTCTATTTCCTTATTCCCTCCTTTTGGAACTGTGGGGCAGTCCCAACTTACTTATATTTAATATTATACTTACCTGATGGTATCGTTACCAAAGCAACCTAAATCACCATACCCAAGATCATCCACCATTATCAGTAAAATGTTAGGTCTTGACACATTCAGTCCATACGTTTGAAGAACGACGGAGACTAGCAAAGTGGCTAGACTGCATCTAGATGAACAGCATCAAACAATTTAAACTATAGCTTCCTGAAACTGGATTATCTTTAAAAAAAAGAGAGAGAGAGAGAGAGAGAGAGAGACCTTATTTGCATAAGGTCCTAAGAACAGCATCTCTATGGAGAGGGCTTGCCGATGATTTGAGATAACATTACATTAGATGGACTAATGATCTGATTCAGTATTAGGGTAATTCCTATCCAAACTCTCCTCTGTCATTTCCTCAAAAATTCTTTGGAAAAGTATCTCCCTTTCACCATAAACACTAGCTTCCCTTTGGACATTCTTACAAATTTGGGTATGAAATATCCATTCAGGACATGTTTGTTTCCAAATAAACAAATATTTGTTCCAAATAAACAAATCCCACATACTCACACTTGGAAACCCTTCCCCATCACAAGTGATTGTGTAAATTTACTCAACTTCATATTTCAATAACATGTGTAGAAAAAGTGCTTTTTTCATTGTGGAGGTAGAAATCCTGTCATGGACACTCATTTTAAAGCATTCATGAGGCAAAAGTAATGTCTAAGTCACATCTGACATGCCCAGATACAGATCAAACTTCTCAAGAGAAAACAGAATTGGTATTTCCACTGCCAAGATGTATGGCATGTAAGAAGAGCTAGTCCCAATGAAAAACTATCCCATGAACTATTTCTAATTTTTTGGACCAAGAAAAATTGGTTTCTGTGCACAATGATTCCATTTAATACTAAATAGTGCAATGTAATGTAGTAAACTAAGTTACAAAGTAATGACTAGCACATAACTCTAAGCACTCAAATGCTCCCTTAGAATCAACCCTGGGTTGCTTCTTTGCTGCAGCACTGGGATGCATCCTTGGTGTGCTGGGTGAAAAAAAAATCGCCTCACTCTTGCTATTCCATACTTTATTGCCAGTTTCCCCATATACCATCAGAAGAGAGGAAATCAAGGGAGAAAGAAAGAAGATTTTTGTACTGTTGGAATTTGCCTGCACAGCATCTACTTTCATGAGGCAAACGCTTTTGATGACAATTCCTCAAAATACCAAAAATCACTGCTAGCATAATTGAGAAAACCTACCACCGATTGCTATTTAAAGAACTGCAAATTATTTGCCTTTGAAAATAAGCAGGAGAAATAAATTCTGTCTGAAAGCTTCTCTCTCACCTGGAAGTCCCACTCTTCAACCTATTTAGCATCACTGGTTATTTAGTTGTTTGGAAGTAAGAGTATTCTAGGTTTTTTCTCTGCATATTTAAATGCTCTCTGCTTTCTCCAGCATTAATGCGTTAGCAAATAGGTTTAGTGACCATATCTTTGTTAAAAATTGACAGGAAATCCTGAATAACAGTGTACAAAGTCCTTTCTTGGAAAGCTCACTAAGCTGTACTAATCATGTTTCTTATCTCATCCACTTCATCAGCTTCACTCACACTTTCTCGTGCTCTTGTATCCACAACATCAAGAATTGGTTCAGTTCAAACTACATGTTCTATTAAACATGTAGTGTGCAGTGTTAAGACTACTGCCTTTTTTTTAGAGTAGAGTAAGCAGGTTCAGTCTTTTCTGCTTCAGGACCTGCATGTAGTGGACAGGGAAATTTTACTCTTCCACTGCATCTGTTTTGTACTTTAATCCACCCTCCACTTTTTCTTTTTCTTTTTTTAAAGAACTGCATTATCAACCAGTGGAATATTTTCTCTTCCTTTTCTTAACACCAATTTGGGACATCCCTAATTTTTAAATAAAATCCAGGTAAGGAGGGTTTCAGGCTTTATCCTACTGATAGCAATCCAAACTGAGGCTGCATACCTATTCTAGAATTTTAACAATGCAACTCATCTTGACCTACACACTGTGCATTTCATATAGTATAGAGCAAGTGATCTGCAGTACTTGTTGCTGATGCAATTTGAATTATGTTTTCTGTAATTTGCTTTTGCTTTTGTTGTTAACTTCCACACTTTCAACAGCATGTAGCTCAGTGGTTAGTGACAAAGTGCTGGCTTCAGAAGGATCATGCAAGATGTCTAAAAAGCAAGGGAGGTTTTGGTGGTTCTATTGCCTCCAGAACTATTTATGTTCTTCCATAACAGGCCCCCTCTGGATGAATTTTGACCTTCTTAGAGAGAGAAACTAAAGATATCCAGTGCTTCGGAGATAAACGTACAGCCCTCCTCTACTCTCTATCTTGCTTTATTTAGATTTAATATACTTCTGTTTACCTCTGTAGCCTTTGTCAAAGGCTTTGTTGGAGATGATGAATTACTATCATGCAGTTTTGTCAGATACAATGAATTGGCTCCGTGGAATAGACATGGAATGCCATTCCTTTCCTTCACAAATCTATTGACTCTAAAAATAGTCTAGGTGAGCAGCTGTCAGCAAGAGGGAGTCGCAATGTTGTTTCTAAAGTGGTTTCAGTATATTTTATTGTGGCCTTGGTTTCCTTCTAGAAGCTCTTTCATTTAAAATATAAAAAGATTTTGTGTCTGTGTGACAATGTGTGCATTCATCTAGATCTAAACAGTTAAAATTAAAATTAACTATCAAGTACACATTCATCTGTAAGAAGTGTAAGTACTGCTACACTGTTCCAGGAACTGAAAGGTCTTCAAGAACCCTAAACCCATAAATCCCATTGAGTTTAGAGCTGCATTAACTAAGGCAATTATACAAAAAGGACTGCCAAAAACCTCCCCTATTTTTATCAAGACACAAGAAAAGCCATTTGAACACTGAATCAGTCATCTAACTCAGGGCCTAGTCAGGAAAGACCTTAATTGTACCCTAAATAGATGACATCCAAAGACTGCTGAGATGAGAGAGAGGACCATAGAGACTACATAAAAGCCGTTAAGGAGGAAGTTGTTTGTTGCTTCTGCCTAGGACCTCTGCTTCACTAACGGGACTCTGCTCTTTACAGGATCAAGGCCCTAACTCAGTATGTACTGCCCACCATCCAGCACAGCTGCCTTGCCTGTCAAAGCCATTAAAAGCAGAACTCTTGTGGGGACAAGTCCACTGCCAGCAGTGCCACTGCCCAAGGGGGTGATACCAAAGAGAGGCGTCCTTTTCCTGACAATGGCAAGAGTTTGCTACTTGCTTTTAACATTTGCCTGTCTGTGTATTGTATTGGTTGTCATTCCCAAAGTACTCAAATTACCTGTTTCCAAGATCATCCACCATTATCAGTAAAATGTTGGGTCTTGGCACATTCAGTCAATAGGTTTGAAGAAGTAAGAAAAAAATAAATAAATTACTAGCCTACATCTAGGTGTGCAGGAGAAAAACTATCTGGATTAGAGCATACTTTTTGCACAAAATGTACAAGCCTCCGTCTTTGGCATCTGTAGTTGGTAGCTGGAAATAATCTGAGACCCTGGAGAGCTACTACTAAGTGGTGTGGACAATACTCAGCTAGATGGACAAATACCCTAAACTGACATAAAGGTAGTTTCCTCTGAAAGCTTCTCCCTAATATTTTCCTATGCTGGAGATTTCTTTGGAATATTATACTCTTTCCAAACAAGCACTCACCTCCTTCTTTGGCATTACCAGCTTGAAAAAAGAATGATTAGGAATGTTAATAGGCCAGCAAGAAGTTTGCATAATTGTCTCCTGGTATTTGAACATCCTGAAGTGCTGCAGAGGAATGATTCTGCAGAGGAAAATGTGTGATGGTGTTTTTTATGTGTGTGCCCCCCACTGAAAAAACCTGTTTTCTGTGCAGAAAATAAC
Source organism: Cyclura pinguis (assembly GCA_030412105.1). Taxonomy (NCBI): domain Eukaryota; kingdom Metazoa; phylum Chordata; class Lepidosauria; order Squamata; family Iguanidae; genus Cyclura; species Cyclura pinguis. The sequence continues at coordinate 189,233,213 of CM059601.1, forward strand.
TTTTGTGTACCAAAAACATATTTTTCTCCAAAGAATAATTCCTCTGCAATGCTTTTGGATGATCAGATACGGGAAGAATACTGCAGAGGAAGATTTGCTTTCTCCCACAATGCAGAAAGAACCAACATAATTATTCATCCTCACACGCAAAGATTTACATGCCAAACAGCACATATATTCATGAAGCAAAAATTATTTTTAGCAACTTCTAAAGAAATAGAAAAATCACCAAGCCCATAATTGGGAAGGTCTAGTATTAGCTGCTACCTAAAAAGAAATATAAATTATTTTTCTCTTGTTGTTGTTGAAGGCTTTTCTTTGACTGGGGATCCCACTCTTTGATTTGTTAAGCATCGATAATCCTTTAAACGGTAGGAAGAAAGAGAACTGAAACAGGTTTTATTCCTTCTGTGTAATATTGTAATATAACATTGTAATATTGATAAGTGCATTGATGGATCTAGTGTTAATGCTGCTGTAAAACATTGACAAATTAAACCTTGCAGCAGAATATAAAATCCATAAACCCCTGGATTCCATAGGATGTTGAATGTGGAACAATACAGCTACAACAGTCTAGTACAGAAATAGCCTTGTTTTATTTTGTGATCTGAAACATTCTATGAGGATCAAAAGCAGACTAAGATCACATCTTTCCCTCCCTCATCATGGGGCTATCACTATAAAGCCTATTAAAGCTAATGTAACATTTGTTATTCTTCAAAGTGCCACAGGACTTTGTTTATTGTTTTGTCAAAGCAAGTATTCCCCATTTCTGCTGCAAATAAAGTTATATCCCACTTCTCCTTCACCTGTGCCTTTTAAAATTTGATGTAAATATATATAATGGAGTAGTGGTTTGAATGTTGGAGAAAGACTCACAAGACCAATGTTTGAATCCCCACTCAGTCATGGAAATCCCTTGGCCGGCCTTGGACAAGTCATACTCTTTCAGTCTTAGAGGAAGGAAATGACAAACCTCCTCTGAATTAATCTTGCTGAGAAAACCCAGGATAAGGTTGCTATAATTGGAATTGGCTGGAAGGCACATCGCAACAGCAACAGTTATAATCTATTTTTTAATTCAAGGAATTAAAAACGTCACTCGAGCACCAAAAATTATAGCAAGTGAAGCTTTTGACACAGTTTATCTCCCTTTAAAGTCAGGAAAACTTTTACCCCAATCATTTCTGTGTCATCAAATGTTCTGTGTGCTGTTATTGGTAAAGGAGCAGTGAATGAGAAGGCAACCTTATTTCCTGTAAACATGAAAAGAAATAAAAATATACACCTGGATTGTCTTTAAAAATTGATTATATAAAATGATGGTTACTGGCTGGACTGATGTTGTTGCAGGCAGCCTGTGCAGGTGTTATTGTAGCCAACTGTCACACTAAACACTGCTTAGATCATTTCCTATGAGTGCAACCACTAAGGGATCACCCACACACAAGAAAGAGACATCAGAATGCTTGGTGGGGCCCTGAAGGCTGCAGAAATACTTTAATTAATTTTATTGTGATTACATTGTATAAAACAACATTTCTCATTGTACATTTTACCAAACTATTACCGCTGTCTTCCACTCCTCTTTGGATTTCAATAGTGTTATTTCATTGACATATCAACATTATGCATCGCCTTGCACTTGTTAACATACAAGATAGATCCTGCTCTTCGACCCTACTTTACATGTTCCATGATATTCCACTGATTTTTACTTCTAACTACTCATGCTACCATGAATTAAGAATTATTACCTGTCAACACCCTACCCATTTCCAGAACAATTTGCCATTCTTTGTTAATGTCATCATCTGATTTTCCTTTTAATCTCTGAGAGACTATATCTGCATTCCGATTTTCAATAAAAGTTGCCCACCATTGCTCTATTGTAGGTATCTGCTCAGTTTTCCATAGCCTTGCATATTCAATACGGGCTGTCGTAATCATATACAGCATTATTCGCCAATATTTCTTTGCAACAGTTCCATCTAACACATGTGTCATATTTAATAAGTACAGTTCAGGTTTCTTATCAATTTGAACCCTCAATATTTTACATATCATATTATATATATCATTCCAATATTTTTTAGCCTTAGGACATGACCACCACGTATGAAATAGTGTTCCAACATTCTCCTGACACTTCCAACACTGACCTGTTCCCGTATTATATATCTTCTTTAATTTTTCTGGTGTCATGTACCATCTATGAAAAAGCTTATACTAGTTCTCTTCTAGGTTCTGAGCTGCAGTAAATTTTTGTGTCCGTTGCCAGCTCTGTTCCCAGTGCTCTAATCGAATTGGATGTCCGAGATTTTGAGCCCACAATATCATTGCTGATTTGACTGTCTCATCTTCTCTTTCTTGATTTAAAATCTCCTGGTATACAAGTGATAGTAAATGAGGAGGGTTTTCCCGCGAAGGCTGCCCTTGGTTTACATGTTGCCTATTCTTGTCCCATGGGAAAGAAAAACTGGAGTGAAACAATCCTGTGGAGACTAACTAACAATGACCATAGAATGCTAACTTGATTGTTGTGATGGTGCTGGTGATGTATGCTGGTTGTGATCCATAAAGCTCTATATGGTTTAGGTCCAGGACATCTGACAGTATCTCCCTGTAGGAGCTTATTCGGGCCCTAAATTTCTAAGGAGAAGCTCTTCTCTCAGCGTTACCACCTTCATGCCACCAGCTGGTGGGACACATGAGAGGTCCTTCTTGGTGGCTACTCCTGAGCTCTAGAACTTCCTTCTCAGGAAGGCTGGAGTGGACCCTTCTTTGCTGTTCTTCAATTGGCAAGCAAAGACTTTAAAAAAAAAATTCTGACTGAAATTTTTCAGAAGCCTTTTAAAGAAAGGACTTTTAAGAGCATGCTCTACTGTTTTAACTGTACTGTTTTTTAAACTTCTCTTAATTATTTTGAAGTGTATGTCTTAAATTGTTTCAATATTGTTAATCCAGCAAGGTGTAGTAGTTTGAGTGCTGGACTATGACTCTGGAGACTAGGGTTTGATCTCCCACTTGACCATAGAAACCCACTCTCTCAACTTCAGAGGAAGGCAAAAACAAACCCCCTCTGAACAAATCTGGCCAAGAAAACTCCATGACAGGTTCACCTTAGAGCCACCATGAGCTGGAAATGACGTGAAGGCACAAAACCACCACCACCACCACCACCTTTTAACTCTATTTTAATTTTGATATTTTGCTTTTTTTTTAAAGTTATCTTGTATTTTTTAAAAAATTTGTAAGTCCTAGTTTTGTGAAAAAGGCAAGGATGATGATGATGATGATGACGACAATGATGACGATGGCTGGAATCCTGTTGGAGACTTACATCTTCATACGTGGAGCTACAGAAGTTAGAATCGGACAGTTCTGTAACGTCTGTATCCAGCAAGGGTCTGCTGTTATGCTACTACCTAAGGAAGACAGTAAAGTGACTGCTGCACAATGGAACAAATGTACATCAGGACAGATAAGCATTGGTCACATTGCGCATTGGGAACACCAGCTAGGGAGTGCTGATGTGCATTGGTGTTGCTCAGTGTGCACTGGGATCCTTTTGCGGGTGTCCTGTTACACATCTTCCTAATTCACTAGCAGGGTTTCTTAGTGCTTCTCCTATGTAGCTAAGTATAAGGAAAGTTACATAATGCAGACCATGACACAAGAGTCTGGGCAATAATAATGATAATGCAATTTTATTTATTTATTATATTTATATGCTGCCTTTCCTCCCAAAATGGGATCCAAAGGAGCTTCCAAAAATCAAAAACATTAAAAACACATGCAATTATAAAAACCTATAACAATGTGACATTTTAAAAACAGGTTAATAAATAAATAAATAAAAAGCTCCCCTGCCCCTAACTTCCCATGGAAGAGCATTCCACAGTGTGTGTGTGGGGGGCAGCCACGGGGAGGCTTTCTCCCATGTCCTCACCAAGTGACCCTGGGATTGTGGCGGAACTGAGAGAAAGCCTTTCCCTGCAGATCTCAGAGCTCTAGTAGGTTTGTATAGGGACAGTCTTTTCTGCAACAGAAAATGTCTTAGAGTTTATATTTGTATGGCCAGCTCATGTGAGTAATGGCTTATCTGGAGACAGATGGCAGATTGCATCTTTTCCTTCACAACTAGAAAAAAAAATATCCATCCTCTGCCATCTACATCATTTATTACAATCCCCATTTCCTACTATGGAAAAAGCTCACAGGGGCCATGGAATCTTTGCAAAGAAGATAAATATGCCAAGAAAATGCTTCATGGCTTCAGCTTCAAGAATATGGTTGATCATCAATCTAAAAGTAAGAAAGTAAACAACTTTGGCTTTTGAAACCAAAGCCTGAAGTCCAGATATTGCCTTTCCTCTTTGGCAAATAATTTGTTAAAGAAGGACTAAGGTAGAGAAATAAATGAAGGATAAAGTGGAGGAAAAATACTGGCAGGCATTCATCAACAGACAAAAAAAGACCAAGCCTCAAAATGTCAAAAGACAAAATTTAATTCTGAAAAATGAGAATAAACATGACATGTTTTGGCTTGATCCGTACTTGGAAGCTTCCTAATGGACTAAAAATAAAATGGAAAATGCATAAAATATGCTATGCATAATGAAGAAAAGCAGAACAATATAATTGCCCTAAGGCCTATGTGTACTTGCTTTAAAATACAAAGCTTCCAGGATTCTTTGTTAAGCAAATAACTGGCTACTAGAATGAATGTTAAAAGAATTAGTTTAAATAGCTCTCACTCTCCACAGAAGTCAGTCATCACTCAGATTTTACTAGATACGGAATTTTCTGTTATGATGGAAAACGAAATCTTAAAGGATTGTTTCTAAATATTTTTTAGTTACAAAATAAAAATACTAATCTGAATCCTTTTCAGACCTTTCTGAAGGCTTTCAAAAATGATTGAAGAGGAATGAAACCTATTTTGTCATTTAGCCTTTGCAAGGCCAACTTTTTCAGGATGAACATCCACTCAGTTTCTCTGCTTAATAAACATCTTGTTTGTACTGGTGTTTAATCTTTCAGTTACCCCAAAATTTATATCCAATGATGTTACATACTTCACAAAACATTGTACAAAGTGCCTTTTTTTTTAAATTGACATTACGTTTCCCAATTTTTTTCTCAAGTTCTTTTTCCTTAGGTAAGTGCACTGAATAATGTGTATTTCATTGATGGTATTATATAGGAAGAAGTGCCACAAATATCTTTTCCTGATTGCCATGATCCTCAAACTCTGTCATTTTACAAGCATGTTTACACTAAACCCAATCAGCATGTGGGCTGATGTCTCTAGGATACTATAGTTCCTGACAATGTGTGGGCAGGGTGGATCTGCTTGAAGTGAAATCCCGCCTAACCAGTATCTTCAAAAGGAATGATGTTTGGCATCCTTGTACAATATGCAGAATATGCCAATATTTTGTAACATTTTGCAAAATAATTGGCCACATGTTTAAATGTCAGACTATAGTTGATGGCTCCTTACCTTCACCCCATCAAGGCTACCTAGGTAACATTACCCAAACTGCCATCTAGACACTACTTTTCTGGGATACTGTCAATATAGGCATAAAATGGCTTAATATCTGAAAGTCACACTGAACAAAACAACAATTGTACTGAACAAGTACTTTTCATTCCTAGAAACTGACAAGAAGATAGATTATGGCCATTTCCGCATTAGACTGTTATAGTGCTATTATTCCACTTTCAACATCCTATGGAATCCTGAGTTTGCAGTTTAGGGAGGGGCCTTTAGAATTCTCAGCCAGAGAGCTTTTTGGCCTCAGGAAACTACAAACCCCAGGGTTCTACAGGATGTTGAAAGTGGACTAATAGCACTATAACAGTATAGTGTGAAAATGGCCTATATCTCAGATATCTGGAATGTGAGGAGTCAAACCTTAAGGCCAAGATTCAGCTGAGAGCTGATGTAATGGAAAGCTTTGTCTGTGTACTTATATTGCATTGGCCAGAAGTCCTGGAGGGAGCCCCCTAAGCAATGAGCTATAGAGTTCCAACATCTAGCTGGGAGCTTCCCAATGCACCCTTGGACCAATCAGTCGCCAAAATGGTGTGAGATGGGGGAGTAACAAGGAAATTTTAAAGTGACCACTGCCAACCCCTTCATCTAACCTTCCAGTCAGCTTAGAAGAAAAACACTGGAGAAGCTGAGAGAAGAGACACGGCCTTCATTACTTGCTGTGGCATATGCCAAGATAATAGTGCTGGGAGAGGTTGTATGTTGCTCTACCCATGTGATGCTGGACAAAAAGGATGTCTCCTTACATAAGCTTGGAAGGAACCACTAACAAAACTTCAGCTTCCTCAGCACAATGGCACAACAGATTTTAGACTTTAATGATCACATCTGACAGGAACACTTAAAAGTCACAACCAGATTATTACTGTCTTTCTAGGTGGTCAAATGCAAATAAATATTATTAGGCCCAGGCTGTAAGTAGAAATATAGAGGAACTGCCATCTATCTCTTCAAACAATTAAAAAGAATAAAATGGCTTTCTCCACATTTTCCATTCAAATTTAATACAGTTAATACTAACTGCAACTACACATTTCATAAATGTAATTTATGAAATTAGTAAAGATATTAACTCATTTATTTTATGCAATTTAACCGGTACCATTTATACTGATGTAGGTCAGTAGCAACATTTGACTTACTATTATTGTACATATGAATGCAACCCCCCCAACATGTCTCGGCTTTCATCTTTTCAAAGCAATGGTCCAGCAAGAATTTTAGTTTCTATCAATGTAAATAAATGTTGCATTTTGTTATTTTTTCCTCATTTTACAGTGTTGATTGTCTTCTCCTCTTTGGATATTTAGTTCTATGCAATCCATCCATTTGAAAGAGGAATGGTTCCCTCACTCTTATCTCTTAGGCCATTTCCACACTACACTGTTATAGTGGTATTATTCTACTTTCAACTGCCTATGGAATCCTGAGGTTTGCAGTTTAGGGAAGGGCATTTAGAATTCTCAGCCAGAGAGCTCTTTGGCCTCAGTAAACTACAAGCCCCAGAATTCTACAGGATGTTGAAAGTAGAATAATACCACTATAACAGTGTAGTGCAGAAATGGTCTTAGTTGAAGGATGGAACGTTTTATCAACCTGTATCTAAGTAGAGTTTCTTGGGTTTACCACTATAGGCATCTGAGATCCCAAGGTTGTAAAGAGCAATATCATCTAGGAGATAGATGGACATCATATCACACAGACATCTCAGTCTAGGCATGTTAGCTTTCTTATCAAAGTCATTACAGACTATAGGCACATTACTTGTATAAACATTTCATCATATAAGGAACATGCCACTTGTAGTATGTCTCAGTGGGAGAGAATATCAACTTAACACAACACTGAGACATCATAACTCATTTGTTGAGGGCTTTGGCATATCTCATAAAGATATTTACATATCTCACAGCATTTGGTAGCATTTCTAATACCTTACATATAAGGCATGTAGCTTCTCACCAAATACATTTCAAATTAGTTCAGCATTGTCATGTATTTACATACATTGCATGAATTCACTATAACTGTACCATTGTGTCAGATCAGCATTTCAGACAGAGTACTCTCACCCATTGTCAGGGTTGCAATAAACCAGCAGCTCATGTGTCTTCGCCTGGTTACACAAGATAGGACAGCCATAACCTGCTGCCTTCTTTCTGCTTATATAGTTTTCATAGCATTTAATGTGCCCAATTAAAAAAACAAACAAAACCCCTAGTTATTATGTCTCTGGAAAATGCCAGCTGCAGGAAGTGTACACTACTTCCTGGTATCCTTCTATGGGTTTTTACTAAAGCATCTTTGGAAGCCACTCATTTCTTTGTCTTCTCATGTTCCCTCTCAGACTTCAGTTCCATCAAGAATCTGCATCATCTTCCTTCTCTCTTTTTTTTCCTAAGAGAACTGCTGAATATCTTATATAATTTTTGAGTTTGCTGATATGAGACTCAGGACCAGATTTCAAACCTGTCCAGTTAATACTTCTCTGACTGTTACAAGGTTGGTGCCTTTTTGGCTGGCATTCTGATGGTTGGTCCCAACTAGAGTAGACCTACACAAATAACTGTTGGTTGTATAGGTCTACTCTAGTTGGGACAAACCATCAGGATGCTGCCTTGGGTCCCATATCAGGAGAAAGGTGGCATACAAATATAATAAATAAATAAAATTGATAAAATGAATAATGAATCAACATGTAGATAAATCTCTTTGACTGAATGGATCTCCTTTAATCAGGATCAACAACAGAATTTAGGCCATAATTTTTAACACATTTTGACTCTTAAGTGTCACATGCAGGGTCAAAAATGTGGCAACATTATATTTATTGATAGAATTCCCATTATAGTATAAACTATATTAAAAAGCTGGACACACAGAGCAAAACAATTTATTTGCATTCCTAAGTGAAAAAGTACGTCAGCAAAGCAAACAACTATTTATTTTTAAACTCAGAACTGTAATATGAGATCAGGGTTCCACTATCATGAACTCACCCAGGCATAGAAGAAAGAAACAGCATTTGTGACATGGCTTCCCTCCTTGTTTAGTAAGAATATAAGAAAGGGAATGCTGCGTGTATGAAGCCTTGGTGTTACTGTCTTCTAAGTGGTTTGAATTACTGATTCTTGCAAATAATATAACTACAGAAACTGGTTTAGTCTCTTTTCAGGTCCAATAAGCAATGGGATTGTTATTCTGAGATCATATGCTGGTAAGTGATCCAGGCTTGGGGGACAGTATTGCTGCAAAAGACCACTCTTTCCCTCACAAACTCAAACTAATAAATTTGGTGCTGTGAGCAGTAATGTGTGACAACTCAATCAAATAGACCAAGACTCTAATGAGGGTGACCTAAAATGATATCACATTATTATTATTGCAATGAAATAGAATGTATGCAATAAATCAGTGGGATACCTTTGAATGCAGTGAAATAAGTAGGCAATCAGATAACAGCCTATCTCCATCTTCACTGCAGGTTAACTAGATTTTTATAATTCCAAAGATTCTTGCCAAATGTATGATGTGCAGAGAGGGTAAATGGCATCTTGGATGTTAACACAGAAAAATGAAGCCTTAAGAAGAAGGGGAATGGAAGAGCTATTGCAAGGATGAGGCTGATGCTGTTGTCAGCTGCCAAAAGATTTTGGATATGCATTACACATAAGGCCAAAAGGCTAAGAAAGAGGAAAAGGAAGGCATGTACCATAGAGTTAGGTCTGGGCTGAATGATAAGAAAATGACAGGCCAGGAGGGAGATAGGGGCAAGCAACTAAAGCAAGGATAATGCCCACTTTTGGTACTGGTGAAGTGCTCAAAGGCACCCATCCTTGGTTGCTGGAAACAGCAGCAGAAACATTTTCCATTTTTTTCGTCATCTTCTAAGGAAGGTTGGGGAGGCAAAATGTAAGCAGGGTAGTTGTGGTTCAGAGCGGTTCTGAGTGCATAAAACCACTCCAAGCCCTCTGGGGGCAAAAGTTCGTTTTCATTAATTGTAGGGTTCCAAAGGCTCATGGACAGGCTGTAAAAAGAGGCTGGAGGAACACGTGCAACCCAAGAGTCACACCCCCCTCATCCCTGCACTAGGGAATAGCAAAACAAACAAAAGGATTCAGTGCAAATCTAGGAAGAGAGGGAGATTATGGAAAATGGGAAAAACCTTACGATTTGCAAGAGAGAGTTGTGCAGAAAGGGTAAGGAGGGGAGGGAGATGGGGGGGACTCCTCTAAAGAAAGAAGAGGAAAGAAGCTGTGGGTGCTAAAACACGCTTTAGCAAAGTCAAGGGGAGAAAATTGGGGGGGGGGAGAATTAAATTTCAAAGCACAGTCATGAAGTGTATGTATTGGCTCAGTTTTGCTGGACCATAGCATGCCCAGGACAACGTGAAAATGGAACATCAACTATCGTCTCACAGATGCTTTTTTAAATCCTATGTTAGCCCTTTTGAGAATCTTCAGAGTCCATTTTCACTATATTGGTTGTCATTCATTTCAGCAGGATGCTTTGATTAGCCCACATTAACTGAAGGTGCACTGGCACTTTCCTTATCACACCAGCACAATGGGAACATCCCACAGCAAGGCTGCAGCCATGGTTTCCACATAATGTTGTAGAGAGACAGCTGCTGTGGGACAGCAGTGAGGGTCCTCCGGTGCTCCTCCACAGCTTTCTCAATTTGTTTTAAGACTGTGTGAAACAGTGGCTCCGTATCTGCTGATAGAGGCACTGTCTCTGATGGATCTCTTGACAAATCGAAGAGCAAAGGTGGGTCATGATAAGCTACACCTTCCCCATAACATGGACAAATATGTTTCTCATAACAGGCTCCAACATCTTTGGAAGGGAATATTGGTGTCACATAATGAGCCTTCCATAAAGCAGCAGCTGGTAGGAGAAAACAAAACAACAATCTCTGATACAGTAATTATGAAACTGATGGGATATGACAATGTTCCCCAAAGACTATATTTCATTAAAGAATCTGGATAAAATTCCTTGCCAATGTCATGAAATGCATATAAACAACTCTCCAAAAGCCCTTTGTATTAGATATAACGTATTCCCTTCACATTCCTTCTGGCCATTTGGCCAAATTTTCCAAACACAGAAAGTTGCCTTATATGAAGTCAGACCACTGGTCCATCTAGGCCAGCACTGGCAGCTCTAACTGGCAGCAACACCTCTCTAGGGTTTCAGGCAGAGTTCTTTCCCAGCCCCACCTGGAGATCACTGGTACTCTCTGGTGGTGGTCTTCCATCCAAGTACTAACCTGGTTGGGCCCTGGTTATTAAGGAAGGAAGCTTCTCCCATACAGGAGGCTTTGTACTCACTGTCTTTCTGATGCCAGCGAACTGCATGCAAGTACGATCCACAATAATGAAACATGAACTCATGTTCTGAGTGCTTGACTTTTTGTTGTAGTAAAGGCCACATATTCTTTCCATCAATTACTCTGTAATGATGCAGAATGGAGAACTCATCAAGTGAAAGATTGAGAAGAAGAAGAGTAAGTAAATAAGTGATGCTCTCTTGTGAATGACATGCAGTCAAACCAATGCTTTAATTACATGCAAAAGGTTAATTTAAAACAATTGCTAAATCCCAATAACACTCCAGTATGTGGTTAAATACAGAACCATGGGAGGCACATTCACAGAAAATGAATGCACACAAAACCAATCTTTTTTAAAAAAATAAGTCAAGCAGAACACTTCCAGAAGCTTAGACACCACAGACAGTTTTCTTAGGGTGTTTCCGGATGGATAGTGCTAGTTCTTCCAATCACAAGGCACTTTTTTTGTTGGACGGACAGACAGACAGACAGACAGACAGACAGACAGACAGACAGACAGACAGACAGACAGAACTAGTGGTGGGAAAGCACAAGGCGGATATAAACAGAAGACTGTTATTTGGAACGCACCATTGTTCACATTTAAAGATTGAAGCAGAATGACTGCACAATGAAAGATGTGCTGGAAGCAAAGCATTTGACATTTCCAAAAACATTTGAAAAGGGTGTTGTGTGAGCATGCTTGTGCTTCAGTTTTACATGAAGGGAGTAGCCAATCTCCCCTAACAATTCTTCCCACCTAAGGAAACATTTCTAGAGATCACCAAAAGGACACAGAGGAAGGAACAACCAATGACATCACAGAAGAGGTGCTTATGATTCTAAGGCAGCTAAATCGCACAAAACGCTGACAATCACAATAGAGGTACTACGCATGGGCTAGGAATTTAGTTTTTCAGCTTGGGTGATTGTAAGAGAGTAAAAAGCTACAACTTCCCTACTACAGGAAGTGTTACTTAAGGCAAGATGCCTGGACCTTGCGCAAGAATACTAGTTCCTAGAAGACAAACAAAGCAAGAATAGTAGTTCCTAGAAAACAAACAAAACAAGTCAGGAAGACAGGACATTCCAGAATAAAAGATTGCTGGATACCTGAGTGGGACAGAAAGCTACTCTGCTTAACAAAATGCAGTTTTTCAGTTACATATATATTGCACAAGGAATTTTATGTATCTCAAGGTGCATTTCTCATGGTATTAGAAAGAATATAAGTTCTGTACCTGTCCTGAGGCAAAACTCCTCCAGCTAAATGAATGATTGTGGGATAAATATCCATAAGGCTTGTTGGTTCATCCACAACAGTGTTAGCAGGGAGCATTCCAGGCCAGCTAAATATGGCTGGCACACGGATTCCTCCTTCCCAGCCTCCCATGCCTTTGCCCCCTAGATTGGGAATACAAGTCAAATGTGACCATTATGAAAACAGACAAGTTGACTTAAACTGACTTGAAGCTCTATGCAGAATTACAGATGGCTGGTAATCTCACATTGCTTTTTTCCCTTAGGCTCAGTTCCATAAGTACACTTCAGAGAGCAAACATTACAAGAAGTGCAGCTGCAAAGAATAAATAGTTTTGTAATTGGAACACCCCATCTCCTATTTTTGCAAGATGTGCATGACAGACAGACAGGGTGCCTGGTGAGGGACCAAAACATTATGTATAGAAGCATCTGATCAGGAGAAAACCCACAGTTTCTCATTCATGCATTAACATCTCTACTCTGCTTTGGTTAGACCTCATCTTGAATACTGTGTCCAGTTCTGGGCACCCCAATTCAAGAAGGACACGGTCAAGCTGGAGCAGGTCCAGACGAGGGCGACCAAAATGGTGAAGGGCCTGGAAGCCAAGCCCTATGAGGATAGACTTAGAGAGCTGGGTATGTTCAGTCTGCAGAAGAGAAGGTTAAGAGGGGACATGATAGCTCTGTTTAAATATTTGAAGGGATGCCATGTAGAGGAGGGAGAGGGCTTGTTTTCTGCCGCTCCAGAGACCAGGACAAGGAGCAATGGATTCAAGCTGCAGGAAAGGAGATTCCACCTGAACCTCAGGAAGAACTTCCTGACAGTCAGGGCTATCCGGCAGTGGAATATGCTGCCTTGGAGTGTGGTGGAGTCTCCTTCTTTGGAGGTTTTTAAGCAGAGGCTGGATGGCCATCTGTCGGGAGTGCTTTGAGAGTGTTCCTGCATGGCAGGGGGTTGGACTGGATGGCCCGTGTGGTCTCTTCCAACTCTACATTTCTATGATTCTATGATTCTATACATTTGGCAGTACAGAGATGGACTTTAGAAGTCTGTGAGAACCTAGATAACTATTTGTCTACCTACCTGAGACAGAAAATGAGAATTTATGAAAAGCAATTAATTCTAAAAGAGTCTATAGTGGCATTTTTTTTGTTAGTTGTTACGTGAGCTTGGATTTATGGCGACCCTATGAATAAAAAGATGTCCAAGAGGCTTGGCCATCAACAGCGCTGTTCAGGTTTTGCAAATTCAGAGCCATGGCTTCCTTGACTGATTCTATCCTCCTGTAATATTGTCCTCCTCTTCTTCGACCATCTTCAACTTTACCAAATTTTATTGTCTTTTCTAATGGCTCACACCATCTGATGCTAAGTCTAAAGTTTAATAGCCTCAGTTTAGTCATTTTGGTTTCTTGTGAGAATAGTGGCATTAACTGCTTTAAATAATAATGACATGTTATATTCAATATTTTGAATATAATTGTATTCAAGACTAGAGTATATACCTGGCATTGCCCGGGATTTTATTTTCTCATTGGTAATACTTGTTAGAAAGATTTGAGATCTTGTGTCTCTAATTCCCCAAACTGTCTTGTCTAGTACCTGTAACTCTTCCCCATACTCCCCAATCCAATCTGTATTCAGAGTTATTAACATGCAGAGGTTGGGTTCCTGAGGGAATACACTGCCCTCCTCCTTGCTGCTAAGCGTCATCTCCATAGCAACCAGCCTATTCGAGACAGACATAGTTGACTGAGGCCCAAGAACTCTCTGGCTGAGAATCCTAAATGCCCCACTCTGAACGGCAAACCCCAGGATTCCATAGAATCTTCTTAGGCAGCCAATCACATGAGGTCTTCGCCTGACACAGCCAATCATACGAGGTCTTCATCTGGTACAGACAAACAAGCTTTGACTTTTATATATTAGTAGATAAGTACAGTTCTTTTCCATTTTAGAGCAGGGGTGGAAAACTTATGGCTCTAACATAATCTCTCTCCAGAGGCTATGCCAGCTGGGAGCGATGGAAATGGCAGTTCCAGTCCAACATATGGAGGCCCACAAGATGCCCAGCCCTGTTTTAGAGAATACTGAATTCAAGAATAGTATATATTTTTAATATTTATACTTTCCTTTTCACAATGTGGTCTCAAGGCAGCTAAAGGTGCACACAACTCATACTGCGGGCTTTATTCTGTTGGTGAAATTTTTATTTTTTATTTTATTTTATTTTTATTCCGGGGGGGGGGGGGTCAAAAACCTCAAAGAGTATGAAAACAAAGACAGAGGATTTAATATTCCTACTAATACAACAGCTGAATAATTCATAAAACACTTGCATAAGTGCCCAAAATCAGTAGCATTAAATTAGTTTAATTCCCAATAATCCTGTTTTCATATGGTTTCAGATTATAATTTAACCCCGTTATTCACCTGTATAAGCAAAGAGGACATCAATTACTGGCTCACAGTGTTAAAAAAAAATACAAATACCATGTATATGTATTATATATATCTCAGAAGTATATCATAAAATGTAACAATAGATGCATATATACAGAATGTCATTAAAACAAATAAAGTGTAATGTTCTCATACACCATAAGGTACACACACTTACCTACTTGTGGAATGGAACCCAAACAAGAATGTATTCTAAAATTCTAGACCAAAGTGGGAATCACACACTCAGATGCTATGGAACTGCAGCTTCTAGGAGCCCTAACCAGCACAGCAAAGTCTAAGGAATTCTGGGAGTTACAGTCCAGCAACATATGGAAGTCACATCATTCCCATCCCTCTTCTAGATGACTAACAGCCATATTTCCATGTGGGTTACCTTTATATATGCCATTCCAACCACCCATCTGGACTGCACCTTCTCGAGCTTCCAGATGTCCTCCATGGTCTGAGGCAAAATAAACAAGTGTGTTGTTTCTCAGTCCTTCCTTGTCAATAGCATCTAGAATCTGGCCTACACAGTAAAGAAATAACCATCAACAGATTTACTATGAAAGTAAGACATCAAATGGTACAGAGCATACTAATTAACGCAGTGATGTTTTTCCTTATCATATTCCTTCAGCTGTGTAAAAGTAGCAAACTGCAGCTTTGAGACAGGACAGAATAATGCATTAGCCATTATCCAATGTTTTGGGCATGCCATAAAAATGTTCAGCCATGATTTAGAGGATGACTCCAATGATTACTTATAGAGCCAAAATTTCCATCTTGGCACCTTTCTACCAGAAACAGTAGATCCTTGTTACCCATTCTGTGAATTATTAGCCTCCAGAAATGAGTCAAACGTTCAAGACAGTCACATGCCGGAAAATTAAGTTATGGCATGTTAATAGTGCTCTAGCCATGCCTTGTCTTATGGAATGACCAAGGTTTGTCTAAGGACAAGAGAGGTTTCTTTTTTTTTAAAAGAAATCTAACTCACCAACGAACCAGTCCATTTCTTCTACATTATCTCCATATATACCATGCTGACTTTTTCCAAGAAATCTTTCTGTGGTGAACAGAGGTGTGTGGACGTGTAGAAAAGAAACAAAGAGAAGGAATGGCCTCTGTTCATTGCTTTAAAGGAAAAAAAAAATCAGAATTGTAGTCATATTTAATAAATGATGCTGGTTTTACAATTTTGATATCTCAGGAAATGGATTAATCACCTCTGAATAAATGAAACTGCTTCTCTTAGTATGAGAGAAGGTGTTCTTTCCAGCTTCATCGGTTGTTCTGTAATGTCATAATTGCGCATCAAGATACAGTTCCAGTATTTCACAAAACTGTAGCTGGAGTACCAGGAAGCAAAAAGCAGAAATCCAAGCAAGGCCAAGCAGATCGATGCCTTCCAAGTAAGAGAGATCAGCCCTGTCAGTTTCCCTGCAAAAACCGTGAAGATGGCTATGGCAATGAGTTGAGTATAAAACCACAGCTCAGCTTGAAAGGCAGCATCCAGCTCTGGAGGTTTGTTGTCTTGGCAGTTCTTGATAAGAGTGAAAGGCATGCCATAAAAATAATCAAAGCCATGATTTAGAGGATGATGACAATGATCATTGACAGAGTCACAGTTTACACCTTGATGCCACTTCCCTGGAAACCAAAGAAAACAGATTGTCATTATTAAGGTTAGACTTTTCCTTTCCATAACAAAAACTTAAAAGCAGTAGAAAAGCAGGGAAACAGTATTTTCAGCATCTTTTCTGAAGCACCATGGAAGTAAATGGGACTGCCCAACTGTGAAGTGGAGATGGAAAGGTGATATGATAACCATATTTAAAGATCTGAAGGGATGCCATGTAGAAGATGGAACAGGCATGTTTTCTATAGATGTAAAGCATCACACCAGTGTTAGTGGAGGCTGTTTACCTTCTACCCCCCAGTGTTTTTATACTATCTCGATAATGTTGTCTTAGCAATTGATTGTTTAATACAGGAATAGGGAATGTATGGCTGTCTGGATGTTTTTGGACTACAGCTCTCAACATTCCTTATTATTGGCCATGAAGGGCTGGTGGGAGTTGTAGTTTCAGTCCAACAATATCTGGAGAACTATAAATTCCTCACCAGTGGTCTGATGCTCAAAAGACAGTTTCTACACCAACCTGAAACATGTCTCAAGCTATTCTTCTATGACAAGGGTGTGGAAAGTGCAGCCTGTGGGCCATATACAGACCCAATAACTGTTTTGTGACCTGCGGCCCCAGTTTCCTTTCCAAAAGTATGCTGTACCATAAAGAACATACACTAAGCAAACATTGGTGGGTGTGTGTGTGTGTGTGGGGGGGGCGGAATGGGAGACCAGTACTTCTTAAGTTCAAGCTTATTTCACCAGGATGGAAATAGTATTATCTAATAATATCAATTGGAAATTTACTTGCCAGAATGTCATTAGGTACCACAATAGGTGACTGTAGTAACATTTGTAAGGCACTTTCTTAAATGGACATTTTATGTAACATTGACAGAGCAATAGATGCCAGATTTCTTTACTTCCTAAATAAATCCTTTTGCACAAGTCAGGTGTTTTAGATGCACAGAAGAGGGACAGGCACTGTTGCATATAAGTCTGAGAGTCAATGACTTACCCAAGTCCATAACACAGGATCTGGAACCACATCACACACTCCTAATGTTCTGTCTGTTGACCTAACAATGATTCCTTGTTATAAGCATATGGTCAAACTAATAAGCCTAAAAAGGGTTTGCAAAAATGCCCACAGGTACTACAGATCAAGGGCAAAAGAAACATTGTAACACAGCCTCATGTATTTATGTGCCTACTTTGTTCTCATGAAAGAACATGCATACATCTGAATTTTTTTTAAGCACTACATGAAATTTGCTTGAAAGAAAGGCCCCCCCTCATGCAAAAAATATGCCATCTCTCATCTCTCCACTGTTTCACTACTCTCCACTGTTTCAGTCTCCACTATTTTTCTCTGATACTGAAAGCTATTTTCTTCAAATCTTGCTCCAATATTCAAAGACAGCTGGGATATGGTGGAAAGTTCTCTAAACAATTAAAAACAGTAAGTTAGGAGACTTGCATTCTTTTTTATGTGAAAAAGAACAGACACCACACTCTAAATTCATGATTTATTTGAGAAAAATATACAGGAAAAAAAATATGACAGTCCGAAGTTCAACCATTTCCAGTAATTCCTGACAGGCAGCAGCAGACCATTGAAGACCTCTGAGCGTGATCTTAGAGTACCACTTCGTATCAATGGATTGGGCTAGGTAGACCAATTGCTTGACTATGACAGTTTTGTATGCTCCCATATCTGGTTTAAATGTGATGTACCTTTCCCACACATCCCTACCATCACTAGATTTTTTTAAAACTTTCTGGAGATATCACAACACAGCCATGACCTTCTGAAAGTCTTTTTTTTCTTTTCTTTTTTTTTTTGCCAACATTTCAGTTACTGTGAGACCTGAGATAGGTTTAAAACAGGCTATAATTATTTCTGTGCTTTGCATTCTGTATGCTACAAATGAATGCATTTTGGGAGAGTCTGAACAGATTGCACTAAAAAAAATCTAAATAGCTTACATTTTATTCTAGAAGAGGGATTTTATTTTCAATTTTTAATTTTTTTGTAGAACTAATTTGTTCCAGGGCATTTATTTAAATCAAAATTACTCCCTTACCTATGAGGTTTCCTATGGAAATTGTTAATATTGCACTTCCTATTTCTCACCCTTCTTTTCTCTATGCTAGCTAGACATCAATGTAGAGCAATAGCAGGTAACTGTAGTCGTCCTTGGGGCCATCTTGATCCAGCAAGACTCATAACTCAGCCCCAAATGCCAAAAATAAAATAAAATATAAAATAAAATAAACAAAATAAACAGAACCCAAAGCATCTTGAACGTCTAGTTTTGCACAATCAGTATTTGATCCTAAATAGTGTAGGGAGGGCCCTATCACTCATTTCAGAAATGATTTCCCAGAGCTGGAATCAGTTCACCCCTTGGAGGGGTGCTGCTACGTTCCTTCTTCTTTTCTCTCTGCCCTCTCCCTTCCTCCTTTTTATCCATTTTCCTGTAGGCAGAAATCTAATGAACTGATATTTCTGAATTTTCCTATTCTTTTTACTTCTGCTTCCAAAAGTCATTTTAAAGAAATCAGTACAGCAAGTAGGCAGTATAGACAAAAGTGGCACAGTTGCTAAGACACTTCCTAGCTTATGGGTGACTTAAATGCTTACCACATTACAGACTGATTACAGGGTCATCACTCAAAATGGTATGAGTCTATTGCACATATTAATTCTCAGGCATTATCATAATTTAATTACAGGTGCTAAGTTTGTTTTGTTAGCATTACCACATCATCAAGTGAATGGACAGAATATCTACATACCTACAAGTCCTGTGGCATAACCTTGCTGATGCAGTACTTTAGCAAAAGTGGTTTCATTGACAGGGAGTCCTCCTGAGCCAGCATTCCACTGCAATGCCCGATATGCGCCGCTTGACGCCATGCCTGCATTGACCAAGGAAAAACCATATCAATTCATCACACAATTCAGTTTCATGTTGTCATTTCCTACTTTGGTTCTCATTCTGAAAAGACATATGAATAGCCCGACTTGCAAATGCATCCAGTGGTCTCTTTATGCACAGTGTACTCTTGGTGCACCCAGGGAATTTGCCTATCACTCAGGGCTTCTTCATTCACTTCAGTAGTGGGGAGAGGGGGGAGTCTGTGTAAGTTACAGGGATCAAAGCATAGGTTTGTCCTGCATGTGAAAGGAAAAGCACACTAAAGGAGAAAGGGGAAAATCTTAGCTCATGATGAGTTTTCTGTGTGTGGACGATCTCCTGTAGATCTTGGTATACATTCATTGCATTGATTTCAATAACCTCAATGTGAAATATATTTTTATGCGCTTGCCAGTTAGTAAGACAATGTACAGGCTTATGCATATGTTCCTTATACCCATTATGCATAAATATTAATGAGAGAAAAACAAGTTGTACAAGAACTTCTCTAAAAATGAGTCTCCTTGAATGCTATATTGGGAGAAAGACAGGATAAAAATTGAATAACTAACTAAATAATTAAGTGACTGAGAACTGTCTGGCGAGTGTTATTTTCCCCTTCCCCAAAGAAATACATGTGGATTTCAGGTTGGACAGAAAACAAAAACAAAACACCACCTCAAGTTACTCATGACTAATTCCTCGACTAACTTTTACTCTCCACTCAGTGTGAAGGGTAGCACAGATAAATCCTTTCCTTAACACACCAAAGGTCTTACCACACCTATGGAAAGGTGATCTGGCACAAAAAGGTCTGACAGTAGAGTTTGGTCTAAGTCATGATTTATACAGGAGACAGCAAGAGCAGTAAATTAGACCAGTTTGATACAACTTTAACTGTCATGGTGCCATCCTAGAGATTCCTGGAATCTGTAGTTCTTAGAATTCTCTACTGAGGTGTTCTAGCATACTCTTCTGAAATAGTATTCCCAGAGTATTCTGATTTAAACCTCAATCTTCCTTCTCAGGGCAACCTGGGAACAATAGTTTCAAGGGGATGAGCTACAGCTCTCTACCAAAGAATTTGAAATACCTAAGAGTTTCAAACCAAGACTTCGTAATACTAAGCATCCACTCCTCCTCCAAATCCTGCAAAGAGCAACAACTTAACTTGACTACTTTGGACAGTAATGGCAGTTTGTGACAACAATCACCATTGAATTAATGCATGATTTTCAACTGCTCTTCTTTGATTTTCTAGCAGCCTACATAATAAGAGGTTTAAGCTAACGGTGGAGATAGATGGCCTCTAAAAAGAGAGATTAGATAAATATACAGAGGATATATGTATCAGTGTTCACCTACTGTGTTCTTTACACTGTTCAGACTGACAATGCAGCTTTTCATGACGAACAAAATGCATTATTTTAAAGAGGTAACAATAGGGGTTGGTGAGACCCAGCATGGTGTAGTGGTTGGACTACAGCGTTGGACTACAACCCTGGAGACCAGGGTTTGAATTTCTGATCAGCTATGGAAACCTACTGGGTGACTTTGAACAAGTCACACTCTCTCAGCCTCACAAGAAGGCAAAAGCAACCCCCCTCTGAACAAATCTTGCCAAGAAAACCCTGTGATAGGTTCACCTTAGGGTTGCCATAGGTTAGAAATGACTTCAAGGCAAACAATAACAATAAGGGATACTTACATTGTTCAACTCTTCATACTAATTCAGTTGTATATGTACCTACACATTCCAAATATACTCACCTGATCTGACGGGATATCTTCCAGTTAGGAAAGCTGCTCTGCTTGGGGTACAAAGTGAAGCTGCTGCAATGTGCTGTGTCAGTTTCACCCCTTCCTTTGCTAGCTGGTCGATGTTAGGAGTCCTAAGATGAAAATGCGATATATTAATATAAACAGGTGGCAAATTATGATCTGCAAGAGCACAAAAGTGAAGTAACACTCTGTCACATGCATATAAGCTACCAAATTCTTCTCCTAATAACTTGCCTAATAAGAAATGTTTTCAAATGACATCTCATGTGTAAGTGGTTCCAAAAGAAAAGG
Organism: Cyclura pinguis; assembly: GCA_030412105.1. Taxonomy (NCBI): domain Eukaryota; kingdom Metazoa; phylum Chordata; class Lepidosauria; order Squamata; family Iguanidae; genus Cyclura; species Cyclura pinguis. The sequence continues at coordinate 189,254,455 of CM059601.1, forward strand.
AAATGGGGTGATTAGGGCCACATTCATATTTGCAACGTAATACGCTTTTTGACAAGAACTGTCTTTCAATTATGCACATAGCTCTAGTCCTTGAAAGAATAAAAGTCTAGTCAGGCTGGGAACTTTTGTATGTCCACCTGTAGCATTCACTAGATTGAAAAGTGGATCTACAAGGCAGTAATCTTTTGATCCCGTAAAGGGTTTCCCAGGCACCACTGAATGTAAAGGAAATTCTTCTCCAGATGTGGTGAAAATGTCTGTGGACAAACAAAGATGTTCAATCTTGAAAGTCAATTCCATAAGGCAGAGGGAAGTTCTGTCATGGCTGCTCTACAAAAGTTGGAGAAGTTACATTTGGGAAAACCACCCCCAGAATCCCCTGCCAGCTTGGCAACTGGCCACATGAGCTAAGAGATTTGGAGAGTTATAGTACAGAAAAGTTAGTTTTCAAAGCTGTGTTCCTCCAATAATGGCTGTCTCATGACAGAAGAAGCAAAAAGGAGGCACTGTGAGAATGATTTGGATCTCTCCTTCCCAATATGCATCAAGCGCTTCTAGAGGACCTGAAGTTGCATAAACAGGACAGAAAAAGAGAGAAGACAGGAGAGCTGAGCAGGTTTAAGTTGTAGTGTGTGAGGTGGTACAATACAAACATCTAGTGATCAGAACATCACATTCAAAGATTGCTCAGAAGGGGCCTAACAATCAAGAAAGGTCATGTATTCACACACTAAATAGGAAAATTAATAACACAAGATTTCTTAAATGCAAAATAGGAAATCTTTGTCTTGAAGTCCAGATCTGGTTAACATGTTTTAAGATAACGGTTACAGCAGGAAAGGGGGGAAAACAGATGTGCCAACAGTTGGAGGTAGCATACGACAATTTATATTAAGATGTTGTTTGGTTTTTGATAGGATCTCTGCTTTGTTGTTAATTGAACATAATGATTAACGCAAGAGGTACCAAGTCACAATGAGATAAACTTAAAAGTCAGATTGATCAAAGGCTCTTAGGAATCTTTTTCTCATTTTAATTGTTAAAGCATATAACTAGCTTGAACCAATAGGAAGGTAAACTGAGAACACTTTACCTAATAGTGTTGTTACCGTAGCAGCCTATATCTCCAATCCCCAGATCATCAGCCAACATGAGAACAATGTTCGGCTTAATGTCTGGAACTGCAGCTGTTCCACAAGCATTTAGCAATCCAAATAAGACCATGCAAGTTGCTGTATAGAGTCTGAAATCAAAATGAACAAAACAAAGATTTACATTTGCATTAAGCTCAGAGGATGTATGAAGCTGAAAAGACAAATGAAACACAAGACATAGCTCTTTATTACTGTTGTTGTTCCATGCATTCAAGTCATTTCTGACTTATGGTAACCCTAAAGCAAATATATTATGGGATATTATTGCTGGAATTTGTTCAGAGGGAATTTGCTCTTGCCTTCCTCTGAGACTGAGAGTATGACTTGGTCAAGATCACCCAGTAGGTTTCCATGTCCAGCTCTTTAAACCCTGGTCTCCCAGTGTCCTTGCCCAGCACTTAAACCACTATACTACACTGACTCTTAGCATGTAAGTAAGGTGACAAATATTAGTTTGCTCACAATAAACTATTATAATAGACTATTATCATTAAACATTATTAGTTGGATGTATACTTTCCGGACTTCTGCATATGTGACAAATCTAGATTCCTGTATTATTTTTATTACTCTTATTGTTAGCATCACAATCATCATCATTGCTATCATCATAGTCTTCACAATAATCAATGATTTCTCAGTCTACCAGGTGTTAGTAACTGGAGCTTTATACCATTAGTGATTCAGATTCTATCCAAGAATCTAGGAATCAATGAGTTATCCTTGGATAATGTGGCAAGTAGTGTCACTTTTTTGTAACTATGCTATTGTGGCCTTATCAGTGGCAACTACATTCAGATGTTTTGCATATAATTGCTCCAAGAGCACCTTTCACCACTGCAACTACAGATGTTTCCTTTTCCCCTGAGGTGTTAAATGTGAATTTGTAGGTCTTGATATTTCGTAATCTTTCCCGTTTTTTCCTTGATTTTGCTTTCTCATGGGATGCCAGATCTATAGTCCAAGCTTTCTTTTTCTTAACCACAGTTATGTCTGGCATATTACGTTTTGCTTCTTGTTATTACTAGTGTTGCTGTTGTGGTGGTGCTGATTATGACAATGATGTGAAGCAGAACACCAGAAATTTTGTAACATCTGAAGTGAGTCCCTAGATGTTAGACAAAGTGACCTTTGGAGTCATTTTATCACATATTTTCAGCCTTGTGAATGTCCTCCAAATGCTACAAAATACAAGACAGTTTGCTGAAGACAAACAGCAGAGGGAAAAATGGAGAGAAAGCAGGATTCGTGATTTCCCATGCTCTGTCCCAAGACACACAATTAGGCAGACATCGGCCAATTAGGCATAATTAAATCAGGCATAAATCAGCCAATTCATACTGTGAAATGCAGAGAAACTGAGGTGAGAGAGACTGAAGGTGTTTGGGGTGGAAGCTTGTCCTTTGTGGATTGCAATATGCTCCCACAGATCACAGCACTACTGGTGAATTATATTAAACTAATAACCAGATAGTATTAGGATCCTAGCATATTTACAGTAGCCTTCTGAACTTCAGTGTCTGTAGATTTTCCTTATGGTCCACAAACTAAAGTTTTCTCACTCTCCTCAAGTATTCTTTAATGTGTAGTCACTTACACTTTCTGTCCATTCTGTTTGTAAAAGCACTGCATATATTCAGCTCTGTTTATTGCAATTATTAATTATGTGATTATGTCAAATAATATAATTGTGGAATAATGAAACTTTATGGATTTAGATGTAGGTGAAATTGAAGCTGGCCTGCTTTTGATATAACATCAAATATTATTTGAGTATAGGTCCTTCCTGTGATTCAGAAACCAGACTGCATGGGGGCTAAAACTACAGGGGAGCCTAACAACGCACAGAAGAGACCCTTCTATGGGTACTCCCTCTTCTTCAACCACAGACAAAGGGGAAGCAGTGCCGTGACGGCATTGATACTAAGATAGGTGCAGTTCCGTTCTCTCTCATTGTCCATCTGTAAACTGCATAAGTGTGTACTCCAGTAGTGCCCTTATTGAACACAAGTTCAAAATCAGTACCTCTGTCCATACTCCTTTCGCCTTTCAATGCTAGTTTTTTCCCCTCACTGGCCATTTCTGCACTACCCTGTTATAGTGCTATTATTCCACTTTCAACATCTGGTGGCATTCTGGGGTTTGTAGTTTACTGAGGCCAAAGCACTCTCTGGCTAAGAATTCTAAATGCCCCTCTCTAAACTACAAACCCCAGGATTCCATAGGAGGTTGAAAGTGGAATAATAGCACTATAATAGTGTAGTGTGGAAATGGCCACTGATTTCTATACCTGGAAAGTAGCCACACTAAACACATGTGCTCTCCAGTGCCCTCCTGTTAGAGCAGCTTTAGGTGCTACTGAGATAGCAGATGAAGCAGGAAGCATATTGTATCCTTCTCTCCATCTCATCAGAGACAGAACATCTATCCCATGTCATTATGTAGTGAGGAGAATTTTACCCCACAAACTGCAGATAAGTTGTGCAATCCAAGAGAATGGTAAGTGTCCACTTAGCACCTGGGCAAAAACCAGCTTTGCATGAGATTGTATCTCCAATAGTAGCCTGTTGCTTTTCATTTGATAAATCTTGTTTTTAATCAGTTGAGGTTGAAGATACCACAGGAAGTGTTAGGAAGCTGACAAGGATGGCTCAATCTAGTGCTCGAAAACTAAACAGTTTCAGCTCCCAGGGTAGCTCCCTTTTATAAACAGGGGTGGGAATACTGTTGACTTTCCACATGTTTTCCAGAAATCAGTTCCTAGAAGCCTTGGATGGCATGGTTAATGCTTGATGATTGCTGCATTTGATGAAGTAGACTGGAGTTCACAAATGTTTGGGGTGGAATAAACCAGTTAGTCCCAAAGAGACTAATAGAATTGTAGAATCATAGGCCATCTCCACATTATACTGTTATAGTGCTATTATTCCACTTTCAACATCCTATGGAATCCTGGGGTTTGCAGTTTAGGGAGGGCCATTTAGAATTCTCAGCCAGAGAGCTCTTCGGCCTCAGTAAACTAGAAACCCCAGGATTCCACAGGTTGTTGAAAGTGGAATAATAGTATTATAACAGTGTAGTGTGGAAATGGCCTGAGTTGGAAGGGGCCTCATGGGCCATCAGGTCCAACCCCCTTCTCAATGCAGGATCTCTAGCTAAAGCATCCCTGACAAGTAGCTGTCCAGCCTCTGCCCTCACCACCTCTCTAGGTAATTAGTTCCATTGCAGAACTGTCAAGAAGTTCCTTTTAATGTTAAACCAAAATCTGTTTTCCTGTAACTTACAATGAACAGAGTTAGTTCTAACCTCTGAGACAGCAGAGAACAAGCCTATACCTTCCTCTTTATGACAGTCCTTAAGGTGTTTAAAAATTGTGATCATGTCACTCCTCAGTCTCTTCACCAAGCTGAACATACCCAGCTCCTTCAGCCTCTCCTCGTATGTTTTGTTCACATATCATATCAACCTTGTTGCCCTTATTTGAACTCACTCCAACTTGTCTATATCCTTAAAATGAAGTGCCCAGGACTCAATACTGTACAGCAGAAATGGTCTCACCACCACAGAATATGGGGATATTACTTCCCTAAGTTTGGAAACTATGCTTCTATTAACGCAAGTTAAGACAGTATTCACCTTCTTCACTGCAGCGTCGCACTGCTGGTTCATGTTCAATTTATGATCAGCAATAATCCTAAATTCTTTTTTATAAGCAGTAAGTATCCCCCATCCCATACCTGTGCATTTTGTGGCTGTTTTGTGGTCTAAATTAGAATTTGGCATTTCTCTTTGCTGAATTTCATTTTATTAATTCAGTCCATTTTTCTAGTTTATCAAACCCCTTTTGAATTCTGTTCCTATCTTCCAACTGATAGGTTATTGGATTCCTATATGCCTTTTTATTCTAAAACAGACTACACACTTCTTTAAATACTACTAGCATGTCTAACGGGTAGTATAATTGGAGTTGCAGATCAAAGCATATGGAGCACCAAAGGTCCTTTCCCACTTTAGAAGTTAATATCATATATCAGGATCACAACATGGTGCTCAAATGTTTATCTATCTATATATTAATGATTCTTTGCATCCGCATTCCACACAGCAACCCCTGAAACTATCTGTACTACAGACCTATGGATTCCAGTTTAACTATGATGGCTTTCTTCAAGAACTCTGCCATTTAGTGAGAGTACTGATAATTGTCCATTAACAATTTCCACCACAGTACTTTGAGAGCAGACAATGGGACATTTTAAAAGCATCTGAAAAAATTATGACAGAAGATTAATCTGGACACTTGGAAGGTATGTGTGGGACATATCCAGCTGCAGCCTTACACTAGTTCAGTCTCTCTCTCCTGTTCCCACTTTCCTCCTTTGTCCGAAACCTATTTCTAATGCTACAAAGTGACATCAAAGTGCCAAATCGGCACCCAATACCCTGTGCAGGAAGGGACAGAATTTTCCTTGTCAATACAGACGTAGGCAAAGGCAAATACTGCAGCCTGTTCTAGCTTATGGGTCCTTCTTTACTAATCACTTCTGACATCTTGACCACACTCTGATGTTGCTTAGCCACATGCGTCCCAATATTCATCTGTGAAATGTTAGAGGTTATGTCCCACATCATAACAACAGATCCAGCAGGAGACAGGACCATGCCCTTCCCCCATCAATAGACTGCTGTTGGGAGGAAGGAAGCAATTCTTGCTTGTTCAAATCCTCTGCTTTCTCCAGTGTTCACAATCCTCAGGGCCCTCTCACCCCTCACTAAGGGATGGATTATTTATTTAGTAGGAGGGAGCATTTATTTATTTTGTGACCGAAGAGCACTCTCCCTTTAATTCTTGCAGTTCAGGCTGCCATTTCCGTTTTCAAACTGGGAGGTCATTTATATAACTGAAAACCCATTTCTTGTTGCAGAACTTTGTCCTTAACCAAATGTTCTGGAAACAACAGAGCGGAGAGGCAGCAAGCTTCCTTTGTACACGTGTACGTGTTCGTATGTCTCTATTACAGGGAGTTAGGCTGCGATCCTGTATCTGTTTCCTCGGGAGGAAGTCCCTCTGACCTCTGAGAACTACCGATACATACGGCTTCGAAGAGCCAGTTACTCAGAAGCGGTTTTTTTAAACGATCCGACATAATCGATGGGCACTGAAAAACAATTCAGTTCAACAAGGAGGGCTTTCCGTCCTTTTGGCCTGCTAGACTCTGTGCGCAAAAGGCTACTCGGGCAAGGAAAGCAGCGTGTATCTGTACACAGATCCGAAAAGCCACTGATCGTCTTCCAAGCAAGCGTGGAAGAAGGACACACCTTTGAAACGGTGGGAAAGGAGACCTCAAACGCCCCTCCTTTTCTCGGCTGAACGCCTCGCCGGACTCGGAGATTTCCATTCCGAAAGCCAGGAGTCATCCGGAAGTAGGTCACCTGGCAAAGTCACAATTCTCAAAGCAACAGCAGAGGCAGTCGATAAAAGTTCACCAGAGGCATCCAACTCCTTCCGTGAAAACCTTGAACTTCAGTAAGGGAACAAGGAGGAATTGCAAACTCCGGAAAAAGCGCAGAGAAGGATTCCCCCCCCTTCTCTACACTTTCATAACTTCCTCCAACGCTATCTCCAAAAAGATTACCGCATTGGAATTTGCATTTTAAATAAATCGAAACACTTACTTTGAATTAGGCGATTTCCGCACCAGACTGTTCTGGTACTATTGTTCCACTTTTAACATCTTGTGGAATCCTGGGGTTTGAGTTTAGGGAGGGGTCTCGGACTTACCAGTAGCTTGCAATTAATCTCTTTGCTCAATAAATAACAACCGTATTATATTACGGCTGTGCTTAACAAGCAGTCCTTTTGCTGTATTAATGTTGAATGAGTTACCTTTATGATTACAGGGTGTGGGGCTCGCTACAGGGAATATCGCATACTGCGTATGGCTTCTGCGGCATGCAGTGGTAGTTTTTTGAGTAATGAAGAGAGACTGGTTGTTTCTGAGAAAGGAGGAACTGTTTTGTAAAATTCCTACCATAGCAGTGACTAGGTATCCGAGAAGTAAACTGATCATAATCTTTCAAAGTAATTTCATCCCCAGGATGAAACTGATCTTTTCACCATCTCCAGCACTGAATGTGTGAGAGGTGAATATTCATTATTCAGTATCAGTGGGACTTTCAGGGAAAAGATTATGGTGTGAGGCGCTCATGTTCAAAGTGATCAGCTATGTCCCCTTTTTAGGGGACATCCTTTTATGTACCATGTCCCTCAAGAATCAGCATGATGTAGTGATTTCAGTGTTGGACTATCATCCTGGAGACCAGGATTCAATTCCTCATTCCTACTGGGTGACCTTGTGCATGGCACACACTCTCAGCCCCAGAAAATGGGTTTGCCTTTGGATTGTCATAAGCTGGAAATGACTTGAAGACAGACAACAACAACCATTTTGCCCGGTTTTTACCCATAGCATTTTGTGGCTGTGAACATATAATCACTGGGCTGTTTTGTATGTAGCATCTGTCCCATGAGCCAGCACAGTGTAGTGGTTTGAGCATTGGACTATAACCCTAGAGACCAAGTTTAATTCCCCACTAGGCCATGGAAATCCACTGGGTGACCTTATGTGTATCACACACTCTCAGCTTCAGAAAACCCCGTGGTAAGTTCTCCTGAAGGTTGCCATAATTTGGTGACTTGGAGGCACACAACAAAGTCTTGATGTCTTTGACTACAGCTTGTTATTTTCATCTTTGGTTGGCCAGGGATCTTGATTATATGTGACCCATCCTTGCTAATAAAATCTTCAAGAGTGGGATTGCTTAATGTTGTGGCTAGTACCTCTCTTCTGCTAGGCATGATACCACTGGACCACAAGAAGATGTAGCATCTTTCCTCTTTTCAAAGTTCTTATTGGGCCCAACTGTGTTAGATGATTATTAATGGACAGTGAATGAATGTAAGACACTCCTTTGGGGGGGAAGAACGTTGGAAGGGAAGGTGTCCTTGTGGTTATTATGCTTATGCTTTATCCCTTTAGGAATAACTACTGGGGCTCTTTCCATGACAATGAAAAATCAGGTATCAACTCTTCCCTTCAGTAGTATGCTATTACTTTTTTCATGTCATAAGAACACTGAATTGCTTTAATTCTGTAAAACATTATACACACAGTCTCTCTCATATGCAATGTGTGAGCAATAGGAATGAGATGAGACCAAACAATATGTTATTAAAATACTGACTTAAGAAATTGATGTATATAAATATCTATGTTGAGGACCTACCACTATGGCCTACAAAGTACCTAGGTTCTACAAAGGCTTTAATTCAGTCCTGTTCTCAATGGTGTTTGATACTACGAACCATAGTTTGTGGCATCCTTCTGGGTTGTCTTTCTGGATTGGGTGTTGGAGGCATTGCCTTGTAGTGGTTCTCATCCTTTCTGGAAGTTTCCCCCCCTCAGAAGGTGATGACGAGAGACTTCTCACTCCATGGCGTTTGGCTGTGGGGTTTCTTAGGATTCTGCTCTGTCACCTACAGTTTTTAAACATCTGTTTGTAGCCACTGGTGTAGATTCTCTTTTAAGCTACACTATCAATATGCTGATGACACTCAGTTCTTTCTCACAATTTGTAATGACTCCAAGCAGGTTGCAGATGTCTGAAACTGGTACTTCGTATCACTCATGGGCTGGATTAGGACTAACAGACTTAACTGACTCTAGCCAAGACAGAAGTACATTTATCAGTCAGTGGTAACAGCTTTAGTTTGGCTGTTCAGTTATTTTTTAAATGTATTTTATGGTGTTAGTATATGCAGCTTTGGTATCTGCTGGGGGAAGGAGTGGAATATAATGATTTGAAATCAATAACCTTCATTCCTGGGATCTTCACTCTGGCAGGTTTGAGTGAATTTTGCTTTCAACACTTGTGTTTTGGTTCAAAAGATGCCTCAGAGCAAAGTCAAAATTCTTGATTAAACATGTGACTTGAAAGTCATAGAATCTTAGAGTACAAAGGGGCCATCAGGGTCATCTAGTCCAATCCCCTGCCATGCAGGAATAAACAACTACAGCACTCTAAAAAATTCCCCTTCACCCTCTGTTTAAAAATGTCTAAAGTCAGAGAGTTCTCACCTCTGGGGAAATCTATTCCACTGTCAAACAGTTCTTAGAGAAAAAAAAATCTTCCTAATGTTTACATAGAATCTCTTGTAATTTGAATGCCTCTTCACACTTTAAATCTCAGTGGTACCTGTTGCATTTAAAGCAAATAATGCATTGACTTAGGGAAAATTTAGCCTTCATATTCTCTTCCTCACAGAATCTTTTAAGGATTCAATTCCCTTTGTTACTGACGGCATGGTTACAACATAGAACATCCAGAACAGTTTATTCTAAGCAAAACTATTCCTTCAACAATCTGTTTGTTTAAACAAGTGTGTCTTTGTTGTTGTTTTCCTTATCACACCAACAGAAAGGGAAAATCCCACAGCAGGGCTGCAGCCGAATCTCCCATCGATTGCTGGGTAAATCTAGTCGATTAGGGACAGAAGCGACTGTCTTACGATGCTCTTCCACTGCTCTTTCGACTCAGCTGACAACAGTGTTAAAAAGTGACTCAGAGTTTGGTGACAAAGGATTGGCTTCAGAAGGGTCCCTTCTGAAGGGTAAGGTCAAAAAGCAAAGGAGGGTTGTGATAGGTTACTCCATCCCCAGAACATGGGCACATTGTCGTTACATAGCAGGCACCAGCTCCTTCAGGTTGAAATTTTGGAGTTATGTAATGGATCTTCCAGAGAGCACCACCTGAGAGAGAAGAAACCGAAGATATATAATTTAACGTCTAGAAGTGAAGGCCAGAGGTGATAAATTGCTAGTTGCCTTGGAAGAATGCTTCTTCTTGGGATAGATCTGTAATTTCAGTTCCTTACTTCTCATATGAATTGGTTTTGGAAATAGTCATATTTATATTTGGCTGAGTCTACCTTGTAGAGATTATTCGAAATAAAATGTTACAGATCATAGCCTAAACATACTGTTAGAGTAGATACATTAAATCGATAGGACTTACTTAAGTGTTTCTGTTGTCTCAGTGGATCTTCTCTAATTGAAACTAAGAATTAAACCGTTAACAGTTGTTAATGGCTAGTGATCCATTGATGAATTTACAATAATCTCGTGAACGGGAGTGATCTGGTGGCCTGTTTACTTGGACAAAGCCTTTTAACAGTTTTTCACATCAAATCCTCAGTAAACTTTGCAGTATGGGAAGAGAAATCCTCTTATGGATTGGAAACTCAGAAGTTTTTCTCATTGCTTTCATAAAAATGTTACATTTCCCCTTTGAATAAGAAACAGTATCTCCCTTTCTTACACTGAATGGTGTTTGCCATTTTCATGACCCTCCCACTAATTACATTGAGTAAGCAACGGGTATATCACTAAGTAATGGTACTTCCAAGCCACAAGTGCTATACATATTTTTAGGATATGGTTTGTCAACTGCTCATTGTGTAAGTGCACAACCTGTACTCAGTCTTATGCACAAATTGCAACAAATGAAGAATTATTACATTTTTAAAACAGCCAGTTCAAAGGAAATCTATTCCTTCAGTATTTCTTAAGCTGTTTCTTTAAATATAGCCGGCATGTAATGTTTCTTAGTGCTGAACACATTCTGAAACTGTAGTCTGGTTTTGGTCTGCGTGTTTGTTTATAAAAAAGCTTGGATATCTTTGCCCTCTAGTGTATTATTTCATAATACACACAATGAACTTTCAGTTACAGATGAAAACTAAGCAGCAAGAACATGACAGCTTACTTGCTGAAAAGCTGTGTAAAATGTAACAATTTGCAAACAAATATCTGAATGCAAAAATGTCAGATTATCATCTGCTACATCTAATTTTGTCTGAGGAAGAGAATTGGGCTTTTACTACATAATGGAAATGAACAGCCAGTTTGTTAATTTTATCGTGCGGTCTTGCAAAATCCCACAAAATCTTTGAGTATGAGTCCCTGAATACAGACAAGATGCATCATTGACATCATTGCTGACAATTGGCAAGTAGATTAGTTTCAAATACATTGGATCCAGATTTAGTCCTACCTCTTGAAATTACTGACTTGCTGAAATAAATCCCAGTGATTTTGATAGGTCTACTCTAGGTATGATAAAAATTGGGTCCAATCTTAGTATATATCAGCGTGAAGAAATGTGGCTTAAGAAAGTACATTTACTCTCCTCGAATTGTAAAGAACAAGTTGGGTGAAACATGTCTTGCTAATTTTAAAACATATACACTGATTCTGTTATGTTTCCAGGTGCAATTCAGAATTCCAACACTAAAAGTGTTGATTTTAGTGTAATATATTGGTTCTTAATCTTTAAAAACCTGACACAGTTTAGGAACTTTTAAGCTATGGTGTTTAAAAGATTTACTGAATGCTGTTCACAGAGAGACTTGTCAGGTACCAAATTCAGGTATCAGACGCTCGAATGGCAAACTTTTTATTTACTCATCCCTTATAAAAATATTAGACAACAGTGAAACATACACATTAGCTGTAAATTCTACCAAACATAGTAGAACTTACATATGAGTAAACATATATAGAATTATGGTGTTATTTTTATGCTGCTGCTGTTTTACCATGGTTTGTATTTTAAATTTGTTTTAAAATGATTTAAGCAGGAGTAGAAAGCTGAATGTATCTGTGTGAACATGCATGTAGGCTTTTTGCCAGACAGCAAGTTTTATGAATCTGAGCATTGCACTTTTCAGCTGAACTGAAAGCTGAGAATCCACCCATTACCAAATTCTCTGATTTGGAACACAATTTTTATATAGTTATAGTCAGCAGAAATGTGTCACAGAAATAAAAAAAAACTGGAATCAGAGTTTGATCTACCTACTTTTTATGTCATCCACATAAATTTAAGCAAAACATTTTATACTTACTCTCCTTCTGGTGCCAGCGTGCTCCATGTAAGTGTGTTCCACAATAGTGAAACATGAATTCATGCTCTGAGTTCTGCTCTGTTCCCAGAAGTAATGCTATCTGGTTCTTGCCATCAATTACCCTAACGTAAAGGGAATAACGTAGTCAATGAAGTCATCTATGTTGATGGTTGATTATTGATACAGTTGCCAGGAAGTTCAGGACAAAAATTTTGTAAAAGCAAAAACAAGGGAGAAGTGTAATATATAAATAATAAAAATAAAAGTGAATCAGTATGAAAAAGTGCCTTTTTAAAGTTGATAGGCTGAGTGTATTTTGGAGAACACAAACCATTGGCAAGGTGGTCATACAAGGATTTATTTTATCACCTTATCTGTTTAATTTATATGCAGAATATATAATATGAAAATCAGGATTAGACTCAAAAAGAACAAATGTGAAAATTGGGAAAGGAAACACTAGCAGTTGAAGAAATGCTCATGACGTTTTATTGTTGTTGTGTGCCTTGAAGGCGTTTATGACTTGTGGAGGCTGTAAGTGAACCTATCACAGGGTTTTCTGGAGTCTCTTAAGGTTGTAATCTAATCTAAATTGTTAGATTTACTTTAGTGTTGATTTAATAATCCCAATTTACTCAGTGGGTTTGCTGTGGTTGGAACTAACAATTGGATATAGCTCACAATGTTGTTAAAAGCAAAGAGTTCCATCATTTTTAAAAGCACAAATAAAAAGCCATTACTTTCTAGTTATTATAACTTAAACAACTTAAATATAAACTAGGATTTATTAAACAGGCATAATAAACTCTTGTCATAAAAATCCTGACCTAGGAAACTCTTGTGGGAAGACTGAAAATGTGTCCAAATTCTTCTCTTCATTTATATTGACAAATGTGAAATCACCCACAGTTCAGAATATTATTCAAACAATTTAGTATGTTAGCATTTAGTTTTACTTTTTTTCAAAGAAGGGTAAGTTATATCCCCATAGATAGCCTTGAGATAACAGGGAACAAAGTAGTAAAAGAAATGCAATAAAATTTTCTTCTTCATTGATAGTGACAAAGCACCTCCTTTTGAAAAATTTGTTTGTCTTTGCTGTATGTGAGGCCATAGATGGCTTTATAACCAGAATACGAGGTACATTGTTAATGTGTTACTTTTTTTTAGTGGAATTCTAATGCTAACTTGTTACTTGTTTCAAACAGCACATGATTCATTAGTTGATGAGTAACTTATAAACTGTGTTTTACTTTGAAAAAATACGTTAAAACTAGCAAAATGGTCAAGGCCAAGATCCAATGGTATGTCTTGGTAGCCAGCACCAGCAGAATTAGGACCTTCTTGCCCTTTCCTTCCTGAGATAGCCCACACTGATGCCACAAAACAATTCCTGATGATTTCACAGCACTATGGAACAGACGTTCAGGGTCCACGGGGGCTGCTGGAAGGAGGAATACTCGCCAATGTTAGTGGAAGCAGAGGGATCCAAAAGAAATAAACTACTGGATCCTAGCCCCCAAATCCAATATGACCTCCCCACAACATAGTTTTGAAAGTAGTAAATATGTGTGACATGTTACATTACAAAATAACATGTTAACATTGTAACATGAAAAAGACCAGCATTACCCCAAAAGCAACAAGTGATGTTATAAGTGGCATTGTTACCTTTAGTCCATTCTTCCAACCTATGAAATTATCTAGTTATTAAGTAGAAACACAAATCCCAAATTGTTTGTTTTCAAATAATGAGGGATTTAAGGACATGGATTACCTGAATGCAGTTTTTTAAGAATATTGTGACTTTCCCCACTTTTTTTTGTGCAAAGTGTTTAATTTTTGCTCCAGCATTTTTGGACCACATTTTTTTTATAATCATTTTATTCAAATTCACATATAAAACAAACAATTACAACTGTCAGCTTAATTGAAATATTTCTGATCTTCCGCACTGATCTAGATTTCATTATCAATATTTCTTAACATGCTTAAAATATTGTGCTACATTTTACTGCTAATATTACTTGTTGATTCTTGCATTTCCATCTCCATATTCCCACTTCATGATATATATCCTGTAGCCCCCTCATAATTTATCTTAAATCATGAATTACAGATTTCCATCTGATAGTACCCAGCAATTACCCGTTACAATTTGCCATTCTTTTTGTATCTCATCGTCTGATTTCCCTTTTAATCTCTGAGAAACCATGTCAGCATTTTTGTTTTCAATAAGTGTACCCCACCATTGTTCTATTGTGGGTATTTGCTGAGTTTTCCACAACTTTGCATATTCAATACGAGCTGTTGTTATCATATACAGTAATATTCTCGAATACTTCTTTATACCAGTACCTTCTAATTTATCAGTCATATTTAACAAATACAATTCTGGTGTCTTAGCAAACTGAACTTTCATTAATGCACAAATTTTGTTATGTATTTCAGTCCAATATTTCTTAGCTTTTGGATATGTCCACCACATGTGATATATCGTACCGACCTCATTCTGACATTTCCAACAGTGTCCAGTACGTGTATTATAAATCTTTTTTAATTTGTCTGGTGTCATGTACCATCTATGAAATAGCTTATAATAGTTCTCTTTCAAATTCTGAGCTACTGTAAATTTCTGTGTTTTTTTTCCAGCTCTGCTCCCAAGACTCTAGTTGAATTGAATGTCTGATATTTTGAGCCCATGAAATCATTGTTGCCTTTACTGTTTCTTCTTGCCTCTCCTGGTGTAGTATTTCTTGATGCATTTGGGCTAGTAAATGAGGCAGATTTTCGAACAGCCATTTAATTACTCCAGTTTTCTCTTTTAGTTCGATTCCGTATGTTTTTATATCAATCTGAAACCTTTCTGCTAACTGTCTATAAGGGAACCAGCTTAATGTTATTCCCTCTTGTTCTAATTTTTCTCTTGTGTTAATCTTAAGATTGTTGGACGTTGATCTCTCAATTATATCATCATATCGCGACCATTTATCTGTATCAGTCCATCTGCCAAAAAAACCCTCTTGCGGTGAGACCCAGGTGGGGAGCTGCCATATGTTTTTAGTTTTATAATCATCCCAAATTTTCAAAAGCGATTTTCTGATATAGTGATGTGTAAAGTCTTTATCTATTTTTGCTTTATCATAAAACATATAGGCATGCCACCCCATCCTCAGGTCTGCTCCCTCCAATGCCAACATTCTCGTGTCTTGTAGGCCTACCCAGTATTTTATCCACGTAAAAGCCGCTGCCTTATAGTATATTTGAAAGTCTGGTAGTCCCATTCCTCCTCTACTTTTTAGATCTGTCACGGTATTCCATTTTATCCTAGGTTTTTTCCCTTGCCATATAAACTTGGTTAGTTCTCTCTTCCATTGTATGAAAGGTTTCATGTTCGTTATTATGGGAAGATTTTGGAACAAAAAGTTCATTTTTGGCAAAACATTCATCTTTATTGCAGCTATCCTCCCCATCATTGACAAACGCATGCAAGTCCAACTTTCCAAGTTTTTTGTTGTTTCTTTCCATTTTTTTTCATAATTATTTTGAAATAACTCGTTGTTTCTTTTGGCTATCCAAATACCTAGATATTTTACCTTTTGTCCTCTATTAAATCCTGTTTTTTGTACTAATTCCATCTCTTCTCTTTCAGTCATATTTTTGGTTAAGAAGACTGTTTTTTCCTTATTAACTTTAAAACCAGAGAATTCTCCATATTCTTGAGCTGTAGTAGTCAATTTTTCAATACATTTCCCTGGGTCAGTGAACGCTTTTAACTTGTATTGATATTTCTTAATTTGGACTCCTCTTATTTCTTTATCTTCTCTTATAGCATTGTTAAGTATTTCCATTGTCAAGATAAACAGCAGAGAAGACAAGGGACACCCTTGTCTCGTCCCTCTGTGCAGTTCTATAATTTGTGTTCTTTCACCGTTTATAACCAGTCGAGCTTGTGGTTGGCTATAAATTGCTTCAATCCATGCAACAAATTTTTCTCCTGCCTGCATCTGTTTAACCGCCGTCTTCATGAATGGCCAACTGATCATGTCAAAAGCTTTCTCCGCATCTACAAATATCATGGCCATTTTCCATTCATTGTGCTTTTCATAATATTCAGTTACATTTAAGACCATTCTGATATTATTTCTCAAAGATCTTTTTGGTAGAAAGCCATTCTGGTCCTCATCAATTACCTCTAACAGCACTTTTTTAAGCCTCGCTGCTAGAATTGAAGCAAAAATCTTGTAGTCTGTATTCAGAAGTGATATTGGTCTATAATTCTTTACATCTCTCAGATCTCTTCCTTCTTTCGGGATCAGCACAACATTAGCTTCTTTCCAAGTATCTGGTATTCCTTCCTTTATTATTTCATTTATAGTACTTTGCAAAGGTATTGAAATCTCATGTTCCATAATCTTATAATATCTTGCAGTAAAGCCGTCGGGTCCTGGAGCTTTGTCGTTCTTCAAATTCCAAATAGCCTCAACTACTTCCATCATAGTAATAGATTTGTTCAAGACTGATCTTTGGTCTTCATTAAATCTTATTTTATTCATTTTCTCTAAATATTCTTCCACTTCTTGTTTTTTCCCCTTTGAGATCTTACTCATGAGTTTCACGTAGTAATTATAAAAAGCTTGTTTTATTCTCTCTTGTTTTGTAATTCTTTCTTCTCCTGTTCTAATCTTGGTTATGATATTTCTGGCCCTTCTTTTATGCAGCAAACCTGCCAAAAGTTTTGAAGGTTTATTAGCTTGTTCAAAGAAATTATATTTCGTTCTCCTTATCTGTTGCTCTATTTCTTCCAAATTAAGTTGATTTAATTCAGCTTGCTGTACTTTCATCTGTAATCTGATCTGTTTATCTGACGGATTTTGTCTCATCTGTCATTCAGTTTCTTTCATCTTTTCCAAAATTCGCTGCTCAGTGTTTCTCTTTACTTTTCTAATCTCTGCAGTCCATCTGATAAAGTTACCACGCATCACAGCTTTACTTGCGTCCCAGATGGTTTTCATTGACAGCTCCGACGTCAAGTTCTCATTAAAATAGTTAATTATCTCTGTTTTTGCTTTTGCTACGTACTTCTCCTTATTCAAAATCTCATCATTCAATCTCCATGTTCTTTCTCTGTCTTTGATCCTTATCTTTAATTGTATCGGATTATGATCAGAGCATAAATTGGGAAGTATGTCTATATCTGTAGTTTTCAACAAGAGTTGTTTGGATACCAACATCATATCTATCCTTAACATTGACCTATGTCGATCCGAATAAAATGTATGTCTATCCAATTGCCTGTTCTTGTATCTCCAAGTGTCATATAAATTTAGATTGTCCATCATATTAAAGAAGCTCTTAGGAAGTTTGCCGTTGTTTCGGGGAATTAACTTTTGCGTTGTCCTGTCGACTTGGGGACTGATTACTCCATTGAAATCCCCCAAAACAATAATGTTAGAATTTCCTGTTTCATTAAGATATCTCAATACCTCTTCCTGTATTGTAGGGAAGAATTCACCTTTGGCTCCATTTCGTGCATATATTCCAACTATTAATATTTTATCCTGTTTCAAAGTAACTTCAACTCCTATATAGCGACCATTGCTGTCCTGAAAAATTTGCTGTGCACCTAATTTTGAATTTACATATATCAAAACTCCCCTCTTTTTTTTTATCTATCGTAGCTGCGAAACAGCTATCTAGTTTCAAATTCCTGACATATCTCAAATCTTGAGTTTTAATTCGAACTTCTTGCAGACATATTATATCTAAATTCTGTTTCTCTATATAGTGAAAAAATTGTCTTCTTTTGTATTCAGAATTAAACCCCTTAATGTTCCAAGAATAAATCTTCAAATCCATTTTGTTAGGTTATGTTAATATTTTATTTCTGAAGTTTGGCTTACTCCTTCAGTATATCTCCGTCTACCTCCCCTTCTTGTTCCAAAGTTCCTTGCGCTGCTTCTATTACTTCCTCTTGTTCTCCGTCATCTTCTTCTTCTTGTAATTGTTCTCTTTCCTCCTCTGGAGGTAGCTGTTCATGATCTTTCTCTCCTTCAGAGGTGTCTTTTTGTACGTCTTTCTTCAATCTGTCCATCATTCCTTTTGCTTTGTGTACTGAGTTAATCCTATATCTCTGCTGTTTTTGGATCACATTTTTGTCTCATCAATCCCAGGACTACTAAAGTAGCCCTTTGAGGAATGTCTCCATCTTTGTGGAACTCCTGTCCAAAGCAGGTGCCATGTCACTTATTCAAACAAATTAGATAACTATTTATTCAGATGTGGATGAACACTACTCTCATTTAATTATATTGACAAAGATTTGTTTTTACTCT
Organism: Cyclura pinguis; assembly: GCA_030412105.1. Taxonomy (NCBI): domain Eukaryota; kingdom Metazoa; phylum Chordata; class Lepidosauria; order Squamata; family Iguanidae; genus Cyclura; species Cyclura pinguis. The sequence goes on from CM059601.1 coordinate 189,272,910, forward strand.
GTTATACCTTAGTGAGAAACTTACTGAGCATGGATAACTTGCTCAGTGGCCTAAATCTTATTGTTAACCTCAACTGTTGAATCAATAATTGCTGAATGGTAAATCAACATTTGTATTAATACAAGTGACTCAATAATTCTACTCTAATTCAGACTAGTTTGGGCTTATGATAACAGTCTTCTTGTTATCAAGATAAAATATATCCTACATCCTTACACATTTTCCAAGAAATAATCTCTTGAAGCTTAAAAAGAAGGAAGGGAGGAGGACGGTGGGAGGGGGGTAGGGAGAAGCAATTTAGCAGCACCTTTAAGACTAACTGGTTTTTAATTTAGTATGAGCTTTTGTGGATATAAACCTTCTTTTTCAGATGCAGAGTGACAGACAGGTCTGAGGATATAAAGCGTATTTACACAATTGTGGGAATGAGACGGAATGTAATAGGACCCAGAAAGATGTAAATTATGACCCTTGCCCTAAATTTTGAATGAGCTGGGTGATGTGATACAGGTTGTTCAAATCATTATATTAGTCATTTAGTGTAGGTGTGCAAAGGCAGTAAATCTGCTTATCAAAAGTCAGTTTCTTGGATTCAAAACTGTCTCTGAGAGGATTTGTTACCCCAAAAGTTTGGTGACTCAGAGGTCCACCCACAATGATAGCACTTCTGTGAAATGGTGGGGAATTATTAGCTCAAAATAGGCCTGCGAGAGGTGGGATAACCTTACAGGATCTTTTATACCTATGTATATTGGTACTAATGCAGGGACACCAGTTGCAAATTAAAAGTATATTTTATTGGGGAATATCACAGTCACACATAAGATCCAAGCAGTCTCACAACCACACAAGGCTAGCTAAAGGAAATGAAGGAAAAATTGGATAGCAAGAAGTTAGGGTGAAGTGGGTGATATTTACCTATCCTACAGAGAAGAGATGAAGCAATGTGGCTCAGACTAAGGGTAGTATAAGAATGGAAATCAGAGCAGCAGAAAGATGACCTATGTCCAGAGTACTACAAATTATTTAAATATCCTGTTTTTGCCCCGAGGGGGAAGGTGTTAATGGCTCTTTAGCAGAGAAAACAATGGGGTCTGAAATAAGCTAATGGCCTTAGTATTAGGTGACAAAGTACTGATGAGAATCACAATAGCTCCTTAATAGCTGGATAGGTGAGGAAACAAAGGAGAGTTTTGGCGGGAAGAGGAAGTGGGTTGAAGTCAATCAGATGCTCTGTTGAGGCAGTTTCAGGTGCTATTTTTTCTGAAGGTTGTGTCATTGAAGGGACATTTGCAAGCTCATTAACACCAGAGCTTCCTTGACTATGACCTGGCCATGCCCTAAGCTCCCATCTGACCTACTGTCGTATGTGTTCAGCCAGCCCTCTTAGCCAGTACGGCTTCTCAGCCATAACAGTGTATAATTTATATTTCATGTCAATTAAATGATATTTGCCAATTATTTCATGGAGTGGGAATGTATGGCATGGTAACAGATTCCTTTTGTTACATGTGCGGTAGTGGGGACTCTTGTATTAATATTGTAGTGTGCTATTAAGCTGTCAGCTTTGTTCATACCTCTGCTAAAGGATTGCAATTTGTGAATATTCGCTTCTTTTTATTTCGCTTCTTTTTCTTTCCAGTCTTACTTTGTAATTTCCTTATTCAAGGACTGGGCCTTTAAATCCTGTACTGTGTGTCCAGGGAGCTTGAAATGTTCTGCAACTGGTTTATGGGTATTGCCACCTCTAATGTCTACCCATTTATCCTTTTGTGTAGAAGCTGTCCTGTTTGCCCAATGTGGAGTGTAGAAGGGCATTGGTTCCATAAGATGGCATATGTCACGTTGAAAGAAGACAAAGTGAATATACCTACGATGTTGTGGGTGATATTATTGACCCCAATAATATTGCTCCCAGAGTAGCTGTGGCATCAGGATTTGTGGCAAGGTCTTGTCCCTGTATTACTATCCATGTTATGCATCCTGTTGTAAGTGAGCAGTTGTTTAAGATTTGGTGGCTGTCTGTAGGCCAATAAAAAGTCGCCTCTCCGAGGCTGTGAAAGGGCTGTGTTATCTGATATATAAAAGTCAAAGTTTGTGAGTTTGTCTGTGTTAGGCAGAGAAGACCTCATATGATTGGCTGTATCAGATGAGAAGACCTCATATGATTGGCTGCCTAAGAAGATTCTATGGAATCCTATGGTTTGCAGTTTAGGGAGGGGCCTTTAGAATTCTCAGCCAGAGAGCTCTATAGGCCAGTTGCTATGGAGATGAGACCTAACAGCAAGGAAGAGGGCAGTGTATTCCCTCAGGAACCCAACCTCTGTATGTTAATAACTCTGAATACAATTTGGATCGGGGAATATGGGGAAAAGTTACAGGTACTGGATCAGACAGTTTGAGGAAATAGAGACACAGGATCTCAAATCTTTCTAACAAATATTACCAATAAAAAAATAAAATCCCAGGCAATGCTGGGTATATACGCTAGTACTCAATAACTGTTGATGATACATTTGAGTAGTCTTAGTGGGTCACTATTGGTGACCAGTAGGGGTGTTTTGTCATTTTGTGTTGTCATCTGTCCTGTAGTATGTTCTTCCTGGGAACTAATTTTGCCTTGCTGACTTGTTTCTTCATCTTTTTTGGTGAATGCTGTAGTTTGAGAGTTGTAACTGTTTTAATAAAAATTATTTTTGCAATAAGAATGCTTACTAATAACTGCCTTTATATGGGGAATATATCTGAATAAATTAATTATAGGCCAAAATATTTTCATTCTCTGTAGATCAGTCTTTGTGGTAAATGTTCAACAATTCAAATGAAAGTAAGATATTTTAAAACTGTGTACATATTATGTTATATTGGAAAGGCAAACTAATGGTTGACAATTATGATCTGAGTTTGTGCACTTTTCTCATGTCTGAAATCAAACAACTATTGATCTACTTCTGGAACAGTATTCTGTACCTGTCTTGTGGCAGTGATGCCCCAGCCAAGTGAGCCACTGTAGGGTAAATATCCATCAGACTTCTGGGTTCATCAATAACAGAGTTGGCAGGGACCATGCCTGGCCACCTGACTATACCAGGCACACGGATTCCCCCTTCCCAGCCTCCCATGCTTTCCCACCTGCCAAGGACAAAGGATTAAAAGAGATATATCATTAAAACAATGAGTTAAAATTACAACCAATCTTTATGTAGTGATCTCTTTAATCATTTTTTCAAACAACAATACGAGCATCTTGGATCTCAGTGTGAAAAGGCTGAGGGAGGAAAAAGGAACCAATTCTGGTAGAGAAAATCTACTTTTGTGTGCACAGCCTCTTGGACGTGCATAAACAGTCACATATTCTACATGTGTAATTAATAGGCCCCAACAAATGGCTTTTGACACAGGGGCTTAGATGTGAATAGTCAAATAGGGGTGAGCATGCTTTCCAAACAGATTTTTTTTTAAATTAACTTTTTAAAACACCTGTCTCATTAGAAGTCTTTTTTAATCTTTGTGGTCATCTGAGCTTTTATGATTGTGGATCATAGTATAGTTTGAGCAGGCAAGTCAGAAAGTTTAATCTGAGGTTATTTGGTTGACAGCTCGTTATTTCAAACACAACAGATATGCTATGGCTCAGCTGAGAGTGCAACTGGCCCATTTTTCTAGAAGACAAGGATCTGCCTCTTTGAAACACTGTCTACAAGTGGTCCTTTCTATCTAGAGTACATGCTACATACATTTTTTCTAATCTATATTTTCTTATATGTCCTCTCCTGACACTATTTCTGTGGTGTCTTACTTTAGCATTTCTGCTAAAAATCTTCCATACATAACTTCTTATAAAGACACATATATTCTCAGTGTCTACATAATTATCTGCCTGTGAAATATCAGCCATGATGATTTGTTGTTCTAGACCTATGTTTTACCGTTCCTTTTTATTTTCTGACAGTTGCTTTCCAGAAGTGGCTTATTTTGGTTTCTCATCATTGATTATTTGACCAAAATATGTTGACAGAGTGGCCAGACTATCAAGACCTGACAAATAATAAACAGTACTTTATAATTTTAAGTAAACTAAACAGGCTAGCATTATTAAATATGACACCTATAAATTTACCTATTAAAGTTAAAACACAGAATACAAATAATCCAATATGAACATCATGAAATAATGCTTGATTTTTCATGACACCAGCTACAAAAATCCAAAGCCACCTCTGCAATGTAAGTGTACTATATACTTTCTTTCTATCTTGTTTGGAAGTATTACTGGCTACTGTGGTTAGAAAAATCTTTTTTACCTTAAACACATTGTTTAGTTTTTATGTTATGAGGAGGAGCTGTCAGTCATCCTATAATAGTTTGAAATGAAAATGAAAAATGAAATGAAAAAAACCCTTTAAGTCATTTCCAACTGTTACTGCCCTGGCTAGCCCAAGCTTTAGAGATATAAAAAGATATCTCTTGATATCAATAATTCGGCCTCACATACCCATTCCCTTCCACGTGCTTGCGAGGCCCCCAGACAAGCACGCACACAGGCTCGGCCAACAATTGCCGTAATATTCCAACACAATACAGGCAGGCCAGAAATAGCCGACTCGCAGCTTTAGGAGACCTCAAGGCAAGTACCTTCATTAAGTATGCACGCAGCTTTCAAAAGATCCTCTGCCCCACGCTGGCAGCTTGATGATCTGACTATATAATGCTCAAGTATTCCGTGTTTGCATACCGGCTATCCTATTGACAATTTGACTATAACTGAATCATTCAAATTCTGACCTTTCGAAGGCTTTATCTCCAGCCCCAAATCTATTGTTTTCCCCAAGTCTGACCTAGCGTGTGGTCACAATTCTCTTTATAAAAACCCCTGACTTTGAGTGCTTCCTTGGATCGCTCTTGGCTTCTATCCCGCCTTGCTGTCGCTTTGTCCAGCGAGCCTTCCCCTCAGCTCCACTTGCTGAGATCCACGCTCCCCAGCTTCTCAGCTTCCAACCGGGCTTCAGGACAGGTGAAGTATCACCCAAACCAACAACTCCTCTAAAAATCCCTCTATCCCACTCCAACCTTTATTTCTTTAGTTATCTTGTGTGAGTGTGCCGCATACACTGTTTGATTGTGTTTTTAATAAAACATCATTTATTATTTCAACTTCTGTGTGCTCCTTGACTCGGCCTGACCCCGTAAACATAGGGTTCAAGATCCTGCTAAGTTACCCTGCCTCTCATAACGCTAAAGCAGTGCTCAGAGGTAATCTTCCCCACCTATTGTTGAGCACATTTTGGTGTCCCTCATGGGACCCCCAGTAAACAGGGTAACACAACTTATGGTGACCCTGAGGCAAACCTATTATAGGTTTTCTGGAGGATGAGAGAGTGTAATGTACCCAGTCTCCCCCAGTGGGTTTCATGGCTGAATGGGGGAGTGAGCCCTGTCTCCAAGGTCATAATCCAGTGCTCAAACCACTACACCACCTGTCCTATATGAGTGGAAAGCACTTCCTTCCAATGGTAGCCTCAAGTACTTGAATGAATAGTGCTCCACAGGTCTCACTACACTTTTGGAAGGAGTTTTGGCAGAAGTGTGCCTAAATATCCTGAAGCCATAAGATCTCATCAAATCTTGGAAGCTAAGCAGGGTCAGGCCTGGTTAGTACATGGATGGGAGATTACCAATGAATACCAGGTGTTATAGGCTGTATTGCAGAGGAAGGAACTGGCAAAACTACCTCTGAGTATTCCATGCCTAAGAAAACTCTATGAAATTCATTGGATTTCCTTAGGTAAGCATGTGACTTGGAGGCACATACACACATAGGAAGAACTGGAACTTGAACAATTAAACCCCAAAGTCTCCACAAATGTTTTTCCTAAGCTGTATGCCAACCACTGAGTACAAAATCACCAGTTATCAGTTCCACACAAGATTCAAGCAGAGCTTAGAATTACCGGGCACACCCGGACCGATAGAAAAGTCCCAGATTTTGTTCTTGTTCTTTCTAATTTTACATTAAGTTAAAGTAAACAGACCTGGGGAGCAGGTATAAAAAGTCTCTGATCATACTGGGAGCTGACAGAAAATGTTCTGGGGTAAACAAAATGTGTACGGATCTTAAAAAATAAAATAAAATCTGGGACTTTATGGTCTTTTTTAATGAGGGTGGATGTTCCCACTGTGTTATAAGAAACATTATCTGTAACATATTGCTTTGGGAGGTAAAAGCATTCCCTTTGAAAGTAATGTAAGTAATTAACAAGAGCTGGCATGGTATAGTGGTTTGAGCATTGGATGATGACTCTGGGGACCAGAGTTCAAATTCCCACTTTCCTGTGGAAACCCACGGGTGATCTTGGGCAAGTCATACTCCCTCAGCCTCAGAGGATGCCAAAGCTTGCCAAGAAAAGTCCATAGGGTTGCCAACAGTTGGAAGCAACTTGAAACGACACAACAAGTTACCCTTAGAAGGTGTAACAAGTAATGATAAATATTTTTAGAAAGTTACTTTGGAAGCCCTGGTTTCAAAGTACAGTTGCCCCTAAATTTTTGCAAGGGTTTAGGGTGCAGAATCTTTGCAAAAGTAAAAAAGACTCTGCAAATAACTCTCCCCTGCCTGAGCAAGCGCCCACCCCATTCCCTTCAGGGCTCCCCTTCCCATTCTCTTGCTTTTTGCCTGGGCAATTGTGCCTTCCTTCTCTGCACTCAGGGAAAAAGCAAGTGAATGGGACAGGGCAGCCCCCTGGGCAGAGAAGACATACACAAGCCTTTCCTTTGCTGTTCACTTGCCTTTTGCCTGGTTGCTGAGAAGGAAGGCAGGGCACCCAGGCAAATGGCAAGAAAATTAGTGTGGGAGGGTGAGGCACATGCACACAAGCCTTTCTCCCTCCATTTGCTTGCTGTTTGCCCAGGCATGGATAAAAAAGGGCAGGGTACCTGGGCAAACGGCAAGCAAAAGGAGGAGAGAATGAGTGGGGAGGCAACCAGACTCTTTGTGAATAATCAAATTCAAACCCACAAATGTGGAGGGAGGACTGTATTATAATGTTTCATGGATATTTCTGAACAATGTGATTTTTAAAAATTATGTTTTTAAAAGTAGCTTAGATCAGCAAATCATTCAAATCACTTCTTTCCTTCAGAAAATTCTGCAGCACATATACTAACCTTACCTTTGTATATGCCATTCCAGCCGCCGAGCTGGACATTCCCCTGTCCAGCTTCCAGTCTTCCTCCATTGTCAGAAGCAAAGTAAGTGAAAGGGTTGTTCCTCAAACCCTCCTTGTCAATAGCAGCAAGAATTTTTCCTATAGTTAGCAGAAATATCCAAGAGTTCATTTATTGCTTGTTCCCCAATGTATCTGTTAAATTAATTTCTGATAAAGTAAAAAGAACTTCAGAGTTTGAACTCATAAGCCATAGGATGGGATGGGTGAGATGTATATAAGGATCCAGTGATAAATCTGTGGTTTTTTTCAATAATGTGAAAAAGGAGTTCCTTTTTTTTTTTTTTAAACAGCAACACCTAAAAGTTCTCTCCAGTTCTGCTTAATTAGATAATTTGGGGTAAGAAAACTTGAGGTAAAATCCAAGAGGGAATTTGAAAACCCTGGGATTTCAGTTGTGATACTGCAAACAAATTCTTGGTATGTACTTAGAGACTCTTTGCTCTTTAATTCTATGAAGGACCTGTGGCTCATGGTTTGAATGGAAGGGAGTAATTTCACCCTTTCTTTTCGGATGATGTAGCCCTAATGGAAGATCTTTTACTTTGACTACAAACCACTCTAGCTATGTGCCTGCCCTGAGTCACAGGTTTGCACTGGAGTCCATTTGGTGGACCTTGATGTCCTAGAGAAAAGAAAAGATCATCCCCAAAGCTTGAAGTCTGTTCTACCCTCCCGTAAAATCTGAAACATACAGTTTCCAAAAGTAGGCCCTCCACATTCACGAGGGATAGGGACACAGAACCCTTGCAAATGTCAAAAAACCATGAATAACTCCTCTGGCCGGCACCCTTCCTTCATGCTCCTGCCCACTGCTCCCGCCAGCATGCCCGTGCAGGGCGGCAGCCGAAGGCATGAAGGGAATGGGCGATTGCCCGCGTGATGGCTGAGGGTGTGCAGGGAACGGGTGATTGCCCACCCTGCACGTTCTTTCGGGCCACCTCCACAGCATGTGGGCAGTGGCCAAGGGCATGCAGGGAATGGGCGATCACCCCCCCTGCATGCACTTTCCAGCATACGCATGCAGCCAGTGACTGAGGGCATGCATGCAGGGAATGAGCAGTCGCCCACCCTGTATGTTCCTGTAGACCGCCTCCAAAGCGCCCCTGACATTGGCTGCGGAGGGCATGCAGGGAACGGGTGATCGCCCACCCTGCATGTTCCTGCTGGTGCACCCACACAGGCGGCAGCTGAGGGCACACAGAGAAGGGGCGATCGCCCTCCTTGCACATTCGTGCCTGCTGCTGCCAGCGTCCCCTGGCAGGCAACGAGTGAAGGAGTGCAAGGAAGAGATGATCTTTCCCCCTCCCTGGCCTTGGGCAAAAGGCCAGGGAATTGGAGGGTGAGAATGGAGGGATGCAAGTGGGCACTGCAAATAATAAAATCTGTGAAAGTGAAACCTGCATATGGGGCAGGGGGAGAACTCTATTTGAAAAACCTCCATTTCTCCTCCTCCTCTCTCTGCCACTTGATCCAACTAAGATTATACTTTGAGTCTATCAAATAAAATTTAACATACTGGGGAACAGGCAATGCAGCAGGACCACTGCAGAGTTCATTATGAGGAGAATTTGCAGATGTATGAACCTCTGTTCCCGAGCATTGGCAAATCAGGTTCTAACTAATGGAAAGAGCTAATGAAAGAGGCCATTTCTGCACTATACTGTTATAGTGCTATTATTCCACTTTCAACATCCTATGGAATTCTGGGGTTTGTAGTTTACTGAGGCCAAAGAGCTCTCTGGCTGAGAATGCTAAATGCCCCTCCCTAAACTGCAAAGCCCAAGTTTTCATAAGATGCTGAAAGTAGAATAATAGCACTATGACAGTATAGTATGAAAATGGCCAGAGAAAGAATTCAGAAAAAGAAAGCAGCTCTTGCAAACCCATTTTTTACTCTGCACAAATGGACAGTGGTGGACTTTTGCTGATCCAAGGGAACTGAAGGTAGTTCTCCATCACTATTGCAGCTTTATGGGTGCCCCCAGAACTATGTCCAGGGCACCTGGATTTTGTTTGGTGTAGGAGTATAAAGGGAAGAAGAGGAGAATAAAATTCCATACTGATCTGACCACCTGTGCAATGTTTAAATTTAGCCCACTATGACATTCAAAACAGTACTCACCAACCATCCAGTCCATCTCCTCTACGTTGTCTCCATATAAGCCATGTCTGCTTTTCCCTTGAAACAGCTCTGTGGTGTAACATGGTGTATGGATGTGTAAGAAAGAAACAAAGAGGAGGAACGGTCCTTGTTTGTTTCTGAAAAATACAACAAAATGAAATTCCCATATATTAAAAAGTACTACTACAGTTATACTAAGGGGATTGATAGGTGAACCGGTCAAAACTTGATGACTCAGTTTTCTGATCTGTACATCTCTGCATGTTTATATATACTTAGCTTGTATGGCGAAAAGGTATGAGGTCCAGAATCAAATCCACAAATTCCAGCTCTAAGTCCACCCAGTTTTTGTCCCCAGTTGGCTCCCTTTGGCTGCCTTTAAATTATGGGTGCAGTTCTTTCCTAATTCCATTCACAAATGAAGCAACCAGTAATTTTAACAATTTTCTTCCTGCTGCAAGGCAATCTTTGATAAAATGTGCAATTTTTGAGAACTATTCACTGTCTGGATCTTATTCTGCCCAAATTCATCTGCAGTATTTTTGTCCAGGAAACAACATTTTCTAGAGAGGACAAATAATATTTCTGTCTAGAAAATAATACCTCTGTAAAAAAAATATTTTTTGTGCAGAAATAGTATTTTCTGTGAAGAAAATGCCTTTTTCCTAAATAGAAGATGCTATTTTAAAAAATGTGCAAATTTTGCAGTGAATGAGTCCCAAACTAGGATGATTCTCATGAGCCCAGGATCCTCCTCATTAAGGTTTTCCAACCCTACAAAAAATGTTTTGAGCATATTCCAAATAGTTTCAATCCCACCCCCCCAAGACCTCTTGTAAATTTACTACTGGAAGCACATGCAGGCCAATTTTAGGCATATTCAGACAGTAGTTGGTTTCACATGTTCAAGGATGTGTTTAGGCTTTAGGCTTGCACTACTAAAGATACATGAAACCCACAATGTATAGCAGACTTACAATTTATAGTAGCCGTGAAACATGAAAAAGAGGGAGCTTAGAATACATAGCCTCATGCCTATTTAAACCATAGAGTAAAGGAATCATGTATTGGCACGCATGGGTTAAAATGGGGAGACTTTTGTGGACTAGGGTGGACCACTTCAGCTTATGGAAGGAGTGTTATCTAATTTGGCTGATGATTATACACGTGCTGTTAAGGTAAAAATCACTGTTTGTACATTTGGCATTTCAATTCCCTCCACTCTCACTGGTTATAATCGCCTGTCCATTTACCTGAGAGCCAGGGTGTTGCAGTGGTTTGAGCACTGGACTACAAGCCTGGAGACCAGAGTTTGATTCTTGGCTATGGATACCCACTGGGTGACTGGGCATGTCACACACTCTGAGCCTCTGAAAACCCCATTATAGGTTCACTTAGAGTTGCCTTAAGTTGGAAATAACTTGAAGACACACAACAACCCATTTACCCATTCACAAATAAAAGCATGTGTATAATATTCCATGTATCTGAAGAAGTGGGCTTCAGTCTATAAAAGTTTATGCCAAAAAAAAAAAAAAAAAGATTTGTTAGTCTTTCATTTGCAACTAGGCCATTTATTGTTTAAATTTCCCATTCTTTCTGAGGTAACATGGTGGCTACAAATCAGAAATCACTGATGGGTTCCAAAATCTAGCCTCTGCTATAAACTCCTAACAAAATACATTTTATTTATTTAAGAGCATTTATGTTCCAGTCTTCCAACATAAGCCTAGTGCTCAGTGCTGCTTGCAGGATATTAAAGGCAAATATAATCTACAATGTTTATTCTTGAAAAACTCAAAAGCAGCATATAGGAGAGTTAATATATACTGCCTGCTAACATTAGGTCAAGCCAAATTAGTGAAAACCTTACTTTATAATTGTATATTGTGTTAACAGACATGACTTCAGCCACCTCACAAGTGGTTTCCCAAAGAAAAGAAAAGCATCAAATTTTAGCCTTGCATTACTCCTCACTATATTGTTTATTAACAGCCAGTGGGCATTTAAACAACTCGGTTGAAAAATAGAAAATATGTCACACAGAAGCGCAATATTTGAATAAATGCAGCTGCATTCAATATCTTAAAGATATCCCTCCAATACTGGTGAAATAATTGCCTCTTGCAAAGGCAGCCTTGGACCTATTCTGAATACTGATGGATGTTTCCAATTACGCCAACCCATTCAGATATCAGAAGCATAATTACTGAAGATAGATAACAAAATTAGTTACCGTTTGATAAATGAGATGGCCTCTTTCACTATCCTGAAAGTCGCTTCTTCAAGCTTCAATGGCTGTTGAGTAATTTCATGATTTCTAAACATCATGCAGTTCCACCATTTTATAAACAAAGAATAGACAAACCGAGAGACAAAAAATAGGGTACCTAATAAAATAAAAAAAGCAATTGTCCTCCATTTCGTGGAAAACAGACCAGTAACCTTCCCCAGCAGAAGAGTAAATTCCAGAAGGGCAACCATCTGTGTGTAAAACTAGCATGTAGTTTGCATTTCTAGAAGTATCTCAGGATGCTTGATGGACTGGCATTCATTCACAAGTGTATAAGGAATGCCATAGAAGTAATTAAAACCATGGTTTAAAGGGTGGTGGCAGTGATCGGTGTGGGATTTACAATTCAAACCCTGGTGCCATTTTCCTGAAAAAACAAACAAACATTGATTGCTGAAGCACCCACCACTCTGGAGGGGGGTCTTTAATTTCTTCTAACAAAACACAGAACTAGTATTTGTGTGAGAGTACAGATAAGCAATTTCAAAATCATAATATTTACTTGGAAGTACACATGCTTGTGAGACAAGAATTATATTACAATGGAATGCAAAATGATCTGTAAAATTAATCTCACTGAATTAACTGATTCTTTTTCCTAGGTAGGTGTGATTAGAATTGCAATCCCAATGTATGTGTGTATGTATACAACAGAGTTGTTCAACTCACTTTCATTTAATAAAGGAAAATCTTATATGGTGGGTTTTAACACTTGAGCTTATTTTTTCCCTGACAGCCAGCATGGTATAGCGATTAGAGTGCTGGACTATGACCCTGCAGACCCTGGTTCGATTCCCTGCTGAGCCATGGAAACCTGTTGGGTGACCTTGGGCATATCACACACTCTCAGCCCCCCAAAACCCCATGATAGGTTCACTTTAGGGTAACCATAGTCTGGAAATGACTTGAAGACAGAGAACAACAACAATATCTCTTCCCTACCCTTTGGCCCAATCAACAGAAAAACAGTCCAATATAGATTCAAACCCAGATATTAAAAAAGAAAAAAAAAGTCCATCAAATGTTTAATAAAAGCCAAGCCAATAGACAGAGTTAGCACTCAGCTGTCAAGCATTTAATACTTAGTTACAAACTCAAATTGCAAGGTAGCCAAATGACTTCTCTGGGATGGGGACTAGCATGCCACCTATATTTCTGACCCCAATATGAAACAGCCACATACAAATTATTACAGAAATAAGAGAGGATGAAGAAAGGATGAAGATAAGGTAACATCTTTTTTAAGGTCCAGTGCTGATTCTCTCCTTCATTCTAGATGTCAAGATTACATATTTACAAAGGAGACATTGCATAGGTACAGAGAGAGGAGTTTTGCTGCTCCTTCTTGAGCAGGCACAGCAGCAGGGAAATCAGGCACATGTAGGGCTTACTGCTGTAGCACTTAAATAAAAGGACCCCTATCCCCAAAATTAAAGGATACTAATCAACTCACCACCTTTTCACAGCTAAAGTCCTTTTTGTCATAGCTTCCGCCACCCCCAAGTAGACAAGGAACTGTACAGGAAAGGAAGGTTGATGTCACACACTTGAAGGATCAGGAGGAGGGATGTTTGCTGCTATGCTTATAGTTACTTGTAAGCTTTATTGCAAAGACTGACCGCTGAGGAATATACATTGTATGGAAAAAAATACACTCCTAACCCATGAATTGAGGAGGACAGCAGTGCCATGCATGAAAAACATGAAATGTTGCAAGAAATGGGTTGCAATGACTCAGATGTATGCATCCAAACAGCAATGGTGCTGCAAGAATATTCAATTTCTATGTTGTTGGGTAGATGGTTGGCATCTGAGTGATACTAAGGTTAGTTAGAGTAACAATCAAGATAGCTCATTGCATCTTCATACAGATATCTTAAGAAACAAATCACAGAGCAAAGTTGTTCTCCTTTTTTCCAGCTGCTTCAGCTGCAAATGAGAGCAGCAGGACTCCATGAGAGAACAATCTGCTGTTGTTGCTGTTGTTGTTGTTGTTGTTGTTGTTGGTGGTGGTTAACCAAATTTCTTGTACTCTTGACATCATACCATCCAACTGTCCAGGGACATCCCTGGTTAGTGTTCTGTCATCCTATTTTCTCAGATGAGTGTGAATTGTCCCAGTTTCTTCCTCCTCCTCCCCACATTTGCCCTCTGTCGTTAGCTTACTTCAGTTGGAGCAAACTGAATTCAGTGTGCAGAAGTAGTCTGCACCCAGCTCAGCAGAAGGGAAGAGGAGGGAGCAGAATCTTTCAGTAGGTAAACTCCAGGGTTTTTCTGCATTAAATAGCAGTTTTGTGGGTTCTTCCTCACTAATAGCGTTTGCCCTCTAGTTGTTTGGTCACACCCCTTTGACCACACTCTGATGTGGCTTGGCAACTGCTGTCCCAGTTTTCATCTGCATAATGTTGGAGGGTATGTGACATGTGAATGCAGCCCTTGAGAAGGGAGTTAAGACCCTGAAATCTTCAGCTAAATTCTGAACATCAGTGAAATATAAACACGTCTACATACTTTACCTATTAGGCCTGCGGTATAGCCTTGGTGCTGTAATAACTTGGCAAATGTTGTTTCATTTGCAGGCAGCCCTTCTGTGCCACCAGTCCGAGCAATGGTACGCCGTTCAGTTGAGGCTGCCATGCTTGAAATATAGATGAAAAGTAAAATTCCCAATTCCAAGGGCTTGTTTTCACCCCTGGTATGACAGCTATATGTGCTTATTTTCAGTGAACTGAAGTGTTACCAGATGGTCTCACAGTAAGCATAGCAACCAATGCTGGCAGGAAATGATAGCATCAGTAGGCCTCTCTAGTTGCTCAAGCTTCCTGTTGGCACAGTTCATGTAACTGCTTTGTCATCTCACAAAAGACATTTGATAATATTTAAGCGTTGCTGGAAGATAAGGCAAAGAAATCAAGATAGAACACAGAATGTGAATACATGTAATAATGCAATTAAATAAATGTAATAATTTCAATAACAGTTATTCAGTTTAATTAAATATGAATATGACAACAATCTAAGTTTTGTAGCACTGAAAAATAAGTGTCTCAGGCCATTATACCCATTAGACTGTAGAATAAAAGACATCAATGGAAATATTTGCACTGAATATTTTATGGATGCCAGAATACTCCTAAATGGATCATAATACCCCTTGCCCACATGACCCTCCTTTTGGCTATGACCCTATTTTCAACCACCAGAATATAAAAGGGCCTTTGTTTAGTTGCTTCTCACTGACAAGGCCTAGCGGTGGTCCTTTACGATGGTCATTACATCTCTGTTGGGACCCCACAGACTTCCCACACATTGAAAGGTGGGAGCATACTGTGTACAGAGGCTACTGGAGGTTACTGCTGCTCAACTGTTGACCTTGCCATGCTAGAGAGTTTCACATAAACATGTCAACACAACAATAGGGCAGAAGGGGAAGTCTCCATATATGTGCTATATCTAGGGCAAGCAGCAAAGTAAGTGATAGATCTTCCCAGAGCATTATTGCTGGAGCAGGGTTTCCCTCTCAATGTGTGCTGATCGATCAGCTATTGAAAAGCCCACTAACCTGATCGAGTAGGTTATCTGCCGGTCAGAAAAGCTGCTCTGCTCGGGCTACAAAGGGGGGCTGCAGCAATGTGCTGAGCAAGCTTGGCTCCTTCTTTTGCTAGCTGGTCAATATTAGGGGTCCTAAGATGTAGAAGCAAAGTGATGCATTAGTATGATTAGGTAACATCTTCAGCCTAATTTGTGGATAATGTTTTGTTTCCACAAAAATAGTTACAATTAAAATTGATTTCTATCATGGGAGTTATTTCCATCATGGAAGCATGGCAGTTGCACATCAGGCTCAGTGCAAACCTATATTATCTACCAAGGAGATATTATCCACCCAAGCTATATCCACCTTTTTTATAAAGTTTACTTGGAAAGTCCCCTACAGTGCTAATTATTAGCTTCCACATAGTTTACTCCTTCTTGTTCAGTTGTTGGTGAGCAGTCATTTAATTGCACCATAATTGCTAAGTTTTTTTTTTCTGTGCCGGCACTCTTGGTACTGATTTAGTCTCCTTTTCCATTTCTTTGTTTCGTAGTGAAATCAGCTCAATACCACTTTAAAGTTATTCGAGTTGGCAGCCATCACTGCTTCTTGTGGTAACAAGCATTACAGTTCAAATATGTGTTGTGTGAAGATATATGTCCTTTTATCTGTTTTGAATCTCCTACCTTTCAGCTTCAGTGAATGCTTTGCCTATTTTTGATTTGAAAATAAAAATAAACAGTCGATAGAAGGGAAGGATCTGTTACCCAAACAAGCATTTTACTGAAGGGAAATGCTATATTTGCATTACACTTTTAATTAAAATTTCATGTGTGAAATTGCATTCAGCCTTTCGATTGCAATTTACAGTTACAGTAACTTGACTGCAAGTTTAGTTTCAGTGACTTCTCTCATTCTTGATACTGAAATAAGGCATTTTTTTTCTGCCACTGTTTTCCTACTCAAAACACCTGGAGTTCCTATTCTGTTTTCTCACTTTGCTTGCCTTAGAAATATTTATATAATCTTTTGAGGTTTGATTGACTAGATATAGTCTATTTTAAAAGGTACACTTACCTAATTGTATCATTACCAAAGCATCCCAGATCTCCATAACCAACATCATCTGCCAATAGCAGCAAAATGTTAGGTTTTGGCACATTTGTTCCACATGTTTGGAGAAATAAGGAGGAAAGTAGCAAAATTCCAGGACTGCATCTAGGAGCAAAAGAACCAGTTCAATTAGAGCTTTCTATAGATAGATTTACCACTAGTACAACAGGAGGAAGCCTGTCGGGTAGCCTTCCATATTTTAGTTATGGGACATGTAGTAGGAGTTAAATAGCAGCTTGCTTGTAACAAGGTGTGAGAACCAGAGACTGTTAGATAAACAAAGCTTGGAATGTAGTGATGAGCGCTGCCAGGCTAAACCAGAACTTCAAGGTCTTTTGCAGGCGGGATGAGAAACTCTTTGCCTTTTTTTGTTTTGAATTTTGCTAATTGCCTCCACTTCACTCACTGAAGTCCCGTACTATGTATCATGCTCCTAATAAATAGTGTGTATGCACTGTTATACTTGTGTGTGTGAATTCAGTTCCTGACAAAGCCAGTAAGTGAAGTTTTCTTCTTTTAATCCTATGTTGAAGTTTGTTTGGGAATGTCAGATATGTGTTTCTTCTTGATCAGAAATGTAGTTCAAAGAAACAACAACCCTGAACTTCATGAACTTTCCTTAATAAATGATAGTAGAAACTGTCTAATTTCAACATTAAAGATTTGCAGAACAACATAATATTTCAGAAAGAGAGTACAAAATTTGCCACAATTATCAAGAGACCATGGGCTTGGAAAGCCATAGGGGAGCAGAAATAGCATGGCTAAGCCAACTACCACTGGCCCCAGTTCCCAGATCCTCAAATGTGTTCTGTGAACATTGTCTAATTCTCTGAGAGAAAGAAAACTTTCTTTACATATCTGATAATTCTATTACTTATTATAGTGCCAGACTGGGACCTGGCTTAAGTCTTTGCTCAGCCATCAAGCCCACTTTGTAACTTTGGAACAGATTTCTCCTTTTCAGTTCAGCCTGTTGGGTGTGACTGAAATGCCAGTCCACCCTTCTTTCCTAGGTATAATCATAGAGCTGAGATTGGGCCCTAAATCAGGTTGGGAAGGAGTCAAACCCAGACCCATACTGACACAGACACAGATACAGATACACAATTACTCTGGACCAAGAGGGAACACATTCTCAGCCCATGATGTCAGCTTGGCTGCAACAGTAGTCTGATCAGATGGACAAAGTTTTATTGAAACATCAGGATTTTTATAGAGCTTCCAAAGGGAGAGGAAATGCATACAAGTTGCTTAACATAAACAAGATTGGGGAACAGAGAACAGACCATTCTAACATTCTTTCTGTGGAAAAAATGCATGTTCGCAGTCAGTTATCTTAATTGACATTTGACACAGTTCTTTCAAGAAGACAGAATGGCTTGTTTAGAATTGCTCAGGAAACAAAATATTAAATGCTTGGAAAACTTTTACCCCATCAAGCGTATGTCACATGACTATTTTGAAGATGACAGACTCAGAGAATCATAGGGTAATATGGCTATGAACTTTTTAGGACAGTCTTGTGGTGCTTTTGGCCTGCCAGACCTTATAGATTCAACTTCCAGAAGTCCTGGCCATCGTGACCAATGGTAAGGGATTACAGGGACTGTAGTAAAAAATGTCTGAAGGGCTAAAAGTTAGACACCCAATCCTTATAGGACAGGCAAGATAAATAATGACAGTCAGATTGCATATTTCTAATATTCTTTTGGACAGATAGTAACTCAATGTAGCCAGCCAAGGATGAGCACCAGCAAAAGCAGCAATAGATTCCTAAACTTTGCAAGCTTAGAAAGTTAATACCAACCTCATATTTATAATAGGAAATATTGAGAAAGTTTTGACAGCTTTTTCCATATCTACATGCCTGATAAATTGAATATCTGTAATACAAAATATGCATAATTAAAAGTGATAAACTAGTTTAAAACCAATTGTTATAAACAGCACATTTTTCTTATTTGGGGAACTCCAATTATTTCACATCCATTCAGAGCAGAAATATATTATTTGTTGTCACAAGAATCAGCTTCACTAACTTCTTTCACATGCGGCTACTTTGTTATCAAGTTGTATCAAGTGGTGAGGATAATTTACTATATATTAATAGTAAGATGATCAACCCTGTGGGCTCCTTTTCAATATCAGCAGCTCCCTTTTTCCTTAGAAAACCTTTGAGTGAGTGAG
Source organism: Cyclura pinguis (assembly GCA_030412105.1). NCBI lineage: Eukaryota > Metazoa > Chordata > Lepidosauria > Squamata > Iguanidae > Cyclura > Cyclura pinguis. The sequence continues at coordinate 189,291,389 of CM059601.1, forward strand.
GAATCCACAAAAAGGAAGAAAGAAACCAAGCTGTACATATAGAAATGATCTGACGACATGCCAACATGCTTTTCATCTGAATCTGAAGGAATCAGACCCACAGACCTTTGAGCATTCATAGAAACAGGTCACAAGAACTGCAGTGGAAGCTACAAGCTCCTCTTGTTTTTCTTTAAAGAGATGCAGTGGGAAATTTTAAGGAGATACTCTGTTAGTATATTGTTGAAAAATATCCCCTGCTTGTTCACATAAGCTATAGTGTAATCTTGTACATATCTTCTAAGAAGTCTTATTAAATCCAAGATTTAGGACTGCAGCCTCAACTGTTGTACATATATGTGCTTCTTTATTCATTGGAGAAAACCAAGGGTTCTGGAAGTTAAGAAAGCTAATTTTAATGCTATGTTTATGAGGCAACAACTCCTACTCAGTACTATAAAAGATCATCATCAAAAAATGGAGAAAGTACTCAATAACACCCAATATGACTTTCTATTTTAAAAAGAGATTGTCTTTAGAAAATAAAAGCAGAGGCAAACCCCTTGTTGAGAGTTTTTCTTACCTGGAGGTTCATCTGTTCAATCTGTTAGCCATAATCAAGTGTTAGGAGTGATACAGCTAGGCTAGCTTTCAGATCCCCACTCCTCCTTTTTGATATCTCTTTTCCAAGTATTTCCCTACCCTCAGGTTGCCAGATACAGTGCTCAATTTAGTGACAAAAATTGGTTAAAAATTGACATAGCTCTGTTGTTGACATAACTCAAAAAATGGAAGTCAAAGTTTACCCTTGTGAAGTTTAATCTGGAAAGGATAACTTGTCAGTTCTGCTGACTATTCTAGCAGATTCAGCTGCTGTTGTAGCTAGTCACTTCAAGAAAATGCTTGCTGTGCCAATAAGAAATATATTTTCCTATGTTATATTCCCAAAATAATCAGCTTTCAGTTAGATGCTCACCCTTCTGATAAAAAGTATTGCTGTTGAGCTTGTTTGCTTTAGCCTTCTCCCATTTTTTGTTCACCTATCTGGATTTTTTCAGAGACACGTTAAACTGAGCTTAAATTCTATCTTTTCCTGATTTATATTTTAGGCTTTCAAACTGGCCAAAATATCTTTTTAAAAAGTGGAGAAGAATACATTCAGTTCTGATTCTATCACTTCCTAACTTCCAATGATTCTCCAAACGATGCATTTTCATGGGAATAAGTCTGCACTGTGAAGTTCTTCTCAGAAAAGATGCAGATAAAAAGAATATATTGAACATTTTGGTTGGGAAAAGTTCTCCTCGCAGCTATAGCCAAGCTGTGGATTTCTAATGGCAAACTAAACAATCTTAAAAAGAACTTCTACTATTTAAAATTGCTTGCTTTATTCTGTTAAAATCAAGGGTGGACAAGTTGCAGTCATCCCATGCTGTTTTGCAGCCTTCGAGTAACTCAATCAAGGAATTTATATTAGCAGAATTACCAACCTTGGATAGTTTAGAAACCGTTTTTCTCCATGCACCACAATGCTCCTTTTCTCCCACCTCTGCTCTTTTGTTTCTGTCCTGTCCTTATTCTTTTTTCCCCATAGAGGGTCTTCTCTTCTTCTGGCTTGGTTTTAGCTCATTTTCCCCCTCTACTCACTTGCCATCTTTTGCAGGTAGCAGCTCTTTGAACTATTTGAGAAGTTTAGAAGTATGGCAAGCAAATGCATACCATGGAGCTGCCCAGAGACCCTGTGGAAAAAGGAAACCCCAAGACCTCCATCTACTTTTGTCTCTCATGGTGAGGGGAGGTGTGGGACATAGTTGTTGAAATGGGTGCTGCAGGCTGATTTTAATTAGCCAAAGCTAACAAGTCATTTCTTGAAAGAATAACCCTGAGATGCTCCTTACAGGATCCATCTACCAATGGCAAGTGTCAATTGTCTAAATTTCATGGTTTTGGAGCTTTGGTAGAGTCATACACACACAATGACTTACATCATCTGTTATTGTTGTTCACCATAATGTAGGGATGGGTTCTTGCTTTGAAGATGGTAGCCTGTACATGGTGTTGGGGACCAAGAAGCCCAAGCTGCTTCATCCTTTCCAGGTAAAAAATAAGCATTTTCCTCCTGGGGCATGAGTGCTGCACACTAGGGAAAGATTGTAAAGGGAAGACCAGAGGTATCAGGGTTTCCTACCATGGAACCATCAGTTTTAGATTACTTTTAAACTGGGAATCATGGGGATAGTGACTTATTTCTCAATCTTTTGTAGTTATTATTGGAGATGATGCCACCATGACATTACTGATGCTAGCTGCTTTGCACTAGGAATAATGTGGATGCTCTAGCTTACAGAATAAAAACAAACTGTAATAAATGGATCAGATGTAGCGATTTTAATTTACTCAGATTTATAAATTCTATTTATTTTTTTCATCCAATTTCATAAAACAATGATATCCTGTCCTGTATCATGGGATCTTAACAGTGGGGAACAAATAAAATCAATTTAAAATTTAAAATGATAGAGAACATGTTATGCATATTAACCAGCTTGACAAGTTAAAAGAAGTTCAAAATATTGTTAAACTGTACTTTCATTTCATTTACATGAAATTAGGCTCCAAAGGCTTTAATTAATGTAACTTAGGCTTGGAAGGAAGCAATCGTCAGTGCCGTTCAGGCCTCCCAGGCAGAGTGCTGCTGCAGTTGTCATCTGATTTCAGAGGAAATCCTCTGGGTTTTTAGCCCAGACCAAGAGTGTAAGACAGAGACACATCCTGACATTTTGTGCTAAGGAGAATATTCTCCCAAGACGAACAGTCATTCACGAGCATAAAAGGGTTGCCATAGAAATAAAGTCATGGTTTAAAGGATGGCAGCAGTTATCATTGTAGGATTAACAGTTTAAACTCTGGTGCCATTTTATTGGAAAGATAAACTTGGAGTCAGTGGTTTAAGCAGTCATTAGCCTCCAAACTGCTTCTTTGAACCTCTTATCACTGAACATTTTCAGTGCTAGGGTGAAATATTGATAATCAATTTGACACATACTACATTAATTTGGAAAAGGCATATGTGCTCCAAGTGGGAAGAAATAAAGTGTAGTATGTTTTATTTAGCTGTGCTCAGGTTGATTTTTTTTTTAAAAAAAATTACTGTTCTATCTTGACTACTGCATGGGGAAGTAAACAAAACCTAGGTAAAAATGAAAAAAGTCTTACCGGGTCCCAAAGTCAGGAGAGTCAGTTGAAGCATTTTGCAAAGAGGGAGGAAAGGTGGGTGGATAGAGCTTATGAACCCTCTAGCTCTGCCCCCACATGCCTGCTATCATGGCACTGTGTGCCTGAAGCAATCATCACTGACCTTTTGAAGGCGGGTTCTCACCTGCCGTGCCTTGTGCCATGCGGATCCAGATCGGCATTGCTTACCAACCATGGAATAACAAGCCCAGACACAGAGAACTGGGTTGAATAAGGACCACTTTATTTAACCTAGAATGTATTTAAATTGCATTGAACCTAGAAAGGAGCAAGAGGGGGGAGCAAACTAGCATGAGATTCATTGAAGCTTCCTCCTCAGTCTTTCTCTGGACAAACCACCTGAACCCTGATGGCAACCCAATAACTGGATTGCTCCCAGTCTGGTCATCTACTGGAAGGCAGACTCAAAGAATTCCATCCCCAATTTGCAGGACTTAAGTGAGGGCAAATGTCCCAGGCCAGCCCCAAGGGTCGTTTCCTTCCCCAGCCCCTGGGACACAAGACGGAAAGAGACAGTTCCACAGCCATACTTTTTCCAAAAGGGTGCCAAGGTGTAACTCTTATCCCCCCCCCCCACCTGCCATGGGCAAAGGACAAGCATCTGCTTAGCTCCCTTTCCCTCACCAAGCTGGCTAAAAGAGCTCTCCCTCCCTGATGCAAATCCCCGAGGAACAACATATAAACCTCCTCCAATAAATGGATGTGATCAGCTCTGTTTAGCTCAAGCTGCTGAAAAACTATAGAGGGATATGGAAAAAAATGACCCAACCTCCTGTTCAAGGCATTTCAAATCTCTCTATTTACCCGTCTACAGGCTGTATTAATGCATCAGATATGCATTAAATTCGGTGAGGCAAAATGTCCAACCACATCAATATTATTCCTGGCCATCTATTCACTATCACCTAGAAGACGTGCAGAACATGAACGTAAGAGCTTTTCCCTACAACAAATCCATGTCATTACCTCCCAGGTGAATGACCAAAGTATGAGGAGGAGGAGGCCCCTTGTGTCCCTCAAACAGGCAACAAACCATGCCAAGGTAGCCCTCTTTTCCCAAGTCACTCTACTGCGGCCTGGTCAGTCAGCCCCAGCTGAGCACCTCTCTGCAGTGCCATATGGTTCTCGATATGCATAGTTCAGCAAAGATTGAGTACAACCCTAAGAGATGAATAAAATAATGGTGGTTTTTCTTTTGCAGATTCTGCTCCTTTTACTGCATCCTCTTCAAGCACGACATAAGTGTTACTCAAGAGCAGCTTCTTAACTGTGCCTTAATTAATCACTTTTTGTTTTACAGGGGCAATTCATTTACAGTTCATCCTGTATAGGAACGCACACAATTTTACAGAGCCACTTCAAAGCACACAGAAATGTTTTGCTATAAATATAAAATATGATAAAACAATCGAAACACTAAGGAAAATAACAGTTCATCTAAAACTACACCCTGAAGGCTAGACATTACTTTTTACCATGACAAATAATTTGCTAAAGGAGAAATGTATAACAATAAAATAACTGAAATCAGTATAAGTAGGCCCGTGGAGATCAGCAGATATACATCAGAAATGTCACTGATGTCATATTTCCAGAACAACACACACACACACACACACACACACACACACACACGCAGAGGTAATTTGCTCACATATATTGTGACATCCAGTTCCCCTCCCCCAATACTTCAGAAGCAGCAATCTGATCTTTCTGGATTTTTATGGATATTTACTATAATTAGTGTAAATTCATGTCATTGCTATTTTTTTTAATCCAGTTGTACATTTCAAGTGAGAGCTTCTGTATGCTTGGCAGCCCTTAATGTTTTTCTTCTAGTCTCAGAAGACAAACCGGAAGAACACAGCTGTTACAGTATTTCTTGCAGAGAAAATCATCTGTGTGTCAAGGATACAGGTCTCAGGATTTGATTGGAACAAGTCATGGGCAAAGTTGGCATCAGGGATAGGTATTACTGGACATCCCTCAAGGCTCACACTACATTTGGGGGCCTGCTGTCAACCCTGAAACCCCAAGTTTGTTGTCCATGTTCCTTAGTGTTGCTGCCTGTTCAGTTTAAGCGAATGAAAAAACAAAACAGAACAAGGATATGGAGCAGAAATCTGCACTTACCTCATGCTGTTCCTATGGATAATTGTTTGAATTCATCCCAAAGACATTGGACCAAAGGCCAGTAGGCAAATGTAGGCAAAGAAATGATCCCATTTAGAGAGGCGCAAATATCAGACCAGAAATATTTTAAGGATGTGTTCTTGTTTGAAAAGCATAGTATTCTCAAAGGTCATTTTCCTTTATTCAGCAATACGAGTAATTGTTGATGGCCACCACTGAAATTTGATTTTATAAAGAGATGTGCCATAAACCTGTTTCCTAAGTGTGTCAACAAGCTGGTGATAACTCAATTTTCACAATGAACTGTACCAGTATTTGTGAAGAATGTTGATCAGAATGACACTTTTCACCCACTCCAGTAAAGAATATGGGACGTGCAATGTGTTTACTATTGTCTGCTCTTACTTAATTTATCTTCCATATAACTCTGCTATGAAGTTTCTGGACTCTGCTGCTTGTAGCAGATATGACCAATCTGCTGAGAGTATTTGGTGTGGAAAGTATTGCGTCAATACACTGCCTTATTTGAATGAAGTTACAGTTTTGCTGTCAGGCCCAGTAGCATATAAAACGATTAGAATACAACATGAGACAAATTCCTGGTCTTCCATTTCCTTTTATCATTATTTTTTTTATAATCAATTTTCCCCTCTCCCCAGCAGGGGGATTGTGGGATAGTAGGAAAGGACAACACAATACCTTTTGTTCCAAAATGCTTTCATTTTCTCAGATATCATTTTATGGTCTGCTTTTTATGGTAAATATGTTCAATGTGGCTAGTTTTAAAACTGTTCCCCATTTTCCTTTTCTTTGTCACAGCAACAGAACGGGAATGTCCCACAGCAAGGCTGCAACCATGGTTTCCACAAAATGTTGTAGAGAGACAGCTGCTGTGGGACAGGGATAAGTGTCCTGCGGTGCTCCTCCACAGCTTTCTCTATTCTTTTTAGAACCTCATGGAACAGTGGTTCAGTTTCTGGGGACAGAGGCACTGCCTCTGATGGGTCTCTTGAAAGATCAAAAAGCAAAGGAGGATTGTGATGTTTTACATCTTCTCCGGAACATGGGCAAAATTTAATTTCATAGCAACCACCAGATCCTTCTGGTCGAAATATGGGTGTCACATAATGGGCCTTCCACACACTTCCACCTAGTGAGAAAGAAACCATATGGTTAAGAGGGGCAAACAATGTAATATGTGACAGGTTTCTACCCATTAAACCTAGTTATATAGATCTGGTATAGCTAAGAAAGAACACAGACTGGTTTTGGTTTCCATCAACATAACTACTATGTTGTGTGCTTGGCAACTGAATGCCATAGTTCTTTGTTACTGTCAGTTGTAATCCTATTCTTCTCCTTTAAAATTAATTATGTCATCAATTCCTTGCTTTTGCGTAGGGGGCATAAACCGTCGTTACTTAATTCCCAGACATAGGAATGAGAAGTTTAAATACTTTCTTCCGGTTTTGTGAGATTCCAAGAGTTTTTGCACATTTTCATTTGTGATTGGTGTTTTTTTTTTAATTTTTGCAATTTCTTCTGACCAGTTCCTGAAGATTTGCATGTGAGCGTGTATGACGGACTTCTGGGATGGGGCTGTCTTAAGTGCCAGAGTAACCCAGCAACTGGTTGCCAGGCGACCAGAATAGCTGCTCAAGAAAGAAACCCAGCCTATTAGTGTAAGGGAAGGGCTGGAGACTTGAGAGGGGAATATATAAAAAGTCTTGATAGTCCTTCAGTGAGCCCTTCAGCCAGAGCGGGTTCTGGAATAAAGTTCCTCAGCCAGTCAGTGGGGGTTATCTAAGTGGGAGAGTTTGTTTCTCAGGGAAAGCCTAGAGAAAGGTAGATGAGAAATCAAACCATTTTTGAATCTGGTCAGAAAGTGGCACCTAGATTTACAGGCTGAACCTTTAGTGATAGTGTAGCCAAAGGACTGCTTGTGTTATTGGTGCATATATGAGCATTTCAAGACATAAGGAAACTGTTTAAAAAGAACTTTGAACAAGAGTATTTGCTTTGAACTGCGTATGAACTCCAATTCTTTGTTCTGTTTGTTATTTTAATAAAGATTATAGTGTTATTTTTATAAATTGTGGCTCAGCTGAGTAATATACAGTATTTAAAACCCAAACAGAAACACCCTACTATAAAACTCTAAAGGGGTTCTAATTAATGTTTGAAATGTTTCACTGTTTACTCAGATGTTTTTAAAGAGGAAGGCAGAGCTGTATGTGGAAAGTGATAGGGCGCTTTATCAGATTTGGAATCTCCTCTACCCATCTGAGAGAGAAAAAGCAGGCTCAGTCACAGTCTCTGTGTGCAAGATCATAAAGTTCTGGCCAAGAGGCACTGCATTTTGCACAAAACAAAGTATCTTACAGTTAATAGGAAAAACAAAACAAAAGCAGTGAAAACCCTCACAGTGGTTGACAATTTTTTTCCAATTTTTTTTTCAAGGGGAGAAATTGTGAATGTTCTGTACATTCCCACTTCTCTTTCTTTGGCATGCCATAGTTAGTATAATTGGAACCAAAAAGGAAAAGGCAACATATCCAGTGGTTCAGAGTGTAGCTTCAATTTTCCCTCTGGTGCTTTTTTTCTTGGACCATGAAAAGAGACTTTATTTTATTTATTATACCCATTTCTGAGTTCATATTTTCATTTCTTTGTAATATGCATATAATTCCTGCCTAATTCGTGTAAAACCACTCTTTTTACATTTCTTAATGAAATTTCAAAACAAAACAAAACAATGGCGACAGGACAAAAGATGTGGACCTATCTCAAATACAAGTCAAGTAGGAAAAAAGAAACTGCAATTTCAGATGCTGAGGCATTCTCAGTACTAAGTACCATGCAGAAAGAAATCTCTTAATTAAGATTTAGTTATAAAAATACTACCAAGAAGTGACTGCACCCTCTACAATTTGAAGGTAATAGAATCTGGAATAATGATCCATTTAGTCATAAAGGCATCAGTTCCCTACCCTTCCTCTGAGAAGCTTAGTGTGGTATACCTTCAGCTATCCTATAATCAGAGGTTATTCCTGTTAGATGAAGTCACATCCTTTAAGTCACATCTTTTACATTTCTGCCTGGGAACTGAAAGACTATCACCACTTCAGAAAGCAGATTACACAAGATGTGGTTCTGTTATTTTTTTTTTCCTTTGGGTGAGAGGAGCACATATACTTACTGTCCTTCTGGTGCCATCTCACTGCATGTAAAAACATTTCACAGTAGTGAAACATGAATTCGTGCTCTGAGTGCTGAACCAATCCCTGCAGTAAAGGCATCAAGTCCTGACCATCAATTGCCCTGAAAGCAGAGACAAACATTTTGGATAAATTGCATTTAGATTACTTCTGCATTCAACACTGAGCATTTGTTACACACTGAATGCAACAGACATTTGATTTAATGTCAAAAATAAAATTGAGAAGTATTGCTTTGTTCGAAGGGTTTAAGATGTTATGGAGGCCTTGAGGGATGAGATTCTGTAGGTCCTATTATCCAAATTATTTTCTAAGATACAAATGTCAGTACCTTTCTCTTTTTCAAAATGCTTGCATGTGTAGAAAATTCTGGTGTGCACACAGTTCTTCCTCTGTGAGTTCTGATATACATGGGATTTCTGACAGAAACATTTACCTGAATGGAAATTACTACTGGAAATGTGAGAGATTTGTAGTGAATCTCTCAAGCAAAGTAATTAATGTGCTAGGCAGAAGTTAAAAACATTAACCAGCCCACTATCCTTTACACACAGTAACTAGCAGAGAAAGAAATCAAACTTAGGGCTTTTCTGCACTACACTGTTATAGTGCTATTATTCCACTTTTAACATCCTATGGAATCCTGGGGTTTGCAGTTTAGGGAGGGGCATTTAGAATTCTCAGCCAGGGAGCTCTTTGGCCTTAGTGAACTACAAACCACAGAATTCCACAGGATGTTGAAAGTGGAATAATGGTATTATAATAGTGTAGTGTGGAAAGGCCCCTAGTCTTATTCATATGGTATATAAAAGTCTTTTACCTATGAATACTTGTGCATAATAGATATTCATCTTCTAGAGGAAAATAAGGAAATAAAAAGTACTACATAGTTTCAGAAGAGTTGGAACATCTCATCAAGAAAGAGCTATAAAAAACCATGTTTAATGGTTGGCAGGCAGGGAGGAAAAGAGAACTGGTGTGAGCAGATGAGACCCAGAGAACAAAGGAATCCCTACATTATGTAAAACAAATGTTTCATCTGGCATATATCAACCAGATATAGAACAATCAAACTTAATTTTGGACTGGTCTTTGGATACTAAAAGGAGATATGAATTGTCCATCTCAAACCCTCTTAGTAAAAATCTTGCCTCTGAGATTGCAATGGCTGAGATTGCTGAGCTGATGGGGAGAAGTAGGTCAGAATGTCAATATCCTACTTCCTCTCCAAGACAAGAGGAAGTCCATCTTCTACCCTTGGAGGAATCTAAGCTGGTTCTTGTAAATGAAGTATGTGAGAGTGGTAATATATCTTACCCTGAGGAGGGGATTAATGAAATTGCGTACATTCCCCAGCTGGCAAAGGAGAAGGCAGATGACATGATAGCTGATAGATGGCAACTTGGATTGATTAGAGAAATGGAATCAATTAAAGCCTTTTTAACTGAATGTAACAGCTTACTAACCACACTTGTGCATCTACAGACAAAACTCATATCAAACCCTAAAGAAGATGAGTTGATAAAAATGGACAACCAAGACTATCAGTCTGATATTGAATCATCCCTACAACCTACTAAATATAAACTTAAATTTAAATCTGGCCAGAGGAGGAAAAAGCTTTCCAAAAAGATATTCAAGAGGAGGGATTGGTACATCAGGAAAAAGCCTAACATCTTTCAAAAATCAAAGTCAAAAAAGTACAGCATGTTGATTTTACGTGAGCTTTGGAATGTGGTTCACAAATTAATAGAAAATACTATAAATGAGAAATTAGTTTTAAGGGAGACACCTCAATCTAATCAGAAAACTCCAGACAAGTCTGATAAAGATAGTGTTGTTATTAACTCTCAGTTGGCCAAGGAGGAAACTCACAAGTTGCGACCGTCTTGGTCTCCGAGACAAGTTGATCCATTGGATACACAAAATTATAAAAACAATGCTACGTGTGACTTAAATCTATATAAAGACGAGTCACCAGTCAACAAAAAATGGTGTCTAGTGTTACATCCTCTAAAGGTAGTGTTGTCCAATTATCCCAAACCTCAAGGTTATCTCTCACAAGCAGAACGGAAGATCCATCTATTAGGCACCATAAATGGAATCTGCCTAAATTTATTTAATAGTGAGGACATTCAAAAAGTGGAGTACTTATATTATAATTCTATGCATGCTCACGCTTTGGTCACAATGAAAATGAAGGAGTCAGTTAGATTAATTTATAAATTTAAGGAGGCACTTGGCATTAGGGGAATTTTTCTGTCCAGATCTTTTATTAATGCTGCTCCTCCTCAACCATTAATACACTCTACAACATATTTTAATGATGGTGTTTCTGAAGCTTCTTCGGAGTCAAGAGAAGTGACACATCTTGTAGACAAGCAAACAGTCATTTCTTGTAAGGATAGGAAACAGCTTGGACAAGAAAATAATTTTACTACAGAGTCGATCTTAAGCTTTCCTATGACAACTGAAGAAAAAAGGTTAATTGATATATTCTGTGTCTCATCTCAGGTAGTGCAAACTGAGATAATATCAAGACTGGAATTTTTAAAAAGTTTTCTATTAGGTTCACATTTGAAAGATGGACAGTTACTCCTGGAGGAACCAAACTCTCCATTTGTGGACGATTTGATATCTTTACAAGAGGCCCCGGCTAACAGTACATGGAGTCATAATACTCATAGACTCAAGAGAAATGATTTTCAGATATTAGCAGAAATAAACCCAGTACCAAATGATCATGAGTTGTTAGCGACCCAAACGGAGAATTCTCTTACGATGGTAGAGTCGCTTCATCAGACTAGTAAACTCTCTGGGTAGATAGAGTTAAAAACAGTTACTGTTGAGGTAACTGAACAATCACAGCAGGAAATGGCGCAACCTTCAAAATTAAGAGTCAAGTCTACTCCTATTATTTCTAATGTTAGTTGTTTGCATTTACCTACAGAAGAGATTGAGGAATTGAAAGGAAGTTTGGAGCTCCCTAAGAAATCTTCCAATTACAATGAATTTTTATACAAGTATAAAGGTTATCCAAAACTAAGTGGAAGTTTATGACAAAGAAGTGAGCAGCGAAATAAATATTTGAACCTCCTCACTTGGAACATCTCTGGCTGGAAAAGGAATTTGGCTGACCCATCGTTCTTGGACTATATTTCTAGACATGATATAATATTGCTGCAAGAGACACGGCACAGAGATAATCTATCCCTAGATGGCTATACAGCTTACTCGCTAGAGGCACATTCAAGCTCTAAGGGTGGCCGCCCTAGGGGTGGTTTACTCACCCTTATCTCCACTAAGATTAGAGCTGTTCACATACCTCTTGACTCTTTGGAGGACTTGGCCAATGCTTTATTAATCAAATTTGACTGGATATGGTTATTAGTGATAAATGTTTATATCCCCCCTCTACGTCACAAGAAATTAGTGAGAAGCATTTGGACTAAAATGGAAGAATATGTCAACAATTTATCATCTTTATATCCCAGTGCCCTTGTGTTAATGGCAGGTGATTTTAATGCCAGAACTGGGGCTAATGAGGCGGAATTGTATATACATTATCATTTAACTTACCCAGAACCTGAGGATGGCTTAAATTTACCAATCAGGCATTCTAAGGATAAAGGTTGTAATCAGGCTGGACTTTATTTAACGCAAATGATAAATAGATTGAATTTATTTATTGTAAATGGGAGTGTAGAGGGGGACAGAGATGGTGAATTTACATTCTTGTCAAATCGTGGTGCATCTACAATTGATTACTATGTAGCCTCTCTGGATCTACTAAACATGGTGTCTAGCTGTCTGGTTGAAAAGCGCACTGAAAGTGATCATCTTCCTTTGATTTTATAATTGAATTGTTTTTCACAAGATATTTACATTGATCAAGTGCGGATACCTACTGGACAGCTTGAGTTAAGAACTACAGGTATCAAATGGTCCTCTAATACAGAGCATAAGATAAAAATTTTATTACACTCAGAAAAAAGTCTTTTGCAGAGAAACATCCTTCTGACAGCTGATTCTGCAATAGTAGTGCTTGAGACCTTTCAAGAATTATGTGTGGCCCTAAAACACTCTTTGAGCATTAAAAAGAACGTATGTAAAAAAGATCTCCCTGTAAATAAATCCAAGCATTGGTTTGATCAAGATTGCATTGCCATGAAACAGTTGTTGGTAGAACAGTATAGAGTATATTGGGAACAGAACTTACAAGTAATACCTTCTGAATGGTTTCAAATAAAGAGAGAATATAAGCGGTTAAAAAAGTACAAAGAAAACTTAGCTCAACAGGAAGCTTGGACCAATTTGATAAATGCTTGTAGACAAAAGGACTCAAGGTCCTTTTGGAGTCTGGTAAGACGGGGATTGCCTAATTACTCAGTTAATATTGAGCATTTTATTCCAGCACATATTTGGGAAACCTATTTTGCTAATTTATATGATAATGGCCATACAAGATATTCATTTACAGATGATAATATAGATATACTTCCTGAATGGCCACCTGTTTCTACAACACAAATTAAAAGCCTTATTCTACAGCTTAAAGATGGGAAGGCACCAGGAAATGATAATATTCCAGCTGAAGTGTTTAAATCTAACATTGAGTGGTGGGCTCCTGTTCTGGCTACTTTGTTTACTACCATTAATTATACTACTTGTATTCCCGATGATTGGGGATTGGCAATAGTTATCCCAGTCTATAAGAAAGGAGAAAGATCAAACCCTGGCAATTATAGAACTATTAGCTTACTTAATACCATTAGTAAGCTATACTCTGCACACTTGTTGATAAAGCTGCAACAATGGTTAGAAGAAGAAAAGATTATTTATGATGAGCAGGCGGGGTTCAGAAGTGAAAGATCTACCATTGACCACGCGTTAGTTCTACAGCACTTAATTGACAAATATACAAATGCAGCTACAGGAACCCTCTTTGCAGCTTTTATTGATTTTAAATCGGCCTTTGACTCAATATCCAGAGAAAAATTATGGGAGAAATTTAAATCTACTAATATAGATAGACGACTTTTGACCCTCATTCGTAAACTTCATGAAAATACCCGTCTACAGGTTAGATGTAGCAGAGAGGGAAATATGAGCAATTCTATTCTTTCTCCCAATGGTGTGAAACAAGGCTGTGTCCTAGCTCCAACTCTCTTTAACTTTTATATTAACTCTCTGGTGTCATCATTAGCAGAAGTGAATTCTCATCATCCCACACTATCAAATAGACCTATTTCAATTTTATTATATGCAGATGATGCAGTCTTATTATCATTGTCAAAGGTTGGCTTGAAACGTATGTTGAAATCTCTAGGAAATTATTGTAGTAATGAATTACTGAAAATTAACTACGATAAGACCAAAATAGTAATATTTACAAAGAAGAGACTTAAGTATAAATGGCAAATTAACAACAATCCAATTGAGCAAGTGTCTACTTATAAGTATCTTGGTATAACTTTCCATTCTAGAGGAACATGGCTTGCTCAACAGAAATATGCAATTATGAAGGTGCAAAGATCCAGCAAGGCCTTACTTTCCTTCTTCTATAACAAGGGGGGGGGGCAATATATTCCCTCAGCTATACAGGTGTTTATATCTAAGGTAGTAGCACAACTTCTTTATGGCTCAGAAATATGCAATGTTGTTAATATATATCCATATGAAGTAGTACAAACTAAATTTTTGAGAACAATTCTTGGTCTTCCTGGTTGTATACCAAATATTATCTTAAGATTGGAAACAGGTGTAATGTCCATTGATGCTCGTATATGGCAGCATAAATTTAATTTGTGGCTAAAAATGTTGTTTATTCCGATAGGTCTCTCCCCATTAATTTTATCTGACTCATTTCAATCAAAATGGAAGCAAACAGTAAATGCAAAACTGCTAACCTTAGGTTTCTCTGAAAAATCAATTTTGGCATTGGGCTACGATAAAGCTAAATTAGCAATTTCCCAACGTATCAGAGACATTGATTTGCAGAATCATTTAAGTTATGCTGCCTTTTATACTGATTATATAATCAATAGTATTCCATTTGCTCCTGCTAATTATTTGTTCAAACTAACCACACCCAAGCTCAGAAGAGCATTTATGTTAGTAAAATTAAACTGTCTTCCTTCAAAAGTGCTGGAGGGAAGATTTAAAAAGATCCCCTATTTAGAACGGATATGCTCTTGTGGATTGGATGAGGTAGAGTCTATAAGTCATGTCCTGTTTTATTGTACATTTTACTGTGAACTTAGAAAAACTCTTATAACTCCTCTCATCCAAAAGTTTCCTGGTAGACAAGAAAAATTTTATATAGAGTTTCTTTTTTCAGACACTAATACACAGACTACAGTTAAAGTTGCAAGTTTTTGTGCAGCAGCTATGAGCTGCCGTAAACTTATGATTAATCAAGTACTCTAGCCAAATTTTTAAATATGTTAACTATGTGCTCTAGTTTAATTGTTTTAGTCCAATTGTTATTTATGATTTATGATTTAGGTTTTGTAATTGTTTTATTCTTTGTAAAAAAAATTTTTCCTAATTTTTATTTTATATTTTAATTGTACTGTGCCGTAACGTGACTGTGTTAAAATGTATTCTAGTGTTTAAATTGTAAAGTCACTGTTGAAATTGCTGGCTTTTTGCCGTAATAATAAACTTGTATACATTATGTAGGAAGAGAGTGGGTGTGAACAAAAGCAAACATAAAGTAGCCATAAATATTCTGTGCTAAACTTTTAGGCCCTTTCTGCACGACATCGCTGTTGCATTTTTGCCACAGGATGGCAGCGGTTGACAGGTCACCCTTCTGCATAATGTTGTCACCGTCCCGCTGCCATCCTGTTGTGGAACATCGTGCTTGCGCAGTTTTCGCAAAACAGAAAAAAATCCATTTCGCACCTGCAATCACGCAGCGCTCCCATCACTTCTGGCCATGTGGAAGATGGAGAAGAGCATTGGCGACACTTCCTTCCATAGCGCAGCAATGGAAAAAGCCCGGCTGTGTTGCGGAAGGAATACGTGGTGCCATTGCGTTCTCTTCCACATGGACTGAGCAGGTGCAGAAGGGAGCATTACCGATGCGCTCCCTTCTGAACCCAGGACTGCAGCAAGACAACGCAGAAGAGCTTTGTCGTGCGGAAATGACCTCAGATTGCTATATGTAATCTAACAATGAGCATAGGCAAGGCTGCAGCGTCCAATAAAGACAACAATTTTATTGGAAAAAAAGAAAAGTGAAATAAATGGCCTTTAGATTACCAATTTACAGGGCAATGCTATGGGAGAGGGACAGACCTTCTTCCTAAGGTTTGCTGGCTTGGATTGGGGCCAGTGAAGAAAGTGGAATACAGTCAGCCCTCCGCATTCACTAAGATTAGGGGCACAGGACCCCCACAAAAGTGGAAAAATCACAAGTATCAAAAAGTGTGTGTGTGTCTGTGGGAAGATACCGACGCATGGTTGGAAGAATGGGCACCCATGGCTCAAACCATGTCAGGGAAAGGACAGGAAAAAGGAGTGAGTCAGCATGGTGGCCCTATACTTCCTTTCTGTTGCCCATCTCCCTCCTTGGGTGTGGGGGACATTTGTGGTGGTTTGCGGTGCTGAGAAGTCAGGCTGTGAGCCATCCTTGGCTGGCCAGGCAGTGGAGCATAAGAAGAACCAGAGGTGGTTTTTTTTTTTTTAAAAGAACAGTCTTTATTGAATTAATACATACATACAAAACAGAAAAAGAAAATTGACAAGGAAAGAAAAGAAATGAAGAAAAGAAAGAAGAAAAAAAGAAATTAGCAAAAACGACAGTTACAATAACACAATAACACAGTTACGATATAATAACATAATTACAATAACACAAATCAAAGTAGTATATCATGATAAAGGTTATACAAACCAAAAAAACCCAAGAGAGTCTGAAAAAAGAGAGTATTAACATATATTAGATTCCTTCCTGACTTCTTCGTCAATTGGTTTTACTCCATTTCTTTTTACATATCTCTTCCTATTATAGATCTAAATTTGAACATACATATTAATATTTATATTTATATTTATATTTAATATATAAATTAATATAAATACTTCTAAAGTGAACACTATGACTATGTCGCTCATCCCATTATCCCCTAATATCAATCTTGTTTCTTACAAATCAAATCTACTAATAGGTAAGTCCCCCTTTTTATTTCTTACATGATCCATAAAAGGTTTCCATGTTTTCAGAAATGGTTCTACTGAATTCTTCTTCAATAATGTTGTTAATTTATCCATTTCCGCTAATTCCATTACTTTGTTTAACCATTCACTCACTTTTGGAGTTCCTCTGTTTTCCCAATATCTCGCATATACAATCCTAGCTGCTGTCACCAAAGATCTTATCAAATTTTTATGTTGTCTTTCTCTAATATCTGCCCTGTCTATCATGTTAAGAAGAAAGAGTTCTGGTCTAAATACAATTTCCATCTTTAAGTCCATTTCAATATATTTACAAATGGCTAACCAGCATTTCTTTGCTTTCTGACACTGCCACCACATATGATTGTAGGAGCCCTCATGGTGTTTACATTTCCAACATCTATTATTCTTTTTTCCATAAATTCTAGCCAATTTACTTGGTGTTAAATGCCATTTATATATCATTTTATAAAGATTTTCTTTAAGATTATTGCATCTAGTAAATTTTAATCCCTTCCCCCAAATTTCCTCCCACTGATCTAATTCTATAGTATGTCTAACATGTTGTGCCCAATATATCATACTCTCTTTTATTTGCTCCTCCTCTGTATTCATCTTTAACAGTAATTTATATACTTTGGAAATTAGATGAGATTCTTCTGCGAGTAACAATTTTTCAAATTCATTTTTACTGTTTCCAAAGCCATAGTTTTTCCTGTCTTCTTTAAATTTCTCTCTTAATTGATAATATGTTAACCATTGTCCTTTATGCCCTTGTATCTCTAAACTTTGTATATCTTTGATATTCCAGCTATCTCCATTCTCCTTTAACATATCACTGTATCTTAACCAAATATCTAGACTACCCATTTCCCTTCTATAAAATGCCTCTTGTGGTGATAACCATCCTGGAATTTTGGATCCAAATCTGTTTTTGTATTTCTCCCAAATTTTGAAAATTGATCTTCTCACTATATGATTCTTAAATCCCACATTCACTTTTACTTTTCCATACCACAAATAAGCATGCCAGCCAAATTTTAGTACATGGCCTTCTAATTCTAGTAATTTCTTATTTTCTAACATAATGCACTAGACATGCAGCCTCAAAGTAAATTTTTAGATCTGGAACTCCTAGCCCTCCTTGCTCTTTAGCATCTATTAAAATTTTCCATTTTATCCTGGGTTTCCTTCCTGCCCATAAAAATTTAGATATTTCCTTTTGCCATTTTGTGAAGGGGTTTTTAGAGAAGATAATTCGAATTATCTGGAACAAGTACATTAATTTGGGTAGGACCATCATTTTAATTATTGATATTCTCCTTAACAGGGAGACATTAATTTTTTGCCACTTCTTAAGGTTGTTCTTTATAGTCTCCCAGGTTTTCACGTAATTGTTTTCAAACGATTGTTGATTCTTTGTTGTTAATTCTATCCCTTGTTCACAATTTCAAAACCAGTTTTCCTATGTAACTCCTCTTCCTCTTCCTTACTCATATTCTTCGTTAATATCTTTGTTTTATCTTTGTTGATCTTGAGACAAGAAATGTTGCCAAATTCTTTTATTTTTAACAATAATGGTTCTATGCTACTGATTGGATCTTCTAGAATAAAAACCATGTCATCCGCAAATGCTTTTAATTTAAACTCTGCTGCTCTTATCTTTATTCCTTTTATATCTTTATTGCTTCTAGTTGATCTGTTTAAACATTTTAATAGAAGAATAAATAACAGCAGCGAGAGAGAACACCCTTGTCTTGTCTCTTTCTCTATATTAATATATTCTGTTAAATTTCCATTTATTATTATTTTAGCTTTCTGTAATAAATATATTGCCTTAATCCACTTCACAAAGTTACTTCCTAGGTCTATTGTTTCTAATATTTTAATTAAGAATTTCCAATTAACATTATCAAAAGCCTTTTCAGCATCTATTAATGCTCCTTTAATCCGGTTATGATAATTCCAATATTCTATTACATCCAATACTGTTCTGGTATTATATCTAATTTGCTGTTTTGGTAAAAATCCATTCCGGTCTTCAAGTATATAATCCTTCAGGCATGTTTTCAACCTATTTGCTAGAATCAATGCAAATATTTTATAATCTTCATTTAACAAGGAGATAGGCCTGTAATTTTTAACTGATGACAAATCTTTATCTTCCTTTGGTAATAGCACTATATTTGCTTCCTTCCAGCTTTCAGGAATTTTCTGGGTACCTAAAATACCATTCATTACTCTTTGGAGTGGTTTTTCCAATTCATCACTAAATGTTTTATAGTGCTGTCAGACCATCTGTACCAGGGGTTTTTACCTATTTTTAATTGCTTAATGGCATTCCTAATTTCTTCAATTGATATTACTTTATTTAATTCTCTTTGTTTATCTGTAAATTTCAAAATATCATGCTCTTGTATATACTTATTTGTAATTCTTTTACTTCTTGTTTTTTATATAGCACTTGAAAATAGTTATCATCATTGATCACATTGTTGTTTGTTTTTGTAGTATTTTTATCTGTTCTAAAATTTTATTATTCGTTGGATTTTTTGCTAACTCCAATTCCTTCTTTTTAATCTCTTTAGAGATTTCAGTTATTTTCTCTTGTCTTTCTTTTCCACTCCACATTTAATTTCATAAGAATCCCCCTAATTACTGCTTTCCCTGCATCCCATACCAATACATCCTCTACTCCTTTATCCTGATTTAAATTAAAATATTCTATAAATGTTTCTTTGCAATATTTTATCACTTCCTCTTTGTATAATAAAACCTCATTCATTCGCCATCTATAATTTTGGGTTCTTCTCCTAATAGTTAGTCTATTACAATTGTGGTCTGATATTGTTCTATGTAAGATTTCAATTTTCCCCAAATTATTTCCTATATTTTTGGAAACCCAGATCATGTCAATTCTGGATAAGGAATTATGAATGTCCAAATAAAAAGTAAATTCCCTCCTACTCCCTTCTTTTAATCTCCAAGAGTCTACTAGGTATAGTTCATCAATTATTTAAAAAAATTCTTTTGCTAGCTTACCCTGATTTTTCTTAATTTTTTTGGTCAGTAATCTGTCTATTTGTGGATTTACCACCCCATTAAAACCACCCATTAGGCACTAATATTCACAGTCCAGTCCTATTATTTTTTCTTTCAGTTCCCTATAAAATGTGCTTTTCTCAGTTACCGGTGCATAAATTCCAACCACTAACATATTGCCATTATTTATTTTAATTTCCACCCCTACAAACCTTCCCTTATTATCTGTAAACACCAAGTTAGGCTCCAAATAAGATTTGACATACAAAACTACGCCATTTTTTGGGGGGGGGGGGGTTGGCCAGCAGCTACGATTTTTTTTCCTAATTTCTCCTGGGTTAACAATTTGATGTATTTGTTCTTAACTCTAACTTCTTGAAGACATATTAGGTCTAATTTCAGTTTTTGTAAGTAACGAAATATTAATTTCCACCTTTTAAATGAGTTTATACCTTTTACATTCCATATAAGACACTCTATTTCATTATAAATACATTTACATATTTCTCCACTTACATCAATATATATTCCAGTATATAAAGAGTTTCTTAACCTACTTGCTTTTTAGTTCTATAGTATCTTATCTTTATAACCTTCCCTTTCTATTTTCTCTTCCCTCGTTCTTACTCTATTTCCACTCCTTCTACCCCTCTACTCCTCCTATCTTATTAATAATTACTTTTAATTTATTTCTTTATCTCTCTATTCCTTATCTGAAAAATCTAGTTTCAGCAGGCTCACTTCCTCTTGACATCTTCTTTCCTCCCTTTCTTTCTTTTGATCTTTCCTTCAGGTTTCCTCTTCTCTTTGGTCTAAGTCTTCTTGCTGAGCACCACTGTCCCCCAGGTCTGTAACAGTTTCCTCTTGACTTTTGGCTGTTCTTCGAAATTCTTTCCTGTTCTTTTTCAAAAAGTCTGTGGCTTTCTCAATTGAGTTAATTCTATATTTTTCTTTTTTGTAGGTAAAGTTGACTCCCTCAATTCTGTCTCAACTTAAGAGGTTCCTTCCTTCTTCAACAACTCCATGAAGAAAGAATAATCTTTTCTCTTCCTCAGAAGTCGTGAGAGGATTTCTTTTTGTATTATTATTAGTTTCCTATCAATTTGAATTCCTTTATTGTAGTGCACTTCCAGGATGTAGTCTCTTATTGTCTTCCACACACACTGCACAATTAAATCTCTTGAGAGGTTTTGATTTTTAGCTGCCAAGGAGTTAACTCGATATACACGGTCCACCTCAATTTCCAAAAATTCTTCAGTACTTTCCAGTACACCAATTCTTCAATTATTTTCTTTCTTATATTCTTGTTCAGAGATTCTATAACCCCTCTAAATCTCAGCCACAATTCTTTTTCTCTTTGCTCCATTAGTGCTTGTTGATCTAGTTGTCTTTCCAGTTCTTGGTTCAGATCTTGTGTATCACTTTTCAAATTCTGGATTTCTTCTCTATTTTCCTTTGCTCTATTTTCTTGACTTGGAGCATCATTCCTTGCACAGAGTTAAATTTAGTTTTCAGATTATCCAACACTTTTCCTGTCTCTTTTCTAAAGTCTCTCATTTCCTCCGTAAATTTTACCATATAGAAAGGGTGTGTGCTGTTAATTTCATGGGTTTTAAATCTTGTCTTTACACCAGTCATTTTTTTCTCTCTCTCCTTCTCTTCTTTCTCCTCCTCCCTCTTCCTTCCTTATCTTCTTTCCTCATTACTCTCTTCATCTCCCTTTCCTTTCTGTTAATTTACTCAGACTTCCAACTTACTCACACCTTCTTCAGCATACTTTTACCTTCTTTCCTCCTCTTTTCTCATTCTCTCTTTCCTTCACAATCTCCTTTCCTTTTATCTTCTCTTCCTCTCCTCTATCCCTTCTCCTTCTCTTCCTTTCTCCTTCTAGATCTTTACTCTAGTTCTTCTTATTATGAAAAGACATGGAAGAAAAATATATATATAAAAAGAAAAAAAAGAAAAAAAATTTGAAAAAGAAAAAAGGGAGATATTTGGGGGAAGAAAAAAAAATCCCCACAAAAAAGTTCAGACCAAAAAACAAAAAAAGGAAAACAAAAAAGAAGAAGAAAGAGAGGGAAGAAAAAGAAAAAGAAAATAAAATCCAAAAATCAAATATCAGAGGTCCAAAAGGCCAAAAAACTGAAAATCCAAAATACGGGTGTAGAACTTTTAGTTATGTTGTCTTAAGAGGTGATACAGCTTATGTTGCTTTCAAAAAAAGAGATTAGAAGAGAAGCGTTCTTTAGGCTGTTGGCATTTCCAAGGTCATTATACTCCCATTAGCCACAAGACAAGAATGGTTTCTTTGCTGACTGGGAGATTCTAGTTAGGTGTTAAGCAACAGGGCAATACAGCAAGTTAGGGCTCCTGGCTAACTTCAAAATCAAATTGCCTTATCTTCAAGTCTGTCATTAGTTTTATTAACCTTCTCCCTTTAATCAGCAAGTGCAGTTTGTTCAAGCTGTTCTCAAGAAGTTCACAGCAAGGGAGCACATATGCAGCAAGTGAGAGAAAAAGGGAAATAAAAAAAGAACAAAATGGAGCTCCACAGTTCTCAGATCAAGCAAGAAATCAGAATATTTTATACTTCTGGGACCTAAATTTAGGTACTAGACTCGTAAAAGCAAAAGCAAAACACAAACAAGAGGGACTCAGCTCTAAGGCTGGTGAACCTCAAGACAGGCTGGGGCAGATCACGATCAGAAAAAAAGAAAAATCATTGGAGAGCTTCTAATTGGAGGTGTTTCCCCAGTTGACGGCAAAATCTTCTTGATTTTAAAAAATTCCATTCATGTTACTCACGAATTTCAAGAGGTCCAGCAGATTGATTGTGGTGTGGGTAAGGGGAAGGAAAGAGTTTCTCCTCCTGCTTGACAATGTGGTGGCTCCGCTTCTGTGACTGTGTCCGTTCACAGTCGTCGTTCCTTTCGAGCAACGGCTTGCTAGGACTCTTGCAGTTAAACCAGAGATCTTTGAGGAGACCCCTAGTTTCTGGGGCTCCCACCTGCAGACATTAGAGCAGTTATAGTCTGTGGATTGCCGCCGCTTTCTTGGTTGGAGATTGGATCGTGATCTCCCCCCGTCTTCGCCTGTTCAACGCCAAACTGAAAGTCCAGAGGTGGGTTTTTAAAGGGCTGTGAGGCCGGATTGGAGCTGCTGAGAGGGAAGATTCCCCCAGAAAAGAAGCACTTGAGGTGGGGGGAGCAGGGGTTGGAGAAACTCACAACTAATCAGATCCATGAAATGGATTCAAATGTTCAAATGAGAAGGGCTGACTGAATTTGAGTTTATCATTTTCCTTGTTTCTCCCCATCCCCCAAATTACCCTTTCATTCACACCAATCCAAGAGGAGAATCACTACAACAGTCCCAGAGCTTTGGAAAAGTAATGGAATTCAGGTTTTGAAGAATTCTAGATCCCAAATCTTACTTAGGTTGTCTGGAAAGACTGACATTTTGTATGAAACAGCATCTAAACAATTGTCAATTATTATGCAATACTGTCAAATTTGCAATAGACTTCAACAGTATTCCTACCTGTCCTGAGGTATTGTTCCACCAGCCAGGTAAACCAATGTGGGGAAAATGTCCATTAGACTTGTGGGTTCATCAATAACCTTGTGCTCAGGCAGCATTCCTGTCCATCTGAATAATCCAGGAACACGAATTCCTCCTTCCCAACCTGCCATGGCCTTTCCACCTAGTGTTAATATACAACATTAGTTCTGAAACAGTAAATAGCTTCAGCAAAAAATCTCCTATATCCAAGGACAGATTTCCATTTGACATACTTCTTCTTAAGACACTATGTACATCCTTTTTCATATTTTATATAAAAGTTATTTTATTTCAGCATCCCACTGGCATATATTTTCAACATCACAAAGATATTAACATTATCATGAGTGTTCATTGAGCAGAAGAATGATCTAGATAGATAGATAGATGGATAAAAATACACACAGACAGACAGGCAGAGAGTGGGGAGACAGAAAGAGAGAGGTGGGGGAGAGAGTGAAAAAGAGAGACAGAGGGGTTTTCCTTGCTACCAGTTCATCTTTCAAGAAGCCTCTCATCACTTGGGAATTAGAATGTTGTACATTAGGAGGGAAGAAAAACTTTTGTGTAGTTTTTAAATTTAATATTTAATATTTCATTTAATATGTTTATTATCCCACTCAGTCTCCTTCAAGGGAAAAATGAAATCTTTTAAAGTGACTCAGAGTAATAAAATAATCATATCAGAATGATAAAATAATGAAACATCACTGCCAAGAAATACTGCAGGATATAGGCCTTTTCCGCACCGGGCTATTTAAACGGTGTAGAGCGACCTCCAACGGAGGTCTTCTACACCGTAGAGTGGACTGGGGCGGACTACTTTTTGTAGTTCCATACCTCAGTCCACTCCAGAGCGACCGGAACTGGTTGCTCGGCGTGTTTTTTAAAAACCTCTTTTTAGAGGTTTTTTAAAACCACGGAGCATGCAACCCCGTGCTGCTCCGTCGCCCGGCTCCGGAGCAGATTTGCAGGCACGCACAAGTGCATGCCTGCAGATCTGCTGGGGGCGGGCTTCCAGCTGGCGAGCTTCTCCGGTTGGTGGAGAGCCTCCACCAACTGGAAGCTGCCATTTATGATGCTGGAGGAATGCGGAGTGACTAGCTCGCACTGCTCCTCGTGGCGACGGACTCGGCTGGCTGGAAAACAAAGCCGGTCAGCTCTGTTTTCGGCCGTTTCCTCCACCACATGCAGAAAGGGCCATAAACAGGAACTGTTTATGCTATTCCATTATAAGTTTGAAATTAAATTAATTGGAAAACCCTTTGAATTTCAGTCATTGATGAAAAAATGTAAAATGAGTACCAGTTCAATCACCTTTGGGAAAGTACTGTATTCAGTCTTAGATAGTTGGGGCATTTGTAAAAGCTATACCAGGATGTTCATGTTGGCATAGATGATGCTGCAAAGACCCATAGCCAAGTAGGAATTTCCAAGATGAGCACCGTCACTGTACCTTGAAATGGACAGTGAGCCAGTACAGATGTTTTAAGTACCAATGACAAAAGTTTAATCGCCCAGTCCCAGGTACAGTTTAGTAGCTGTGGTTGGTACTAACTATAAGAAGCAGTAGTTTTGACACCAAGACTGCTGATGACTTTTGTTAGGAAATCAGCATGGGATCCTAACCTGGACCACAAAGTTGTTCCAGATCAGAATCCTGTGTCTTTTTCTTTCTCGAAAATCACAGTGACAATGCTAAGCAAGCTTAAACATCTCACTAATTTTATGTGTAAAATTGTAAGGATTGTAAAGGAGAATTGTCAATTATCA
The DNA here is from genome assembly GCA_030412105.1 of Cyclura pinguis. Classification (NCBI taxonomy): domain Eukaryota; kingdom Metazoa; phylum Chordata; class Lepidosauria; order Squamata; family Iguanidae; genus Cyclura; species Cyclura pinguis. The sequence goes on from CM059601.1 coordinate 189,316,534, forward strand.
GCATATTGGTGAGAAGACCTCCTCTATTATTAACTTCTGGAATCAACTCATCATGTAAAGAGTGAGCCATTGAAATGTTGCTCCTATGAGTCCCAATCCGGACAGCTTATCCAGAAGGATTTGGAAGTGATGGAATATCAATGATTGTATAAGGAGTCAGTGGGACAGATAACAGGGAGCTAGAAGCTTTTCCCTTCCTGAATCCTTCCATAATAGTTACAACTATTGGTTTGCCCTACTTCTTAATTTCATCTCTTTGAGAAGATGGGTTTTTTGTTCCTTTTGTCTGTGAAAGGAGCAGCCATGATTACTAAGCTTACTCCAATACATGACAGCCAGATTTAAGGGTTTTTATAATGAAATAATTTTGGTGTTTGAACCAACAATACTTTTTTACATGATTATCTTACCTACAAAAACATTCTGAATTTTACCATAAGCATCTTGATTTTACCAGAAGATCAACTGCACTGGTCCATCACATTCCTGTTGTTCTGTGACTTCACATTGTTTCTGACTAATGGTGACTCTAAGGCAAACCTGTCACTGGGTTTTCTTGACAAGATTTGTTCAGAGGGGATTTGCCATTGTCTTCCTCCAAGGCTGAGAGAATGTGACTTGTCCAAGATCATCCAATAGGTTTCTATGACTGAACAGGGATTCAAACCCTGTTCTCCAGGACCATATTTCAATGTTCAAACAACTACATCACGCTTGCTCCCCATCACATTCTACAAAATATACATAAATATTCCTACAGATGGACCACTTATGGCATCAAAGTTTGCCAAGAGATCTAACAGAAATAAGAGAGTGACACTCACCCACTCTTCTCCCACTTAGTATGTAATTAGCCTGATACCTTACTTTCAGATTTTACCTTTAACCTTCTTATACATGAGGATTCCTTGTAGTCATAGAATTTTTTTATTGCTTTCTCTTCTTCAACTAATACATGTCTGAGTGTTGTCTGAACAGTTGGTGCTCCTTTTGTCCGGGCTTATTTTTGATATTTCAAATGTTTTCAGTATTTCAAAAGGTAGGTTTTGATAGTCTGTGGAATACCAAAGACTTCTAGGAAACAAAGTGGACAGATTTAAGAATACTACCTTTGTAAATGCCATTCCAACCACCACGCTGAATATTTCTGTCTTGAGCCTCCAAGTGTCCACCATTATCAGAAGCAAAATATACCAGTGTGCTGTTTTTCAAATTGTTATTGTCAAGTACATCCAGAATTCTTCCTGCAAACCAAAAGTGATATATCTGTACCGGTGAAGCAGAAGAGATGTTAACATCCCTTTACTTCAAATCCTGTAATGTTTTCTTCTTGTACCCTGGACAGTTTTATATATACATGGTTTTTAGTGTATAAGCAACCACTGCACATATCCAAATGCTCAAAGTTTAGATCAGATAACCTTTAAAAAACTTTACATTCCATGAAACTCCTGGGAATGTAAAGCTATGGCATAAAGCAAAAGTAGGAAACAGCAAATGGATTCAGAGACCAACTGTCTCCTCTAGTGACTCTCTGAGGGCTGTACATACTGCCAAAATATGTCCAAGAAGGATGAGACAAAAACCGTGGAAGTAGCTAGAGGTTGAGTTCTGGCCTTAAAATGTGAATTAGGTTCCAGGAAAGCTATTCACTGTCTCTTTTATTTTTTGGCCAAAAAATGTACAATCCAAGGAATCTGAAGGAATTCAAGGATGTAAAAACAGCCTAATGGGATGCACAAAGCTCCCTTCCACTCCTTGCATAAAGTAAGCAGAAACACTCACCGCAGGAGATAGCATTTTATTTCAGATAGCATTTTATTTCAGATAGCATTTTATTTTATTTCATGCTTACAGAAGAGCCAATAAGCAGTGTACAACTGTTGTTGTTCTCAACTGTAGAGTATTAGTATACTAATTGAATGTGTTTGGAGGGGAACCTAAAATGGCTTCACATGTGCTACCCTACCTCCAAATGCTTGCATCTCTGTTATTTGTGCATCCTGGTGCTAGGAAAATTCTTCCAAAAGAATAAGCTGACACTGTGAAGGTTACACAGCATGTTTTGTTGTTTGTAATGCCAAGAGATTGGCAAATGGATTATGTAGCAAAGACTGAAGAATGGTTGTTTACCTTACAGGAGGCTAAACATGACTACAGCAGTTTTGAGTTCTGTTGAATTCATGATGAAATTTTCCCAGCACGTATGCTTTTCAGCAGTGGCTTGGCAACCTTGGCAAACTATTAGAATGTAAGAGCTCAGGGTTCCCCTTCTCTCCAGATTCTGGTCTATTGTGGTGGGAGACAGAAATGCATTTCTTTCCCTAACTAAAGCTCTATCTTTGATTCATCAGGTCTGGTCTTCAAAGTTCTCCTAGAGTTATAGAGGGGGAGAAGTCCCTTTCATTTTCAAGATAGCTATTGCTGCTATTTGATCAACAGCGCATATAACATCTCAGTCACTTCAAAATGGTCGCCAGATATTATTTTCATTGTGCAATAGACTTGGTTAGTCACTTGCTATGTAATAATATAATCCTGAAAACATGTCCTCAGGATTAAATCCCTTGATTTTTGCATACAATTGTAGTCCAAGTTACACTCTTTCACATGTCCTCTTGAAATGAACGAAGATAGCACAATGGTGTAGAAAGTGAGGAGCTTTTCGTTTTTTGATTCAGAGCTAAGGATGTACCAAGTTCCTTCCATGATAAGTAGTGATAGGGAAGACTCACATGCTCACTAATGTCACAGCTCCCTTCATAAGTAGAATATATGGTGAAAAGTAACTACATGGTAACAGCCAGAAGGAAAAACATTACTTGAAAGGAGTCTATTTATTAGATTTTTCAAATAAGTAGTTTGCTTGCAATTAGTATGTTAATAATGGTCTCATGTATTAAAATCTACTTACCTACCATCCAGTCCATCTCTTCTACATTATCACCATACAGTCCATGTTTGCTCTTGCCAATGAATTTTTCTGTGGTAACCAATGGTGTATGAACATGCAAGAAAGAAACAAAAAGCAGGAATGGTCCTTGTTTGTTTCTGAAAACAACCACCATATATCACAGTTAGTAAGCTTCCAAGCAGTAAAACAAATATTTGTACAATTTTCTAATTTTTGTGTCAATGTTTTGTAAAAAATCTACACTGACAGTCATTGATTCATCATAGCATTTCTCTATACACTTTGTGCATAACTGGTATCATACTAACCTAAAATCTACAACATTTGAAAATATTTTTTCCAGATAAGAAGACAAAGTTATCTCAAACACTTGTGATCAAAACAATCTTTACAACCAAAAAACCATCCTACTTAATTATGCATTCCAGCACGAAGCTTTTATCTCTGAAACCTAGGGCTTTATCGCATGAGGCAGGGAAGTCAAATTGCAGCAGGATTACAGTGCATTGGCTGGGACTTATCACATTATCTAGTTTCTCATCTGTTGTTCTTCTGAAGTGAGGCCATTTGGAAACCATTTCTTTTACAAAAGTTGTCACTAATGAATTTACCTACCTCATGTGATAAAGCCCCTACAGTTCTAAATTCTTTATATGCAACAGAGGTAGAGACAAGGTAGCCATCCAGCAGATTATAAAAACAGAGACGCCTTGCTCTCATCTCTGTTGTGTATCACAATATTCAGTGCACTTTTAAAACAGTCAACAAGGCTACTTCATTTCCTCTCACGTATTTGTGTTTTCAGATTATCTTCGTGCAATGAGTTTTGTTTTACCTTTCAATAAAAGATATGGCATCCTTTAGCATTAGAGGTGCAGCTCTTTCTACCTTCATTGGCTGTTCTGTAATTTCATAATTTCTCATCACAATGCAGTTCCAGTATCTTATGAATCCATAACTCGAGAACCATGAAATAAAGAACAAAAAACCAAACAAAGCCAAGAGGAAGATCGTTTTCCAGCTGATGGACACCAGGTGAGTAAGTTTTGCTGCTACAAGAGTGAAGACAGCAAGAGCAACCATCTGAGTGTAAGTCCAGAGTTTTATTCGCACGGGCATGTCCATCTCTGGGGTTTGTGTTATCTGACAATCACTCATTAGTGAAAATGGCATGCCATAATAATAATCAAATCCATGATTTAAAGGGTGATGGCAGTGGTCATTGCAATATTCACAGTTCACACCTTGATGCCATTTCCCTGGAAGACAGAATTGAAACTTCTTTTCAAAGGGAAGAACTTTTAATCTGTTCCAGAAGAATAACAAAAAGTCTTCTAGCATCTTTAAGAGTCTCTCTGTCTGTCTCTGTCTCTCTCTCTCTAGTATGTACTTTTGTGGAATACAATCCACTCCATCAGATGTATGGGGTACAATATTAGAGCTTCAGGTATATGTGTAGATAATAAGTGGTATTTTAGATATATGGGTATATACACACACACATATACATACACACATAGATATAGATATATACACACATACATACACACATACATATACATCTAATATGTTGTAGGGAGTGGGATCAGAGCAAAACTGAATGCAGAAAATGACAATTCTATCAGTGGCATAATTGAAGTAATTGAACTGAATTGGCGAGAAAGAGTGACAATATTATCAACATGGGATTTATTAAGAAACTGTTTCTAAAAATCTTAACTCATTCTGAACATAAAATATTGCCCTTCCCCCAGAATCAAGTCATAAATTAAGTAAGAAACCTTCCTCTATTATATATCATTTTCTTGTCTGCCATTATGTTTGCTTTGGGATAATTTTCAGGCTGCCTTTCACAAAATCTCCAAGGAGGTCTGTACTTCTAAATAAATGTAGTAAACACTTGCCAAATAAAAATGGTCATGCATGGAACAAACAAAAAACAAACTCCTGTGCAATCACTTAGTGGGTATGAGGATCAAACAAAATTGTGAAGGTTGAAACTTGAAGAGAAAGGGGTTAGGTAGGTTTTTCAAAAGGGAGTTCTAAATTATGAGTATTAAAATGAAGACACTGCCTCAGTTGTGCACTGAACACAGTACAGAAATGGTGTGAGAAGATGACCAGAACATGTGTCAGATACTGTAATCATGGAAGCACAAGGATTTCTTTCAGTATTATTGATGGCAGTTGGTGACTTCCATGTCAGCAGAGCAGTCAGTTTGCTCTGGGGTTTAATCCACATTTTAAAGGAGCTATTCAAGATGCTGACTCTATTTGGGGATTCAGCTCCTTGGATAGTTTTAGGTTCAAACCTGGCATGGATTCACCACCCCAGCAATATGGAAGACACCAGCTACCACTGGGTGTCGGGGATCCAAACCATTCAGTTTTTAAAAGGTGAAAAGCAGTGCTTTGGGTTGGGCTTGGAAACAAAGTTGGATACTCTTCCATTGGGAAAACAAACAGTGATGCCTTTGGTTGTAAATGGGAAACCCTGGCGGCAGCATTTTGTACCAACTACAGTTTCCAAGTGTGGTAGAGCAGTTTGAGTGTTGGACTAGGGCTCTGAAAGATCAGGGTTCAAATCCCCACTCTGCCACTGAAACCCAGTGTCTGACCTTGGGAAAGTCATACTATCTCAACTTTATAGGAGGGCAGTGGAAAACCTCCTCTGAATAAATCTTGCCAAAAGAGCCCTGTAATAGGTCATCATAAGTTGAAGTTCACTTTAGGGCACACAACTACTACTACCAGTTTTCAAACCCATTCCAAAGCAGAATCCAAAGAAGCTCCTGGCAAAGCTGAGATGTTCAAAACTGGTTTTAAAAAGGAAATGAATCTGTTGCCTTCAGAGTGAAAGCCCTTCCATTCCCACCACCTCAAACCTTTGGTCAGAGTTTAGAGTTATTAGAAGACTCACTTGAACACTGGGTCTGTGACCTGAGCCCTAAGACTGGCTTTCGAGAGTTTACTCTTCGAGGCATCATTAATTATGATCAGTGGCTGTTACAAGCATTGGGGCCCACTGCAGGTAGCACAACAGTTATAGAACTGTCCCAGAAGAGCACTTCCAACTCTTCTTAGTTTTAGATAATATTTGAAAATATTTTTTTTCTGTTAGGTTTTATTTTATCCATTCCACTAGCTTCTACATTAGATTATTTCTGAAGTGTTTGTAATCTGTTTGATACAATGTACTGCTTGTTTTACAGTCATCCCTTCACATTCGCTAGGGTTAGGGCCACAGGACCTCTGTGAAAGTGGAAAAAATGTGAATAACTCTAGCCCCCACCCCAAACCATATTTAACACACACAAAAACAGTGTGATCACCATATTCAACTCACTGTGGATTCCTTTGAGGCATCAGGGTTCCTTCACAGGCAGAAGTGCGTGGCTGGTGGGGCTTACTGATACCTCCACTGCTGTCCCACACAATTTTTAATAGGGACTTACAAGCCTGGTTTGCAGCTTCTCAGTCTCATGAGGCCTACAGGCCCTATTAAAAATGGCATAGGGAGGCAACAGAGGTGACAGCAAATAATCCATGAATAATCAAATCCGCAAAAGTGAAACCCGCAAATGTGGAGGGCTGACTGTATTGTTTTATCATCTCATTTTCCAGGAGCAAGCTTACTCACCCTTTTTGTAAAGACAGACAAAAAGATGTATAAAATAAATTGTCATAAACTCATATTCCAGCACCTTCTGCTCCCTAATTCAGTCACAAATTGGCTTTCGTTCAGAAAACAAACAAACAACCTGAACCCCAGTTATAGAAAATACTAGCAATGATACCTGATAACTTGATAATTTCAGATAATTTGTCCTTGGGTAACAATCATATGAAATGAATCTGAAATGCTTAGTTGAGCTATATTTGAAAGGAATGTTTTCTTGGGCAAACATTCCCTTGCACGTATTACCAAACAGATTTTAAATTAATACTTCTGTTGTATTCTGAAGTGTTAATTAAAATCTGTTTGGTAAGAAGCACATTTCTGATGAGCATAGTGAAATGCTGCCATGTACAGCCAATCCTTAATAACTTAGATGTTTCAAATGAATTTTTTTTTCACTTGGATTACACATCATTTGTCCTACCTATTAAACCGCTGGTGTAGCCTTGCTTCTGTAGTATCTTGGCAAAAGTAATCTCATTTGGAGGAATACCACCTGAACCACCAAGCCAATGAAGAACACGGAAACCATCGATACCATTCATACCTGAAATTTAAAGTGTAAACATGACAGGTACTATGACTATGAACATACATCTGTCAGCCAACTAATGTTCTCCTGACGGGGTTAAAAGTATTTACCTTTTAATCAGCAGAAAGCAAATGAAAGTGTGGTGCAGAACCAGTTCAACCATTGGAAGGGTGAAGCAATTGCCACGGGCAGCAGATGCTAGGAGATGACAGCAAGGCATTGGTGGAGACAGCAGGGCAAACAGCACACAACTATCTAAGTATCTTTTAAGTGAGCTTGTGCCTTTAGGTGTTGGGAAGGACACCATCATGGCGTCAGCGCCGAAAAACATATTCTCATCTTTAGTCTGAGACAGGAGCACTTGGATTGGCCCCAGTTTGGCACCTGAATAGTGATAGCTTTCTTAATGGGAAGTCTGAAACAATGATAAATTATTCCAAAATATTCTGAATAGGTTGAAATAAATCTCTAGTTATCTAGTCCAGCTCTTATTCTATCCAGTGATATCCAAAAACCCAGGACAAACCTCAATTTCATTTTCAAGTAAATAGATTGGTCTTAAATCCAGTTGTTAATCCCAACCAGAGAAGATCCACTGAATCGAAGAAATATACTTAAGTGTTAATATGCCAAGTTCTCATTGACTGTATGGGTCTACTATGGTTATGATAAATACTTGGGTTTTAGTTTACACTGTATTGCCGAACAAACCTGATCTGATGGGATATCTGCCAGTCAGGAAAGCTGTTCTGCTTGGCGTACAAACAGAAGCTGCAGAAATATGCTGAGTAAGCTTCACTCCTTCCTTTGCTAGCTGATCAATATTAGGAGTCCTGAGAAAAATGACAACAGCACAGTTCGAGCCAAGTAGTTGGAAGACAAATAGAGGATGCCTTGTAGCTGGAAGCTGACTATCCATCTTAAATGGGTCAAAATTAACTGAGCTGGTACAACAATGGCAGACAGCAATTCAGAACATATAGTAAGAAACTGTGTCTTCTAATTCGTTTTATGGCTGAAATTCTCTATCGTCCAGTGTAGTGCAATAGTTTTGCACGTGGAACTAGACTACAGCTGGCCATTCACCACCCTCTGGACCTCCAGTAGAATTGTTGCAGCATCTCCCTGGCCATTCTTTGCCTGGTGAGACTGGAATGAATAATGACTAATTCATCAGATTCAATGCTTCTGTTCTACAATATGACTAGATCTGTATCCATCACAGTATATATATTTGGTCATTAGATACTATAATATTATACAAACTACATGTGGCATAGGTCACCAGCAGCATCCTAGCCTAGAGAGGTTTCTTTTCTTGTTTTCTGTCAGAAAATTCTAGCATTCTCTCTCCCTCACTCTTGTTCTGGGACAAATTGAGCTTATAGAGTTAACTGTTGCTCTGTGTTATTTAAAATGATTGGCTATGGTATCCAGACCATGTTTCTAGTTTCTGTAATGGATTTGTAATTATAAAGTTTATTAGTAAATCTTTTAAATTTGGAACCTGAAGCTACCTGCCTTGTTTTTGCTTTCAAAGCAGCCTCCAGTTCAGTGAAGACACAGAGATTGGGACAAGCTTTTTCTGCAACTCTGCTACAAGAAAGCTAATTCCTTACAGTTTTAGCTTTCATATAGTTCCCCAAAAGGCTAACACCCTGGGAAACTCTAACCCTCAACATTTTCATTTTTTATTGCTGTGACCAGTACTTTGAATTCGGTCAAACCTAGATTCTAGTGCAGAGAAGCTTTTACAAATATTCCGATAAAAAAATTAACTGGTGCATTATGAATCAGCTGGTATTTCTAGAAACTTCCCAAAAGCAGGTTCAATGTAGAGTGCAAGTGTTGATGTAACTACAATGTCTATATATCTAATCCCAAATCTAACTGCTCTGGAAGATGGGTGCAGTTACACATCACCTTAAGCTAGGCAAAATGCACCTGATGACCATGGCTGTCCTGGGAGTATCCAGGAACTAATCCGGATATAAGAGTAGCACCTCTACCCCTGCCTGGATGTATTTTTGTGTTTGTAATATAAATGACTTAAGAAATGAGTACAAGTGGATGTTGTATAACTAGGAAAGGTTCAGGAAAGGTAACCAAAATGTTTAAGGTGCTAGAGCAACTCCCCTGTGAGGGAAGATGACACAATTTAGGGTTTGTTTTTAGCTTTGAGGGGAAAAAAAAAAGAGGCGATATGATAAAGGTGTACAGATTAGGCCTACTGGAGATCAGGAATAGGCAAAGTGCTGCCTACAGGCAATACACAGCTATACAAGGCCATTTTTGGAGCCTATGGGTCTACCTAGGGCTCCCCAATAAATCTTATGTGAGAAAAAAAATATATTATCCCAAAAGGAGGGCCTGTTTTGTGTATGGTAGAATATAGCAACTTTGCTGAAGCCTTTTACCTGATTGTATCATTTCCATAGCAGCCTATATCCCCAATGCCAAGGTCATCAGCCAGGAGGATGACAATATTGGGCTTGTAGCTAACTGAAGTGGCTTTAGCAATAGGTGGCCTTAACAATAGATACCAGGCTAGAAGTAAACCTGGACAAGTCCTAGAAACAAGAAAAAATGTTTTAACTGTTAGTACCCAAATTATCATGTCTGAAATATAGTTATACAGTTTTTCCCTCTTAACAAATTAAAGGTTCTTTCTTCACCTTACCTGCATCCCATGATGTTCCAGCATTATCCTGGCAGTCCCTTTGCCGGGATGGGAGTGTTTCCTGAATGTTCCCCTCCACACTTAGCCGGCTGCCAGCAGATGGTAGGGCTTGCGACATGCTCCTTCCTTCCACAGTGCAGTCAGCGTCTTCCTGTGCTGCACTGAGGAAAGAAGTGCCTTGATAGTGCTTCCACCCTTCCCGCATTGTGCAAAAGGGGCCTGTTACTGGATTTTTTCCAGTAATAGTATAACGCATGATTGTCATGGCTGAGGATGTGGCAGGAGTGGGGTTGTGATGACATTGTGTGGTAGCATGCATCATGAACCAGTTTCTATGCATACCCATGCCAGGATGGGGCCGTAGTGTGGAAATGACCAGGAAAAATAAAATGGCCCTGTGGTCATAAGTGAAAACAAAAATCAGAGCTGAGTATCACTTTTCTAAGAAGGACAAAAATGGTACACTTTTGTGGGGGCTTTCCAGAACTCTTAATCAGTCAAGGTGCTATAAAAATTAGGAAATGGGCTATAAAATGAACATTCAAAAAAATCTGGACCAGTACGTTGGTCATTGTGTCTTTCTGTGCCTGCAGGATGGAGATTATAGGCACAGTAAAGGGAAGAGGTGTTACAGTTTAAAGCTCAATGGAATAAAGATTTCATGGTTGTTCTCCACCTTCACTAACTGAAGAGCCGCCTATGTGATCCAGAGGACTGTTCCTTGCCTTTAAAAAAAAAAAAAAGATCTTAGAGCTGAGCCATGAAGTAACATGGCAATATAAAACTCATTGCTCTCTGCTCAGGTAGGAAAATTTCTCAGGCCATGCCTGCAAAAAACCCTCTGTTCAGTCACTGGCAGCTCCATTTAGAAAGTTCTCCAGTAACAGGTCTGGAAAGATGTTGGAGAATGGCTGCTAATTGAACCAGACAGTGTTGCACAATTAAAATAAAAGGCTGATTCAGTATGGGGCTCTTCACAGGTATCTTATTGCTGAATAATACCTTTTTTCCTTCCCTTCACCATTTTTCAGGTTCAAATCAATGTGAATGGGATGAATTATAAAATACAGACAAGGCAGCAGGTTTAAAAATAAACAAGAATAAATCCTATATAGGGAACGTAAGACAACAAGAACGATAGGATGTTATTCAAAAAATGGGATTCAAGACTGAGAAGAAAATAAAATATTTGGGAATATGGCTTACTGAAAAAAATAGAGATCTACTCGACAATAATTATATTAAAACGTGGAAAGAAATAACGGTAGATTTGAAAAGATGGTCCAAATTGAATTTGACATTATTTGGAAAAATCGCGACGATAAAAATGAATGTCCTGCCGAAATCGAACTTCCTATTCCAAAATTTACCAATCACCACAAATGATAAACCTTTCTATCAATGGGAGAAAGAATTGGCAAGATTCATTTGGAATGGTAAAAAACCGAGAATTAAATGGAAATTGTTGACGGAACAAAAGACTAGAGGAGGCTGTGATCTTCCCGACTTAAAACTATACTATTACGCTAGTGCAATGATGTGGCTGCAAGATTGGATTGTGTTAAAAGATAAAAGAACACTAACTTTAGAAGGTGCAGACATGTGGTTTGGGTTTCACGCCTACCTATGATACAGAAAAGAAAAAACTGATAGAGATTTTAACAACCAATTTGTGAGAAAATCTTTACTAAAAATATGGAAGAATCTGAAGAGATCTATCTATAATAAAATTCTTTTATGGTGTTCTCCCCAGGAAGCTTTCTTTGGACAATGGAAAGATACAAATCAAGAATGGCTTCGATACAGTGATTTGCTGACACGAGATAAACAAGAAGGATTAAGAATACTAACACAAGAAGAACTTAATCAACAAAACATAGAATTAAATTGGTTCCTATATCTGCAATTAAGAGAGAGATTCAAAATGGATATAAAATTAGAAAGCATTGCAACCCAAAAGACATACAATGAATTCGAAACCATAATATTCTCGAAATCCAAACGGAAAATTTCACTCTTTTATAAATATTTCTTAATGGAAAAATTAGAAGAGGAAACTGTGAAGGAATCCATGATAAAATGGGCACAAAACATTCAACGAGAAATCCCCTTAGACCACTGGGAAACTGCTTGGAAGAACACAATAGAATTTACCGGAGCCCAAGACCTAAAAGAAAACTTCATCAAAATGATGTATAGGTACTATCTTACACCAGTTAAGATAGACAAAATATACCAAACAGGTAATGATAGGTGCTGGAAATGTAAGGAGAAAGTGGGTACCTTCTATCACTTATGGTGGACCTGACCCATCACAAAAAATTACTGGACACAGATACATAAAGCCATAACAGAAATATTCAATATAGCATTTCCAATGCACCCTGAACTTTATTTATTGAACATGACACATATGTTTGACAAAAACTTTTTACGTCAAAATAAACGTGTAATATTATATCTGATAACAGGGGCAAGAATGCTATTTGCAGGATCTTGGAAACTTTCTTATGCACCAAATGTAGAACAATGGCTGCTAAAAGTGATAGAAATGAAACAATATGATGAGTTTTGAAACCATTTGAAAGGGAAGTGAACTGAGAAGACGGAACAAACATGGCAACCAGTTATTGATTATCTGAAAGGATACGACAAATAGATAATCAATAATGTAAAATATGAGAAGTTTAAAGAAACAATGGGACTTAGATGATTAAATATGTTCCTTTTGGAAGCAAAGAAAGTGCAAGAAAAGGTGTACTCAACAGAAAAAAAAGGTTGAATATAAGGGAATTTCATTTGTCGAACGTTAGCGGGAAGATACTAGACCAGGCTTTTGGCAAGGGAGGTCAAAAATTGAATCGTATAGCTTCCTAAGTAAAAACAAATCAAAGGTGTACATATATATGTATGAAAATTCTGAATTATGTAAACAAGCCTGTAAATCTATTTAATCTATTTTTTTATTTTTTTTATTTTTTTAATAAAAATAATAATTAAAAAAAATACAGACCTGTGTCTGAAAATATTTCCTAGGTTCTCTGTATGGTTTTCCAGAGAAGTTCACAACATCTTGTAATTTCTAAAGATAATGTTTTACTTTTTGGAAAAGAAGTATTTGAAATTGATTTCTGATCAGTTGCCTAGATGTCTCTTTGTTATATTAAAAGTTCTAAGGCTTATTTTCACTGTATTTGCAACTAAGTAACAGTGATATAATAGGGCTTACTTACCATTGAATACATATAAAAAATTGCTCTGTGAATATCACTAATCAACATATCATTTTTGTACTCTTTAATTTTTTGGAGTAATTAAACTTGTGATGCCTTAATGGAATTTCTTTCACTAATTTATGTATTAGTTAATAGCACCAATTTATATATTAGTTAATAGCTAAACTAAAAGTCATTTCATCCTGTTAAAATAATGTCTCAAAATACAACAACTAGTACAGAAGGACATTATTTTACTGTGTACTGGCACTTAGAAAAATTTTACAAATGTATAAGATAATAGTGGATTATTTGAGTTAACACTTACCAAGAACATGCTAGACAAACCATGACCACTTTCATTGGCTGCCAGTATACAAATTCAGCCAGTGAAGAACCTGATGGCAAAACACAATATTAGAAATTTGGATAACTAAGTGAGAATGGCATGCTGCAGATCTTAAATCCCTGACAAGAAGAACCTTGGACTCGTGAGAACCTTTACAGTTTAGAACATACTCTATGCAAAAATTACACCCAGTTGTTTCCATGCAGGAAACAGCATTTTTGGTGTAGCAAATAATATTTGCATAGAAATATTATTTTATATACAGAAAATGTTGTTTCCTGTACAATACACTACATGTGAATTTTACACCAAATAAGTTTTGAGCTGTGAATAGTCTTTGAAAACTGTGCAGTTTTGGTAGACTTTCTTGTGGTAAGAATAAAATTGCTAAAACTACTCATTACTTCCAAGGAAAAGAAAAGAAAACAAAAGAATTACTTCCCTACCCTGTGATATTTGTCTTGAAGCTGATTCCTCTCCTCTTTCTCCTTCTGCTGCTTTTTTATCTTTTTTTCCCAAGAGGAATAACTTTCTTGCTATGCAATCACTCTGTTTGTGAGCTTCCTATAGAAATATTCTGTTGCTCAATTTCATTTTTGCTGTGGGTTGAGTACATTTCTTCCTGACCCTTAATTGGGGCGGTTACTTATTGCTCACTAAGGTACTGTAAAGAATATTCTCTTCTGAAAATAATCTTGTCAAAACACAGAACCTAGTCTGTCTTGTGGACATGAAAATAATTTCTCACTCTCTCCAGGCCTGAGGAGGACTGGAAGCTCCTTTTCCTTCTACAAAACTACCTAGATTTCTGCTCATGCTGTTTCCATTTCAACACCAATTTCCAATGTGTCAGATCTCCTCTTTTTGAACTGTATGTTTGTCAACTTCCCTGCTGCACAAATTTGTTCCCATCTGTGTATTGTGTGTGATTGTAAGCTTTTTTTTTTTTTTAACCTGTTGGAGATGGGAGTTTCCTGAAGAAAAGGTCCAGTTCCACTTCATAATTTGCAACTGCAAGTGGCACCTCTTTTGGTGGTTTTCAGAGGTTTTTTTTTTTTGAAAACCTTTTGTTTATGCACATGACTATAAATTATGTCCCACTGATTTCAATGAGACTTACTATTTAAATGGAAAACATTTCCCCAAGTTACTGGAGGTTTTTCTGCTACAAACTCAAGCGTTTTTGATGATACTATTCAGGTTGCGGCTCTATAGGGCAGAATAGACATTCACTTCTAGAGTGCAAGATTTGGGTGAGATATTAAAATATATCTTTACTATGCTAACAGCTATTTATAACAGTGAATTTATGACAAATAATTTATTTCTATTAATAAAAATGATGGGTCCTATATATCCGATCAGTAGTGACTCCTATATGTCAGTCGTGTAGTGAATCACCTCTGAATTTTAAAGCAGCTATCTAAAATGCAAAATCCTGTCCCCTCAAATAAGTTCAGCAACATAGATTGTTCATGTAAAGTTCAGACTAAAACTCAGAGTAAATTTATGATCCAAGTGACATGGAAGCCAAAGTTGTCCAAGGTTCAATAAAAAATGATTAAGTAGATTTAAATAATTGGATGAAGGGTTAAAATATATGATACAATATGATAAATACACAGTGTAAAGCTTTACTTCTTCCTTTTTTAAATTATAAGTAAGCATGTGGGTGATCTTTGATGTTAAAATCAGGTGGTCTGCCGCTGAGCTATGGCCATTTACTCCAAATGGCAGAGTTTTCACCTTCTTCATTTTACATCTGCAAATCTACGCAGGTTTTAAAATTTTTAGGGCAGGCCCTTCTCAAGAGTAAACAGACTTTGGAAAAAATTATTCCTACTCTGAGATTCCCAGAAGCCTCCAGTCAGTTATGGCCAGTCTGAAAAGGTAACAGTCCTGCATCATGGACTGTGAAGTATAACTTCAGGATGATAGAACTAAGGGCCTTTCCACACTACACTGTTATAGTGCTATTACTCCACTATGGAATCCTGGGGTTTGCAGTTTAGGGAGCCAGAGTGCTCTTTGGCCTCATTAAACTACAAACCCCAGAATTCCACAGGATGTTGGAAGTAGAACAAGAGCACTATAATAGTGTAGTGAGGAAAGGCCCTAAGTCACTGACATAGCATAAACTGCAAGACATGCCATAGAACAACGCGGGCTTCCATGGCATAACAGGGAACAACACCCAATATCATGTTGGACAACACAATGGGACACCATTAAATGTGGGACCATTCTTTCTCCTACCCACTGTTCTGGATTACCAGTGCCTTATAGCTCTGTTGGGGGGTCATTGCCCCTCTCTCCTTGTCCTGTTATTGTATGAAGGCACCTATCTTACCAAGTGCCATACTATTGCCCATTCTGACCATTTTGCAACAACTCTGCTTGTGCAATAATCCCAATGGTATAGCCATGACAAGGCTCCGTGCTAGGAATATGACCATTGCGCCATGCTGCAGTTCTAAACTGCAGAATTATAAAATAGTTTCTAACATTTTAAATTCCCAACAGGATGCCAGCCAAGGCCTCCAAACTCCAAATATGCCTGCCTAGAAGTGAGTTCCATGGAGTTTAATAGGGCTTACACCTAGGTTTAAGATTCAAAGGCCTCATTTCTTTTTTAGGTCTCCATATGAGTCAGATAGACTTTTTGCAGTTCAAAGCCAAGTACATAGCTATTTTTCAGTTTACTATGCATTCTGTAACAGGGCATTTCACTTTTGCATTACTCAGAGAAAAAGAACAAATATCATCAATGTCAAATATCAGGACACAAGTCAAAACAGTAGCTATGCAATGTATAAACAGCTTGTAATTTCTGTACCGATCAAATATAGTTGGCTCATATAAAGTTAAATATCTGCACAAGCTCTTCTAACAGGAAGTTTGTCTCCTGAGAGATGTTTTCAAAAAAACCCGTCTGGAGCTCAGTCAGTCCACACTCTTTTGAATGCCAGCAATTATATGCATATGCTTTTCTAACAAGACGGTTTCTGTATTAGAGCAAAAGACAGTACCTGGGGAGTCTCACTGAAGCCCAGGAGGCTACACCGACAGCAACAGGAGCAAGAGGGAGTTGACATTCGGGTTAGACTTCATTCCTAACTTTCTTAGTAGAACTTAGCCCCTGCCATGAGGACAACATCTTTCATCAGTCTCTGCCGGAGGCGAGTGAGGAAGTCATCATATCTCTTGCATCTGCTCATGCGCGCAGCTGCTGAGCAATTCCCATGGGGGGAAAAACGTTTTGCTTTATAGCAAATTATGCTGGTGACTTCACCGCTGGCTTTCTCTTGCCTGTAAACAGGATTGGTTGCACTCTGCTGCTAGAGTTTTCCCCATAATGCACCTCTCTTTTAGTATCAACAGAGTGTTAACATTCAGCTGCACATGTGGGACTGATCAGAGAACAGTAGGATCTTTCATTAGAGGCCCAGCTCAGATGAATGAACAATTACTCCTTGGCTGTGTGTGTGTTGTGCATGCACGTGTGTCTCAAGGTTTAAACTCAAAAAGTTCTTCACCCATTTACAGAAGATAAATGGATATTTGTCTTTTAAACACAGGGATCTAACATACCTAGTCTGGGAAAAACTGGGACATTATTTGCATTTCTTTAAGAAGGAAAATATGGTGTACATCCAGAGTGGGAGTTTCTTTTCTTTTCTTTCTTTCTTTTTTTTTAAAAAGACCCTGTTGTTTAAAGCAAAATGTGTGGATACTTTTTGATTCACTGTGTGTTATGTAACAGTTGTTCATTTCAGCATTACAATTTTGTTTCACTTGAAATGTTGTATTTACAGATACAGCATCATGCTTTTGTTCCCATGGTTAAAAAAAAGCCATGATGTTACAAAGGGATGGGGAGCCTTGCCTTTTGAGTCAAAGAACTTTTTCCTACCAAAGACCACATTCCTTCAAGGGGGGTCTGTCAGACTTTCATGTTCACTGAATGGGCTGGGAACTTAATTACCCTTTGCAGAGGGCTTTTGAAATTAGGCAGAAAGAATGAAATCAAACTGAGACCTGCCTGTGGCTCTACTGCTGTTGTTAAGCACTCTTCCCAGCACAACATTATAACTGCATTGGAAGTAGCCATGGTTAAACTGGAGTCCCTCTTAGGCAATGCTCTGCAAACCCATCCTAAACTCTAGTTACTGGGATTTGTTTCCCTCCATAATTATTGTTCATGTAGGTATGATGTTACATCTAGATGAAATCAAGCCATGGAAAAGTTAAGCATCCTTGCCAGACTTGAAACTTTGCAAAGCTTTCAGAATGTGTGTGTGTGTGTGTGTGTGTGAGAGAGAGAGAGAGAGAGAGAGGGACAGAGAGACCCTCCACTTTTACAGGGTTTATGAGAACAAGACCCACATGGAAGTCTAAAAACCACATATATAAATAAAAAAGATGAACAGTATTTTAACGAGAAAGAACACTTCTTTATGAATTTCTAGGTCCTCCAGCATGACTCTATGGTCAGGTTCCAGTGGACATTGACCATAGAATTGCACTAGAGGAATCCAAGGGAGAACGTATTTTTCCATGGCAGGGGCAAATAAAATAAGACTTTTTAAATAAATAAATTAAATCAATAAAATAACCCACAAGTAATCAAACGCACAAATGCTGAACCTGCAAAAATGGGGGGAGGGGGATAACTCTCTGTCTGTCTCTATCTATGGATGTGTGTGTGTGTGTGTGTGTGTATGTGTGTGTGTGTGTATATATGAAGTTTGAAACAGAAAAATAGGAAAACGGCTACCTGAACAAAACCAGAAAAGCAAGAGAGAAGGAGAAGAAATCTATCCAGAAGAGAATGAGATCCAGCCAGAGACAAATATCTGTAAAAAGCAGCCATTATACGATATAAATTATGGTCACTGTGTTTACAGTGCAATCTAATCTCCAGATTATTGATAGTTTGTCTAAATAATTAACTCTTCCCATTACTGTTAATGGTAGGGGGAGAAACTGAAAAATAAATAAAAAAAAGAGCTACTGGGTTGAAACATCTTGTAAAACATTCCACATTTTCCATTGTGCTATAGAAACTCAAAGGCTAGTGAAATCTAATGGCTTTTCAACTTGAAATGTAAATATTCATTCATATAGTCATTCTGCATAATAATATGAATGTCTTCTATAGACTAGTGAGGAATAGGTGATTTCTTTAATGGCTGGTAATTGTTAGAAGATTGTATCCTGAATACCAATCCCCTTTTTTAAAACTGAAAAAAGTAAAGAAGAAAAAAAAATGGAGAAAACTAGGGCTTAAATCTAGCTGCTAGTCCCAACTAGAGTAGAATCAGTGGGAACTTTGTAAACCAAAACTCACATAAGTTCACTGATTCAATGGGTCTGCTCTAGTTTGAACTTGAAATTTAATTTAGTCCCAGCTCTCCTATGCTGTGTTCCGCTTTAATAATATCCATCATACATGTCTTGAGTTTCAGTCTGTCGAAATGGGCAGTCACTGTACTATCACAGTTTGGTTTTTAGAACTAGGTGTGGTAAAACATAAAAAATGAATGGAATTTGTTTTTGAAGCTACATAAGATCCTGATCTGTCTATGAGATGGAGGCTAAAGAACTGATGAGATGCAACACATACAGCAAAGAACAACACAATTGGATACACTTATAGTATATAATCCAACACATCTATTTTTTCCAGTAACAATGGTTGAATAATGTAGTCTTCTGCATTGGCAGACTGATATTCTTTATCTGGATTCCACTATATCTTTTTTTTCTTTTTTTATCAGTCATTATATTTTGTATGCATTTTTGACTGGAAAATTGTAAATTTCGAAGGATAATTAAGTTTTCATTTGTGCACTGCATTCAGAGTGAAATTAGCTAAGTTTTCATTAACATGCAGAGCAAAATAATATGTTGATATGCCCACATCTCTGATCCCAATCTCGACCTGAAGTTTAAAGAAGAAATCTGTAGAGTTTCAAAATTTCTTGTCTAACTTATTCTTAGGGTAGCTGTGTTAGTCTGTGGCACCAAAACAAAAAACAAACAAACAAACTTTGTGGCACCTTAAAGATTTGGTTTGTACACAGCTTTGTAGACCATGGCCCACTTTATTAGATTCATTAAGACTATCAATTGAATTATAGCTCTGTGTTTGGTATCTGGTATGAATCTTCTACCTTTTCTAAGCCTCATTTTTTTTTAATCAATGAACACTAGTTTTGTTAAAGATACTTCACTGTAGTTTTTTTAAAAGCAACAGAAGTTCAACCAAACCAAATTTTAAAAGGAGCATAAAACAAAAAAGGACTAGAGATGTCACATTATATATATCCAACATTGAACAAGATCATTAATTAAGAGAGATCTTCATAGAATTAACCAAAGCTTTGTCCATTCAGACTAAACCCCAACAGAAAGCAAGCTGAAATTGTTTTGATTCACATCTGTAAGACTGATGCTGCGTTCCTAGTACTAAAGTACATCTTACTTAAAAGATGTAACTAGCAGATATGTCTTTTTTCCCCCTTCACTCAAATTTGAGGGCAGGTCAGGATCATAGTGGATATGTAGTCTTTGCTTTCCCCTGTAGTTCCAGTCTAGACCTTATCTTGCTAAAAAACCACATCCTCACCTACATGTGAAAGTCTGCAATTGCAGAAAACTGCATTTTTCAAAAATTATTTGCAGTTTGAGATTGATTCTGGGTTAAAAATTCATGATTTCTGTAGAAAACTCTTTTTGGGGGGGCATAACAATGTTATTTTCTTTCCAAAAAATGTTGTTTTTGTGCAAGAAACTTGTTCCCCTTGCAGAAAATTCTACTGTTTGTGCTGAAAAATCAAAAAATGCTGAATTGTGAAGATTCTCACCCATTTAGGATTCATTACAGTTTCTTAACAACAACAAAAGTTTTTTAGGGGGAGGCATTTCCCCAATATTTTCAAATATTCTTCCTATTCCTAAAAGCTAGTACATGAAATCAGCAGTATTTGAATTCAAACTTAAGAGTTCTACATGTTTTTATTGTCCCATCTTTTCATCTTTTGTTGTCCCATCCTTTAAATACTTTCATGACTCTGTTGATTAGCTTTTATGAAGTCTCAGCTTTGACTCTGTTTTGTGTTACTGTTCAGGAATTACTAAGTGAGGGCAGGAAACAAACATTTCATTATATTAAATCAACATTGCTTTTTTCTTGCTTGACTAACCCCAGGTGCCAATTGATTAACCTTTCCATTTCCGGAATGGTTGGGGATCTCTCATACAGTCTCTCCACAGAGATATGGAACCTTTTTCCTGTCAAAGTCTTCATGACCTCACTAAAAGTTGCCACAGACATGCATTACAGCTGTGAGTTGAAGCCAAAGTTTGGCAAGGCTTGAGACAAAGTAGACAGAGTTACAGATGTGTTTTTAATCTCAGTTTGGTACACAAAATGGGTGTTGTTCATCTCTCAGCTTTGCAATTGGAGGACAATGCCTGATGGAGTAAGTGACATCAGTAACAAGGAATAAGGCTGGAGAAGAGATGAAACATCTGGACAGACTCACAGAGAAGTTTGGAAGTCTTCATTAGTGTTACCCTAAAATGTGGGAGGCCTTGAGCTCCACCAATAGTGCCAGCATCTCCTTAGGATTTGGGGAATTATTAGCTCAAAGGAGGCCTATGAGAGGAGGGTAATGGCAGGGTCTTTTCACCTGTGTATACAAGTACTATCTGTAGAGAGGATTCCAGTTAAAAGTTAAGAGAGTATTTTAATAGACACATTAAAGAAATCAAGCAATCTCATGAACCATACAAGGCTATTGAAGGGAAAGGCAAGAACGGTTGGATAGAAGGAGGCTTTGGGTAAAATGAGTGATATTTACCAGTCCTAAATCAGAAAATCCAAATGAGGTGGCTCAAAAAAGAAGGTAGCATGGAGGAATGGGGGTCTGGTGGCCCACATGCAATATGATGTCCAATATACTACAAATTGTAGGGGTTGGAGCTGGGGTTTATATACCCTATTTCCTGCCCTGAAGGAGAGTGAATGGACGAAGCAGTAATTGCTTTCCCACAACTCTGACAAAGGAGTCCTGAATGGTCTGATTGTCTTAACTCTAGGTGACAAAACAAGGATGGGAATCCTGACAATCTCTTAATGTCTTGGTTGGGTAAGGTAAATAGAAAAGGTCTCTGTTAGGATATGTTCACACCAAGGGTGCTTGACTGCTTCATCTGGGCAGTTTTGTCTTCTATTGTTTCTGGGAGTGCTTGTACCTTACAGCCTTTTGAAAGGATCAATCCAAGCCCATCAGTGCTGGGTATTCCCATCTAATCCTCTCTGAACTTATCACCTGGCCATGCTGAGGTCATCCTGATCTAGCTACATGTTTACAGTCAGTGCTTCTCCAAATATGTTTTCAGCCATCAATATATCTAATTTATGAAAAATAGCACATCCTTCAAAGTGGGTGTGTTGGGTGTGGTAACATTAGTCCCTTGGTTATAGGTTCCTTGGACTGGAGATTCTCAACTACTGCCATAATCACCAAATTACAGCAAACAACACAATAAAGGCATAATTGTTTTTTGGCGTCAGGTAGCATCTGCAGATACTGACTCACATACAAATGTGAAACACATCCAAAGACATTGCAGGAGTGACACATAAATATATCTACGTCTTATCTAATTTAGAATGTGTGTGTATGTATAGGGGTGAGAAAATCAGATTTAACTCCATCTATTTATCCCTGGACAATTAAACCAGGGGCTAGAGGATGATGGCAATTATCACAGTTGCTGAGAATACTCATAATGGGTTGAAGTCAAGCTTCAAGTGATTGTATGACACTGCCAAAAGTGCAAAATAATTAACCAAATCTGTCCTTGTATTTGCAGTGTCACTGTGACATGAAAGCTGAATGTCTGAACTTTGGGCAAGATAAAAACACATTTTACACATTACATGGCTCAAGAGAGTAGTTATTTTGGGGGCAACATCAAGTGCTTGAAATTTCATAGAGAAGAGCACTCTTGAAACCAGAGTATTATTCCCATTTGGATTCTTCTGCATGCCACCTATGGCATTGTCCAGCTATGTCTCAGAAACAATTATAAGTCTGTTCTTTTCATTCTTTTACTATTTGTACTCTATCATCATCACCCCCTCTTTATAGCTTTTTCTGAGTCTGGGATTCAAGGCATTTTACAACAGTGAAAAGAAACATAGCTAAAAACATACCAAGTACAAACATTAAAAATATCATTAAACTAGTCATAAATTAAAACTAGTTAAAATATTGTTATTAAAAACAGCAAACAAACAAAACACAGATAGACAATACAGGACAATTCTTCAAGACTCAGTCCCCTTGAGTATTCAAAAACCTACTAAAATAAACAAATCTTAACCTATCTGTGGAAACATAGCAAGGAGAGTGCCACTCTAACTTCTCTCAGAATGGAATTCCAGAGCCTGGGAGAAACCACTAAGAAGGGCCTCGCCTGTGTTCCTGCCAGATGTACCCGTGGGGGTGGTAAGACAGAGAGAAAGCCCTCTGGAGAGGATCTCAAAATTTGGGCAGGTTCATATGGGAGAACACAGTCCTTCAGATAACCTGGACCTGACCCATCTAGGCTTTTAAAAGTCATAACCAGTACAGTCAGCCATCTACTTCCATGGATTCACCATGTGTGAATTTGATTATCCACTCATTATTTTATTTTATAATCGATTCATTTAAAAATTCTTACTTTGTTTGACATTGCCATGGAATCCCTAGGTCCTCCACCATGATTTTATGGTCCACTTCCATTCAACCATAGAAGCCAATCGATTCAGTGAGACTGTAGAATCTCACTGAAGAATTTAGATTCCTAGAGAAGTGTTCTCTCAGGTTAAAAAAAATAGTGTTCACAATTTTTATTTATCTTTGCAGTTTTGCCACTTTTGACTGGTCTTCCCCCACTAATCCCCACAAAAATGGAGCATCTACTGTACTTTGAATGATGACCTGAAAAGAACTGGCAGCCAAGGGGGCGGTTGCAACAGGGAAACAATCTAGCTGCAGCTCTTTGGGCCAGTGGAAGTTTCCAAACCCTCTTATGAAGAAAGCTGGATTTTACATGCTGTTTGTGCATGCAAGGGACGCAAGATTGCATTTAACACACTATTTGTGTAATGACCTCACTCCCCGCTTTGTAGTCTGCATGGAATTAAAAAGAAATTCCCTTTGCTTTCAGTTTGTAAGAGCATAGATGACTCCCTACTAAGCCTGGGATCAAAAAAGCGTGACAGTGCAGGCGATCAAAACACAGATCCTAAATACTTCACTTCCTGTCTTGCAAGAGGGAGAATCTGCCAGAAAATTTGGTTTAACTGTGTCAGGGAAAGAAACTTAATGCTCCAAGTGACTCATATTCAGGAACGTTTAGAAATTATGGTGGTATGAGGGTGAAGAGACAGAAGAAAATCATCTCAGGATTTAGCTGTGTAGCAGTAGCTTCCTTTTTCCAGCTACAGTTCAGCTCTCCAACAAATGTGATACATTGTAACAGCAGGGAGTGGGGGAGAGGGGAGAAGAAGACCAGGGCAAAACTCCAGACACCAGCAGGTATCATGTGGGCAGAAGAGTCATAGCACCTGGAGAACCTTTTTAAAAATCAAATTGTAAAGCATTACACAAAGCAGGACCCACAAGAAACATGCATGTACACACACATACACATAAACATGTACACTATTATTAGCAGGACATAGCTTCAAGAGAGACCATCTGCGCCTGTAAAGCCCCAGAACTTTTTTTTTTTTTTGGTATCTTGTTGAGATACAGAAAAACAGTTGTTTTGTATTCCAGCTTCCCAATTTAAAATCAGTTTAATTTGTTTGAGTAACATGTTCACATGTGTACACACACACACACACACACACACACACACAGATTGGCAAGCAGACTCATCCAGACTCATCATAGATTTGACTCTGAATCTCCTGAATGTTTCAGTCATTTTCAGTCTCATCAGCCAATGCCTTTCTGGCTTGGCTGTCTGAGTTGATTGTGGGAGATGTTGTGACTTGCTTGTGGTTCTCTGCTTAAGCAGAAGGAGCCTTCTAGGAAATGGTACTAGGGCACTACTGCCTGCCCTTTTGGCAGTTGTGTTATAGGGTCCTGCAGAATTCTATCCTTTCCCCTAAGTTGTTTAACAAAATCCTATCCTCTTCATCATACTGCTTTAACATCGACATTATAGCACTAGTAGGAGAGATTATTTCTTGCTCTGTATGAACATTTTTTATTGAGCTAGGTTTTGTATTTCTAGTTCCAAATGAGAAATGTTCTATTTAGCTAGGCTTTAAAAATGACTTTCCTTTTTTTTTTTAAAGGCTGGTCTTCAATTTCTTCTTTGAAAAAGGGAGTTTTTAAAACCCCACATTGTATCGTATCTGTTATATTTAAAGTATTTTATTGATTCCCATTCTTTAAACTGCTGAGAGACGTTGGCCAAAATCTTGTTGGGGAGTTACGTTTTTGTCAGTAGACTGTGGGAATTAGAACTGATGCACATTGCATCAAGCCCAATGCACATCAGGCACCAGTGTGCACTGGACACTCTTGCTGGTGTCCTGTTACACATCTTCCAATTCACTAATAGGGTTTCTCAGTGTCTCTGTGAAATAGCTAAATATAGGTAAAGTTTCATAACATAAATGGTGATTTGGGATTCTGTCGATTGAGAGATGATCATATCAATATGTGTTGTCGTTATTGTGTGTCTTCAAATCATTTCTGACTCATTGAGGTCCTAAGGTGAGCTTATCATCGGGTTTTCTGGGGCTGAGAGTGTGTGACGTGCTGAAGATCAGCCAGTGGGCTTCCATGGCTGAGCAGGGAATTCAGTCCTGGTTGCCCAGGTCACAGCTGAAAGCTCAAACGCTACACCACACTGGTTCTATAATATAATAGGATAAATCAGTATTTACAATACTAACTGGGAACTGTGTGTCTCTGTATGTATCAGAGGAGGGGAAGTTGCAGTCAGGACTGCAGGCTGAGGAATATTTTCCTCCACAAAAGTTGGCCAGGTACAAAAGAGGGCAGAGGTTCTGCATTTCTCCATCAAAATGTTTAGGAGAGGGAGGCTCCTAAAATACTTTCTTTTAAACAAATAATCAACTATACAAAGTACAAGTCCTCTATTGCATCTGGCTATGCTTTCCACACCACATTCCTGACAAAACCATCTACTAAAGGAACTGTTAGCCTTGGAGGCAGGTTGAAGGTGTAGCTGTTTCCCATGCTTGCTTGGAGATACATCTGACAGCAAATCAAAATTGAAGTCTGCCTAAAAGCCAAACTGATTGAATTGAGCCTATTGCACTTTGGACATATTATGAAACAAGACGAGCTGTTGGAAACACGTGAGAATGCTCAGTAAAGTGGAAGACAGACTGCCAGTATGATATAACAGCTTTGGTGCTGAACTAGGACTCTGGGAGACCAGAGTGTGAATCCCTAGTCAGCCACAGAAACTCACTGGGTGATCTTGAGAAAGTCGCATTCTCTCATCTTCAGAGGAAGGCCATGGCAACGCCCTCTTGAACAAATCTTGTCAAGAAAACACTGTGATATGACCACTGTGATATGACTCGGCCTTTTGGCTAAGATCAAGTGTAGGGTTTCCATAAGTTAAAACTGACTGGATGGCAAACATCAGCAACAAGAAACCTCACCGTATCAACTAGGGGTCACATACTGTAGTACATTTAGGATTGCTGCCAATATTCAGCAACTTACGAAGAAGGAGAAAGTTTGCTCAGCTGAAGTGAACCCATTTGCACTGAAACTGAGCAAAGGATAGAGATCTCATGCTTTCCAGTTTTAGAAACTCGGAAATCTAACAAATCATCTGGGGCAAAAGTCGCACAAACTGTGTGCTCCTTTGAAGCAGAACAGATCAGAGATTTTTAGCATATACTGCAGATGTGGCTTCAAGTAATTATCAATCATTTCTTCTTAAAATACATACTTTTGGCTCCAGTGCAAACTAATAATGATAATGATTATAGGTTTTAACAATTGTAAACAATGCTTTTTCAGTGGTTTCTCTGTGTTAGGGCAAGTTCAGGGTCTTTTAACCTGGGCAGCCATATTTTCTATCAATCTATGCCAACTTCTTTCATCCACAAGCATCTTCCATTTTCCCTCAAAAAGAATACACTCCAAAATCTGCATTCAAAGCTACATTTCTAAAGGGAATTAAGACAGCTAGTGGATGGCTAAGTTCCAATCTGCAGACTAGTCCACAAAGTTCAGCTTTTTTTATAACAGAATTTTCAAAGATGGAATTCCCCAAATACTTCTGATTCTAATTCTTTTACGTGTATAGTGTACACACAAACTTCTATGAAAACCACACCTGTAGTCATCCAGCCTTTTCCATAGCCACATTTAGTCCCTGTCCAGTTCTGTTGCCATTTTTTTTATTTATGGGCTGAAAATGATTCATTTTTTTGGGGGGGGGGATATTTTTCCCCCAAATGTGTGAATGTTTCTGCACCTGCTTTAAAATTGTACACATAGTTTGTTTTCGTTTTCTCATTAATTGAAGTGTGCTTATGTACTGTTTTGTGCACATCTGAAAGTTTTCTATGCACACTTTTCAAAGATGAACATTTGTTCAAAAGGATAAACGCCCATGTGTTAATGTGCGGATTCTGGAGGAAAATTGCCTGTAGCTTGTCCAGGAAATGTGGGTAATAGATTCCTCACACATCTTCACATCTTTATTATTATTATGCACCATTTTATTTTTTAAAAAAGAGCTACTGGCACCCTCTGGTGGTTATGTTTCTTGTAGTACAGAGAAGGATTTAATCACTTCTAGCAGTCCTTTGCATCCAACTTCAGTTTATTCATCACAGGTGAACTGAAAAAGGATAGAGAAGTTCTGGTTGGCACTGTCATAAAACAAGGGCACAAGCATGACAGATGATAGAAGATGGGGGATCTTAGGCCAAGAAGTCCCACAATTTCCTTACCTTTGGTGTTGAGTGGGAACAATGGAAGTTGTCAACCAAAAAATATGGAGGACCAAATATTCCCCATCCCTGTCATATCAGCATCCATAGTGAATTCATGGTCTGATTCCATTTTTTATTTTTCATTCTCATGGGGTGTTTATGTATAGTCTGTATGTGTGCCAACAAAGTTGTTATCTATGAGCAAAGCTTGGAAAGAATGAAAGATTTCCCACTGACATTTGTGACTGAGAATAATGCTTAATAAAGTTTTCTTCTCTGTGTACCAGTATGATTAGAGTCTTGACAAACAGTTGACTCCTCTGTTTCTGTTGCGTGAAGATGTCAAGATGGTGCTTATTTGTTTGAGTCTTCACTACTGAGTGTTTCTATGAATATTACTTGCATATGATTGTGTCACTTTTTCACAGCTTGTTCCTATTTCATGAAGAGACTTTGGGGACAAGAATATGTAATTCCATAGCCAAGAACACCAGTCAAGTGTCTGCTGCTTTTGGAAGCTTATGGAAACAACCCTTTATTACTGTGTCTGAAGAAAAGGTTAATGTGCAGAGTGTTTCTAGAATTTTCCCCCACCTATTTATCATGTTGAACTATGGGATACTCTGAACTCTATATAGCTTCTTAAATATCCAACATAATATTTCCAATACTTTTAACTGCCTTCTCCAATGTCTCTTAGCCTACTTCTCACAGCCAAATATCTGTCAATTTTCTAAGTTCCTGATTTAACAGTTTACCATACATTTTCCCCTCTTCCTTTTGGTTTTTGCTAGTGTGCCTTAGACAGAATAGAGCTGCTTCCTTTAAAGGAATGCATAGTACTTAGAAACCCACAGTACATTTCAGCACAGATAGTGATAGCTGTGTTATGGCAAACTCATTTGTCTCTCTTGCTTTATTCCTAGTTTTTTAGTGCACTGATATTGCAGAGGTGCAATAACCATAAAAACACTTTTATGCTGAGCCAGAGAGCTCTGGGGCCTTCTGGAAATGAGTGAAGGTAGATTTCAATTCTTTAAAGCCACAGAAGTCAAACTTGCTTCTCTTCAAGTGCTGTTTTTCTTGAGATTTGCTTCCCTGTCTAGAGACACGAAGAAGCACAGTAATTCTCTGAGATTTCAGCTGGTGCCCGAGACCTGAGAATCCTGTTGAATGACAATCCTGCCTTGGGAGGTGGCGGTTCTCCTCCACTGGAGGTGTTCAAGTAGAAGCTGGATGGGCAACTGTCAATTATCCGATGTACTTGTGACATTTTTGGACTTAGCAGAGTTTTAAACAACATCACTTCAAAATGCCTTCTAAATTTTTGTCATTTTACATGTGAATCTGATGCCTTTGATGAAGTGAGTTGGAGTCCACAAAAGTTTAAGTCAAATAAAATACTTTTTTATATACTGCAAGACTCCTTGATGGTTCTATATATTACACAGAACCATAGAATCATAGAATAATAGAGTTGGAAGAGACCACAGGGACCATCCAGTTCAACCCCTGCTATGCAGGAACATACATCCAAACACTCCCAACAGATGGCCATCCAGCCTCTAAAAACCTCCAAAGAAGGAGATTCCACCACACTCTGAGGCAGCATGTTCCACTGCCAGACAGCTCTGACCACCAGGAAGTTTTTCTTGAGGTTTAGGTGGAATCTCTTTTCCTGTAGTTTAAATCCATTGCTCCTTGGCCTAGGCCATTTCCTCACCGGGCTAGTAAAACGGTGCAGAGCGACCTCTGATGGAGGTCTTCTGCACTGTGGAGTGGACTGGGGCAGACTACTTTTTGTAGTTCCGCACCTCAGTCCAGTTCGGAGCGACTGGAACTGGTCGCGCAGCGTGCTTTTTAAAAACCTCTTTTTAGAGGTTTTTAAAAAGCATGGAGTGCGCGACTCCTTGTTGCTCCATCCCTGCGCTCTGGAGCAGATTTGCAGGCGCGTGCAAGTGCATGCCTGCAGATCTTCCAGGGGCGGGCTTTCAGCTGGTGAGCTTCTCCAGTTGGTGGAGAGCCTCCACCAATTGGAAGCCGCCATTTTGGATGCCGGAGCAGTGAGGAGTAATGAGCTCGCACTGCTCCTCGTCCAGACGGACTTGCCTGGACGCTCAGGAAATCCAGTGAGTCACGTTTTTGCATGGCTCCTTCCCCACGTCTGGAAAGGGCCTTGTTTCTGAAGCAGTGAAAAACAAGCCCATTCCCTCTTCGATATGATATCCTTTCAAATATTTAAACACAGCTATCATGTCCCCTGTTAACCTTCCCCTTGTTGCAGGCTAAATATACCCAGCTCCCTAAGCCATTCCTCATAGGGCATAGCTTCCAGACCCTTCACTATTTTGGTCACCCTCCTCTGGACATGTTCCAACTTGTCAATATCCTTCTTGAAATGAGGTGCCCATAACTGCACATAGTATTCCAGATGAGGTCTGACCAAAGCAGAATAGAGTGGTACTATTACTTTCCTTGATCTAGACACCATACTTCTATTGATGCAACCAAGAATCACACTGGCTTTCTTGACTGCCACCTCACACTGCTGACTCATGTTCAGCTTGTGGTCTACTAAGACTCCTAGATCCCTATCACATGTACTGTTGTCCAGCCAGCTATCTGTCATCCCATATTTGTGCATTTCATTTTTTCTGTCTAGGTATAGGACCTTACATTTCTCTCTGTTGAAATTCATTTTGTTAGCCTTGTTAGCCTTGGCCCAATCTGTTAAGGTCATTTTGAATTTTGATCCTGTCCTCTGGGGTATTAGCAATCCCTCCCAATTTGATATCATCTGCAAATTTGATCAGCATGCTCTTTATTCCATCATCCAAGTCATTGACAAAGATGTTGAACAGCACTGGGCCCAGGACAGAACCCCGTGGCACCCTACCGGTCATTTCTCTTCAGGATGAAAAACAGCCATTGGTGAGCACTCTTTGGGTTCGGTCAGTCAACCAATTACAAATCCACCTGACAATAGCCCAGTCTAGCTCGCATCTTACTAGCTTCTTTGCAAGAATATCATGGGGAACCTTGTCTAAGGCCTTACTGAAGTTGAGAAATGCTACATCTACACAATTTAATCACTGCCTTTGTACTTATATGGCAGGGAATGGAACACAAGCAAGTTCAAAGTTAAGCCACCTTGTTTTCAGATCTAAATTTGTTGACAGGGCTATTTGAGCAAGCATTGTATCAGATATAGCCTCTTGCTTCCTATTATCTTCTCCTTACATCTTTATAGTGCTTTTCCTCAGTGGCATTTCTGGCATAAACAGCTCCTAGGACAAGCTTGGAAGTTGCATCCCTACTTTTTTACCCCATCTCTACTCCTCATACATGCATGGCTTTTTTTTGCACCCCCCTGCATTGGCACTTGGGGCAAGTGCACTACATGCCCCACCCTAGATACACCTTTCCTTTTCCTACCACTGTTTTATTCCATTGCTTGTTGCAAAGCAAAAACACATGAAGGCAGAGATGCCAAGTCTGGCAGAAGGAAGCAGTACACTATTTGGTCAGCTAGGACAGCCCTTTCCGCACCTTACCTGTTCGCGGAAGTGGGGGGCGGCGCTCGCGCTAGCAGCCTCTTGTGTGAGGTGCTCACATCCCTGCTCCTTCATTGCTGCAGCTGGCTTGCCGGTTGTGCGAATGCCCTGCCCCCTCCCTCCCTCCCTCCCTCCCTCCCTCCCTCCCTCCCTTCCTTCCTTCCTTCCTTCCTTCCTTCCACAGTGCAGCCTGGGAGCTGTAGGCTGCACTGGGGCAGGAAGTGTGACCGGCCCGGCTCCAGAGGCTCCGCAGGGCAGGTAAGTGTGCGCGGGGCCTCTGAGCTACGTGCGATCGCGCAACATTTTCGACTTTAAGCCGAAAATTAAAAAAAAGTGCACGGTCTGCGTTAGGCTCTTGAGCGTCGCGTAAATGTGAGTGCATAGTGTGGACTGCTCCTCACATTTACGCGATGCTCAAGGGACCCTTTTGCTTAAAAAACGCCATGCGAAAAGGGCCTAAATCTGGAATCCTGTTGGTGATATACAGTTAAGTAAATAAATTAATTAATAAGATGACATAACCTCCCATTTTACCACTGTTATGTCCTTTCTTGGTCATTTTAGAAGTATGTATTCAGTATCTCTTTATGCAATGACTCCTCCTGCCCCTGTGTATAAACCCATATTGAAGGCTCCAGGAAGCAATCTCATACTGTTCACCCACCAATCCCAGGGAGTATGGGTATCTGAACAGCTGTTGCAGCCCAGAACAACAGTTGCCTTCCTGGACCACCAGAAAGTAGGCCCTGGCATCTTCAAGTTGGGTTGTAAAGTTGCTGGCAGCTGAAGTCCAGTTGAAAATGCAACCAGCATACTACCAACATACAGCCATCAGCTACAACTTGTTGTATTTCCTTTATAAAAAAAAAGGAATGTTATTCCTTAAAAGAGCAGTTAGTTTAGCTTGAGTTATTTTGCCATAGACTCACACTAAGCTAGAGACCTATGATGGACTATTGTGCTCTCAGGTTTCTCTCAGAATTCCCTCTGAAGTGGAATGGAAATGATAACATAATCTGGAGGTATTGGCTTGGAATCTGAGTAGTTAACTTAGATAATTGGACTTTCTTGAAAAATATATTGCTGGATATATCACAGTGGATCTATTCCAATTGACTTGTTTGTTGGTTGATGTATGTTTTTATGCAATGTATGATTTCCTTACTTTCCATTAGAATTAAATATATTTGATTATTATCTTTAATTTAATGATATAATTTAATTATGATATTATATTTTCCTTTTTTTGGTTTTGGTTTTGGTTTTGATTTGAAGAGAGCCTCATTACATATAGAGATTTTCTGTGCAGTTTTGACAATGGTGGTTGATGACCACCCAACTGGTGGGGTAGAGGGTGGGATCATCAGAGAGTGAAATACATCTACTTTGCTAGCCACCCTTCACCATCTTTAATATCCATATGGCAAGCAGCAGGTTCCTCTTCTTTAATATCCATATGGCAAGCAGCGGGTTCAACATGTTTCTTTCCATGCTGGGAATAATTCTACCTACGAGAATGCATTGTACTGTGCTGATTGATACAAATAAGGGGGAATTTTGTTTCCATTTGAATTTTTTCCCCCCAAATCTGTACATTTCTGCATATTCAGGGGCGGGAGAAAACCTTGTTAAAAAACAAATAGGATTTATTGGATGTTCAGGAAAGATTTTTTTAAAAGTGATGGTGCCAACAGACATCCATGTTTTATTACTTTATAGTGTGTATAGAATCAGTTAATGAACCAGAAACATCTGATCTTATTCTAGCAGTCATGTTGGAATAGAGTTCCACAATTAAAAGCAATAGGTAGTTATCTATATTTGTGTTAAGTTACCAAAGACAACAAAGAGATGTTTTGTGGCAATTCCTTGTTGGGCTAAAATAAATAAATAAATAAATAAATAAATAAATATTAAAATTAAAATTAAAATTAAAATTAAAATTAAAATTAAAATTAAAATTAAAAAAATAAAGAACAATGGTCAGTAGTACTTTACCCTTTCCTAAAGTCAGCCTGTTCTGGCTGAAAAACGTGGTTAGAAGATTCCCAAGCCGCCAGTTTATTTAATAGATATTTATTATATAACTTAGAGTCAACGATAACAATAGCAATAATAATTTCTTACCTGCCTCTCCCCAAGGCTTAAGGCAGGGTATAACATAAATTAAAATAGGCCTATAATTATTTGCATCTTGCTAATCACTCTTCATGTGAATAGGCATAACTATGCACTGTTTCTAGTCCATTCAGATTACACCTGTACTATTAATTTGAATAAACACTTTGGCTAATATCAAGGCTCACTACTCAGGAAAATATTTAAGTATTTCTGGGGGCATCATATTTTCTTCTGGTTTTGAAAGAATACTAGGGTAATTAAAAAATTGCATGTAGGAGACTATTTCACTTCTGCTTCACTGCTCCATGATTTGCTGAAAGAAAAGCACGGACCATTTTTTGTACTAATATATTATAGCATAGGGAAAAAAATCTGCAAAGGCATAAAAATGTTTAGATTTGTTGAAATATTTTTTGTCTCTGTTTTTTTTTGTATATTTTTTTGTATATTAAAAAAAAATCACATGCTAAGTAGCAGAAATTTGTTTACAGCTGTCACAGACCTGCATCCAATTGTTAGCACACACTGAAGCAGAGCTAGTAAATGAATACGCCTTACATAGCGTTAACTTACCATGTTCCCTTTGATTCAGTGGACCTATTCTAGCTGGCTTTAGCAACAGGATTTAGGCCATAGAATGCTGGCATTCTAGGTCTAGTACTAGGTAGATTAAGCATCAAAAAAGTGTTGGCTGGGGACTTAGATATTTTATCTTAGTTTGTGAAGGTTAAATGCACATGTTGTTGGTGGTGCTATTTCTTTCTCAAGTTGTTTCTGACTTGTGGTGATCCTATCATGGGGTTTTCTTGGAAAATATCGTTCAGAGGAAATTTGCCATGGCCTCCGTGGTTTGCCCAAGGCCACCTACTGGTTTTCCGTGGCTGAATGGGGACTCAAACTCTGGTCTCCTGGATTCCTAGTCCAACATTCAAACCACTACGCCACTCTGGCTCTGTATTACATCACAGTGATTCATTTAGGTACAGCAAAGCATGCAGGTGTCACAACAGATTACATGTTTTGCCCCAGATACCTTTTTAAGATTGCATACATCTTCCATCAGAAATGCCAAATTGCAACCCTTCGGTTTTTTTAACACCCCCACCTCTGTTTCTACCACACTTGAACAGTGTGGTAAAGCTAACAAAAAGTAGGTAGCAAAAGTAGCTTTTTGGGTGGCAGTTCCTAAATCCGACAGCCAGCATAGCTATGTTGCTTCAGTGATTCTGAAAGTTACAAACCAAAATGTAACTTTTCTCAGCTGTGGAGCATTGCCCAGGCAGTGCTCATGACTACAGATCAGATCAGATAGTAAACAATGTAATCAGCAATAGATTGTACTTTAGAGCCTGATTTTTTTTACCAATTTTTTTATGATAGATTGATCAATCAATCAATCAATCAATCAATCAATCAATCAGAAACAGTACATTTTCTGTACCTTTCTGTTTGGACTGGATGGAATTCAGCCAATATTGGCCAGTTTTGCTAGTACAAGTCCCTTTGAAGAAGAGAACATAAATACGAATTACATGTACTTCAAAAATACTTTCACCACTAGAGGGCGGGAAAACCATGTTGTGCAACATGGAAATACTGTATATAAAGAAGGAAAACCTCCCTGTGTTCAGTTTTCTTTTTTCTTTTTTGCACAGTTCATTATTTCAGTTAATTTTACTTCTATTTTTTAACAGAATAAAACTTTCAAGTGGTCTGGCAGAGAGGACCTAATATGGCCTGCTTTTTGTTTCATTATACTTAAAGTTGTTGGGTAGACACCAGTACATAGAAGGAAAGCAAAAATTAGCATAGTGTTTCCATTTAATTAACATACTAGCCCCTTTTAAACTGTGTATTTTCTACATTTTGCCTACCAACCTGAGAGATTCTAATTTCTTTTGGCTTTCATTCTATTCCACAGGGCCCCCAAATTAACTGTTTTCAATTTTGCCAGGCAATTCAACTCCACACTAAATTGTTAGCTCAGGATTATACAATGCCTTTATCCAGTTAGGAATTCTACTTATTTGCTGTTTGCTTACTGAGGCAAAACAAAAGTGTGTGTGTGTGTGTGTGTGCGTGCCTGCATGTGTGCACAGTTTATTACTACTACTAGACCAAGACCATAATATTAACAAGTGTAGGGCTTTGGTGTTAATTGTAGATATGGTGACCTAACCTAGTCCCTGGGTTGACAACAATAACTCATCTACCACTTTTTCCAGTGTCGCTGCACATATGAAGGTGTTGATGAAGCCTTCCTGAATAACATCCTCCAGTCTTGAGTACAGTGATTCTTAGTAAGTGAAACCCATTGCAATACTTGCCAGGTACTACAGCCCTGAGTAGCACATCTCTAGAACTTCCCGTCACCTTCAAGGTGTTTCTGGGAGCTCAGGAAATCGCTCCTTGTGTCTGTCTCTGCATACCGCATATGTCAATAGCAGTCACCCTTGCTGTTATTGTTAGCTGCCATCAAGTCAACTTTGACTTAGGGCAACCCTATGGATGAGAGATCTCCAAGTTACCCTGTCCTCAATTACGCTGCTCAGGTCTTGCAGATTCAGGGACATGTCTTCCTTGATTGACTCTACCCATCTGTAATGCGGTCTTCCTCTTTTCCTACTGCCTTCTACCTTACTATGTATTATGTCTTTTCTAGGGACTCATGTCTTCTCATAATATGGCCAAAGTATAACAGCCTGAGATTAGTCATCTTGAATTCTAGGGAAAGTTCAGGCTTGATTTGCTCTAGGACATATTCATTTGTCTTTTTAGGAGTCAAGGATATCCATAGAACTCTTCTCCAGCACCACATCTCAAAGAAGTTGATTTTCTTTCTATCAGCTTTCTTCACGACCCAGCTTTCACAATCATATATAGAAACTGGAAATGTGATTCAAGGATTTGGTATTCAATAAATCATGTCGTATGAAATGATGTATCTTTACACTGCAGGATCTTATCTAGTTCCTTCTTAGCTGTGCCTCCCAGTCCTAATCTTCTTCTGATTTCTTTAATCAGAATGGAGACTGCAGTCAAGACTGAGCCAAAGTATGAAAAATCTTGAACTATTTCAATGTCTTCTTTATCTTCTTTAAGGTTATGTAAATCATTGCTGTCATTATTTTTGTTTTCTTAATGTTCAACTGTAAACCTGCCTTTTTACTTTCTGCCTTGACTTTCTGCTACTAACATCGCATCATCTGAACATCTTCAGTTGTTAATGTTCCTTTCTCCACTTTTCACACCTCCTTACTCCAAGTCTAATCCTGCTTTAGATACGATATGTTCAGCATACAAGTAAAATGGATAGGGTGATAAAGTCACCCTTAAACTGAGCCTATCACTTTCAGTGCCAGTTTTTGTTTTTTAAATCATAGCAGAGTAGGCAAAGCCTCCTGCAATCTTTGCCCAAATTTTATTTGTTTGTAAAATCCTACTTGGCTCTTTACGTTGCCAGCCAACCTTAGACTTTGCCCTCAACAAGGCAGAAGAATGGGCACTGCAAAAGTGAGAAGGGATGGGGCCTCAGGTTGGGTAGACATCTATACATCCTTGAGATCTGATTCATGCTGGCATCAATTCAGCATACAACTGATTAATATTCTCTACCATACTCTGTTTCCTATCAAGGTCTGTAATATCTGCATACTGTTTTCAGACAGGCAGGTGAGTGGGATTCTGTTCTTATGTTCTGTAGGAAGGTAGGGCTACAGATGCTCAGGAAGTTTTATTTAGTAAACATTTAGATAATTCTGACTTGAAATGTTAGACTCTTTAAAAAATATAATTCATTTAAAAGTCAGTAAAAGAACGGCTGCTATAACATCGTATCAATGGAACTGAAACATTCAGCACTAAATCCTTCTATACACTGAGATGTGATCTCAAAAAATTAAATGGTTGATCATTATTTTGAAATGGCACAGTCAAGACAGTGGCCCTTTCTGCACGAGGTGAGGGAATCGCTCCGTGCCGTTACCTACCGCTTCTTCTGGTGTCCGAAGCAATGCGGACTGTCCCTGAAGCCCTTCTGCAGGGCTCCTCATTGGTCCAGGGCGAATCAGAGCAGTGTGAGGTCTGTAGATCCGCACTGCTCTGGCTTCCAAAATGGCAGCTTCCAGCTTCCAAAATGGTGGCTTCCGGTTGGTCGTGGGTCCCAACCAACCGCTGAAGCTCGCCACGCCTAAAGCCCACCCTCCACAGATCGCAGGCTTGCATTGGTACGAGCCTGCGAATCTGCACAAGGGAGCAGGAATGCAATGGCACATTCCAGGAAAATAAAGACCTGTTTTTTTGTGGTCTTTAGAAAACACACTGGAGGACCACTTGGGGTCATTTTGGAGTGGACTGAGGTGCGGATCTCCGGTAAGTAGTATGCTCCTAGTCCGCTCCAAGGTACAGACGACCTCCGTGAGAGGACGCACTGCCCCGTTCTAATTGCCTGGTGCAGAAAGGGCCAGTATTTCTTCTCAGTGCTGCAGATGTGAAAACTTTCGGAAGAGGGGAATGTCATGGGTATCTCCATAGCTCACAGAATGGTATAGCAGAGTACAAAATGAGTTTAAAAAGTTAGTTCTCTGAAAAGATAGTCAACGGAGGCTGTGATGATGTTGATGATGCCATGTGATCACATACTTTTCTGTATGTGCTTTTTGCACCATAGATAATTCTTTAAAAATCCTACCCACTGATTCAGTAGGGTGGGATATACTACACCAGCTGCAGGTTAGTGAAGCTGAAGGCTCTGATTCTTGACTCTAGCAGGGGGAGCCAGCAGAACCATATCCATCCTACCTCTTCCCTCAGAATGCTCTGTTATAAGGGCTACCAGTAATACAGTTATTTTTATGGAATTTTTGTGGGTGTAACTGACATCTGCAGAAGGGTCATGGACCCTCCACCAGCAGAAATTTTCTCTGCTGGCAGAGGGGCATATTCGAACCATTTGAATTTCTTCCAGGCAAAATCTAGAGATTATACTTGCTCTGGTAAAACATTTCCCTCTACTCTTTAATTTCTTAATGATGACCAGGTTTGGTACTCTTTTATTGTCCGACTGAAGTGGGATAAAGTTTCTGTTTAGAAACCTGAAGTTGGTGTTACAGAATTAACTCACCCCATTATCACTGCTATTGATTTTAGAAGGTGTTACATTGTTTCAAAAGTCTGTATAAGTGATGTCATCAGGAAAAATAAAATGAGTGTATATACTCTGGGAGCCAATGCAATAGACTTGCCAGCTTCCCAGGAAAAA
Source organism: Cyclura pinguis (assembly GCA_030412105.1). Lineage (NCBI taxonomy): Eukaryota > Metazoa > Chordata > Lepidosauria > Squamata > Iguanidae > Cyclura > Cyclura pinguis. The sequence continues at coordinate 189,354,846 of CM059601.1, forward strand.
AGAAAAGGAGCCTAACTCTTGCCTTTGACTTTTACAGAAGTCTGATATGTAGGTCTCTGGCCTGGAGTTAGACATTATCACCTTCTCTAATGGCTAGAAATCAAAACTGCTATTCGGAGGTTAGCTACAAGTGTTGGTTTGACAGAAAATGGAAAAATTGATCTCAAATTCTAGTGCACTATGATATTTTCCTCCTTTTAATCTCCACTGCCTTCCCACAGTTGATTTGTTCTGCACATATGTCATGGAGTTATAGCTACAGTTATTGCCACTGTAATTAATTATGCAGAATGAAGAACTGTGGAGGCAATTAAGGGGAAATGATTTAGGTAAGACCAGCTAATTTAATAGGATGTAGAACTAGGGCCATTTCCACACCAGACTGTTATAGTGCTATTATTTCACTTTCAACATCCTATGGAATCCTGGGGTTTGCAGTTTACCCTCAAAGGCCCCTCCCTAAACTGTAAACTCCAGGATCCCATAGGATGTTGAAAGTGGAATAATAACACTATAACAATCTAGTGCGGAAATGGCCTAGACCCCCGTTTTTCCACTCAGTAAAGGTATGTTCGTCTGTTTGTGAATGTCTCTGCTTTTGCATGTATGGTGGCACTCCTGAATTCTAGTTACTGAATAAAACTACCACTGTGCCCCCTCTCTCTGATGCTGCAAATGGTAGGTTGTGTAACCACCATGAAAAGACATAACCTACTGATAAAAGTAGGACGACCTGATCATGATATTGTGTTGCATTGTTTTCATTTTTTTAAATCCACTATGGAAGTTTTAACTCACATGTCATATAGTTTCTTTAATCTTTTCCTTTTCCTCCCCTTGATCTTGATCAACCTTTCTCTAAGTGAACACTTTACCTACAATGGATAAAAAACCCAGTCCTTTTTCTTCCTGAATGCGGCAAAAAGATCAGTACAAGATCATCAGACACAGTGGGGCGGGGGAGGAGAGGAAGAAAGGATTTTATCTAATACATTAAACGATAGGCCTTTTTTATTTTTTTGCACAAAATACTTGTAAAATTCTGAGCCAAAAAGTTCCTTTTTGCAAAAAAACAAAAAACAAAAAAACGCTCTCAATTTTTTGCAAAAAAGGATCAAACTTTGAAAATATCAACAAATATATTTGGAATTTTTAATAGCTACATGCAAGAGATGTTTTAAAAAAGCAACATTGCTACCATTAACACATAATGAAATCAGCCTTCTCAAGAACCCTATTATTATTTGTCCCATGAATTTGCACCACGTTGTTTTGTTTTAACATGACTTTATGAAAGTCACTGCAGGAAATAGAGTGGTTAATCATCATTACTGTTTACAGTACTGTATGCACCAGTAATTATGAAATTGTCTAGCAATATGATAGCTCTGTGCTATCTCCTTATTTGCTCTCTTGCATGTTAACATCAGAGGACTTGGAATGCTTAAAGTATACTACTTTAATCCATTTTAAGACAGCTTAACACAAGACATAGCTTGAACACATGCTGGTTTTATTAACTTTAATGGGAGGAGTTTTCAGTCACAGATAGCTATCTAATTAATATATAATTCCAGGGTCACAATAACACTCCCATACACACTTATCAACATTACAATTAAGAGAGCATCAATCGTCCATTAAAAAGATGTGCAGTGGAAAAATATCATAACATGAAAGGAAATATCTCCATGGGAAAGATGATTGTCTTAATCTTAATATTTTTTAAAAGCTAACAGAGAAATCCTTTTAAAGGATATAGCTCCGTCTGTCCCATGCATATTTTCTCCCTGGAAACACATCCATTTTATGCTCTGGTGGTGTGGACCTAGCTACATCTAGGGCATGGAATTATCCAACTTGTTTTTATTTAAGTTGGGAAGCAGTTTAGATCTCTGGAAAACTTTTTGCTTATGAGTGCTGTTAATGTAATGTGCATGTTCTCAGGTTCCATGTTTTGCTCCATTTTCCTAGCTGCACCATAAAGAATGGCTCTGGGGCCAAACATACTGATTTAGAATTTTACTTCGGAAAAAGTCATCTTAGAAGTCTGGGAGCTACCATTATGTTTTTCTTTTTTTTAAAGTTATTCAGTGGGAGAAATAAAATACATTTTAGTTTCTGCAGTATTATTCACATGTATTACTCACATATATGTATTAGCTTATAACACATTTTAGACACATTTACACATATATTTTAGTATATTTTGTATTTGAGCCCCAGTAATAAAATAAAGTCTAACAAGGAAGATTTTTAGAGATGATAGGGCCTCCCAAAAAGGACCTTGAAAATAATTGGTACGGAGGGAAAGGAAAAGTCTCGACAGGGAGAACCGGACAAGGCCTATGTAAGGAGTGATTTATGGGGACATGGCAGAGCACAAAAGGGGCCTTTTAAATTATTGATAAGACACCTGGGATGTAACATGATGCACGAGGGAAATGCATGATCAAGTGCGTGATCACTTATACTGTAAATATGGGGAAGGGGAAATGTAACTTTTTAGGCGATCCTGATAGGCTGTAACCTGTCCAATGGAATCCCAGGAGGGAGGGAAAACCTGCGTCGGGCAGGGGGATAAAATATGAGGTATTCCATAGTGGCGGTGTCCTTCTCTCTCAGGAGGCACCCAGCTCTGCAGAGACGTATTCTTTTAAATAAACATTTAATGCTTCAGCCGATCCTGTGTTAAATTGTTTTATGAGTCTTATCAGCTATTTCTTACATTCAGTTAAATGCTTTCCCATTAAATCCTAGAATGGAATGCTTTATTTTCCCCCTGAATTTCTTTTAGAATGTTAAGATCCATTCTGAAAATCTTCCATTATTGAAGGAAGTTTAAGACAGTTTGCTGCCTGAGCCAGAGGTACTATTAATCCCCTCCCCCATGGATGTGCATTCAGCCCTAAGTCAGTGATGTTATTATGGCATCTGAGACATTGATTTTCCTTTTCTGGAAGCAGCAGCAGCAGCAGCAGCAGCAGCAACAACAATAGTTTCTTCTTTGTTTGTTTGTTTGTTTTTTGACAGCCAACATCTTTGGACTGAGATGGCCACCTCCCTCATGGTAGAGCCAGCCTTGCTACTATCTGAGAGACCAAGTCTTGGAAGGTTATTTTTTAAAAATAATATTACTCATTATAAATATATATAATATTATAATATTACTCATTATAAAACTATGTCTGGTATTCAGTATTGCAGTTATGGCTTCATAATCTAGACTTACAGATCTGTAACTGGTCTGTATTCAGTAAGGTTGGAAACCTACATAAATGCCATTCCAGTCCACTTGAATGACCAGCTACTTTATTGTGTGAAGGAGGTCTGTTTAGCTTCCAATCAAGGCCCAAGGAGGGCCTCCACCCACTTCCCCTGCTAGCAAACAAGCCTGTGACAATTGAAACAGACCACTGTCACAAGTCCTTTTTCCAATCCCACTTGCTGATGGTACAGGGAACACATCTTCCTCCTTGCATCCTGACAGGAAGCTAAATGGATCTCTTCACCCAGTCTGTCAGTGGTTCTTAAGCTGTGTTGGGGTGGGGTTGGTCCAGAGACATTTCTTAGTTTCACAGATATAACTAAATAACCAATCTAGGATACTGGCATACCTTGTTAATATACGTTGTTCCTCTATTGCATTTTAGCTAGCTAAAAATGCAAAATTTTCAAAATAACTCCCAGAAAGTAGTATTTTACATTTAATGAGCAAACATTTTGTTTGTTATGCTAAAAAGTACAGTCAGTCCTACACCTGCACAGCATTTAGTGGGTGCAAGACCCCCACAAAATTAAAAAAAAAAAAAAGAATAAAAATTGTAAACACTTTTTTTTTTACCTGCTAATACTTCTCTAGGAATCTTTAGGTCTTCAAATGATCAACTTCTGGAAGAAGTGGGCCATAGAGTCATGCTGGAAGACCTAAGGATTCCCAGAGAGAATGTATTTTTTTCTGTGGCAGGGCAAATACAGTAAGAATTTTAAAATAAAATAACTCATGAATAATCAAAACCATGAATACTGAATCCATGAAAGTGGAAGGCTAATAGTACTGAAATTATAATCTGTTGCATTATTGAGATATTGTTATGACCTTGTTCCTAACATAATATGCCCAAGATAACATTGCTATTTGTAATGCATTAATTCCAAGCTCTGTGAAGGACTATAGAATTTGGCAGAAGTCTCGCTTTCTTAGTGAAATAAGATCAGAGACACAGAGGAGAAGTGCATGAATGCTACATCCGTATGCCTGCAAACTAGAAACTCACCTTTGTAATGAGAGAACTTTGTACCTTCCCCAGGTATGCAGTGAGAAAATTTCCTCTTATTCATTTCCATGAGAGGGCTTAGAAAAAAAAGGATTGCCCTACTGTAGATAACCATTTCATTCCTGCCTGCATGATACAGCATAGCATCAGCAGTATATAGATGAGCACAGCTCATACACTATGGCAATTGTGGTGGGGCTATAGCTCATAAGCAGGACTCTGGCTGTGGAACTTAAAAAGAAATGGAGTACTTTGTAGAAAGCAGCCTGGCAACAGAAAATACCAGACTTTGAATGCTCTGCTAAGACTTCTCTCCTTAGGACTTTCACAGGTGCACTTGCATTGGAATATTCTGGAACCAATTGTCCAAGTGCAATCAGACTCCACTGCAATGACTGGGGATGTCAGGGAAGGGAAAGCACATGGTGCAAAGTCTAAGTGCTGTATATGTTTTCCCTACCTGTTACCCCCATGTAAATAATGTGATATATCTGCATGTGTTACTCTGGTATTCTTCCCTTAAGAATATAGGAAAATGGGAAATTGTCTTATACTGAGTCAGACTCTTGGATCATCTAGCCCAGTCTTGTCAGCTCTGATGGTAGCAGTGGCTATTTGGAACTTCAGGCAGGATTCTCTCTTAGCCCTACTAGGAAATCACCAGTATATTGTGGTGGTCTCCCATCCAAGAGTCTCTCATTCAAGTCAATCCACCCTCCCCTGCAGTTAAAGCTGATGGCTCACTCCAACCCTTGCACTACTAGCTCAGTACACAGGAGCATTGCTGTCTTCCAGGCTCACAGGCTGAAGGCATGGAGGAAAAACATCTGTCACCATACACAGAGATTTCCATTACAATCTTCTAGGGTGGAAAAGGGTGTGCACTCACAGCCATTGCAGTCTCCTCATATCCTTATGGCAGGGATATTGAGGCATGGACACTGACTGAGCACTTAGAAGCAACATTTATTCTTCCCTCATTCTCTCTCATGTGTCTATATCATGGACTATGTGGCCCAGTTGCTAACCCTCATTTTGATATCTCTCTCTCTCAGAGAACCCTCTCTCCCAAACCCAAATTGGCTGATGTCTGGTTAATGACATATACAGATGTCAGTTGCACTAAACATGTGCTATATTTTTTGTGGACTATATGTAATGGTTTTATCCATCTGATGATGGGGGAAGTCTGCAGGAGGAAATCTTTTATATGCAGTTGTGCAATGACATTCAGAGAGCAGTGTGCTACACAGTGCAAGCTATGCACATTGGTTTTGCAGTCACAGTCACTGTGCTACATTGCTGTCCAGTATAGGGATTGCATAACAGAAGCAGAATGTAACTTCTCTGGCAGCTATTTATGCTACATAACACTGGTGTAGAATCTTTGAAGGAAAACATGAGAGGGTGTTGCAGCTGTGTAGGCCAGCCTCATCCCATAAATGTGCCAAACAGAAACAATGCTCATACCAGCCATTTATTCAACCCCGTATGTTTGCTGAAGTGTACTGAATGGTATGTGGATGCTGAGTGTGTGAGGATGTGTACCTATTGCATGCATCATTGTGGGAGGAAAGGAACAGCCCTTGCAGGCCAATGAGCCTCCATTTATCAATAATTCATTGCTCCCTCTAGTTTGGGTGGCTTATGAATGTGATTGTTGGTATGATAACACCTGATCTAGTCCTTCCAAGGACATGGGTGTTTCTGCCATATTTTAAGCAGGGATAGGATTTCTGTTGTTGCTGTTGTTGTATTTTCTGATTGTGTGTTCCCACTCCCCACTCGTTCATGTCTGAGTATATATCAGTTGCATTGGTTGTCTCACTGGTGGAGTTAAGGCATATTTTTCCCACCACTCCCTGGTGTAGTTTGAGTCCAGGATTGCTTTGCTTGGCCTTAAAAAAGTTATATGGTATTAGCGCACAGCAGCCGGTGTTGCAACTATCTTTGGCCCAGAGTGCTGTACCCAGTTTTATTTAGATGGAGATGGAATTAATCAGTGACCTTAGCTAATGCACATACCATACTTTGCAACTGCAAGGATGATGAAGCCGTTAGATTCCTTGGTGTATTTTTCTGGTAATGTTGAATGGAAAAGTTCATTAAGGGATAGAAAATTCCCAGCTCAGCTAAGTTACGTGCCAAATGGCTCTGCTCACTTCCTGCAGAAGGTGGGATGAAGCTGAGCTGTCCAACACTAAGTCACCTTTTCTGGGACCAAAATATACTAGTCAACTGATAATTCATTCACTATTAATACTGGGTGGAAACCTCACACTAGTGTTGAAACAGGCAAAATAATTTTGAAATTCCAGAGTAGTTAAAGGACATTTCTATATCATATTTTGCATGCACTAAATGCCTGGTTATGTTACTTGTTTCTTGCATGGTATGTGAATATTTTCTTTTAAGGCTGTTGGGGAACAACACAAGGACATGAAATAAATAACCCACAGAAACCAAAGTATGCAATTTAATCAAGATTCAGATATGCAATGGAATATAAAACAATAGTTTATCATATATATAAATATCTAAAAACCCAACATATTTTCATAAAGCTATCAAAATCCCTCCTTAATTCATAAATATATGCCCATATATGAAACTGATAATAAAAGCAGATAATAAAAACAGCATCACAGATCTATATGTAGCTCATTCCAAAAGAATAATATCTCTGCTGAAAAAAAAAAAGTAGAAAAGCTCTAATGAATTTTAATGTGAACCTGGCAACAAGGGAGAAGGGTATGGTCCTCTTCAGGTAGTCTAAATGTTACTTAACAACAGTGCAAAAGGAAGGAGATTGAGAAGAAACACAACACTCTGCTGCTTGTATCTCTTCTTGTGGCACTCCTGATGTTCAAGTAGGGAGTCTCCTCTATGCATGGATGGTCTTTATGTGATACAAGTACAATTCTGCAGACTACATGCCCCTAACATCTAGAAAGTTCACAGGTAATCTCTATAGGGAGAGACAACACTTTTCAAAGCAGTTCTCTCACCCTGAGTTTCCTCCCTGTCCAGTTGAGATCTGGAGAAGAGGGGGCAGGCCCTGAAATCTGGGACCGCCAGTGATACATGTATAATACATCCCACTCACAGCCCAGCAGTGATATTGGGGTATGGTGGATTGGGGTGATGTGTACTCAACTCTGTCATTGCCAAGCTACTGTGTAGAAGGGGAAGGAAGGCTTTTTCATTGGCTTGTCTTGCCCCATTGCTGCTCAGCTGGTCTTGATGTTTCACCTTTTTACCCTTCCTTGCTCATACACTGGCCCACCATTTTCTTAGTATTGAACTAGACAGCAATGGAAATAGATTTTGGTGGGGTAATTTAGTGTAATGATAACAAAGTAACCAATCTCTATTGGTTCAATATATTTTGAAAAAAGGAAGGTCAAATGCTATGATGTACTGAAGAAAAATGAAATATTAAACATATGCCATCATACTTTCACTCATTACTTTTTAAGTGGCTGGGACACACCTCCCACACAATCATTCATCTGGGAGAAAACTAGGCCATGGTCTTAACCCCTCTTGTATATACTATTTCATTTCATTTGGCTTGAATGATTTCAATGGTATGTATGTTTCTGGAATATGCTGAAGATTCAGATTGTCATTTTTTATGTATTAGATTGCATAATATAATGCAGTCTGCTATGAAGTGGAAACTGGGATTAAATATTACCTTCCATCCCTTTATGGGAGTGTCTTTTGGAACAGCTAAAGTTCTGCATTCTGACAAAAACACCTCTGAACTGTGGGAAATGTGACAGTTATGTAAACTGAGAAACAGAGAGTCAGTTATGCTGCTCAAAAAATGTGTGGGGCTATATCAACTAACAGCTCACTCTCATCACAAATTCACAGGATGGTGGCTGCCCAGCTTCACTTTTTCAGTCATGACAACCTCGAGCAAGCCAGATACATACATCTGCTATCTGTGGAAGGTTCAGCTTTGGCATACTGATCCAGATCTCACTCCAGACCATTATTATTATCAGCAGCTTAGTATCAGGATGCTAACAGCTAATCTTTGTGTGTGCACAAATTCTGCTTACTGCAGACTAGAAGATAAGAGGGGCAGATTGCTCCCCCCCCCAATTGTGCCCATTATATTTTAAAGTAGGTGGTTACATGGTAGGAAATTTCATATTCCCCCCCTCATATGTCCCCCTGTGCTCTTTGGAGAACAGATCAGACAAAAAAAAATAGTAATAAATAATTAAATGTGTGAATATGACTTCAAACTAGGATTACAACAGATCAAACACATTCTTCCTGAGTGCATTTAGCCTCTCTCCACCTGGTGTATCAGTCCAGGATCCACTGGCCCCATGTGCACATGCAAGTGTGGTTCATGTGGCTACCACCTATATGTGCGAAGTGCAGTGGATATAAGTGACAGCTGTTACCCTGATTTCTGGGGTCCCTTGGGGGACACCTCAGTGTGCTCCATGTGATGGGGAATGGAAACTAGCCAGAGCACAAGCTATAGCGATGCAAGAGGCAGGGTAATCCAGTTTTTTTTTACCCAGTTTTCACGGGGTCAGGCGAAGCCAAAAACCAAACAAAAATGTCCAATAAATGATTTTATTGAATGAAAATCTCATGCAGCAACACAATCACTCACACACTCACTCAAGACCTATTAAGAAGCAAAAGAAAGGAAACTGCATAGGGGAATATTGAAGGGGTGTAGTGATACTGCACGTTTGTCCTGAAGTCCTTGTTCCGGGAAAAACAGCGGGGCTCAGCACGGAGAGGGCTGAGGGGATCACTCAACAGATGGAGCAACAGTCTGCTGGTATGACCAGGGGTGATCCAAAGAACTGCTCAAAAACTGGGACTATTTGTAGGGGAAAAAGTACCTGGAGGACTAATCCTTCCCAGGGAGAACAATGGGTGTTGGAGCGATAACGAAGCTCCGCCATAGTAATTTCCTTCGTGTGATGGGATTGCAAGGTGTTGGCAAAGTCTCAGGATCTTCGGCTGTGTTAGTTTGTGGTGTGACTTCATGTAAATGGTCCTCGCTTGATGGAATATTTGCTAAACTTGGGGTAGACATGCTAATCCCCTCAAGTCGGCTTCTCAGGGCTGAGGACCCTTTGTTTATTGTGGGTTTGCTCATCTTCAGGTTTCTGGGGCTACGTGACAGGGGATTTTCCTGGCCTGACCTGGTTTTTGGTCTCTTAACCATGCCTGCCTACGTGCCCCTTCGGGAGACCTCTCTGGCACACAGAATCATATTTTAATATCAAAATTGTAGACCCCGGGGTAGGGTTTCTCCATCGGAGTAACACAGCTGTATAGTTTATTTTCTGCTTGGCAATACAATCTCAAGTTGTCTGAGAGGAAGTAAACCCACTTTGAGCACAGTGGTGTTTACTTCTGAGTAAATATGCTTAGCATTGCTTTGTAAGTTAGGAAAGACAGCCATGTGATTTTCACCTATGTGCTTGCACCTATGATTTTCATTAATGGACTTGGAATTATAGCATTCATGTGATTTATAGGGATGATACACAAGTTGCATGTGGAAAAGCTTATTTAGTTATTTATTGTTAAACTTTTACCCTACCTTTCTCCCAAGACGAGACCCAAGGCAGCTTATAGTGTAAATTCAAAGAAAGTACAGTTATAGCAATGTACAGTAGATTTTTTTCCCTAAAATTAAATATGCAATCCTGTTAAAATATTTTAAACAATTGAAAATACATTTAAAAACATCATAGTGATAAACATGCCATGTACCTCACTGAAAGACCTGTGGGCATTCATGCCTTGCTACACTATGGGATGAATCAAAGAAACATCTTATCCAATCCAGAATTTTAAAAAATTTACTAGCTGAAGTTATACCCTGCCTTTTGTCCAGTGAACAATAGGTGGTGGTGCATACTTCTTCTCTCCCCTGCCATGATGTCAATACTGTGAGGTAGGTCACAAACCATAGGTTAATAGGGTGGCTTGAACCTGAATCTCCTAAAACCCAGTCTAACTACTGGCCGATACTCTTTTCACCTCCCTACTTCCATGGCTCCCATAGCTCCCTTTCTATTCCCAAGATATACATTTTTAGATTTCTTGAATCTATTCAATATAAAAACAAGATTTTTGAACTCTCAAGGAAGAAAACCCCGATACAGCGCTGTCATTCAACTCAGTTATAATTTGCTTGAGTTCTGTTAAAAAGAAGATTTAATTATACCCTTATTACAAGACTGAACTAATTTGGATGATTGATATACTGAGAGAAGGAGAAAAAAACTGAAAACTGTGCTGTGAAATAATTGGGTAAGCAGTTTTAAATTGGCTGAAATCTGAGACTATCAACACATGGAAATAACTAAGAGAAAATGATGCCTTTTTTTTTTAATTAGTAATTCTTTTTAAAAATGCCATTGCCACAAGCACTTCAGGAATGGTTATTAGCAGTGGGATCAAGGTGTCAGATATTACTAGTGTTTCCTAATAAGCAATTCTGCTTTGCAGCTAGTGACATGCACAATTGCTCTAGTGTTATAGGAAAACCACAGCTAAATTGCTTCAAACCTAAAGCAATATTTCTTTCCACTCCAAATAATTTAACATTTCAGAACTGAACGCAAAGGTAGTAACAGCTAGTTTCAAATTGCAGTCTCAATCTTATTGGTCTAAACGATGTAGAAAAGAGGATACAGTATTATGTGTGTGTGTGTGTGTATGTGTGTGTGTGTGTGTGTGTATGAATAATTATTTCCATACGTAACATGTAGTTCTACATTTTGAAAATGTTGGCTGCTTTTCTGATTGATGAAAAACTTTAAGAAGCTGGGATTGCTCCCTTACTCATCACTGTGAGATAACAGCTTTCACACATTTCTAAAAAATATTCTACCAATGTGGGTAGTATTTTGCTAAAAACAGTGGTTTTACAAACTTCTTTTCCTCATTTCTATACATCATATACTTGATACTGTCACAGTTTTAAGTGATCACCATTGTTGCAGAGGCAAATTCTGAAGTTCAGGTAGTCATCATGGCAGTCCCTGTAGCCATCTCACCACAGGAGAGTCCAAACACGCAAGCACCTGCATTGATTCATATCAACAAACCATTTCTAGCAATTTTCCTCCTCATAAGGAATAGGTCTTTTGTAAAGCTGATGAGTCCTAACTACCCGTTTCAGACCATGTTAAAGATGTCAGATGAATTGAAACCAGCCAATCCCAGCACAGAGAACTCTGTGAGGAGAGGGAGGGACTCCAGTGAGGGGAGGAGAATTTTTTAAAGAACAGAGAATTTGTTGGTGACAGTTGGAAATATATTGTTAAAGAAGTCAATTGTGAAAGTCTGAGAGAAGTGTATGAGTTCTGGGTGTCTCAGGGTTTTAAGGAAAAGGGTCTGCTATAACTTAATTTGAACAGTATTAATTGTTTGGAAGTAAGAAGTGGAGCCTGAGGGCAATCATTCTATCTGTTATTAAACAAAGTTGTACTATTTGTTATCTTGTAAAACTAACTGTGAAGAGTATCATTTACCCTGAAACTAGGAAGAGTCACGCTTACCATGAAGAAAGTAGATCTAATAGATACACTAAGCCACAGTGAAGACACCTGAAGGCCTAGGACTCCAGATCTAAGGAAGGATTTCAAAAAGGGACTGGAGGGCATGAAGATAGTGATAGGTTTACAAGGTTAGGGACTGTGGGTACAGCCTGAGAGGAAATCTGTCACAGCCAGATTGCCTGCCCCCACACCAATAGTTTACAGAATAACAGGGATAGTTCAGAACAATATCCTGTTGTTGGGGAAAAAAAGAACCCATAATCTTCTCCAACTATACTGTGTGAATTGCAGAAAAGTTCAGAGGAGTAGGGGAGAGTAAGGTGGAGGTGATACCATTGTCTTGCTAATTAAAATGTTGCAGCATTTCAAGCTTGTGAGAATCCATGGATTCTGTATCCACTGATTCAACGAACTACAGCTTGAAACTAGCAGGGAAAAAGAATACCCCAAAAGTAAACTATGGGTCTTTCTCCCCTACACTGTTATAGTGCTATTATTCTACTTTCAATGTTATGTGGAATTCTGGGGTTTGTAGTTTACTGAGGCCAAAGAGCTCTCTGGCTGAGAATTCTAAATGCCCCTCCCTAAACTGCAAATCCCAGGATTCCACAGGATGTTGAAAGTGGAATAATAGCACTATCACAGTGTAGTGCAGAAAGGCCCTTTGATTTTGCCATTTTATATAAGGGACACCATTTTACTACACCACTGTACATAATGGGACTTGAACATCCACAAATTTTGGTATCCATGGGGCACACTGGAACAAAACCGTAGCAGATAATGAGGGTCTACTGTATGAGCTCCACTACAGCACTGGTAACCACACCAGAGTATCTATGAGGACTTTGAATCTTTCATCTATTATTTATTAGTATTTCGCAGGCTCCTTCTGCACAGAAGAACATGAGAGATAGTGAAGGGTACTGATAAGAGTGTTGGTCTGATTGCTGGGATGGGAGTTCTAGGTTCAGGTTGCCACTGAGCACTCGAACTCATTAGGTGGCTTCGGGCTAGTCACTCTATCTTAGTTTAACCTTCCTCATAGGACTTTGTGAGAACAAAGTGTGAGGAAGAGAGCCACTTATCCCATCTTGAGCTCCTTGGAGGAAAGTTAATTAATAAATTAAACAAAATCTAGGCTGGCCATTTAAGATGACTGTTAGTGGGATAGGTGAACTGGATTGGTCCTAGATACAAATATGTTAGGAAAGATACAGGAGACTCAAAAGTCTCAAGAGTGGATAGTATCAGGTACTGATCCTTCATAAATGTTTCCTACTCTCAAAAGGCATTTTTCCTTATCCAAAACCAAGCAAAAAAAAAATCTTCCTGGATAGTTATGAAGACTTTAAACAGAAGTTGATAATTATCCATAGGGACACCTAGCTGGGCTTGGAAACTCTAGTAAGATATGAGACTCTATTCAGGCAAGTTGACCTATGGAGTAAGAAGACTCTTCAAGACTGCTCTGAAATCTTGCCAGTCTAGGATCATTGCAAGGCTAGGACATCATGGTAAAGACTTCAAGTGTGGTTGGGAAAATGAAACTCAGAAACACTGAAAACGGATGGTTTCCATTCATGCTGGAGATCTTAAGATTGGAGCCTCCATTGCTGCGGACTCTCCCTATCACCATCTCACAGGCTTAAGGAATGTGAGGTCTAGCTTTAGGGATCTATTGCTTAAGTGGACCGAGTATTATGCAGATTCCAAACTTTGGCGTGTGTAAGATTCTGCATGTAAAGGACTTTTACGAAGCCCTTCAATCACCAGACTGTTGCTAATATTACAAAAACATCCTATTTCTGCTTTTGATCCAAACGTTGTTTGATACTAATTTCACTTGCATTCTTGATAAAGGAGTTAAGAGGTACCACAATCTATAAACAATCTGTTATCCACTTTAACTAGATGCCTTTGTTATATATTATGAAATAGATATGTTTCCTGCATGCCACAGCCATATTTCTTTTAGTATGGTTGATACTTTATACTGTGTGTGTCTCCAAATTCTGAGTATGAAATTAATGGGCCTGTTCCAGAACTTCTCCAAACCAAAGTATGAGATATATGGATTACTGATGCATGAAGAGTTCCATTCCAGTTTGTTTTTTATAAGAATTTGCCAAAATACACAGTAATGCATATTAGTATTAGTAATGGAAAGATGTAGAAAAAGTAGAAAGTAGAAAAAAATATGAAAGGCAGCAGAAACCAAAACAGACAGATTGAGCTTTCCAGGTCCATGTCTTTGGGTGCTTAATTTAAAGGCAGAATTTCACTTTCTGTCTATTCTGGCATGTTGATACTGAATTTATTTTTTTTTCAAAATATTTTTTTTAAATTTTACAATAAAAATAAAAGGAATAAACCCCCCTTCCCCACTTCCTTCTTTTTTCCAATTGTATCTGCTTGTTTATCATAATACATACATATTTTCAACTTAACAATAATCATACATTGTTACTCTTACTTTGTTACATTGCTGCTTGTTACATATCTTTTACATTATTTATTTTTTCTTTATCCAATTCAAAACTTCTCCCCATTCCTTTTCAAAGTTCTGGATAGGTTTATTTCTCAATAAAAATGTTAACTTTTCTGTTTCTACCATATCCATAACCTTGAGTTTCCATTCTTCCTTTTTTTTCCAATATTGCGCATATGTCAATCTTGCAGCAGTTATCATATATAACAATATCTTCTGATAACATCTTATTTCTCTTTGTTGTCCTAACATATTTATCAAATAAAATTCTGGCTTCATTTCAAAATTAAATCTGTAAATTCCTTGGATTTCATCATGGATTTCTTTCCAAAATTTCCTTGCTATCTTACAGGTCCACCAAATATGAAAAAGGACCCCACCTTTTCCTCACACTTCCAACATCTTGCATTCCCCTTTTTAGTTATTTTTTGCAATCTCTCAGGTGTCATATACCATCTATGGAGCATTTTGTAGAAATTGTCTCTCAATTTTAAATTTGGTGTAAATTTTATATCTATCTTCCATGCCTTCACTATAGAGTATCATACTCTATAGCACACATGTCAAACACAAGGCCCGTGGGCCAAATCCGGCCCGCCAGGCCATTTCATGTGGCCCTCCCACCTCTCCTGCTTCTGCGGCTCTCCCCACCACCACCTGGCAAGCCTGGGGGCAGAAAGGCATAGAGAGGGACTAGGGAGCAGAAAGTGCCACACTTTGGATATATTGACCAATTCTATTGGTACAGGGATAATAAACTACAATCAAATAGCCCCAAAATGTCCAAGAAGAAAAAGTTGATGCAGAGGGAAGGCAATTTAAAAACCAGTAATATTCGAATGCAGAGGCAATTATTTAATATGATAAAAGAGTAGATACATTTATATAGCCTTACAGATTCAACCGGCCCTTTGAGGGCAACCATCATACTGATGTGGCCCAATGTGAAATTCAGTTTGACACCCCTGCTCTATAGAATGACCAATATTTTGTGCCCATCTTATCATATTATCTTTTACAGTTTCAGATTCCATTTCTCTTTGCAACAATATTTTATATAATTTAGAAATTCTCTTTCTCTGGTCCCCTTTCATCAATACATCTAGCTCATTTTCCTTTCTTTCAAATCCATATAACTTTTGATCCATCTTAAATCTTTCTTTTAGTTGTCTCCATGTTGATACTGAATTTAGCTTGTCATACTTTGTTTTTCCTGAAAGGCTTCCTCTCTTCAGAGATGGAAAAGTTTGTAGAAAGTTCAATGTTAGTAAGTAATTAATTAACTCCTAGCAAGCTCAGTATTTATTAAATTGTAACCCCTTTCTATTAACTTTCTTGTCTCTCCTCTTCTTTAATACATCTATATAGCTGACCAGTGTATAATTTTTCCCTCCATGATATGCAAACTGCACCTATTGAATTTGGGTGTTGTAAATGAGGGAGATGTTCACTTCAGTTTGTTTTGAAACTAGTTACCAAAATTCACAAATGGTTTGATATTTGAGATGGAAAGCACTGGAGGCTTATTTGAATGCAGGAGATAGCAAAACTGGCACGGTTTCTCCAACCCTAATGTAACTTGCTGTCTATTGTTGTGTGCCTTCAAGTCATTTCTAACTTATGGTAAGCCCCAGGAGAACCCATCATGGGGTTTTCTTGGCAAGGTTTATTCAGAGAAGCTTTGCCCTTGTACTCCTCTGAGGCTGAGAGAGTATGATTTGTCTAAGGTCACTCTGTAGGTTTCCATGGCTGAGCAGGAATTTGAACCCTGATCTCCAGAGTTATAGCCCAAATTCAAACCACTGCATCGTGCTGGTTCTCTACATCTCCATTATATCAAGCAGCATAAATAATCTTGAAGGTGTTGCTTGCTTGAGTATGACTGTATGATATTCTTTAGGGTGGGGGTAGGGAAATTTGGCTTAAATATGTTTCTCATTAGCTCACAACCAGATGGGATTTCTTAAGAATAATATTAGATGATTTTTCAGTCCATTTTTTAGTGTAGCACTACTTTATAGCCTCTGAACTGTATTGTGTTCATTAGAGCTTTGGCACAGAGAAACAAGAAGTGGCAGTGAGGAAGTCAACGCCATGTTTCTTCTTGTTGCTTTATTGTCTCTTGTTCCCTATGTAAAATCCAGATGTATTTGTTTTCTCCTGAGTTACCTTGGAACAGAGTCACTGTTAATGAATCTGCATCTATTGGGTTGTATCCCAGTGAAACCTTTGGGAAATCCAAATTCCATTACCTCAAATGCAGTAAAGGTTTAGAAGGACTGTTAAGTGTTGAG
This sequence comes from Cyclura pinguis, assembly GCA_030412105.1. Classification (NCBI taxonomy): domain Eukaryota; kingdom Metazoa; phylum Chordata; class Lepidosauria; order Squamata; family Iguanidae; genus Cyclura; species Cyclura pinguis. Next base: position 189,371,470 of record CM059601.1, read on the forward strand.
CACACCAAGAATTCATCACAGCAAAATGTATTCATTCTTGTAACAAACTGGTTCTGGTGTGGCTTCCCGGTGTCCCATTTTTATCACAGTAATCAAGTGAAAGAAGGCCCTTGATAGAAAGGAGGGCTGCACCTTCCAGACAGAAGGCTGACAGGACCAGCTTTTGGCAGCGCCATGGAAAAAAAACACTTGAAGGTAGCAAATGATGTTAGAATTGGGCAGCAGGACTTTGAAACAAGGCTGGCCTAAGACATTCTGTTGCATGAAGCAATGGACAAGACAGTTCTTTCCCTCTGCAGTTCTATGTACAGGAGCTGATTAGATGGGCAATTGATTTTTACTTCAGTACTGGTGATATTGTCAGCCAGCATGGTGTAGTGGTTTGAGCTCTGGATTATGAACCTGGAGACCAGGGTTCAGTTCCCCATTCAGTCATGGAAACCCAGTGGGTGACCTTGGGCACATTGCACACACAAAGCACCAGAAACCCTGCGATAGGTTTGCCTTAGGGTCACCATAAATCAGAAACAATTTGAAGGTACACATCACTGAAGACGATTAGGACAACAAGAACAAGAACTAGTGATATGATACCACCCTCCACCATGTTTGAGTATACTAGCTTAGGCTGTGCAGAACAGACCATCTGTCTTCCAGGACTTCCTCCCTGCCTATAGCAACCATCTCAATAATGGGCTTCAGTGGTGGCATTTAAGCAGCAATATGACATGAGCGGCCACTATTTGATAATGCTCCCCACTGGACAAATCTGAAGTGTTGATCATAACTTGGAGATCTTCCAATTGATTCTGTCTTAGCACTGACAAAATAATCTTTCAGTGATTCCACAAAGTCTGAACTTGCATAGCTTTTACTAATGAAAGCATTTAGTGACAGCTGTTGAGCAGTCAGTAGCAGTTTTATCAGTATAATTTATCTGTATAATCTTTAGAAACAAAGACTAGTATATGGTTGAGAAGGAAGAAGATGTATCGGTGTCCCAAATATACAGTTCATGACTATAATTAATCTGAAGTATGGACAATCTCTTTTCCTGCAGTTTGAACCTGCTGTTCCAGAGACTAGGACAAGGAGCAATGGATTCATACTGCAGGAAAAGAAATTCCACTTAAATCTCAGGAAGAAATTCCTGATGGTCAGAGCTGTTCGGCCTCGGAGTGTGGTGGAGTCTCCTCCTTTGGAGGTTTTTAAGCAGAGGCTGGATGGCCATCTGTTGGGAGTGCTTTGATGTGTGTTCCTGCATAGCAGGGGGTTGGGCTGGATGGCCCCTGTGGTCTCTTTCAACTCTGTGATTCTATGACTCTATGGCTATTTCTGCACTGTACTTATATAGTGCTATTATTCCACTTTCAGTATCCTACGGAATCCTGTGGTTTGCATTTTAAGGAGGGGCATTTACAATTCTCAGCCAAAGAGCTCTTTGACCAGAGCAAACTACAAACCCCAGAATTCCACAGGATGTCAAAAGTAGAATAATAGCACTATAACAGTGTAGCAGAAATGGCCTATGACTCTATGACTCAATGGTGGGTCACCTAAAATATTTTGTACATAAAATGAAAACCATTTGCTCCATAAAATGAAGTGGATCTACACAGTTTGTAGTAGTGTCTTCAGTTACTGAGGCTGTTGAACTTCTCATGTTTGCATTTATCCAATGTCAGGCAAGTAGTTTCAATTTGCTATTCTTGGGCATAGAACTCTGTTTTGTATTGTGGGTCTTCACTTTCTGTTCCAGAAGCAAAGGAAAAGATTAGCTGTGGATTTAAAAACCAGTTCAGAATAGAAAATAATGACCTAAATGGGAAGCAAGCTAAGCCAGCTTCATATGTCTTGGTTGAAGCTGTTTGTGTTGTCATCATTGTCAACCATGCATTTCATAAATACTGTATATTTACTTCAAACATTACATATTACACTTGATTCTGTTTAGAATCTGACAATAAATTTTTAGAATTAGAATTATTGGTGTGTACTATCCTTTAAATTACAGCATAAAATACTGTACAGTGATAAAACAACAGTTAAAACATCTAATTTTTCTTTTAAAAAACACAAGAAAAAATGTTTGATTAGCTAAGTATTGTTGCCATATCATCCTGTTCATTATATGACTCCTGATAGGCTGGAATTACTAATCTGATCCAGGAAGAATTAACACTGTTTAAGACTTTGAAAAAGGCACCCAAACAGAAGCAGTGCAGGGAAAAACTGGTCAATTAAATGCTTTGTGAAGATTAATATTTTTACAGTTAAGAGTTTTTATGGGGGGAAAAAATTAACATTCCCACACTAAAAACAATGTTAATCACTGCAGTCTGGTGAGATAAGACATCTTTTCACAATCCTCTTAAAAGGGAAAACAAAATGTGAGTGCTGTATTTGCTGGCATATAAGACTCACTTCCTCCCCCCAAAAAATACTGTTTGGAAATGGGGTGCATCTTATATGCAGGTGTATCTTATACATCAGCAAATAGTGTTTGCTGGCATATAAATGAAGTGTGTCGTATATTCTGGTGTGCCTTATATGCTGGAAAACGGTAATTTCCAGTATGGTGGGGCCACCGGCTATGAAGCCTTGTTTCTTATGCTAGCTGTTTTTTTTTCAATTTTTTTTTCCCTAGTTCAGAAAAGTGTCTAATTTCCAGCTCTCAAGTAACAGGGAGACACATATGGCAAAAGAATGCCCTTAAGATGTCAGAGTTCCTGGGTAAAGAGTGTATAGTCCTATAATCTGTGTTCTAGACTGATGAATTGCAGTTCCAAATCTTGTTTCCCAGAGGATTTTATTTCTACTAAGTGATGCTGTAGACCACTGGAAATAGATCTTTTATAATGGAAAACTTGATAAAATCCAAGCTGAACTGAAGACCTGCCAGTGCAACATTAGACTGCTGCTATTACCAACCTTCAGAACCTTAATAATTGGAAACAGAAATGGAGAAGTCAAAGCTAATGGTTTAGCTGATTCTAAATCACAAGTGCTTTTGACTAAATGTATACAGAGGTGACAACAGCTATATTTCCCTTCTTTGTTTTTTCCTCATCTAGAACAGATGATAGACACAGTTCTCTCTCTCATGGCCATTAGAGTGTGGAACCTTTTGGTCACCCTTCTGATCACACTCAGTGTATCTCCACATCTACTGCTAGCAATTTAGTACTCTTCAAGCAGACTGGTTGCTGTGTTCTGTAAGTAATTAGCAGGTCACAGTTGCAATTTCAGTAACAATGTCCCACAAGTGTTTAAAATATGTTATCGATGTATGCGTTGTTAAAATGGGTAGTTTGCTAGTTAGTTTGTTTACCTCATGGCAGAGCTAACTACAAAGAAACAAGCACAGTGTCATGCAATGGTTAGAGATTCAGACTAATATCGGAACGTTCTGTATTCGAGTACCCACTTGGCTATGAAGCTCACTGGATGTCTCTAAGGAAGTCGGCCTGATGTACCATGCAGTGCTGTTGTTTTTAGAATAAGATAGGGAGGATGAAGGCCACAGAGCTCGTTGAAAAAAAGGCAGAATATAGACATCTTTGTCAACTTCATCATATAAACAGTTTTTGGACCCTTTCACACTACACAATTATAATGCTATGATGCCACTTTAGCTGCTATGGGAACATCAAATGGAATCCTGGGGTTGTAGTTTGGTGAGACCCAAGAACTCGTGAATAAGAATTCTGAGTACCCCTTCCTATACTGCAAATCTAAGGCTAACATACAATGTTGTCATGGCAGTTAAAGTGGACTCATTGCACAGTGTAGTGTGAATGGTGTGATGTCAAAGGTTCCTCTGCCATCATCTAATAAATATAGGAAGTAGTGACAAATATAGGAAGTGCCTTCTAATCAAGTTCAATTCTTTTGATGCTAGTTTTCATTTTAAGTATGGCTGTTTCTTATGCTAAAAAAAGTACGACAGAGAGGTCACTGCTTGCCACCCTCATTCTATGGTTCCCTCAAGCTTCAAGTTGGATTTGTTTATTTTGGGCAGGAGAAAAACTTTGCATCTTGCATCCCTCCACCCTTCTGATTGGAGTTACGCCAAGTGTCACAGTTTAATCCAGACAAATTTCGTTTACAAATCTGAGTATACATCCCATCCTAACACTAAATCTAAACTTTCACAGATAATTCAAAATTGTCAGCAAAAGAGTGAAGGCATAGGCATGTTGTGGTGTTAGCTGTTATCAGAATATAAGAGCCAAAGGAGAATCAAAGGGTATGTGTCCATTTAACTCTCTTTCTGTCACAGACAGAAGGCTGTGGGACTCATGCATGCCGGGCAAATAAAGGCAAATTTTAAAAATTTACAACACTGCTGGCTGAGAGGGAATATTTTTAAAGATGTTGATTATTTGCTTACTTAATTTGGGGATTACTTCAAGATATTGGTACTGATCTTGAATCCCCAAATGCTTTAGGCTCTTTCTGCAATGCACCTTTTTGCGGAGCTGGAGTGCGGGGATCATACTAACAGCCTCTAGCGAGAGGCTCTTGCTTCGCGGTTCCTTCAGCTCCACAGCTGCAGTGTGCTTGCATGAGAGCCCCACCTCTTCCTTCCGCAGTGCAGCCTGGGAGTTTCCCAGGCTGTGCTGGGGCAGGAAGAGTGAGCTCCACGACAAGCATGACAAGTGCGCGCGGGGCCCTGGAGCGATGCGCAATCATGCATCATTTTCAGCTTACAGTGGAAAATGAAAAAGTGCATGGTTGGTGCCTGCCAGCCCCTGGAGCATCACGCGATTGTGAGTGCGTTGTGTGGACCACCCGTCACATTCATGCGATGCTTGAGGGGCCCTTTTGCATGGCAGATGCCGTGCAAAAAGAGATTCTGCGCCTTTCCACACTATACTGTTATAGTGCTATTATTCCATTTTCAACATCCTGTGGAATTGTAGGGTTTGAAGCTTAGGGAGGGACATTTAGAATTCTCAGCCAGAAAGCACTTTGGCCTTAGTAAACTACAATTGTCAGAATTCCACAGGATGTTGAAAGTGGAATAACAGCACTATAACAGTGCAATGTGGAAAGACCCTCTCTCTGCTTGCTAGAGCATCTGCTTCCATTATGAATAAGAGGTTCCTTATGCTTACAGCCTTCAATCTCCTGAGAAGGAAGCAAATACATGGTGGCACTGAGGTCAGGAAAAAGGCTTCAGTGGGGCTTGCAGAGGAGCATAGATGGTAGCAAGCTGTGCTGAAACACTCCATAATAACACACCCACACCTATACTCACATCCACAAGGCATTTTTGGTTGTGGAATGATCTTTGTTGAACTCTATGTCCTTCAAGAAGCTTTCAGGGCTGAATCTTTGATTTCCTTATTAGGAAATCCTCATGATCTGGAGTTCATTTTAAAAAACTTTTCTTTAATAGTGATGTCTTGTCTTTTAGTACTGTTTTCCCCCATTGTTACTAATCTTCCAGTGCATTTTATAGAGCATTGGTAAGGAGGAAAAAGGTAACACGATTTTATTTAGGTGATTTGATGTATCTGCATGGCTGTCCTGAAATAAATAGGGGGTATCTGAAGAGATATCACATAGAGGAAGGAGCAAACTTGTTTTCAGCTGTTCCAGAATCAATAGATTGAAATTACAAGAAAATCAATTCCACCAAACATTAGGAAGAAGTTCTTGACTGTAAGAGCTGTTCAACAGTGGAATAGGTTGCCTCAGATGGCGGTGGACTCTACAAAAGACCTTTGGAGATCTTTAAACAGAGGTTGGATATACATCTTTTAGGAGTCCTTTAGTGGTGGATTCCTGAGAGGGATTTGGACTAGACCACCCTTTTGGCCCCAGTGTTGGAGGGGGAGAAAAAAGACAACCTAAAAGGGTTACCAGTACTTTCCCCTCAGACAAAGAGAGGAGTTTTGGCATTCTAACTACTTCCAGTGGCCATCTGTAACAGGGTGGGGTAAGAGCAAAGAGAGCACCTGACCAATCAGCAGTCAATACGCAGGAGAAAGTGCAAGTACATGACAGAGAGGCCATGCCTTCAGCAGTGTGAGAGGGCTTTGCTCATCCAAAAGGAAAAAAAAAAGAGTCCATTTTAAACACAAGTCTTGCAAACCTGGTGTGAGGAATGCAAGGGATGGGAAGAGGAAAATGGGGGGCGTGGAAGCAAGCATGTGCCTTGTGAATAATACAATTTGTGAAGGTCAAGCCTGCTAATGTAGAGGGAGGACTGTACTGGCATGGAAATTTAGGAGGGGTGCTCTGGAAGCCTTAGTAAATGTAAATTCCTGCAGTCATTACCTACTAAGCCAATCCCAACTCAGCATCCTCCAGATGTTTTAGACAACAGTGCCCCATCAGCATGATCAGTTATCAAGGATGACATGGCTGTAGCCCAAAATATCTTATGGGAGTCCGTTTACTAGGTAAACCACTACACAGCCTGGAAAGCTACTTCAAAAGAAATCAGTTACAATTGCAAGGTTCCGCCATATATCTGACAGGTTAGGGACTGGAGCACTATCAGAAAATAGAATTGGTTTAAAAGTGGAACGCAAGTACTGTCCTGTAGAGAGTATGAAGGACTTACAGAGGTTCGCTTGTTACTACCTACACATGCGCTGCTTGCAAAGTCTCTCAGCTAGATTAATGCCTTTTTCCTCCACCCAGCTCACTTTGCAAACAGCGTGTGTGTGTGTGTGCGCGCGCGCGCGCGCGCACATGCAAGTGGTTCCAAGTGAGCCTATCAAATTAATGGAACGTGTCCTTAATTTGGAAGCATCAAAAGAATGAGTTGTCAGATAATGCGATGTCAAACAATGCGGGCTTTCTGTACAGTTCAAAGCTCCCAAAGTAGTTACCACAATAGCTATAATTTAAGAACAATAGCTATAATTTGAGAAGTAACTTTATTTTTTCATTATTCAGGTTTTAACTAACCAGTTACCTTTATTTACTTTGCAAGCTCAGAATGCTATAAGCTGCTAGTATGTGGGACATCTAACTAATGAGGCCGCATGCCCTGTAAGTACAGAATTAACTAAAATGAGTTACGTTCATAATGCAAAGGGAATTATATTACTCTTTGTTACATTGCTTTTGTAATTGCAAAAAGGAAATAATTACAGGTATTTCTAACAACTTGCAGGGTCTAACCATTCTTCCAGTGAAAACATTCAGACAACTGAGACCACAATTATGATAAAACAGCCTTTCATTAACATTACATATTGTTATTTTTGTGTGCGCATGTGTAGAAGAGTTCAATGAAAAATGGGATCCTTTGTGATAGAATTCGGAAGCTCCCAGGCTGATTATACAGAGAAGAAAGATTTAGTATACTTTCTTGACTGTGTTAATTGTTATCCTAGTCGCCCAGGAAGGGAATTTTAAACATGCAGAAGTCTTGCAAAAATAAGCTGCTGCACATTTGTGACTATCTCAACAATATCCCAGCTTTCCGGCTAGATGGGTGTTCACTTCAGAGGAAAGTTGACTTTGCTTTAGCATAGCAAATAAAAAATTCCCACAGATAGATATCCAGCAGAAAATTCAAGAGAAATACCCAGTTATAAAATTATAAAAACAAAAGTTATAGATAAAGAAGGATAAGTCAGAGGCTTGAAGTTATACTGCCTTAAGAAAGCATCTTTAAGATAGAAATTGTTGGAGAGAATGCATTTTATTTAACTACCAGCTAAGATAGGTTTGGTAAAAGTCTAAACACGTTTCATGAAGGGAAGGTCTGGAGGAGGGATTTCTCTTTGCTGTCAGGCTTCATTTTATACCAACTCATTGTCTTGGAACTAAATACAACTAAATTCAATTTAGTCGCACAAATACATGCACTTAGGATCTTTACCATACTGAGAAATGGAATGTGTGGATGATAGGTTTTAGGAGAATGTTGACCTGTTGGGCTAAAACATAACTTTAGCCTTTTGGTGACCTGAAGTAGAGAGAAGAAAATTCAGCTGGTTGTGCCAGCCAGAGATCCAGACAGGGCTTCTCTGCCTTTCTATGTTTGAGAAAAAGAAATTTTTTTACCAGGTGCTGATTGATTTAAAGTACTTTGTTAAAAAACTCAGTTCATAATTTGAACCAAGGCACTCCTAAAACATAACAAAAAAAAGAAAAGTTGATAATATATACACCCTTTGATGTGAAATGTGAACATCTCACAAAGATCATTAAAGAAGACGTTGCTAAAACTGGATCCAGAAAAGTTAACACCAAATTACAGAGACTGCAGTCATATCTGTAAAGTAGTATACTGCGATTAGAGTCCTGATTGTTGAAATTAAAGTTATTTCCTATGGGGGAAAAACCCCTTGACTATTAGTACTGAACATCTCAAAAAGCCTTTTTGTCCCAAGTCCAACATGAACATAAGGAAATGTTGTGACCTGCAATTTGCATATGAGTTAAAGATTCTATATAAGTTAACACTGTTCCTTGTGTGCAAGGCCTTACGGGCCAAACAAAGAGGGAAGTATGATTCCCAAACCTTTTTTTCTCATAGTCCTCCTACAAAGGCTGAGAGGAAACTTGCAGCGTAGCATTAGTGCTTATACCACCTAGACTTTCCACATTTTCTTCCTTCAGCTTGAGGGGAAATGGTGTTTAGATGTGTGTGTGTGTGTTGGAAGCAAGGGATTTTTTTCAGGGAAAAATTTCAAGCTGTGAAAAAGGTGCAACAATTCTCTATCTTACCTATCTAACTTCTTTAGCGTTTTTGGAGCATGCATTTGCTGAGATAATGTCTGGTTCCGCCTTAAGCTTCTGTAACTCAATAAATATCTCATGCCAGATTTGTGAGGTGAAAATAAGCAAACATACACACGCATACATATACAGACGCAATACCTCAGAGAATAAGTCCTTATGCTCAAGTAATTCAACATATGAGGGCATTTAGTATCCAAAAATGTGTGATTTCATTGCAGTCCAGCATCTGGTCTCATTTCTCGGAGAACCAAACTAATTTGTTTATGCCACGAACAGCATATGCAGGCTGAAGAAGAGAAATACATTTATGTATAAACCAAATATGTTTAAAAGCTTTGTTAAGTAAACACTACACAGAAGATAACTTCTTCATGGTTATATAACACTTTTATGTCACTTTAACAATGATGATGCCTCCATATGGTATGGTGAGATATGTCATCTGGTTAGGTATGTGGAATTCTCTGTACATAGATGCTAGAGCTCTTTAGCAAATCATTCTAAGCACTTCTCTCAACTATAAATCCCCAATATTCTTCAGAGTAGAGCTATGTCAGTGGCATGAAGCTTATTCAATGATGTAGTGTGATGGGGTCAGCCAATACTGACCACTGCTGCCAGGGTGATGAATTCACTCTTGGTGTTGTGACACTCTTCCCACAGCTGCTCCAGGTTGCAAAGTAGTTCTCTTAATGGTGGACCTTTGTCTGGAATAGCACCTAGAACCTAAATAGCTACCCTTGAAACCTGGATTTTATACCTAGACAGTAAGTCTAGCCAGTTCAGTCATAGGATGTAAGGATTTCTCCTAACACAAAGGATAGTGCAGAAATGAGGTCTCAGCCATTCTGAAATCAACCAAGAGAAGCCAGTACTTGCAATAAATAAAGCTGAAAGAAATAGCCAAGAAGATGTACAACTTAAACCAGTCCAGAGATTAGGAATCCAAATATATCCAAGAGCATAAAGAAGATATATAAACAGTTGGTGTATGCAACAAGAACTTCACACAACTGTTCTGAGATTTATAGCTGCTTGACTTTGAGAGATTAGGTGGTTAATTGCTCAATGTTCTTAATTTAAGCCTTTGCAAGAGCTGTTTACGTTCTTAGCAATAGCAGTTACATTTCTATACTGCTTATCAGTGCAGAGCACTCCCTAAGCAGTTTACAGTGTGTTTAGCTAATTGCTGCCCGCAAGCTAGGTACTCATTTTACTGACCTATCGAAGGACGGAAGGCTGAATCAACCTGGAGCCCTGCTGGATTGAACTCACAACATTGTGGCTGCAGTATCGGCATTTAACTACTGTGCCACCAGGCTCTCTTGGAATGCTACGAATGATATGGGCATCTTCTTGGTGTCCATTAGTTCCACATGAAGTGGGTACCCATCTTGCTGAAAGTCTTCATCAGCTGTTTCTGGCCCATATTGCCCAGGTTCTGAGAGCAAGCTGTCATCTGGAGTCAGAAGCCTCTCTAGCTCTGACTCTTCTAAGTTGGATTCAACAGGGTGAGTTATGACACTGGAGAGATGGTTTACAAAGTTGCTTTGGGAATCAGTTATTTGGAATGCAAGTACAACTTGGTGGGTTTCTAGGCAACAAGTGTCTTAAGAGTGAAACCCAGTACAATGTTGTGCATGGGAGGGACTTATGGATGAGAGGAATTATATATAAGGCAGAGAATCTTTTTGAAAGAGAGCCTTCAGTGAGATCTTGGTCAGAGAAAGTGGCTGAGTTATGTTTTAGCAGCTGAGAAAAAGACACAGAGAACAGATGTCTAAGGCTGAGAGTTATTATCAGAGTCTATTAGAAGTCTGAATGGTTTAATGTATCAACATTGTACTATACATGAGCTCTAACAGGAGATTTTATATCCAATGTTACTATAATAAATGTTACAGTTTGTTTTATAACTACTAAATCAACCTGAGTTATCTAAAGTAATTGATAACAAAGAGAACATGTTAACTTAAATAAACAGTTTAGTTCTAAGTGAATGCTTAAACCCCAGCCCTATTACACAAAGGTTGTGATAAATGGGTAGAGTCAAGGCCAAGTGATATTCACAGGGTGCCTTATTAGACTGGAACTACCAAATTAATCTTAGGAGAAATAAGGGCAGGAGAAGCAGTTGTAAATTTATAAGTGGATTCACTTCCCCTGCAGCAACAAATCCTCTGGATAATCCTAGATGTAGATATAATCCACGTCTCAGCTATGCTGATGCCAAGGCACCTGGGCTTAGCCACAGCCTGCAATGAGTGGAAGAACATCATTGAGAGACACCACCAAACCATAGGTCAACACAAAAGTAGAGAAGAAGTAGAGGTGATGTATGAAAAAAGTGCTATGGGAAAAGATAGAACACTTGCCCCAACAGGATCAGTACAAAGGGATGTGAATGACTTTCTGAATGATGCCTGGGCCCCAGATAACATTGTGGCCTCTGATGAGAGAATGAAGAGGGGCTAGCTTCTGTGCAGAAGATGGCTGTCCTGCATCCACAGTGATGAACTAGGCTGCTGGAACAGGACCTGGTTGTGGTGAGTGCAAAACTCGACCAAAGAAGCCTTTGATCTGAGACTTCATGATTCTTCTTCCCATGACTTTGTACATTCTTTACTCACCTGTAGACAAAGAGAACAAAGTGATAGGATGTGCAGGAAACTTGCCATCTCTGTCCCACATCCTGGTAATAGGCTTGAGGTCAGAGCATGGAAAAGTTATTTTAGATTAACGTTCCCAGAATCTGCCAGCCAGCAATCTGAAGTCAGTCCCTAAAATGATTAATTCTACTAGAGCCAAACTGAAGTTCTCTTCAGAAAATAGTATTTTTGCCCATGGGAGACCTGACCTGTTCACACCAATTAATATCAAGGGTGGATTTCAACTTTGGGGTGACAGATCTGTAACATAACAGGTGTATTGGCATGTCAGATAAAATGAAAAGAGTCAATCTTATGTTATACAGGAGTGATTCACAGGGTTGCAAATAACAGAACCACACAGCTAGAGGAAGGCAAAAATATTTTTGTCATTGTCTAGCTTCATGGGTTATCTTTTGTAAGAGAAAATTATGTTGTAAACAAAATTGGCCACTGGCAAAATGACATTGAGTCTCTGCAGCCATCACTCAGAAATGCAAACGGGGAAAAAAAGAGTGTGCTGAAGGATTTCATGTGCATTATATGCTAACATGCGTTAAGGAGCCATTACTGAATGGGTTTACTGGGGAAACCATGGAATAATCTTGAAGAAACTTTCACCTAATCATCAGAGTACTTGGGATGATGGTGGTGGTGGTGTGTATGAAAGTCCTTTACTGGGTTCACGCCCAGAGAACTTACTGGATGACTGTGATAATGGGCAATCAAAAGGGAATCCCATATGCATCACCCTAAGAAATAAGACTATCCAATCTTCAAGGGAAAGGGTTGAAGACAAACAGACTAGATAGGATCATAGAAACGTAGTGAACACTAAGGACATTTCCTTACTAGGCTGTTATAGCGCTATTATTCCACTTGCAACATCCTATGGAATCCTGGGGTTTGTAGTTTTGGGAGGGGCCAGTCAGCCCCTCCCGAAACTGCAAACCCCAGGATTCCATAGGATGTTGCAAGTGGAATAATAGCGCTATAACAATTTAGTGTAGAAATGGCCTAAGATATAGCAAAAGTGTGTGTGTGTGTGGGGGGGGAATGTGCAGGAACATGGAAAAAATGTAGTATCTTGAATGGCATTTAGAATGGGTAGGATGGAGCAGATCTGACATTATGAACTTTTAATGATATCCTTGGTTAATCAATCCCAGGCAATGCTCAATATATAGACAAGGTAAGTATGTTACTGTTTAGGGGCCTAAATCATAAAGAGGCACTAATACAAAGAAAAAGAAGAAAATTTTAAAATAGAATAATCCATTAAAAATGCTATGGGAACTGTTAAATTTGAGTTTAGGATCGCATGGTATCTAAATCTGGCCCCAATCTGAGATAGCTAATCCAAGCAGAGATGTGTTGAGGTTCTTTTTTTAGGGTACAAAACTCTGTGATAGTTTGTTGTATGATAGCAAACTGGAACCTCTATTTACACTGGCAGTACAGTGTCATGTTCTGAATGCCAAATCCAAGGGGCAAATAACAAGGGAAGATGTCCATGGTCTCCTTGTGAGTTTCTCCAATGCCTCTGTAACACCATAATGCTCAGTAGAAAGTCTGATCCATCGAGGCAGTTCTTACAGTATGCACCCTCAATGGCATGTTAAGCCAGGCCTCCAGAAGAAGCAATTTGTAGCATGATTTCTTTGTTAATATTCACTGAGCATGGCAAACTGCAAAGTGGTCATCTCCAACCAGATCTCTCTACATGTTTTGGACTATAGATTTCACTGTTTCCAACCACTGACCATGCTGGAATTGCTGTTGGGAATAGTGGCCCAAACCTTTTGGAGGGGGACCATACTGAGGAATTCTGGTGAAGTATTTCAAAATGAAGCTAGTAGACTAGAAATTAGGTCTGAAATTTGGGAAATATCAGCATTAGGCAAATGATACACTAAGGAATGTGAGGGATTCCCCTCCCCTCCAAGACTAATGCTTAATCTTCTCATAAACAGTGACACAATTATAACCTCTTTTGGATAATTTGATCCAGAAAAGCCTTATGTATGTACGTGTTTTTTGAATAAGTACACATGCGTACACACATGGTTCTGAAACTACAACACAAACAGCTGAAAACCACAGTGAATCATTGTCTCATGGAAAATTTTTATCTGCATGAGTCTATGCTTGGATCCAAACATCATTTTACAGCCAATGTTAATATATAGTTGGATTATTTAAAGAAAACTGCAGGGGATTAACATATACAATAGTCTCATTCATCAGCAAGGAAGTCTATTTTGGTTCAGGTGTTTAAAGAAAAGCAGTAGAGGGGGAGATAGTTTATAAAGAGTCTAGCACTTGGAAGATTTATCCCCACTACAACATTTAGTTCATTAAAGTGACACGCATATATCAATTTATATGTTATCTGTTCAATGTCCACATCTCCAAAACTGTCCTACCACACTGTGAGAAATGCAGATCTCTTGGTTTTGTAATTCTGAAACAAATGGTTTTGGATGTGTCACTGCGGCTGCCATCTCCCAACCATCTTAGAAGGCTGGAAAGAACTGATTAAACATTTATTTCTCTTCTGCAAGACTGTGGTGATTTAAATGTCTTAGACAGTTTTTTTTTTCTCAGAGAAGCAGTCCAGTGGAGCCAGGACTCAAAGGATTGAAGCTGAAGCAGTTTTTGGGACTATGACATCACCTGCCTCCGACCTTGACCCCCTATTCCTTCTTAGGGCTCATCCAGATGGCTGAAAAAACTTTGGAGTTACACCTGTATGTTTTGGGATTTTTAAAAAGATCCATACAATGCAGCTCCTGTTCTGGTCTATTCTCTATGAATTGCTGGGACTTGTTATGACATTTTAAACCCGGGGGCTGGAATAGTTTATTTTCTGCTTCTTGGACTTTCTGACATAGGAAGTGGTAAACAGGAAGTCTGTCTCCATTGTGTCAGATCCTTCTGTACTCCTGGGCAGCCTCACTAATGCCATAGTGAATGGGGTCTGTGACTGTTGCCACAGGGGTCTTTTGTTTTCTTTATGACAGTTCCCAGGAGGAGAGAAAAATCCCACCAATATTACATTTCAAGCAAAAAGAATGAGGGAAGAAAAGAAAGAAATGAAAGGGAATGAAAGGAAAAAATACAAACACTGGGAATGTATGAGCCTTGACTGGATGCCAAGGCAAGAACAGCCACTAGGAGGAGAAACAGAATAGTCTGAAAGTTACCAGGAATACTGGTATTCTGGAAGAGCCCTTAGTTTAGTGGCTAGAGGGGAACAGGATGTTATATTTCTTAAATTGGCAAGTTTTGCAACTGGGGGAAAGGGGAAGAGGTGTCATTTTCCTGGACCTCCAGTGTACTTGCAGTTGGATCATGCCCAATATCTTCCCAACACTTTTATGGTCATGCACCATGAACAAGGGTCACCTCTGTAAATGTGTGTTTGTGTGTATCGTGGGGTGATCATTGTACAAGGAGGTGCTGGACACCTCCTTCTGCTATCATCTTAAAAAGACACATGCTAGCATAATAGTAGGCTATCCCAGCCTGTGCCATCAATAGGAGGACACCCACAATAATCACAAGATAGCATGGAATTTCTAGGCTTAAAATACAGAAATGGCTGAGCCATTGTGTATTTTATCAGGTGTGGACTGATTAGGCAAGAGAGTGGAAATGTTTTTGCAGTGGGGGACAACACACTGGGGAAGTCTGAACTTTCATATTTGATCCAGATTCTGTTTTTTGCAAACATCACTGGCAGTACTCCCTGTGTAGCATTACCTTTCTGCAAACTGGTTTGAACTGTAGCAGGAACCTATTTGTAAGAGATAAATACAGACTCAAGGCATAACATTAAATTAAAGCACTGTCTACAGTTGAATATGTGTTGCACGTATTCTGCCACCGATTCAGTTTTACAAGGATTCCATTAACTTATTTTCTCCAAGCACATTTTATTGAAATTTCCATTTTGGCAGAGCTCTGTGGAGATTTAGTTCATCTGTTACAGCAATCTGAGTCTCGGGCCTCAGATGTGGAAGCCACAAATCCCACACAACCCTGCTGATGGTCTTTGAGGGATTTCTTTTCATAGCATGACAAAAGCTGGTTTGGATGAAGTCTTCATATGCAAAGCACAACTGAAATGTACAATAATTCATTTATGGATGGGGTCCAAGGCCTGGAGAGGTTGAAATGTGCTTTTTCGGTTGACTGCCCTGGACCTTGGATCATGCCCGTCTGTGATTTAACATCTTGCTTCCTTAGGGTTACATCACATGTGAATTTCATTCAGTAAAGTTCTGCCTCATTCCCACAAGAACAATTTACATGTAGGAAACAATGATACACCTGCTTCTTCCTAGACAGGGATGTGTCAGGCCACTCCTAGATCCATAATGGATGTCCTTCTAAGCTGATGCACATATCCTTGGGATGTTGTGGTTTCCCCCCTTCTTCTTATAGCAGGATAGATTTGTTGGGGCAGTTCCATGCAGTTCCATGCTCGTGTAGTAAAAGCATTTGGAATTTCAGACATCCAAGTCTTCCAACATTTTGGAGGACACTTTCTTCTCCGGATCAGAGTCCAGGAACGATAAATATATATTTTAGCCCCTCCACCCTTTGATTGCCATATCAAGCAGCATTGATTGAATTTAGCACATGGGATCCTCTTGGGATTGTGAAACAGTTGTTCTATGCTGGGTTTTTACTGAATGACAGTGTTGTACAATCAATCATTCAGTGAGCAACTATGGCCATTTCTGCACTAGGCTGTTATAGTGCTATTATTCCACTTTCAACATCCTATGGAATCCTGGGGTTTGCAGTTTAGGGAGGGGCCTCAAGGCTTCTCTCTAAACTGCAAACCCCAGGATCCCATAGGATGTCGAAAGTGGAATAATAACACTATAACAGCCTAGTGTGGAAATGGCCTATGTCTCATGCTTGCCTGTTGTACAGTGGTTATTGCCCTGTGCAATCTCCTAGAAAGTGAAACAGCTTGTGTAGATTGATACCTGTAAAGTGAGTCCTTGATATCTTCATAATCCTGGCTTTGAGATGCACAAGAAGCCACATGTCTTTCTCTGCGAGAGCATTTATATTCATCTTAGAGCATTTCCACACTATACTGTTCTAGTGCTATTATTCCACTTTCAACATCCTGTGGAATTCTGGGCTTTGCAGTTTACTGAGGCCAAAGAGCTCTCTGGCTGGGAATTCTAAATGCCTCACCCTAAGCTGCAAACCCCAGGATTCCATAGGATTTTGAAAATAAAATAATAGCACTATAACAGCATAGTGTAGCAATGGTCTCAGTAGACCAAAAAATCTCTTTCAGTTACTGTGTCTTTGGCTACAGTCCATCCAGAAGTAAACATGGCTGAACTGAATGTTACTTATTTCTAAGTAGACATGTACAGGATTGCACTATTGATTGACTATTTTTAGAAGAAAAAAAAAGGAAGAAAGTAACTTTAGGTCAAAGGTGTGAAGCCTCCTGCACATGTTCAGAGACAACTGGGCCTTAGGTTCATTAAAGAAACCCCTCAGAAGCCAATTCCTTTTTCAGCTGAGCAGTCAATATTCTGAGGTAGGAGGAAAAGAGCACCTCTCTACCCCAATTTGCCTCTCCATCTACCACCAAGTTTCTTCCTCTTTGCTTTACTGCTCTCCTGTCCCTGATCTTTGTCTCATGGCAGTGACACTGGCAGAGGTCATGGACAAGGGAGGGAACAAGGTCAAGTGAAGTGATGCAAGTGAGAGGAGGGCAGGAGGCATAGCAGTGCTGTGTAAGGTACAAGGGAGGAAGTGTGGCAACATGGGGTGAGGCGAGGCATAAGAAAGCATAGGCAGCACAATGGTAAGGCATGAGAAAGAAGACAAAGGAACGGTGACGTGATGTGAGGGCAATGAGAGATCAGAGGACAGGAGGCATGATGGTAGACTGCAAAGAACAAGACCCCCAGCAGTATATAGTGGGGCAAGTGGAAAGGGGCAGAGGCATGCTGGTGAGATCCAAGATATAAGGCA
Source organism: Cyclura pinguis (assembly GCA_030412105.1). Lineage (NCBI taxonomy): Eukaryota > Metazoa > Chordata > Lepidosauria > Squamata > Iguanidae > Cyclura > Cyclura pinguis. The sequence continues at coordinate 189,388,851 of CM059601.1, forward strand.
GTGTAGTAACACAAGGTAAGAATAGGGGAGAAAAGGCATGAAGCAGAGGATGCCAAGTGCAAGAAATGACAGGAAAATGATGCAAGGTAAGGCAAGGGGCAAGAGTGGGTGGGAGGCACAGCCATGTCACAATGCCTTTTTGTTTTTTTAATGTTGCTGTTATTGTTGTTCACTTGCTTGAATATTTGGTACATGTCTTGGAGTGAAGTGATGCTTACATCTCTTTTTTCATCCCTTTGCTGCTACAGTCTGTAAGTGTCTTGCATATGCTGCTCTGAAAGGTGTGTTTGCAACTCTTTTTGTCTGGTGTCTAATGCAAATACAGCAAACATTGATTTTGATGCCTGAAGCTGGATTTCAAACTTAGTGGAGTCATCAGACCTGGGAAGCAATACCTGTTGAATATCTGCAACTCCCACAGCTGGTTAAAGCACGGGGACCTGTGAGGGAAGAGATGATAAAAAGGAGGTACAGAAAGTATTTTAGGGGGAACACAGAAAACACCATGGAAGGGACATGTGGTCCATGGTCCATAGGTTGTACATCTCTAAAGAATGCTCACATTCTATTTCTTATATTAAAATATCTTTGATAAACCTTTCCATTCAAACATTTTGAATGGAAAATTAATGAGCAGAGGCCAGGCCACCTTATGATTGTGCAATAAGCAAAGATATCACTGATAAAGCTTCTGAGGCCTAGATAAAACTGATACATGGGACTAGTTTGGATTCACCTACTAGTGACCTATCCCTACTGTATAAATTTTGAGGTTCAAAAACTGACCTAGGATAGTTACTGTCATAACCATATTATTATTTTTTAAAATCTTGAGGCTGCTTAAGATAAAATCCAAGTCCTATAGATTTTCTGCAGTATTTTGTAGCTATTCAAGTTGTACATCTATGAAAAGGTTATGATGGAGGCATCATATATATATATACATATCATATCATATCATATCATATCATATCATATCAAGTTATACTCTTGACTCTGTTCGAACACGGTATTAAAGAGGTCAAAGCCCCCTCCAAAAGCAGCAGAATTCAAGAGGCACAAAGATTTGTAATACACCCTCATCTGCTGGCCCTTCTACACTGAAATCAATGCTCTTGCATCAACTTTGAGACTCCAGGCGCTCCTAAAACTAAAACCATCTGCTGAGATTTTGCAGAGATGGCCGTCAAGCTGTAAAGACTTATATCTCCAATGCTAGAGAATTTTTTTTTTTCAAAAACATCCATCTATGTGAATTTAATCAGTGTTTCAAAGGATGGGAAGCAGAAGACAGCTCATCCCAGGACCCTGGATTTTGACCTCTTGCTTTCCAGTGCTGGCTACTGGGCCATCATGTAAATCTACCTCTGTTAGTGTGTTTGCATGTAATTCATAATCATCCACATTTTCCTTTTGTTTACTTGTTGCTAGCTCACTTGAAGAAAATTATAGAAAGGGATAGACGACTGCCTTTAGGATATATGTGTCACATACATATTCAGATGCCAAATGGGTTCCATACACACAGCAGCAAGTCTTTAGTGGTGAGTGTATTCTATATTTTGGGATGATTTAATACAGACAGTACTTTTCAACTACGCTTGACAGTAATCATCACATAGACTCTGACTATGGATGTAATATTTCATTATTTCATTTGGTTACCATGGTATATCACGCTGCTCAGAAAAGTGATTGTTTTCTCAAAATGTTGTCACTAAACTTCTGCACCCGTTTGAGCAGTGGGAAGGCATAGTGGAACACTGCTGTGGCCTCTGAGGAGGAGAAGAGAAGAAGGGCAGAGCTCCATTGTGACTGGTACTCAGCAACTGGTGAGAAACACTTCCTCCATGTTCCAGATGCCACTGTTGTGACTTCTGATGAAGACAGGAGCAGCTAAATATATCTCTGTTGTGCCTTGGTGCCGGCAGCTTTAAAGAACCCCTTCTGCCATATTCCAACTGCCAGTTTCGTGACCTCTGACGGGGAAGTTGCTATAGGAAGGTACAGCTGAACTAAATTCCCATTCTACCATTCTCTGTTCTTGGTTACATCCTATTTAGATTGTAAGCCTGAGGGGAGGAAATTGTCAAAATGGTAAATCACTTTGGGAACCTTTGTGGTTGAAGGGTGGAGGCATAAATATTCTAAATAAATAAATAAGATGGAAACAAAAAGGCAGCAATCTTTTCCTGACTTTCGTAGACATCTTTTGCTAGTTTTGTGGTCTGAAGGCAAGACAATGAGATGCTCTTTTTGACTCTGTGCTAGAAAATTATGAGCTAGATGTTTATATGATAAAATGGTTGATTTTTTTTAAAAAATAATAGCCTCAAAAATGAGGACACTGAAGCAAAACTGAGTCCAAGAAGTGAATCTGAAATTCTTTAAGATCTGCATACCCAGATCACTTGTGGTATTTCATTATATCTCATGGAACTTGACTTAAGTCTGTATGTTTACATTTTTTAAAAAATAATTAGCTGAAGTTCTATTTCTGAGCAGCCAATGTAGTTAGTTGCCATTGTAGCTATGAATTTTTAAAAGTAACTCTGTACTTTACTTTCCCTGATTCTCAAAAATAATTAAAGACTTCTATTTAGCTACTCTTACAAACTTCGAATGCAGAGCTATTGCACAAAACACATCTCCACACATTCCCATCCCATTTACATCATCAAGAGAACAAGGCAGCAGCGTGAGGCATAGGATGAACCAGCACTTATACCAAAATTGACTTTATCAATTAAAGCGATGCAACAGGAGTGAAATCATCCATCATCAAATACCACTATAATAGTTAAGGCTTACTTATAGCAAAAAGGAATTAATTATAATTAACTAGTTATTTCTAAGCTTTGATCTTGTCTGCATTCAGATCTGGGGGCTGAAAGGAAATATCTTTATTAGCTTATGTTGAACATTACTTCACTAGTGGCAGCATTCAGGAAGAGCAATGACATTGCTTCTGTAATCTATGCTGTTCAGTCATATCTGAGTCTAAATATGTAACGTCTAAACAATTTCAAAAGGGTTTTTAAAATGGCTTAAGAAGACAGGCATATGTTTAGCTTTGAAAGATCACTACCAAAGAGAACTCCATATTAAGTTTTTTAGTAGTTTTCCATTCTATTGCTTCAAGATGCACTTTGGATTAATATTAACAGGAATCCTGATTTCAGTTTCAACTCCCAAACCAGGTCCTATTTATATAAAATATAAAATATGGGATCTAGACAGGCAGTTAGGCAAGCATGTCTTTTCCAAATGTGAAAGCCTGCATTTGATTATCTTGGATATTTGGAACAAGAAGGCCGATGCCAAGGAAAACATGTAAACTATTTTGAGGACCCAGTTAGCTTTAAACTTGTGCATGGCTAGGCAGTATTTATGTATATGTATGTGTAGGTTGTAAAGCTATTGCTGCTTGCCAAACTTTAAGCAAATTCTTTTTATATTCTACAAATGAGACAAAGTCTAGTTAGGATATTGACATGCTCCATATGATCATTCTTTGCATGACTTGATGGATGTGCTGCAAGCAGGTGGTTGGAAGACCCTCTGCTTTACCTTCCACAAGTTTTCATTCAATGGAGAAATGACTGTTTCATTCCAGGGCCTATGAGCTACATCTGAGGTAATATTCACTTTTTCTTTTCTTTTGGAATTTATTTCAAGTTTCCTATAGCATTCAAACACTGACATAGGATTCAAAGAACTTGGTGGCTTAGGACCGAAATTTCATCCATATGTTGTAAGCCATAGGGGAAAAGAACATAGTTCTGCTGACTGAACTCTCAGAAAAAGGAGACGGCAAGCTTACTCCAGCACCAAAACCCAGATTGTTAAGAGTTACACAATGAAAGCCCTGGTTTGGATAGATGAATATGTCAATTTTTCTATCTCATTAGATCTCAAGTTATTTTCATCCCAAGTATGGGAAGAAAACCCTTGTCCATTTTGGTAAATCTGAGCAAAAATGAAGTGGAGTTATATCTTTACCCATTCTTGTCACCAGGTGGCTAACAGGGATGGGAGAGATTTGTTCCTGAAACCTTGGAGAAATGCTCCCAGTAGTGGGAAACAGTGTTGAACTAAATGAACGGGTGCTATGATTCTCTGTAAAGCAGGCTCTCTTGTTCCTTGTCATCTATATGGGAAATACAGTCCAGATCTCTGTTTTCATCTACGTTAGGGAGATATTTCTTTCTCACATACCATCTTCTTAGGCTTTTTGTATTCTGAGAACATAATACACAATAGTAATGGCCAAGAGTGCAATCCTAGGCATGTCTTCTCAGAAGTAAACTCAGACAAATTCAATGGGATCGATTTAAAGGATTTTAATGTCATATTTTACAATAGAAGTTTGTGGTTCACAATTAAACTGCTCCAACAATAATTATGAAGTCCAATAATTAAAGTCACAATAATTCAAATATTTTAATATCAAAATATAATATGAGCAGTATTAAAAAAACATAACAGCAAGCATGATATCAGGGCCATTTCTGCACTAGACTGTTCTAGTGCTGTTATTCTACTTTCAATATCCTTGAGGCCTCTCGCTAAACTGCAAGCCCCAGGATTCCATAGGATATTGAACATGGAATAGTAGCACTAGAACAGTTTAGTGCAGAAATGGCCCAGGTGATAAATATTCCAAAATAATTAAAACGAGAGTAACAATGATTAAACAAACCAATTGCTAACCAAAGATTGTAAATAGTTTATTGTTAATTGCTATCAAACTGGGTTTGAATTATGGCAACAGTGTGAATGAGAGACCCCAAAGATAGCTCGACTCAGGCCGTGAAGATTCAGGACTGTGGCTGCCTTGACTGAGTCTATCCATTTGTAATGGGGCCTTACTCTTTTCCCACTGCCACCAACTTTACCAAGCATTATTGTCTTTTCTAATGAATCATGTCGTTTCATGACATGGCCAAAGTATGATATTTGGCCATTTTGGCTTCTAGAGAGGGGTTTCACTTGTTCTAGGATCCATTTAGTGACCATTTTGGCAGTCCATGGTATAGAAAGAAACCTCCCCAGCACACACTTCAGGTGCGTTGATTCAAATAGATTTATCAAAAACAAGTGGCCAGACTAAATTTATCTCTTTTTCTGATAGAGTTACTAGCTTTGTAAATGAAAGGAGTGACGTGGACATAGCATATTCTTGACTTCAGTAAGGCTTTTGACAAAGTCCCCAATGATATTCTTGCAAACAAACTAGTAAAATCCAGGCTAGACAATGCTATTGTTAGGTGGATTTGTAATTGATTGACCAACTGAATGCAAAGCATATTCACCAATTGCTCCTCTTCATCCTGGAAAGAAGTGACTAGCGAGGTGCCACAGGGTTCTGTCTTGGCTCCACTGCTATTCAACATCTTTATCAATGACTTGGATGATGGAATAGAGGGCATGGTCATCAAATTTGCAGATGACACCAAATTAGGAGGGATAGCTAATACCACAGAGGACAGGATCAGAATTCAAAATGACCTTGACAGATTAGAGAACTGGACCAAAACTGACAAAAAGAATTTTAAAAGGGAGAAATGTAGGGTACTATACTTAGAAAGAAAAAAAAAATGAAATGCACAGATATAAGATGGATGACACCTGACTTGATCACAGGACATGTGAAAGAGCTTTAGGGGACTTAGTAGACCACAAGCTGAACATGAATCAGCAGTGTGATGGAGCAGCAAATAAAGCCAATGCAGTTCTGGACTGCATCAATAGGAGTCTAGTGTTTAAATCAAGGGAAGTAGGAGTACATCCCTATCCTCCTTTGTTTGGACCCTGCCTGGAATGCTGTGTCCAGTTCTGGACACCACAGTTCAGGAAGGATATTGACAACCTAGAACATGTTCCGAGAAGGGGAAGCAGAATGGTAAAAGACCTGGAAATCCTGCCCTATGAGGAGTGGCTTAAGGAACAGGGTCTGTTTATCCTGGAGAAGAGAAGGTTAAGAGGTGACATGATAGCTATGTTTAAATATTTGAAAGGCCTAGTCATATGAAGGTTGCAGCAAGCTTGTTTTCTGGTGCTTCATAGGCTAGGACACAGAGCAATGGATTCAAACTACAGAAAAAAAAAAGATTACATCTAAACATTAAGAAGACCTTCCTGATGGTAAGAGCAGTTCAGCAGTAGAATATGCTGCCTTGGAGTGTGGTGGAGTCTCCTTCTTTGTAGGTTTTTAAATAGAGGCTAGATGGCCATCTGTTGGAAATGCTTTGATTGTGTATTCCTGCATGGCAGGGGGTTGGACTTGATGGCCCTTGTGGTTTCTTCCTATTCTATGATTCTATGATTCTCCTCATCAGTTTTCTTCACTGTGCAGTGTTCACAACCATATGTTCCCAACCCTCCTAAGAGAACATAAGAAGGGATTAAAATATATTTCTTAAGGGTGTGAGTTCCACCCATTGGTATGAAGAAGAGCCACCCTTCAGAAGCCATGTCTTACATTCCTGTTAACTTGATTATAATGATTGGTGCTTCTTTGGGCAGAGTTTTGGTGAGCAATGTCAAAGCACAGGTATTTGTAACTTCCAGGTAAGTTGGTATAGTATTACAATCCAAATGCCTAATAACAGCTACTCTGTCTTCCCAATATGTATAGCTATTAGCATTCAGTAATATAATCGCTAATCTTGTCTTATGTTTATAGAATTAACATGGCTCACTCAGTTATTGACTGGCCACAAGCAAATTCACCCTAATATGGGCTCCAGTGTTTTCTGCTCATAATAGTATCTCAATACTCTCCAGTGTAAAATATGGACTTCCTTAATGTGCCAAACACTGGGTTCCCATTTTTCCTTCTCAAAATGACCACAGATACTGTAACAGCTGCAATGAATTCTTGAACAAGCCAGGGGAAAGATGCAAAGGATGAAATTCTTTACCTAATGGAAACCAGGACTTGAAAAACTGAGCCAGATAAAGCAAAGTTTGGACCAACCCAATGAGACAAATCAACTGTATAATGAGGCTTAGCCACCTCTTTGTATTCTCTGTAAGCAATCCTGAGGAAAATGAAGCAGCCAGAAGGATTGTTAAATGAATATTATGTGAAGTACTTTCCAGCATCCAAAGTCTTTAATGCTTACATTGGGAGCCAAAATTGAAGTCTCATTGAGTTCAACAGAAGAGAGAGCACATCCTTCACTTTCCCATTGCCTGGACTGCACCTGGTCTCTGATGAGTACAGTCTGGCAATTAAGTGCTGCATGTTTAAGACTTTGCAATGGATTTACACAGTGTGAGATTCCAATCTGTTTGTAACATAATTCTAAATTTCCCCCTCTTGCTATCACCTTTTATAGAGTACAACACGGTCCTATGTATTTTACTAGGAAGTAAATCCCATCATGTTCAATGGTACTTATTTTATAAGAAATGCATTTCGGACTGTAAGCTTAATTTCTACCAGGAATTAGTAAACTCCAGTTTCTGCCCCTCTTTTCACCTCATAACAACTTTGTAGGGTAGGTTTGGCTGACTTGCTTGCTTACTACATTTATATACTGCCATTCAGCCAATGTCTTCAAAGTGGTTCACAGTTTGAAATTATGACTTACAATTTAGTAGACATAATGCTAAAGGGAGAAGGCAAGGGAGGGAAAAGAGGGGAAAAAGTAATTCTGTGGATGTTTCCTCAGAAATGAATCCTCCCCCCCCCCCAAGTGTACCTTTCGCTCTAGAAGCCTGCTTAGGATTGCACCTTCTGGTATTACGTACACTGCATGGGACAGTTCTGAGAAAAAAGGAGGAACCAAATGGGAGTTACAGATAAGCTGATGAATGGTATTTCCCTGTCTCATTGCTTTCCTCTGAGGCCATGAGCATCACAGATAACTGAGGTTTTCCTACATTGGACTTCCCACACTGAAAATGACCACTTTAGCCATCATTATGATCTACAGTGTGGCCCCAGACCATATGAAATAATATTCCATCTCAGCATAAGTAGACATTCTTCCCCTCATATGCAATAAATTTCCTACTGGAATAATACAGTCATAGGACTATAGAATTGGAAGGTCAGTAGTTCAACTCCCTATGAGTATAGGAATGCACAACTAAAGCATTTCTGATATATAGACATTAGAATTCTTCATAAAAAAAACCAAACTAGCGTAGGAGAGTCTGAGGTAATCTGTTCTACTATGGAATTGATCTTACCATCAGGAAGTTCTTTCTAATGTGTTGCTGTGATTCCCCGTTCTTGTCATTAAATCAGTTGGTTTTGATTGTTCTCTTCGGAACAACAAAAAACAAACTTGCTCTACCTTCCATGTGACAGCATCTCAGATATTTGAAGAGATTATCATGTCACCTTGTCACTTGGTCGCTTCCTAGACCAAATATACCCAACTCCCTTAACCTCACAGAGCTTGGTTTCCAGACACTTTACCATCTTGGCTACCTTCTCTGGTTATATTCCAGCTTGTTGACATCCTTCTTGAAATATGGTGCCCTGAATTGGACACAGTACCATGGCTGAAGTCTAACCAATGTAGAATACAGTGTTGGTATGTTCCTTGATCTGGACACTACATATTTGTCGATGGAACCTAGAATGGTACAATCTTCTTTTATACATTCTATAAGCAAGTCTTTATCATTCCCTTTTAAAAATATCAGTAAAGGATAGAATAATAGACATGTATAGTTGGAAAGGGAGAACCAGCATGGTGTAGTGATTTGAGTATTGGACTATGATCTTGGAAAACAGGGTTTAATTCCCTGCTTGGCTATGGAAACCTACTGGGTGACCTTGGGTATGTCACATACTCAGTCCCAGAAAACTCCATGATATGCTCACTTTAGGGTCACCATAAGTTGGAAACAACTTGAAGGTACACAAAAACACAAATAGTTGGAAGGGACCCCAAGAGTCATTTAATCCAATGCCTCTCCTGTGTAGGAATCCATAGCAAGTACTTAAGCTCTACCATTTGAATTCTTAGTTGAGCTGAGATCCATACTTCCATACTTTTGCTACTTGTACCCATTTACTGTAGCCACTGGGTGAAATTTGCCACTGGATCAGTCTTGGCACTGGACTTTACTTAACAATTAATACTCAGAGGGACATATCCCAATCCAAAGGCTGTTGGGTACCATTCTTAATGTGCCTTGGATTAGGTTCATAATGTGTAAATGATCCTTGAATATGTAAAGCAGTTTTTTTTAAAGTTTTCATTGATTTCTTTAACTTGCCCTGAACTGACAAGCACTGGTCTGGTTTATGCACATAGTAGTCCTACATTGTGCAGCATAAGTGTAACTATTGGCTCAAACAGGAGTGAAGGGAAGGAATATCAGCAAAAGAGTAAAATAAGTAATTATAACAAAAATGATCTTCTTTATTGCACATAGCACCTTGATTATGAAAGAAAGGCAATATATAGATTCCTAAGTGACTCAGCTTATTTCAGTTCCCCATCCCCATGTTTTGGACTGCAACTCCCACAGTCATTTACCATTTACTATGTTGGGTGAGCCTGAAGCAATTTGTAAGCTAAAACATCTGGAGGGCCAAAGATATTGAAACCCTGATGGGTAACTTATGAATTGGCCACATTTCATTTGAAGGGGTCCAAGGCATTATAAACTTCTTAGCATTGTACCTTGTCTAATAAATGGATGCGGAGTTTGTCATGCACTGGACCTCTTTAGCCATTTAGGCCATTTTCAGCCTACACTGTTATAGTGTTATTATTCCGCTTTCAACATCCCAAGGAATCCTGGAGTTTACAGTTTAGGGATGGACATTTAGAATTCTCAGCTCTTTGGCCTCAGTAAACTACAAACCCCAGAATTCTCCAGGATGTTGAAAGTGGAATAATAGCACTATAACAGGGTAGGGTGGAAATGGCCTTAATCACCAGCTCAGTGGTTTGAAAAAGACCCCAGCACTCTTGTTCTCTTCAATTTACTGCTAGTATATCTATAGTCTTGTTTGTTATCTTCCCTACAATCTAGCACAGAGATGAAATCAAATTATAGGTTTCAATATCACTAATTTGCCATGGTTTCTGATTCTGTTATTAAAATAAAACCAATGTATTGATTGAAACAGAAATTCATTCTAAGCATTTTCAGGATCAGTGTGGTAAATGTACTCTGCCTCTTCCCCCCTCTCTTTTATACACGCACATACACAAACACACACACACATGGAAAGGAAGATTGTACATTGATTACTTATGATATCCAGAGCTGTGTACATGAATTTCAGGCTAGTGAATGGAACACATATTTCCTGTAGTGTTATTAAAATCTGAAAAAAATCATTGCCAGATAATAAAGTAAGCTGATATTTATTCTCAACTCAATTTAATAGTTTCCAGATAATCTTAATTTTTTAGTTTTGAGTGATATATACACATTTTACTTACTATCAATAATTATAAATTCTGTCGAACTCAGTCTTATAAATATAATTTTGTGCTGTATAATGACTGTTAGTAGAAAATATTTTTAAAGTAAGGAAAATCTGAGGAAGAGTAAATTAAATCTATATTACTAGGCTTCAGATTTTCTTTTTCATTGCAGCAATCCAAAGCTCAGGTTTCTGCCAAATGTAGATTCTGGCAAACCTGAACAGTCTTAAATAGTGATCACATCTGCTGTGAATATTTGGCTATTGATAAGCAATAGCATCATTTTAGGGAGCAAGCAAATGCTGATGTTCCTCAAAGGCAATTCCTGACATAGTCTGGAATTTGGCATAATTTTCAATCATCTGACTGTACTTAACACTTCAGAGGGAATCAGGTGAAGAATAACTGTTCTCAGTTATTGATGAATGCATTTTTATAGTCATAATCTTCATTAGCGTTTTTTATACTGGTCCTAAACACGTGTACTTGGAAAATTACTTCAGTGAAAGGCAATGCCAAAGAAAAGTATATGTAGAATTATAGCTGGAATACATAGGCTGCTTTTCTATTGCCATTTCCCATTTATTTATTTAGATGTGACCTTTCTTCTAATGATTACGAATTCATTTTTAAAGAAATCTTTATAAAATCACAACAAACAACAACATAGGTATACTATCCGACTCCTTGAATCTGCACAGTATACCTGGATAGACAAACAGGTTTGAACTGTATTCCAAAAAAGACTATAATATCAGCATTATTCACTCTGTGGTCAGGTTTGAAAAATTATGGTGCCCCAAGACAAAACTGTTTCTCTCCTATTTAGCGCAGAATGTGCCATGGATTAAAAAATAAAGTTTTCTATACAGTTCACAGTTGTAGCAGTTACATATTAATTTCTCTCCCATGGCTCCCTCCAACGGAATCTTGGGATCTGTAATTTGGTGAGCAACTTAGAATTCTCTGCTGGAGTGCTCTGATGCTAGACCTCAAACAAAAATGAACTAGAGCTAGGAGAGAACTCTATATTTATTGCTAGACTACAAGTCCCAGGTTATTGTATGATGGAGACATGACAATTAAAATAGTTTCAAAGTACTATGATGGTACAATGCATGTCCTTTGAGGAGATGTGCAGGGATCCAACAAATGGAGCAAATTCATTTTCATTTAAATCAGCACACTGCACCATTTTGGATTTGATGCTGTATATTGTAAGCTGCTTTGAATCCCATTCAGGAGAAAAGCGGGATATATAAATCAAATCAATCAATCAATCAATGATTTCTGGAATTACTTGTAATATGATACTGGAATTTCTACTTGGAAAAGGAAATCTCTCTCTCTCTCTCTCTCTCTGCCCTTTGTTTTTGGAGCCATGACTAGTGATGAGAGTCAAATTATATTTATAGCTTAATTGAGATGATGTCACACTAGGGAACTGCAAATACCAGTTGGAAATGTGAGCAACAAGAAGGGACATTTAGTCATATGTGGTGGACTTGTGACAAAGCCAAAAAATACTGAGTGCAACATACATATGTTGATTCAGAGAGTTTTGAAGATTAAATAACAGTTCAAACTGGAATTGTTCTTTCTTCTGGGACTGCCAGACAAACATTTTGACAAGAGCTATGAGAGAGTATTCCCAATACAACAGCAAGACCTGTTGTTGCCCTGGGATGGACGAACAATATTTTAAGGAAGATTGGTTGTTAAAAGTGAATGAAACTTAGCTACAGATTATGGATTTTCAAAAATAAATTACAAATATAAAAAAGTGGTCCTAATTCTAACATGATAGATAATACATACAGTCAGCCCTCCACATTTGCGGGTTTCACTTTTGCAGATTTGATTATTCATGGATTATTTGCTGTCACCTCTGCTGCCTCCCTATGCCATTTTTAATAGGGACTGCAAGCCTCGTGAGACTAAGAAACTGGTGTGGGGCAGCAGTGGAGGTGGCAGTAAGCCCCACCAGCCAGCCACTTCTGCCTTGTGAAGGAACTCTGATGCCTCAAAGGAATCCATGGTGGGTTGAATATGGTGATCATACTGTTTTGTTTGTTAAATATGGTTTGGGAGGGCCTAGAGTTATTCACAATGTTTCCGCTTCCACAGGGGTCCTGTGCCTCTAAACCTAGCGAATGTGGAGGGCTGACTGTATTAAAGATTAATGCTGTGATAGGATTAAATCAAGAATGTTTTGAAAAGCAGACATGTACAGTCCTCCCTCCATATTTGTGGGTTTGACCTTTGTGAGTTTGATCTGTGAGGCTCCTGCTTGCTTCCTCCTATTCTCCCCCTTCCACTTCCTTGCCTTTTGCTCAGGTGCATGGGAGGAAGGCATGGGGCTTACCCCTCCCATTGTTTGGCCTCTTGCATGACAGCGTGGAAGAAAGGCACATGCACCCAGGAAAAAGGCAAGGCAATGTCTTCTCCTCTTGCAGGCCTTTCTCATTCCATTTGCTTGCATTTTGCTTGCCTTTTGCATCTGTGCCTGAGAAAAAGGGAAGAGAATGGGAAGGTGGAACCTGGACATGGGAGGGGAAGCATTCACTAAGCTGGAGGGAGGTTTTTTTTTTTTTAATGTTTGCAAGGGTTCTGTGCCCTGAACCTTCATGAAAATTGAGGGGCCACTGTATACTGCCCCTTTGTTGATATAAAACTATTGGAAAGAAAAGAGGAGCTCAATTCTTTAATTATTTTTCCTTTCAGAAGAGGAAGGAAAATCCTAGGGTTTGTTCCTCTACAAGCCACTTTTATTTTGGAGATCTGTATAATGTTTTCTCCATCCCAAAATATTTCCTGGAAACTTCTGGAATTTATCAAGGTCCTTTAATTCCTTCTTCTCATGTCAGTTTAAATTTAAGGCAGTGTTTTTCAAAATGAAATGTACCTCTGCTTGGCTGTCTGTTTGTATTATCCTGGAACTAGCTGTGATGGCCATCACCAGTAAACGCACCTATTGTTTTCAGGACACAGATTCAATAGAGATCAAGTGGGAGAAAGGAATGTTTGCACCAAAACAAGACAACCTTAATGTTTAATTCATGTAATATTGGTAAAGCACTTTAGCATTTTGACTACAATTCCTGAATAACAACAACAACAACAACAATAGTAGTAGTAGTAGTAGTAGTAGTAGGGGAAAATCAATTTCTGAAATGTTTCATGACTCTAGATGTGACACATGATCAATGGGAGGTGGGAGGGAGGTAAACCTGAGATTTCTCAAGTAAGTTTGGATGCAAATCTGGGAATACACAGGTACAATCAAAACAAAAATAACTGGAAACTCTTGATGCTACGAGAAATTTTTTTTCCTCTTTGGATGAGCACCATATCTGTGTTGTTACAACCTTGAGTCTCACTATTTTCCAGAATTCATTGCAAATAACACTTTATCTCCAGTGTGGCAAAAGAATTTGAAGCACCAGGGACCTTTAAAAAAGTACTAAAGACTTATCTCCTCAGGCAGGCCTACCCAGTCTAGTTTTAATTGTGCTTTTAATTATATTTTTATAATTATAAGTTATTTTAATTGTACTTTTAACTATGATATGTTTTATATTTGTATTAACTGTTCTATGTATATTTTAACTACAACTTTTAACTCCATCTGTTCTCTACTCTGTCTCCAGACTTGGGGACAGGCGGGGAACAAATAATTTTTTTATTATTACTTGTTGTTATTATTTAATGGTTAAGTGACTTCCCCCATCTTTTCAGTAAAATAGCATCCTAATCAGCAGAAGAATGCCCATATAAATGTACAACTGGGCACAAACTGGGATGAATATGAGAAATTCTGTCCTCTTTGCCTTTAAGGAATTCTTTGAAAACCACAGAATATATTCATTTTCACAAAGTACTCATGTGTCATTTAGAAATCTTTCAGATCTTACAAGTTCTTATATAACTACTCTTCTAGATAAATGAGGTAACATTTTTCGAACAGTAATATTTCATAGTGATAAGAAAGGTAGCATCTTATTACCAGGTCAATACTGAGTGGAAGTTCCTGATCAGTATCTTTTGATGGACCATCTGATACATTCAGTATTGTTGTTATGTGCCTTCAAGTTGTTTCTGACTTATGGAGACTTTACAGTGAACCTATCATGGGGTTCTCTGGGGCCGAGTGTGTGTGACGCACCCAAGGTCGCCCAGTGGTTTCTGTGGCCAAACGGGGAATTGAAGCCTGGTCTCCAGGTTCATAGTGCAATGCTCAAACCACTATACCACCTGGATTTTATTAGCAAAATGAAAAGAGAATGTGTCCAGTTTCTAAAACAGATAGAACAAAACTGATGTAGACGTTCTCTCTGTAGCTAGCACTCATGATTCTTTTCTTAGTTTTCTTAGTAAACATGTTCCTTTCTGGCACAGATTCACACTCAGAAAATTATTCCACACTTGAGACCTACAATATCAAGGAACATCCTGTTCACGGAAGAGAGCAGAAGATGAATTGTAGTGAAAACTTAATAGAGCAAACATAGTTTAGGATATTTCAGCTGCTGACCAATATACTGCATTGAGATTTTGTTGTTGAAAAGCAGTGAAATACCTATACTATAAAGTGCTTACTTTTTTAATTATGTAACCCACATGCTTGATCACAGAATCACAAATCTTGATGTGTTAACAACAAAAGCTACAGAAAGACTTTGCACACAATCTATCATCTACTTCAGCCACTTCATGAACAAACATTTTGGACTTCTGGATTTTCTCTGGAATGCACGCTGATGAATGAGTTTTGAAAAAAATTGTCACATTTGACTTAGGTTAAAAACAATCTGGAAAGAGCAAGAAGGAAGCGCAACCTAGTACAGGATCAGCTGGGGCCACGCATTGCTCCATGACTTCCTCCTTAGCCTTCCTCTAGGTGAAACACCTGAACCCCAAGTGCAACCCAACAGCCGCGTTGGTCCCCATTTAGTCATTCACTAGAAGGCAGACCCTAGGAACCCCCTCCTAAGTTGCAGGACTTAGCGAGGGCCAAGTCCCCAGGCCAGTCCCAAGACTAGTCTTCTTCTCTTCTGGGTCACCGGACTTAAAGGATGATTCCAGAGCCCTCCCTTTCACCAAAAAAGTGCCAAAGTGTTCACTATAACTGCTACTTTTCTCCTCCTCTTTCATCCCCCCACTACCTGCCAAGTAACCTCTTATTTAAGGACCTTGCCAATTGTCAAAGTCCCCCAAATTTACAGTGTGGCTTAGGAATGGAAAAAAAAAATGAGTACAAGGGAAAAAATTCCTACCAGGCTTTAAAGCAATCAGCAAAGCTCACATTGTACTGGAGGAGGGAGGATGGATTGATTTTAGCAGCCAAAAGAGGATGTGAAGGATGCAGGAGGACCTTAAATATCCTCTGACCCCACCTCCCCCATGCTCACTGTCCAGGTGCAATTGTGTCTGATGTCAAAACACTTGACCTTTCTTCACTGCAGGCCAACAAAGGCAGTCCTTGCCCCACAGCACCTTGTACTGTGCAGGTCTAGGGCTCCATGCTCTTGGTTACTTATGGTAGAATAACTAGGTCTGACTGTAAGTACCTCCAGTGTAAGCACCTCTTTGTGTTCACTATCTCCTTAAGCAATGATTTCCCCCCAGATGTGCTGTATGGTTTGGTGGGACAGCTTCACCTTTTGACACTAGGGTTCATCTGGGCAACCTCAGTTACACAGTCACCAAGTTAGCAAAGCTTTGGAGACATTTCATGAATATATCATGAATGCGCATAGTGCTCCAGGATATGAATGTGCATAGTGCTCCAGGATATGAAAATATCATAATGCTACGTGGGCATTGGAGGATTTAGTTCATGATGCTTACACAATGAACTTCTGGCTATGAGGCCTTTGCATCTTGTGCTGGAATTAGCTTTCTGTCCCTGTGTAAGGATCTTACATAATCCTATCTCCTGCTTTCAAGTAGGTGATGGAATCCTGAAGATCATCTGACTGCCTCCACTGTTTTTAAGCCTGTGATTCAGTAATTCAGTGGAAGTTACTGGGGAACTTAATTTATACCTCCATGTCTGAGTCTGCAGAGGCTATTCCTTCCCACTCCTTTATGGAAAATGAGATTTCCTATACACATGTGTGCACACACACACTGAGCAATGCATGTGAAGAGAGTGTAGAAAGAACAGATCTCTAAAAGGAAAAGCTTTTGTTCTAAGCAAGCAATCTACATTGGCGAAAGAATATGACATACATGAAGGCAAAGCTATAAACAAAGCATAAGTCATATTAGGCCAAGGTTTAAAAGAACACAAGTCCCTAAGGCAGCTAGCTAAAACATTTTTGAGGCTTTTAGAACTTCTTAGAAGTATCTCAAAGCTTCTCACCTCATCTCCAAGCTGGTCTTCCTGAGTAGGCAATTGTATATCATGATCTCTGTTGCTTTTTATGACGTTGACCACAGTAAATGTAATTTAAACCCAACATCTCATTAACTCTTTGTTTACATTAAGAGGAAACTATGTCCCTCAGCTATGTTGCTCAGATAATGAGTACAGCCTAGTATAACACCCTGTTCAGTATATGTGAAGCATAACCATTATTTCTCAGTTTACCAGCTGGGAATAATTTTGCATTTCATATTTCTCCAGCCTTTTTTTAAGCTTTTCTCAAAAGCTGTAAAGATGTGCAATTTTAAATTGTTTGTTCCTCCAGTGGAAAGCAGAGCTAGCAATAGTGATCTTCATTTACCTTCCACCTTCTTCTCTGATGTAGCTATAGAGTGAGCAGCAGAAGAGAGCCAGTGGTGTAGTGGTCTGAATGTTGCACTATGACTCCTGAGACCAGGATTGGCCATGGAAAGCCACTGGGTGACCTTGGGCATGTCACACACTCTCAGCACCCTAAACCCTATGATAGGTTCACCTTAGAGTCACCATAAGTCAGAAATAACTTGAAGGCACACAACAGCAATAAATACAATCCTCTGCTGCAATCTCCCTTCCTTTTAGCTACAACATAGCCATATGGGGGGCAGGAAAAATGGTGACTGAGGGAAGCAGGAGTAGTCTTCAAGTCTGTTCAAAGATTCAGGGGACAAGCACAAAAAGGAGACTTCAAGAGAGTTTTCTGACACTTGATATGCCTGCTTTTATCAACCCCTCTCTGTTTTTGAACATTCCTCCACCCCTCCAATATCCTTTCCATCACTACACTGATTCTCAAAGTAATCTCATGCCTAAGGATTGTCTGTTAGCATAAAGCCATATATGGCTCAGGTCCAGCTATCTGACAGACCATATTTCCTCACTGAATTTGTCTGATTCCTGAGGTCATCAGAAGAGGCACTTCTCTCAGTTCCACCACTATCACAATCAAGATAGTGGGGATGTGGTAACCAAGAAAGCCAACACAATTCTTGGTTGCATCAATGGAGTATGGTGTCGAGATCGAGGGAGGTAATGGTACCCCTCTATTCTGCGTTGGGTAGACCTCATTTGGGATATTGTGTCTAGTTCTGGGCACCTCAATTCAAGAAGGATATCAACAGCCTGTCCAGAGGAGGGTGACCAAAATGGTGAAGGGTCTGGAAACCATGCCTATGAGGAATGGCTAAGGAAGCTCAGTATGTTTAGTCTGCAGAAGAGAAGGTTAAGAGGGGACATCATAGTCATGTTTAAATATTTGAAGGGATGTCATGTTCAGGAGGTAGCAGGCTTGTTTTCTGCTCTCCAGAGACTAGGACAAGGGGCAATGGATTCACAAGCTGCAGGAGAGGAGATTCCACCTGAACCTCAGGAAGAACTTCCTGACAGTTAGAGTTGTCTTACAGTGGAATATGCTGCCTCGGAGTGTGTTGGATTCTCCTTCTTTGGAGGTTTTTAAGCAGAGGCTGGATGGCCATCTGTTGGGAATGCTTTGATGTGTGTTCCTGCATAGTAGGTGGTTGGACTGGATGACCCCTATGGTCTCTTCCATCTCTATGATTCTATGTGAGAGAGGCTCTAGACTCTGGAACTCCAAGAATGGCCCCCTTCTTGCTGTCCTTCTGTCAGTGGGCAGAACTCTTTTTATTCCGGCAGTCTTTTTAATGAATTTTTTAATGAACCAGAAACTTTTTAATGAACAGGCTAAGGTGTGCTGTATTATTTTAACCTGAATAATTTTAAAAAGCTTTTTATATTTTAAACTGCATTTTATTTTTTCAACTATAGATTTGAACTGTTTTAATATTGTGAATAATACAGCTGCCTATTTGTTTTTTTTTTAGTTGTATTGTTCTTTATGATTTGTAGGCTGCCTTGAGTCCCAGTTTTTGTAGAAAGGCAGGATACAAATACGAATGTATCATTAATGTTAACAACAATAACAACAACAACAATTGATATGTGTGGTGGGTACTGTTTGCCATTCTGTTTCAGGCAGTAAAATGTCTTGGATGGTCTCTGGGGAAAGAACTTGTCAAGAATGTTTCACCTCTCACATAAGAGCAGTCAATAGTGAACACTGTTCCACAGTGAAAATAATGGACCAGGCAATTCTCAGTGAGCTACTCCAGAGCTAACTGGTGCTGCTGCACTCCACCCAGTCGGTGAAAAGCTGCCTTGATGCTGTCAAGCACTGGAGGATATATTTCATTGCTGAAGCATGTTTTTTTTCAAAAAATCTCCAAATCTTCCATCAGGGAGATGATGTCCACCTAACTGAAACCAGGCAGACAAACTTAATGAGAATTTCCTTGATGACTACTTTTTCAGAAGATTAAGATGGAGAAAAGAACTTTCTAACTTGCTCTTTTGGCTAAATCTGAACAAAGCTGACCTCTTACTCTTTCTAAATAATGGGTTAAACAGTTCTGAAAGCCAGGAAAACAAAAAAAGAACAGTCCAAAGTAGCAATAAGATATATGGCTCTAACTTTTGTTTGTTCCTCAGCTGCTAAGGGGAGGCAGAATGAAAATATGTGACCAGAATGAGTTCAGTCTCTTCAGAGATGCAAAGCCTGCTGCCGTTCCTCTCTGGAGAAACAAAGAGTTTTGTCTGAGTCCAACTTGTTGTTGTGGCCAAGGAGTTTTGTACAGTTTGGGCCAGGTTTCTGTTAAGTTGATATCATCATGAATTTTGTGCAGAGACATTTTTGTGGTTGCAATGTATTCTCTGAAATTAATAATTATTACTACCTGGAGATGCTTCTTTGACAGTTGGGCTCCATATACACACACCTGCTGAATCCTCAAAAAGAAGGGATTTGAGGCTGGATCACGTCATGCAACTAGTGATGTCCTGAATGCTGCAATAGTTCTTCTTTCATTTGTAATTCTACATTCCACCCTTGCTCTAAGGAGCTCAAGGAAGTGTAATTTTACCCTCTCTCTCCATTCATCATAAAAACTCATAGTGGTTGATGACATCTAGGTTAATGGGGTAGAGAATCTGCTCCAGGTTTTAGTACAGATCTCAAATGAGTGATCTGTTATTCCTTTAAAGTTTGGGCTAAAATCCAGAGTGGTTTCACACCACACTAATAACAAAGATCACAACCACCACTGCAAGAACAATTTGACTGCCAGAACTATACATTAATAACAGTTTGAAAACATATTGGCTAGTGTCCTGTATTGCAGTTATGGATTTATAACCTGGAGTTATGGATCTGCTCTACATTCAATTCAATAATTGCTCTGTATTCAATTCTACTACAATACTGCAATCATCATAAATACTCCCTGAATCCCTCTTTAAACTCCAGAGAGCTGCTCTGAGTGATTGAGGTCTGTTCAGCTTATGATTGCATTGCATGCAAAGCTACATTTAAAGCAAGATGATGTTTCCAGCCCCCTCTCCCCATCAGTTTGCAGTGTGATGCAGAATTTTGACAAGGATACTGCTTTTGATTGTTAGTGAGACTGCAACAATCAGAAGCAGGATCCATGTCTGAATTCTGCATCACATTGCAGACTACGGGAGGGAGGGGGCTGGAAACATCATGCTGCTGTGTCTGGTCACCAGTAGAGCTTCTGCGGGCTGTTGAGGTAGGTTTGGGGGATGGGGCCAGAACGTTTTACTTAGTTATACATTTGTAACTAACACCATTTCCACACAATGATGCTCTTCCTCATTCTCCTGTTTCAATCTCAGCAGTTCCTTTGCTGGAAAGGGAACGTGACAGGAATTCTCCCCTCCACACTTGACCAGCTCCCTGCTGAAGGGAGTGAAAGGGATACAAGTCTGCTTTCCCCAGCACAGCCAGGCAATTTCCCATCCTGCAGTGGGGAAGAAAGCACCTCCATCACACTTCCTGCTCTTTTGCATGGCAGAAGTATGAGACCATTGCACAATCGCACGCGCTCAATAGATTTAATCCATTAAGTGAATATCCCACCATCATGATGCATGGGAATGGGATGGCACTGGGACTGCAACAACATTGTGCAAAAGCACAACCTGCAGACTGCTGCCATCCTGTCTCCAAAGTGGGACTGTGACACCCTGGGGAAATGGCCTAAGTTGGCAATACAGCTTTCCTTTCCTTTCCTTTCCTTTCCTTTCCTTTCCTTTCCTTTCCTTCTTTTTCTTCTTCTTTTAAACTCTAAAGGGAATGCAGCTGTTCAGGGCTTCACCTCTGAATCAGGGCTTCTTGCAGTGATTTCCAACTGAGTCTCATTCCCCCCATGTTATTTACCCCAAAGATATAGGAGAAAACATAAGCAAGGTGTTCACAGTTTTCAACAGCAGTTGCCAACCTTGAGGGTGTAGCTCTGTTTAAACTCTGAAATATCACACATATCTCTGGGAAATGAAAATGTGCTATCCTATTGCATTATGGTTAATGTAAGGTATAGTTTGACCAAGAGCCAGCATGATGTAGTGGTTTGAGCATTAGACCAAGACTCTGGAGAACAGGGTTCAAATATGCACTTGGCCATGGAAACCCACTCTTTCATCCTCAGAGGAAGGCAAAGACAAAGAAAGAAAACCCTGTCATAGATTCTTCTTAGGGTCATCGTAAGTCAGAAATGACTTGAATGCACACAACAACAACAACAGTTCAACCATTGCAAAACCTATTCTGCTCTATATTATTTGATAAGAAGGGATTTGAGCCTGGAGTTTGATCTAAATACAGTGCTGTAGCTAAGATACTAAAAATGAGAAAACTTTCTCAGCCTGGATGCCTAGTTCTAATTTGGGAAAGGTTAAGGGCTAGCATTCTCACAGTGGAAACTGGACAGGGACAGGTGTGGTTCTTATCAGCATGGACATTTCCCCAGCAAACGCCCAAAGTATAGCTCAGCTCTGTGCATATCGACACAAGGCTAAGCTCTAGTGCAACAGATTACATCCCTGCAAAGCACAGCTAATTTTGCTCTAACAACTTTGCCTACCAGCAGACTGTAGCTCAGTTTCATGCACAGCTTTTCCACATGCAAGGCTCACTTTAGTTCTACTGGTCTATGAAATACCATCTTATCTTTCATACTGTATCAGAGATAACCAGTAAGTAAGATGACTATTTTAGGATATCTTAGAAGCTGCCAACATGTTGAAACCCATGTGAGCAATTTACATGCCCTCACCAAAATGCAAATCAAAGAGAGAAAGAAAGAAAAAACACCTAAAACATCTGGTCCATTTTGTCCTTAAATGAACTTTTTTTTGATGTGGTTAAAAAAAAAATAGAGTGAATTGGATTACACAAAGGAGTTGCTTTACTGTGATTCAGAGACCATAAACATGCTGTTTTATTAAAAGCTCTGGAAATACCTTACCTGTTTCAGTAAGACAGGAAAAGGCAAACACTTTGAAGGGTACATGGATATAATTTTAGAAGGCAGCCTTAAGATAGCACAGTAGCTCTGGGCATTTAATTAAAGTTAACATGGCACTACCTGGCTTAATGTAATACTACTTCAAAGGGAAACTCATAGTTTTGAATAGCATTAGATGGTGATGTTGAAGAAATTTTTAATCATAGGCTTTAGATATAATCTCAGATTTTAAGGGCGTAACATTGATAGCTTTACATTCAGAAATGTAATAAGTGACAAGAAAGTGATAAAGGAGTGGGCAGAGCTCCCATCCTCATACGGATTCAATCCTTATCTTGAAGGATGAGTAGAACTGTTATTGGATCCCAAACGACAGCCAAATAACAAGGGAAGAGGGAAAAGGAAAGGATGATTCTACAGTCATGTTTGCCATCAAAATTCTGTTGGGGGCTGCAAACAAAACAGCAATGTGGGTCATGCTTTCCTCACCCATGCATTAAGCAGTTCTTTGAAAAAGTGTCCAGTTGTTTCAGAGGATCAACCAGTTCCTATTGAACAGAAGTATCATGTAAAAAAAGTTTTCTAACTGGCCTCCCATCAAGCATTAGATCTAGAGCAACGTTTCAGAACTGAGGGAGAGTTGTGACCATTTTAACAAGCTGTGCCCACTCTTGGATATATTAAGGGGGGGGAATACAAAACCAGAATATTTGAAGAGCATTTGTTGGGGTTACATTTTCATATATCACTATCAAACTTATCTATGTGGATCAGTCACCCCTATAGGCCTATGAGATATACATACTAAGTACATTCATACAAAGAATGGAACAGTAAGAAGAACAATTACAAGGAATGACAAGGAATGAAATAATATCTGTAGCAGGGATGGTCAAAGTGAAACTCTGCGGTGACGTGCACTCCCAAAGCTGTTATTTTGGTGCGTGACCCCTACAAACTCCCTGGATTGATCTCTTTCTGGCAAGAAACAGGTAAAGGGACTTTCCTGGAAGAAGGTTGCTTGCATTGTTTGACATTGTAACTGATAAAAATATCAGCTTTTTTTTTTTTCAATATTAGAATTCTGAGCACTTTTTCTCCCCCCATTTCTGGCAGTATGTGATGGCCCCAGAGGATCCTAGGGCAGAACATTGCCCCCCACCCACCCCCAGACCTGTCACAGTTGCCTAATCTCTATACCACATACACACTCACCATGGAGGAATATACAAGTATTCACTCCATTTCATACATCCAACATGGGGAGTCTAGGAGGCATGGCTCCCCAGGGGTTCTCATCACAAGTGATTCTTATTCCTCAGTGTTTCCTATAATTATATGATTCATTGTTTTTATGCATCAGCTTTACCCTACTGTAGTTCTTTCATGTAAGCTGCAATTATGGGGAGGTTCCTAAGACAGGCCCCTCTTCATCTATTGGAAGAATGTGTACTGAGGTGCTCTGTGACTCTGTGGGCTAACTCCTCCCCACAGTGATGTGATATAGTTTTCTCCTTACTGCTTTTGATAGAAATGGCTTGCATGGGGGACCACTTTATATGTAGACTGATTTCTCCTCAGGAGTTACCACTCTAGACAGCATACAGAAATGATTTGCTGTGTACAGTGGGCCTTTGGTATCTGGTAGGGTTTGGTTGCAGGACCCCTCATGGATACCAACGTTCATGGATGCTAAGTCCTATTATGTGCCATGGTGTCATAAAATAGTTCCCCTTATACAAAATGGCAAAATCACAGTTTGCTTTTAGGGTTTTCTTTTTTTATGTGTCTGTGTGTGTGTGTGTGGGGGGGATCTTTTCAAGCATTGGCTGGTTGAATCTGTGGATACCGAATCTGCACATATGGAAGGCTGACTGTATTCAGCACAGAGCTTTATGAACATTCTCCTTTGGAGATTACTTTGGAGTCATAGGCCTAAATCTTATTGGCTAATTCCAACTAGAGAAGACCCATTGAATCTATTATTGAGTGGTGAGTCAAACCACTGAGTCAATTGTTGAGTTATGTGTATAGGTTGAGTATTTCTTATCCAGAAATCCAAAATCTGAAAACCTCGAAATACCTAAACTTTCTGCTGCCAACTGCCAACTTCCGCCTTGGAGACATCAACTGCAGTGGTCCTGCTCTTTTGTCTCTCAGATCCTCAGTCTCTCTTCAGCCTTGCATTTCATACACAACACAAGTAGCGAATGAATGAGATGTGAGACTGGACAGGGACACAAGGATCTGTGAAATGACAGGAATTCAAGCATAGTGCTTGGCGTGAATCCATGCCTTCCTCCATTTCACAGATCCTCAGGTTTCTCTCCAGGTTCATGTCTCTCTCCAGCATCATGTCTCATTTGTTCACTACTTCTGTTGTACGTAAGACATGAGGCTGTTCCACTTGCTATCTCTTCACAGAACAATAGCTGGTTTGTGCATGAGAGAGTTGTGACAGTGGCAATTTCCACACTACAGTGTTATAGTGCTCTTATTCCACTTTCAACATCCTGTGGAATTCTAGGGTTTGTAGTTTACTGAGGCAAAAGAGTTTTCTGGCCAAGAATTCTAAATGCCCCTCCCTAAACTGCAAACCCCAGGATTCCATAGGATGTTGAAAGTGAAATAATAACACTATAATAGGGTAGTGCAGAAATGGCCAGTGATATGAAAGAGAAAGGATACCACTCATACCATCATGCCACACACCTCACATTTTCTGGGTCTCTTGATTTTTCACATTCCCAAACCTCCTGAAAATGTCTGCAGGAAGTATGAATTCAACTTGTGCGCACAAAAGAGTATTGACAGAACTACCTTTTTAAAATGTCCATATTGTGAGATCCATAATTTATATGTCATAGAGCCACTGGCAGCCTAAGAGGTGATTATAATCTTGGTACACCAGTCAGGAAACTGTAAACATTTAAGGTATTTTTCTTCCAGGAAACAAGAGGTTTCAAAATGAAGCAAATGGCTTCCCTGAAAGTGTCCAAGGAGGGGGCGTATTATTCTCTGTGATGCAGCTGGGATTACAATTAAAATGTTCTCCTTCCAAGAAACGGACATTTACAAGTTAAAACGGCATATTTGTTTGAACCAGCCAAAGTTTATTCAGCAGATTAGATTTCTCTTTTATTTATTTTGTTGATTTTGTAAAAAAAATGACCTTTGTTAGTGGCCCTGTTTGAAGATCAAATGAGAATGATACAAAAAACAAAATAGTTCACAATTGGGCTGGTTCATAATGACTAGATAATTTCAAAGGCATTTCATTCTCATTAGAATGTGTTATTTGGGTCAGGATTTTTTGGGGGGACGGATAAAAAGATATCATCTCCACACAAAAAATGGCAAAATGAATAAGAATGTCTTTTTAAAAAACGAACAAACACAAAGACTAATTTCAATCACTAGTTCTAACTGCTAGACACAACAGCTTTTGCATCCATTGAATCAAGAGAATTTATATAGGTATTGATAATTCTTCAATTGATTCAATGGTTTTACTCTAGTAAGAATTAATAACTAAATTTAGGCTCAAAGATGCTTTATTTAACAGGAGGTGGAAAGCCATACAAGTGTCCAATGACATACCTTTTTTGAGGGGAGGAAAGGAAGAAATAAAATTGAGTAGTGTGCAAACCTATGTATTTATAATCAGGGTGAATGGGATTTACTTCCAGTAAATGGGCTGAAGAGCCAGCAAAATGAATGAACAAAGTTGGGTTCAGGAACCGTTTTATTATATGGGTGAGAACGTGCTTGGTTTTGCATTTTTAGGCAATCTTACCAATTTCAACTACCCAAATGAACACTGAAACAGTGTATTACTTGTACATTGATATCCAGACTTTTCTGAATTTCACAATAAGTTTGCAAAGTAAAAAATGCAAAAAGAATGCATATAGTGATAAAATATGTACACGAAATGCAGATGCTACAGAAAAATTAGTGCAAATCACTTTCTTTAGGGAAAATAATATGGAAAATGCACATATTTTATGAAACAGTCATAAAATTGCATGTAAATTTTAATACAGACATACATTTGCAGAATTTATGATGTGGACAGTGATGAAGAAATAGGACAAGGATACATAATTTTATAAAAATGGGAAAATGACTGAGACAGAGCTTGTCTATCTCAATTTCTAAGTGTTTGTGTCAGTTTTATGAATGTAAAGTCAAATGCTTTCATGGCTGGAATCCATAGGTTGTTGTGTGTTTTCCAGGTTTTGAGGCCGTGTTCTAGTAGTATTTTCTCCTGATGTTTCACCTGCATCTGCAGCTGGCATCTTCAGATGATATGGTGGCATGGAACTGAAACAGAGTATATATATTTGTGTAGTCCCTCAGATGGGAGGGAGCAATTTGCATGTGTTACAGTTGGCCTATTGTTAAATGGGATATCCCTCAGGGTTGTATTGTTAGCCAGGGGATATACATAACAGTGCATTAAGTACATTAGCAACCCATTGTATTGTTCCCTGTAGAGGGACCTCCAGAGTCTGGGTGGTGTTCATTGGCATGTTTTTGAGTCTTGATTTTAGTGTTCTTCAGTACTGGTAGCCAAATTTTGTTTACTTTCCGAGTTTCTTCTTTCTTGTTGAAATTGTCTATGTGTTTACGGATTTCAATGGCCTCTTTGTGCAGTCTGACTTAGTAGTTGTCAGAATGATCCAGAATTTCTGTGCAATTTTGTGAATATTTGAGCCAATCTCTATTTCTTGCTAACTCTAGTTCACACACAATGGCATACTCTACAAGATGATCTCATGGCCTCACCTTTCTTGGGCATGCTTGCTGTCATACACACACATGCTATGGAAATACAATAGAAGTGGAAACTGAAGAGCATCCAAGAAATCCGCAGAAGAAACAGGGGACAACTCTAAAGATGCTCAATTTATTAATAGAAAAGGCTGATGTATTTCAGCATCTACTCTTTAGGCCTCCTTCAATAGGCTGTTTAGAATCAATTTTCTGAGCCAGAAACATGTTTTCATTTATCTAGCAAATGGTTTGAGAGTTCCTGGTTCAAAATTTTCTGAGATTTGATTCTAAATAGCTCCTTGAAGAAGACATTAAGAATACACGCAGGCTGAAACATATTGGGCTTTTCTTATAAACAAACATCTTTTGAGCATCTTGAGACACATCTCTTGTTTCTTCTATGTAAATACAATACCACTAGTGGGTGAAAAGGAACACCACCTGGACCCTAGCATTATTGCAGATTCTGCCTGCACTTGTGCAGTTCTTAGTGTATATGAAGAAGGAAGAAAAACAGCATCTGTCTGTGAAGCAGCACCAAGTGTTTGAAGCACTATGTTAGATATGATGAAATGGTCTTAAAATGAGTTACTTTAAAGCCATTGGCATAAGATAGGAAAGTTCTGCCAATGAGAAGCAACACCTGATGTCAACATGCAACATCTGTTAACCCAGTAAATGGAAAGACTTTCTCTATAGTCAAGGAACCAGTTCAAGGAGGTGATAGTGATAAATCGGTTAGCCAGATCAATCTAAGTGCAGTTTAAAATACTTGTTTTGGTTAGCTGAGGTCCCATGTTGGAAATGATTAAATGATCTTATGAACAAATGTTAAGAGAACATCATTTTAAGATCATTCATGCTTACTACCCAAAGTTCACAAGGGCCACAAGGTGCATAGAAGATTGTTTCCTTGGCTGCTACTGACGTTGTTTGTTTTGCATAAAAAATACTAATGGGCTGTTAGACTCTGTGGACTGCATTGCTAATTAATCACGGCAGTTATGTAGCTAAGCAGTGAATCCTGGCTTGACTGCTCCCAGTCCCTACTTACTAGTCAACAGCTGCTACAGTCAAATGAAGTTTGTTCCCCTCTTGCTTAGGAAGTGACTGGCTAATTTTCTCACCTTCTTACAAGAGCGATCTCCACTGCAACAGAATCAGGGTCCCTGTCGCAGTCCCACCTCGCAGTGGAGCTAGATCGCACAAGGTGGGGGGTGAGAATGTCAGTCAGCTGCTTTCTGAGCAACAGGGAATAGATCCTCCTTGAATGTAGTGGTTGCTGACTGTTAAGTTAAATCTGGGGGACTTTTACAAGCCATATTGCATTCCGTTAATGAGAGGCTACATAGAGATTGTGAATATGAACCAGGCACAAATGCAAAACTCTTGCTTACACTAGACTCCAGCCATAGTCCAGAGTTAGTTTGATTTTTCAGGAATTTGTTAATATTTAAAGGGAGAAATTGCTGCTAGTTCATTGTGTGTTCTGGGTGGAGACCCGCTATGTACAAGTGACACACATAAACCAATGTGAATTGGAAAAAGTAGGCTACAACTTTTACTGGTTACAGCTATGAATATGGTTGGTATCCACGTAGGTCTGGATCCAGGCATCAACCAACCCACCTGTTGACTGATGAGCCTGCCCTCTGGCTGCCAGAACTACCAGGATGACAGAGGAGGGGCCACCAGGGTGGATGCCTGCTTGAGGTCTACCCTGCTACCAGAGAATGCTGGCAAGGTGTCTGGCCCCAACTGGCCTGGTTATAATACCCCACACCCCCTGTACCTGATTAATGGAGAATTGATGTCCTGGATCCCAGACCTATGCCAACTGTCCCAAAAGTTGGGGCAAAACAAGTGCAAGACATGGATGAACATACCTTAGTCCAAAGCATCTGGGCTTATCATGTCAAAGTAGAGGGCGGGGGGTAGATCAGTGTCTGTAATACAAACACCTATGTTTGTCAGGGAGGCAAAATAAACATATCTCAACCAAGACCTGAATGAAAACCCTCATCTGGGTCACTCAGGCCCATCCCACCAGTCACTGAGTCTAAACAAAGGTTCAAACTCACTGGCATGTGCTTCCACTTCTTTCCCAAGGCCCCATGGACCAGGCAGACCTCCTGGTAGCTATAATGGGCAACCACTGATATTTTGCCCCCACCCTGTAGCTGTAATCACACCACAAGTAATGTACCTTTTCATTTAAATAAGGGGTAGGGAAAGTGCTGTCCCTGAAACTCTCTGGGTGTTCCCCAAAGCTCCCAGAAGCTCCTTTTATATTCTGGGCAAGTTGTGCCTGATCTGAAAACCAGTCCAAATGCCCCAAAACTGCATGCTGACACAGCTATGTGGCTTCCTCCCAAACTCTCCAACTCTCTCAGTGCTTCATTTGCCCAAAAGCTGGCTAAAAATGGTAACTGGAAGTAGTGGCAGAGATTGGATCATGTGAGGGGGGGCCGGGAGGGAGGCATGGCTATGGTGTGAGGGGCGTGCATGGGGGTGTGGCTGCAGTATGTGGTGGCATGGCCAGTGCATGCGGGGGTGTGGCCAGGGCACATGGGAGCATGGCTAAGGGCCAGGATGCCTCCAAAACATTGCCGCCCGGGGTGAACTGCCTCCCTGCCCCCCTATCCCTGTGTGACTGATTGGAAACGACAGTGGAATTTGCAGATTCACTGCTACCTGTTGCTGGACTTGGCTGTGATGACCCACAGGGTCTGGGGTAGGGGATCTATGGACCAGTGGCTTGGGACTAATTGGCCTTTTGCATAGTTCATAGGGATATTGTACTTATCCCCAGCTTTCTTCCCTCCACATAGAGACTAGGTGCTTGCAGAATGCATGAGTGCTAATGATAAAACATCAGAAACATTCACAATAACTTATAAGGAATGCATTCTGTCTCTTTAAATGAAAAGAAACCTGCAACTCTGTTTTCTACCCAGAGCTGCTGAACATCAATAAAACTGGTGTTGATGGTAAGATCCTGGTTACCAAAATTGATTCATTTAAGTCTTTAGCTCCAGTAGCTAAAACTGTTAATAGGACCCATGCCAGAATATACACCCCACTCTCATTACTGAAAAAATTGTCAGGCCAAATTAAATAGATGCTGTTTTAAAAAAACTCGCTAGTGTTAAATGATGAACCATTTAAAAACTTGGCATGCTTAGGAAACATATTTCAACAGTTAATGTTGTTTGATGTGCCGTAGTCAGCTATAGATCCAGGAATCTAGGAGATGTCACAATTATCTCTTCTATAGTACATTGCATTCTGAATAACGGCAAAACTAATAGCATTGCTTGGGAGTATTTTGCTTTGAAAAAACTTCACATGCAAGGCTGACATGAGCAAGAGCTATGTTTCAGGTACATAGTAAATCAGCTGGTATTGACTGAATTTACTGCATAATAATGGTAATTTTTTTCACCTCTGTATTGGTTACTAAAGCCTCTTCACATAGCCAAAGGATGTACTCTGAATATAACTATGTGCTAGAGTCCAAACCTAAATGTGATGTGAATAGATGTGGGGTGTCAACACAAATGCAAACTGCATGAATGGAGGCTTACTCATACAACCAGAAATCCTGTTTCCAACAGTCTAGGACTTAGGTCCCTTTCAGACAGGTATAACACTTGGATACCACTTTAACTGCCATAGCTCTGTCCTACGGAGCCATGAATTCCTAGAATTTTTAATTTTATGAGATGTTTAGCATTTTCTATCAAACAGCTATAGTGCCTCCCCAAACTACAAACCCCAGGATTCTGTGGAATGCAGCCATGGTGGTTAAAACAGCATCAAAGTGCTTTAACTAGACAGAATGAGACCTTACATACGTAAACATTGATTTGCATAGGTCAGGGATGAATGAGGTCTGCTAATGCAATCAACTGTAGTCCTATCTTATATGTAAGGTGTGCATGTCTGAAACCTGTGAAGAGGACACTATTTAACCCACTATTTAAGCTTTGTGGAGTGCTGCAGAACAGCCTATATCTCAACTGAACTGCTGAATATACAATGAAATAATCCCATCTTTTTCATCACCTCCCAACCACAGCATGCTCAACCTCTTATTGTTGATGTTCTCCAAAGTATACCCATTATAATC
Source organism: Cyclura pinguis (assembly GCA_030412105.1). Lineage (NCBI taxonomy): Eukaryota > Metazoa > Chordata > Lepidosauria > Squamata > Iguanidae > Cyclura > Cyclura pinguis. The sequence goes on from CM059601.1 coordinate 189,419,922, forward strand.
CTGTGAGTTTTCTCTTCTTTATCCTACACAAGAAAGCTATTTACCAGTGTGTGTTTGTTTCAGTTTCAGCCTGCCAGAGAAAAGAAGAGAACTAGCTCTAAATACCTCAGAATAGGCCAGCAGCAATTTACCAGGCTTGTATGCCTGCAAATTATACATCCACCCTTTAAAAAAAATGAGTTTTGTTAATTTAAGACATAGAAATAATTGCAGCTCTTCAGAAGACAGAAGTAAACTGCTGAACTTAAATATTGGAGACCATCACAACAGTAAACTGCTCTAACAAATAAATACAAACTTGGAACTAATAAAAGTAAAATTCAGGAAAATGTTATTAATGATTCCAGTTCACCAGTGCATACAACATTAAAGATCTCATCGATCTTCAATTTCTGACAATCATAGGAATAGCAATTTGTTTCATTTAAATACATACTTAAATCTCTTGATGATAATATTGGGCAACATTTATTTCCATCAACTTTTTATCTGTTTGAAATCCTCTACCCCGCAGAGCATGAACATCTGTCCAGGCACAAGGCCAAGAGACACATTAGACTTTTGCTAAAACCCTAGGAAATGACACAAAAAGATGTGTGGAGAAGTAAGGAAAAGATGAACTGCTTTGTGGGTGATTTTCTGGATTCCCATTCTTAATACTTAAACCTGATCACTCACTGTGAACATCTAGTGAAAGAATTTTTCTTCAGAATAAGGTAGGAAAAATATTTGTAGGATAAACCAATCCCATCCCATTTTGAATGCAAAACACTATTGTGTAGAACTCCCTTTGACTAAACATTGCTTTTTCCTTCTTAGTATACAGGCAGTCCGGTAGATCATTACAGGTCATTTGAGATCAATGTCACCTTCTGCCCAGCCTTCTCTTTCTGTGAATCAAACTTATTTTGCATGTGAGTAACTTGCATCAAAAACAGCAACCCTCCTCTTCTTTAATGATCTGTGTCAGCCCTCCATATTATAGTAATGGGATATGTAGTAGGATTTAAGTTAGCAGCTTGCTTGTAACAAAGGTATGAGAACCAGAGACTGTTAGATAAACAAAAAGCTAGGAATGCACTGATAAGCACTGCCAGGCTTGCCACGGCTTCAAGGTCTCTTGCAGGCGGGAAAGACTCTTCTTGGTAGTTTATGCTTTGAACTATGCTAATTGCCTTTAGTCCACTCACTGAAGTCCTGTATGATGTATCTTACTCAAAATAAATAGTGTTTATGCACTGTACTATTTGTGTGTGTGGATTCAGTTCCTGACACTATGTGTGGACTGTCCATGCATCCATGCACATATGCTGAAGGATGGAGAAGCATAAAACTCTGTCATACAGTACTTGACAACCTAGATAAAATTTCACATTCCCTATACTAGCCTTCCTCAACAGGGTGTCTTCTAGATGCTTTGGACTGGAGTTCCCACGAGGCTGAGCTGATATGGCCAATGGTGAGGCATTGGCCAACTGACGTTCAGGACTAGAGATAGGGGAAAACTGCTGTCTACTATAGTAGCACATTAGGTTACTTCTGGACCTCCTAAAGCTGCTGGAATGCAGCTTTCATCAGTCCTAGCCAGTATAGGTAGCAGTGAAGGAATGATGGAAGTTGCAGTCCAACTGTATCTTGGTGACTACTACCTCACACCCCTGCTTAACCAGGTTTTTATGTCTCTCACACATGGTTTTTCTAGCTACAGTTTTCTTATGTGTCTCACACATGGATTTTTAGCTACTGTAACTTAATTTTCCTGTGCTGTCTGCCTTTCTTTTCTGTGAAGTTTATTACCTCAGGTGGTTGACCAGTATTATACTATACCTTCCATGTTCTCTGTTTTTGACTTCTTTGCCATTTAGCTTCTTTGTCTTATGAGATCTCACCCTATTGAACTTTGCAAGCCTAAGCTTCCCCACAAGGTCTGTTCGAGAGATATCTATATTCAACCAGGTCTGTCTCCTCCTGCCTCCCCCCAAAAGCTTCCAAGATTTCTTCTTTCTATGGAGTCTGGCTAAATGCATTCCTGCCATGTTTAAATATTTGGAAGGATGTCATATTGAAGAAGGAACAGGCTTGTTTCCCACTGCTTCAGAAACTAGGACAAGGAGCAATGGATTCAAATTACAGGAAAAAATATTCCACCTAAACGTCAGGAAGAACTTCCTGACGATCAGAGCTGTTTGGCAGTAAAATATGCCACCTCAGAGTGTGGTGGAGTCTCCTTCTTTGGAGGTTTTTAAGCTGAGGGTGGATGGCCATGTGTTGGAAGTGCTTTGATGTGAGTTCTTGCATGGTAGACGGTTGGACTGGATGGCCCCTGTGATCTCTTCCAACTCCAAGATTCTATGATTCTGTGTCACTAGGTGAGTATGATGAAATGGATGGTATCTGACTCCCCCAGTGGGCATCTGTGAATGTCCTGGACTTCTGACTGTTAGCCTCTGGTTCAGTGTTAGAAACTTCACTTTTTCAAAAATACCTGATCTTGATGTCAAGGACAGGGCTTCATGATATTCCAGAGAGAAAATGGCTTAAAACAAATGAACAAACTTCTGTCAGCTAGAATTTGCCCATGTCTATTTATATCAAGAGCCAGCATGGTGTAGTGGTTTGAGCACTGGACTATGACTCTGGAGACCAGGATTCAAATCCCTGCTCAGCCATGGAAACCCACTGGGTGGCCTTGGGCAAGTTACACTCTCTCAGATTCAAAGGAAAACAATGGCAATCTCCCCCTGAACAAATCTTGCCAAGAAAATCCTGTGATAGATTTGCCTTAGTGTCACTGTACGTTGAAAACAACTTGAAGGCATACAGCAACAACAAATTTATGTCTATGCTTATGATTATGATTCAAGGTTACTTTGATCTATCAACTGAACCAATTAAAATTAAAATCTTTAATATAAACCCATGGATGGTTTGCAGTCCACTGATTTGTTCAATTACTCTTTTATGGATCTTATCCACAGATAATTTCATAACAAATTAGAGATGGACAAATCTCAACCTCTGGACAATTTCTTTTCTACACGTTTTAATCCATGATTCTGCTCCATTAATCTGCATTTTAAAAAATCTCAAAATAAATATTCAAAGACCTATTTTCATACAGATAAAAATGAATAGTATTTCTCAAAATAATATTTATACATGTGTTTGGATGCATCGAAAAGTGTCAAGAACAGTGTCAGAAAAGTATAAAATTTTGGGGATAGTGAAGTTCCTATTTGCACCTTAATCCAAGAGGTGTAGTTCAATACATTTTTTGCTGGAATTCACGATAGTCAAATTCCTCAAGTATCTTTATTATTGTAGAAGCAGGTCTCCAAACACTGATTGGGAATCAGAAGGAATCAGAGCTTGGAAAAGTTACCTTTTAGACTACAACTCCCCCAATCCCCCAATCACTGGAAACAGTGGCTAATAGATTTTGATAGTTGTATCCCAAAAAGTGAATTTTCCAAGTTCTGCAAGAAATCACAACAGCTTTAAAAATATATGAAAAATTTATAAATACGTTCATCTCAGAGTATCAGTGACTGCTGCCAGGAGGGGCTAAAAGAATGATACCCAGTTCAAGGGTGATACTAGAGGTAGCCACAGTTATATTAGCAGCAAAGTAACAATTCTTGCAATCATAATACTCCTAAACCAATAAGTTGTATTCAGTCTATTTAAGACATGTATATAACATGTTGGAAAAAAACAACCAGATTTTTGGAAAGTATCCAGTACATCACTGACAAATTTACACATGTGATTTTCAGTTGGCCCGGCAGCAACAAAATTTAATTATGATAATCTTGAGTAAGAGGGATGTTTGACAAGAGAGCTTGTTTATTCTACTATCCCTGGACCATTTTGACAGGTTAACACATATAACTTACATAATATTCCAAGAGGATCCAATCCAAAGTGCTCTTCAACTTTTCACATAGCCACCTGATAAGGTATCCATGTCAGAAAAACTGCCAAAAAATTAATATCCCTGTTTTCACAGAAATGTGTTGTTGAATTATACAAAAGGAGTGTCCAGTCAAATCAGTGCATTACTATCTTGTTATATTGCCCCAGTCAGCAATGGAGTTTTAATGCTGACCATATGAAATAAAGTGAGGATGGAAAGGCTGGCAACCTTGGCTTCACCTTAGAAATACCCTGATTTCTGGCCAAGCCAGAAACAAAGGGATCTTTAAATTTGTTTTTTCCTGCTACATATGCCAAACAAAGGCTTTGATCCAATCCTCTTATTTGAAGAGCCACTGAAAGTTCTCCAACTCATTTTCCCCTCCACTCAGGGATTACCCTCCCCCTGAAAACACAGGTTTGAAGTTTAGAGATACTGCTGGATTCAGCCTGGAGGCCCAGGTTTTAGCAGTGACCAGGAGTGCATTTGCATAGTTAAAGCTAGTGCTCTAATTGTGCCCATTCTTGGAGAAGGTGGATCTGGCCACGGTAACATATATGTTGATTACATCCTGTTTGGATTAGTGTATGTAATATGCTCTATGTGGGGCTGCCTTTGAAAAGTGCTCAGAAATTACAGTTGGCCCAAAGAACTGTAGCCAGATTGTTAACTTGGCCTGGCTACAGGAACTCCCTTGTTGCAACAGCTTTACTGGCTGCCAGTCCCTTTCTGGGAACAATTCAAAGTGCTGGTGATGAGCTATTAAGCCCTATAAGGCTTGAGTCCAAGGTATTTGAAGGGATGGATCTTCCTTTATGAACCCATTAAAGGTCTAAGATCAGCTGAAGAAGCCTTTATCATTGTCCCATCACCTTCTCAGGCTCATTGGATGGGAACAAGGATGAAGGCCTTCTCACTGGCTGCTCCCAGACTCTAGGGAGACCAAAGTAACAACATCCTTGCTCTCTTTCTATTAGTAAGTTAAGACATATTTATACCATCAGGCTTTTGGCAATTGACTGAGATGGACTTTCAATGCTGTGAAGTTCTGTTCTAAGGTTTATGTGCTGTCTTTTAATGAATTTTAATGTTTAATGTTTTAACTTATGGTTTGTTTTTTAAATTTTTATATTTTTTTATTGAACCTTTTGTGTCGTTTTAATGTGCATTGTGTTTAATATTTGTTAACTGTCTTGAGTCTCATTACTGAGAGAAAAATTGTTGTTGTTGTTGTTGTGTGCCTGCACGTCATTTCCAACTCACGGTAAACCTATCATGGGGTTTTCTTGGCAAGATATTTTCAGAGATGTCTTGCCTTTGCATTCTCCTGAGGCTGAGAGAGTATGACTTGCCCAAAGACATTGAATGGGTCTCCGTAGCTGAGCAGGGTTTCCAACTCTTGTCTCCAGAGTTGTAATATAGTGCTGAAACCACTATACCACCCTGGTTCTTATTCAGAGAAAGGTGGGATATAAATAAATAAAATTCATCATATCATCATCACCACCACCATCATCACCATCACATCATCATCATCATCATTGCAACTACTCCCAAAAATGTACTATTCAGAGCCTACTGGGAAAGATATGCAATTAGATTTGAGGAATAATCAGATCAGAAATTTGTTCTGAGTACCAGAACTGAATAGTCCTTTCACATGAACATCTATTCCTTGTCAGTCCCAAGCTTTTGTCATTTTAGTAGTCTAACTCAAGGTGTATGTGTTAAGTGGGGATTGTTTTGTTGCTGTTACTTTTAAACAAATGGGAAGCAGAAACCCTCACACATTTACTATAGATCATCTACCAGTAGTTCAGATTTTCATTCTGTTGGCCGTTGCCATAGAGGTTTTAGCAGAATACTTTCTGTCTGAAACCTAACCTTGCCTTGCATGCAGGAAGCAGAAGCTAAGCTATGTCAAGAACTAGGACAGAACCTTGGTGCTATCACATTTGGAAAGAGTGGAGAAAGGAAAGAGACAATCCTCTGTGTCTTGAACATGACCGGGTTTGATACTAATTTGCCTCATCCCTGAAATAGTTGAGGAAAGCTTCAGCTTCTTGCTGAAGAACCTCTGAGTCCTATATGCTCAATTTCATGTGAGCAAGCTGGCTTTATAGCTAGAAGTCTTGTTTTGGAAACCTGTTCTTGGTCAGTGACTGAATCTTAGTCAGTGACTGAATTCAGTTACATCCCGTTTGGATTACTGCAATGTGTTCTATGTGGGGCTGCCTTTGGAAAGTGCTTAGAAACTACAGCTGGCCCAAAGAAGAGCAGCCAGTTTGTTAACTGGGGGTGGCTACAGACAAGACACAACTTCTTTGTTGCAATAGCTCCACTAGCTGCCAGTCTCTTTCTGGGCACAATTCAAAGTGCTGGTGATGATCTATGAAGCCCTATACAGCTTGTATCCAAGGTATTTGAAGGACAATATCTTCCTTCATGAACCCATTAAGGCTCTAAGATCATCTGGAGAGGATTTTCTCTTTGTCCCACCACCTTCTTAGGCTCATTTGATGGGAACAAGGGAGAAGGCCATCTCACTGGCTGCTGCCAGACTTTAGAACTCCCTCTCTAGGGAAACCAGAGTGACAACATCCTCCTTTTTTTTTTTTCCTTCTGGTCAGCAAGTTAAGACATTTTTATGCAATATGATGTGCATCAAACTAAAGGACAAGTTGGTCCAAACCAAATCTTGGAGAAGAGTAATACATGCAAATAAAGCAAATTAATGTAACACATTCCATTTGTATGAAACAAGATTGTTCCTTCATGGCACTTCTGAGAAACAATTAGGTCATTTAGCCACTGAAAAAGACACAGTCCTTCTCTACTACTGATTGGTAGTGATCTAATTTGGGAATTATGTTTTAATCCAGATGTTTCCTCTGATTCTGCCAAAATGTTTAGTGTAGATCTGTACAGAGGAAGGTGTCTCATTTATTTCCCACCAGAGGTACACTCTCTGATCAGATTGTTCACAAAGATAGCTTGGTTCACTTAAAATCTCATGAACTTCAGTAACAGGGGATGATCTAGGTCATCAAGATCATGATCACATGGATAGATTGAGGGTCTTTCTCCACTGCACTCTTATAGTGATATTTCACTTTCAACATCCTATGGAATTCTGGGGTTTGTAGTTTGCTGAGGCCAAAGAGCTCTCTGGCTGAGAATTCTAAATTCCGCTCCCTGAACTGCAAACCTCAGGATTCCATAGGATGTTGAAAGTGGAATAACAACACTATAATAGTGTAGTGCTGAGATGGCCTTAGTTTCTCCAACCTGAGTATTTTTTGCAGGGTCAAGGTTTTCACTAGAGAGAACGTTTGGAGCATATTACTTGAACAGTGGTTGAGCAAATACATCTAAACATGCCACCACCGTCTGGCTCAGTTTGGGCAGGTTTGCTGTGGCAAGCTCAGATGGCTAAAGGAGGGAATTAGTGAGCACATATGAAAAGTAGAAGTAAACAGGAGACAGAGCTCCATGTGCTGATTGAGGGTCATTTGCTTTACTTATTTTTAAAAAGCCCAACTTGTTTGGTCATTTACCAAAGTTGAGCATCCTCAGGAGCTACATCTAACACAGAAATTTCTGGAGTTCTATAATATACTCTCCAAAGAAATTGACCATTGAGCAAAAGCATGTGAAACTGCAGTACTTTCATTAGTGAACCAACCAGGATTTGAAAACTTACACTTGTTTTGGAGCCCATTTAGTTGGCTTAGTATGAATTTTAGATTTTTTCTCCTTATGGCCAACAGAGCTGCATTTACTTTTTGTTTGACTTAGCAAGAGCTGGGAATCATAAGGCTCTTGATGGGTTTGGACTGCAAGTTCCAGCAGGTCCTCCACCATAGGCAAAGGTGAGGAATGCTGGGAGCCACAGTTCACCAGCGTTGGGAGGGTTGCATGATTTGCAGACTTGCTTAGAGAAAACCATGTTCTGATCTCAGTCTCAGTTTTTCAAGCCCAATTTGACAACGAAAGGCAGACAATGAATTTGACAATGAAAGGCAGCAGGGCAGTGGGGAGAAGCTTAACCTGGAAAGTTCTTATATTTTAACAACAGGAAGTCCTAATTGTTCTCCAGTGAGTTCAATCACACTTAGCTTTATTCGTACAGCCCCCCAAAGGGTTGCACACACATCGGCATATGTGTGCAGTGCATGAAAGCACAAATAGTTGTCTTTTTGAGTTTATATGGAAAGCTCCTGGTTTATTGTCTATTAGCTGACTCTTTTCTACTGTATTTTATTTCTGGCCAAAGGCAATTCTTCCTTTAAAACAGCATGCCGAGCTTCAAAAACTGGCCACAGATATTTTCCTACATTCTCGGGAAGCAAGCCCTGCATCTGATTAATGCACATGCATGATATATGTATATATCTTGGCAAATGTCACAAATCACAGCAAATTTTCCTTTCAAGAGAGGGACACATAATCACCCTTTGGTGGTTAGCAGCCTTTTGGATTTATTGCAGCTCCTTCAAGCATGCAGTTCTTCATATAAGGGAAAGGGTAGATGCACCAGGTTAGTTGTTGGCATTTTGAATGTCAGGGAGCACTTATTTTCTGGGAAAGTGGGGTTCAGATGCATACACACCATAGCAGGAATTTGAGGGGATCAGAACTCAAGAAGAGCTTATGGTTAGTTATTTTCTGGTCTTTTGTTGCTGTTGTGTTTTCTTGTATGCACAGAACAACAATGTATTAAGAGACACTATGATAAAAGTGGCAGTGTAAATTATTACAAGGATTTTAACTAGTGTTACTTAGAAATAAATCTGATTGAGTTGAATGGGATTTGATCCTTTATATGTGTGCGTAGGATTATAGCCTTTGGCATAATCCAGCACCACACTAATGGGCTCCACTGGTACAATGGGAATTTTTCCTTTCTTCTCTCTCTACTTTTCCTTATGCTGCCTGAAAATATGCTTTGGAAGGATTCATCAGTCTCCAAAGTAGATTCTGAGGATGTATGAGAAGCTGCAGGGAGAGGGGGATCAGCTCTGCCCAGCACCCATTTCTGCTGATGGATGCAATTTTCTCAGTTGAACGACACCATTAGATGCAACTGTTTTGGGGGAATCATGTCCCATCCTACATCTATATACATGCATACAGCTTGTAGAGTGACATATCCTCCTACTCCTGTGCCAGGTGAGCTCCAGCCTTGCCTGTCCATTCCCTTTCAGCCAGGTCCTTTATCTCAAGTTGCAGGCATTTGCATAGGACAAGCCAGTATTTGGTGCATGGTTTAATGATATGTATACATGGTTTAACCCCTGATCTTGCTGAAAGCATCATCAGGTGTGTGAAGGGTCAGAGGTTAAGTAGGCTGTTGCTTCATCCTATGCAAAAGAAGGAAAATGCCTGGTTTAGAAATGGGAATCTGGTGTGGTAGAGCCATAATGCTGACCTGCTTGATACAATAGAAGAACGGATAAGATTCTACTTCGCTCTTCTAGAAAGGGAATCCATAGCTTACTCTGAATATATGGAAACACAGTTGGAAAAGGACTGCACCCTTCAGCTGGGGGTTAAGATCTCTGTCATAAAAGATTCTCCCAGTTTTGCACTGTAAGGAGAAAACACTTGTGTTCGAAATCTAATCTCCATAATTGCTAATCTGATTATAGCACAATTTTACATTTGCAAACCACCTTGGGAATTTCATCACTGAAGATGTAGCTCATAAATCCCTTCAACCAACCAACCTGTGAATGAGTGGATCAGACAATCACTAGGCTCTTATTCAAACATCTTTCATGTGCCCCATGGTGTGATTCTAGGATGGGGTGGAGATTATGTTGCCCTTCAAATATTGTTTGTCACAGCGGTCCTAGGGAGTACAATGGAGTGGGATGAAGGGGAATGGAGTCAAAGAACAAATGGAGACATGCATAGTCATTTATCGTGATCTAAGAGCCACTGTTTTGTACTACAGACCAGCAAAAAAACCCCAAACCCATCTAATTAACAGTGTGAGAGCAATAACCATCCATCATTATCCTATGTGCCAGAAGTGATTTGGCAAAGGATTGGGGTTCTTATGAAAAGATCCACTTTTATGAAAAGACAAGTTGCCTCTGATGTTGCTAGAACTGTTCTATATCAGGCTTCAGATGTGGTTGGACTACCACTACTACTTGCTGGAGTATTCAGCTGGAGTATTAGGTTCAGGAAAGTAACTCTAAATAATGACATGTTGTTGAGGATAATGGAGCGATAGTGGAGTAGCCAAAAAGCAAAGGAAGCCATATAACTTCATAAGAAAAAATAGTTCCAAAAACTATGGTTAGGTAATACTTTTATTAAAAGGGCCATCTGGAAGATGACCTGATGATGATAATGATGATGATACAGCAGCAGGAACAACCATAATGATAACCCTAGCCCTAGCCAGCATAGCCAACAATGAAGGAGGTGGTAAAAAAGTATCTGAAGGGTCAGAAGTTACACACCTTTGCTTAGATCGCCTCTGATTCCTGGGGCAATGAAACAAAGAGCAATTGATCTCCTATTTTCAAAACAATTATAGAATTAGAGGAGGACAAATAGCTCCCCACTGAAAACAGTATAAACATATAAGACTAGGAAAGCATAGCTAGCATTGTGTAGTGGTTAGAGGATTAAATTGGGATTTAGGAGACCCAGATACAGTGTCCATTGAACAATGCAACCCACTAGTATCTCAAGGATGCAAGATGGCTACGAGTGGAGAGAAAAGTCTTTCACACCATCTTGAAGATATTGGAGAAAAGACAAGATATATTTAGTAAGTGAAGCCATTTCCGCACGACAACGCTCTCCAGTGTTGTACCATCACAATCCCAGCAGTGTCTCTGCCAGGATGGGAGCGTGTCCTCAACGCTCCCCTCTGCACCCAACTGGCTACCTGCAGAAAGGAGCATGAGGGACATGCCTTCCTTCCTATGCTGCAGTGGGTAAGGAAGCTCGTGATTGTGCTTCCAGCCCTTCTGCACGGCCAGTGATGGTAGAAGCCTCGTGTGATCAGGGGCCATTGATGGAGTTTTTCTGTCAATGATATATCCCATAATTGTGCCAGGTGGGGATGTGAGAAGGGTGGGACTGCAACAACATTGTGTGAAAGCTTCATCGCAGTCTACTCTTCTCACATCCCTATGCTGGAAGGATGCCATCCTGTGGAAATGGCCTAAGTTCTGGCAGAGTGGAATGCCCTGCTTTGCTTGTAAGTAAGAGGGACCATTTCTTTAGTAGCTGGGATTTTGGGGTTCTCAGAGAGATATGGCTTGGAACTCTTCAGTGCCTTTTTGATGGATGATTTCCTAAGCCACACCCTATAGAGTAGAGTGCCTTTGGCAATGACCTGAGAGTTAAGCCCTGAAAAAACAGGCCCTCTAGAAAGAGCCAGTCTCCTTCTGGAGGTGCACATTGTGTGTCCACATTATCTGTTTATTGTTTGCCTCCACTACCACCATTCTTCTCTTCATGCAAGGACGTCTGAGATACCTCCCTGTGTGGAAGTGATACTGTCAAACCACTTGTGGAATGGGCTGTTCTGTTGAGCAGTTTGATTATAGGATTATTTGAAGATATCATAAATAAAAACATACCTTTGAATTTTCTTTGCTAGCTCAGTAAAGGGGGATATTTCAAGGAGATCCCACAGTTGGACAGAACTTTTGTGAATGATTTCAGTACATTAGTTTAATTACTCTAGCAGTATCAGCTCTGTTAACTTTGATTGTGTCTCTTCGTTACTGTTTGTCTTTGTAATAGAACTAATGCTGTTCCCTCTTGATGGTTAGCTGGTATGAGCTTATGGCACATACATTTTAGTACAAATAAAGCAACAAAAATTATGTCCATGTAGATAGAATACAATAAACCTGAGAAGAAAGGGTTGTATGAAAATAAGCTCTGGTTTCCAGCCTAGCTCTCACACTAGCTCTTACTAGGTTTTCTTTGCTTGATGGGAATGCACTCAAATATGAAATATGTCTTGCTACATCCACTTTGCATTGGCTCTGCCCTGTATTTTGGGCTGCACCCATGGTTGGAAGAGAGCACCAAAGGTATTTTCCAAACTAAATTCTTCAATCTTAGTAAATACAAAATAGATTTACCTTAGTGCATGCAAAATAGACCTCTTTTTGAAAACCTGGGTGTCTTTATTTGTGTATGTTCATGCAGGTTTCAAATAAATAATGAGTAGAATCGTAGAACTGGAAGAGACCACAAGGGCCATCCAGTCAAACCCCTTGCCATACAGGAATACACAGTCAAAGGACTCCTGAGAAACAAAGGCAATAAAAACACAGGCAAATTATATTCTTATGAAATTACTGCACTTTTTGTTATAGGGATATAACAACATAAATTACAGGGTGACTAATACATAAAAACCTTCATTGTGCAATGTGAAATGGTTGTTAGCCAGGGAGGACACTTCTAAATAATACTTTTCATGTTCTTTTTAAGGTTTGTTTTGGCCTGGTGGAAGATTTATTTTGACAAGTTAATCTTGGCACTGATAAAAGAAGAAAGAAATACCTCAAGGGGAAGCAGAAAGAGATAAAAAGGAATATTTCCAAGGTAAAATGAATAACTTGTAATGACAAGGTAAATGAAAGTATGAAAGAGTACAAAATCCACTAGATCAGGCAGTGTCTACCTTGCAAGGTTGTTATGAAGAATTGAGTAATTTTAAGAATTGAGGTATTTTAAGAATGTATTTCTACAGAAAATAGAAAGAAAGAAAGAAAGAAAGAAAGAAAGAAAGAAAGAAAGAAAGAAAGAAAGAAGTCAGTTTAGAAGTCAGTTCAGCTTATCCAGCTTTCTCACTTCCAGTAGTTTCACTGCTCAGTTTTGAGGAGAAACAGATCTGTGCGGACATGTCTTTGCATATGCAGATACGCATATATGATAGGTCCCTGTGTGTATTGCAATGTGTATTAAAATCACTAGATGGTCACAAAAGCTTAAAATTGGCTACTATCCACCTGTAAGTTCATTTCAAGAGATTCCTTTAAGTTATTTTCCTCTTCCACAGGTCAGTTTCTATAGAACTCCTTCCCATGGGAAATTTGCTTATACTTTCCCCTCTGTTTCCAAGGAGTTTTAAAGGTCTGATTGCTCACATCTGTATTTACCCGATTAATATGAATTTCATCCAGACCTTTAAATGAAAACATTTTTTGCTGTTGCTGCTTTTCAGTAACTTTGGTTTTTGGTTTTAGATAGTAATGTTGAATTGTGGATATTTTTTAAAAAACTTGTTCTATTTTGCTTTATTGATTTCATGGTGTACGTGGGCCTTACAGATCTTAAAGCCAGTATAGAAATACCATAAATAAATAAATAAACTAGTCAATCAGATCAGGTTTAAAAGACATTGCTCTCTTTTTAAATATGCATAGTTTGTGTTGGCCTCATTAGAATCCCATCATCTGCATATAACACTGAACAAACAAACAAACAAACAAAGACCTATGGAGCTACTTCCAAACTCAGTTTAGGTACTCATGCCAATTAAGCAAGGTTCATGTATGAACTGAACCACAGTAATTTACTTGTTCTGGGAATTCATGTACATCTCTCTCTTTCTCTCTTTCTTTTAAAGACCCCTGGGAAATGACATCTTTGTATTAAATATATTAAATCTATATTAAAATCTGAGTGAATTACAAAGTTTTGTCAAGATGTTTATTGACAGTAGCTAGAGGAGTGATCCCCAACTTTGGCTCTATAAGCGCTGCTAGATGACAGTGCTTGTCTCTGCAGACAGCATGGGTAAAGGTTACCAGTGATGGGAGTTATAGTCCAACAACATCTGGGCACCCACGGTTGAGAACTTCTGCAGAAGTGAATATAAAGACAATGATTAATCTCACTTCTATAAGTTGGACTAAAGTTGGACTAAGTTGGACTTAAGTGTGTTGTACCACTATTGTGCTTTTTAAACTACAACAAATGGAGGTAGTATATAACAAAGGGAAACAAAATAGCATGGGCAGATTTACTTTTTGTGAGCATCAAAGGATGCACAACATTATATAGATAATGCTTGCCAGATGTTTTCATATATTTTGAGTATTACACTTTTTTAAAAAAAGTGGTAATCAGCATTTCCTTTTACACTGGGCATGGCAGGTTGTCAGATAACACATGTGTTTCGAAAGATATCAAAGCTTTAAACACATTTATATGAGGTAGTGGCATTATGGAAGCGAACAGCCTTTAAGGTATGGTGGCCAGCAGTGATGAAGTGACTCATGGTCCTCTGATGGTTTTCTGGTCAGCAAAATAATCTTTTCATAAGGCGAAGAAGTCACAGCTGGAATTCAGTATGGGACTTATGTCTACCTAAGTGGACTTACATCTGCAGGAAATAGAACTGAGCAGTTTTACAATATCCATATTCAGATATTGTGATGTTACTATGTAAAGGAGCCAGTAAAGTGACTTTGGGACTGATGTACATTGGAAGCCATGTACAACAGGTGCCACTGCACATTAGGTACTCCCAATGCCCACCCAGACAACAGCAAGGGACTGCTGACGTGGACCAGAAGAGCTCAGTGTGCATTGGGATACTATTGCCAATATGAGGTAGTGGTATTGTGAATCTTGCTAGAACCCTAAGACACATCTTTGCAATTCACTAGGGCAGTTCTGTAGCACGTCTGGTATATAGCTAAGTAAGAATGGTGGCCAAAAGATTTCTAAAAGATTGGTTTGGCTGGAGGCTGGCAATGCCTAGCATCCATTTTTATTTTGTTTGGTCAGGATCCTAATGATACAGCACTCAGGAAAAATCCAAAGTCCTGATTTAATCTCACCAAGGTCACTGAGGATCTTTTCACCCAACATAGTTATAACACTATGACTCTACTTTAACTGCCATGGCAACATCCTGTGGAATTCTGGGCTTTGTAGTTTGCTGAAGCATTAGAACTCTCTGGTTGAGAATCTAAATACCCCTCCCTAAACAGCAAATACTAGGATTCCATGAGATGTTGCCATGGCAGTTAAATTGCAAGTGTAGTGCTATAACTATGTAGTGTGAAAGGGCTCCCAGTTTGGGGCCATAACGAGCCAACCTTAGTATTCTACAATCTCTTCCTCTCATATCATCTGACAGCTACATGCAGACCATGTGACTATAACATTATTACTTTTATTCTCCCACTTTCTCTTGCATTCTTTTTTAAACCATTTTTGCCTGATGAGGAAATGTTTGCCTTCAGAAACCTTGCATAGATGTTGTTTGGCTTTTTGATTGGCCTAATAGTGGCATTGTCACAATATGGACTTTGGGATTTGTGAGGAAATCCCCTCACATTTGTGGTGCTCAGAAAATTATACATATAGGTAGATGTTGATTTAGCATAGATATAATTCCTGGGACCAAAAGTAGTTTAGCAGTTAAACTCTACTTTTTCCTTTCTCAAAGATAGCTCAGATAGACACATATATGTAGATACTTAAAACATCTGAAGGTAGCTGCAAAAGCCAACAGTGTGACCGTCAACCATTTGTTGAGGTACTTCTGGAATCATAAATGCAAGAGATCATTAGCCAGTCCATCCTTCCTGTGAGAGGAGAAGCCAGAGAACCATTTGGAAAGGCCAGGCCTTTGTGCTCCCTGCCAGCTTCAAGCCTACTTTGTACAGAAGGAGAATAAAATGTCCTTTGAATATAACTTGAGCCCCACTGACAGTATCTTCAGCCACATCACAGGGCAGAAGGCTAGCTTGGCAGTATATGTATGTGTGGGGAGTGGACAGTGGGACTGGCCAAGCCTCATGGAACACACAGCTCTATCTTCCAACATCTCATCACCACTCCATACCATCCAACATTTCTCATATGAATATCAGGATACATGTGGCCAAACATCCTGAGGTTATGAGAGCTGCAGCAGCTTACTTTTGCTTGAGCCTACTGGACAAGTTTCCATCTCCTCCTCTTCCCCACTGAGTTAACTGAGTGCAAACTACTTTATAGTTTCAAACTCATTTTGAAGGAAATGAAATAAACTGAAGACAGAAGAGGAAAATGGGAAAAGGAGGGAGAAGCTGGATATTTTGAAAGCATCTGAAAAAAGTGGGACTGTCCCTTCCAGATCAGGACAATTGAAGGATATGACACTTTGCACTTTATAGTATCACCTAAAGCGGCTGACTTACTCTGCCTAATGTTAGACCTCAGTTTGCATAGTGTTAAGCGAGGACACATTCAACGACGACAACAGAAACATGGAATCTTTAGAGAATTGAGGCTGGTCATTGCTTAGATCCAAGTTCTACATTTGTAAAAGAAAAAAAAAACTGAAAAAATCCCACACTCTCAGACAAAAACTTGACATAAAATCTGGAATTTCCTAATAACTGCAGTAGACTGGAAATCATTAGTTCATGTCTTCCTTACCTTTCAACAAGCATTCAGGCTTATAGAGAAAGGATGGAGAATGTGCAGCCTTCCAGATATTACTAGATTGCAACACCAATTATTTCTCAGCATTGCCTAAGGCAGATGGGAAGCGCATCCTGAAAACATTTAGATGGCTGCATATTCTCCATCCTCACTGTAGAGAAATTTGGTCCAACTGATAAAATAATATATGCATTGAAACAAGCTTGATCTCACTATTAGTCTCATATGAAAAGAAGTCTGACAATAAACTGTTATGACATTACTGATCTTTTGGCTCATCCAGAAGAATTTATCAATGGATGGAACTGAATGATAAACATGTATAAAATCTGTCAATTTAGGTTCTCTGTTGGAACAATTTGGCACTTGCGAATAATTTCACAATACTGTCTGGTTTCCCCATGAAACTAAATTAGATCTCCATTTTGGATTGCTTTTTCTTATGTGTTGACATTTTTGAGACAGCAGCTTCCCTTTAACAAAAGCTGTTTTTCATTTATCCATCTTAATAGAAGATGAAAATTTTACATATGTGATTCAAGATCAACAATATCTTATTGAGAAAGAGAGAGAGAGAGAGAGAGAACAGAGAACTGAAACATCCACTTCTGTGAAATAGTTTGGACTTCTCTTTTAGCCTCTCTATGAGGGAGTATTTGTAAGTGTTTCACAAACCTCAAAGTAATAGAAAAAGAAAAAGAAATAAATTTGGTTCTTTTCTAGCCTGTCTTCAAGGGAAGAGAATGCTGCCTTTGTAGAATTTGGGCCAAATGGCTATAACTGGGATGACTGGGATTGACAAGTCAGAGCTATTCTATGCCTTGAGATTTTAGAGCCAAAACTTGAGACCAAGAGATCATCTCAATGATGTCACGAGGTGGCCCCTAGTGGTGTTAAAGTTAGCTACCCTTGCATGCCTATGCTCACTAATTACTAGCTTGCATTATGGTGACTTCTTGCTTTTTTTATCACATCTGCTCTTTCTGCATCACAACTTGCAAACATGTTCTCCCTCTTTCTGCTCCATATATTTTACTATGCACAAGCATTTGTAAATAAAGCTACTTTTATATATTATTACAAAGAAGGTTATGTCTGTGTATTTTCTTTCCTAGACCGTGTGTGTGTGTGTGTGTGTGTGTGAGAGAGAGAGAGAGAGAGAGAGAGAGAGAGATCAGGGGGTGGGGGAGCCTGGTTATTGTTCAGCTTCTGCTTTGCCAATTTGATCACTATGCTTGAGAGTTCCAGTGCTTGTTCTCACATTTCTCAACACTTACAAGGGTGCTGTTGCACGATCAGGCCGTCCTGAGATTCTTCCCTTTTGCCACAGGGACAACAAAAGGGTGGCCAGGCTGTGAGACTAAATACTAAATATTATATTTGTGAGACTAAATATTATAGTTATTAAGACAAACAAGAACAAAAATAAGCAAGAAGTCTGACAACAAACTGTTATGAGATTACTGATCTTTTGGCTTATCCAGATGAATTTATCAATGGATGGAACTGAATGATAAACATGTATAAAATCTGTCAATTTAGGTTCTCTATTGGAACAATTTGGCAATTGCAAATAATTTAAGGGAAAAATGTAGATTATTTTAAAAGCTGAGCTGGTGGCATCATTTGCATGGTAACAAATGTTCATGAATGTAAGGGATTTAATAATGAACCTAGGTCTAAACCAATTTCTAGCATTTGGGCATATCAGCAATAGTATTAATAATAACATTATTATTTCTGGTTTCTTATATTCTGTCTGTGAATACTCCGATTTTTACTCAGTTTTTTAAAAAATTTCATTGGCTAAAAAGGAAAACCTTAGTAGACAAACAAAGGGGGGAAGATTCCTCTGGTATGATATCCTGCACACAAGTTACTTGGCATTTGACACTCAAGGCAATTTTGAAACAATATAAATGAAACATTGGCCACCTAAAGAGATGCAAGTTCCAGGGGGCCACAGTAGGAGAAATCCAAACAAATTTCAAAGACAGGCTCTGATGAAGCTTTCAGCTGAGAATAAATAGATGATGAACACAAAGAATTCAGAGTGATTCTAAAATAACATCTACTTCAAAATTGCTGACAGCAGGGCTGTTCTTTCAGGATGGTGAGTTCACAGGAAGCAGGGCAATATAAACTTAAAAATAAATGCTTTAAGTGTCACAGGGAGATCTCAGCTTGAGAGTAGCTCATCTCATTCCAGTCTCTCTCTCTGCTTCAGCTGGGAGCAACAGAGGTAACTGATAGAAAATATGTTGGTAACTGAACAGAGTTTGCCCAAAAGACCCAGCAGTAAGCTCAGCAGAATGATTAGACAGAAGCTTGTGTAAGAGGCCCTGGCAGACTTATCTCTTGGCAGAGCTTGCAAAAGTTACTGTTAGGAAACAAGAGTTTCCAGAATCTCCCATGACCATGCCAGCTGGCTAAATTGGGGAGCTGTCATCCGAAAGGATGGTCTTTTCCTTGGCTGCATTAATTGCATTAACTGCTCAGATATATCTGTATGTGCCTTCAAGTTGCCCGTCAACTTATGGTGACTCCATGAATTTCATAGATTTTCATAGGCAAGGAATACTCAGAAGCGATTTTGCCAGTTTCTTCCTCTGAAGTAGAGCCCACAGCATCAGTTATTCATGAGTGGCCCACCATTCCAGGACTAACCAGGCTGACCCTGCTTAGCTTCCAAGATCAGACAGGATCTGGTGCCTTTAGGGTATTTAGGCCTGAAACTCTTAATAGGGAATGATTAAACAAAGATCAGCTATCAACAGAGCCTAAAAGTAGCTATTTAGGAAAAACTATGAGAGCCAGCATGCTGTAGTGGTTTGAACGTTGGACTATAGTCCTGGAGACCAGGGTCTGATTCTCTGCTCAGTCATGGAAATCCATTGGGTGACCTTGGGCACATCACACACTCTCAGCCCCAGAAAACCCAATGATAGGTTTGCCTTAGGGTCACCGTAAGTCAGAGATGACTTGAAGGCATACAACAACAACGATTTAATAGTAATTCATGCCATTTTTCCAACAATAAAGGTTTAAAGGCATTACTTCGTTATTCTAACGTAGTGAGAGATAATTTCACAATGGCTGTTTGTAATTGTAGCATTTTAGCTACCTCATATTTAAAGAGATATGATTTCACTCAGAGATGGAGAAGGAATATCACGTGATTTAAGTGCTAGTTTGTGCTTTGTTTGAGGAAGGAAAAATGCTTTGTATGCTACAGGCCAATGGCCTGTAGTATTCATATGGTTCCATAACGTACCTTAAAAGTAACTATTCTAGTTGTGATTGGGCAATGAGAATTACTCTACAAGGTAACTGTATTAACTAACTACTTTTGGGGATACCTTTGAAATACAACTTAATCACTTTTAAAAGTAACTTTCCAAGCTCTGGATAAACAGAAAATACAGTTTGACCGGTGATGTGTATCATCCCACTAAAGACAGATTGATAACTGACTTACATAGAAACTATATAGAAGCATACAAGTCTGGAATGTGTGGAGCAGTTTAATCAGCTTTGCCTTCAAAGCAGGGGTGCATGTGGCTTCAAGGCTGTTTTCTCAGCCCCTAATCTTCTCAGAGACCCTCAAACCACTCTTTTTCCAGGCCACTCAAAAAAATGAATGGCCTCTTTAGAACTGCCAATTTGCCTTTTAGACAGAATTTCAGGCCCACTGCATAATCTAACATCAAAAATGCCATTTTTCAAAACTTTTCTTTTTAAAAACTTGTGATTGATATTCTAGGTCATCTGTAGGACCCTCAGAATGCCACGGCAGGAAAGGGGCCCTTGCACCTGCCAAACTTGCCACACTTCTGTTCTAAAGAAGTCAGTTAAAGTCCAGAGTTGCTTTTGGAAGTGATGCTTAAATGAATGCTTGCTTGGAGTGCATCTAAAAGTTACATTGTACGTCACAGTTTTTTTTTTTTAAATTTCATCTTGCTTTTTATCTTGCATTAGCAATAGTCAGATATAAAGCTCAAAAGTTTTGAAAACTGCCTGTGAAATGCCCAGAGAGTATCAGGCTGGCTTTTTGTGTTCCTTCCCATATTCTGACAATTGTAGTGTTGATTTTTCATTATTACATATACGGAGCTCTGCCAGCTACAGTAGTGCAATTCCTAAAGCAGTGCCAAATGTAATGAATGATCCATATGTTTCCCATTTGCTCTTACTGTGAGCTGGACTCTTGCTCTGGCACCAAGAGTTTTGTAATTAAAGGCAGACATAAGCAATGCCTACCTTAAAATGAAGCCTCTTCTTCTTCTGTGCAGTGCCCTTTTCATCCATATGGAAGATATGAATGTTTTGTGAGCCACCAGCCTAGATTAGATATAGTAGGTACACCTGTAGCTACTCAGTAGATTTTACTGGATGCATGGACACTTGTGTCAGTAATGTTCATGCAATCTACATTATCCATGCCATCAAAATGTCTTCTTATGGAAGATAAACTAGCAGTGACTACTGGTCTTATGATTGCCAATGATATACGCTGTTACCAAAGACAGTATGCCTCTGTGCACTACTTGCTGGAGAATGTTAACAGTAGAGGCCTCATGGCCTCTTAGTGGTCACCCCAGAAACACCTGCTTAGTCACAATAGCAACAAAAATGCTGAGCTAGATAGACCTTCAGTCAGATCCAGTGTGGCCTTTTCTGTACTTCCATCCATTTGCTGAGATGCTGGGCCTGTTTTATTTTGGCCTTTGAAGAGAAAGAAGAGCAGCCCAGCACACTTCCATCATGCTAGGGCTTAGGACTGCTGAACTTAATTTTCCTCCTTCCTATCTGCATCCCTTTCCCTTCCTGTGCCATGCCTTATTTAATTTGTTAGCCTAAAGGCAGGAATTGTTACATTAACCATTTGTAGACCACTGTGAAAGCTTTTTGGTCAAAGAAAGAATGTAAATGTTACAAACAAACAAGGTAGTCATCCTCCTCTACTTCCTCAACAAAGACATTCTTGAGCCATCCTAGTCTCTCCTTATGAAACAAATGACAGGTCTTTCTTTTACCAGGTCAACATACTGTCCAACATTTCACAGATGCAACTTCAGGTTGTGGTTAAGGTGGCAAAAATTACTCATGATGAAGAACTGATAAGCTAGGAGATGCGGTAGCAGTTTGCTTTCCCCCGAGCCTATTGGAAAGGAGAAGATTCTGACTGCTCCTCATGAGAGCAAACCACTTATGCACTTTGAATGCAGCTTGTAACAACTGAACTAAACTGAAATTGAAAGGGGAAGTAGTAGAAGGAGAGAGAAACTGGGACTTTTAAAGGTAGCTGAAAAAGTGGGATGATAGAGGATTAATTAGGACTGTCTCTGCCACATTGGGACATTTGGAGGGTATGGTTCTATATTTTATCTGCTTCCTCAACTCATGAAGTCTCCTTCCACTTCCATCTTGCCCATCTACTATAGTATGTAGTCAGAGCCTGGAAAGGTTACTTGTTTGGGGTACAGCACCCAGAATCCGGGGCATAAAATTGGAGGCATAAATGGCAGCTGAATCTCGGAGAGCATGGGAAACATGATAGGAACTCTTCACCATTGCAGGAAATGCCATTTGAGCTGGTCACAGCCTCTGACAACTCTGATTGGATGGTAACAGCAGTAAAGTATAAGATATGTCAGTTGATGTATTCAAATTCATTCCCAGCCATTGCAGCCTGTGGTGATGCTGACTGGGGCATTCTGAATGTTCCATCCCCAAAAGTAACTTTTCAAAACTCTGATCATTGCCTTCCCCAATATCTATAACTTGCTTTGCAGCAAAATCTTGCCGGTATTTAAGATAATTCTTTCTCAAGGTGTGGTGTCCTATTTATCAATATCACATTAAATAATATCTTTTGGCACATTGTGTGCTAATTTATGTCCGGGTAATTGCATTGAACTTAGATCCACAGAGAACTTGGCCACTCATCTGAGTATACCATTAAGCAGTCTTCAGGCAGTTGTAAGTCTTTGGGATGCTTTCAAAGTATTGGGCAAGTTATGTCTTGTCATCTTGGTTGTTAACATTCCCAGTCTATTGCTCGGATTGCTTTAAAAGCAAAAGGAAAGGATAATGTGTAAATATTCCAAGTCAGCAAAACCTGTGGGAGCTTGACAGTCAGTGGCTCACACCAAGGAGGCTAGTTGTTGGTTTTGGCAGGCCTGACATTTGTCCTCCTTTACTCACACAAAAGAATGATGTGTCCCTATAAGGTATTTAGGAAGAAACAGAAGGGTGCTTTACTAAAACAGGGAAACAGCAGTGGGCTTCTGAGCAGGTGCTGGCAAAGCATTCCTTGAAATGAACTTCTAGGCCACAGTGCCTGCTAGGCGACGCCATAAGGGACACAGAGGGAATCCAGTATGCTTCTTTCGTCTTGGAAATGTACCAGGATAGGCTATGATATCATTTGTTTGACGACAAGCCACCCAAACTGAGACTAATATTTATATTGCTTCTACTTTTTTCTTTCAAAGCTATGGAAATTTCAGTTCAGACTTCCAGAGTATTGCACAGTGGGAAACATGTTTGTCAGCAGATGAACATATGCCAGGGAACTGTTGCAGCTTTTGGCTCCCTGATATAGTACCTATAGAATACGAGATATGAGAGATAGCTGCAGGCCGCATAAGTAGAGAATATTGTATTTCAGGAGGTACCAATGTGCTGCAAATTTAATTTGTGAACCAACGTTTCGGTTGTAATTTCTCTTATCAGCTCTCCCACATGACACGCACTATCACAACTCTATCAATGTTAACTTGTTATCAAATAAAATAAAATTAACTGTGTTGGTGGGACAGCAGGGGTCTCTCAAAGCTGACTTATTTGGGGTGCTTTAATTACATTCCAGATAAATCCCTGTACTTTGGTGTTGCAGTCAAGGGAATATAGAAAGCTGCCTTTTTCAAGAGTCCTATTGGGCCATAACAGTCCTACTGGATTGGACCAGTGGTTCATTTAGCCCAGTATGTTGTCTTCTTCTACACTGAAAACTAGATTCCTCTTTTAAGCTCACAAACAGGACCTGAAGGCAATAACCCTCTCTATTACCTTCACTCCACTACACAGATAGAGTGCTTTGATATCTCTTTGGCTGCTATAGCTCCAACCTGTATAATCCTGGGATTTGTAGTTTCATGAGGTACTTGGATTTCCCTACCAAAGAGCTCTAGTGCCTCAGCAAACTTCAGATCTCAGGATTCCTTTGGATGTAGCCGTGGCAGCTAAAGTGATACCAAAGTGCTATGCTTATGTAGGATTAAACAGAGTCTTCTTGAGGGCCAGTACGGTATGGTGGTTTGACTGTTGGACTGTGACTCTGGGATCTAGGGCAGCTGACAGTATGAGTTAAAACAAAATAAATTTAAAACAATGGATAATAAGATAGTTAAGCCAATTAAACAAGCAATCTTATCAAAAATGTTACAGTAATTTAAAACTGTTTTGAAAGGCCATTAAAATGTAGTACTAATGATGAAAATACAATGCATCCAAATAAAAAACCTCGCTCTATGCACCCTAAAAGCCCTCCCTGGTATCTTAAAACTTGCCCTAGCTCATATTGGGAGATGTAGTCTCTCCCATAGTTTGGATCCAAGCCAGGATCTAAATCCGAACCTGCATGCAATATATGAGTGTTTCCACTGAGCTATGCCTCATATCTCCTTAGAACTTGGAAACGATTTTTGTTGGCTGAAGGTAGTCTGGTAGTGCAAATGTAACTTTTCCAAATTCTGTCCCTGCCACTAGCTTGGCCCAGAATAATATGGAGCAAGTGTGGTAAGACTTACCAAAATAGAGAGATATAAACATATTTTTCACCTTCTCTAATCACCTTTTTATTAATGAAAGAATCTCAAGAAATTAACTTCTCCTCTACTTAAATTAATTAAATAGGGCCAGCAAGTTAGAAGCGTGATAGATCATATTAACCTTGTATAAAGTTCACCCCCAAAATGCAAATTTTCCCTTCATTTCCAAAAATTAACCAAGTGACAAGAAAGATTTTCTTTCACAAATGGAAATAATTTCAGACAAGGAATCATGTTTCGTGCAAGTGCTTCTTCCTGCAATATGTTCAAATCACCCAGAATAGTTTATTTTTAAGATCAATTATTTACTACATGGCCCTTAAACTTCTGATTTCCAGTGGCATAGCTTTGTTAATCTGTCATAGCAAAACTGACAAGCAGTCTTTCAGCACTGCATCACTTTTTATAACACAAGCTTTTGTGGACCAAAATGAAAAACAAATTTAGAATGACTCTTCACGCAGCTGATGAAAGAGACACTGGCTTATGAAAACCTATAGCATATAATGAGAATATTAATCTTCAAGGTATCACATGGGTCTTTGTTTTTGCTTAAATTTCCATATGCCTTTAAAGGAAGTGTGGGAATTAGGACAGACTATAGTAACCCAGCTTATATCTGATGGCCAGAAGTTGCGTGTCTGTGCTTATGGCAATGGACATTCCCCTGTTGTACAGAAACAGTTTTGTCAATAATTTTTCAAGTTTTAAGATGTATGGTATTTACAAATCTGAACGCTTTTAAATGAATCTATATCTCCCCCCCCCCATTTTATGTATGTGCTTATACTAATGGATGTGCCATTTTGAATGGCCCAATGGGTGAAGGCAGTAGTATAACATGCTTTGGACTCCCAGTGTGTGAATCATTTATGCCACATATAACCCTTTCTGTGCTTTTGGAGACCATTTGCACCTCCTAAACCCACACAATTACATGCTTGCCAGGGAAAGGGTGGCACATCTGCACACAAGCCAAGACAAATGCAGCCATTCCTACTCCTTTGCTTAACCTTTTATTGTGCCAGGTCCTCAACACAGTGAGAATGCTTTATTTGGATCAAAACACAATGAGTCATGTAACAGCAGGACATCCAGCATAAGTTCATGAGGCCAAGTGTTCTTTTGTTGTATGAGTGCACTTTACTGTACTTCCCAAGACCCTCAAAGCTTTCTGTGCTGAGAGAATGGGTTATTTTAAAGCAGATGCTGGCTCTTCCTACTGCCCTCAGTTTCACAGTGGTGATTTAACGTAATTGCATTTTCAGCATATTGAAATGACCTGACTATAGAGTCAACGTTAATGCTTCTTTTCTCTAGAACATTTATGGGAATTGACTAGGGGACAGTAGGCCTGAGATCAAACTAGTCAAAGAAAAGAAAATCAGTGTTTTCCTTCTCTCTTTCAAAAGCTGTAGAAAATTCAGTTTAACATGTTTACCTATGGGGTATTTTAATCACAATGGTGTGCATTCAGAAATATCTCTTTATCCTAGACAGAAATGACAATGAATAAAATCAAGATCTCTCTCTCTCTCTCTCTTTCATTTTCTCTCTCTCAACAGATTGATAGATAAATTGATTTATAAAGGGAATATGTACATTCAGATACTTATTTACCGCATCTTCATGGATTTGATACACTTTAATACAGTGAAAACTGCAACTTACATTAAATGCAATTTTCCTTCCAAAACACATAGAATTCTTTTTGATATTTATTGTCTCTATACCAAAAAATCAGTAGCTGAATGTGTTGTGTGTGTGTGTATGTATCTATATCTCTATATCTGTCTAAAACCTCTATTAGACAGTGCACATCCTGACCCAGAAGTGAAATCTGTTTATGTAAAATCATAGAAAAACTAATCATTACAGCAAATTTCTTTGGAGAGCTGCCTCAGTGACAATCTGAAAATGTGGATCTATATTTTTAAGGCAGGGGTGGGAATTGTGCTCCAGATGTGGCTGAAGTGTAACTGTCCTTTTCTTTCTCTTTTTCTTTTCTTTTGCTCAGTGGTTATATACGACAGTGCCATTGTAAACAGGATTATCCTATAATCCTTTGTTTTTTCAGGATTCTTGTTCCATCTCTGCTAGGGATATAATTCCTTATGTACACTCTCCTAAGATTCTCTAATACAGGGGAACTTGATAGTTACAGTCCACGCTGTTCTATTGGGAGACAGCACTTCTGTCAATTTCCCCATTTTGTCCTCAGTCTACTTATGCAAACTGAGCTCAAACTGCAAAGGTAGTTTGCACTCATGGCCTTTCCACACTACACTGTTACAGTGCTATTATTACCCTTTCAACATCCCATGGAATCCTGGGATTTGCAGTTTAATGAGGGGCATTTAGTATTTTCAATCAGAGACCTCTTGGGCCTCAGTAAGCTACAAACCCCAGAATTCCACAGGATGTTGAAAGTGGAATAATAGCACTATAACAGTGTAGTGCAGAAAGGGCCTCAGCACTGCGAAGAGGAGAGAAGGGTCAGTAATCTTTGTCTTCCCAGTAGGCTCTGGTAAAAACAAACACTGGAGCTTCTCCTAGTTTGAGTGTTCTTCCTCATTTATAAGTTTTGCTATCTAAACCATAATCTGATGTTCCCTGGCCACAAGTGTCCTGGTTTTCATCTGTCAAATGTTGGAAGGCACGTACTACAGCTTTGTTTTACACGCTTAGGTAAGATTTACTGAGTGAAGAAATCCTTAAAATAATTATGTGAATTGCTCTAATTAGGGTGATTAAAGTTATGTTAAGGGTTCATTTCATATACTTGGAAAGCATGCTGGTTATTACTTTTTCCCAGCTGTGACACTGAAGTCTGCAACACTAACAACCTGAAAAATGACCCATTATGTATGTATGACCCTGAAAAGTAACCAGTGCGTTGCCTGCTCCAGTAAGCATATTCTGAAGTTTACATTGAATTTCAAACTGCTAATTCTGATAGACACAAAACTCCCATTCCTTTAAAATCTTTTTTTTTAAAAAAAGTTCCATGTTTTGCAAACTACATTGTGTCTTCGCCATGTTTACAGATAATTAAACTCTGACAAGTTACAGGGGGATTTGCACTATATCTATTTTAGTTAAGTATAAATTTGGCTGAAGGCAGATTTCAGCTTTACATGACAAATTAAATACGATTGACTGAAAAAAAGACATCATTTCCCATTACATTTTGTGGGAGATGAAGCTGTTAGTAATGACTGAAAACAGATTTCTTTCAGGTATGGATCTTAAGTTTGCAACAATACTTAAGAGCGTAAAGTCTAGGCCATAGGCCCTCTTGGTAGAGTTGGATAGGGCATTGAATTTAATGCTGAAAGGTGTGTCAACACTTATGAATATCCTATTGATTTGGAAGCTCTACCCTAGGCCCTTTCCGCACAACGTTGCTGTTGCGTTTTTGCCACAGAATGGCAGTGGTTGGCAGGTCGCACTTCCACATGATGTTATCACTGTCTCACTGCCATCCTGTTGTGGAGTGTCACACTTGTGCAGTTTTTGCAAAATGGAAAAAATCCGTTTCACGCCTGTGATCGCGCGGCGCTCCCGTTACTTCTGGCCACGCGGAAGATGCAGAATCGCATTGGCGATGCTTCCTTCTGTAGAGCAGCAATGGAAAAGCCCAGCTGTGCTGCAGAAGGAAGACCTGGTGCCATTGCATTCTCTTCCACATGGACCGAGGGCGTTGCTGACGCGCTCCCTTCTGGACCTGGGACTGCAGCAAGATGATGCGGAAGAGCTTCATTGTGCGGAAATGGCCCTAGTTGGGATTATCAATATGACTCAGGCCAACATATTTGTTCTGGCTGAATGATTGTCTTGTACATGTGTTGTAAGCAGCTGGATTTTGTGCAAAGTGAGTTCTCAATATCCTGTTCATTTGGGAAGAGACCTGCACTCCATTCACAGAGGCCTTGATGGAAGCACTTACTTACAGGGAATATTTCTGCAAGCTACCTGAAAACGATCAGACTCAATTGTTGGTGGGTCATGCATGTAGCATAACAATGCGGTTTTACACCTCTCCCCTCCGTGTCCGCCACATAATATGGATCATGTGTGGAGCAGATCATTGGCCAGTCATTCTTGGTAGCTTCTGTATCAGATGGGCTGTGAATCTGCTCTTCATTTTACTCTGAACTTTGAAGGAGCTATCCAAAGTGATAAGTCCCATCCCCCAAATGGATTGTTCCTCTCAAGTGTGGACCAGGGTTCTGAGGAGATTCATTGCCCACTGACTAGTAAGCCATTGGCTGCCACTGTCACCAGCAGACAGAAATCTTTAACAACATATGATGTTCCCTGAGGGGCTATTTTGAGAGGGCATGATGAAAATGGGCTATTATTCATGGAAAAGGGAACACCTACGTGTAGGCCTTATAAAGGTGTACAAAGATCTCTATGTGTTGTTTTGCTTTTTTAATAAAACCATATAACTGCTTGTTTACATCTAGGTTTTAATGCCAGGAACTGTATCATTGATCTTACAGAAGGATGCCACCATTCCGAGTCCCCTGAAATTGCTTCTGGAAAAGAATGATCCATGCCAATCTTCTTTCTTTTTATCCCTGTTCCCTAGTTCTCTCACCAAACCCCAAATGGATTAGGTCCAAATCACAATTTCTAGATGTCTATTTCTCAACTACAATCACAGTTTGGAAGTTACTTTTTGAACTACACTTCTCAGAATCCTCTAGCCAGCATAGCTGCTAAGAGATTCTAGGAGCTGTAATCCAGAAAGTAAGTTTTTCCAAGCTCTTTTTGAAGGGGGTTGTGTTGCTTTAGGGAAGAGTTTTATTACCAGAAAGAACCGCTGTGACAAAAATACTCTGTGGAAAATACTTTTTATTATAAAAACATACAGTATACTGATCTTAATATTATATAAAACACAGTAGAAATATCAGAGTCTTGTAAAGACCAATAATTTATACACTGAGACACAGGTCACTGTTATTCTTCCAGTCTCATAGTCTGAAAACACACACATATAACAAAAAGAATGACTGAAGTCAGCCAGGGATTCCCTTGCTGTGAGGCATTTGCATTGCTACAGTAATTATTGCTAAGTTGTGCTGGAATAATATTAGGGCTTTTCTATTCTTTGCTGTGTTTTTCCCCCTAAATTTGCAAAGTGAACCACTGATCCAGGAGAGTTAACAGAAGAATGGACAGAGAGTAGTTAGCAATCATAATCTAAGGAGGCTTGACTATATTAAACATGTCAGGGGACTAACGTCTTTACAAAGGTCTGCTCTTGTGTTAGATGTGATACCTTTGTTTTGTTTTAAGGTGCTTCTTGCATAAAAGAACAGATTTGGACTATCTGTCAGCAGAGTACTTTAGGTTTCACTGTTGCAAATAGCACCAAAATGGATGGGGGGGGGGAGCGAGTAGAACTCACAAATTCGCTTGTCTGGATTTGCTTCCAAAAATATACATGTGCGAGCCCATTTCCACACTATAGTGCTATTATTCCCCTATGGAATCCTAGCTTTGCAGTTTTGGGAGGCTGGCCCCTCCTGAAACTGCAAACTCCAGGATTCCATAGGATGTTGCAACTAGAATAATAGCACTATAACAATCTAGTGCAAAAATGGCCTTTTATATTCTAATTTGCTTCCCCTCTCTCCTACTAACATCTCAAGATAGCATTACATGTGCTCAAATTAATTTTCCAATCTGATATTTAAACTTATGGATAGGACCTAAGCCAGAAGTGCTTGTCAGTCTGATAGGGCTGTTGCTGCTACTGAAAAGTGCAGTCCAGAATCAAATTCCCTCGTCTCCCTAGTAATATACCCATAGTACAAGCTGAGGAACTGATGGCCCTCCAGACATTGTTGGACTCCAGTTACCACTAAAGTTTGCAGCCTAGGCAACAGTGAGGCATAATGGGAGTAGTAGCTGATGCTCATGAGAAAGATCACTGGTTCCCCAGGCTTTCCATAGTACAGCCACACTTTGAGTGCTACCACAGCCATTTGTGGTATTTAGTGACCTAGACTGCGGGCCGGAAAACTCACCATGTGCTGCTATCTTGTCATGATATAAGCCTTCCTATAAGTTACACACAAGAGAGGTAAAATTGACATGAAGATGCCATAGAAGAATGGCTTTAAGATGATGCGACACAATCCTGCCACAGTTAAGAACCACTTAAGTCAGTTCTCAGTGGTTTAATTTTGGCTACACTCATTTTTTGTTTGTTTACATATGCACCCCACAAAATCAAGTTTCAAAAGCAAATGTGAAAATACTGAAAGTTCAGAAAGTCATCCTGAAACATGTCCTGGATTCTTGTGCTTCTGCCCCCCTCCAACAAGTTCTAGTTTCAGGTTCTAAGGAAAATGGGCATGACAACATATTACATGACAGTGATAGTGCAGAGATCTTCTTGGATGCACTGCCTGAATAGTATTTTGATACTTCAGGAAGGTAAAATTGTGTGCTACCTTACTTTCTGACACAACTGCTCTCTTATTTCCTTGGTACAACTGGTTTCATTTAGCAACTGTATTTTCCTAGCTGTGCTCACTTGGCAGGGACTTTAGATATTTGCGTGTATTCAGAGGCAATTGTTTGAACTTCAGAATATGTGTATGTAGGTTGCTTTTGAATCACTGCCTAGTATATTTTTAGCAGTGCATTTGTAGAAGCCTGCATCCCTTTGTGTTGCCTGCTGGATGATTAATGAGCCCTGAGGGTGAAGGAATTTGTTTCCATACAAGCGGGACTGAGCTCCTGTTGTCAGATGTGATTTGTCTGGGAGTTCCCATGTTATTTCTGCTTTAGGGATCCCAATGGCCATACAGTTCAGCTTCACTGTATTGCCTGGCCTTGCATAAACGACAGGGGCTGGCTCGCTTGTGATCCGGGGTGGGTAGGCTATCACAATCACTGGGACATTCATCAGGGAAGAGCCATACTCAGTTGCCACCTTGCACAGGTAGGTCCCTCGGTCAAAGACGGATGCCTCACGCACAGTGAGAGAGCCATTCTCTGACAGGGAGAACCTCCCAAGAGCTTGGGGGCTATCTAACACCATCCCATTGGGCAGAGTCCAGGTGATGCGAGCCCGCTGGCTGGGCTGGGTGAGGCAGTGAAGCTGCAGGGTCTCTCCATTGATGATGCTCACCAGGTTGTTATATTGATTGTTGATTTCTGGTTTCAGTCCCACTTTCAGGAAGACCACCCTCTCCACATAGCCCCCAGGGTTCCGGGCTGTACAGCGGTAAGTCCCAGCATCCGCTGCAGACAGGGCACTTATGTGCAAGATGCCATCCCTCTTGTGGTAAAACCTCTGCAAATGGCTGCCCTTCTGCAGTTCAGTGCCATTGGGAAGGATCCAGGCTGTGGTGGGCTGAGGGTTCCCATGGACTGAACAATTCAGGTTGATGCTGTGACCTGCTGCAGCGGTGATCCTTTCAGTGGTAGGATCCCTGAAGCTGGGTTTCTCCACGTGGTCCATAACCTGAAGTTGGACAATCAACCTGGCCTCTCCCCCTTCATTCCTGCCAATGCACACCAGTTGCACTGAATCTGTCTGTCTCACACCACGGATATCTAGTGTGCCATTGCGGTGCACGGTGATTCTGTTCCCATAATAAGGGGCAGGCAGGATGACTCCTTCTGGAAAAGCCCACATGACCCTTGGAGATGGGATGCCTTCTGCTTTACAGTCAATTAGCTTCTGGCTGTCTTTCAAAGCCATTTCTCTCACTGAAGTGATGGTGCTGGGATGTCCATTGATTCTGGGAGGCTGAATGTTGACATGGATCCAGACAACCTTCCGATCTTCTCCAGCACTGTTCCGGGCTACACATGTATAGTTGCCACTGTCAGATCTTTGGGCTTTCTGTATGAGAAGCGTCCCATCTCGGTACACCTGATATTTATCTGAGAGAAGTGGGATAGGCCTGTTGCTTGGAGACAACCAGATTACTTTTGGTGTGGGCTCCCCTTTGGCTTCGCATCCTACAGACACCACATCTCCATATGGTATGTTGAGCACCGTGTAGGTTTTATTCCTGATTGTGGCAGGTTCAGCCACTACTTTGACTCGCACTTTCATCTCATCTTTACCTATCTGGTTCTCAGCATAACAAGTGTAGTCCCCCTCTTCTCTCAGCCCAACATCATTGAAGTATAGCGTCCCATTGTTAAACACCACATATCTCTTTGTTCGGCTCCCACTGTCATCGGATTGCATGAAGGTGTTGATCATGCTGCCATCTGGAAGACCCCAGGAGATCTCTGGGTTTGGTAGGCCTGTGGCCACACAGTCAACTTTCAGGTCCCCTCCGTAGATTACCTTGTGGTTATTCTCATTCTTGTGTTCAATTTTGGCAGGTTTCATCATCACATTTACTTTGAGAACCACATAGTCATCTCCAATCTTATTACGGGCCACACACAAATAGTCTCCTGCATCTTTGTCAGTGACGGAATGGACGACCAAAGTTCCATTTCCAAATACCTTGATTCTGCTGTCCAAACTAATTTAGGAGAAGAAAAAAAATAAAACAAAACATATGCTGTGAGTTTATGTTAATAAATCATACTTTGAGCCAGAAAACAAACAGAAATAATTATCTTCATTTCCAAGCAAACAGTTACATCCTGAAATTAACTTTCTTTAACGGAAGGATGTTTTTGTTTACTTTATACTTCTCTTCTGAAGTTCTAGATTTTATTTACAGAAATCTACACTGCAGTCAGACATGGAACTGCAAAAAATTAAATCAATCCTTCTCTATATACACACACCCCACAGAGAACTACTATGCAGGCTTATGAGCATGGGCAGATATGTTTATAAGATGAGCAGGATATGGACAATATATTCCATATGACAAGATACACACACATTTATTAATGATGGAATGTTATTCCACAGAGAATAACATTGCTTTGGTTATAAGCACTCCAGATTTTTTCCTATTAAACATGGAACATATTTGTATATATTAGGCATAGTCACTGTACTCTGATGCCCGCTTAACCGAATGTAAAACTCATTGAACTCAGTGGGACTTACTTGTAAGTAAATATGTATTTAATTGTGCTGAAAGTAACCTAATGGTAGATCATGGCATCTTTGAGAAAAGAAGACGAATGTTCCACTTCCACTAGCAGTACATGACAAATTAAATTGAACCAATTTAAGATGCTTATACAGCCAAAGTACTTAATGGAAAAGGGTAGAATCCCTTCTGTGACAATAAAATGTATGATCAGTCTATTTTAAATGGTTATAAACACACAATGACATTAGATAGGGTTGTTCTGCCCTTTTGCCAAGTGAGATGTTTGTCTTGGATGTTACCCTATCAGAATCTCTCTTTAGTCCAGGCATCCCTGATTCTGGAAGCATTCCTCTTCTTATCATGAGAGGTGGGAGAGCTGATCCAATGTTTCATACATAGATGTATGCTCAAAGGAAAAAAAATTGCTCCACACCCACATCCTTCATGTGTTTCTCTTCAAATGCTACACAGACAGCCAAATGTAAAAGTGATGGTGTATTTGGTCTGACTGTGTATTTGGTTTCCAACTAAAAGCAGTCCTCTGAGGCTTCAGGAAAAGATCTTTCCTGGCTTTGCTTCCAGGAATGTTATCTTGGAGATGCCATCAACTGAATCTGGGAATTTCTGCATCTAAAGCACATGTTCCACCAGGAATACAGCTAAGGTTGGCCCCAGGACACTTTGGAGTCTGATGCAAAGGAGAATATGCCTCTGCAATCCCGTATAAAAAGACAGCTTGACTGGCAATTGAATTTTATTCAACACTGGCACCCAAAGATAGATGCTCCCTCAGGGCATGCACAGCATGGCCCATGACCCATAGCTCTCTCTTCTAACACATTGCTGCCACCTCCTGGCATCTGTTGCCTGCAGCAATTGTTTCACCTTGCTTAACAGTGGTGCTGGTCCTGGCTGTGATCCACTTCTTTACTAGGCAAGCACTAACAGTTCAAAACATAGATATTTGGGGAGACAATGGGCTACCAGAAGGACATCTCTGTATTCAGTGCTGTCCTGTAAGGGCTAAGGCAATTAAGCATGTGATGTGACACTGTCACACCATGGACTTTTCCCATCCTCACTAATGGCAGCCCATGATGGCAGTATATATCATATGACATGGAGACTTCATTATATGTGAAGTAGGAAGGGGGAGAATATGAGACAGGAATGCTGTTTTCAGTGGCAGGTCCAGATCTTCTGTGACTATATAGTTCCATGCTAACTTCATAGAAAAAAAAAATATCATAAAATTCTAGAGAAATAACTACAGGCCTAATTAGCTCAGGGTTTTTTTGTTTTTTTTTTTTTGAAAAAAGGGAAAAAATCTTGCCATATCCAACCTAAAATAGTTCGCTGTGGTTTGTGCATTTAATAAGAACACATTGCCTAGCATCCTTTTAGTGGCATACCAAAACATAAGTGCATATTACACCTGCATATGTCATTTTTGGTCAGGCATTTGGTATTTGGTATTCTTTTCCTCCCTCTGCATGAACCAAAGCCTCCACTGGACTTATTGTAGAGCCAATCCAGCCCCCTCCCCAGATATTTTGAGTCTGGTGGACAACAAGGGGACATTGGAGAAGTGTCTAGTTTTGTTTCTGCAGCCACATATGAAATGATTATTACATCATTCATGGAGACCTCAGTAGGACCCCAGAGGAAGATGTAATCTTTTTGCATCTGGCTACAAGGACATAGCCAGACACCTCTCCAATGTTTCTAACAGGCATGTAATACCCATGGGGGGCTGCAATGACTCTACACAGGGATGGTATACTGTAGTCCACAGTGAATGACTGTCTGTAGTATAGTCCCACATGCTGAATTATAATGCTGTGCTGAGCCATACAAGATGCCAGTCATTAAATGGCTGCAAGGATAGAACAGACTGGCTTTATTTCTAAAGTTTAGAGTACTTTATAAGTAATTTATTTTTTTTCTTACAAACTGTTCATTTTAAATTAGTAAATTAATTAATTAATTATCATTACTAAAGGTGAATCACTTTTTACAAATGGCAACATATGTTTTAAAAGAGCATTGCCAGCTCCAACGTAATGCAAAGAAACCTTAGTATAAACAGAAATCAAAGCCAAACCTCTTGGAACACTTGAACCTCTTGGAATACAACACATTATTATATTTATATTACTAATAAAAATGGTTGCTTTAATAGAAACACAGGCATTTAGCTAAATATATACATACACGTATAACAGATCTCATACTGCTGCTCCAGGAAATATGGCTACAATCCAGCTAACATAAAATAGGTTTAAGTCTCCATAGTTTAAGTGTGCTGTTCATAGCTATGTTCCCTGCAATCAACAGGACAATCTTTAACTCGGAGAATGCGGGAGGTTTGGTCACACAGAAGGGGATTTGGTCTGAGTACTCTTTCTTTCTTTGGGTGGTTTATTTATATAGTTAATAAGTAAGATAAGTGGGCAAATTTTATTTCCTCTTCAATTTCTTCATTAGCTATTGCAAGTCATTGCTTCAAATTAGCAAACTTTGACCTTCAGAGGGCTTAGTTTTAAATATATACTTCTCAGTGTTGCTATTTTCAAATGCTCTGTTTTTAGTGAATGGTTTCCATATTGCTCTGCTTCTACATAATGCCTTTGCATTGTAGCACATTCCTAGATATTCACATTCAGGCAAAGGGTGCATCGTTAGCATGGCATCTTAAATCTCAAAGAAACAACACAACAAACACAACACCATGACTGTACATGGTGAACTGCAAAGGATAATGGTGAGGCACCTGTTATTTCAGGGAACTTTTCACTGTTATTAATCTTTTAGAAAGAGATCTTTGATAAACTTACAAAGAACCTCAAGATTCCTTGGCAAACTGTAAATAAGCAAACAAATAGCATTAAGCTATAACTATATAGCTTAATTCTTGCTAGACTACCTGCTGAACTCAATGGGACTTACTTTTGAATAAACATGAGAAGATTATCAGACACTAAAGCCTAGTCATGCTAATGAAATGTCATATGTAAGGAAAGTAAAATGCTGAAGGATGTGTAATACTACTGTTGCTGTTGGATTTTCATTCTGACACTTTGTGCATCCCACCTGGTAGGCACGTGCATGAATGCTTGCACATACACACACATTAAACTGGCCATGATTTTCCAGTCAGAGCATGAAACAAAGACATTTGGAATGACTTGAGGGATTATGCAAATATGTAGTGTTGTATGGAAATCTTTAAAAATAACACAAATATGGCATGCCAATAAGCAATAGTATGTATGTATGTATATGTATGTATGCGTATGTGAATATATATTTGTCCCAGAGCTTGGATTAATTTTGTTTGTTTGTTTATTGTATTGCTTTATCCAGGATCAGCCAGTTGGGACATTGGCAAAGCTGTCTGGGGGATTCTGGAAACAATGTGACAATATAGTAACTTTCACAAGTTCAATTTTTCCCTCTCACCTATGTAGAGAATCCACCATCCTTTTTGAAGGGAGCCTCCAGAGTATTCGTGGCCAGGGGTCTCCAGATGCACTGCAGTCCAGTCGCAGAGCACTGCCATATGTCACATCTGTTCTCTGAGGAGAGCTCCCAGTGATCTTGGCATTTGTGGACTGCTTTTTGACTTGCAGCCATACAGTTCTCCTGGCAGCACCAACCATATTGGCTGCAATGCATTCGTAGCTCCCGCTGTCTTTGGGTGAGACGTTGCGTATGTAGAGAGTTCCATTTGGAAAAACAAACAGATTGCCACGGACAAACTGGGAGGTTCGGATCTGCGTTCCATCAAAAAGCACCCAACGGATGCCAGGCAAAGGAGCAGCTTTGGCACTACAGTGAATGTTAATGTTCTGCCCCAGACTGAGGGAAATGTTTTCCACTTTCTCCTGCTGGATAATAGGTGGCAAAGCAGCTATGTGAAGTCTTACAGCAAGACTGTCAGCTCCTGCAGCATTGCTGGCTATGCACTTGTACACTCCCCGGTCTGAGAAGTTAGTGTCCTTAAGGGACAAGGTCCGGTTTTCATATAGCATCACTCTTCCCTCAGTGCTGCTCACAGTCTGCAATATTTTCCTGTCAGGAAAAATCCAAGAAATGTGTGGGCTTGGGATTCCATTGGCTTGACAGTCCATGGCCACTTTCTCTCCAAAATAAACAGTCACATCTCTGAAGCGTGAACCCAGCATTTTAGGCTGCTGGGCTAAAACAGTCAGCAAGACAATCATTTTATCAGTGCCATGCAGGTTCTGGGCAGTGCACAAATACTGTCCACGATCCTGAAGCTGAACATTGCGAATAATAAATGTACCATTTTTCAGGACTTCAAAACGTTGTATCCTTGTATTGGCTGTCATCAATGCTCCTGCAAGATTCAGTGGGGCGGGGGGAGATGGTGTTTATTTTTTTACCTCCTTCCAAACAGCATTTATGTACTGAAAACAACCCAAACCTTTGATTGCATGCAAATACTTATGTAGAACCTAAGATGATGTGCAGAGATAAATACCAAATCCAAGTAGTCATCCTGAAATGCTTAATATTGGTGGTTGTAATTGTACTTTTCTATTTTCATCAAAAGAAGCATCTTATCCCAATGTAGGCAAGATGGTATCTTCCAGATATTTCAGTCTACAGTTTCTTTAATCTTAATTCACTGGGACAGGATATTTTACTCCCCCTAGAATCACCTTTTGTTGAAAAATTAACAAAGAACTAGGCATACAAGGTAAGCATTTCATGGCATTTTTACCTATTGTGTTATTAAAAATACTCTTACTTTCAGTCACTTGACATGCACGACACAAGAAAAAAGAAGAAGCTATAACCAATTTCTTTTAAAAAAATGGGTCAACAAATTTATTGCTTTTGTTGAGTCATGTTGAGGCCCCCAAAAGCAGGCTATAAATAAAGATGATGGTAATAAGAACAACAACAGCAGCAACAACAACAGGGTTTTTTTTGTTTGTTCCAAATGATGTAATACATTGGGAGGAAAGTGCCATTTTTTGTGAGCATTGCTGGAGAGAAGAAGTAAAATGAATTAGGTTGACAATAGGTTTACAACTATCCACCAACCGTGGAATTTTCAGTGATTTCAAGAAAAATAAGATGTGTAGACCTCAGAACACTGCAGCAATAAGGCAGGTTATAAAAAAAAAATCCCAGAGCTCATTTGATACAAATTTGTTATCCCCCTACTGAGGATTAACTCCTGAGCGTTGGCTATACTGGCTGAGACTTAGGGAAACTTCAGTCTATAACACTGAAAGGATACCAGGCAGTCCACCCCTTATTTAACTCATTTGACAGGATTTAAATAAGCATCACAGTGCAGATGGGAATGATCATCCAGATGTACATCTATATTCTGCATGAGCAAGACACAAAGAAGGATATCTGCGTGCATGAGGTCTAACTCTCTTTTCTTGGATTGGTGAAGAGCTGTGACAGAATATATCTAGTTAAACGCATAATTAACTTAAAAGAAATCTGTTCACACCAAAAACAATCAGGAAATAGGCATTGTACCTCCTATACAGAATTTATTTTATTTTAAATAAAGCACACTGTTTTTGCAGCAGTGAGGGAAGGAATGAAAGTTATGGCTTCTATCTCCTATTGTATCTGCATCAAAAACCTTACCTGTGGAGATTTTTGTCCAGGAAAGGAGTGGCTTGGGTTCTCCTGTGGCATCACATGGGATAACAACATCTGACTCAGCAAGGATGGATAAACTGTTTGCCTTTCTGGTTATAATTTTAGGCCTTTCCCCTTGTGTCCTCAATTGTGTGGAAGGTTGCATGATGCTGGAATTCAGTGGTATAACTCCTCCCAGTTTAGGCACAAACAATATATTTGGATTGTTATGGTGGATGTTTCTGGAGGATGGTGCCCTTGAAGCTGTCTGAGATCTAGTGCTTGGAGTGAGGAAGGTAGGCGTGACAGTTGCAGTTGGTGGTACAGTTATCAAGGAAATGGGAGGTGGCAGCATTACTGTGGCTTTTAGAGGAGTACTTTGTGTTATAGTCTTGGTGGTTGGGGGAAATTTCTTCTCAGTGGTGCTTACTGGGGCACGCACATTAGGCACCACTGGTTTAGAGTTTAATCCTAAGTGTTGGAACACTCTGGTTCTGTTAATCAAGAATGGTGTCCTGGAATTGGGAAAGTATGGCACAGCTTGATTTATTGTTCTTCCAGGCTTATCTCTGATTTCAGGAAGGTAGTTACTGGTGAAAACTCTGGAGTGAATGGCATATCGGGATTCACCTTGGTTGCTGTATCTGCCTGGGATATGCACCTTCGGTCTGTGTAACAGAACAGCTGTTGTGGTGGGGAATATCTCTGTTTGTGAAGAGTTTTTTCTGTCCTGTGTGGTCTGTGCTGCGTATGCTGTAATCTCAGGTTTATTGGTATAGTGAAGGGGAGGCTGCTGAGTCACAAAATGGTGAAATAGGCCTGGCACAATCAGATATGGAGCCTTCATGGTTCCCCTTGCAGGAACGTGTTTTGGAGGTACAAAAACAGGTGGCTGATTAAAAATGGGTTTCATTCCAATTGGCTGTCTAGGAATATTTGGACTGAGGCTGTTGTATGCTCTGCTACCGTATGGCTCTTTCAATTGACCTTGCTTTTGCTGTGTGGTGATTCTGTTGTGGTTTGAATGGAAAGTGGAAAGTTCATTCTGTCTTGAGCTAAGCTTTGCTCTAACATTGTCAATAGCGAAGCCTTTGTTGTCTGGATGTGCTGGTTTGCCAGATGTGTAATTTCTCTTTGTAGAAGAATGATCAGACAAAGTAAAAGTGCTATGGATTAACGGAAGAAGAGTAGTGGCTAAAGGTATAGGTGCAATGGGTAAAACAGGAGGATTGCTTTTTTCACTTCCATATACAGCTGTTTGATCATAATGATCATGTAATTCAGTAATACTTTCCTTTGAAGACGGGTGTGTGGGTGTTTTATTTTGCCAAGGATTAATGATTTCTTTCATTTCAAAAGGTGTGAAAAGGTGATCACCCACTGTACTATAATGAGATAAAGTCATTGTTTCCCTTTGATGAGAAGATGTTGCAACTGTAGTGATTGGTGAGGTTTCTGAAACATTATGCATTTCATCTGAAATTGGAGGAGCCTTAATGTGTTCCTCCATGTCCTTAATAGTAGTCATGTGTGGTACAGTAGGAGGTCTTGATAAAACTACTTTTGGGTTAAGTGCATTCTCTGATGAGCCAAAAGAAAGAGATTCTTCAACAAATTCTGGAAGCACTGAGGGACTCAAGTCAGAAGGCAACAATGAGCTAGTAAAACTCTGTATGGGTACTGATATTCTTGTCCTATGTGCCCTTGTGATTTCATTATTTGCTGTAATAGTATTACCTTCCAAAACTTTGATTAATTCATTGTCTGTAGGTGTTGTAAGCACCTGCTCTAAGTGATGAGATAAATATTGCTGTTTCATGGGTGCTGTAGTTGGTGAATCCTCTGTTGATACCATGAGGTGACTTTTGGGGTACTTTACACCATTAGAAAAAGTTACAGATATTTTAGGCAGTGAAGTAAAAAGCTGAAGAACTGAAGCTGCTTCAGTGTCTTGGGCCTTAGCAGACTTTTGTAAAGGAATAACAGTTGTAGTTAATAAAGAGCTGACTTCCAAAGGTTCATATTCGTTTGCTTGTTCTGTTTCACTATCAGGTTTCTGATGTTTCCTAAAAGTGGAACCTTGCAAACTCTGTGTTGCAGCTTCTGTTTTAGATATTCTTTGAAAAGGTATTTCTTTTACAGTAATGGCAGCAGAGGGGATAACCTTTGGTCTCCTGAACCTGTTTGGCCTAAATCTCTTTCTCCCATAAGTTCGTTTTCGGGGATGCTGGATAACCTGTGGCTCAGAAGCAGTAATTTTTCTTTCAGATGCTGTAATCATGGACACATTGGTCACCTTGTTAGTAGTAGTGGTAGTCATTCTCCATTCTTTCTTTTGGAAAGGACTAATGGTACTTCTTACAGTAAAAGTGGGTTCTGGTTTTTGAGTATTTATGCTTTCAGGGCCTATACTTTCAGAACCCCCAAATGGGTCTGAAGAAATTCTTTCTTGCAGTGGTTCTATTTTACTCCTCTCTTTAAGAATAGGTTCTGTCATTGGAGAGGCAGAAGTAAGTAAGGGAGTAGTGGCTTGAAAACTGATACCGTTGTTAACTGGATACTGCATAGAAGTTGCAGCATTATCTAGTTCATTTATATCCTTATTCTGGAAATACGTTTCTATACCTTCAGAGGAATGGTACTGGGAAGAAGATACCGGTGATAGAACTAAAGAAGAGAATGTATACTCTGTAGCCATATCACCATTGCCTATTGTTACCAAAGGGCTTTGAATATAAGGCAAACTGGTCATAATTTCTTCATTTATGGTCCCCTGGGTGAAACCATCTATGCTTTTCAGTTCTGTCTCCACTTCACTATGATCCCAAGTCTGAGTTGGTCCATTTTGAGGGAACTGAGTATGCTTTGTGACAGATGTTTCCAGCCTGTTCAGACTTTGTGCAGTGCTGGAAGATTCATGTTCTACTGAAGACAGGGTACTTACCGCTAGATAATGTGTTTGTTCTTGATGGTTATCCTGTGTATTTGTATTGGGAAAAAATGTGACTGAGAATAGTTCTGCCTCACTCAAATGTGACATATCTGAAGAAGACTCATCTCCATTGACTTCTACATCAGTATTTACTGGAGGGCTGGCAATAGGAGGAGGAGGAACTCTAGAGGTCAGATGTACCAATGGAGTCTCTGTTGTTGCCCTTGAAGGAGGAACAGCTGCTGCTGTTGTTCTAGATAGATTTTTCCCACGGACTTTTGCCAAAATATTGGCCCACTGTTGTGGATTAATTTGTTTGTTTGCCATATTTATTCTCCTTCGGGATTCAAATACCCGACGGCCTTCTGCAACATTGATCTCTTCAGTCCTATCCATGCCTTTCCACAATTTCATTTTGCGCTTTCCTTTTTTATTCTTTTTAATTTGGGCAGGAGAAACAGGAACATTCTTCTGTTTAAGGGATACTTCATGGTCCTTCAAATGGATTTTTTTGCTTGGAATATCATCAAATTCTTCATCACCTGATCCCCCAACATCCTCTATGGTCTGCTCCCTTGCTTTGACAGAGATCCTTGTACCAGGGTACTTTTTAAATTTTGACCTTTTTGAGGATCTATCAGATACCATTTTGTTGACTGTTACTTTAACAGAGAATTGGTCTGATCCTCGTTGATTGATAGCCACACACCTGTAATAGCCACTGTCCTTGACATGGCTGTGTGGAATTAACAGTGTGCCATTGTGTAACATGTATCCATTGGATGAGTTTGATAAATCATCAAGAATGTGGCTGTTTGGGAGTATCCAACTTAGGTGTGCATCTGGTATTGCAACTGCACTACAAGGCAAAAGTATGGGATCCCCCACATTTTTTTCTACTTTTGTTGTCTCAGAGACAACTGGCTGAATGACTGGAGGCTGCACCTGAACTCTGTAGGACATTGTATCTACATCATTTCTCACCTGAGCAACACAGTGGTACATGCCTGAGTCAGCATAGTCCACTGATCTGATGACTAACTGGCCACTGCTGAGGACAGAATACCTGCTTTCTTCCATTTTGAATGGAGCCTTCAGTTTAGTCCCATCTGGAAGCATCCACTTGATGGAAGGACTTTCTGATGCTTTCACATTGCAACTCAGCTGAGCGTCTGAACCTTCTACTACACTTTGAGCAGTCCTTGTGTGCTGGTCTTGCTCTATCATAACCCAACTGTTTTTTTGCTGTCTGTTTTGTTGGGTCTGAAGTGTTTGAGAAACTCTGGTAGAAAAAGAGAGCACTACTTTCTTCCCTGTGCTCTGGCGTCTGTTTAACTGGATGTGAATCAATGGTTGCATCACCCAGGCAGGCTCCGCAAGGATTCTCCCCTTGACACCTGTGTAGTAAAGGGCATCATAATCAGAACCTTGCTTGTAATGATAGCTTAACTTTGGTTCATCGCTGAGTGCATGCTCCCTTTCTAACTTAACAGGCACTTCACTGTAATAAGCAATAAGCTTCCACAATTTTTCATAGTTGTCTCGGCTCATTATACATTCCAGATCCAGGGAAATGGTAGCGTTAACC
Source organism: Cyclura pinguis (assembly GCA_030412105.1). Taxonomy (NCBI): domain Eukaryota; kingdom Metazoa; phylum Chordata; class Lepidosauria; order Squamata; family Iguanidae; genus Cyclura; species Cyclura pinguis. The sequence continues at coordinate 189,463,312 of CM059601.1, forward strand.
TCAATTTCCTGAGGAGAGATCTGGTTCCACTGAATTTTGGTAGACTCTGTTGGTTTTTTGATTTCACAGTTCAGATCCACTAAGTTTCCATGCTCATCTGTCAGGTTCAAGGTAATGTTCCAGGGAGACAACTGGAATTCTTCTGTGGGAAGCTCAGAGCTGTCATCTTCTTCCTCCTCCTCTTCCCTGAGGCTGATCTTCTGTTTCAGTGGGGATTGTATGATGGGCTTTGTGCAGGAAACATCTTTTACTTTTAGAATATCCTGTTTCTGGAATTGCTTAGGGAAGGTACACTTAGGACAAAGTTGGCCTTCTTGATAGGCTTTGTCTTTTTTACACTTGAGGACACCTGGAAGATTTAAAAAAAATGTAAAAATCACATAACATAGAATTGTAAAAAAAAAATTAGGTGAATATATAGGACTCATACCCAACCAATTTCATAAGCCAGTTGCAGAAAAGCCTATCAACTAGTTTCTGGTTTATTCTGAGCCCTGCTTTTAAGGACATGAATGGAAATCTGACTCCAACCAAATATAAAAGAATGGAATAAGAAGGACAGGCTTTGTTTCTACTCATTATTGGTTTATCATATTTATTCCTATCCACCAGAAAGTGCAATAAACCTTTGGTTTCCAAGCCTTAATTCGGCAACCGTGGGAAGTAGCTTTATGCTATTTCAAACATTAAAGCAGGAATGCTCACAAAGAGACTTTAGTTTTGACAGTCCTAGTTTTCTACATACCTTTCCTCATATTACTTAACACAGCATTTTTTAAAAAATTGACTTCTGTCCTTTGACATTTCCCAACTAAACAGGTTGTTCCCAAAATTACTTCATTCAAATTTATTTCTGACATTTGTGTTTGGAAATACCTGAGGACCTTTCACACTGCATATTCATAAAACTCTGGGCCTTTCTGCACTATGCTGTTACAGTGCTATTATTCCATTTTCAACATCCTATAGAATCCTGGGATTTGCAGTTTAGGGAGGGTTATTTAGAATTCTAAGCCAGAGAATTCTTTGGCCTTAGTAAACTACAAACACCAGAATTCCACAAGATGTTTAAAGTGGAATAATAGTACTATGACAGTGTAGTGCAGAAAGGCCCTCTGATTCAACTTCAGTTACTATGGCAAACTCATGTAGAATACAATTTAGAGATGTTATAGTGGTACAGTGGTTTAAGCACTGGACTGCAGCCCTGGAAACCAGGCTTTGATTCTCCAACTCGCCATGGAAACCCACTGGATGACCTTGGGTGTGTCACACACTCTCAGCCCTCTGAAAACCCTATGATAGGTTCACCTTAGGAGTGCCACAAATCAGAAGTGACTTGAAGGCACACATCAACATCAACTATTCAGAATTCTAAGCCAGAGAGTTCTAGTACCCCACCAAACTTTAGTATTCTTTTGGATGCACTCGTTGTAGTTAAAGTGGCATCAGAGTGTTGTAAATATGTAGTGTGAGGTGGTCCTAGGTCATGTTTCCAAACAGGAACATTACAGGAAGACTCTGGGGTATGAGTCTCAAGCCCAACCTAGCACAGTGAGAAGAGTTCCCAGATGCAGCAAGGTTGGCTTATTACACTTCAAAACAGAGGAAGTAATGCACATTTCTATCTGAAGGGGTGGGCATAACATGGTTATGTCCAGAGGGAAAATCTACCTTACTGAACCACTTTTCCCAAGGTGGAAATGATGCAGTAGAAATTCCCTTTTATTAGTTTGAGAGATGGTCTTAGTGGCTATATATCTTTGAAGTCTCTACCGAGGGAGTCTCAGACAAACCACTAATTTCTGTCTTTCTGTTACTAAGCAGATAGCTGTGTGTGTGTGTGTGTGTGCGTGCGTGTGTGTGTGTGTGTGTGTGTGTGTGTGTGTAAAAAAGCCATGTGACCAACTGAGCAGACTTTTTTCCTCTGCTATTTTGTGCTTAAATCTGTATTATTTAAAATTCAATTAGGTTTTGAAAAGGTTTCCATTATTTTAATATTTTACCTGATCTTATCTGGTTTTATTTATTTTTTTTAATTATGGTTTGGCTTATTTATTTTGTATTTTATTCATTATGTGGAACAGACGGTTTCTATTGTGGGTTTTTATTGCTGTTTTTCTTTGTTATTAATTGCATTTCCATACTACCTAAAAGCCAAAGCTTTCTGAGCAGTTCACAAACTAAAGTTAAAAACTCACAAAAGTTTGGCTAAATACAGCAATGCATTAGAGATCATCAGGAGGCATGGAGCAAGGTGCTATCAGTACGCTGATAACACCCAGATATCTCTCTCCATGCCCTGGATAATAGCATCAACTAAGGGTGGCATCTCGCCTCTGAATGAATGTCTTGAAGCAGTAATGGACTGGATGAGGAAAAACAGACTGAAGCTGAATCTAGATAAGACGGAGGTACTCGCTGCTAGGGGCCCTAGCCCAGACATGGAGGTCTGTCAACCAGTCCTAGACGGGGTCACACTTCCCCTGAAAGACTGTGTTTGCAGCTTGGGGGTGTTCCTGGACTCGCCACTTTAGATGACAGCTCAGATAGATGCGGCGGCCGGGAGTGCCTGTTATCAGCTTCGGCTGATACGCCAGCTGCTTTCTGGAGCTGGAACACCTAAAAACAGTGGTGCATGCGCTGGTAACTTCATGGCTCGACTTCTGCAACACGCTCTACATAGGGCTACCCCTATGCTTAATCCGGAAACTTCAATTAGTTCAGAATATGGCAGCCAGGTTGGTCACTGGTAGACCTAAAACTGACAATATAACACCAATTTTAAAGTCTCTTCATTGGCTGTCTATTAGTTTCTGGGCACAGTACAAGGTGTTGGTTATTACCTTTAAAGCCCTTCATGGCTTGGGGCCAGCCTACCTGTGGGATCGCCTTCTCCTATATAATCCGCCCCGCACATTAAGGTGCTCTGGGAGGAATTTACTGCAGCCAGTCAGAACTAGGTTGGCTGCGGTTACCCAGAGGACCTTTTCTTCTATCGCTCCCAAGTTATGGAATGGCCCGCCGGAGGAGACCCAGCATATTACCAGTCTTGACTGCTTTAAAAAAGCAGTCAAGACTGATCTCTTCCAACAGGCCTTCCAAGACTAGCATTTCCATCGCCTCCCATCAATTGTCTTGCTGTTTTATTTATAGTTAATTGATTGACTGTTAATTGTTGTGTGTTTTAAGGGGTTGTTTTAGGTGGGTTGGTGGGTGGGGAGGATTGGGTATGTTTTAATGCTTTTAATGTATTTTATGTATTGATGTTGTTCGCCGCCTCGATCCATGTGGAGAGGTGGGATAGAAATTTTGTTGTTGTTCTTGTTGTTGTTGTTGTTGTTATTATTATTATTATTATTATTAGAGGCAGATCTTGGTGTTACCCAAAAACCTGTTCTGGTGGGTGATATTCAAACATGCTGTTAGCATACATGGGGGGCTGCAGATGGGAAGGGGCTTCACTCAATTCTGGTTCTGCTGATGGAAGTCACTCCATTAGCAGAACAATACCACTGGATCATGGCCATAACATTTTCCAACTTGTACATTTCTTTGTAGAAACACAGGGAGCAACCAAACAATGTGATGATTCAAAATTTTATACAGCTCTTTCTGCAAGCAATAATGGTTACAAGCTTCCATTTGCTTTGGTTCATTTGGGTTGCCTTCTGCCCACCCCACATCATCTAGGGTATAAGCTTTAAGAACATGATGGATCAGACCGAAGGCTTCTCTAAGCCAACACTCTGTGCACACAGTAGACATTCAGATACCCATGGTAAGCCCAGAAATGGGGCACTTTAGAGTTGTAGCAAACAGTTTATGCTTCCATTTTGGAAAACAGAGTATAAATTCTCTTTGTTTCTGATTATGGCTCAGAAGAACAGTATAGTGATGAAATGTGTGTGGCTGAGACCCTTTCATTCCCACAAATCCCTAGTAGATATACTGTGTTAGATCCACACTAAGGTCTCAGTTCAGCATCCCCTAAGCATAGCATAAATATCTGCATGTGGCCTTACACTATGCTGACACATCTACCACCCCCTCATCTATTTAAAGCCCCACAGCTGCCTCACACACATGTTCTGAGTTTCATCATGAACAGGCAGGATCAGAGAAGGTCTGCCCCCGCATAGCTGGATGCATAATGATAGCATCAGTGCTGAGATCTGCAGAGTTCTCCAGAGGTCTCAGTGCTTCTATAATCATTGTGCCTCTGTTTCAAAAAAGGGATCTCCAGACACTTCTCTGATCTTGTCTGCTTGTATTGAAACATGGAATGCCTGTGTGAGGAGGTTGCATGGAGACAATAAAAATACCAGCTACCACAGCAACCAAAAAAGCAGAATGTGTGAATGTTCCTACTTGAATTCCAGCCTAAGTTAGCCAAATTAGCTTTAGTCACAGTCAGATCAATAGAAGACTTTTATTAGTCACAATTGGTTAGAACTTATTTGGAATACTGTGTCCAGTTCTGGGCATCTCAATTTAAGAAGGATATTGACAAGCTAGAGCATGTCCAGAGGAGGGTGACCAAAATGGTGAAAGGTCTGGAAGTCATGCCCTATGAGGAGTGTTGTAGAGAGCTGGGTGTGTTTAGTCTGCAGAAGAGAAGGTTAAGAGGGGACATGATAACCATGTTTAAATATTTGAAAGGATGTCTTGTTAAGGAGGGAGCAGGCTTGTTTTCTGCTGCTCCAGACACTAGGGCAAGGAGCAATAGATTTAAGCTTCAGGAAAGGAGATTCCACCTGAACCTCAGGAAGAACTTCTTGATGGTCAGAGCTGTCTGGCAGTGGAATATGCTGCCTTGGAGTGTGGTGGATTCTCCTTCTTTGGAGGTTTTTAAGCAGAGGCTGGATGGCCATCTGCTGGGAATGCTTTGATGTGTGTTCCTGCATAGGAGGGGGTTGGACTCGATGGTCTCTTTCAACTCTGTGGTTCTATGATTTTATTAACTTGCCCTGTTGATTTTAGTGGGATTAATGTGTGATTAACTTAGCGCCTTTTCACATTATGAAGTTATAGCACTATGACTCTAGTTGAACAGCCATGTCTGCATCCTATGGAATCTTGGGGTTTGTAGTCTGGTGAAGACTAGAGCTATCTGGTTGAGAATTTTGAATATCCTTCCCTACACTGCAAATGCCAGGATTCCATAGATGGAACTTTGGCAGATACAGTGGAATCAGAACTGTGTGGAGCCAAAGGCCCTAGTCTGGTTCCAAGCTATGTCATAATCATCTTTTCTCAAATATGCCATGCTGAACACCCATTTGTTAACATGAGGCAGCTTATGGCATGGATATCTCCATGCTGCAGAACCCTCTGCAACATTATAGAATATTCTAGGATACTCGCAGTTTGTCTAGGGGAAATTTGAATAAATATATAGCTTTGTAAACAATTTTATTGATGCAATCAAATAGTTCACATAGTTATCCACTCCTCTTGGGGAGGATCATCATCTCAAATAGCAAGTACCTTCTTATCCAGGCACCTTCTTATCAATTCACTCTATATTATATGTTAGCATCTTACACAATATTATCTATTGAGGAATCTACACATCTCTTAATTGGCATCTGATATATATCTGTAACAGATATTGCAGTACCTGGCAGTTTGTAATAGGCTAGCTATAACCAGCATTATTAGATCTGGTACTTAGGAACAGCACCAGGTGTTTGTCAGCTTGGTATGAACAGCCATTGGTAGCAATCACAGGCTGCTTATTTTCTGTCTGTCTGAAGTTGGCTTGTATAGTCCCCACTAGCTTTGCTTCTTTATAGTGCAATCATCATAATGTGACTGATTTTATTGCATTTAAAGAGGCACTAACAATCATTCTGAGTACATTACCTGTTGACATAGGAGACAAGGTGTTTATGTACCTTATTTCAGCCAACTTGGAAAACCAGGACTCTAGATCTGGCTAACTGCCACCAAGCATGTCTAAGGTGATTCTGCTAATGAATTACACTTGGCTTGCTTCTATTTTTTTTCCCTATGTTGTACCAAGTTCATAAGTTTTTTGCCTTATCTTTTGTACAGTTATTTGACTGAATGCTCAGATGAAATGGTTAATTATTCCTTTCACTAAGAGCTAAAAATCTTAACTAACTTAATCCTATAATGCATCATCTCCATTAATACACACACACACACACACACACACACACACTCTATATGCACTTTCACAGTTTATCCATAATAAAGTAACTAATTTTAGGGCGTCTGATTTGCAAAATATTTATATAAAATATAGCACCCAGCCCACAACAAGGTGGCACTCAATAACGTACTTCTCCCCCTACCTGTAGGCTGAAATGATACCATCTATTTTCTCATTGCCAAATTCTGCCACTTTATTTCCATTTAATTCTGCCACATGTAACAGACCAGACCCCAGCCACTGCCACAGAGAGAAGGTTGAATACCTTTCTTTTTGGCTTTGGAAATGATTTCTGGACAAATACCTTTCTGTATGAAATCAAGTTGAGTCTGCTCAACCAAGCATTGACAACATCAGAAATTAAGGAATGAATCAGGCCCTCAAATCAGGTCTTTTAAAGTTGGGCTTTTCTATGTATGTGATGCCCAATTTGCCTGGCTGCAAATTTCAGGGCTAGTTCAAGAGTAGTCACTTTTAACTTGATTTTGTGTGTAGGTACAGGGAAAGCCAATATGGTGTAGTGGTTTCAACACTGGACTATGGCCATTTCCACACGGGCTTAAAGAAACGGTGCAGAGCGTCCTCCAGGGAGGACGTCTGCACTTGGGAGCGGACTGGGTTGGACCTACTTACTGTAGTTCCGCACTTCAGCCCGCTCCTGAACAACCCGAAGTGGTCGTCCAGTGTGCTTTTCAAAGACCACTTAAAACAGGTCTTTCAAAAGCACAGAGCATGCCACTCCGTTCCCGTGCTCCGGTGCAGATTTGCAGGCCCGCACCAGTGCGAGCCTGCAATCTGCCGGGGGCGCGCTTTAGGCTGGCGAGCTTCAGCGGTTGGTCAAGACCCTTGACCAACCAGAAGCCACCATTTTTGTTCCCGGAGCAGTACAGAGTGACGAGCATGCACTGCTCCGAAGCACCGCGGACCGTACAGGGGAGCCAAGAAGTCCAGTAAGTACTGGCACAGGGCGATTCCCTCACCCCGTGCGGAAATGGCCTGGGTTCAAATCCTTGCTCAACCATGGAAACCCACTGGGTGACTGTGGGCAAGTTACACTCTTTCAGCCACAAAGGAAGGCAAAAGCAAACAAGCCTGAATAAATCTTTCCAAGAAAACCTTGTGATAGGTTTACCTTACAGTCACAATAAGTCAGAAATGACTTGAAGGCCTACAACAGCAACAACAACAACAACAACACAGAGAAGTTATTGCTTGTTCCCTCCCTGGCCCACCAAATGGTGGAAAGGGAAAATATATTTTAGAAATAAATAAATAACCCAAAGTTTAAGTAAAACCAGAAAACAATCAACATTTCTGGGCAAATTTCAGGGGAGGAGGATAATTTCTCACAGATTATAACAAACAATGGCCTTCTCTTACCTGTAGAGTTCTCATTCCATTCCAGAAGCCATTTCAACCTACAGTCACAGGACCAGGGATTCCCATGAAGGTAAACATTCTCAAGGAGTGGCATTTTTTGGAAAATGCCCATAGGCAATGTTGTAAGTGCATTTTCAGACAAGTAGAGGTGTTTTATTGTTGACAGCCTGAAGTAATCAAGTACCATGAAGGTAGAAAATGTGTTGGGATGAAGCTGCTGGAGCAAGTTTCCTTCCAAATGGAGTAGTCGGAGAGAAGTTAATCCATTAAAAGCATTTGGGTGGATGAATTCAATGCGGTTGTGGTCCATGTGCAGTCTCATTAGGCTGGAAAGCCCTTGAAGTGTCTGACCAGTTATAACCTGCAGCTTGTTGTAGCTTATCTTGAATACCTAAATGATCAGGGAAATGAGTAGGTCAGTGCTTTTAAAAAGGATGCAACGTTGCTGAAGAACACATGTAAAACAATATAGAGACCCCAGCCCAGGAAAAATTAAGCTAACCTGTAGTGCTACTGAAATAAATGGGACATAATTTTGGATACTGAGGCCATTTCCACACTACACTGTTACAGTGCTATTATTCCACTTTCAACATCCTGGGGTATTTTGGGGTTTGTAGTTTACTGAGGCCAAAGAGCTCTCTGGCTGAGAATTCTAAATTCCCCTCCCTAAATTGCAAAGCCCAGGATTCCATAGGATGTTGAAAGTGGAATACTAACACTATAACAGTGTAGTGCAGAAATGTCTTGATTCTCATGGGATTGTTGAAAATATAACTAACTTAATTTGGATCAAGGCTTAAAAAAAAAGATGACTGATAATAAAGAACTGCAATACGAGTCTGATGCAAGATCTTCTAGAGGCTTAAGGAATAAAAATGGCTGCTCTAATGCACATTTTTTTAAAAAGCACAAATTTATTTCAAAATTTCCTCTGCTATTTACAAGCATGAGCTTATTTTCAAGTGTTGTGTTATGCCCTGCTCATCTATCCATATGCCTTTTTCCACCATGAAAGGAATCAGTTCACCTCTGTTCATACAGAGTTCAGGGACCTTACAAGAATCCAAACATGCACACCTGAGCTTTGGGAACAGAGCAGTAAGCCATTACTGATGTTATTATTATTATTTTTTAAAAAATGGCTCTACCTGTAATGATGTCAGATCTTTTAAGGCACCATTGGGTATATTTTGGATGTCATTTCCATGAAGCATGAGCAATTCCAGCTTTGCAAGTCCTGCAAATGAGTTTTCAGATATAGCCTGGATGCTGTTAAACCTGGAAAGAAAACACATTTAAATATATTCTGCAATGAATCATCATTCTATGATGAAAAAATCTAGCATTTTAGGTAACTTTGGCCTATTCTTAAATCAAGTTAATGAAGCATTTTAACAAGGCCATGTGCCCTTAGCTGGTATTTCATGTATGGGTCCTAAAGTCAATTTAATGCTTCTTTGGCCATAAATTAAAATAAAATAAAATAAAACAAATGCAATTCAGCTGGAATGTAATTCCATGGAAATGTCAATTACAGCGGGCTTCTCCTCCTCCCATATTCTCTAACTGATTAGGTTATAAGTCAATGGCAGGAATCCAATCCATTATGTGATGGAGACTGACAGACCAGTAAACTTGCAAGGATCCCAACAAAATGTGTAATAATAAATGAATAAAGCTTTGTAGAGGATATTGTCAAATGAACACAAGCCAAGTCATTTCTGGTAGCAGGAAACCATAGCTACTAGCTATAGTCCTAGATCTGCACATGTAGGCTTATATTCTGTTGCTAGTCCTAACTATAGTAGATTCATTGAATCAATGAGATGTGCCTGTGTGTTGACTTACCATTCAACAATTCATTGAGTGGGTTTACTCTAGTTGGGACTAACCAAAAAGATTCCAGCATTTAAGAGTATGTTATTAGATATTTAACTGTTGGCATAAAATTGCAAAATGATTAATCTAGAAACTAGGTCTATCAGCTGGTTACACGGTACATATTGAGTAATCACCTGTCCTTTTATAGACTGATTTAATTAAATTTAAAGAGATTCCTTTTTTATCAGACCTTTACTATAGCTGCCTTATTTCTGTTGAAGAGAACATAATTTTCTATTAAATAAACAATTCACTATTAAAAAGTGTATATCTTTTGTATGACACTGGAAAACCCAAAATTAAAAATGGAAATATGCATGCACTTCACACACAGTCTCACTAATTAAAAAATGAACATAACAGATTAATCATCCAAAGTTCTGATTGATTTATATACTGATTAAAACAAAGTTTACAGTTCTACTAAAATAGTAGCATCAAGGCATTGTGATATATACAGAAAATGTACTTTCAGACACATAACAGAAAAGTGAACAAAAACTTCAATTACTTCTCAGTAAACCCCTTCTCCAACCTATTTGATCTCAAATGTCCTGTTCATTCATGAAGGCTCATCCTGTAAGCACTACAAATCCCTCTGCCACATTTAGATTTTTCTTAATAAAAGATTAATATTAATGCATATGAATATAATATTGCGCAATTGGGGAAGGGCATCAGAGTAGTAATACAGCAAGTTGCCCTAGTCAGATGCGACCTGTGGCCAGAATGACAGATGGAAAAGAAAACATCTCCATACAGCTGCATATGAAGACATAGCACTGACTGTATAGGACTCATCTCTCTCTTCTTTCTCAGATTATTTCACCAGTCTATCCATGTGGCTTTTTGAGGTGTGGGAATGGTAATCTTTTCTGCTATCTCTTTCAGGTCACTATCAAGACCACCCTATCATTCTCCTAGGGAATGATGTACTCCAAGTCATACAGCTGCTGGTGCACAAACAGGCAGCAAATGGTCTCAGTGGTTTGGAGAGAAACCTAATGTGGCAGGAGACCAGCCGTAAGTCCCACCAAGTGCAATAAGACAAAAGGTGAGAAGAAAAATTGGTGGTAACAGTAAGATGAAAGTTATCCAGGGAAAGCAGTACATTAGAGCATGCAAAGGAAGGAAAACATGAGTATGTTGAAAATCTATAGCTTATGTAGTGTCCCTAAGATCAGATAGGTAATCTTTCTTTTGTAAGAAAGGCAGAAGAAAGATGAATGACATTAGAAATAAGGCAGGAAATTCAGTTGCCATTGTAGACCTCTGAAGAAAAGGATACAAAGAAAACATACCAGTTATGATTAAGTTTGGGAAAGAAGCCTTCATGCTATAGTGCAAAATAAAGTTCTTTCCTATATTCCCCCATTACAGGTGATAGAACTTGATGGACCTTGAAGTCCCTTCCAACTGTATGATTCTAAAATTCTATGAAAATGAAATGATTACACTGAAGATGGAAGTCAGAGTACAGGTAGAAGCAAATGTGCTCTAGAGATACTATTGTCATGTTGGTCATATGCTGAATGAAAGTTAATGGAATTTGGAGGCATTTCTTTCCAAAGTGCCAGTTAGAGCTAGATTCCAAGCTTTGTTCCATTCATACTTCTTTTTTTGTATATGGCTTTTGATCCTTACAAAAAATGGTACCAAACCACAACCCATTTGAATGGTTTGACATACTGATCCTAGACAACACATGGGTTGAACTCTAAAGATTATATTCCAAGAATGTAAAACACCACAGTAAAACTGGAATACAAACCCCAGATTGATGCGTTCCACATGCTTAGAGATGCTTGCTGGCACAGCTGCTAAGGACCGAAATGTGCAGTGAACTTCAGTGGGAACATAGCAGGCACATGGACGAGGACATGCAACAGAGACTTCTGGAAGCCCCAGAGAGAGAATCAGCACCACGGATAGTAACCCCAAATTTGGTTGCTTGAGCATCTTCTCAGATTTCTTCATTTTGCTGTACCTATTTCATTTGGAAAAGAGAAGGGACTTAACAGACTTAATTTTAAAACAGATATAAAATGAGACAAAATATGTGTCCAGAAAGCATTTTAGAATATCATTTGAAATACTAGAAATAAATTACAGGGTAAATATAGGTTAAAAATAAATATTCAGTCTTGAATCTTGAATTGATAGCTGGTTATCCAGAGTCTGGAACACAGCTCTGACAGAGAAACTAACATATGAACCAAAAACTGCAAAGGGAAAAGACAAAAACAAAACAAAACAAATCAAAAGAAGACAAAAAAGAACATGTCATTAGTATGCCTTTATTTTCTTCACATACAAGGAAAGTTTTTTCCTCTTCACCAAATGGCTATGCACATTTGTGGAGAAAAACTTTCCAAGTGACAATATGGTGAACTTCCCAGACACCTAAATCCATGAATTAGAATGAAGACATGTTCCCTTTTTGGAACTAGGAAAAAACCCTAATCTTTTGTTAAAACACACACACACACACACACACACACACACACGCGCAAAGGCAGTTAAGATAGATACAATCTATGTACTTGATTTTTATACAGAAAATATTTCTTAAAAAATCTTGAAAAAAATTCCTGTAGGCCACACATAGTGCCAACACCTGTTTCATGGTCTCTGTACACCCCCAGGACATTCTCTAAACTTCAAGACTGAATTTAAAAAAAAACTCACGGAATTTCTTACTCCAGAGTAGCCCTAAAATGCTTAAAATTGTTGTAAAATGTGGCAATCTTGTTTCTTTTACTTTCTTATTCCCCAAATCCCTCAAAGGTAAAAGAAAAAAAGCAGGAAAAGAAGGAATTTTTTTAAAGTATATATTTTTTAAAAAACTGTAGTGATGTCCACCACTGCTGGAGTCAGAGAGGGGTGGATGCAAAAATTGACCCCATCCCCAGCATAGTTCCCTCCCCTAGATTTAGATTAAAATATCTGCTAGCATAGCTATTAAACTTTCAAGCCCTCAGGTTCCAGTGTTTAGATGGTAATATCAGCTTGAAACTGTATCTTGTAATATACATCTTGTAATCATTTAAATGAATGTTGATGATTACAAGTTGTGGTATACTAGGAATTTCTCTTTCATTCAGTGCTAACACTGTATTGGAGACTGTGGCCTTTACCCAAGGGGGGTGGGATTTCTGTCTTCATGCATCCAACTTTTCTTCTGAAAACCAAACCAAGCTAAACTCAGTATTTTGAAATTCTGATCTGATTCCAACAGCATCAGATTCTCTGTACAAATATACTTCAAATCCACAGTATTCCCCCTTTGTCTATTACTTAGATAACACAGTGAAAAGTGCAGTGGGGATGTGTTGTTGGACCCACCTCCCATAATGTACAGATTCCTTGCATTCTACCTCCAACATCTGCTTAGTAGGCAAAGATGTCTGAGACAGCAAAGTCCATGTGCACAGGCCTCTGCATGCATATAAATCCATAAGATCGGAATTCTAGGACATGTGGAAGCCTTTTCATAGGGACATAGGAGGCCACTTTAGTCCATCTAGCCATACCTGGAAATTGTTCTTCCAAGATTACAGGCAGGATTCCCTGCCACATGGAGATGTTGGGGATTGACTTGATTACTTTCTGCATATAAATCATGTATGCCATCACAGGCCCTAACCTGAGGTATTTATACATCCACGGTCAACATGGGGAAATTCATGGATGGAATACAAGGAAGATGTACTTCATCAAGTATAGGGCCAGCAGCATAGATCCATGGAACTTTTCAGTGTGTATGTGTGTGTGTGTGTGTGCTCCCTTTGCTAGGAGGCCACAAAGGAGATTATACTGTAAGCTACACCTAACATGCTTAAACACTGCTACTATACAGGAACAGAACACAAAGGAAAATATCCCCAACCATTCATACAAAACGTGCAAAAAGAACGAGCAGGTAGGACTCGGATGTACATCATATAATTATAGTTGAATAGTTAACACAAATTATTTTGACTAAAGCTGCCCATTAAATAAATAAAAGCCAGGCCTCAACATCTGAATCCAATGAATAAGTTTCAGCTGAAGTGTTGCAAGCAGCAACTTGTACGGCTGCAAGTGAAGCATGACTGTATGGATGGATAACTCCTACCCTGTCTTTAAACAGAAGTGGTAGCTGCTCAGGTAAATACAAAACAGGCCCGTCATATGCCAATCAATGGAATAGAAGGGCACATAAATGTCACAGTACTGATAGATGAACTGCCTCCATTTTGCTTGGATTAGTGTATAAAAATCTGACCTATTTCCCAAACAATCAGCACACAGATCATCTTACACCAAGCTAATCTTTATTAATCCTGACCTTGGAAGCACTTTAATCAGGGGCATTTTATGATCCACGAAAACTCGAATGTATTCAAGATATTTTAAAAAGTCCCATATCCACTAGAGATTTTGTGGGTGAAGAGTCAAGGGTATTTCGTAATATGTATACATGTCTTCAACTCACCTTTTGAGTTATGGCAATGCCATAGATTTCATGGGATTTTCTTAGGCAAAGTATACTCAAAGGGGATTTTGCCAGTTCCTCCCCCTCAAATATAGCCTATAACACTTGGCATTCGTTTACAATCTCCCATCCAAATAGTTACCAGGTCTGACCCAGCTAAATTTCCAAGATTAGACAGGATCTGGTACCTTTAGGGTATTTAGGACCTCTTGATCCTAGCATAAAGCTGCAATCCAGTACACATATACCTGGGAATTAGCATAGTGTAGTGGTCTGAGTGTTGGACTAAGGCACTGTGAGACCACGGTTTAAATCCATGCTCAGCTATGGAAACCCACTGGATGATCTTGGGCAAGTCACACTTTCTCAACTTCAGGGTAAGGGCATGGCAGACCTCCTCTGAACAAACATTGTCAAGAAAACCTTGTGACAGGTTCACCTTAGGGTCACCATAAGACAGAAACCACTCTAAGGCATACTACAACAGCAACAAAGAACTATTGGAACTTACTTCTGATTAAAGAAATACTCAGAGGTTGTTTTGCCATGATATTTGTAACATCCACTCACAAAGAGATGGCAAATGCATGTTCATAGTAGGTGATATCTTTTTTTGAAAATGCACCTTGTCTGTTTGTTTTTTTTTAAAAAAGTAACTGAGACCGATGCAATAGCTTTGTTGAAACATTTTTTTTTTTTTGCTCTGGCGAGTTCTTTGTCTGTAACAACAAACAGTCTGTTAGGTGACTGAAATTTAGGAGCGTGTCTGGAATCCTGTTGCTGACAGAAACAAGCATAATGTCCTATGAGATCCTTTCAAGCCATTGCAAAAGAAAGTTTTTTCAGTAACTGCCTTCACAATACCTTCTATCCAAGGCAACTGATGTTGTCCATACTAGAGCATATTCCCATGGCCAGTTAGAGGCTGGGGGAAGGCAGGATCACTTGAGAAGTGTCAAGCTGCAAGTCTACAGTCAGAAGAAAATATCTTCCTCCTAGATCTCTAACAAGTACATGTGAGTACATTGGAGATTCAGAAAAAAATATCTTCTCTCTTCTCTTGGCTGCAAGATCATAGCTAGATGCTACCTGGGTACGTCCACACAATCTTCCCAGCCAGTAATTTGCTATATGGAGCATGTTACAGCATGGGCAATGTTAGCTGTGTAAGAAAAGATGGGAAAGGAAGAAGGAAGTATGCTGACAGAATGATGTGCTCCACCAGGCTGATCTAGGTGATCAGCCATTGTGTACAATTATTCAGGTCACAATGGCATAAAAAGTGTACCTTGAAAGTCTTGTTCTGTATGGATTCTACAAAAAACATGACTTTAGAGGACTACATAAATTGGATCTGGGCTATCTGGAAGCAGACCATATTTCTCTTCAGGGTCCTGCCCAACCAGTTTTCTCTCCATCCCAATCACCATCACAGATGCGTTTGGTGAGGACATGGATGACAGTGTTCTTGGTGGCTGTTCTCAAGTTGTGAAATTCCTTTTCTGCAATCTTTTTACTGGAAAGTGAGACCTTTTTATGTAGGCAGGCCCTTGGCTCTTAACTTACTGAAGCAGATGTCCTTTAAAGGAGTTTGTTTTTAAATTTTTTTGTTATCAAACAGGTTTTAACTGTACTTTCTTTTAATTTGTGTAAGCCACCTAGGGCCCTATCCTGAGAGAAAGATGGTATATAAATTTTTAAAAAAGAGTAAGTAAGAAAGTCTTTTCTGCCTGGATAAGTTTTATATTAGACCCCACACACTGTGAACTTACCAGCTCCCTCCTACTCAACAGTTAGCCCCATCTTGTCACTCAGAACTTTCTGATTTTTTTGCTCACTTTATTACAACTCTCCTTGACAATTGCCCAGTCTCTTTTCTTGTTTACTTCCTGTTTGTTCTTAATCATTTCCTCCAGTTCTGCTATGACACATGAAACAAAACTTGCTTCCTCCGGTGACACTCCTTACATGGCAAGATATGATGTGCCAAACTGATAAGTTATACCCTCACAGTAGTGCTAAGTTCCTTGCTCCTCATTCTGCAAGCCACTTGCTCAGCATAAGGCCTCATAGGACTGAGCCATTAGCCTTCCCAACCCAATTTTTCTGTGTATGCATCCAAATGTTTCAGCCTGCGAGCAACAAGGCTGCTGCCCTTTCTTGTCGTCAGCATATGCATGCTATTATAACTCGGAGTAGTGCTTCCATCACGTTGAAGGAGGTTTGTCAAATGTCTGTAGTCAGGTTGATAGAACAGTTCCCTTTTCTATTAAACAAATGAACAAACACCCTCTAAGACATGTCTAAAACTTTGTACTTATATCCCACCTTTCAAGACATATTTAAGCATTATGTACTTAAAATGTGTTTCTTTAATTAATGTTTTCATACTTATCTGACATCTTTTTTTTCCTTTAGAGGACTCATAAACATCTACTTTTTCCCCTATAATTCCTCTTAGAGTCAAACAGCAGTTATAACATCAAAAGAAATCCCTTTGTCATCCTATCTATTGACATATAAATGCATGCATTTGCATTCTTTGTTTAGATGATGAATGAAATGGAATAGAAACTACTGGAGACTATTGTGGCTGGAATTCACTAAAGAGGTCACAAACAAATAACCTAGAATTATGCATTTGTGACTGGTTCATAGTCATGATCCCTACATATTCCCTAGTTTAGTTTAGGGAATATGTAGGGATTGTGAAAGTCCTCCCATTTCTACTTAACAGGCAGCAATTGCTGTGATCAAAAGGGCTCAGTTCCTGTGTGGATCAGGAAGCAGCTGGCTGACATTCCCACCCATCTTCCTTGTGCAAGTGGTCCCCATGCAAGGAGGAACTGCAACAGGAGCCCTGCTTCTGCCTGCCATAACAGTGTTAACTCATAGGATGATCAGCTGCTTCTCAGTCAACCAGAGAACAGACCTCTGTCAATTGCAGCAGCCTCTGCCTTGTAAGTGGGAATTGGGAGAGGTTGGGCCAGGAGACACTACTTAGCTACATAGCTGATTGAGATTTCTGTCCTTTATAATTTATTTTTATATTTATATCCTGCCTTTTCTGTAATGAGCTCAAGATGACATACATAGTTTCCTTCCTTTTAACTTTATCCTCACAACAACTCTGTGAGGCAAGTTAGACTGAAAGTAAAAGAAATTAAAATAAAACATAGAATAACAAAGAACAAATAATTCAACTCTACCTTTTCAGAAGACAAATAAAGGACTAACCTGTTTGATGAGCTCAAATGAGTACTAGCTATACTAAGGTAAATGATTAAGAAAAGTGTGCACTTCTAATCCATATGAAGCTATAGTCCACATGTGCCTCCTTTTAGATTTAGATTAGATTCTGTTCAAAAAGTTGTGGCTACTGTATACAAAATAACAGAAATGTGGGCTGGCATCTTGTTAGGCTGTTACAATGTTGTAAGCTAGAGGTACTTCTTTGTATTCATATCTGTGATTATGGCACCTTTGCCCAACTGTAAATGCTCCCGAAATCCACCTTAAAAGACAATCAACTTTTTATGGCTTGGAGTGATGGATTTCTGTGGTGCTGGTGACTGGGTGCTGCAAGATGGGGTGAATAGCACTCCCCTCTTTGAGTGATGCTGTGAAAAGCAAAAGCAGGGATCCTTGTGGGTTCTTATTGTAACTTTCCCTCACATTGCCATTCATGGGCAGGGGGGCGCTGACCATGCCATCTTGCAGTGCCCATTCACCAGAACCTTCTTGATATGGATGGTTGACTGGTTTTTAAGGTGTGTTTCAGGGCCAGAGCATGAGATGGAATGTAGCTATGCTATTGAAGCTATGCCTCCAATGCAGGATCTCAGCTGTGAATAGCATCTTCTCATGCAAACCATTTAAAAGACTTTACCTTTTCATGATGTTGTTAAGTAACCTGGACAGGAAAACCATTTGGGCAGCATCAGTTTTCATACATTGCCCATACATTAGATTCACCACTCAATGCCTGCAATATCACTTTGCAGTCACTACTGAGCAAACCCTGTTGGCAAAATGTTCAGATCACCTCATGCTACATCAAACACAATGGCTTGGTTCAGGCAGCATATGAAATCAATGTTTTGCACAATGTGACTGGGTCTGGAATGAGCCTCTGGCTTGTGTTCTCCCCCACCCTCTCATCCACCCAACTTAATTAGTTGCTTCCTAGTTTAAGTCTTGTTTCCAGGCCAAGCATAACGGCAAAAGGGAGGGAAAGATGTCAAGAGAGTGTGTGTGTGTGCCAGAAGCTGTTTTCAAGCTTATTTACCTGGGATTAAGTCATGGCTCAATGTGATGCCTGAATCAAGCACAGACAGTGCTTTTCAGTGCAGAGTATTCTTATGTTCACTGATGAGGAAAATGCAAAAGAGTCCAGCGAAGTGATACTGATAGAAAGGTGGAATGTAAAAGGTTTAAATCCATAAAATATGCTAAGTGGCCCACTGTGAAAAGGCATATGTGAACTATTATGCTTGTTCTAGTGTTTCTATCGGCACTAATTAATAAGTAAAGAATGTCCTTGCTATAGCCCTAACCATGTGGGGCATTCAAACTACATAGTTAACCATTTTTAAGTCTTTCCAGATATCTGTAAGTGTGCTTCATTGGTAGATTAAATGGTAAATAGACCTAGGACAACTGATAACAGGCAAGAGCTCTTATCTTCATTTGCTATCAGAATGAGCAAAATAGTTGGAAAGAACGGAGAAATTCAGTCTGTGTCATGAATACAAGTTCATGAATATTACTAGTAAGCTTCCCTTGGAGATACATTTTCATTTTTAATAGATCCCGGGTAAGAAGGACAGAAAGAAAAGAGGCTGGTATAATTTGTGCTACTGTCTTTATACTTCATGTGACAAGAAAAGCCATTTGTGCAAACTTTTGTTAGTATTTCATGGAAATGGCAATGATTTCAGGGCCAAGAATCTTTTTTGGCTCAGGCATTTGGATCAGGAGTTTAGTAATGAGTGAGGTGTGTGCAAAGATGAACTGTCTTGCTAAAAACATTCATCTAGATAGAAGAAGGAACTTCAGAAAACCCAGTTTGTCATGTTGCAATGCTACAAGAGTTAGAAAAGCTGTCCCTGCCAAAATTCTCTTTATTACACAGTCTTTAAAGAGGCATAGGGATATTGTAACCCATCAGATGTTTTTACAAATGGCTATGATGGCTTGGGTTGCTGGGAGTTGCAGACCACAATACCTGAAGGACTGTACAATTCCCACTTCTGCTTGAAAGATGTAAAAGTCCTGTCCCCTATTTCATCCTACCAGTTTAGTAACAGCACTCGAAACGGTTTTCAAGAAAATGAAGCCAAACAGCACACCACAACCACTAAGATCTATCTGGGCTTAATGGATGAGGGAAAGACAAACAGTTTTTAAAAAGTGCAAGTAGAAAGTAGGGACAAAATGAATAATTACCATGCGGTAAGATGGGAAGTTTGACTTCACAGAAACAAAGAACCAGAGCAAATCCTTCTAGGACATCTAGATGAACCTGCTGCTCTGTGTGAGAAATCCAGAGCTAGAGGATCCCCAACAGAGCATTGTCCAACGTCGTCTTCAAGGCCTTCACTGTGAAATAATCAGTACCCAGGTAACTTACTCTATTGCCAAATGGCTCTCTCCACTAACAAACGTCTGTGAAAGTTGAACCAAACTCTACCTTCCTGTAACCTGAGCCCATGAGATCTAGCCTTGCTATCAGAGGAAACAGAGAGGAAGTCTTTGCCTATTTCTGTTTGACATATCTTCATATATTTGAAGAAGTCTGTTCTCAATCTCCTCTTCTCCAAAGCTAAACAGATCCACATACTCCAGTATTTCCTTACAAGATTTCTTCCTTTACCAGTATCCTTGGCCATCTTCATTGTCCTCTCCTTCACATTTAAATTTGTCTGGTTCCTTCTTAAAATGTAGCCTGCATATTCGATTTGAAGTCTAACTAATCTGGTATATATTGGAACTATTAGTCTCCATGACTTGGAAACCTTGGCCTTATCAATTAGAGTCTTGTACTTGCCCTTTTAGCAGTTACCACTTCATGTTCCCTTCTGGTTAACTGTGCTCCTGAGATCCTTTTCACATTTAAAACCACTAAGCAAGGTATCCTCCAGCCCATAGATTTGATTTCCGTTGCCTAAATATAGAATGTTACATTTCTCTTTGCTGAATTTCTTTTTGACTCAGTTTTCCATTTTGTTGAGCTCATTCTGAATTCCTATATTCTGAGGTGTTAGCTATGTCTTCCAGTTTTGTATTATCTGCAAATTTATAAAGCATTCTACCTCAGCCTCTTCATCTAAATCAAGGGTTGGGGAACCCTTGACCCTCCAGATGTTTTGGTCTATAACCAGGATGACTAATAGTGATGGACTGTTGGAGTAACAGACCTTAATATAGAGAGGTCTAAAAAAGAATTAAAGAGTACCTCATCCAGGAGAGAGCCTTGCAGCATCCTACTTGAACCTAACCTCTGCTCTGATGAGAAATTTTGGTGAATACCCTTTGGGGAGATTTTCCCAACTAACAATTCATCCCAATGCACTAACAGTCTATTATACTCTTAACCAGTCTGATTAATCAAAATACACTTAACCAAAATAGCCTCTCAGTTATCTCTGAGCTACACACATGAACTGATGGGCAAGTAATGTAAACTGAAAAGGTTACAGAAGATTGTCTTCAGTTAGAATGACAAATGCACCATGATATGCTGGAAACAGTGGCCTAAACCCTATTTTACCCCTGTATAGAATGAATCCACTGAATCCACAGCGCCTGGCAGTAGATCCTTCATCAAAAATAAGACAAACTAGTTGGTAATGAGCATGAAGTAAAACTCTATAAGCACTGTGTTCTGAGGGCCATCCTGCAGCTCTCCAGTGCTGAGATGGTAAACAGGTTGGGAAAAGGAAGAAATGTTTAGGATTACTGCTTTTGAAGACGTTTTCAAAGAGATCAAAAACAAATTCCATTTGCCCCATGCCCTTCAAATTGTGGCTCACTGCCCCCTATGTTTTTTTTTATTATTAATTGTCTAACAACATAAAAATACATAACACTACAATCACGGCTCCCTATGGATTGTTTCAAGTTATTGCCTACATAGAAAGAAGGGAGAGGAAAAGCAGAGTTCCCAGAGAATGCATGATATGTGCTTTATATGTGTGTGCTTGAATGGGGGAATTCTGTTGCAGTGATGATTAGAGAAGGAGATGTTGGTCAATGAAACTAACAGTGGCTGAGAGACTCCATAGGATGAAGTCAAAGAGAGTCTGGTCAGAAATGGAACCCTCTTGTGTGGGACTCTCTCTGCAGCCCATTCATGTGAGACACCAGCATGTGTGGATTTTCTGTCTGGACAGAGGGGGTGGGATCAAGGCCAGGATTTATTTTTTAAAAAAATTCCCAAGGTGGCCTCAGGTTTCCTCTCTAAGGCGGGAGAAAAAACGAGGAGGTGGTGAAGAGCGAAGGCTGATGATTCTACCAGCAACGTTCAGGACAGTAGCAGCAGAAGGGAATTTTGTGTGTGTGTGTGTGTGTGTGCGCGCGCGCGCGCACACACGCCTGAGGAGCAACAGGGTTATATTGAGAGACACCCGAGCCCGCTGTACCTTCCCCATGCACATGCTTCTCATTAGAGAAAAATGCCCTTTAATTCTCCGAGTCATTACTGTTGTAGATTCACTGGGAAAGAAAGGAATAAAGAAAGAAGGGAGGGAGTGGGGAGATCGAGAGAAACAGAGAGGGAGAAAAAAAATCCTTCACCTCTTCCCCTGCAAGCCAGTCAACAGTTCATTCCGAGTTTTCAAACCCCATAAAAGAGTGGTTGACGGAGGAGGGGGCGCGTGGGGAACCAAACCCAAAACAAAACCATCATATTTTCCAGTTCTTTCATCCCTCGTTCCAGCCAGGGGGAACAAAAACATAATTTACAAGCCTTCTCGCTTCTGCAAACCATTTCTTCCACCCTCCCCCTGGTTTTCCAGGAACAGCTCGCGCTACGTTCGAAGAACAACAGCACCGTGCAGACGGCCGGGGTGCGCCTGGAGAGATCAGCGCCTTCTCGCATTCAGCAGAGCCGCTGTGGGAAGTTCCGAAGACAAAGCATCCCGCCCGAAAGAAAAGCACCGATCAATTACCTGCTGTTTTGGCCAAAGCGCCAGGGACATTTGCCCCCAGAGTCCACCCTCTCTCTTGGCCACGGAGAGAAGAGTTGTTTAAGGCCACATGCGCGCACGCCTCGCCTCGTCGTCTCGGCAAAGTCCCCTCGACTCCCGGGTCGCTCCTTTCTTTGGCTCGATGGCCCCGGAGTCGCTCGCACGCACACGTTTACATCCCACCCCAAAGGTGTCGGATTGGAGCACAGCCTGGAGCGCTTCCTTCCTGGTTAGGTCTCCAATACCCGGTTTGGAAAGTCATAACTCCAGGGCGAGCGGGAGGGGGGTAATATAAAAAGGGTGTGGGAAGTACAAAACGGGGAGGGGGGATATATACGAAGGTCGGGGATCTCTCCCACGGCTTTTCTCCCCTTCACGCCTCTTAGGAAGTAAATCCACGGTCTCTTGGATTCAAACGCCCAGGGCACGGCAGGGCAGGGCAGGGCACGGCAGGGCAGGGCAGGGCAGGGCAAAGCAAAGCAGCAGCGCCAGAAACCAGGGCAAGGGATCACGTCGAGCGCCGCGCTCTTCGGGACTCAGGCGCTCCCTTTCTCCTCCTCTTTGGAAACCCGAGAGGCGGGAGGGCGCCTGCCGCTACTTTACGGAGGCGTTTCTTCGGCGCAGATCAAACTTCAAGAACTTGCAAATCTGGCATCGGGACAGGCGGAGGGAGGACAAGCACCGCGGTGCCCCGGACGAAGGAGGCTCCGATCCCCCTTCCCGCCGCCTCTGCCTCCCTCTTCTGTTTGGGGGCGTTTGCAGCTGGCGAGACTGGGGGGAATCGCCTTTCTTTGTGGGCAGCTCTCTCCATCTCTCTCTGTGTGTGTGAGAGAGAAAGAGAGAGGGAGGGTGAGAGAGATGGAGGGATCTTCTCAGGAGGGAAATTTCAAGCAGGCTAGAGGACTTTTCTTAATTCAGACTCAACAAACTGATTCGTGAACCACTTCGGAACAAATACATTGTGGAAGAGGTTTTGCATTGGCCTTAGCCTTGCTTTTCGTTCCCCCCTCCTCCTTTTAAAACCTTGGGATTTATCCTCTTACTGGGCCATGCCCTATGGTTGAGCAAAGCTCAAGAAGGCTAAATCTCAAGTTTTCTCTGCCTGGTGGTTCTCTTTTGGTGGTGAGGCGCTGAGTCCGCTCTGAGTTTTAGCCTGAACTTTAAAGGAGCTATCCACAGTGTTTGAAAGTATTTTGGAGAGAGAATTCAGCACTTTGGATAGCTCCAATGTCAGGCTAAAAGGTGGAGCAGAGTCTCCACTCTGCCAACAGGGAACCTGCCACTGAGCTCTGAAGAGGAAAATAGTAAGAACTTAAGAAGGGGATGATATTGTGTGCAGGGTGTCTCATTCAACTGAGGAGGGTGCCCATGAGTGGTGCTAGTGCACCAGGCCTCTTCAAGACACATATTTACCAGTGTGCCAATATTGCATGCAAAAGCAAGGACATCAGCTTGTTTTCCAAGTAGTGGCACACTGAATTGGCTTCCATTTTGTAGTGCAAGTGTTCAGGGATAGAGGAGAGAAAAGATGTTGGGCAAACACAACTCAAATGCCATAAAAGCAAAAGAAGAAGCTAAAAGCAATATTTTTGCACAATGATAAACAATGCACATATCAGATACTGATGATATTGACTTTTTACACGTACATCTCACCCTTGCCATGAAGAACTTGGGGGCCTTATCACAATTCTCTCTCCTTTCTCCTCACTACAACCCTGGGAGGGAAAGTGGGCTGAAAGACAGTGAATGGCAGCTCCAAGTCACCCAGTGAAAATTGTGACTGAATGCGTATTTGAAACCCAGGGCCCATTCACACTGCAGAATTATTCACCCATGATTCTACCCTGGGATTTCCGGTTTTGGGAGGGGAATTTAGAATTCTCAGTCAAATTACTCTAGGGCATCAACAAACAACAAACCCCAAAATTCAATAGGATGGAACAATGGCAAGTAGAGTAATAGAACTACAATTTTGTAGTGTGAATGGACTCCAACTCTTCCTTGTCCTAGTTGTTGTCAGATATTCTCCCTTCTCCAGGCAGTGTTTGACATTAGGTGGCTGGTTACTGGTGAGATGCCAGACTAGGCCACCTAGTCAAATGCATAGGAAAAATGGCTTGGCATCCACACTGTAGGACTCATTCCCCCTCTTTCATAAAAGTGCTGAAAAATCAGTTCTGTTGTAATGGCTATTCAAAAAAGATACACCACACTGTGGTCATTATCCTTCTACTTTGACTTTGCGTGAGGGAATGCACAGTGCAATTCACAAGGGGCTGATACTTGTGGAATGCTTCCATTGAAGGGACCACTGCCTTTAAAGAGATGCAGTAGGGATGTCATGGTGGGATGTTTTCAACCTGCTCGATGGTCTGGAATATTGCTGAAAACCCTTCACCCATGAAGGATGGTTTCCCCCAAAGAACTCCTCTCACAACACCGTTTTGGCTCATAAGCATCAGTTTAAACAAGCTAGGTATGTGCCAGTGTGGGTCTGTTCTTCTTTTGCAGAATCTCTCTTAAACTGCATTATAAACTATGCATTGCAAGCTTAGTGCATTTTGAGACACACACATTTTTTAGCTCTGTAGGAAGAAAATTTTTTTTGCATATGTGCGTGTGGGCAGGTTTTAGAGCAAATAAGCCTGGAAAGAGGAAGTCTTAAGCATCCTCACACTGCTTCTCCTGCTCCATTTCCTCTCCCTGAAGCTGTTTAAGACAAAACAGAAGCATCAGGGCTTTCTTACATAGGTTTAGTTGTATCAGATAACTGGATCCCAAGGCAGCAGTTTCCCATGATACTCTGTGTAAGTAGAGACCGCATGGATTTATGTGTGTCTGATGGAGTGGGCTGCAGTCCACAGAGAGCTATGCCAAATAAAACTTGTTAGTCATTACAGTGCCACAAGACTCTTTGTTGACTTTCCAGCAACAGACTTACATAGCTACTTCACTGATTTAGCATATATATGATAGGCAGGAACAGTCCAAGGTATTTTGTTGGCCTAAGATATTTGCAAGTCTGAGGCAATGTGCAAAACCTCCATCCACTCCAGTCAAACCACAGAGTCTCCAAGGCCAGGCAAGCTATTTTGGAACCGGAGGTAGAAAATCCCAGGAGCATCCGGACTACTAAATAACTAAAAGGTTGCTATGATTTCCTGGTACAGTGGGACCATACTATCCTCTGGGGTTCGTTTCCAAGATTGCCCATGGATACCAAAATTTGTGGATGCTCAAGTCCCATTATGTACAATTGTGTAGTAAAATGGCATCCCTTATATAAAATGGCAAAATCAAAGTTTGCTTTTTGGATTGATTTATTTATTTGGAATACTTTCAAGCCATGGTTGGTTGAATCTGTGGATATGGTTATGGAGGGCCTATGGACCTCCATATGTAATACCTGAGATAAGTGCCATACACTGCTTAATGGTAGGACCAGCCCTAGTGAAGGAAATTTCTGCATATATTGATTATGTGTACAGAGAGCTCCTCTCAGGACTGAAAGTCCTTGATTGTTGGGTCAAGTTCCTCTGTCCTTGCTTAGAGTAGGTCAGTTGGTTTTGCATATCAATATGCTCATAGACCTGTACATGCCAGCAGAATGTAAGCCCACTTTATTCTTTATTTATTAGACTTCTGCCCTGCCTTTTTACTACAAAATAACACTCAATTTAGCTAGAAACATCATTAAAAACAGATCACAAGCAAATTAAAAGGAAGTAAAACAAAAAGACCATTGAAGCTGCCACATGTTGTTGTTGTTGTGTGCCTTGAAGTTGTTTCCAACTTATGGAGACCCTAAGGTGAACTTATCGTGGAGTTTTCTGGGGCTGTGGGTGTGTGATGCGTCCAAGGTCACCCAGTGGGTTTCCATGACCAAGTGGGGAATCAAACCCTGGCCTCCAGAGTTATAGTCCAACACTCAAATCATTCCTTGAGGAAAGTGCATTCCACAGTCTGGAGCAACACAGAACAAAGTCCTGTTTCTGCCAGCACATCATGTGGACTTCCATAGATGATGGCACTTTCCTGAAGGCCTCTCCTGAAGATCTTAACATCTCAACAGGGTTACACAGATGCAAGTAGATAGCCAGACAGCAAGCTGCTTAGAATAATAGAATCATAGAAATGTAGAGTTCGAAGAGACCACAAGGGCCATCCAGTCTAACCTCCTGCCATGCAGGAACACCCTCAAAGCACTCCCAACAGATGGCCATCCAGCCTCTGCTTAAAAACTTCCAAAGAAGGAGACTCCACCACACTCTGAGGCAGCATATTCCACTGCCGGACAGCCCTGACTGTCAGGAAGTTCTTCCTGAGGTTCAGGTGGAATCTCCTTTCCTGCAGCTTGAATCCATTGCTCCTTGTCATGGTCTCTGGAGTGGCAGAAAACAAGCCCTCTCCCTCCTCTACATGGCATCCCTTCAGGTATTTAAACATGGCTATCATGTCCCTCTTAACCTTCTCTTCTGCAGACTGAACATACCCAGCTCTCTAAGTCTGTCCTCATAGGGCATGGCTTCCAGGCCCTTCACCATTTTGGTTGCCCTCCTCTGGACCTGCTCCAGCTTGACCATGTCCTTCTTGAATTGGGGTGCCCAGAACTGGACACAGTATTCAAGATGAGGTCTAACCAAAGCAGAGTAGAGTGGTACCAGTACTTCCTTCGATCTAGACTCCATACTCCTATTGATGCAGCTGAGAATTGCATTGGCTTTCTTGGCTGCCGCATCATACTGCTGAATCATGTTCAGCTTGTGGTATATTAAGACTCCTAGATCCCTTTCACACGTACTGCCATCCAGCCACGTGTCCCCCATCCTATATTTCTGTATTCCATTTTTTCTACCTAAGTGTAGGACCTTACACTTCTCTCTGTCGAATTTCATTTTGTTAGCCTCGGCCCAGCTCTCCAATCTGTCCAGGTCATTTTGAATTTTGATCCTGTCCTCTGGCGTATTAGTAACCTCTCCCAATTTGGTGTCATCTGCAAATTTGATGAGCATGCCCTCTATTCCTTCATCCAAGTCATTGATGAAAATATTGAACAGCACTGGGCCCAGGACAGAACCCTGTGGCACCCCGCTAGTCACTTCTCTCCAGGATGAAAAGCAGCCATTGGTGAGCACCCTTTGGGAACGGTCAGTCAACCAGTTACAGATCCACCTGACAGTAGCTCTGTCCAGCCCACATTTTACTAGCTTCTTTGCAAGAATGTCATGGGGAACTTTGTCAAAGGCCTTACTGAAATCGAGATATGCTACATCCACAGCATTCCCTTCATCTATCAAGCTAGTAACTCTATCATAGAAAGAGATAAGATTAGTCTGTCATGACTTATTTTTGAGAAATCCATGTTGACTTCTCATGATTGCCGCATTGCTTTCTAAGTGATTAGAAACTGACTGCTTAATGATCTGCTCCAGGATCTTTCCGGGTACTGATGTCAGGCTGACTGGGCGATAATTATTTGGGTCCTCTTTTTTTCCCTTCTTGAAGATGGGGACAACATTTGCCCTCTTCCAGTCTGCTGGAACTTCTCCTGTCCTCCAAGATTTCTCTTAGGGCTTTAAATGGCAAAATTGACATCACTGGACTGGGTCTGGAATGCTGTTGGCAATGAGAGAATTTGGCACCTTTCAGCACTGGGATAATGGAATTATGATGCTGTGAACTGGACAGCATGTTAAATCAACTGATGTTCTTCAAGAGTAGCATTGTGTCTGTGAATGGCAGGGGCGTTAAGATTGTGTGTGCTAGGCCTTTGTGGCTAGTATTGGCTGGTGGAGGAGGTGAATACACACACATCAGCATATTATTGTGTATAAGCACTTCAGATAATTTTTTGGAGACTTTTTATTTTATTAATTTTATTTTAAATATACAAAAATATGTGTGTCGTACAGGATTCAACTTATTCCTCCTATTATCTAAATTGCATCTCTGTAGCCTTGTTGTAGTAAATGCATAAATAATGGGAGAGAGGAGAAACCTTTGCTGTACACACATGGAAACCATCTGATGGCCATGAGAAATAATTCTGGAAATATGTTGAGAGCATTGATGAATTCGCACTATCAAATTCTGCCCCCTCACCCTTAAAAGAATATTTGGTTTAGCATATGTAACTCTCCCTCAGCATCCTATGATTACTTTGCTAGGAAGCAGCTGTGAGTGAAGGTTGAAAAGGACTGATATTTCCAGGTGTCATACTTGGCTCTGTAGTGGAAAAAAAGCAGACAAAGCTTCAGTGCTATCTTATGAAGAGAAAGAAGGAACAAACATGAACTTAAATTTATCATTGGACAAGTATGAACATACCTGTTATATCACCAGAAGTATCCCTACCGATTTTTCAAACTTAGCTCAGACCCAACACTGCAATCTTTGCCTTCCTTGTTGTAATTGCCAATTGCTAATTCATTTCTAGTTTTATTATATGAAATGAGTGTTAGCAATCCAAGACTGAATATTTGTTGTTTTCTCCCATATATCATTTCAGTATGTTGTACTGTCTGGCTCCCATTTAGTTACTTACTTAATTAAGTATTACCAAATAGTTCAGTTAATTCTTCAAGGATGTGTCTATTAATTCTAAATTATGGCATGCCTACTTCATAGTGTTTCAGTTTGAAAGTAGATATTTGTGGCTCAGTTAAATGGCAAAATTTTTATTAGTCTGTCAAACAACAAAAGACAGGAATGTATTTTTGTTGTGTTTTTGTGACTCAGTTACATAAAAATTAATATTTAAAAAAGAGATGGAACAATATTTCTCATCTTATGGAAGGGACCAAAGTTCAGTGGTAGAGCACATAGATTACATTGAGAAGGTCCCTAGTTAAATCTTCGTCAGAAGGTATGTATGTATGCATATGTTTGTTTGCATATGTGTACACACACACACAAACCCATATGTGTGTGTGTGTGTGTGTGCACGCGCGCGCACTGGAATCTTAGCACCATCAAGGCACGCCTTTGATAAAGTGGTCAACTACAGCAAGATTTTTCATATTCAGGAACATTTAGTGAAAAATTTATGCAAAAAAATTTTTTATGACAGAAATAATGTTTTTGCACAGAAGTCTGTTTTGCAAAATATACTGTTTTCTGTTCAAAAATTTTGTCCTGTGTAAGTTAAATTTTTCAGCCAGTCCAGAGATACTCCCCCCCCCAAAATCCCTTCCAAAAACTTGCAAAAAAATTTGTAATTGCACCCAATGAGGATTTTCAACTATTGCCTCTTATATGCAAGAATAAAAATAAGTCAAGTTTTCTAGGTAGAGATTGGATATTTAGCATCCGAAACTAGGGACGTAATTCTTCACTAATTTTCTTCTTGAAAGATGCAACTACCAATTTTAGCCATTTTTTTTCCTTTTGTGAGAAAGTCTTTGAAAACCATACAGTTTTGCATTTCAGGACTTATTCTGCACAAAATTCTCATGTAGCTGTTTTGTGCACATGACAGCATATTCCGCACAGAAAAATTTATTTCTATTATTCTATTTCTGTTGTTGTTTTTGTTGATGGTGATGAAGTTAATGGCCAGAATCCTGGATCAGCTACGTGGTTAAGTATATTTAACTAAGTAACCTCTCCTGGCCCGAGCTCTGCCCCTAAACCTGAGGAAGCCTCATTCACCCATACTTCTATCGCTGCAACCATAAGCCCTGCATCTCCTCATGCAGCTGATGGCTGGTAAGGTAGGTTTGGGGAGGAGTTACAATCACTGCAACAGTGTCATAATCATTACTAATTACCGATTTTGAATATGAAATAGTTATCCAGATTTACTTATTGGTAGCTGCAAATTATTGTTATCTGCACAGAAAAAAACAATATTTCCCACACAGAAACCAGATCAGAATGAGTCCCCAATCCCTGCATTTTCTGTGCAGGAAAGAGTTTTTTTTTTTCCTGAAAATAATATTTCTGCATAAAAATATTACTATTCTGTGCAAAAGTACTGTTTCCTGTGAAAAAAATCTGTTATGCATGCATGAATTTTTGTGCAGAATAGGTCTTGAAGTACAAATTTGCATTCATCCAAGATTGTTCTCATCAGGCTTTCTCAACACTCAGAACCCATATTTTTCAGCCGTTTATTTTTTTGGAAATATTATCAAATATTCTGTCCACCACTTCAGATTTTCTGTCCACTGCAAGTTGGTGTGGACACTACTGAGTTAGATGAACCAGTGGTCTTATTCGGAAGGCAGCTTCATGAATTCCTCACCTCTGGAGCATGCAGTAAAATGTACCCTGCATCCAGACAGATATTACTGTGTTGAACATTTATGTTTTGCACTGCTTGTCACTGGTTGCAGAAATGTCTTTAGTATCTCAAGCTCATAGGCTATAGGTCAATGCAGTATCTCTTCCCACAGGCATAGATATTTTTTTAAGGGGCAAATGTCCTGGCTGTGTCTGCTGAAGGGTTAGACAGACTGTAACTTTTTTCCCATGGGATTTCTTCAGCAGTGATAATAGCTTCCGGACCCTGCTTTGTATCATAGTCCTTCTCAGGAAGGAATGAACCTCTGATATGACAGACAAGTTCAAGCCTGTCAGCAAATCAATGTTTTTTATGTGTGTGTTTGCTCATCCTTTTACTGTGGCTTATTTCTTTGTATTGACTCTGTTATGTGTGACTATAGTGTTTTCATATTGGAGGAATTTAATCAACAATTAAAATCCAGCCAGCTTTTGCACATCCCTCATCTATTAGTCCACAATGACTGACTTGTATTAATCAGCTAACTAACATCTACATCTTGATGTATACACAAACATACTTAAAAACTGAGACAGGTCTATATTTCTAGCTCTTCTGAAGTACCTGAGAAAAAGGAAAATCCATTATCTGCTTTTGTATGCATGTAATCAATTTTACAGTATTTCAGTTTAGATGAGAAAGTACATAACAGGAAATGTCTTAGATTTCTGTTTTTGGGGGTTAAGAATAGTTCTTGAAATAAGAGTGATACCAAATTTCATTCCAACAGGGACATTCTATACTACCTTCTGCTCATGCATTACTTTTCTAACTCAGGAAACTATCTTCCACACATGGCCCACTTCTCTAAATTAGATCCTTCATGCATGTTGGAGGCTTCTGTACACTATGTTCACGCCAAACAGATGGTTGGCACTGTCAGTGAGAGTGGCTTGCCTCCAGAGCTCCTGTAAGTGGAACTCCACTCATGGGATGCTCTTGCTGAAGAGAGAAGGGGAAATAATTTTTGCTAATTCCTCTTCCCTTTTGTGTACCCTGAAAATCTGCTGCAGAGGGCTGGAGATCTTAGGGGAGATAATATTGTGGAACATAGAGGATCGGATACTAGGAACAAGGAAAAAATGCCTCTCCCTCCATTCTTTTACTGGATTATCTTCTCCCCCCCGCCTTCTTTTCACTGGAAGGAGGACTCATATTGTTGAAAGGTAACTCCAGATACAGGCCAATGTCAAAACTCCAGGAAGGGGAGAATTGGTTCTTTCCATGCATGTTTTTCCTTTTTACTTCCAAACACAATTTCTTGCCAAGATCCTGGTAGCCGTCAAGACCCAGGCCCTTCCTGCTGTTGCTTACTGGAGGAAGAGAAATTCAGACTATGAAGTAGCCTCTGGTCTCAGCTTGGTTGGGATGAAGGTTAATTCTCAAATGGAATGCACCTGCCTTTTCCTTACACCAGAAGCCCAGAGCATCTGGATCTTCATGAACTGAATAGCCTCTCCCCTCCTCACAGAAAAGCAACATCAGCTGGAACCTCTCTGGGGTTTGACAGCTACCAAGCAGTTGGAGGTTTTTGGAGAGAATACAAAGGAAGAGAGAATAGTCTTGCATGCATCATATAAAATAGGACTTACTTGCATATGTTTAAGTCACTGATAAAATTCTAGTCATAGTTTGTTATGGCCATACTGATTGAAAGCTTGTGGGAGTTACAAAAAAAATAAAATAAAATAAAAAATCAAAAATCACATTTTCCAGGTCTACACAGTAGACCTACTGAGGTCTACTCAGATGCATTCATACAGATCACTGTTGTATAAAAGTACTTTCCTGTTGACCATGATAGTTATTTTCTCACTTCTATTTTTACCTTCATGACTGTTTTCTGAGTTGTGGACCATTCCATGCTCACCACTGAGAAACATGGAATTGTCTCTGCTGTTTCTGAGCTAGTGCTTTATTACGCTTACTCTCACAGACTTCTACAGAACATCTTGTTCTTACTTTTACCCTCTCTCTACAAAAAAGATGTTGGAATTAATTATCTAATATGTCACTCCATCAATTAAGAGGAATAAAGTGTACACAAAAGCAAATCAAAGAACAAGCTGTGGTTCAAAGCTTGAACATGTGCTTCTATGAATTTCCAAACAGCTGTTAGTCTTTTCACCTCTCTTGTCATTGGATGGTTGATGTGTATTCAGCCTCACTTGCCAAGTGTATTCAACAAATGCATCACAAGCAAAAGCACACAGCCTTTTCAAAGGATTGCAGCCTTGCAACATGGATTCTGAACACATAACATTCAGTCTCACAATGCAGTGGAAGACTGGGCAGTCATAGATCCTGCTGCTCATTCTTTCCCTCATTCTTTCCCTCTTTCCTTTTCTTCTTGATTCATTATGAGGGAAAGGGCTGAAAAGTCCTACAATGGGAATAAGTACAAATATAGCAAATACAGGCCATTTTCACAGGTGTGGGGGGGAAACGGGCGAAAACACGCTAAAACGGAGCTTACCCGCAGCCGGGTAAGTCCGTCGCCACGCGGAGCAACGCAAGCTCGCTGCTCCACACTCCTCCGGCATCCCAGATGGCAGCTTCCGGTTGGTGGAGGCTCTCCACCAACCGGAGAAGCTCGCCAGCCAGAAGCCCGCCCCAGGCAGATCTGCAGGCACGCCTGCAAATCCACTTTGGAGCCGGGCAACGGAGCGGCATGGGGCTGCGCGCTCCGTGCTTTTTAAAAACCTCAAAAAAGAGGTTTTTAAAAAACACGCAGCCCGGCTAGTTCCGGCCACTCCTGAGTGGATTCTGGTGTGGAACTACAAAAAGTAGTCCATGCCAGTCCACTCTACGGTGTAGAAGACCTCAGTGACAGGTCGCTCTGCACCGTTTCAGAAGGCTGATATCGAAATGGCCACAGTTTCTATGTCTCCACCAGAGTTATGGGATTTAAAAAGATATATTTGGTGACTGTGCATGGTAGTCACCTTTTATTCCAGAGCAGTCCTATTCATTTCAGTAAGCATAAGAAGAGCAACATTCTGCTAGGTGCTCTTTGGGAAAGTATCCCTTGGGAATGGCAGGCCCTCTTTTCCACAGGACATTTCATAGTCACAGTAAAAAAGCTCCATAAGTTCCAAGCCTTTCCCAAGTCAGGTGAAGGGACCATAGCTTTGCAGTAGAAAAGAGGTGGACTGTTGTGGCTTTCTAGATGTTTCTGGAGTGTAGCTCCTTCAGCATTGACAATGCTTGCTACAACTACTGGGAGTTTCAAGCAAAATAAAATTTCTGACTCTTAGGATACAGCAGTGCTTTCAGTTTTGAAGACAGTAATGGACACATGCTGTTGTTGTGTTCCCCTGGTTGCCAGTGTACACAACAGGTCTGAGTACATGCTGATTTACCTTCTTTCTCCTTGAGGAATCTATGCTTGCTATTTTTCCACATTGATGATTGCTTCTTCCTTCTGAGCCCTGAAGAAGTATTGGAAGGAGAAGGAGGGAGGGCAGGCAGCAACTTTACAGGAAACCTGGAGGTAAAAGCAGCTCACTGGAAGCAAACTGGAGCAACAGGCAACACACAGAGAGACAGAGAGACACATGCGCATATAACACAGACAATTTGTGTTCAAGGTAGTGCTCTCACCCTAGGATTCCTTCCTGTGTCTGCAACCTCTAGTTGTGTGTACTTAACAGTTAAGGGGTGGGAACTCCCAGTGTTATTGGATGGCATGTCCTATCATCCCTGACCATTAGCCATGCTGGAAAGGGCTGGTGCAAACTACAGTCCAACATTGTAGAGGGGGCTACTGGTTCCCTACCCTTGATCTTAGACCTAAGAAAAGGTTCTACGACAAGCCCTCTTCCCTAGGTGAGTCTTAAAAGAAAGAGATCATGGTGGTAATGGTGGCTTGTGTGGAAAAAAAGCAGAAGGTGGGGGGGCCACAAGAGCTCATTTTTGAACTTTAAAGAGGCTTACTTTGGAATGGGCTTGGAGAAAGGCAGGCTTGTGAGGTTTGGGGTTCATATTTTGCCACAAGGAGCTTCAGTAGTATAAAGATCAGAATGTGCAAAAATTATTACTTACTTATTTGAGGTATAGCTCATAGAACCCACCAGACAGCACACCTCTGTGGTCCAAAGAAGCAACTTTTCCAAACTTTGATATACAGGGCAGAGACAAGGTGTGAGAATGGCTGACCTCACACATTCTTTTGACTCATATGACCTGGGACATTGCACAATTGTTATTAATTTGGAGGTTGATCCTACAGCCACAAGAAAGTAATTGACAAAAAAATCTGGCCAGAATTGGGAAAAAGTTTGACAGGAACAGTAATCTGTAGTGACATATACTGTAGTGACATAAAAGATAATGAAAGAAATGGAGGGAAGGTAAATGAAGTGACATAAAATGGTCTGATACATTTGGCATGGATAACTACTTGAAAAATCTTTTGCTCAAAATTCTTTTACAACGTGGAAGGAGTAGAGGGCAAGGGAGTTAACTGCTATAGTTTTTAATACTTTTTAAGTTACACAACTGAGAAAACAATGATCTAAGGGCAGATGAGGCAGCCACAGAAGTTAAAGGGAAAGGGTTAATTAATGACCTGTGTAAGAGACTAACTTAGAGCTTGGAAAATGATAAAGTTCAAGCTTCCTATCTCCAGAATTTTCCTGTGATGCTCATTTTAATTAGGGGATGCTAAGAGCTGTAATCCAAAAAACATTTTCAGACTCTGGACTACCCAAGAATCCCATACGTATGTGCCGTGTCTTCAGTTTCTTAATGGAAGCTGGGATATAGCTTCTTAAAAGCATTTCTTTTTGGTATAATTTGCATGCTTCTCATACTCATATCCAACTGCTCTCTCATTCTGCCACAATGTATAGAAATGGAAAAATTGTTAAAAGCTCCTGCTGTCGCACTTTTTAAATTTAAAGTTATCAGATTTCTGAATCCATCTTCTAGCTAGTGTTACATCAATGAATAAAAAGCTTATTTTAATAACTATTTTAATTTCTATTAAGATATTACAGAACAACGTATAATAATAAGTTAGCACAAGATTTTTTTTACAAAAAGTCTAAACTCAATTGTTACTCTACAGCTAGAGTAAACTCACTGAAGCAATGGAATTTACATAAGTGTTGTCATCCCAAGATTCCATTAATTCAACAGGCGTAGTCTAGTACAGATTAATAATCAAGATTAATCATAAAATAAATTAATTAGCACAAGTTAAACTAATCGAAATATGCTGGATTTTAATTGTTCAACACTATCTCTATGTACTGAAGTTTTTCTGTCCTCTGTTTTAGCAAGAATCTTTAAGATGGGAGATTATTGATTAAGTTGGGATAGTATGGTTTTTCAAATTAGGAATGGAAAAGGTATATAGAAAGATATTGAATAGTTAGAAAACATGTTTTTTAGTGCCAGGAAATCCTGATGAGGAGAGTCCTGGACTGACAAGAATTTTCACAGTTCAGGACTTATTCTTTGAAAAAATTGGGGAAACACAGAAACAATGTTTCTGTGCAGAAATGATATTGTATTTCTAGAAAATGCCATTTTCTGTTCAACCCCCTGCCCAGACACCTTGTGCAGAATAAGTCCTAAACTGTAAATAGTTGTTTTTGGTTGTTTTTTTTAAAAAAGACCCACTTAGCTGTCTTCAAAGACTTTGTTAGAATGGAAAGAAATTGCTAAAATTACTTGTTGCTTCCTTCAAGATAGAAATCAGAAAAGAATTACATCCCTCTTAGAGATATGGTGCTGAGGCTTATGTAAGAAGAGTTTACTTCCTATTTCCAACCATTTGAAACAAAAGAGCAGGTCTAAACAAGAAGCTGCCACAATTTTCCCCATACCTGCATACTAGCCTTTCTTTCTGATTACTCAATGAGATGAATCAGGAACACAAACTCTTTGGCAGTATTTTCTGATGGCATAAGGGAAAAAAATGATCAGGGTATCTAGTTTTTTACCACGTAAGGTAAGGATAGCATGAAGCTATTTAAAACAATAACGAAGCCTTTTAATTACTTATGTGAATCAAGAATTAGATACGAGGCAGAAACAATATTTATTTACTTAAGATACCATCTTTCTGCCAGTGCTGGATGTAAGGTGGCTTACAACTCGAATTAAAACAGAATGCTGCTAAATACCAATCATTTAAAGAACCTGTCTCCCCACAACAGACACAATTAATTAAGCTGTATGAAAAGCAGACAAAGCATTAAAATGAATTAAAGGCATTTTTTTAACAAAACAAGGACAGTCAAGAAAGTACAACACCAATCATTAAAATATACACCCACAAAAACCAATTAATCACCTCAAACTTGTCCAAATACTACTACTGCTACTACTACTAATCCCATTTCCCTGTTGTTGTAAGAACAAAGTGGGCCACAACCTAGTTTTCTGGCAAAGAGAGTTTCACAGTCTGTGAGTACCTACCAAAAATACCCTCTCGCAAGTTCTTATCTAATGTACCTGTGAGGATTGTGGGACTCAGAGAAAGCTTTCCCCTGAAGATAGCCAAACTCAGACATACTAATATGGGCTGACAGAGTCTCTCAGACAACCTGTTTACACCCATTTCCATACGGGGTAACTAAAACGGTGCAGTGCGTCCTCCATGGAGGACGTCTGCACCTTGGAGCGGACTGGGTCCAGACTACTTACTGTAGATCCGCAGCTCAGTCCGCTCCGGAACGACCCCAAGTGGTCCTCCATCAGGTTTTTGAAAGACCTGATTTTTCAGGTCTTTCAAAATGCCGGTGCGCGCCATTGCATGCCTGCTCTCCAATGCAGATTCGCAGGCTCACACCAATGCAAGCCTGTGATCTGCAGAGGGCGGGCTTTAGGCTGGTGAGCTTCAGCGGTTGGTCGAGACCCACGACCAACCAGAAGCTGCCATTTTGGATGCCGGAGCAGTGTGGATGTACAACCACGCATTGCTCCTCCTCACCCCAGACCAGTGATAACTGAAGAGCTGCTGATAACAAGCAGCAGCTGTTGGTCCCTGTTGCTCAGGGTGGAGATGATGAGCAGCAGCTGTTGGTCTTTGTGGGTCTGGCTGGAGATGAGTCCTGCAGCTCAAGAGCTCCCCCTGCTGCCATGGACCAAGCAGGCTCGGACATTCCTCTGCCTGCTCCTTTAGGGCAACAGGGATCCAGCTGTGATCCTGAGGATGCCCTGCAGCCTGCGTCAATCAGCCCACAAACAAGATGGAGACTCAAGAGAGCAGAGCAAAGGGAAGCTTCCTTAAGTTAAAGAAGTGGTGACTGGCCACACCTGTGGCTGGGCTATATAAATTTCTGCCTGGAAGCTTTCCTTTGCTTGTGGCAAATTTTCTACAAGCCCTCTTCTTTGCTTCCAGCACCTGACTCCTGATACCTTGGATTGATCTCCTGGCCCCTGGATTTTGGACTCTAACTATGGCTTTTGCTTGTTGCTCAGGCTTAGGTAAATGGACTACCTATGAGTAATTGCTTGCTTTGACTCTTCCTGGTGGGACTCTGCTATCTCCCCCTCTCCCTCCTCCAGGCTGTCTTGCCGCCTGGGTCTCTGACCTTGACAGTCTCGGACTGGACCCACAGAAGATCTGGTGAGTAACGGCAGGAAGTGATTCCCTTGCTGTGTGTGGAAATGGCCTATGTCTATATAGGCAATAACCAAAATTCAGTAGACATTCCACTTTTGCAGGGATTAAGGGAGCAAAACCCCTGTGAAAGTAGAAAAAAACAGAAGTATAAATACAAATTGTGAACACTTTTTTTTTTCTTTTTTACCTGAGTGAACGCTTCTCTAAGAATCATTAAGATTCTCTAAGAATATGACGACTTCCGGTGGCTGCGGTGAGGAGTTCGGGTGTCTCCCTACACAGCTGGAGGAGAGACGCCTTCCCTATGGGGGTCGGGAACCCACTGTTTGAGAGGAGAACAGCGGGAGAATTACCCACTTGGTAAAGTGGGTTCGGAGGCGCTCGGAAGGGGTTGGAAACTTTGCGTCTTGGGTCGAAAGAGCGAAAAAACTTCAAGATAGAGATGCAGGGCGGACCCGGGAAGCTGCCATTACCCCGTTAGGGCTCTATCGGAGGAAATCCTAGCCACCACTTTTAAGACTTTGAAAGGAGGGGAACGAACAAAGAACGAAGAACAAAACCTCCTGGTACAAACTTTGTTGGAGCTAAATTTCCTTGTACTTGTTGGTGAGGAATACCAACACAAAACGCGCTCTGTGTTGTGCAAGCTAAAGCTAGGTTCCTTTAAGGGGAGGGAAAGCCCCAGAAGGGAACCAAATGCGGAAGAGCAGCCCAGAATATTGCAAGATGCTACACGACCGCGTTGGGGAAGTTTCAACAGTACAGTATATGTAAGCACTGGATATAAATAACAATAATAGATTTTCCCCCTACGTGTGAATGTAAATAATTGTAAAATAGTGGTCGCGGCTCAGTAAGAGTAAGTAGGAAACTTATTGGTAAATTGAAAAGTGGTGGAAGACTAAAGAGTAAGCGGACTAAGCGGTTTACAGTAATCAAACCCCACAAGGACGACTGGAGGAGAGGAGGAGGAGGAGTAAAGAGTGGCTAAGTAAGAGACGGAAGGAGGTTAAAAGAAGAATTTAAATCTTAATAGCAAGAATGGTTTATACAGGCAAATGGAAACAAGGAGATATACCGGAGTTAGAGGATTGGTTAATAAAAATGTATGACATAATAGAAATGGATAAATTGACAACAATTATGCATAAAAAGACATTAGAACATTTTTACAAAGATTGGGAACCAATTATTATAACATTTAAAGCTAAGTGGGGCAACATAGCTATAAAAGGTATTGAGGAATGAATACTAATAGTATGTATGTTAGTAATAATAAAATTTAGGGGATGGTGAATAATATAGATATTAGATAAAGAAGCGACTTCTTAAGTTAAACTGAAATAGTAAGGATGAATTCGAAGATCTGGGTTTAGAAATACAAATTAGAATAAGAATAAAATAGAATTAAGGATTAATAGAAGGAGTTTAAGGAGGAAAATTTATAGGATTTATTTACAGTTGGAAATTACGATCTAGGGAATACCCAACATGTCCAAGGAAAGGGAATAAGGGAAGTAGGTATGTATGATTTTGTTTGTTGAGATTATCATGGTATTTTTACTTTGTTATATTTTATTTAATTATATTGGTTGTAAAGGATATTTGTGATGTAAATTGTTGAAATTCGAATTTTGAATGTGTTTGTAGTTTGAAGTGTCAATTGTGAATTTTGAATAAAAAGATTTGGGGAAAAAAAAATAAGATTCTCTAAGAATATTCTGGCAGAAGTTGATCACAGAGTCATGCTGGAAGACCTAGAGATTCCTAGAGAAGTGTTCTGTCTAGGATTCTCTAGGTCCTCCAGCATGACTCTTTGGTCCACTTCCACTAGAATATTAGGATAGAATATTGCTGGAAGACCTAGAGATTCCTAGACAGAATATATTTTTTCCTTGGCATGAACAAATAAAGTAAGACTTTTAAAATAAATAAATACATAAAATAACCTGCAAATAATCAAATCAATGAGTGCTGAACCTACAAAAGTGAGGGGCCAACTTTATTTTGTAGAACATAAGCTATCATAGGATAACATGACCCTGGCAAACTATAAAATTTAAAGAGGCAAGAGATAGATGCAGAATTGGTAACACTATGTAGTTATTACCCTCCTTTTTTTGTAAATAATGACAATACTGACAAGAAAAATGTAATGATACAATTTATTTAAGCACAAGGTCACTTTTTGTTTTTGCTTCCAATAATGTCAATGGGTTGGCTCCTCTTAAATGAACACTGATGAAACACAGATACACTTTGAATTATTTAATATTACTATGGTCATGTTTCTTATCAGCATAAAATAAATATTATTTATGAAGTTCCATAACCAAATTCTCTGATTTTATATCACTTATATATCATATGTGAATTCCTTGTTTGCTTGCATATTTCAGCAAAGTAAATGGGCCAACTTTTCTTACATGAATATAAATGAAATGTGGATATGTACTGAGTTTATTTAATATTACTGTAGTCATTATTATCATGTCTATAAATGAAAGGATTATTTAAAAAGGTCCATCACCATTTTCTCTGGTTTTATACCACTTTGCATGATACATATATAGATCTGAAACTTTTTTTAAAAAAAGTCTGCTTAATAAGTTGCACATTATTAAATGTAGCTGAATATTGTTACAATCAGGGATTAAGTGCACTCATATATCAATTATTCACCTTGTATTCACAGTACTTCCAAATAATATTTACCAAAAATGTTAAGGGGTATTCTTTTTTGAAAAGAATCTTGATTTTAAGGCCTTTGACAAAGTTCCCCATGACATTCTTGTAAAAAAGCTAGTAAAATGTGGGATGGACAGGCTACTGTTAGGGGGATTGGTAATTAGTTGACTGACCAAACCCAAAGGGTGCTCACCAATGGCTGCTTTTCATCCTGGAGAGAAGTGGCTAGTGGGGTGCCACAGGGTTCTGTCCTGGGCCCAGTGCTATTCAACATCTTCATCAATGACTTGGATGAAGGAGTAGAAGGCATTGCTGATCAAATTTGCATATGACACCAAATTGGGTGGGGTTGCTAATGCCCCAGAGGACAGGATCAAAATTTTAAATGACCTTGACAATTGGAGAGCTGGACCAAAGCTAACAAAATGAATTTCAACAGAGAGAAATGTAAGATCCTACACTTACGCAGAAAAAAA
The DNA here is from genome assembly GCA_030412105.1 of Cyclura pinguis. Classification (NCBI taxonomy): domain Eukaryota; kingdom Metazoa; phylum Chordata; class Lepidosauria; order Squamata; family Iguanidae; genus Cyclura; species Cyclura pinguis. Next base: position 189,504,453 of record CM059601.1, read on the forward strand.
TGGAATAAACAAATATAGGATGGGGGAAACGTGGCTGGATAACAGTACATGTGAAAGGGATCTAGGAGCCTTGGTAGATCACAACCTGAACATGAGTCAGTAGTGTGATGCAGCAGCCAAGAAAGCCAATGCGATTCTTGGTTGCATCAATATGGTGTCTAGATCAAGGGACGTAATGGTACCACTCTATTCTGCATTGGTTAGATCTCATTTGGAATACTGTGTCCAGTTCTGGGCACCTCAATTCAAGAAGGATATTGACAAGCTGGAGCGTGTCCAGAGGAGGGTGACCAAAATGGTGAAGGGTTTGGAAGCCATGGCCTATGAGGAGCAGCTTAGGGAGCTGGGTATGTTTAATCTGCAGAAGAGAAGGTTAAGAGGGGACATGATAGCCATGTTCAAATATTTGAAGGGATGTCTTGTCGAGGAGGGAGCGGGTTGTTTTCTGCTGCTCCAGAGACTAGGACAAGGAGCAATGGATTCAAGCTTCAGGAAAGGAGATTCCACCTGAACCTTAGGAAGAACTTCCTGATGGTCAGAGCTGTCTGGCAGTGGAATATGCTGCCTCAGAGTGTGGTGGATTCTCCTTCTTTGGAGGATTTTAAGCAGAGGCTGGATGGCCATCTGTTGGGAATGCTTTGATGTGTGTTCTTGCCTAGTAAGGGATTGGACTGGATGATCCCTGTGGTTTCTTCTAACTCTATGATTCTATGAAAGCACACTTTTGGGATGAAAAGTTGTTTTCAGAGTAATGAAGGCTTACAAAGCTAAATAAAGGAAATATTCCTTTTCCTGGCTAATAGGTTGAAAGTTAAATATTAATCTTATTGGCTAACTTTGGCTATCACAGGTATTTTTCCCAAAATGAATATAGCTATGATTTGCAAAAGTACAGAAGAGATTAATCCTCAGTCCACTGATGGTGATGGTAACCACTAAATCAATGCTCCATGATCAATTATGACACATGAACGATCACTTACATTGAGATGGGGAACCTTATATATTTTGGACTACAACTTTCATAATCTCTCATCATTGACATTGCTGGCTGAGCCTTATGGGGAGCTACAGTCTGAAACATCTGAAAGGGAAAAGATTTAGACCATATTTAAATTAATGCATTAATTTATAGGATGCATTTCTATTTAGTATTCAAAGTGGCACACAAAAAGATAATAAAAAAGCAACAATATTAAAAGCAGTAGCAAGGATCCAAAAAAAGGGGGGGAAATAAGATAGCAGTAGTAGAGAATAAAAATACTAAATGATTAAGAAACATTAAAAGCTGTTTTGACTAAGGCCATTTCTGCACTATACTGTTATAGTGCTATTATTCCACCTTCAACATCATGTGGAAATCTTGGGTTTGTAGTTTACTGAGGCCAAAATGCTCTCTGGCTGAGAATTCTAAATGCCCCTCCCTAAACTACAAACCCCAGGATTCCATAGGGTGTTGAAAGTGGAATAGTTGCACTATAACAGTGTAATGCAGAAATGGCCTAAGTGAGTTTTAATTTGCCTCTTGAATTTTCAAATTTTCAGTGTGTTGATTCCTCTGTCAACTGTTGAAGGCTGTTCCACAGAGGGCAGAAAAAGCCCTCTCTTCAGTCACCTAATCTTGCACAAATTGGTTCTACGGAAAAGGGTGCCTGAAGCAGAACCTGGACAAGTTCAGATGACTGTTCATGAAGTACTGCAGTCCCCAAGCCATTTCAACCTTTAATGGTTAACTTAAAACCGGGAACTGAAGATCCTTACAGAGGTGAGAGCCACCACATCTGTGCTGAATCCTAGCACTTTGTGGCTTGTCATAGCAGCCAAAAAGGGACTGGCTGAATAGATAAAGGGAATAGTGAATGCCTCACTGCAGCAAGGCTGAGTGCTATCCTGCCTAAAAAAAAACTATACTGAGGCCTCTTTTGGAAAAAACCAAAACAAACAAATCACCCTGAGCCTGATCACACTAGATAACTACTGGGCAGTCTCCTTCGTCACTTTTTGAGGGCAAGGTTCCAGAGCATGTGGTGGCATCCCAGTTCCATGGGTTCCCGGATGGAATGGATTATCTAGATCCATTTCAATCTATCTTCAGGCCTGGCTATAGGTTAGAGACAGTCTGGGCACCTTGTGAGATTACCTACACAGAAACTGTTCTGACAATGTGTGGTGAGTGGATAGGGACACACATGGAAGATCCAAATGTCCCTCCCTCCCCACATTGGCCTTTATATAGGCAGGCCTTCATTTGTTAACTTGTTTCAGCACATAGAGCTTTTAATGGTGCATATTGTGTCTGCATTGAGTTATGTTTTAAATATGTCTTTAAATTGCTCTTAAGTTGTGTGTTTTTTTTAACAGAATTGTGGGTTAATTGATTTGTAACTTTTTATTTAAGTTATTTTTTTATTGTATTTTGTTTTAAATCATGTACACTGCCTTGAATCCTTTGTTGGAAGAAAAGTGAAATGTTAAATAAATGAATGAATAAACAAATAAATAGATCTGAATCCAAATGCAATGGAAGTCCATACAGATTTTTCAGCATTGATGTTACATGATCAGAATATCATATTAAATAAAGGGTTAGTTATGAGGCTGTTCCTCTTTCATCTATCAGGCAGACAGATTTCCACAGTGGAACTAGAACGTTTATCCAAGATAGTAGAGGATCTCTAAGATGGGTAGGAAACTTTGAGACTTCTCAAGAAATATTTGTATGGGAACAAGTGTCAACCAGTTCTCTTTATTTCCCAAATATCCTCTAAATGCCTCATAGCTAATACATGCACATCAACCAAAGGTAGTGACTACTTTTCACTAGTATTCAGGAACTGTATAGTTTCACTGCCCAAGTAGAGATAAGAAGGCAATAGGACTCACTGTTCAGTGCTGGATAGTCATTGAATAATGAAAATAAGACACACTGAAACTATCCACTGCGTACTAGGATATTTATAAAATCTGCAGTTTCACAGTACTTTCATCAGGGCCAACCAAAATGACACAAAAGAGTGCAAGCTTTTGAGTTCCCAGAACTCTTCATCAGGTTAGCTATCACTCCCTCCTCCTGCCAAATAGTTGTACCATCTAGCCTGATTAAGAGCTCTGGCAAATTTCAGGGTTATAGCTACTGGACCAGAGGAGGGGGAAATATGGGTCTGGTCTTTCATATAAAATTTCTGTAGCTTCAGCTGAAAATTTCCTTCATTTCTCAAATATCTGGCATTGTAATAACTTAAAACAATTGTGCATTTAGAAACAGAGTTTAGACATCTGAAGAAAAGGGAAGGCAAACAAAGTTACCTAGAACAGGAGGTTGGACTCAAGGGCCCATAAGGTCACTTCCTACTCTATGCTTCTATGACTCTGTAATAGAGAAGAAAAGGTGGGGCACTGCCACTCCTGACCAACCCCTAGTACGTACTGCCTAAAGTGGTTGCCTCACGTTAATAGGAGGGATGGGGTTTGACTCCAATTTGTGCCATGTATGTATTCTTTCTTTCTTTCTTTCTTTCTTTCTTTCTTTCTTTCTTTCTTTCTTTCTTTCTTTCTTTCTTTCTTTCAAAAACCTCCTCATTGGCCAGGATTAAGCCAACAACTTGTTTTTCAAAGCCAAATGGACTTTGGGTTGTGAATCATGTCCCATCTATGCCACATAGCAGGTTGGTTTTGGAAACGGGAAGGGGACTTTCCAAAGGACTTTGTGGTATGTCATGGTGTGGAGAAGTTCTGCTATTCACAGAAAAGTCAAGTCAAGAATCCCACTGAGCATGCCAAATCCTCGGGCATGCCAACAGCAGCAGTCTAAATCTTAAACCATTTTTGTTAGACTTTTGAAATGATGACAGTTTTTCTAATAAGGCATCATATTTTATCTCATGAATATAATTCTGAGATCACTCATCCAATAACTATTAAGCAATGCAGTCATCATTTTAGATTGCTTCCTCTTTCGTTCACGTATTGTCTAGCTGAGTTGTCAACAACAAAGATGGGTAGTGTAAAATTGACACAAAGGGTGAAATGAGTGAAAGAATCCTTTTTTAAATAAAAGAAGTTTTGAATATGATGGCAGCTCAATGATTCCAAAACTGCAAAAGGCCATTCCACTGTGGTGTGTAAAGAAATGCACATGAGGGCTCACACAAATACATGGATGCTATAACCTTTTGTGTCCTCTCTCTCTCTCTCTCTCTCTCTCTGATAGATGCCCAGCTGCCAGGTCTACAAGCACCAATGGTGGGTAGAAAGAGGACAAAACCAGTGAAATTATCTCCCTCTTCACCACCTGTGATTTTTATTTTTTAAAATCTTGCTGCTGCTATTGTTATTATTACAAGTGTTTAGTACTTGTAGAGCACTAAAGGGATGGCAAGAAGAGCAGCCCCAAAGCAAGCATGCTCTGTAGAGTTCTTTTCTTTAGGGTCTGGGGGCAGGAGTGTTACCCCAAAAGTTGAGTGACTCAGAGGTCCACCCATGATGCCAGTGCCTCCATGAAAAAGAAGGGGATTTTAGCTTAAAGGGGAGGCTTGTGAGATGGGGGTAACCTAGCAGGATCTTTTACACCCATGTATATTGGTACTAATGCAGGAATCCCAGCTGGAGATTCAAAAAATGTTTTGTTTTATTGGAGAATTAACAATTGCATGCACACAGGATCCAAGGAGTCTCACGATCACACAAGGCTAACAGAATGAAAAGGGAGATAAAATTGGATAGCAAGAAGTTAAGGTGAAGCAGGTGATATTTATCTATCCTGCAGATATGAGATGAAGTGATGTAGCTCGGAACAGGAATCAGAGCAGCAGAGGAATGGCCTATGTCCAGAGTACTATGAGTTATCTGGTTCAAAGCCAAGGTTTAAATACTCTGTTTCCTCCTTGAGGGGGAAGGTGTTAATGGCTCACTCATGGAGTAAACAGTGGGGTCCGGAATAAGCTAAGGCTTTAGCATTAGATAACAAAGGTCTGATGGGAATCGTGATAGATCTTTAATGACTGCACAGGTAAGGAAACAAAGGAGAAATGCAGTGGGAAGATGGAGTGGGTTGAAGACATTCAGTTGTTCTGTGGAGGCAGTTTCAGGAGCTATTGTTTTTAAAGGTCAAGCCATTGAGAAACATTTGCAAGTCCATTATCACTGGAGCTTCCCTGACTATGACTTGGCCATGCCCTGAGGTTCCATCTGACCTATTTTTGCATTGTACGTCCTCTTTGCCAGCATAGCTTTTCAGCCATAACAGTGTATAATTTGTATTATATGCCAATTATAACATATCATGGAGTGGGGATGTATGGCACAGTAACAGAGGTGTCCTCTTTTCTCCTTATTCCTCCTTGTCCGTTACGGCAGATATCTGAATGAGGGAGGTCTAGAACTCTGAGCCAATGCACCATCTGCCTTACGGGTGGCCTTTTCTCTGTTTGCCAGGAGAATACTTAGAATCTGAACAGGAAGATCATGTAGTAGTCACACATGAAGGATTTTTCAGAAGCACCATAATATTTTGCAGTCATTTTCCTATTCTTTCCTAATTTACTGTGGGATAGTGATGATATGTTAATAACAATAGTGAATGCTAATTGTGTCAATAGCACAGATTGTCTTAATTAGACCTTGTAACAGAGAAAACAAATAGCCTTTGCTGAATTTATGAGAAGAATTTTAAATGTCCCAGCACTAAATATATTCAGAGCTGCAGAGTTTGTGCCACTGTTTAAGAAAGGGTTTGAGATATATGACTGTTTCTGTCATAAAATATGTGCTTAGAGCTGTCATTAACTAAAACATAGTCTTGTATGTGATCACTCTGACATAAGTCCTATTTCATTCAGTAGGTTTTCTGCCACATAAACAGACTTAATTTACATTTTTAAATTTACAAAGAGGTCTAGCAATATTTGTCGTGCTCTTTTAAAGGGCAGCCCCAAACCAATAATAAGCTGAGGGTTAATAGTGTTAAGACTCTTACTTGTGGACACACCTGATTGAACTCAATGCTCCTTTGTTCAAGTGAATACACTGCGCTGTTAATATACTTAATTATATCTTGGTTTGTGGTTGATGAAGTTAAGAAACGTGAAATGAAGCACAGAAGTACAACAAGTTTTGTGTGGGAGAAGCCGAATGAATTCATTTGTGATTTTTTTTTTCTTTTTAAAAATATCAAATCCAAGCTTAACAGAAAACAAATATTAGCCCCATAACTATAGGAAGATGTATTTTGCTCAGCAATACCAAACATACACAAATTTCTCAAAGACTACCTCCCACAGAAATTATTTTATATTTATTGTTATTAATTAATGTGTAGACTGAGTTTATATAAAAGGACTCAGCAAAGCAGCTGACACAGCTAACACAGTGGGAGATAAGTTAAGGATGCAGTCTAAAAATTATGATAGGCATCTAAGTGATATCTATTTACTCTCTGTTCCATTATGCTTGCCCTTAATTCAGTAAAGTTACTGTTATTTTGAGGAATTTTGCCCATCCTGTTATTCTTCTCTAGGCTCATGCAGGATAGGTGGGTATAGAAGATAGATTGGGATGATAACTGCAGCAAGGGCTTTTGGCTCTTTATCAACAAAAGGACCCTATCAAGCTTTACCCTAGATTCAGAAATTCAGTAGTGGATTTATTTCTGTAAAGTTGTTGTGTGTCTTCAAGTTGCTTATGATTTAATGGCAGCCCTAATGTGAACCTATCACGGTGTTTTCTGGGGCTCAGAGTGTGTGATGCACCCAAGGTTAGCCAGTGATCACCCCATGACCAAGTGGGGAATAGAATCTTGGTTTCCAAGTCATAATCCAACACTCAAACAGCTACACCACACTGGCTCTGTATACTAATTTCTATCACTATCTCTCTGTTCACTCCCTCTCTTATTATTTTAAGCTTTCTTTGTTAGATTGCAGGGTCATCATGAGGTCAGGGTCAGTTTATTCAAATTTTGTTGGCTCAAAATTTTGTCAGAAGGATGATTCATATGGTCAAAAGTCATCTCCATCTGATTCATTTAACTAGTTCTTTCAAGGATGCAGTTGGCTATATGACTTGGTTTGTCCACAGTCAAGAACTTAGCAGCAGTTTATGAATAGAGTGTGACATCTTAAAGTGCTGTCATCAACATAAATCTCTCAGCCAGACAACTGCAGCTCTGTCAGTAGAAAGTCCAAGTCATGTGCTACATCTTCCACAGAACTACTTGTAGAAAAGACTGAAGATAATTTCAATAGAGGGAATCCAGAGAATCAGCTTTTATACTTCACATTGGTCCAAGTTTCAGTTCCTTACTAATTTTCTCCCCGGTTATATCAGACTGGCACAGTCAGCCCTACCATTGCATAGAATGTAGTTGCTGAGGAGCATGATGCTAAGAGGTTGAACAGAGGGTCAAGAACTTGCTAAGAGGGACAGGAAGTTCCATCCCTCCCACTATGAAAAATGAAGTACCCACTTCAGGTGGCAAATTCTGTTCACTTTCCTGATGGAGGGCCTCTGATGTTCAGAAAAAATATAGCTGGCCAAAAAGCTAGCACATGCCTTTCCAGAGCTGAGCAGGTCCCAGATGCCTAGATTCCTCAGAGACAGGCACTGTAGGCAGTTTGTCTTGGGAAACTGGCAGACAGGCACTCTCCTAGGAAATCCCATCATTGTGCTTCACTCTGAGGAAGATTTCCCTAGGCTCAGGCTTTTAAGCCTGGCCATCTCTCAGAGAGAAACAGAAACAATGCTGGGAGTATTGGGGGAAGTTGACAGCAACAACAAGCAACAATAAGTGCTGCTTTCCTTCTTGCTTAGGTGGCAGGAGATCATGGGCTGCTGCTGGTTGTAGGTCAAAGAATGTTTGTGCCATATTGTCAACCCAGCACCTGTAAAACTAGCCTGCTGTTATCATTTATGCTGGAGCGTGATACTCTGTTGCCAATGTTGAGCTTGAACTTCCACTCTGGTTGGCTTCTGCCCATAGAACAGGTGGGGGAATCTTAGCTTTCTCCTCAGTGAGCAAAACATCTTGTCCTAGATCTTCAAACCACTTTCATTCACCTTGAATACCTACTACTCCCCAAGATAGCAAACAAGAAGCAAATTCAAGAGTATCCATAAAGTACTGTTTTCCTTTGTTTAATGTTTCTTCTTAGCTATGCTTTGATTTCAATTATTTCTATTACAGGCTGATTCTGCCTCTTTCCCAACTCATTTCTGCTGAATATATTTTCAACCTTCTGAAACTAAATGGTCTCCACTTCCAAAAATACCACCTGGTCTAACACACTTCACATCTGACTCAGTTGGTTTTTTTTTTAATGTAGTATTCACTAGATACTACCTATATTCATCTATTGCTTCAGTTATGCTCATCTATTCAAGAGCACAGTATGGAGCTCAGGAAATTAATCTGAACAACCATGCTGTGTTCTTTTAAAGTGCTGTAATTAATCAAATTAAAAACTCTTGTTTTGGAATCCATCTGTCAGCTTGGTACCTTTCCAAACTATCTGAGTGGATCAGTTGGTTTAACAGCATCTCTGGAATTCACACTCACTCTTTTATGCTGTTGCCACATGTTCATTTGGTTAAAAGGCACGTCAGAAGAAAATCCCAAGAGGCAATGAGCTAGCTGTCTGTACCTTTCACAAACAGTTGTAGGTAATTTATTCAGATAACTAGGGAACAATGTCTCTTAGTTCTGAGAAGAAAGGGGAGGAGGAGGAGAAATTGCCTCCCTTGGAAATACATACCTCTCCATCTTACAGTATGTCCTCCATAAACAACTACTGTGTGTCTCCTCCCATTTCATAATGTTGAACTTTGGAACGTTCTTTTATTCCCTGATGCTTAACTGAATAAAATGTACTTCCTGTAAATAAGAACATTTTTTGGTTGGCTAATATGGAACTTGCAGGGCTCGAACCACATCTGTGTATATCATTTCAGGCTATAAGAACAGTGGCTGACCTGTTGGAATACCAAGACTCATAATGATACCATTACAGACTGTCATTGAGACGGCAATGATTAAAAAAACATTCTGCATTTTTCTAGAAAGTGTTTAATTACAAATATTTAATGTGCATTCCCTTTCTGTAGTATATTAAAAAAATGGGTATTGAAAGCCAGTTATAACAGTTGGGATATAAAGGAGCTTTTATAGGTGAAACTAAACTAAACTAAAATTTTTAAAAACTATCATCTGGTTATGAATGTTTCACAAATCTTTTGGCAAATGGTAGTGCTAAAATGTGACATCAGAATGTAGCATATTCTATAGTTTGACCTCCACATTTGCAGATTTCAATTTCATGGATTTGATTATTTGTGAATTTCTCCAACTCCTACCCCTGTCCACATCAAGAGCTTCTGGCAGAACCTTCCCCCTTGGTAGCTCCAATCAGGCTGCCCATTCCTTTAAAAACCTACCTCAGGTCCTCCTCCTCCCCCACCAGCCACTGCCTGGCCAGCTAAGGATGGATCACAGCCAGATTTCTCAGCACCACAGACATTATCCCAGTGACCCCCAAACACACCCAAAGAAGGAGACGGGTAAGAAAACAAGACGTATACAGCCACCATACCAATCCACACCCTTTCCCTGACCTGATTTGGACTCTGGGCACCTGGTCTCCCCACCTTGCCTCACCTCCCTTCCCACATACTTGCACATTTTGATATGTGTGGTTTTTCCATTTTTGCAGGGATTCTGTGCTCCTAACTCTAGCAAATGTGGAAAACCAAGGTCAAGGTATACCATCACTATCTCTCAGCAAAAGAGTTGACAAAACATAGGAGACTATCAATCCACTGGAGAAAGATTATTAACTCTTGAGATGTCTTTTATAGCTGATAATCACTATAAATTCTCAGAGCATCTTTAATAGAGTAAGTTGTACACTCCAAAATCTCTCTCTTGATTTTGCCAAACTTCCCCCATTTCTTCTCCAGCACATGCCTGCCTGTCATTATTCCATTTTCACTTTTGGCCACCACATTTTGCTAGCCTCATGCTCATGCATTCCATTAGCCTTACCAGTATTATTAGTATAGCACTATGAACCAGAAGATATAGATACATAAATAGATAGATAAATTATTCATAGGCGGGCAGACAGACAGACAGAGAGATGCTTAAGAAGCAAGTCAATAGCACTTTTCCCAAGTTTGTCCTGGATTCCAGAAGGATACAATTAATTGCTGAAGATACATAACATATGTAGCCTCTGTTACACTGAACAAAATGACTGTAAAAAGACTAATGAGCTCAAGCAACACCTGCTTCAACAAAGATATCCTTCTCGTATAATTGATGACAGCATCAGGACATCACATCATGTTGAGAGAAAGCCTCCACAAAAACATGAGTCAAGTAACAACCAGCAACACATTCCATTTGTGTAAGTTTTCCATCCAGCATCTTCTAATTACCATATGACAATTAGATAAAACTATCATTGCTAACAAATCCTGAACACCTTGCTAGAACCATGAGGTAGCCTCCAGTTACAGCTTTCCACCAGCCACCAAATCTAAGGAGATTACTGGTAAAAGCTATCCTAAAACACCGGTCACTGAGAATTTTTGCATTGAAAGACCAAAAAACGCTAATACCAAATGACCTCAACCTAAAGGATAATATCATCATCATTAAGAATGCTGATAATATAGTGTTTTAGATTGTCAGTTTATACACAGTTCAGTTTAATCTTTGTCAACTGAAGAAGGAAGAAGCCAAAATGTTTTGCTTGTGATACATATTTTTAAGTTCTGTTGTTAATTGCTTCTCTCTCTACCCCTTGCCCCACATATATATAGTAGCTCAGGAATAGAATGTGGTCCTTAAAAAACAAATTGTAGCTGGCCAAAAGAAACAACAAACAGGAGTGCTTATTACTGCAACATTTTCCTTGTGGGTCCCTTTCTAATTGGTCCATTGATCCCTTTCTAATCACTAATACCTCTTCTACTCTCTGGGGTCCTTTGCTCATAGATCCGTTAGGCCATGATAATGAACAGTTTGTCACCTTATATATTACTGCTGTGTTAATGTTCAGCTCTGGGTCCACATACTATATCCCAGGCAACAAGAAAAGGCCCCCTTAGGGGAAAAAAATAAGTCCAAAGCCCCCTTTGTAAAAGACAATGAATAAAACTCCACAAAGGTGGCCACGTAGGCAATATAGAAAAAAAACTATTATATAAAGTCATCTTAAGAACTGTAAGTAAGGAGCAGTCTTGGTCCAAATGGCAAAGAAAGGCAATCAGTACAGCCAAAGACCTCCAGTTTGTGGACCAGTCTTCCAGCACTGGCTTCTTTCTGCCTGATTTTATAAGGGTTGTTAGGAGACTACAGTTCTTGCCTTAAGGAACTCAAGTCATTCTCAGGTGACCGTGCATGCCAAATCAGGCCAAGGCGGAAGAGTGATTGTTAAAAGGGAGCTAATACTTTGGGATAATTAAATGTTCTGGGTAACTGAAGTTGAATACAACATTGTCCTTCAATGGAAAGCTAATAATTGAGCAAACGATGACTCCAGCACTGAGAATACTTTTCACATAAAGAACATAGGAACTGCCAACAGTATGGCTCAATTGAAAACCTGGCTTACCAAAGTGAGAGAATTGTCTAATTTAACAGAGAGATTCTCTAACATGAAGTCTGGGTGTAGCATGTTAAATAATGCAAAGCAAGCTGTTTTAAAAATAGAGCAAGTCACTGCTTGGCAGCAGTAAACTTTATGGATTCTTTAATAGGAATAGATGTTGCCTCAAGACAAATCTGGCTCCTGATGAATAAGACATAAACCAGCAGTAGCCAGCTGAGCAAAGGATGTGTTTGCTTCCCATCTACTTTTGTATATTTTACAAGCCCAGTCAATGAATGGAGTCTTGAGACAAGTTAGATGATAACCGATCCCGAAGAGTAATAATTTATTTTAATGGGAATGGTAATTTTATCTTTGGAATTACACTCATTGTTCAAATGAATGACACATACTACAAAAGAAAATAATGGCCCTTTCCGCACGAGGAAGTTAAGACAGGCCAAGGCATCCTGTCACGGAGGTCGTCTGCATGTTGGATTGGACTAGGTTCGGACAATTTACCTTAGTTCTGCACCTAAGTCCAATTCAAAATGCCCCCAAGTGGTCTTCCAGGGTGCTATGTGAAGACTGGAAAAAAACAGTCTTTCAATTTTCCTGAGTGCGCCATTTTGTTCCTGCTCAGTTGTGCAGATGCACAGATTCGCACCAGTGAGAGTCTGTGATCAGCAGAGGGCAGGCTGTGGGCGTGGCCAGCTTCAGCGGTTGGTCCAGACCCACAAACAACCAGAAGCCACCATTTTGTAAGCCTCACCAGTGCGGATCTAAAGACCTCGCACTACTCTGCATTGCCCTGGAACAAACAGAGGAGCCCTACGGAAGGGCTTAAGGGAAAGTCCGTGTTGCTTTGAGCCAAGAAGAACTGGTAAGTAACGGTATGGAGTGATTCACTCGCCTTGTGTGGAAAGGGCCAATGCTTTGTCATCTTCCTCGGTGTGTTTGTATGTTAGGGTATATTTTAATACATTTAAAGATACTCATGGTATATTTTCAAAGTGCTGGTTATGACACACAAAGCCCTGTACAGCTTAAGTCCAGGATATATGACATATCATATCTCTCAAATAACCCTGCCTGGATCCTGAGATTCACAGGAGAGGTCCCTTATCTTGGGCCCACCAAGCTCAGAGGTATAGCTGGTGGAACATGAAAATGGGCCTTCTTTGTGATTGTCCCTACACTTTAAACTCCCTTCACAGGAAGGCTAGAACACCCCTCCTTGCTTTCCTTCCATTGGCTACCCAACACTTTTTCATTCAGACAGGCTTTTAGAATTGAAAAAGGGCTGTAAGTGCTATGTTGCTTTAAACTGCATTATTTATTGTTTCAAAAATCTTTTAGAGTGCTTGTTTTAGTTCTTAGTTTAATTCAACTTTAGTCTGGCTTTTTGTTTTTAACTGTAGCCTTTTAATGTGTAAGCCTCCTTGAGTTCAAAATCCTGTGGAATTCTGGGGTTTGAAAGATGTTGAAAGTGGAATAATAACATTATAATAGTATAGTTTGGAAAGGCCCTCAGTCTTGGTTAAAAAGTGAGACATGAATAAAGATCAACAACAACAGTAACAATCTTTATGCTTCTAGGTTATTGTCTTGATCAGTCTTTTTCTCCAAGCACGAAAACACAATAATAGGAAGTATATGCTGATTCTGAACCTACTAGGGAGTCAAGAATTTTTTTTAAGGGACATAATTTTTATTCATATCGTTTCAGCACTGAAGACCAATAAACTGACTATTAGGTTCATGGCTGCCATGTGAAATTTTCCATCAACAGTTGTTGGTGTCCACCATCATGTTCTCAGTTGCATCAATAGGAGTATGGTGTCTAGATCGAGGGAGGTACTGGTACCACTCTACTCTGCTTTGGTTAGACCTCATCTTGAATACCGTGTCCAGTTCTGGGCACCTCAATTCAAGAGGGACACGGTCAGGCTGGAGCAGGTCCAGAGGAGGGCGACCAAAATGGTGAGAGGCCTGGAAGACATGCCCTATGAGGATAGACTTAGAGAGTTGGGTATGTTTAGTCTGCAGAAGAGAAGGTTAAGAGGGGACATGATAGCCATGTTCAAATATTTGAAGGGATGCCATGTAGAGGAAGGAGAAGGCTTGTTTTCTGCTGCTCCAGAGACCAAGGAGCAATGGATTCAAGCTGCAATGGATTCAAGCTGCAGGAAAGGAGATTCCACCTGAACCTCAGGAAGAACTTCCTGATGGTCAGGGCTGTCCGGCAGTGGAATATGCTGCCTCGGAGTGTGGTTGAGTCTCCTTCTTTGGAGGTTTTTAAGCAGAGGCTAGATGGCCATCTGCCGGGAGTGCTTTGAGGGTGTTCCTGCATGGCAGGGGGTTGGACTGGATGGCCCGTGTGGTCTCTTCCAACTCTACATTTCTATGATTCTATGATCATGTGAGGAACTTAGATATTCCTGCACATGAATACAAACATTGCTATCTGTGTTTCTGAAAATGCACACAGACATATGGATCATGTTGTAAATTATGATGTTTCGCATTGGAGTTTTTCCCCCACATGGTTTTCTTATGGCTAAAATGTTCCCAGAGATTATGTCCAAGGCTCTGATTCCATGCATAATAAGAACTAAAATCTGTTAATACCAGATTGCTGGTGGACCTCAAGGGTACTCAGAACCAAAGGTAGCTGAAATCCATAACTTGTTCTCACTTTGGAGGCATGAGAAAGAAAGAAAGAAAGAAAGAGAGAAAGAGAGAGAGAAAGAAAGAAAGAAAGAAAGAAAGAAAGAAAGAAAGAAAGAAAGAAAGAAGGAAAAGCTGGAGAAATAACTATAGTTATTGGCACATCATTTTCTAATTTTTTTAAAATATTTTTATTAAAAGTTTTGTTGCATAAAAAACAGAGCGGATATACCCCACTATCGGATATATCACGCTCTCCTCGCCCCCGCTTCCATATTATTTTACTCCAGTTGAGTCTTCTTTGTTTCCATTTGCCAAAAGAAAAGGAATGAATAATAGTTACATTTTACAGAAGAGAAAACAATTATATTATCTCTTTTTTTGCTTTCATATACTTTTATATACATTTTATATATACTTTCATATACATTTTCTAATTAATGTTCCACTGACAACTCTTTTTTTAAAAAAAGGGAATTACAGATATGTTGAAGCACTATGAAAGCTTATAGAATTTGTCAACAAAGAATTGGAAGTACAGTTGGCCTTCCACATTCATTTGGATTAGGGCACAGAACCCTTGTAAAAGTGGAAAAATCAGAAATATCAAAATGTGTGTCTGTGTGTGTGTCTATGGGAGGGGGCTAAGGCAGAGTCAGGGGAGCAGGTACCCAGGGTCCAAACCAGGTCAGAGAAAGGAGAGGAAAAGGGGTAAGTCAGCATGGTGGCCCTACACTTCCTCTCTCACCCCCGTTACCTTCCTTGGGAGGGGGCATCAGGAAAGGATTTGTAGTGCTGAGAATTTGGACTGTGAGCCATCCCTAGCTGGTCAGGCGGCAGCTAGTGGAAGAGGAGGAGGACCAGAGGTGAGATTTTAAAGGGCTGTGGAGCCCAATTGGAGCCACAGAGAAGGAAGGCTCCTCTGGGAAAAAAAGCTCATGAGGTTGGGGGGGCGGGCAGGGGTTGAAGAAACTCACAAGTAATAACGTCCGTGAAAATCAAACCCACAAATATGGAGGGTTGACTATATGTTGTATGTATGCATGCATATGCAACAAAGGCAGTGATACGTCATTCATACCACTTTCCTTCCAATTTTTAAAACTCTCTATTAAGCCTTTCTGTACTTTGGACTATATTTGTACTAGATAATCCCATTCATTGTTTGTACTCTGGCATCCTTAGATCTCACCAACTTTGAGATAAACTAAATAAGCCATAGGAAGTTCATGTAACTATTCTCAGAACCTTGTTTGTTGCTATTTTAAATGAAAAAGAACATGAAAGTCTTCTGCTTTGAGGAGAAGGAAGACGGGGAACATTCACCCTTCCCTTCTCCAGCTATTTTTCTGCTCAGAATGAGCCTCCTCCAGCCATTTTTTACACTTATGGGAAAATAATAGGTGACATATAGGAATTCGTACATTTTCTGTCCTGAATGAAAGATAGGTAAGCAAAACAAAATAAATAAATAAATAAATAAAAACACAAAGAGGTAAAGGGTTAAGCAGCCTCCTACACTCACTCAAACTTGCAAGCTGCGTGCAACTGCTTTTCATTAAGAAAAAAAAATATTGTGGATAGTTATGTGTCTTGTAACTATGGCTTAACTATTATTACTTTTCTACAAGCTACTTTCATTTCAGGGTAGTTTGATCATAAACAGAGTTTAAAGCTTCAACCTCGTGTTGATGGATCTTAACACTAAACCCAATTGAACTCAGTGGTGGTTCCTTTTTGGGAGACATGCCTAAGACTGCATTGCATATGTTCCTCTAGCAAAGCTATCAAGAGCTTGGTAGAGCTAGGGCTTCTCTCTTCATATGACTATACAGCTTGATAATGTACGGCAATGGCAGAAAATACTTTTTAGAACATTAGAGTATGAGTAACCATTGTGTTGTCCTTAGAAGAATAATTCAGTGTTTGGAGAATCTGTTCATTTTGGGGCAACACAATTGTGTCCTGCCCCCCCTTTTTTTTTAAAAAAAAAGAAATTCTTTGACACTGTGGCCAAACCGCAATGATATCAATGTGATGTCATATATTATATAAATGGAGGTTGTTAATGGTATTCTTCTAGCAGTGAGTTAGACAGAATATTAAAAATAATCTTGGGAATGTTTCAGCTAACCTTGCCAATAACTTTCAAAGCACAACAACTCCATTCAGGTAGTTCCTGTTTTGAATCTCTGGAAATTCTATTTAAAAATAGAAATGACTGAAACAGCTTGTAGGAATAAAAAAAAAATCAAACTGAACTGTACCATATAGATAGGCAAAGCTACTTAAGCTACTTGGATTTTCAACATTTGTAAATTGATAACTAAAGCTGTAATTAAAATCTTGTACACATCTACACAGCTACAAGAGTACAACTTTCTTTACTGGAAACCTATACCATACAGTTACCTGAGAACAATTGCCACTCAACTCAGTTCTGGATCTTGAAAAAGTTACTTTTTGGAGTACAGCTCAAAGAATCCACTCCACAACTCTGGCCATTTCAGCAGTAGATTGTTATAGTGCTATTACTCCACTTTCAACATCCCAAGGAATCCTGGGGTTTGGAGTTTAGGGAGCAGCCTGAGGCCCTTCCCTAAACTGCAAATCACAGGATTCCATAGGATGTTGAAAGTGGAATAATAGCACAATAACAGTCCAGTGTGGAAATGGCCTCTGAGTGTTGTAATCTCCCAAAAGCACCATTTTGAAGCACCTTCAGTGGGGATTACTTCTGAGTAGAAGCTTTGAACTAAGAGTGTATATATCAAATAAGGAGCTTGTTGAGATGTTTCTACTTGGTCATTTTAGCGGTGCTGGTTTGATTGGAAGAGTAGCATATGTAGAATTGTAGAAAGGAAGTGAGCACTTACTAAAAGATCTTGGTTTGACACCTGGTTAACTGATTTGAAAATGTAGACTGATTTCACTCAGACTGTTATCACTCAAATTAATTTGGAGAGCATCCAATTTGATTCTGATCCAGATCCAAATCTCAATCTCCCATTGGCCCTCAATGGAGACTAAAAATATTTCTTGTCATAACTGGATGGAATTTGCCAGCACAATAACCTCTTAGAAGGGAATAAAGCCTACAAATTTTCACACAAATAGGTGGAGAGTTGTTGGCATTTTTTTTTTTTTTGGGTGCTAGACACCTTTCTTAGAACTGTTAAATGAAATCTGCAGAGAAAGTTGCTTCTTCTGAGGAGAGCAAGACTCTGAACTTTCAGAAGAATAGATGCCAGCAGGATTTTGAAGGCCACAAAAATTTCATTGTAGGAGCAGTATGGAGCCTGGTCTGTACTTTTCATACACCCAGTTAAAGAGAAGCATTTAGAGTCTGAGGATATTAAAAGAAAGAAGGTACTTATTCTCCTGTGTTTTTGTAAAGAGATACTCTCAATAAGAAGCCTGAACATTTTCAGAAGGATAGCTGCAAACTCTCTCTCTTTCTCTCTCTGTAGAGTATTCAGTTTTCCGTCTCCCCTCATCCATTTTTTTGGGGCAGGGATGGAGGAATAATGTATATAAAAAGCATATATGTCTTAGCTTAGGCCCCACAATTGGAAGTAATGTACAAGTAATCTAGTTAGTGGTGTTAAATTACCCTTAGGGATAATTAGGGTGTTTTTAAAAAAATCACACTTCAAAACATATAACAAATAAGAAGTTACTTAATCTTTGTAGTGAGTAATGTATTCTAGTTTTCTAGTTACTCTGAAAAGCTACTTTTAAAGAGCTTTATTTAGAGGCCTTTGATTGGGGATTGGAATATCACAATGAACAGCAAGAATGAATAAATTTTGAACACTGTAATGAGCAATGAGAATGAATTATTTTTAAAAAGAACTTTCCAGGCTCTGCTGCGTTCCTGGGAAGAAACCTGAAAAATTTTGGATGGGCAGGTGCAGAGAATAGTTAAATAGGATGAACAAAATACAATTTACTTTTTTAAAAAAACAATAAGATTCCATTTTTGCAGAGAAATTTAAAACTCCATTAAAAAAATGAGGGACAAAAAAATTGCTGAAAAATCACCAAAACCATGGCAAAAATGCACAGAAAGGTGGCAGTTTGGATTTATTTATCCCTTACAATCCCCCATTAGGAAAACAATGACCAGAAATCAGCCGAAACAAAGGTAAATCAAAACTTGAAGTGCCCAAAATAAATCTAAATTAAAATTAGTACATCCTATTGGAGGTGTGGATGGTATGAAAGTAAATTTTTTCTCTGTCTTCCAAGACAGGCTATCCTAAGCTATGTCATATTTAAGAGGCATAACCAAAAGAAATCTGTATTTTTATTTTTATAAATATTTTTAGTAAAGACTCTCAAAATAGGAACACCAAAGCTGTAGCTTATCTATTTTAAGAGATCTGTGGCCATTTCCGCACTAGACTGTTAATAGCACTATGGCCAGCTGGCCAGCCGGCCCCTCCCGAAACTGCAAACCCCAGGATTCCATAGGATGTTGAAAGTGGAATCATAGCGCTATTAACAGTCTAGTGCGGAAATGGCCTGTGGCTTTAGGGTGGTGATGATGATGACACAGAGTCAGTGTTGTGATGCAGCAGCCCAAAAAGCCAATCAGGAAGAGTATAGTTTCCAGACTGAGGGAAATAGCAGTGTCACTGTGTTCTACTTTAGGTAGACTTCACCTGGAATACAGTGTCCAGAGCAACTCAGTTCAAGAAGGAGATTGACAAAGCAGAATGTGTTCAGAAAAGGTGGCCAAGGTGGTAGAAAATCTGGAAACTAAGCCTTATGAGGACTGATTTAGGCAGCTGGGTATATTTAGGTTTAGGTGATGTGATAGCCATATTTAAATACTTGAAGGGATGTCATGATAAAGATAGAGAAAGCTTGATTTATGGTGTTCCAGAGATTAGAAGGTGAACAAATGGATTCAAGATATAAGAAAAGAGAATCCACCTAAACCTGAGGAAGAACTGCTTGACTCTAAGAGCTGTTTGACAGTGAGACAGACTGGCTTCGAGGGTGGTGGACTGTACTTTGGAATTCTTTAAACAGAGCTTAGATGGGCATCTTTCAGAAGGGTTCTAGTTCTGCATTTCTGCACAGCAGGGAGTTGGATTAGATGGCCATTGCTGTTCTCTGACACCAACAATGACAATAGCTTATAAAGTACCTTCTTTTAGGTACTGTGGACAAATTACTCTGTTTCTCACTCTTACTTAGCAGGGGGCTTCTAACATCTGCACCAGCATTCTCTGCCTCAGACTATGGTTCTATTCTTTTTGGTGGATTCAGCCTTCAGAAAGCTGAATGCAAAGCTTAGAATCCTTCCTCCACAGTTGTCTTCCTCATTTCAGCAGTAACTCGTGCCCTGTGTGCAACTGGAACTGACATCTCTCTGAGGTGTGGGGTGTTGGGTGCAAAAATATTTCCAAGCATTTAGCCTTTTATTCCTGAACTTCTAAGCAAGTTTAAACAAGCTCTTCTTTGGGTTAAAAATCTTTGAATATATTTTGATTTGAAACCACTCTGTCTTATAGGCTTCTTGCAAACTGCTAACTAGAAAGAACTGTGTCTGAAGTCATGGCCATAAGATGAGGGAGTAAGAACAATTTGGTAATTCTGATAATATCCATTTGTTTATAGGAAAGATGAAGCTTATACTAGAATGGTAATGAAGACTCTGTTCTCTAGATGTTAAGCAGCTTTCACTCCTGTCCATTTTTAATTTGATCATGTAACACTGAAAGTTCTATAAATATGCTGATGTTTCAAATAAAGCTTGTACATCTGACCAATCTCTTGCTCTTCAGCCTAGCTGAAAATAGAGTTCATAGAACTGAACTCTTTTTTGCAAAAAGTGTTTGTGTGTGTGCAACTCCTTCTTAACTAAGGCCCTTTCCACGACCTACCTTTTCTCGGCGCTGGGGCACAGGGATCATGCGAGCTGCCTCTTGCGAGAGGCTCTTGCATCCCGACTGCTTCAGCTCTGTGGTTGTTGCCTGCTGGCCAGCAGGCAACATGAGAGCTCTGTCTCTTCGTTCCGCAGCACAACCGGGCATTTTTCCAGGCTGCGCTGGGGGAGGAAGCATGAGCACCACGGCTTTGGAGGCTCTGCATGCACGGTAAGTGTGTGCGGGACCCTGGAGCAACGCGCGATTGTGCACCATTTTCGGCTACAAGCTGAAAATGAAATAGTGCGCGATCGGCACCTGCCAGCCCTGGCAGCGTCGTGCAATTGCAAGGACGTCATCTGAAACGCTCCTTGCAATTGCACGACACTCCAGAGGCCCTTTTGCATGGCAAATGCTGTGCAAAAAGGGCATCGGTTCAGGGCCCAATCCAGTTCCGTGCTTCGCCTAGGAAGATGTAATAGGACTGATATTTCAGCCTTTGCCAACAGGGGAAAAATAAAAAACATCTGCTACTGATGCTACTTGATATGGTTCTTCTGAACAGTTAAAGGCAAAGGGAAGAACAAGGCATAAATTCTTGGCTGGAAGCTTGTCCTACCTTCTAGTGTTTTGGCCGCTTTTATATCTCCCTAACCTCTGCAGCTAGTTTCACACCCCTTCTCAAAGAACAAAACATATCCTTTACATGCAAAAGTTTCTAGGTTGACTCCTTGCCATCTTTTGATGAGTTGAAGAGGAACTACAGCCAATTAGAATACACATGAACTAATAGTCTGCTTTGGTTTAAGGCAGGTTTTTACAAATTCTTTTTATGAAAGACTACAAATTGGGACCAACCTGCTAATTGCATCAAACCAGATTGGGCTGGAGAACTCTGGATAACATTTTGGGGCCCGGTTGATATTTAAAACCCCAGTTGGTGCCACAGTTGCTGGGAAGGACTGAGTCTGTCTCCCCATAATCCGACAAATAAGTAAAGAAGTCCAATAAACGACATTTTCCTTTCCTATATCGGTAAGACTTTTGCCACATAGTCTTTCTCCATGAACATTTCTTCAAAAATCCCACACGACCTTCCAAACTCAGTGTCAGCATCTTCTGCAAACACCATCTGTAAGAGCACCATATGCACATCTTATATTGCCATATTTGCAGTCTCGTACTATGTCCCAGATGATGTAATAGTCTTTTCAAGTGCTGTTTTTAGGAGGCTTAAAAATATTTTCCCTTCACATCTTGAAAACAAAGGAAGAAATTTATAAGGGAATTACATTTCTGTCTATCAGCACATGGCAGTGTGCAGCTTTGGAAAGAATGGATATCAAAGAAGAAATGATAAAACAACTTGGTAGAGACTACAAAGAAATTGTTTTATGATCCTTCTGATTTGGGCTGAATGTCCATATATAGTTTCTGTGCCAAAGAAAGGGAATAAAAAAAATGTCCCTATTAAAAGACAAGCTTAACTTCTCTTAGTTAAAGTACAAACGATGCAAACTAAACTATGGAAACTATACAAAATAAAATGCAAACTTCTGCTAGTTAAAATACAAATTAACTAATAATCAATTTTTTTTGTCAAATTTTCTCTGAAAATCACATGCATGATCTATTGTGAATCTGTTATAACAAGAATTTGTAAGTTTATTCAGATGCAAATTCCGTTGAGTTTACTAGGGTTTTATTGCTGTTGTTGTGTGCCTTAAAGTGATTTCCATCTTATGATGACTCTAACGTGACCTTATCAGAGGGTTTTCTTGGCAAGGTTTATTCAGAGGAGGTTTGTCATGGCCTTATCTTTAGACAGAGAGAGTGTGAATTGCCCAAGATCACCCAAATCCATAGCTGAGCATGGATTTGAACCCTAATGTCCCAAGGAGTCACAGTGGTTCTATGGGAAAGTAAACAAAATCTGCAAAAACTGAGCATCCTATTTGTAGCATGCCATTTTAACAAATTTCAAGAGTGCAGCCAGCTTTCTAACCCCACCTTAGAACTGCCACCCCCTCTTATGTCCAGTTCAACTTGAACATTATGGAGCATCTTTGATGCTTTCTCGACAACAAGGGACAAAACCCTTCTTTTGATAACATATGCAAGTATAATCCCCAGTTACGCCTACATATACATTATTGCAAAGTTGAAGAAGGAGGTATCATGGATCTTCTTGTGCGATGCCACTTGCCCCAAGGGTCTTGCAGCTGCAGCTCCATTCCCCCAGTCATTGATTGGCTGGTGAGGTGTGCCCAGGTACATTCTAGATATTCTTGCATACTTAGGGAAGAGGGAGAACCTTATACTGGAGGACAGAGAATGTTCCTTCTTTCCAAGGTGTCCAAGGGCAGCTGGGATGCTGTCATGTACATGAGGTGAAAATGAGGAAGTAGGAACAATTTCAGCTTCTCAGACAACAGAATAAGTATGCTGGTAGGGGATTGCTCTCTGCCAGCGTATTTGCTGTATCTTGGCCACTGCTTCCAAGAATTGCAAGTATCGTAATTAAGTAGTCTAATCAAGGAGCCAGATTTACATGTGGGTTCTTCCTAATAAGACACGCTCACTCACACTCTCTCTCTCTCTCTCACACACACACACTTACACAGAGGTAAGTTTATTTACAAGAAAAAGAAGTAATGAAGATTACATAAGCATAACAATTAAAAACAGAGAATCATGCAGTAACATATACAACAGACACAATAACTGAGCCAAATATCTTCTTTCTAGTATATAGTAGACACATAATCAAAAATCTCCTAGAAAAGCAAGACTCAAGGTGATAGTAAAGGATAGCAGAGCACAGGCAAAATGGAGCTCCAGGAAGATAGAGGAACCACAAAAAAGCTATACTCATTTTACAAGAAAAATTGGTCATAACTCAGGGGAGCTCAGGCTATCAAACAGGATCCATATAGGTCCAAACTTTATAATATCCTTGAGACACAAGTCAAAGATAAAAAATAATGCAGGTACCCTTGAACTCTTATATTATTCTACAATAGCTCCTTGAAGAATAGGTACAAAATAGAAATTATAGAACAACACAGAAATAAGACAGGATTTGTTCACAGTATATACTGGTGGTGGAGGTTGTAAATGCTTCTTTGAAAGAGGGCTATGTTGCAGCCTCTCTAAAAGTAGCAATGGTAGGACCTTCGTTTAAAAAAAAATCTTCCTTGGATCCCAGCTCCCCAAGTAACTATAAGTCAGACTTTAATCTTCCCTTCCTAAGTAAGGTCTTGGAGCTAGTGGTGGCAACAAAACTCCAGGCTTTCTTGAATGAACAGATTAAGTGGGTCCACTCCAATCTGGGTTCAGGCCTAGTTATGGGGCAGGAACAGCCTTAGTCACCTTTGTGGATGACCTACACCAGCAGTTGGATAGAGGGAGGGAGTTCCTATTGATCTTCCTGGATCTTTCTGTGGTATTTGATACCATTTCCCATGGTATCATTCTGGGTCATTTAGCTGATATGGAATTTGAGGGCCCTGTTTTTCAGTGGTTCCAGACTTCCTTGGCTGAATGAACCCAGATGGTGGTGCTGGGGAACTGTTCAGTCTTTTGTCATTAGCCTATGGGCTTCCATAGGAGTCAATATGTCCCATATACTTTTCAACATCTATATGAAGCTGCTGGGAGAAGTAATCTGGAACTTCGAGGCTGAGCATCATCAGTATGCTGATGATACACAGTTCTATTTCTCCCTTACAACTGATGCCAAGGAGGCTGTGGTAGCAGTGAATTGTTGTCTGGATCCAGTAAAGGACTAGATGTGGTGAACAGACTGAGGCTTAATCCAGAGAAGATGGAAGTGCTGCTGGCCAGTAGGACAACCAACCTGGGTTTGGGATAACATCCTGTTCTGGACAGGGTTATTCTCCCTCAGAAAGATCAGGTTCATAGCTTGGGGGTTCTCTTGGATCCAATACTATTCCTGGAAAACCAGGTTGTGTGAGTGGCCAGGAGTTTGCTTGCCTAGCTCCAGTTGTAGCTCAGTTGTACCTGTGGGGAAAGCAGTTCTGGCTACAGCAGTTCATGCCTTAGTTACCTCTTGATTAGACAACCGTAATGCCCTCTATATGGGGCTGCCCTTGAAAAGTATTTGGAATTTTGCAGCTAGTACAAAATGCAACAGCCAGACTGGTATCAGATGTGCATTTTAGAAACCATATAACGTCAGTCCTGCAAGAACTACACAGGCTTCCAGTTTGCTTCTGAGCTCAATTCCTGGTGCTGGTGTTGACCTACAAAGCCTAAATGACTTAGGACCAAGATTCTTGAAAGACTGCCTCCTTCCATATGAGCCTGTCAGAAATTTGAGATCTTCAGAAGAGGCCCTGATGATGTCCTAACAACTTATGAAGTTAGGTTGTAGGGTATATGTAACCGGGCTTTTTCTGTAGCAGTGACTCGATGATAGAACTCCCTACCCAAGGAAGTCAGGTTGCCCCCATCTCTTTTAAGCTTCCAGTGGGCAGCCAAATTCAGTGTTTGCTGTTTTAACTGTTTCAAAACTGGATTCTTGGATTGTTTTTAGACTGCTTTCAGGAGTTTTTAAAGAATATTTTAAATATTTAAATTTATTTATTTATTTATTTATAATATTTAAAATGCTTTTATCTTTGCATTAATTAGTTTTTATTTATTCATCACATTGGGAGCCCTTGTGGGCTGGGAAGCAATACAGAAATACTGTAAACAAACAAACAAACAAACAAATATAGATGAAGTGCATACAGACAAAATGGCTTCAGGTGTGAGGGTTCTCCAGGAAAGTAGCTGCTGCTGATTGTCTTCCTCCACTATTCATGAGACCCTCTGTTCATGAGACTTACGTGGCTGTGGTGACAGTGGTCCAAGCAGCACTGAGCAATTCATTCTAGCCAGTCTTTTAATTCCAGATAATGCGCCCAAATGACAGAATCAAACTAGCCCATATATTTAACATGCAGAGGTACTTCCCTCAAGTGGTGAAAAAACACCTGGTCATCATAGTATGTGATTTTCCTCCCCAATCTGTGTGTTTCATTTTGTGATTGCCCATTGGCAATTGGAAGATAAACATGTAATTGTTATTTTTGTTTCTATCTCACCATTTTCCTCGTTCAGAACTCAAAGTGGCTTACAAAAAATGAAAAAGCAAATACTAAAAATTAACAAGATTCATAAGTTAAAATGAGATCAAAGAATCAAAGAATTAAAAATAGATTTTGTTGTTATTAACTGCCATCAAGTTATGGAAACCCTATGGTTGAGAGACTTCTGAGTCACCCTATCCTCAACCTATCCCTACTCAGGTGTTGCAGATTCAGGGGCATGTCTTCCTTGATTGAGTCTCTTCGTCTGTAATGTGGTCTTCCTTTTTTCCTACTGCCTTTTACCTCACCAAGCATGATTGTCTTTTCTAGTGAGTTATGTAGTGAATAGGCTTAATTTGAACATCTGATTGATGAGGCAGGTAGCTATGAAGAAAGTCTTTTGTGGAGAGGAAAATAGGTTAATCTTAGGGAATACATATTCTCTTTAAAGTCTGTTCGAACCTTTCATAGGTATTGTGACTGATTCAGCTGTTGGTGTTACTTGGAATATTGGACCACATCTATTTAAAAGAAGGCAAAAGTAGATATCCACAGTATGGCCTGTCAGGGTGCTGTGGCTCTGGCAGCTGAATGACACATATGGAACCAGCCGTGCCCTGGAAATTGTGAAGCTATTGGAGTTTGCCCAGTGCATTTTTGGGGGGTGGGTGGGTAAGAGGGCTTTAGGGAAGTCAGAGGTGGCCATGAAGCACCCCTGGGTTCTGCATCCATCCTGAGTGCCACAGTTTCCCCATCACTAGACTATTATTTCATATTTCTGATTTTTGAAGCATTACACATATGTTTATATTCTAATTGAGAAATGAGTAGAAACTCTCATAATCTCCCCCAGCAAATGAAATATGTGAACATTTTTCTTTCTCAAATGCAAAAATGATATGGTAAAATTTACTTTCCTATCACACAATTTATTATCCTAACCTGACTGACTGACTATTATCCTAACTTTCTAGACAGAGAAGAGTCAACCTGATAAAAGTTGGCTGGATATTGAATACTTGCTGATGAGTTTTATGAGAAAAAGTAACCCGGGAAGCAGCTGAAAGAATGTGATGCGTGGGTCTTACTCGAGGTTGCTGGAATCAGCAAGGGATCAAAGCACGCAGGAGCACAATGAAATCCCTGACTGCATGGGTCAACCCACTTGTTAAGAGGAATGCATCTTCTCTACAGTTAATCTATTTCCATTTCACAATAGGATTTCCTTAGAGAGAAATGTGTCTCTCAACAATCACAGTGGCAAATTAAGTGTGCAGTTTACCCACCAATTACCAACCACAAAAGAAAACATGCTAAATGCAAAATAGATTGGTGAGGAAAATCATATGTTATGAAAAATTGATGTCTGTGGCAACTTGAGACAGCACAGTTTCTAAAACATACTAAATGTATTATCTGGTTTGACTGTCTTCCTTAAGAAAATTAACACCAGACATTCCTATGGCGAATAACACAACGTAAAACTGTTTGGGCAGATCAAATTCAATGCTTTCTCTTGTTAATGCCCTTTGTTCTAATACTGATTTACATTAGATTGTTTTCTAATCACCAGTGGAAATTGCTTATTTATCTTCTGAAAACTGAAATTTTGCTTCCAAGTCCTTTCTATCTTTGCTTCCCAGGAAGCTTCTGCAAGATTCATCAAAATACCATTACTGTCTGGATTTATGTATCTTTAAAAAAATGCTACTAAGCCAGAGAAGAACGTAAATAGAAAACTCAGTGGTGCATCAAAAAAACCTTTTTGCCAGTACCTGAGAGGGTGTGTTTATAGTCATGTTTAGTGCTTAAGCCACACAACAGGTTTACTGGCCAAACCATTTTGGATTGTATAAAAACTTTGTTTATGCTTTTGTGATGCATGGAATTAAATATTGATTTACACATTTTCTTCCCACCATCGCTATCATCATTAATGGTTGCTGGAATATTTTGCTCTGCTTTATGTTTCACACAGACTGTTACAGCAAATACTCTAACATGTTTCTATGGTAAGCAGTTGTAAGGTTTTTATGTGTGAGAAGGAAAGCTATACATTTATATGGTAGGGCAGTGGTAGATGGTACCCTCTATGGCAGCATGTGTGTATGTGAGGGGTAGGAATGTGCTCTGGGTTTTAGACCATAATTCAAAAGAGCTATCCAAGCTCCAAACTGTATCCACTAGATCTGTTCAGTTGGGCTAACATCTGGGGTGGATTTTCTATTACGCTGACATGGAAGTCTAGCTACTGGTAATAGAGGTATTTAAAGAGCTATTTCTACCTGCTGAAAGAATGCACGATGGACACTGCAGGCTGTGCGGGCTAGCTGCATCCTCTTTGCATGCCATAGCTTCTCCTCCCCATTATCCGTACATTTCACCAGCGGAGGAAAGATCTGTATGCACAGATGCAAAATAGGACACATGTGGCCAAACAACATCAGAATGTCATCAAGACGGCAAAAGTTGTTAACCCAAGCTAGGACTGGCTGTGGCAGTTTGCTTTTGCCTGACACTACTGGCAAGATTATAACCCCTCCTCTCCTCCTCTGCTGAGTTAAATCAGTGCAAACTACTTTTGTACTTTGTTCAGTTGAAAGCAGTTGAAGTGAGCTAAGGACAAAGGGAGAAGGTATGAGGAAGAGAGATAAACAGGGACATTTTAAAAGCAGCTGAAAAGTGGAACAACAGAGGATTAATCAGGACTGTCTCTGCCAAATTGGGAGTCTTGAAGGGAATACACACGATGTATATGCAGAAACCTAGAATTCCGACTTGACAAGGTCATCCCTTATGTGAAGAAATTCTACCTCTGTATATATGGGTCCTCAATTACAACATCTGCTGTGCAGAAAACAGCTTTTACTTCACAGAATATAACACACAGAGTATAATCAATGCTATTTTCTATGCAAAGCAATCATAAATGAATTTAGCACAGAATAAATACCAAAGTGCAAAGACTTTTGTCAGTTCAGAATTATTCTCATCAGGGTTTCTTGACAATTGAAAACATGTTCTTTGACTATTCTTGGGTACTTTCAAATATTTCCATCCTTACTTGATTGATTCACTTCCTTAATTATCAAGAAGCCCACAAGTGGGCCATTAATGTGAGAGCCTTTGCTCCCCAAACACACAGAGATACACAATTGTTGCTTTCCCTAGCACCTGGAATTCTGAGGCAGAATGTCTCTGAATAATGAATGTATTATTTATAACCTAGAAACAGTGTGCATAGTATATATAATTAGATAACAATCTGTACACGAACAGGTTCTTATCTTCTTTAGAGTGGAAGGGAAAACTGCATTCTTTGAAATGGGCCGAAAGATGCACATGTGGCATTTTAGCCTATCAGTTGACAGTTTTTTATCCTTACATCTAATCTCTCCCATTCTGTGGCTTCTACAGTCAACATCATCCACCTCATCCTGGTGGAAGGAAGGAAGTTTCCTGCCTGACACGTTGCTACTTGCAGTTATGAAGGCTTCAAGTTTTTTGATTTGTCCAAAAGTTAACATGACCTAGATAGCAGAGGAAATCTAGACAAGGTACACTTAATGTTTTAAAAGCTTAATTTTAATAACATTATTGGCTCATATTTAATAAATACTAGAAGTTTTAGTGTCATACTCCCTTTTTGGATAAAGCCACCCTAGCCAATATTTTCCATCCTCTGGCAATATTCTCATTAGACGATTTCCATGTGTTGTTTTTGGGGCTGCCTTTGAAAGTTGCTTAGAAACAGTACATCAGTCCAAACTTGAGTCAATTGACCATAACACATAGTACAATGGATGCAAGGCAAATAAAAACCTAAAGTCTTGGGAATTGAAACTGTTCAGCATTGAAATTCTAGGATTATTAAAAATGAGCATTTGGCTGCTAATAAAGTAGCACTGTCATTGACCCCCATCAAGATGAAAAAGAAGCAGAAATTCATCTGCTGTATCCCTGATATATACATTACTGCCAGATCCTGCATCGTGTAAAGCTTTGGACTACAACCCTGGAGGGCTTGATTCCTCGCTTAACTATGGAAACCCACTGGGTGACCTTGAGTGCATCACAGATTCTCAGCTTCAGAAAACCCTGTAATAGGTTCGCCTTAGGGTTGCCATAAGTCAGAAATGACATGAAGGCACACAACAGCAACAACAACTCCCTTATTGAGTGAGATAGTAAGTATAACCTCACACCCTTAGAAAATTTGCTTTAAAAAGTGTGCAATAGATTAATTTTCACCCAAACTGCAAGCACAGAATCTTTGCATGAATAGATTTTAAAAAAAACACCTTCTGTAACCATAGATGGTACAACATTGCATCAAGCCACATGTACTCAATCCATCAAACGTTCTTCTACATCTGTGCAGAGATAATGATCTCACATAGGAAACACAGTCAGTTAAGCTTGGAATACTCAAACTATGACTCATAAGAGAACAGACATGACAAGTGAGAACTAAAATACCTTTTGTTAGAAATCTCAATTAATGGGTGGGTGAGTGTGGAAAATACAGCTACTGATAACTACAGATTGACTGAAATATACGTCATTACACTAGAAGTAGATTCCTATGTGCATAGATTTAGATGACTTGGGGTCCAGGGATTTTAAGGGCTTTGTGTGTATATGTAGGATTGACCATAAACTGAAATCATTGGACCAGACCTTTTTCTTCCTATCTGGAAGAATTAGACAGACTGGAAAGCAGGCCTTCTTGGTAGTAGCAGTTATGCCTTGCTCTGGAATGTCACTGCTAGATAAACTGGCCTGTTCTGAAACTTCTATGGTTTTCAGTTATTGATTTTGTTGTCATCATAGCAAACCTTTCTTAAAATATTTAATTGAAAGGTGGGATAATGTAAATATATACACATTGGAACAACTGAAATCCATTGCTTTGTCTTCAAAATATCCTAGACTTATTTTTGATGATCACTGGATCCTGAAAGTCTCTTCAGTAGCTTACTCCAAATCAGTTCACTGTGTTATTTACTTTAAGGAGAACACAATTACATCTGAGAGACTTGTTACATTTTAGCCTTTCATCTAAAGATGTTCCAGTCAGATTCTTTTATTCCAGTCAAATTACTCAGGAGCCATGTGGAGCTGAAGGCTCTCCAGGAGTCCATTAAATTAAGCCAAATCATTCTAGAGTTTCTATGTCTTGTCTAGAGAATAAGAGAATTAGAGCCCGAACTGTTAAAAGACTATGCCAGCTAATGAATGCTTGAAAACTGTCCAGATTTCTTAAAGTAAATACAACTGATTTGTTTATCTGGGCAAAATTCCACCATTTTGATATGAACTTGCCACCTGTACTAAATATACAAAGCTTTCTCTTCTCTGCATACCTTGAAAATTGTCCAGTAGGTGGACAAGCTTTAGCCTGCTTGAAAACCTATAGAAAATGCATATTTAAATTTAAAAGGGAAATGCCATAAATAAATCCTGGGCCTTTAAAATACCATTTTTAATGTGTAGCCTGCTGCTGCGAAATATAGAATGGGAATCATTTCACATTCAAGATGTTTCTCAGTGGACCTTTACCAGTTCCATAGCAGGCTGACCGCAGGATGCCCCGAACTTGTTTTCTTTTCGCCTTTTAAGAACAATGACAAAGTTATTAGTGGGTAATCTGCAGGTGAGGAGGATGGGAAAGTTATGGATTTTGAAACCTTACCCAAATTTTTGTGATATTCATCCAACATGACAATAGAAGGCTTCCTTGCATGCAATGATGCCATAGCTCATGGATCTAAAAGGTAAGAGCCCCACAAATTTCTATGGAAATTGGAAAGGGGGGCTGCTTACAAGGTTGGTTGTAACCCTCCAACAGGACCATTCTCTGCATCCTCAAAGAGGAGGGGGTTCCAAAATAACTCCTGGAATGCCATCCAAAGGGCCAAAGTATAGAAGACTGAGTGAGTGAAAATCCAAATATGCTTAAATTGGCCAATTCTATTTTAAGAATGGAAAAATGTGTGAAGTCCTTGTTTGGATCAAAAGCATGATCTAGACTGGGACTCTACAAATTTCCCCCTTGCAGATAAAAATGTTCGAGCTTAAGTGGTGAGTTCATAAAGAAAAGGGCATTTGGTCAGTCTTACATGAACTGTGTTGGCTTCCAGTTTGCTTCCATGCTCAATTTGGGCTGCTGGGTTTGACCTTGAAAGCCCTAAGCAGTTCAGGGTAGGTCATCTGAAAGGCCATCTCCTTCCATAAGAGTGTGCCCAAAATTTGAGATCTTCAGCAAAGGCTCTGTTACTAGTACCAACACCTCATGAGGCTAGACTGGTGTGCACACATGATGGAGCTTTCTTTGTAGGAGCACCACAACTGAGGGACTCTTGGCCAAGGGAAGTTAGGCTGGCTCTGTCTATTTCAAGTTTCTAGTGGGCAGCTAAAACAATGTTGTTTAGCATGACCTTTGGTGGTTAAAGCACTCTGTTTTGTTTTAAAATGATTTTTAAGTACTATTTTTTGTTTATCTTTTTTAAAGTTCCTAAGTAGTATTTTAATTCATTTTTAAAGTTTTTATCTCTGTAGTGTTTTAAATGTTTTCACTTGTTGTGTATCCTTTTAGGGACCCTGCAAGGCAACATATAAATATTACATATCAGAACACACCTCAGCAGCTCATAGCCAATATTCACTGCTCATAATATTTTAGAAGCTTTTGTTATAGCTTCTTAACATTTCTTTAAAAGAAAGGAAATATGTTGCATTTTTCTATTAAAGCACACCATGAGGGAATTGCTCAGTTTGGCTGTTTACAGAGCAAAATCCACAAGTCCAATATCTTTTTATTAAATCACTTATTTTGTCATCTATACATGTATATTTATAGGCTGAATTCTATGCTGCTTTGTAGAATGAAGTAAGAACCAGAACCAGCTTTTATGCTTCACTGTTTATTTTTTGTTTAAGAGAATATTATTTCTGCTGTGCAAAGTCTTTTAATAATAGTGATAGTAAATACATTCCCCTTGCCACTAAACTTCCCTTTCGCTAGACATGAAAACATAAAACAAAGATTTAAGAAACCAAAGTGCAGTAGTTAATATATCTACCAAATTTTCCTTAAAAGTATGAAAGCTTTGGAAGTATGTTGCTGGAAAGTTAGTGACTGAGGAAAGAGTTAAGTGGCAGAACTAGAGATCTGTGTTCCTCTTATCTTCATGAAATATAGATGGGGAATGTGTGGCCCTCTGGAAGTTCTTGGACTGCAGCTCCTATCATCATTCAACATAGACTATGCTCGGTAAAGCTGATAAGATCTGAAGTCCACCAAAAACGGGAAGGCAATAGATTTTCTGCTGCTGTTATATGAAAAGCACCACAAATGAAACATCTTTACTCAGTTTACATTTTTTCTTTGAGAAGTGAATTAGATATGAGTAGCCCTCTTCCAAGACAGAAAATATGGTTAGCAATGGCTCTTTTAGCTCTCATTTGAACTAATGACAGGAGCAGCTTAAAACCTATGCCAGCCAAAAGGAGAAAGGAGAAAGGAGCTCCTTCAGATATCACTGAAACAGCTCCTTTCTTTGGGTCTAAGATTTTTCTTTTCTGGATACAGTGTGGTCTGATAGAAACTCGGGATCACCTGAGTTAGGATCAGAAGGTGGACTATGCCCCAGTTCCGAATAGGAATGGGTTGATCATTTTCACTCTTTTTCTAGACCTGGACTTTTAAAAATCCCAAAATTTTCCATTCCATTTTTGAAGAAATTTGTGAATTTTGTTACATTCTTACCAAAAATGAATCCTACAAAGTTATCATCAGCTGACACTGGTCAAAGTCAGTAGATACAAATAAATATTTGTAGTGTTACTGCCCTGGCTAGTCCGAGCTTTGGGGATATTAAAAGATATCCCTTGATATTACAATTCGCCTGCACTTCTCTATTCCTCTCCACGTGCTTGCGAGGCCACTGGACAAGCACAAAAACAAGCTCGGCCGTTAATAGCCATAATATTCAAACTACAATACAGGCAGGCCAGAAATAGCTGACTCACTGCTTTAGGAGACCTCCAGGCAAGTACTCTAAGTATGCACGCTACTTACAAAAGAGCCTCTACCCTGTGATGGCAGCTTGATGGGTGAACTATGCAATACCAAGTACTCCGTGTCTGCATACTGGCTACTCTATTGAGAACTGCTACGATAACTCAATCATTCAGATTCTGACCTTTCAGAGGCTTTGTCTCCAACTCCAAATCTATTGTTTTCCCCCAAGTACGGCATAGCCTGCAGTCACAATTCTCCTTATAAAAACCCTTGATTCCGAGACCTTCCTCTGAACACTCCCGAGTTTCATCCCGCCTTGCTGCTGCTTTGCTTGGCGAGCCTCCCCTCAGCTCCACATACTGAGCTACATCGCACCCCAGCTTCGCTTTCTATTTTTCCTGGGCTTCAGGACAGGTGAAGTATCACCCAAACCAGCAATCGCTCTAAAAATCCCTCTATACCACTCCAACCTTTATTTTCTTTAGTTATCTTGTATGAGTGTGTCGCATACACTGTTTTGCTTGTATTTAATAAACATCATTTATTATTTCAACTTCTGTGTTCTCCTTGACTCGACCTGACCCCGTAGACATAGGGTTCAAGATCTCGCTAAGTTACCCTGCCTCTCGTAACGCTAAGCAGTGCTCAGAGCTAATTTTCCCCAACTTTAGTTGAGAACATTTTGGTGTCCCTTCAAGTTCACAGGGTAACAGTAGCATAAAGAGGACTGTGTTGGACCTGACTGCCAAGGCTACCATGCAACTGTTAAAAATGAAGTAGTCAGAGAGAGAGAGAGAGAGAGAGAGAGAGAGAG
Organism: Cyclura pinguis; assembly: GCA_030412105.1. Taxonomy (NCBI): domain Eukaryota; kingdom Metazoa; phylum Chordata; class Lepidosauria; order Squamata; family Iguanidae; genus Cyclura; species Cyclura pinguis. The sequence goes on from CM059601.1 coordinate 189,538,526, forward strand.
AGGGAGTAGCAACTCAGATTCAGCATAGCAAAGATGGTTGAATTTGTCATGTGCAAAACTAGGCTTTTTGTAGTTAAGCACACAAAGGCTTCTTCTGGGATGGGCCAATCATTCACTCTCATTTTCTCCCACATTATTTTTTTTTCTAAGCCTCAAGTTCTTTCTGTCATTCATCAAAAATATATAAATTTGCGTCATCCCAAATTGAATAGGCATACCAGTGAAAACTGATGGGCACACAGTCAAGTCAAGAGAGAGAGAGAGAGAGAGAGAATTTTGGCCTATAACGCCCAGAATCCCCATACTAGTTGGGAACTCTGGGTGCTACAGTGCAAAATACCTAAACTTAAAACATTTCCACATGAGACTGTTATAGCACTATGATTCCACTTTCAACATCCTATGGAATCCTGGGGGTTTCAGTTTAGGGAGGGGCTGGTTGTCCCCTCCATAAACTGCAAACCCCAAGATTCCATAGGATGTTGAAAGTGGAATCATAGCGCTATAACAGTCTTGTGCGGAAATGGCCTTACTCTCAGTTCAAAGCATGAAGAGGATTAAGCTGTGACTGCTCGCCTCATAGCCATTCCAGCTCAAGAGCCAGATGACAACTCTGTTTTACAGTACCTCAGCAATAGCAGATTCCAATCCAGGTTTTGGAAAACAAAGTATTCAACAGATAGACAAATCTGTCCATTTCTCCTTCTCCTATATTTGAATTTTTAAAATGCTCAAGTTCTTTCTGTCGGCTTATGAAAAAAAAAAGAAAAGACAAGTTACAAGTTTATTATTACGGCAAAAAGCCAGCAATAAAAGAAAAGAAAGACTTGGATAAGTTGTTGTAAAATAAACCAAACAAAATTCTTACCCATCCTGACCTTTGAAATATCTTTCCTTTATTTCTAATCCATTTAATTCATCCTTGTATGAAACCATCACGAAGCCTACTAAACAAACCTACGTTATCCATTTCCCCTTCCCTGGTTCAGTAATAATCCCAAGTGGAACAGAGGAATTTTGTTCAGCAAACAAGCCTGAACCTCCCTGTGAATACAATACTTTCTTGAAACACCTGCAAGAATGCCAGTTTTGCATTTCATTTTGGTAGCTGATAACATTTTTGTACCTTGAGGGCAAGGAGTCAAAGCAAGGGTTTGTCTTGAAGGTTCCATGCCAGCTGGCTGTGTATCAGCAAGAAAACCCTACTCAGTGTAGAGCTCTTTAATTACCTTTCATCATATTTTTGGTAGCTGCTTGTCCTGAAACACAATTACTTCCTTATACAGCTGGGGATGTGGAGGAATCCTGTAGGAAAAATTGGAAGAATCATCATATCACACATGGTGTTGAGGACTGCAGGAAAAATATTGTTGGAATAGTTCGTCTCTTTTTAACATTTGTAAACTGAATGTTTTAGCAGCATCATTTTAAAACAGCGTAAACTGCCTTGGATCCTGTTTGGGAGAAAGCTGAGATATAAATCCAATAAATAAACAAACAAACAAACAATCATCTACTCACTTCAAGTTTCTCTCAAGGTCTTTTTGCAACATGTTTCAAACTGCACCTCATCTTCGAGGTTCAGCCTTAGTCATTTGAGTGAATAAAAAGTTATGGATTCAGTTCTTCCGTAACACAGCATAAGGGTTCTTCCAGATTGCCAATAGTTCTGATAAATGTTAGAGTGTTCTGTTTCAAGACTTCATACCTTGTTACCCCTTGTTTCCTTCATGACACTGCTTGTTTGTTGTGATGGGATTGTTGGCTCCTGTGAAGTAAGAGGCTATGCTGTTGGCAGCAGTGCCGCTGGTACTCCGATATCACATAGGCTTTTGATGAGGAACCAGACTAAGGGCCTTTCTGCACTACACTTTTATACTGCTATTATTCCACTTTGAACATCCTATGGAATCCTGGGGTTTGCAGTTTAGGGAGGGGCATTTAGAATTCTCAGCCAGAGAGCTCTTTGGCCTCAGTAAACTACAAACCCCAGAATTTCACAGGATGTTGAAAGTGGAATAATAGCACTATAATAATGTAGTGCAAAAAGGCCCTAAATGTGCCAAACAGCTACTGAACAGCAGCAGCAGTGTGTGTGTGTGTGTGTGTGTGTGTGTGTGTGTAAGGGGGGTGACACTGGTAGCGGATCTCTCAGAGAAAATGGTAGTAGCACCACAGCTAACAATTGTTAGCTAACAATTGTTAGTACTGCTCAGAAGGAGGCATAGTAAACCTCCTTTGCATGTCTTTTACCATGAAAACCCATGAAGAGACAATCCAAAATGAAAGAAGAGATGGTACCAGAAGATGAGATTCCCAAATCAGAAAGCACTCACTGAGCTACAGAAGAGGACAGCTGGCTAATGATGCAACTGGATGTACAACTGTTGATATGCTCAGAGGTGAAAGTGAAGTCTGAAACTCCACAACACATATTGTCAGAACATGGAATGTGAGAAGCATGGATCAGCAGAAGCTAGACATAGTAAAACAAGAAAATGTAACATGCAAACATTTTGATACTTGCAATGATTGAGCTAAAGTGGACAGGAACGGAACTTTTTGAGTCAGATAATTACACAATGTTTTACAAAGGAGATAAAAATATAATAAGACATGGTGTGGCATTAATAGCAAGGAGAGATGTTACAAAAGCAGTCATATAGTATAATGTAAAGTCTGACTGAATAATACCAATAAGACTTTAGAGAAAACTCATCAATATAACAATCCAAGTTTATGCTCCAGCTATAGAGGCAGAAGAAGAAAAAACTGAAAGTTTCTATGCAGGATTCCAGGAGAAATTGATCACACACCCAAGCAGGACTTGTTAATAATAGGTGATTGGAGTCCAAAAGTAGGAAACATTACAGAATCAAAGATTGTAGGAAAATTTGGCCTAGAATCAAGAAATGAAGGAGGATAGGAAAACTGATCAAATTTTGTGAAGCTAAATTTGAGCAGGACTGATTGAATTTTGTGAACCATTGCAAACACATTCTTAAAGCAGTCAAAAAGGTGACTGTATATATGGACATCATCTTTCAGTTCAGTTCAGTTACTCCCATCCCTTAGACCTCTACTTCATTTTTCCTCATATAATTTGAGCCCCTTGCTTCCAGTCTCCAATGAGTCTGGATGCAATAAGTAATTAAAATAGGGACCCACTTAGACACCATCTAGACACCTAATGGGCATCAAATGAGTGATGCTCTCTGGTACTGCCTTTGGCTGCTGCCTTTCTGATGATGATGAAGCAAGCTGGCCACACCTCTGCAAAGTCTCTTTAGGAGCAAGGTGGCTAGTTCCTCAGGTAAAGCTGCTTTTCATACCAGCACATTGACCTGGGGCATAGTATCATTGAATACTAAACTTAGGGTTGTCCATGCCATTATATTTCCACTTTCTATGGTTGTGAAAGCTGGACAGTGAAGAAAGCTCATAGGAAGTAAATAAACTCATTTGAAATGTGGTGCTGGAGAAGATATCCTAGATTGCTAAAAAGATAAATGAATGGGTTCCAGAGCAAACGAAGCCTGAACTTTCCCTAGAAGTCAATATGAGTAAAATGAGAATGTTCTACTTTGAACATATTATGAGAAGGCATGACTTACTATAAAAGACAATAATGTTTGGCAAGGTGGAAGGAAGCAGGAAAATGAGATTGCAGTTGCAATATTCAATTTAGTAACTGGAAACGCAGGAACAAATGTCAGCAGAAAACCTTCACAACAAAGGTCAAACCCACATTCAACATATCATCAGTGGGACCTCTTCAAAGTACAGCAGGCAGAACCAAGACATTAGATGCACACAGATGACATGGACCCTGGCCTGCAACAGAAATTTCTGGGATAGAAACCTCCCCACAGCCTGTCATAGATAAAAATCTATAAGAAAAAGATCATGGCAGGAGAAATATCATATGGCTATTACCCTGAGTTAAGTATATCTAGAATTCATGTCAATTGCCAAGGCTTTGAGCCAGTCTGGAGGAGCTCTGAGCACATCACTATGTAGCAAGTGCTGGAGGACAGCAGTGGCAATGGGCCTTTCCACACTACACTGTTATAGTGCTATTATTCCACTTTTCAACATCCTATGGAATCCTGGGGTTTGCAGTTATGGGAAGGGCCCTTCCTGAAACTGCAAACCCCAGGACTCCATAGGATGTTGAAAGTGGAATAATAGCACTATAACAGTGTAGTGCGGAATGGCCAATGTCTCTGTTCTTCTTTCTGAGTGCCTGCTGCCACTTTCTCTGCTATATGATAGGACTAAATGTTCCACGCTCTGTCCTACATCCAATAAATTAGTCGTGTACAGTGGAGGGGGTTGTTCCATCAGAGTCAGTTCTCAGTTAAATTAGCTTCTGTACATTCCACTGCCATGACAATGATCTCCAGAGGAAAATCACACCACTGAATTTCAGTGGTAAATCCCAGGAAAATCCTAATTAAACCAAACCATTTGTTTACTCTAAATGGGATTTTTCCAGTTTGCCACCAAAATTAGTCTGCAAGTCACTATTAGCCATTTAAAGCAAGATAAGTATTTGTTTTAACTGTGGTATTTCCGATTGTCCATTGAAATTCAGGAGCACAACTTGTCATCCAAAATTGACACCATGGCTTTGGGAGGGTAGGAAAATGGCTTGGGGATTTACGTGGCTTGTGGGCTGTGTGCTTCCCACCTCTGCCTTAAAGCATCAGATTTAATATTTGAGCTAGCCCACAGGGATCGATCATGTATGTAAATCCCTGGCCTTGCCTTTCAAGGTGAGGACAGAGATTAGCATGTTTCATTTTATAACATACTTAAATATCTTATTTCATTAACCTATAACAATTCTTTGGCATACGTGTGGGGATTTTACCTCTGACTTAGAGATGAAGCTTGGGGGGGTAACAAATGGTGTTGCATGGACTTATCACTGACCTGGGAAAAAAGGAAGCTCTGTAAAAATTTCCTCAGGAAACATCTAGCCTGAATGAACACAGACAAAGGACAGCAATACATTTCAGAAACAATATGTTTCAATGTTCACTTTGGTATTTGTGCTTGCCATCTAGCACCATTCGTTCACACAGACTGACCTGTAGGAAAATAATTCCTGATTAAATTAATAGTGAAAGTTTTTGTTGAGACAGGGAAAGCCAACGTTGTGTAGATCTCTGCCATCAGCCATATGTTTAGAAAATTAACTCGATGGAAATCGAAGAGTTTCCATTTTGCAAGATGATTTACTCATTCATTCACTTATTAATCACTGAATGCATTCATTTACTACTTTTGGGTTGTTTCAGTGTCTCTAGTATCATTCTAACATGGGTTATATATACATTCAAACATATTTCCCTACAGCTACATGGGAGACTCCTTTTTTCCCCTCACAAAACCTTGTTTATATAATTTATACATTTGTTGATGTGTGCCTTCAGGTCATTTCTGATTTATGGTGACCCTATCCCAATTTTTTCTTAGCATAATTTGTTCAAACACGGATTGTGATCACCTTCCTTTGATGCTGAGAGTGTGTGACTTGCACAAGGTAACCCATTGGATTTCCGTGGCTAAGTGGGGATTGAAACCCTGGTCTCCTAGTGTCCAAGTCCAAACCACTACAAGACATTGGCGCTCAATTAATATTGTATATAGTTGTTAAGATTTTTTAAAAGAATTGAGGCTGTGTTACACATACTTATAGAAGCATCCAATACTCTAGCCCAGTTCACATTAGCTTTTGTTCATGACTGAACAGTTATTTTAGTCTTAAAATCTGTTCTTTAATTCATTTTATATGTGTGTTACAATGTTCGTGTTATGCTTTTAATTCTCTTGTAAACCACTCCAAGAACCTTTACAGTGTAAATGTGGTTTATAAATTTAACTAAAATAAAGGTTAACTATAAAATACATTATGGAGAAGTAGGAGGGGGAAAACACACAAATGACTGGCAAAGAAATCTGCAAATCCCACTTCAAATATTAAAGGAGAAACAGGACTAGAACATAAGTAAGCAGAAAGTAAATTGGGATGTAATGGCAGATCTCTGGATGATTGCAGCAGATGAACTTGGGTTTGTTCCTTTCAATTGTCAAACAATACAAACAATATTGAAAAAGAACTCAGGTGAAAAGAATGAGAGTGGACTGTTTCATTCTAGCAATGATCCCAAATTCCTGAGGTGAGCATGGGATCAATCAGAAGTTCCATAATTTTTAGCTATGTAGTTAGCCATGCTGGTTCAGGTTATCTGGGATCTGTAGTCCAAAATTCAGTTCTCAAAGCTTTAATTTTAGTGTATATTTATTGTATACGCAAACCATTATTTTGCACCTGGCTTCAGTTGATGGGCTCCAGAGATCTAGAAAAACCATGAAGTTGATTGGTCCCACTCCCCAGGTACTAAAGGGAATATGAATCCATCTTAGATCTTTCAGAACTTTTTAAGAAGGGACTGGTGTTGACCTTTATCTTAAATCAGCACGTACTAATGGAATAGGACTGGACAGATAATGTTCAAATGTTGCTTATTTTGTGAATATAATTGTAAGATTGCTTAGGTGTCCTCTATCAGGAATGAGAACTAGAAAGCTTAAACCATGTGCTTCTTTGAAGATCATCCAGAGATTATTGACCACTCTTTTCAGTGAGAACAGAAAGAGACATCTGACTTATTCAAGAGATATTTGAAGTATGCTGGGCATTTCCAATCAATTTCATCAGGCATAGTTTCCTTATAGAGCACTGTGGATGGCTACTCAACCAGCAACTTAAAATTCAAAACAAGGTATGTATGTATGCAAATATATAGGTATGTGTATGTAAAGACATACACAAAATACACATTCTGCTATTACAGGAGGTACTCAAAAATGTAGGCAGTCAGCCACAGCTATTGAAATATGCCCATGTGTATATCTTGATGTGGATTTCCTTATGGGTCATTTGCTACCATTGTGGGTGGTTACTGCTTTCTCTTGGACAAGTTCCAAATTGAACTAGTAAGTGGAAATCTGTGTCTCCAGGGATAGTTGGATGGTATGGTTACTTTGAGCAGGTGGTTGGACCTGATGGCCCACAGGACCCCTTCCAACTCTGTAATTCTACTTCCACTGTTAGTTGTCCTTCCGTTGATCCTAAGTTGCATCTTACAGGCATGCATTAGGTTCACATTTTAATGTAACCTCTCCTAATGTTGCACTTTTGTACCAATATTAAAATGAAACTCAGGCCCTTTTCACATGTGGGGGGGGGACGGGCGAAAACGCCCAAAAACGGAGCTTACCTGAAACCGGGTAAGCCCGCCGCCATGTGGAGCAGTGCGAGCTCGCTGCTCTGCAGTCCTCCAGCGTCCCAAATGGTGGCTTCCGGTTGGTGGAGGCTCTCCACCAACCGGAGAAGCTCGCCAGCTGGAAGCCCGCCCCCGGCAGATCTGCAGGCATGCACTTGCGCGCACCTGCAAATCCACTTCGGAGCCGGGTGATGGAGCGGCACAGGGCTGCACACTCTGTGCTTTTTAAAAACCTTGAAAGAGAGGTTTTTAAAAAACACGCAGCGCGGCTAGTTCCGGTCGCTCCTGAGTGTATTCTGGTATGGAACTACAAAAAGTAGTCCACGGCAGTCCACTCTATGGTGTAGAAGAGCTCCGTGAGAGGTCGCTCTGCACCATTTCAGAAGCCCGGTATGGAAATGGCCTCAGTTCCCCACCAAAACTTACCATTATTTACATTTTGGAATAGTGTCCTCCAGTCAGAAGATAAGGTACATAAACATGTATACTGAGAAAAGGTGGACCCCCAAATGTATGTGTTAGCAAAACATTAAAAATGCAGTAAATTAAGAAAGTTATCTGAATAAAGTACATTTTAGGCAAAATTGCTTACAAAATATTATATATTTGGAAAAAAATGCCAATTTTCAGGTGAAGTTTTTTTTTTAAAGAAAAACATTTCAACAATCAGTATGAAACAAATTTAGGATCAGAAAAATTGTGAAAATTCAGGATTAATTGGATTTAAGACCTGGAAAGAATGAAGAACTGAGATAAAATTAAATTGACAGTGGTGGGGACTCCCCACCAACAAGGAGCCTGTCCTTCCACTCTCATTCTCATGGGTGAACTATTTTTTTAAAAGGCATTTTTCACAAACAAAGCAATAGTAGTGACAGCTGCCTCTCCCTCCTCCTTCTATGCCTCCTTCTCTTCTTCTTCAGTCTAGGACTCAAGGTAGTTTACAGAAGCTAAAACAGACATATAAAAGATGCTGTTGTATAGAGTGTTTAAAATGCAATCAAACTATCAATAAAATTAAAACCACTTACAAAACCAACCATTAAAAAGAACAAATATAAATAACCCAGAACATGAATGGTCCTTTCCCTCTGAGCAGTCAGCCTTCAAGGTCTTGCTGAAACAAAAGTCCTTTCGTCAAGACATTGTCATCCTGCACTGGGATGGGAGAAGGACAGAACCCAGATGATGGTTCTGCATGATGTTTTCTGGGTCGTCTCCTTCTCCTGTCCCCAGGTGGTGAAATTGTGCAGAAAATCATTTATGGGTTTTCCCTGTCAACGACTGGTGATTGCACCACCATCCCGCCTCCTGCCTGCGCTTACCTGTTCAATGGCTGTGTTTCCTACCCCAGCACCACCTGGGACAGTGTCCAGCTGCACTGTAGAGGGAAGAGGTGGCACCATCGCACTTCCTCCATTCATGGAGGCAGCTGGTGTGGAGGGGAGCACTCCTGGGTGCTCCCCTTCTGGCAGACACAATGCTGGGATCTGTACCAGATGTCTCCAGAAGATGGTAAGCTGTGGAAAGAGCCAAAGAAAGTACACTTCCTTGAAAAGCAACTCCATCAATAGGACTTACTACACAGGAAATGTGGTTATATAGATAGAAGCACTAATATGGAATAAAGTGTTATTTCCCTTTCTGAAATCTGCCATGAAGGACAAGGCTCAGCTCCCCCCGCTCATATGTGGAGTTGAAGTGGGGAGTGGAATACCATGATACACATAAACCTCACCCAACATCCACACATGTCTAGCTACCTTATAGATTTTTATCAATTCATTGCAAAAGTATGCCAAGTATTCTGTTCAGCTTCAGCTTCAGTTGAACATGTGTAAAGACCTCCCTGACTGGAAACCCTGCGTCACCAAAATTTACAGTCACAGGGCCTCAGTGGAAGCACATTTTGCTGAATGAACTGGCAGAGTTCACTGCAGGCTTGCTCAGTTCAATGAAGAAACTCTTTAAAAGGCAGCCAGATAAGTGTCTGTGTTGGGTTTCAAATCAACTACCTTTCCTACAAGTGAACAGACAACACCCTAGAACTTTTGTGGAGACAGCAAATTACTTTCTCACAGAGACCGTTATAAGACCTAAGCTTTCCAAGTGAGAGCAGAGAGTAAATGTGATAAGAGACCATTTGCTGAATTGGCTAATGTCTTCCAGAAGGTGCGTCACAGTGCTGTAACTGCTGTAAGTTAAAAGTATCCCATAACTGAAGGGAATTGGGTTCCACTATATTTCATAGTACATGAAGGCATTTGCATTCAGATTAAATTACTCTAAGAAATACCACTTTCACTTTTTTCTAAAACTGGGACCAGCAATGCCATCACTACATATATTGCTGAAACCTTTCCACTAGAATAGAAAATATTTATCTGGATTTTATTCTAAAAGTGTGTAATAGTTATGACAGTTAATCCTATAACACACAACTACTGAGATGTAAATCACAGTTGTGAACTTCTCAGTTCATGCTTAGGATTTGCAACCCTAAGCAGAGACACTTATGAGTTACTGTGACCAGGTGGGAACCTAGAAGAGGGGAGATTTTTTAATATATAATGACTGCTACAGTTTCATAAGTTTTACTATGCTACGGTTAGCTTCAACAAAATGTCAAAACAGCAACAACCCTGTCCACATTGTATAACACACAGCTTGGATCCACCACAAGAAGTAAGTAAACTCTGATCTATTGAACCTAAACATATGTGGCTGTTCATTTCGTTCGCTGTGCATATGGATGCAAGCTTGGTGCCAGGTTTCATCAGGAAAGTGTTGGCTGTTTTTCTGAACCAGTAGGAAACGGAAAGTACAGACCAGTTACGTCTGCAGTTCAAATTATTTACACGTGTCTTTTGCTCTGTTCTTTGGATGGAAATATCTAGTTTTAATTAAAAACTGTGCTTGGGGTTGTGAGAGAGAACATGTACTGCCTCTAGGAATTCTAGCAGTAATTGGAATTTTCTTATTTATTCCAGCTCTGACAGGTAGAAACACAAGGCAGTCTGAAGATAAACTGTCTGGAAGAGAGATGCAATGGATCTGTTGCATCAACAATATTTCAGTTTTTGTGGGAGGCGATTCCATAACAGAGACCATGGTACAGTTTTGCTTGTTCTCCCTACAACTATGTGTTTTTATGGTGGCTCTAGTAGAAAAGCTGTGACAGAATCACCACACACACTGGCCTCAAAAATATCAGTCAACTGCCATCTTGAGAATACAATGACAGCAATAGTTTGATAAAACATTTTCATCCTCTAACACAGATATACAAAGCATCAGATATCCATTTACACCTGAGGCCCTTTCACACTATTTCACACAAATTGGGGAGAAGTGTAACCAGTTGACCTGTATGCCTCCTCTATATAGCAGTATCAAGGTGATAACTCTTGACTGATAACTTTAAGCCCCACCCCTTCTTTGATCCTGAAGCTGGATTTGGAATAGACCAAAGAGATGGCTTGAGTTTTTCAGCCCTTCAGAAGGAAAGCTGTCCTTTGTAAAATAGTAATCATGTATTCTAGACTGGTAACACAGAGGCTTACAGCACAACCAGATTCTAACAGAGATCTATGGCCATTTCTGCACTAGGCTGTTATAGTGCTATTATTCCACTTTCAATATCCTATGGAATCCTGGGGTTTGCAGTTTAGGGAGGGGCCTTGAAAGTCCCTCCCTAAACGCAAACCCCAGGATTTGATGCCTCAAAGGCCCCTCCCTAAACTGCAAACCTCAGGATTCCATAGGATGTTGGAAGTGGAATAATAGCACTATAACAGGCTAGTGTGGAAGCGGCTTATGAGTCTTTGTGACTCCTTCCTGGGGAAAATCCCTACAGAAGTAGGTGCTACCCTTTGGAATAATCTGAAACGGGTTAGAGTTGGCCTGAAATTCCACTACAGGTCTATGATATCATTTATATGCATCAGTGTGCGGGAGTGACTGGCTCCCTAAGTCTGGAAATAATCTGAACTGATCAGATGTTGTCTGGATGGCCAATAAACATTTGGCAAAACAATCCAGTAGGCTTTAACGGAACATGTTTATCCCTATTTATATCCCCAATCTGTTAGAGGTTATAAATGGTTCGAAACCATGCTACAATAGAATCCAGTTGCCTCAAGAAAGGAATATCATGGAAGGTTGGAGGAGAGAGGGTATTCTAGCAGAAAAAAAATTACAGATTTAAGCTGTAATCCTGTATGCATTTTTATGGGAGTCTGTACCACTGAATTCACTGATATTTACTTCTGCATAGATATATCTGGATCTGTACTCTTAAAGGATACGGTCAACATAGTTACATTCTTCACCTCTGGCCTTCTGCTAGTCCTGTTGCTGTTATTAGAATGGAAAGTATGTGAAGATAGCTCAGGAAAACTTTACATTGTGAATCATTTCACTTATCCTTCACTGCAATCTTATCCTTTTTTTTTTCTGTCCAAATACAGAAATCCTCAAATCATCTGTTTCAAGAACATTCTTGTGCTGCTCTCTTTAGTATTTTATTTCCAGAACAAAATACTTTTCCATTGATGAGAATGATTTTCTTATTTCTCTTTGATTGTGGGCTTTTAACTGTTTCTCTTCTGTACACACCAGCTGACATCAGCTTAAATTGTGTCATTTATTTTTTCACTTTCCTTGAAAATATCTGCATGTTTTATTCTATTGGCTTTCTATTCTATTCATTTTTCCCCAGTTACTACTCTATGACTTCTTGAATTGCTGGTGTGGCAATTAAATGTTTAGAATAAGGCACAACAGTCATGATCCACAGTCGTCTCTGTAAGTCTGAAATCAGATGAGTGTGCACCCTTGAATTTTCTTGCAGCTGCCATGCAAACTTCTTCTTCTGTGGTTCCACAAATCTCTTTGGAGTTACGTGGCAATTTGGAGTGATACTATTTTTTAAAACAACTGTTCCTGATGTATGCAGCATACTTAGAGTTTGCATGAATTTGAGGTAGTTCTAGATTCTAAAATGTATATTTGGGTATGTTTGGATCACAGATGAACTTGAGGAGAATGTCATAAGCTGTTGTATTGTGTTAGCATTACCAGCCAATGCTTAGCAATGTGTTGATAAAGCAGGTTATTTTTTCCCATAAAGTAACAACCTTTGTCAGATAAGATGTAGAGGAAAGGAGGTGGATCACACAGAGCAAAGGTGAGCTGGAATGAAGGTGAGATGAACTAGGGACAAACCAGCCTCAATATTAGATTACAGATACCCGAAAACACCCAGACTTAGAGAAAAAAGTGGGGAACGGGAGGCCCATGTTTGCCATTAGGGATTGGCTGATTCCACCTGCCCTGTCTTGTTCTTGGTCCTAGAACCCATCATAAGGGAGAAGTTGCTTCTTTTGGTATTTGAAGTTGGTTTTGCTGGTTTCAGCACTATGCCCTTTTAATGAGGAGATCTGCCCAGGAAATTTCTTTCCCTCTTGCTTTTCCTAGTGTTGTTGTTGTTGTTGTTGTGTCTTCAAATCATTTCTAACTTATAGGAAGCCTAAGACAAACCTATCATAGGGTTTTCTGGGGCTGAGAATGTGTAACACACCCAAAGTAACCCAGTAGGTTTCATGGCTGAGCAGGAGTCAAAAGCTGGTCTCCAGAGTGGAAGTCCTATGCTCAACCAATACACCATGCTGGCTGTCTTTCCTAGTGTGTTGCTGGCCAAAAATAGTTAAAAACATGTTTTCCATATACATGTCTTCTTGGCTTAGGACAAGGCACCTTAGTGGATCTTTTTCCATTGGTTGAAGGTAGACTCACTGAAATCTATTGTGCTTATTTCAGTTCATCTTCTCTTTCTCTCTCTCTCTCTTTCTCTCTCTCTCTCTATTTTTTTTTGCCACTAGTTTTATGTGAGGAAGGAATCTTATTGTTAGATCTTTTACTGTTAACTGCTTAATAAATTACTTAACTTGGGTATAATCAAAACTAGGAGCAGTTACTTTTTTGAATGTTTATTCTGAGAATAAACTATCCTTCAACAAGGTATAGTGGTACAGCTTGCATTGGATATTGACATATGTCAGGGGTGAGAATTATTCAAGTATCTAGACTTTAAGAACATAAGGTCTCAATATCATTCACTATTGGTTATGCTGCTTAGAGCTATCGGAAGTTGTGAGACTACAACGGCCATTTCCACGCTGTTATAGTGCTATTGTTATAGTGCTATTATTCCACTTTCAGCCCTGTGGAATCCTGGGTTTTGCAGTTTAGGAAGGAGCCTCTGGAATTCTCGGCCAGAGAGTTCTTTGGCCTCAATAAACTACAAACCTCAGAAGTCCACATTATGTTGAAAGTGGAATAATAGCACTACAACAGTATAGTGCAGAAATGGCCAACATCTGAAGGGCCACCTTTTTCCCAGTCTTGGTATATGTCTTACGTTCATTTAAAAATTTGATACAATATGTTTTAAAGGAAAAGCAACTGAATTGTTAATGTTATGTTATAAATTATTATAACTGGGTTTCTTGGTTTGTTTTTTCCCTGCAAACTGCTTTGAGTACAAAGTACTGCCAAAAATGTGCCTTCTAATAATATATTGACAAGCTATATAAATAAATGATAAGGACTTGACAAAAACAAATGCAAAAAGAAACTCTTACGCTCTCTTCCTTAAGCTAATTATGTCAAACGTAGGATTGACTTCCACAATCTCCTTTTCAGAATACTTATTAACTGTACACTACCAATTTATTTATCCATTGCCATTCTCATGAACATGGATTAATTGATAATGCACAAAAATGTGGGATATATGTGGTGCCTCAGAAATCCTATTCATTACAAGAGTAGATTACTGCAATCGAAGAATGAAAATGATAGATAAGGAATAATGTGAAAATGTGAAGCAATCTATCAGTCTTCTTGAGGAATTTGTAGAGAAAGCCAGGAAACTACAATTTGTCTGACTTGGACTGAAGTTGTAGCATAATGAATTACTTCTACTGGACCATCTGGACCTACTAGCTCTGTGTCTCCAGCATAAATGATCTACGAAATTATTTCAAGGGGGAAAGTAATATTCTACATCTGACAATACTGGAATATCCTTCTGATGAATACCAGAATATACCATATAGCTGATTCAAGTAAGACTCCATGGGTCTGTCTTGGTGAATAAAAACAGTTTTTCCAGCAGTTTTTCCACACAATTTCAGTAATTCAGTTAGATATGATCTTATCACTTCCTCAAAGTGCCTTGATGATCCTCATATCACACAGACTCCAGCATTTAAAACACACAGCATATATATTGCATTACCTAAAATCCATTGTTAAGTATTTTGGCAAAAGTAGTCCAGTGTATTTTCTGGACCTGATATCACTGCATCTGGTTAGCATCTAAGCCAAGCAATCTTTATGCCCCTGAGACCAGCTGTTATTACTGCTACAGTAAAGTGGAGTATGATTTTCTATCAAGATAGAAAAAAAATCTTGATACCTTTTCTTACCATATGTATTTAATGGTGAGTAGAACAATGTGTGTTTGTTGAATCATGGCTATAGTTTGAAAACTCAGAGGTAAAGTAAATTTTTTTAGACCATCTGTGTTCTTTCTGTAATGCAGGTTTGCTAGTAAAACAGAATCTATTTCTCTTCATCAGTATTTTTCTATGGAGACTTGAATGTGCATTCAGCTGACAATGCGACTGAGCTAAAGTAGTCAGTTAAAAATGTTGCCTTTCACTGAAGTAAATGGGAACGGAAGCTAATTCATGGAAATACAATGTTGGAAATGGACTCAACACTTACCTAGTCAATGCAAGGAATCTCTTTTGTTTGTTAACGCTTTGAATGAGTTATCCAGAGTGCTGAACCCTTTCTAGAGTTCACTGCTGCCAATGATTCCACCCCCAGTAAGCTTTTGAGGAACTGGACCAGGAAACAATGGGAAGGCTCTACTAGAAGGCACATTCTACTAGAGGTCTAATAGGCACAATAGGCACGTTTCCTGTTAGACCTACTAGAGATCCTGGAATCACACTTGCCTGAGGATAAATGTTACATAATTAATTCATCCCCTTGACTGTGATTAGAAGAGTTTCCACTAAAAGTGAAACCCCTACTTCCTCCCTAGGATCCATGACAGGGACATGGGTGGTAATGGGAAGTCAACAGACTTGTTCAACCTTGGGGCATTGCTGTCTGTTTGAAGAAGTAAGTACTTTAAAAGTGTTAGCATCAGATCCATAACACAACACGGAACTATAAAATAATGTTAGAGTTCTTTCTTCTTCCTTTCCTCCTCCCTCCTCCCTCCTTCCAAATAAGAAACCAGCTCTCTTTGATGTTTACTCATCGCACTGCACATTATCCTTGAAAACCCTTCCATGTGTTTGGGCGTGCTAGACAGTCTGCAGGTTCTCCTGTTCTTTTCTTTCAGTTTATTTATGGCATGTCTAGTCTGACTTTCTGCCAGCCCAGGCAGGGGCCAGATTTGAGGATGCCCAGGGCAAAAGGCTGTCTGGGTCTATAGCATATTCATGCACTTGGTGATCTTTCAAACATACTTTTGCAAGGGGAAAAAAAGAGTTTGAGAATGGAAAAGAAGATAAATCCAGATATTCAGACACTGCATGAAGGAGATCTGGGAAAGGCAGAAACAAATGGTAATTAGTCCCACAAAAACAATAGAAGGAGTCATGCTCTCTGTTCTCTCAGTGGTACCTGTGGATGGTGCTAGTTCTGACAAGAAGAATGCCAAGTGGTAGGGTGTGTTGATGATGCAAGTTATGCTAATTATAATATTCTATTACATAATTATCAGGCTAATTATGGTAGTTATAGAAATTTGCCTGGCACATTGGCACCTATGCTAGGCTGCAAAAGACGGGGGTTACTTTCAGATGTGCAATTTTTATCTGTTAGTTACCTTTATAATTTGTGTTTTTATTCAATGGGTTCCAATTGGTATATGTGGCTCTCCTTCTCTCCATTTGATCCTTAAAACAACCTGGTGAGGTAGGTAAGATGGATAGAATGATTATCCCCAAGGTCACATAGGGAGTTTCATTGTTTTAGTGGTGTACAACCTCGATCTCCCAAGTACTGTAACCACTACGCTCTGACTGAGACAGGGCCTAGTAACTGTTAAATACATCATATAAGTTTACTTTAGAGAGAAAAAGATCTAAAAGCAGGTTTCATGGCCTTTTCTTTCTTCTCTTCTTATTTTTGAGGTAGCTTGACAGTTTAACACAATCTTGTAGCAGAAAAAAAGCTGAGATCTTGAAAAGAAGTGCCAACTACCTGGAGTTTCCTTAAGCTGAAGGATTAAACTTCTTATGTTCTTCTAAAGATAACACGATACTTTTCAGAACACCACCATGATTAAAATAACTTTGTACACTTCATTGGGCCATTTTCCCTACACAATGTCAGTGAAGGCAATGCCGAAAGAAAATATTGGATCTAAGAAAATTTTATGCCTACACTGAACACGTTACTATAGGAATTGTTTACGTTACTGTAGTTATTTTTTTTAAAAAAAGACACAAGAGATCATGAGAGACAGAATCCCTGTACAGGAATATAACAGTTATTAACCAAAAGCTTCCCAAATCTTTGATACAATGTTTTCTAGAAGAGTACATTAATTTTATATGCACAATGACACACGTGGGCTTTCCATTTACATGCCAGAGCCCTTTGGCATGTTGCAGTGTGACATGACATAGACATGCCCTCAAAGACCCTGGATCATCAGACATTATTACTTCTGCTGGTACTACCGTCCCCCTCAACCCTTCCCATAACTTTTGAACCATGCTGTGCCCAACCAAAGAGTCCAAAGCATTGTAGATTTTGATGCTACAATGCTTTCTTGGTAATCAGGCACATTGAGATGGGTAGCTGGAGAGATCACTTGGGGTCCTGGCTCAGCTGCCTGTCTCAATGCACTCCATGACAAGGAAGCACTGTCTCTGTCATTTTCCAGTGCCCCAAATAGCCACACCTCAGAAACCTTTCTGTCTGAGGTGCCACCTGACTTAAGAGGTAGCGTTTGGGGGTCGTGTCATTAAGGAGCGTAAAAGTGACTCCCAAAAACTACAACATAGTAAATCTAGTTTCCGATCTTGTAAATAAGGAACAGGATACTTTTTTAACAGAAACTTCAGTACCAGAGGCAGAAATCACATGGAAAGAATAGGGAGAGTGGCCAGTGAGGCAAGCTAATCTGCTGTCTCCTTTTCTTTCTGCTCAGTAAGTGATTCCAGAGGCAGCTGTGTACCTTGCCTGCTGCACATAAGAACACACAGCTGCAGTAGGATCATCTAGAATAGAATTCCATTCTTTCCTGGGTGAAGCTTTATTGTATTGTTTACTACAGACACCTGCTGCAATATAGCAATAGCAATAGCAGTTACATTTCTATACCACTTATCAGTGTCAAGCACTCCCTAAGTGGTTTACAATGTGTTTAGCCAATTGCCCCCAACAGACTGGGTACTCATTTTACTGACCTACAGAAGGATGGACAGCTGAGTCAACCTGAAGCCCTGCAGGATCGAACTCACAACATTGTGGTTGCAGTACCGGCATTTAACCACTGCTCCATCAGGGCTCTCAATCCAACTCCTTTACCATCCTTCCAGTGCCAATGCTGGAAAAAAACAAAACAAAACAAAACAAAAACCACCTTCCTACTAGACAGGAAAAGAAAGGGTGGTCCTATAAAATGAATTTATTAAAAGGAGCTTCTATGTCAGAGGCTTTGTTAACTGAAGTATACCTGTAATGTGGTCTTCCTTCAACTTTATTTGCAACTTTACCATGGATTAATGTCTTCTCTAGTCAGTCATAGCATTTCATAATATGTCCATTTACAATTGCCTCAGTTTAATCATTTTGGCTTTTCGAGAGAATTTAGAGAATTTAGAGAGAATTAAGGCTTGATTTCCTCTTGGATCCATTCTATTCTAATTTTAAAGAGTAAAGGTATACAGGTCTTTCGGTTCCAATGGATAATCTCAAAAGCGGGGAGGCTGGGAAGAACAACGAACCAGGCACAGAAACAATACACTTCCAGTGCAGCTTGTGAGTCAGACTACATTCTGGAATCAGAAGATAAGCAAGAGGAACCAGTTCCAGTGTTTGGATGGAAACACAGCAACAAAGAAGACGAAACAGAACAAATGGTTCACAAAATAAACAAATGTTTACTTCAAGAAAAGTCCTAACAATTGAAAAAGTGTAAATATGTACATTATGTGGTCAGAACATTGTCAAAAATATTTATGCATCTGTCCTTAATTGAAGTCAAGGAAGCTTGAAGGGCTTCCACATAAGAGATCAAAGGAAACTCTGGAATCATAACATTTTTTAAAAAATGGGAATTCAGGAATAGGGCTGCTGATTACTGCCAGAAATTCTCCACATTAGACTGTAGGTAATTCCTAGGGCTGGAACTTTTGGCAGAAAGGGTGGAATATATTACCTAACAGAAGAAGCAAAGTTTATCTTGAAATAACTTTATGTAGGATTTTGTTCTCCAATGTAAAATCTTGATAATGGGGACAAGGAGGGAGAACCATATTTTCTGTAAGAATGAGAAAGCAAGAAAATAGTTTATGATTTTTGACTATGAAAGAAATGTTAATTACATAGAAAATAAAATAAAATAAAAAGACAGGGTCAGAAACCGAGTACAGATGGTGCAAGAAATATTTGGATATCTGACCTAATCTTTTCATGTTGAACATGATCTTGCTTCAAGCTGAAAATAAACTTGTTGAACAGCAACGATTTGGGCTATAAATTAGCTTTAAAAGCTTTACATGGAAATCTCACATATCACTGCAATTCTTGAAAAAGATATCTTTTTTGGACAACAATTCACACAGATCCCCAACCAGCATGGCTGTTGACCAAGGGTATGGTTCCAAAAAAAGTAAAATTTCCAAACTCTGCTCTGTTGCAAAAGTTATACGCTTGAATCCTGTTTGTTGGTCCCAGTTAGAGTAGACTCACCAAATCAATAGCTGGATGGTGAGTCAAAACGTCATCCTTTTCGCACCTTACCTTTTCATGGTGCTGGGGCATGGGGCTCGTGCGAGCAGCTTCCAGCAAGAGGCTCTCACGTCCCAGTTCTTTCAGCTCCGCAGCTGCTGCCCGCTCATGCGAGAGCCCCGCCTCTTTCTTTCACAGTGCAGCCTAGAACCTTCCCAGGCTGCACTGAGATAGGAAGCACGACCGGCCCGGCTCCTGAGGCTCCACATGCAAGGTAAGTGTGTGCAGGGCCCCGGAGTGATGTGCGACCACGCACAATTTTCAGCTTCAAGCCAAAAATGAAAAAATGCATGCGCAGTCCCTGTCAGGCCCTGGAGCGTAGTGCAAATGTGAGTGCATCGTGTGGACCACTTCTCACATGTGTGCGATGCTCAAGGGGCCCTTTCGCATCGAAAATGCCATGTGAAAAGGGTTAGTGTTGGTTGTTATCCTGTGCCTTCAAGTTGTTTCTGACTTATGGTGATGCTGAGGCAAACCTATAATGGGGTTTTCTTGGGGCTAAGCATGTGTGACACACCCAAGGTCACTCACTGCATTGCCATGGCTGAGTGGGGAACTGAGCCCTGGTTTCCAGGGTCATAGCCCAATGCTTAAACCATTACATCATGCTGAGCCTACGTCAAAGCAGAGGTAAATCTAGTTGATTGACAGGCTGTACTCTAGTTGGGACTAACAATAGGATTTAGGTCTTATGTTAACTGTGATTGTTAATTCAGAAAGAAACTCCATTAGTCTTCAGTTAGGTTTAGTCCCCCATAAGTGAGCCCAAATTGTTGTGTCAAGAGATAGCCCATGTTGGAGTAAAACAGTCTACAGAATGTATTAGTGACAACATTTAACAAGATTAGTTATATGAAGGTTTGGTGGAAAAACCTGGAACACAGGTCTGGTCCAGCTGCCCTTATATCTCCTTGTGTTAAGCACATTCACTTGAATCCAGGTT
This sequence comes from Cyclura pinguis, assembly GCA_030412105.1. Lineage (NCBI taxonomy): Eukaryota > Metazoa > Chordata > Lepidosauria > Squamata > Iguanidae > Cyclura > Cyclura pinguis. Next base: position 189,558,818 of record CM059601.1, read on the forward strand.
GAGCCCAAGCCCTGTTCTGCCTGATTCCTGGTACTGTCCCCCTCATTTGACCAAATGTCGGGGAATGACAAAAAACCTTCCCCTTCCATGACCTTTATAATCATCCAATTTAGTGCATCAGTGACAAAAAATATAGTGAAAAGTGAGCTTACAAAAAGTAGCTTAATATATACAAATCAATCCCATAGCCCATGCGTAATCACCAAGGAAAAGGCAAAACTTGCCACCATGACATGAAAGATAGTCCTTCCCAGACCCACAAAGCAACCAGTAGATATCAGGGGAGACCCTACGTTGTGAAGGATGGTTGGCTGCTTGGCATTCCTTATAAAAATGGGCATACCACTATGTAAGGGCCAGTGAGACTTTACCAAGAAAAGATCCCCTGGTATAGTCCTCACTCTCATAAGTTCTTTCCTGATGGAGCCCTTGCCTCTCAAATCCACAGCACAGACACCACAAGATCATGCAGATCTCCAGCAGTCTGACTAGCAGTCTGATTCTTTATGTCAGGAAATAACTGGAGGCTCACCAGGTTGAGTCCAATTCAGCTACGCATGCTCAGGGAGGGCTAGTTTTCTTGAACATAGAAAAGAAATATGACAATAACTTGTCTCAGAACCTTTTAACAGCATGATTAAATAAGGACCTTTTCAGACGTGGGAAAGGAGCTGCGTGAAAACGGGACTCACTGGACTTCCTGAGCGTCCAGGCGAGTCCTTTGGGATGCGGAGCAGTGCGAGCTCGTCGCTCCGCACTGCTCCGGGATCCAAAATGGCAGCTTCCAGTTGGTGGAGGCTCTCCACCAACCGGAGAAGCTCACCAGCCAAAAGCCCACCCCCGGAAGATCTGCAGGCATGTACTTGCGTGCGCCTGCAAATCTGCTCCGGAGCGCAGGGATGGAGTGACACGGAGTCGCGCACTCCGTGCTTTTTAAAAACCTCTAAAAAGAGGTTTTAAAAAGCACGCTGCACAACCAGTTCCAGTCACTCCGAACTGGACTGAGGTGCGGAACTACAAAAAGTAGTCCGCCCCAGTCCACTCCACAGTGCAGAAGACCTCTGTCAGAGGTCAGTCTGCACCGTTTTACTAGCCCGATGTTGAAATGGCCTAAGAGTGGGGAAAGCTGATCCACTATAACCTGCTTTGCTAAACCTCATAGATTTAGCTGCTATCTAGAAGTGGGGTTTTTTTTCCTCCTTCCCTTGGAGAGATGCTCAGTTATTGGAACAGAAGACTCAGTAAGGCTTCATGCTAGGACATGTTATAAGTGTTAACAGCAGTGAAGACACAGATACCTCCCATCACCATTTTTTAAATAACACCTGTCAACATTTGTCTTTGGCTATTTAAATATCCTTGGCAATAAATAACTTTTCTAAGTGCATGTGGATAAAGTATTGCCCAGTATTTCTGTCGTCAGCTGCTCAGTTGCCTTATGTCCTTGTCTATTTTTGATCCTCTTAAAATATACTGCTAATACTGCTTGTCTGGGTTTGCTGGCTAATGTTTTTTTAATCAAGAATTCTGAATAGCTTGGATTCTAGACATCTGGTAAATTTGGAGGTCTCAAAAAAGTTAACTAAAATCAAGCTACTGTGTGGCCTCCTTTTTATTTTGAATGCACTTTCTAAGGTTTGCTATTTTTATCACTAGTTTGTTTGATAAAAATAGGATCAATAGTTTTTCCAAATGGTATTTGTGCGCCATTTAAACTAAGCTGAAGGTATACTTCTAAACATGTGCATCTAGAGATGTATCGAAATCAATACCGTAACTCTACATTCATGCTCTATCCAAATCATGCACACTACCTCTGACAGGTTTCAGACCAGTCCCTGCCCCCCATATATATATGTATATATGTTGTTTTCAATAGCATAGCAGCCCATCATGTGACAGGGGAAAATATTCGCTGAAATAGAGATTGTAAACCGTAAAATATGCTAAAATTGGCTACTTTATATGCTATTTTCCACTCCATTCTGTTTAGATATTGGCAACTGTTTCACACTCTTTGCAACTTTTCAGTGAACTGGTACAAGTATAATTGTCTCCTAGCTGTGCACACGCAGAAAACAGAGGCAAAATAAGTCTGGCCAGTTTTCCACGTGCCTTTGCATTGTGTAAGAGAAGACACACAAGAAAGATCTGTGTAGTAATTGTCAGCTGCTTCATTCCTGAAACCAAATACTGTAAATCTATCATCTCATTGGCTGCTCTGGTCAAAAATTTTCTAGATAAAGTCTGTAGGCATTTAATTGGAGCCTTTCATGTCTACATTTAATCTTAATGTCTGAGAAACCAGCACATTTTAAAAAAAAAATTCTAAGCCTTCCTATGAACCTGAAACTTTTCAGTGTCAAGTCAGTCAGGAAATATAGTTTTACATCATTAACCCTAGTGTTGTAAGTGTGTTTCTACCATTATTCTACGCCAAACATACAATTATATGTGCTGGTGTCACAGTATAAAGCAATGAAGAAATATAGAAAAGTGCTGTTTAGGAAAGATAGGAGTGAGGCACTCCTCACTCCATGTTTCAGACACAGGACACAGGAATATACATCTTCTCTGCTTATTATTATGAGGTAAAAAAAATCCACCAAAAATATTAAACCATTTATATTTATATTATATTAAATAAATAAGAGCTAAGAATAAGCATTTGAAATCTTGCAATAATTCATGTTCCCTAAACAGCATATAAAAGGTGAGCCTTTTATATTGGGGACAAATCCTGAACAGTGAATGAAATTGGGCTGATTTGAACCTGTTCATACAAGCTCTAGATCAGAACAGATTGCCAACTCCTTGACATACAGGAACACACATGTAAAGACCTTCAAAGAAGGGGCGCCCATCACCGTCTCCACCAGACAGGAGTGACAGTTAGTATAGTTCTCTCAAGAACATTACTGAATCATATAATCATTTAATCTTAAATAGTAGTGCCTCCACATTTGTGAGGATGAGGGGCACAGAACCCTTGCAAAAGTGGAAAAATTGCTCCAAAGTGGAAAAAACTCCAATCTTCCCAATATTCCCCTCCAAAGCTTCCTCCCTCCTATTCCTTTGCTTCTGGCCCCAGCATTGGAGACACGGAAGAAAAAAGATACAGTAAAGGGCTTAGTGGTACTTTCCTCTAAAAAGGAGAAGAGTGCAGTTCTTTCCTTCTAGTTACTTCCGGTGGCCATCTTGAAAATGGAGAGGTAGGAGCAAAGAGAGCACCTGACCAATCATCAGCCATTACACAGCAGAAACTGCAGCCACATGGGAGAGAGGACATACCTTAGGCAGTGGGAGGGGGATTTTGCTCACCCAAAAAGAAAAAAAAAGGTCCATTTTAAAAAAAGGACAAAGCCTGGCAAACCTGGGGTGAGGAATACAAGAGAATGGGAGGAGGAAAATTGGGGGGGGGGGCGGCAAGCATGTCACTCGGAAATAATCAAATTCACAAAGGTCAAACCTGCAAATGTAGAGGGAGGACTGTAATTGGAAGGGTCCAAACATGCTTGAATCTGAAAGGCCAAATTATATTAAGGACGAATCCTAATAATAAAGGAAATTGGGCTGATTCAGACCTGTTTTGTACAAGCTGTATATCTGATTAGATTAGTCCATAGAATTATAGTACTGGAAGGGACCAAAGGGTCATCTAGCCCAATTCCCTGCTATGCAAGACTACACAACTAAAGCAGTCCTGAAAGATGCCCATCCAACCTCTCTTTAAAGACTTCCAAAAAAGAAGGGTTCAAATCCCTTTGGATTATGGTCAAACAGCTCTTACAATCAAAAAGTTTTCTCCTAATGTTTAGGTAGAATCTTTCATTCCCCTCCTGCCCTCTCTCTCTCTGTCTCCTTATATTTTGAATTCATTGGTTCTTGTTCTAGTCTCTGGAGCAGGAGGAAACAAGCTTACTCCATAGTTCTAAATACTATTCCTCCAGAAATCTAAAGATGACCATCATGTCACCTCTCAGTTTTCTATTCTCCAAGTTAAACACACCTAATTCCTTGAATCATATAGAAGCATACAAAGCCATAGAAGTCAGTAGCAACTGGGTATATCACACATACGACTGGCACTGGCTACAGCATCAAGACTGTGCCTAAGGGTAGCCCACATAGAGCACCTTGCAGTAACTGAGCCATGAGGTTGCCAATGCTAGGCTTCTCTGTCCAGTAAAAGCTACAGCTGACACAGCAACTGAGCAACAGTCCTAGCTTGTTTACTGATTTGGTGAAGAAGTAATACACTTAGAATGTTGAATCATTGTGTTAAACATTTATTTGTGCCAATGAAATGACAAATTTCACTGGAAGAAATAGAAACTTACAATAAAGATACTGCTAGGGAACCTTCTGCTACCCAGGGTTTGGAAATATAGCAACATAAATTATTAGAGATCAGAGGGAGAGCGGGGGTGGGGGGAGTTTTCTGTTGCATAAGAGAATGCTTGCTCATTTACTTCCAAAATTGGCCTGTTAGCAAAAGACCTATCATTTTATTCAAATGGAATTGTACAAATTAAGACTAGAAAACAGTTCAGATCTTCCAGACTAAGGCATTTGTTCTTGTTTATAGAAATATGAATCATAAGACATTCCTGTGTTGTGATGTTTGAAATCTGAAGTAGCATAGTCTTCTCTGCCCAACATAATTGGAAAACAAAGACATGATTATCTGCCTTCAGATAATACACATTCTATGTGATCTTGCCTTATGGTTAGTCTTTAAAATAATGGATGGCACCTTCTCAGAGCCAGAAGTCACGCAAAGTGGTGGGGAAATGAAGGGTTTAGACAAGGTGAGAATTTTTCTCTAAATGATCCCCAGTGAGACAAACACAAATAGCTGCTGATTTTTCACATTCCTCGTGACCACTTTCAAAGTCTGCTTATGTTACCCCTCTAATCATCTCCAGCAGAGGGCCAGTGATTATAACCACAGGAACACCCTCATTGTTTCCTTTGATGAAGGCCCAGAAAGACAGGAGAAAACTACACGATAGCAATTAAAGAAAGATTAAACTCTTCTCTGCAAAATCCAACTTTGTTTTGGCATTGGAAAATGGTTTCGTAAACAAACATGCTTAACTTCCTCTCATTATGGTCCTTTCACGTCGGAAGCTAGAGCCTGGAAGATACCAAATATCTTTGATTCAGAGTACATTTAGTCTAGAGTGCTAAGTGAGATTATAGGTCATAGCTGTTTATTTCTGCAAATGACAAGAACTCTAGTAGGCTTGTTTGCAGCAAGAGTAGCAATTAGGAAAGCAAAATGTGTGGTATGTATCACATAATTATCATTTCCCCATTCAGACATTAGCCTGATGCCTGTTATTATCATTTACTAAAATTATACTCTGTCTAATGCTCTCTTGCTTTTCAAATTTGCAACCATGTCAGTGTACTGAAATATCTGGCTTTGAAAAAACTGTAAATGATATAAACCTTTAAACTGGCTTTGTTCTCAATACATTGTCTTCTGCTACAGTACCAGAGCCTTTGTTCTGTAACAATAATTAGTGGATGTTCTTCACAGATGCCACTAATTTTGAGTTTTGACAGACACAACTGGAATACTGAAAATGTTACAGAGCTCACTTATCCTCAATCAATCAACCAAGTCTACAACTTGATTCTAGATTTTACATTTTGAATGTATTTTTTATTTCCTCTGGATTAAACATTCTGAAACAATTGATCTGGACTAAACACTTCAAAAAAATTAATAGCTCTTTACATAAATTTTGTTGCTGATCTAGCTATTCTTAATACAAAAGACTAATAGAATGGACCCAAAGGTTCTCATCCTCTTAAAAACATCCAAGGGCTTAAGCCTTCTTTGAGGATAGGCATGTCATGTTGCTGGCTACTCTGTTACTCTCAAGAAAAACACTCGGAGTTTAGCGGTAGTGATCATTAATGAGGTAGATGAGGCATAGAGTTAGGATAGTTGCTAAAGCTAACATATTACAGTACACAGTTGATTATACAGGGACAAACACTGTTGCATGCAAACAATATCGACTGGTGGATCCCCAGATGTTTTCCCATTTCCCAAACCCAGAATGGTTCCCAGGGAAACTAAATTGTTTACATTTTTTGATCTCGCCTATTGCAAATTTTTCCAGGTTTTCTCATCTGTCTCCAAGTTGTTAAACAAAAAAAAGGCCTCTCTGGGTTTGCTCTGTCTCTGGCGCTTTCCACAACGCACCTTTTCATGGAGCTGGGGCACGGGGATCGAGTGAGCAGCCTCCAGCGAGAGGCTCTCGCATCCCGGTTCGTTCAGCTCTGCAGCTGCCACCCGCTCACGCGAGAGCCCCGCCTCTTCTTTCCACAGTGCAGCCTGGGAGTTTCCCAGGTTGTGCTGGGGCAGGAGCGCTGCGGCTCCAGAGCTCCGCACACACGGCAAGTGTGCATGGGGCCCTGGAGTAATACGCAATCGTGCACTATTTTTGGCTCAAAGCCAAAAATGAAAAGTGCGTCAGTGACACCTCTCAGACCCTGGAGCGTCGCACAATTGTGAGTGCATTGTGTCGACTGCTCCTCACGTTCACGTGACGCTCAAGGGGCCCTTTCACATGGCAAATGCTGTGCAAAAAGGTTATCTGTCATTGATGTTCCCTCTAAACACTGACCGGTTGCTCCAGGGTATGCATCTCCCCCATAAAATCCTTTGATTCTCAAGATTGATTTGCTCCTTTACTGCAATGTAATACAATGTTGCAGGGCCTTTGATACACAACACATTGTTACAAGCAGTATGTAACATAGGTTATATTACCATTAAAAAGTATTCTATTCCTAATGCATAGTAATTCACCTGGTGAACTATTATCATGGCTAAGCAAAGAGTATAATCCTTTCATGGCAGGGCTGAGTCCCTTGCAAGGAATCAGCATGTTTTGATCCTTCAAAGTTTAGACTAAAACCTAGAGTGGATTCACTGCCCCCCCCCCCGACATGGAAGCCAGAATGCAAAACTGGGGAGAGACTTAGATGTATGTGTTTGTTGTTGCTGTTTCCATCACATCAACTTTGACTTATGGTAATCCTATGCATGAGAAACTTACAAGAGTTCTGGTCTTCTACTCCCCTGCTTCAGTCTGGCAAACTCAGTATTTTGGGTTTCTTTTTTATATGAAAATATTTTTTAATTTAACACAAAAGCAAGCTATGCAATTCACAAACAAGAACTAAAGTTAAGCTAAAATTAAAAAATAATACTAAAACATTAATCACTAACTAACTAAAACACTAAACACTTACTTAATAAAACACAAAAGAGTTTTGACCCGAGCAAGCCAAATTATAATTAAAACCGGGGGGGGGGGGAGGAAAGAAAATATTATTCTATCATTACAGATCCACTAGAATTACTATAAACATGCCACAGATTATTCCATCATTAAATTTCTTATTGCTCAAAAAGACCATGAATGGTTTCTTATCTTTCAGAAAGCCTTCAATTAGCATATCCTTTAGGGCCATGGGTTTCTTAAGTGAATTAATCCACTCATAGTAAAGGTTCCTTTTGCTCCTACTATCTTCCACTTACATAAAAGGATACTGCTCATCATAATGACAGACACTTTGCTGGGCTGAAATAATCACAAAAGTTTTTATTCTAATTAATGAAAGTGAGAGCATGATAACAGTAGCTAGATTTAACCAAGTGCAAGCAACCACACCAAAAGCTTCAAAACAGTTCTGACCTAGCAGAAATAATTGCCCTATTATCCCAGACCTTGGTTAAGAAGCTTATGTGGACAATGTGCCAAATTATGTGGTGGTTTTATATAACACGTAAGGCAGACAGATGTTGAACTTGGAAAAGTTAAAGGGATAAAACTCAATTTGCTTGTGATCTGTTTGGAGTGATAATGAACTATTTGACTTTTAGGTGGCTGGGGCTCAAATCTTTACAAAAGTATCTAGAAACAGGCTCTACAGAATACAAGGGAACTTAAAATAATAATGAACAATGAAGAGGAGAAAGGAGGACAATGAAAATTTCATAGGTATTCATAACCTTTCACAGAAAACAAGAACACAGGTAACTTCCCTAATAAGTAGGAGACAGTCTAAACTGATTTCATTTTTCTGAGTAGGTACCCATGGGAGCTTTGTCAAACCACAAGTTCTAAAGTGTGTTACCAGTTTAGCAACAAACCTGCCTGCTGAAGTTTTGCATTGGTGAGATGAGGAGGAATAAAACCCCTAGGTCAAAACTACATCTTGTACAATATTTAGAATGGCTATTCCAAACAGAAGGATTCCTTCCAGTCACAAAACACACTAAGGCCATTTCCACACTACATTGTTATAGTCCTATTATTTCACTTTCAACATCCTGTGGAATTCTGGGGTTTGTAGTTTACTGAGGGCAAAGAGCTCTCAGACTGAGAATTCTTTTTTTATATATATGAGTAATTTTTATTAAAATTTTAAATGAAAAAGAATAAAAAAAAAACCCTCTCCGCTTCCAAACTTCAACTTTCCCAGTTGAATCTGGGTTTAGCATTCTATTCCGTATAAACATTCCATTCCATAATCTCTGTTTTATAATAATCATAAACTATTACTTTTAACTTATATTTAACTATTTACATTTTATCTTTTACCACCTCATTTTGTCTTTCACCTTTCTCAAAATCTTTCATTCTTTTGCCCTATCTTATTCTTTTATCCAATTCAATACCTCTTGCCATTCTCTTTCAAAGCCCTGGATTGGCTTATTTTTGAGTGAAAAAGTTAACTTCTCTGTCGCCACCATATCCAAGACTTTGAATTTCCATTCTCTTATATCAATATATTTTCTTTCTTTCCAATATTGAGCATAAGTCAGTCTTGCTGCAGTTATTATATATAACAACGTCTTTTGATGAGATCTTATTTCTCTTTGTTTGGCCTAACATATTCAACAAATAGAATTCTGGCTTCATTTCAAAGTTAAAACTGTACAATCTTTGAATTTCACCATGTATTTCTTTCCAAAACTTTTTTGCTATTTTACAGGTCCACCACATATGGAAAAAAGATCCCTCTTTCTCATCACATTTCCAAAATTTTCCACTCCCATTTCTTGTTATTTTTTTTCAGTTTTACAGGTGTTATCTATACAACATTTTATAAAAATTTTATCTCAAATTCAAACTTGGTGTAAATTTTACATCTGTCTTCTATGCCCTCACCCATGTATCCAACTCAGTTGGATGTCCTATATTTTGAGCCCATCTAACCATGTTATTTTTAACAATTTCTGATTCCATCTCTCTTTGTAGCAATATTTTATAAAATCTGGAAATTGTCTTTTTCAGGTCCCCTTTTATCAATACATCCAGTTCATTTTCATTTCTTTCAAACCCATATAATTTTTGATCCATTTTAAATCTCTCTTTTAATTGTCTCCATGGGAACCAGTTAAATTCATGGCCTTGCTCTTTTAATTCTTCTTCTGAAGAAAACCTAATCCAAAGAGTTACTGATATTTTGGCACCATATATAGACCTAAGAAGAGCAATGTTTGAACTTGACATTGATAAGGCATTCAGAATTGAATCGGCTATGGCTAAAAAAACGAGGTCTCCCACGTGATATAGTGGTTTACTTCACTAAAGAAAAAACACAGGATTTGATTCTGGAACAAAACTTTAAAAAAAATTAATAGCGGATGAGATAGAAATAAAGATTTTTAAGGATGTGCCACCAAGTGTAATAAGAAGTAGAAGAGAATATGCATTTCTGACAAAAGAATTACAAGCAAGAGGAATAAGGTATAGATGGGAGATACCAGAAGGCCTTTCTTTTTTCTACGAGGGGAGGAGAAGGAAGATAAATTCAGTGCAACAAGCAAATGAATTTCAAGAGAATCACTTTAAACTGGCAACAGCAGAAGCAAAAAAACCTGGATGGAACACTGGAAAAAACAAAAAAGGACATGGCAACAGCAGAAGATTCGAGTTCAGTGGCTGAGGAAAAGGCAGAACCAGTAGAACTAGAAAAGCAAAAGAAGAAAAGAAAGTAAGACAGTAAAAACAGTATGAAGAGAGTAACTTGGAATGTCCGTGGAATTAACTCACAAGTGAAAGGAAGATAGATTTTTCACCAAATAGAAAGATGAAGACCCCAAATAACAATATTATTAGAGATTCATATAAAGAAAAATCAAGAGAAATGTTAATATAACTCAAAATTAGGCCAATGTTTCACCTTGCTATATAAAAAGAAGAAACAGGGAGTGGCAATATGTATTGATAAAAATATTCCTGCAAAGAAAATAATAGAAGATGAGGAAGGAAGATTATTAGGAGTAGAACTTGAAAAAAATGGAAGAAAATATTACTGATTGGAGTGTATGCCCCAAATGAAAATAAAGGAAGATTTTATAAAGAAATGAAAGAGAAAATATCTGAATATGAATATGAAGATTAGATATTAGCGGGCGACTGGAACGGAATTATTGATGTGGAAATGGACAGGAAATCTACTACGAAAAAACAAGAGAAAGGACAAAGAGGAAAACTTCCAAAGGCTTTTTTTGAGATGTGTGAAGAAATAGCAGTAATGGACGCATGGAGAATCTTTTACCTAAATGAAAAGGATTATACATATTTCTCTGAAGTGCACCAATCCTGGTCGCAAATAGATATGACAATGGTGTCGAAACAATTTTTAAGAGATAAAGAAAATAGAAATATTGTCAAAGATTATTTCTGATCACCATCCAATGATGATGCAAGTACAAGAAACTACAAAACAATTTCAATGGAGATTGAATGATAATCTATTAAATGATGATGAGGTGATACAACAGGTGAAAGAAACTTTGAAAAATTACTTCAGGGAAAATGTAAAGAAGGATATAAAAATGAAGATGATCTGGGATGCATCCAAAGCAGTGATGAGAGGTTTCTTCATTCAAAAAAGACAAATTCAAAATAAGAAAAAGCAACAGGAATACCAAGAATTGATAACAAGACTTCAAGAAAAAGAAAAAGAATGTAGAGAAAATCCAGAGAAAAAAATCAATACAACTGGAAATAAAGATAATACAACAAAAGATAAGGATGAATTTACAAGAAGAAATAGAGAAGAAGATGAAACAATTAAAAGTAACCCAGTTTGAGCAGGCAAATAAGATTGGGAAATGGCTTGCGTACAGGTTAAAGAAGAAGAGAGAGAAAAAATAGCCGAACTGAAGAATGGGAAGAAGAAAATTACACAGCAAGAGAAACTAAAACAGAAATTTAAAGAATATTTTGAAAAATTATTTCAGGAGAAAAACTCTCAATTTTGAATAGAAGAAAAATGGAAAGAATGTGTAAAAACTATAAAAATTCCAAAAATATTGGTAGAGAAACAGGAAAAATTAAATAAAAAAATAACAACAGCTGAAATAGAAGAGGCAATAAGAGAGTTGAAAACGGATAAGGCACCAGGGCCTGATGGATTTAAGGTATTATATTATAAAAGATTGTTAAAATAAATAATACTTCCATATCAGGCAACTTTACAGGAAATTGAGAAGGAAGGAAAGCCACAGTCATGGGAAGAAGCAAATATAGTGGAATACCTAAAGAAGACAGAGATAAGAGGGAAATAAAGAATTACAGGCCAATCTCTTTATTGAATGTAGACTATAAAATATGGGCAATGATATTGGCAAAGTGACTGAGACGTGCAATATAGGAAAAAATACAGGAAGGACAAACTGGTTTTCTCCCAGGCAGACAAATGAAGAACAATATTAGAACCTTATTAAATACAATTGAATATTATGATAAAAATCTAGGGAAGAAGATAGTTATCATCTCATTGGATGCTGAAAAAGCATTTGATAATGTTTCCTGGAATTGTATGCATTACACTTTGAGAGAATACGGCCTGGGAGAAGTATTTTGTAATTGGTTGGAGAAGATATACTGGGATCAATCAGCGAAGTTAATAATAAACAGAGATAAAACACAAAGTTTTGAAATAAAGAAGGGGGTATGGCAGGGATGCCCATTATCACTGCTATTATTTATAGCAGTATTAGAGGTATTACTGCTAGCAATAAATGAAGATCCACAAATAAAAGGATTAAAAATAAAAAGGAAGGAAATAAAGTACAAAGCCTTTGCAGATGATGTAATAATAATTCTTGAAGAACCACAAGACTCAATACAGAGGTTGAAGGAAATCTTGCAAAAATATGGACAAATAGCAGGATTTAAGATAAATAAAGAAAAGATGAAGATGATGACATTAAATGTATCAAAAAAAGAACAAGAAGATTTGGAAAAAAGATCAGGATACCAAATAGTAAGGAAAATAAAATATTTAGGAATAAATATAACAAATAAAAATCAAGAATTATTTGATAATAATTACATGAAGACATGGAAGGAGATTCAAAGCAAAATGGAAAAATGGACAAATATGAATTTATCTCTTTTAGGAAGAATAAATGCCTTTAAAATGTCTCTATTGCCTAAGCTAATGTTTCTTTTCCAAAATTTGCCAATAATAGGAGAAGAAAAGATTTTTAAAGAATGGGAAAAAAGGCTACAAAAGTTTATCTGGCAAGGCAAGAAACCAAGAATAAGATTTAAAACATTAAAAAATGCAAAGGAGAGAGGAGGTTTTGATGTGCCATTGTTGAAAATCTATTATCAAACATGCTGTTCAGAAACAATTAAAGATTGGATTCCAGTGGAGAACACAACAATAAAAGAAGTAGAAGGAATAGAAAATAGATTTGGATGGCATGGATCCTTATGCTATGATAAAGTAAAGGTGAATAAAGTCTTTAACAATCATTGTATCTGAAAGGCTTTATTGAAAGTGTGGATACAAATAAAACACAAATTTTATAGAAGACTTCCATTGTGGACCTCACCCCAAGAAGCATTTAATATTGCTCCAACAAAACAGGGAAACTTATTGACGTATCAAGAGTTGCTGAAAAAGGATGGTACAAAGTTAAGTATGGACTGGGAATTCTAAATGCCCCTCCCAAAACTGCAAACCCCAGGATTCCATAGGATGTTGAAAGTGGAATAATAGCCCTATAATAGTCTAATGTGGAAATGGCCTAACATTCAGCAGAGACTGTCTGATCACTGAAGTCAGGCTATTACCACCCAGTTAAGGTCATAGTTGATGTACCAGCCTAAGCTGATAAAAGGAGCTTGGTGTCCCCAAGGACATGTATATCTAAAGTAGCAAAGATGGATCTAGAAATACCTCCTGAACTGTGAAGCTGATTCTTTTGGATAGGAATGAGCAGTATATAGCCTATAGATCACGTGTAACCCCCAGCTATTTCTGTGTGTTCTGTCCCTTGCCTTCCCAGACAACAACCCCTGCCACTAGCCCTTTCCAGTTTCAACTCAATAAGAACTTTTCAGTCTGGACCTCAACATCGCCTGCCCCCTCATAAAGGTGGAAGGGATCACAAGGGCCATGCAGGATCACACAACTCCATGCCATGCAGGATCCCACAACTAAAGCACTTCTGAAAGACGTCCCTCCAACCTCTCTTTAAAGACATCCAAAGAGAGTCCACCACCTTCTGAGGCAATCTATTTTGCTGTTGAACAGCTCTTACGGTAAAAAGAGTTCTTCCTAAAGTTTAGATAGAATCTCTTTTCCTTTATCTATTGCTTCAGGTTCTGATCTCTGGAGCAGCAGAAAACAAACTTGCTCCATCTTCTACATGATATCCCTTCAGATATTAAAAGATAGCTAACTTGTCCCCTATCAGTCTTCTTTTGTTCAAGCTAAATATACCCAGTTCCCTCAGTCATTTCTCATAGGGCTTGGTTTCCAGACCTTTGATCATATTGATTGCCCTTCTCTGGACAAGTTCCAGCTTGTTGATATCCTTCTTAAATTGTGGAGCCCAGAACTGGACACAGTATTCCAGGTTAAGTCTGACCAAAGCAGAATAGAGTGGCACCACTACTTCCCTCAGTCTAAAGGCTATGCTGTTGTTGATACAGCCCAGAATTGCACTGGCTTTTTTGACCACTGCATCACAGTTGTAGTCTACTAGGACCCCAGATGGTTTTCACAGGTGCTGCTTTCAACCCAGCTGTCACCCATCCTATATTTGTGCATTTAATTTTTCTTGCCTAGATGTATCCCTGTTGAAATTAATTTGTTAGTTTTGTCCTGTCTCTCCAAACTCTCAAGGTCTTTCGGATTCTGTTTCTCTTCTCTGTGGGTAAATGTTGTTGTTGTTGTTGTTACTGTATGCCTTCAAGTGGTTTCCATCTTATGACAAACTTAAGGCAAACCTATCACAGGGTTTTCTGGAGCTGAGAGTGTGGATTGCACCCAGGGTCATCCAGTGGGTTTCCTTGGCCGAGTGGAGATATAGGGTAGGTTACAAATATTTTAATTAATAAATAAAACTAAAATCCTCTGGATCCAATGATTACTTTTGAGGCACTGTTTGCATTGTCACTTTTTATAAGAAGCCCGTTTCCAAACTGAATTGCACAAATGTGGAATCCAAGTCAACACAGGGCAAGTGAAACATTATTGTTGAGGACCTGCACGGGACATCCAACACCAGCTCAAGTTTGTAACAGTTAAACAATCCTAGTAGAATAAGCAAGGATTTTTTCTTTTTCTTTTTTGTTGGACAACCATGAAATAGAGAGGCCATTTAATGAAATAAAGGGCCATTTTATTCAATCTGGCCTATTTAAAATTGTGTTGGCCTGTAAAGGAGCAACTAGAGGGGAGCAACCTTATGTGGGTCCAGCTGAGGCCTGATGTCATCACTTGACAATCCCCTCAGCCTTCCCTTGGGGTGAAGCACCTCAGACCCACAGAGATTCCAAATTGCTTTAGTTGCTCTCTGGTCTGGCATAATTGGAAAGTAACTTGGGGGACTCCCACCCAAGCCACAGGGCCCTACCAGTGAGAGCTGTAATCCTAGATGAACCCCAAGGGTAGCCTCCTTTCCTGACCCTCTGGGACGCAAGGCCCCAAAGAGGAAGTTCCAGAGCCCTACCCTACACCAATGGGGTGGCCAAGAGGTGAACACTGAAGTCTTATTTTTCCTTGCTACTTGCCAAAGGAAAACCTATTTAATATACCACCCCAAGCCAATTGTACCAGTGCCATCAACTACAGTATGGGATAGGGGGAAAAAACCTGCAAAGGAGAGAAGAAATTCCTATCCAACCCTGAAGTGCCCAGATAAACTCGTACTGCAATGAGACCAGGAGGGTGGATCGACTGTCCGAGCCAAGTAAACAAGAACAGGGATGGCCTAGCTTCAAATAGCACAAGGTCTGCCCTGGCTCATGTTGTGATGTGGTGCCAATCAGTGACACTTTGGTCTCTTCCATGGAGGCCATCAAATTTTTACCCTCCCCAACAACGATTATCAATGTGCAAGTCCAGGTAGGTATTTTAGAGACAAGCAGAGTAGAACAAGTCATTGGGGCATGAGTGCTTGCATGCACTGAATTGGCATAGCAGAGAATTCAGTGATGGCACCTCAGACCTCCATTTGTGTGGACCCACTCCAACAGTTATGTAGTAGTTAAACTTCTGTGGCATTACAATGAGTAATTTCAGCTTCTTGTAAAAAAAACTATAGGCACCTGGTTTGTCATTCACTATAATATGCAACATATTTTTGGCTTATCTCATAATGATTTGGTGCCACTAGGTCTGTGTTTACAGTGCAAGGAGATTATTTTTCATCAACATAAATACTCTGCAGTGCAATAGGTCAGTGGGGGAAGTTCATTTAATTAGCTGCTCATGAGAAAATACTTTGGAAAACAAATGATGCCTCCTTTTTTGGTGTCTCCACTATTCTATTTATCTTTTCCTTATCATGTAAATCACTCAAAACATTATTGTTTCTTAAGTGAAGTTCATTTTTTTAATGGTACACATATACTTTTCTTCATTTGAAAGTCTACTATAGTATGATAAAGAGACCTAGTCATAGTCATATTTATTTCACTTCCAGTCTCAGAAACAAGTAACTTTTGTGGAATATCAATATGAGATGGTCCTTCTTATCTAAATGAGAGACCTCAAAGACTGCTTTGTTCAAATCTTGGAAAACTCAGGCATGTGGCTTCTTTGACTGAATCAGTCCAACTAAAATTTGCTCTTCCACTTTTTCTACTTCCTTTCCCTTTACTGAGTGCTATTGTCTTTTCACATTGTCTTATTATATGTCCAAAGTATGGCAGTTTCAGGTTAGTCATCTTGACCCTATCATCAATAAGAGATGGCTCTAATGATTGATAAAAACACTAGTGTATTTACCTGGCATTGCCTGGGGTTTTCATTTTCCTCTTAAGTACTCACCAAACTGTCTTCTGCATTTCCTGTAACTTTGCTCCATATTTCCCAATGCAATCTGTATTCAGAGTTATTTACATACACAGTTTGGGTTCCTGAGGGAGTACACAGTCCTCCTCCTTGCTGCTTGGCCTCATCTCCATAGCAACCGGTCTATTCCAGTACCTGTAACTTTTCCCCGTATTCCCCAATCCAATCTGTATTCAGAGTTGTTAACATAATAGAGGTTTGGTTTTTGAGGGAATACACTGCCCTTCTTCTTACTGCTAGGCCTCATCTCCACAGCAACCAGCCTGAGGCCCAAGAGCTCTCTGCGGCTGAGAATTCTAAAGGCCCCTCCCTGAACCGCCAACCCCAGGAATCCATAGAATCTTCACAGCCAGCTAATCATATGAAGCCTTTGCCTCACACAGCCAATTGTACGAGGTCTTTGCCTGCCCGACGCAGACAAATAGACAAACGCGCAGACAAACATTGA
The DNA here is from genome assembly GCA_030412105.1 of Cyclura pinguis. NCBI lineage: Eukaryota > Metazoa > Chordata > Lepidosauria > Squamata > Iguanidae > Cyclura > Cyclura pinguis. The sequence goes on from CM059601.1 coordinate 189,575,631, forward strand.
CTTTTATATAGTAGATAGGACAGAGGAAGCACTCCTTGAGCAATTCCAGGTGGAAAGAGGCACCCCAGAATAAATAGGCAAGAGGTATGTCAGAATCTTGTTAACATCAACATTCTTGATATAGCTGACAAATCAGCCTTGTAACAGATCTTATCACGGGGAGTCCTCCTGTACAGGATACCTCCATACCTCCACAAGTTAGAATTCATCTATTGTGCTTGGTTATATCCATTCAGTGCAGCTTTAACTGACATAATGGCAGCAGCCTATGGAATCCTGGAATCTGGATTTGGTTTGGTGAAGTATTTAGTATTTTCTGCTATGTAGCTGCAATCCACTTTCCTGAACATTACAGCCATAGAGCTCATTAGCAGAAAATTCTAAGTTTCTCATCAAAAGTACAAAAACACAAGTCTGAGGTTCGTGTTGGATAGAGCCATAACAGTTAAAGTGGTATGAAAATGATATAACTGTGTGATGTAGAGGCAACAATATTCCATAGCCGTTGATCTCAGTCCTCATTAGACTAGTCACGTAGGGATGTGGGGGCAATGGGGGCAGGTTGCCCCTGGCGACAATGTTTTTGGGGCATCCTGGCTTGTGGCCACCCCCCAAGCACCAGGGCCACCCCCCCACGCACCGTGGCCACCCCCCCACACACTGCTGCCATGCTCTACATGCCGTAATCCTGCCCCCTCCTGCCATGGAAACTCACTGGGTGACTGTGGCCAAGTCACACTCTCTCATCCAGACAGAAAGAAAAGAGCAAACTCCCTCTGAACAAATCTTGCCAAGAAAGCCCCATGATAGGTTTGCTTTTGTAGTTTTAACTATTGTGTCCCAGGCAGATCAGGCAGCCAACTAGCAAACCAGCAGGGCAGAGTTTACTCACAACAGCGAGAGTAGTCCAAACAAAGTTTGAACTTTGCAAGAATGCAAAGTCCCAAAGCAAACAGATCCACAAAGGCAAAAACAAATCGGCATCAGGCAAGCAGAGGTACTAGAGAGTCAGGATTCAGAAAAACACAGCACAGGGCTTCAACCACCAAGAGGATCAGTTGTCAACCCTGAGAGATAAGCCAGCTTTTGACTTTTATAAGCCAATGGTGCTTCCCTTATTAAAGCCCATTTGTTACTTAAACAAGCTGAACACCTCAGACCTTCTTTCTGGCATCATCTCTCCAACAAAGTAGGAGTCTGTGTTGTTTCGTCTTCTGACACTTGTTTCCCCTGCTCAAGCCCCTGCTGTTGGTTGTTATTTTCCACTGAACAAACTTCTGCCTCAGATTCAGAATCTTCCTCCTCACTGCCAGGGTCTCCAAGGCAGGGCATGACAGTTAACTGCCAGTAAGCCATCTTCAACCTCTGTTGACCCTATGATTGAGACGCTTTGAAGTCACCCTATCAAAATAGACCTGCTCAGGTCTTGCAAACTCAGGGCCATGACTTACTTGATTGAGGCCATGTCTGCACTAGATACCATTAGTGTGTTGTAGCATTACAATCCTGGCATTACCATTCATATGATGCCATTGGGTTAGGAGTGCTATTTTCCACACTCTTCCACCTTAAGTGGATGAATAGCGGTATTGCCACCAGTGTTCCTTCTGCCCTGCCTTCACCCCGTCCCACTGCCCCTGATTGGGAGCGGGGTGGGGGTTGGAAACCATATTAGTGCAGCAGTGTTATAACAGTTTGACACTTCAGTACACTATTGCAGTTTTGTGTTGTCATGCTTAAAAATGTATTTTAAAAAAGTTTTAACTCAAAGGAGAAATTTAAAATAAACACGAAAAGGTGAATGATTTCGAAGTTATCACACCATGGGAATAACTGAGGGAGGGACAAGCTGGGCATACCCACATTCTGCTCACTCCTGGATCCATAATAACAGGAAGCACTATCAAGAGCTATTATGGTACCGCACTGAGATGGCTGACAGGATTGAAGCACTAAAGGAGGCACCGAACAGATTTTTTTTTAAATAGAACATGTCAGGTTGGCAATGCTTGAGGGTGGGATAGCAGCTGGATAGCAATTATGTGGTGCAGTAGCATGACTCCTGGACTGGAAACAACCAACTGCTTTTGCAGTATAGCAACATTTTGTGGAAATGGCCTGAGTCTATCCATTGGCACCACAGTCTTCCTTTTTCCCCCTGCTGCCTTCTACTTTGCCAAGCATTGTTGCTTTTGTCAGTGAATCATGGCCAAAGTACAACAGTCTTAGTTCAGTCATCCTGGCTTTTAAGGAGAATTCAGGCTTGATTTACTCTAGGACCCATTTATTGCTCTGTTAGCAGTCCAAAATATCTGTAAAACTATTCTCCAGCATCACATTTCAAATAAGTTAATTTTCGTGCTGTCTAGCTTTCTTCACCGTTCAGCTTTCACAACCATACATGGAAATTGGAAAATGATGGCATGGACAATCTTAATTTTAGTAGTCAATGATATATCTTGACGCTTCAGGATACTGTCTAGCTTCATAGTTTTCCTTGCAAGTCCTAGCTTCTTCTGATTTTTTGACTGCAGCCTCCGTTGTGATTAATGATTAAGCCAAGATATAGAAAATCTTGAACTATTCAATGTCTTCATCGTTTACTTTAAAGTTATGCAAATCATCTGTGGTCATTATTTCTGTTATTAATGTTCAACAGTAAACCTGCCTTTGCACTTTCTGCCTTGACTTTCTTCAGTAATTGTTCGAAGTCTTTACTGTTTTCTGCAAGTAGTATGGTGTCACCTTAAACTGTTGATGTTCTTTCCTCCAATTTTTACACATCCTTCCTTTGAATCTAATCCTGCTTTATGTAGGACATGTTCAGCACAGAAGTTAAACAGAAAGAGTGATAAAATGCAGCCTTCCCTGATCCCCTTACCAATTGGAAACTTTTCTGTTTCTCCATATTCTGTCCCAACAATATCCTCTTGTCCTGTGTCCAGGTTATGCATCAGTACAACCAAATGTTGTGGCACACCCATTTCTCCAAGAGTGATCCATAATTTCTCATGAACTACACAGACAAGGGCTTTGATATAATATGTGGGTTATGTCTTTCTGTCTTATGGAATTCTGGGATGTGTACTTCAGTGAGACACTAAGAATTATCTCATAGACAACAATGATGCCTTACTGCATAGGCGTACGCTAGCGCCCCTTAACAGGGCATTCTAAGTACCTCACCAGACTTCACATCCCACAATTTCATAGAATGGAGTCATCCAGTTAAAGTGCTATCAAACTGCTGTAATTGTGCAGTGTGATTTCAACCAATTGGGATTGATTGATAGTTCTTTATACTTTTTGGCCTCAAAGAACTCCCTGTGCTTTGTACACAGCTGTATCTGAGATGCTCGATTTCTCATCCAAATTCTCTTGAGAATTTGGAGTCTAAATTACATGACACTTTATAAGTAGGTGCTGTGCCAGTATGCTAAGAGATGTAAAAATAACTTATATACCAAAAAAGATGTTCTTTGCATACCCGTAGTAGCTAACTATGATTAATTTATTAAATAATTCATGTTAACATTTGGATAAAAGATAATGTAACTGTTGTTAATGACACACATGTAAAAACCCCCTCCCAAAAAAAACAACAAGAAAGGGGCAAGAGATAAGAGAAACATCTGCTTACCAGCAGCCGTTCTGTTCAGCACTTGATTCTCCCCAAGGAATTAATAAAGGATATTTCTGTAAAATTTAGGTCAGTTAACATGACTTCTGTGTCAGCCTTGGAACCATCCACAGGGATTACTACAAGCTAACAGAAAACTAAGGCACTGAGCCAACTTCAGAGAAAAATGCTGAATAGTTTGATCATAAACTACCATAAAACACCGCAGTCACAGCAGTAGAAGGACCAGACTGTACTAACATAAAAGTTAAATAATAATAATAATAATAAAAAATAGTGATTCACCAGAGCTTGGAAGCAATGAGTTACACATAATACAGCTAACCACAATGAGTTACAAAACTGTATTGAAAATGTAACATAAACAAGTTGTAACAAAGCCACAGCACAATAAAGAGAGCTTTGGAAACAGCAACTACTGTATTTTCAGATTTTATTTTAGGATTGCTTTTAGATTGTTTTAAATGTTTTTAAAGAAAGTTTTAGTGTGTTTTTAATTTTTTTTAATCTTTCCACTTTTCCCCCCCTTCATTTATGCATCATCTCAGGAGCTCCTGTGCTTGTCCAAGACTCAAACCACTACACTGCACTGGCCCTAAACCTTGTGGACTGGATGACAATATAGATACCTTATTTTACATAAATAAATAACATATGTCGAAAGCAATTTTTAGAGGCATTTTGAAAGGACTTTTTTATGCTTCATGCCATTCTCATGCCATTTTTAAATGGAAAAGAAGGGAAGGTAAAAGAGTAGCAAGTGATAATAGTGACAGAAATCCTGTTGCAAGCCTACACCAGTGTAACTGCAAGAGGTTTTTATATGCTTTCCTTAAGAGATGTACAGTAAATCCTTAGGGAAAAAAAATCTCCATTTCCCACCACATGACAGCCTGGTTTAGCAGCCAATCTAGTATGGTATTTAGTAAGATCTCTTTCCCACACCCCAACCCAGAATAACTACTTGAACAGATTCCAGAATTACACAAAATAACTGCCAGAACACTGTCATTAGCCAAGTATACCGAGTTTCACATTCAACAAGCAATTAATAGGATCTCAGTTAGAGCGTAATTCTACTGCTTCATTTTCTTTTTGTACTATTCTATGAAGTAATGACAGCAAATTACTTTTCAAGCACTACAGCAAGTAAGGGGAACAGAATGACTTTTTTAAAAAACTAGATTTCCAAGCTTTGCATCCTGGTGCAGGGACTGGTGAGATACCTACTGCTGGAGGTATGGGACATAGCTTTCGTTGACAGAATGGATTTGTCTTTTTATCTTTGTATCTAACTCAGCATGAAGGAAAAATGTGATATAACTCTTACCATGAGTAAAGAGGTTCTGTAGGTCAGAAGTTTCTAAATATAGAAAGTGTAAAAGACTCCCGTGTTTCCCAAATCACTTTAAAAACAACAACAACTTTGTAGAATACATCAGAGAAGGACTATAGCTGACCGGAAGGACATTCCGTTCATGTACACAAGGCCTCAGGATTTGGTTCCCCTTCACACTACACAAATAGAAAGCTGTGATTCCATTTTTACTGCCATGGCAATATCCAATGGAATCCTGGGATTGGTAATTTAAGGATGGGTACTTAGAATGATCAGCCAGAGAGCTCTAATGACTCATCAAAATACAAACCCAAGGTTTCTACAGGATGCAGAATGGCAGTCAAAAAGGACTAATAGTACTATATTTGTATAGTGTGAAATTATCTTTATTTCCTTGCATCTCTAAATCAGGTAAAAAGTAAGCGAGTCAACTTGGTCTACCCTAGATAGAAGTGGGCTGGGTGATCAAATAGTCTGATTAGGAATACAGCAGGTTTCGACATTCCTAACTGTGGTGAGTTATTTGGTGATATGTCAGAAAGTGGAAGCTACATATTATCTGGGAAAGATTTTCCCCCCATTTTTGGCCTTTTTTTTTTTTTTACACAGTCTGTTTTACACAGTCAGTTTTTAACACAGTCACCTTCTATGTTTGCCCAGCAATGGGTATAATGTTGAGGAGCATAATATATTTATGTTTCCCATGCCAGCGTCATCCCCTTCATGGAAAGTAATTGTGCTGTACACTCTGCCTTCCATGTTTTCTCTTTTGAAAACATTTCTGGCATAGGGTTGGAAGCATCCACACAGAATGGAGGAACAACATAAGTGATACAATATTAAAAGAAAGCTTCAAAACATACATATTCAGGGGTAGCTGTGTTGGCTATGCAGCAAAATAAAACAAAAGCCAAAAACCGCAAAAGAGTGATACCTTTATTGGCCAACCAAACTTTCAAAGCTCCATTGGCTTCTTCATTGGGCAAAATATGGTTAAAAAAAAAATAGAGTCACAGGCCAACATTTTGTATCCGATATTATTTCTGTCGTAGTTCTGTTGGTGTTGTAGTTCAGTTGGTTCTTCCAAACCAACTAGACTACAGCATGAACAACATCTTATACAAAATATAGGCCTGTAAATCTAACACTGTCACTTTTCTTCTGAATGATTTTTAAAATATCTTTTATCTGATGAAGAAGCCGGTGGAGTTTCAAAAGTCTGCATGATGTCTTTTTTGTGTTTGAGGTGGCAGGTGGCTAATAGAGGTATCACTCTTTTGTAGATTTTGGATTTTGTTTTATTTTAAAAGCATACAGAATCATGCTAAGTCTATGTATCCATAGCTTCTCTCTCTCTCTCTGTGAAGTACTGATAGCTTCATTTGGAATTTTTGTTGCAGGCTTTGTTTAATATATATCTGAGATTTTCTAAAACTGAAAAAAGGGGTAGATGTTTTTTCATCTGCTTAACTGCCTACATACCTCCAAACCTGATATCATTTTATGTCTTATTCTACTTGAATATTTTAGTATAGGAAGTGGTATACAGTAGAAATATTGTTTTTGCGATGTGCCTTCAATTTGTTTCCAACTTATGGTGACCCTGAGGTGAGTCTATCATGGTTTTTTCTGGGGCTGAGAGTATGTGATACACCAAAGGCCAATCGGGGGGTTCCACAGCTTAGCAGTGGATCAAACTCTGGTCTCCAGGGTTGTGGCTCAATACTCAAACCACTACACCATGCTGGGTCTCAGAAGTTTTATTTATATATATATATAAAAATGTATACACACACATACATACATTTTTATCTCTCTCTCTCTCTCTCTCTCTCTCTCAAAAAAAAAAAAATCATTTTTGGAGTACTTCCTGAGACCACAACTGAACACTGCTTCTTGATAGATTTCTTGTCCTGTCGATCTAAGCCTGTGGCCATTTCTGCACTACATTTCTGCACTACACTGTTATAGTGCTATTATTCCACTTTCAACATCCAATGGAATCCTGGGGTTTGCAGTTTAGGAGGGGTGTTTAAAATTCTCAGCCAGAAAGCTCTTTGGCCTCAGTAAACTACAAACCCCAGAATTCCACAGGATGTTCAAAGTGGAATAATAGCACTATAACAGTTTAGTGCAGAAATGGCCTGAGTTTTGAATGTACCCTTGCTGTTTGCCTCACATAACATACTTTGTAAGGCAGACTTTATTCCAAAATAGCAGCATACCTATAATCCAGAGAAGAAGAAGGAATGGTGTTTGTATCATTATCAGGTTACTGATGGGGGTGAGTTAGGGGAACTGAAATTCTGTAGCAGTGTTTTACAGATGTGGGCAACGAAAATAGTTCAATAGAGTCTTTTAATTATGACTCATTTCACTCTGGTTTTTATCAACAACAAGCATGGAAAGAGATGAGAACTGTTTGCAAATGTGTCAGTGACATTTAGTTAGATACTATTGCAGCATCCTCCCTCCCTCTGTACACTTTCCCACGAACATGGATTCACTTAGACATACATTAGTCCATAAGAGAGGAAACTATTATTCATGACAGAAACACATCTGGGGGTGAAAAAAGGCAATAATGAATGGGTAGTATTTCCAAGCTTCATACCATAACATAAACCTGACTCAGCTTATAAGCCAAAAACATGATCAGTGAGAAGAACTAGGTTGATTTTGGACTCATCTCTTACCACCGTATATTGTTCTTTCAAACAGAATGAAACAATTAACAAATCTCACTGACCTACTTCTTCAAGCAACTTAAAACATAAGCTGGCAGCTCATGGAATACAGCAGCAACAGTTCTGTGTTCTCTTGGACACATCATGCTGATCTTTTCATCATGATATTCACAGCAGGGTGGAACAACTGCCTTTAGGGCAAATCTGGGAGGGAACAGAGGTGGCAGCCACCCAAACATTCCTCCTTGGTTTCCAAGCCATCCCTCTCTACTGAAGGTCAAAATTGTGTGTACCTTCTGCCCCATACTGAATCACTTTGGTATGACTGCTGCTCTCCTGGGAGGGTGGTAGGATGGAGAGAAAGTCCTCCCCTGAAGATCATAAGATTCAGGAAACCTAATATGGGGACATATCAGCATTCAGATAGTCTGCACCTAAGCCATACAGGGCTTTAGAAGTCAAAACTAGCACTTTAAATTGTACCCAGAAATGGACAAGTAGCTGGTGAAGTTGTTTCAGCAAGAAAGTTATATGCTCCCAACAGCAAGCCCCATTTGGCAGTCTAGCTGCAACATTTTGAACCTGCTGAAGTTTCTAAAAAGCTTCTAGAGGCAGCCTCCCATAGAGTGCATTACAGTAATCCAACCAGGATGTAGACAAGGTATGTGTTACTGTGGCCAGATCTGGCTTCTCAAGAAACAGGCACAGTTTTAACTGTACAAATACACTTCTAGCCACCACTGAAACCTGGGCATCCAGGTACAGGGATAAGTCCAAGAGTATGCTCAAATTATGAATGCCAGATTTCAGGGCGAATGTAACACCATCTCCAGCACAGGTTGATTTCATATTTCCTGACTGACATTCTGACTGACAGACTGCACGTCTGTCTTGTCTGGATTAAGTTTCAGTTTGTTTGCCCTCATCCAGTCCATTGCTCACACCAGACACTGGGTTTAGTACTGGGACAGCTTCCTTCGGGTTAGATGGAAAGGAAAGGTAGTGTTTGGTGTCATCCACATATTGGTGATACTGAACCCCAAATCTCCAGACAACTGCTCCAGACACCCTGGTTTCATGTATATGTTAAACAATTTGGGGAACAATACAGAGCCCTGAGGGACCCCACAGGTCAGTGGCCAGGGTGCTGAACAAGACTCTCCAAGCATCATCTTCTGGATTTGCCTTTCCATGAAGGAACAGAGCAGTGCAAAACAAGTCCCATCCAGGAGGGTTGGCCCAGATACCATGGTCAATAGTACTGAAAGCTACTAAGAGGTCCAGAAGAACCACCAGGGACATACTCCTTCTGTCCAATTCCCTGTGTAGATCATCCTCCAAAATGACTAGAGCTATCTCTGTTCCCTTGGCCACTCATCTGTTTAATTCAGGAACCCCTGGAGTTGAGAAGCTACAACATCCTTCAGAACCTTGCCCAAAAAAGGGGATATTGGAAACAGGCTGATAATTGTCTAATTGTCAATTAGATAATTGCCTAATTGTCTAATTATCTAATAAGGTAAGATTCAGGGAAGGGTTTTGTTTGTTTTGTTTAAGGCTGAAACAGAAGAGAAGAGAAGAGAAGAGAAAAGAGAAGAGAAGAGAAGAGAAGAGAAGAGAAGAGAAGAGAAGAGAAGAGAAGAGAAGAGAAGAGAAGAGAAGAGAAGAGAAGAGAAGAGAAGGCCTAATAAAAGGCAGTTGATTTCCCTGAGGCTACTTCAGCCTATAGACTACATTCAGGATAAAACCCACATTGCCAACAAGATTCTTCATAGGAAATTCAGACTCATCCAAACCAGACTGGAAACTCTGTCTCTGGATCCAAGAATTATCTACCCATAGTATTTCCATATTTCTGAGATTGAGCACAGATACAGCATCCTTTCAGAGTGCTATGCACATGTATAATTCACAGATTTTTTTTCTGTAAAAACCTGTAATCAGATATCTGATTCACCAACACCTTAGTGCCATGATTTTTAACACATGTATGTTATTTAAAAACCACAGTATACATTTATGTACTTTTTCAAACATAGATTTCTAAGCAAAAAATGTAATGTCCTGCTGCTACTAGAGATAACAGTATGCCTCTGAACATTAGTTGCTAGACAGAGAAGAAGCATGCTGTTGCAAATGTGGGCAATTGCGAAGGAAGCAGTAACTGTTTCTGCAGAGTGAAGCTTTCTGGAGCAGTGATGGTGCTCCCCCAGAGGGAGGAGCATTCACCTCTCACTTGTGCTCCATTGCTTGATACAAGCACTCACCCCGTCTAAATGGTGAAGCAGCTCTAGTGTTCTCATCTCAAAATGATCTACAAATTCAGTCATCCCTCCACATTCACTAGAGTTGGGGCACAGGACCCCCATGAAAGTGGAAAAATCGTGAATAACTCTAAGCCATATTTAACACACAAAAAAGTATGATCGCCATATTCAACCCACCACGGATTCCTTTGAGGCATCAGGGTTCCTTTACAAGGCAGAAGTGGGTGGGTGGTGGGACTTACTGCCACCTCCACTGCTACCCCACGCCATTTTTAATAGGGACTTACAAGCCTTGTTGGTAGTTTTTCAGTCTCACATGGCTTGCATTCCCTCTTAAAAATGGCATAAGGAGGTAGCAGAGGTGACAGCAAATAATCCGTGAATAATCAAATCTGCAAAAGTGAAACCCACAAATGTGGATGGCTGACTGTTCTTCCAAAATGAACATAAAACCTCAAAACAAAACAAAACAAAAACACAGTCTTCAGTGCTAGGATCATGTTCCACAATCATGGATTGAAAACATTTCTAATGAAAAATGTAAACAATAACAGCCTGAAATAGTACATATCAGATCTGCCTTTTCAGTTTTAACACTCATACTTTTTATTTTGCAACCTCCACAAAAACATTGGAAATGTCCAACAGTTCATCTCCTTATAGTTTTATCATGTGTGCAAAGTATGCAGGAGTAATGTAGCTTAGATGTGGGACTCGGTTTTGTTTATGATCTTTAAAATGTGTGAAGATGTTAGACTATCACTTTGTGAACATGAGTGTGCAATGCCTGGACTGATGAGGATCCAAATGACAGCTTTAAAAATCATTTCGCTTCTATTTGTGCTGGTTTTGAAAGAGAGCGGTTTTCTTTTGAAAACTTCAATTGTGTAATTGCATACTGAGAATGCCATTCGGTTAAGAAATAATTTTCTCACACAGTTATTCTTTTCTTTCAGACTCAGATCCTTTATTGCAGAGAAATGTAAATAAAAGCCAGCTGAGGCCATGGCATACAAAGAAATAAATCAGAGAAGTGGGGGGGATAACAGAAAAGTGTCAGATAACTACAAGTCAATCAACATGGAGTGGCCTGCTCATCTCAGGGGCTGCAGCTATGTGAGGAAGTCTTTTCTGACTAAGTATATCCTTCAACTGAGGTGCTACTTTCCAAGTTCAGCTTGTGTAGGTGGAACATTTTTCATCCATGCTGTAACACAGATTGCTGGAAAGCAGCATCCTGTCTGGCCATGGACAAACTAGGTCAGACCTTCCTTTCTCTAAGTGACAGCATCACCAAGAATGCTTGGATTTAGAAATGGACAAAATCAAATACATCTGATCATTTTTAATCTCAGTGTTTCTCTACTCCAGTGGATCTTAACTTTTTCTTTACCGAGGACCCCTTTTAAATATATTTTGTTGCCATGGACTTAACTCAGGATTTAAAAATCTAAAGTACCTCAACTATTTATTTAAAATTGCTCATCAAGAATCTGCAAATTGGGAGAGAATGGAGAAATAAATACATGAACACTTCCCTGAGAGAAGCTGGAGGGGGAGACAAACCTTATCTCCTTCTTTTTATCATCAGCTTAAGGCTGGAGTGGATTGAACAGCAATGTGCGGACACAGCCAGTCAGCCAGCATTTGACCTTCTCTCTCTCTTTCCCTCCCCTCTTTTCAAGTCTATTAGAAACACTCAACACCCTCCTTTTGCCTTCTTCACCGGGAGGAGAGTAGACCAAGACAGGCAAAGGAGGGAGGGAGAGAGAGAAAAAGGTTAAAGGGGGGGTGGGGTGGAGTGAAGGCAAAAAAAGAAAAGAAAAGAAAAAGAAAAATTGAAGCGACCCCTCTATAAAAGACCCTAAGTGTGCCTTCTCATTTCCATTCATAAGTGTGTGGCCTCTCATATGAATCAAATGACAGCTTATTTTTGCCGGCAGTGATCAGTCACTCTAGCTTCCATAGAATCATAGAATCATAGAATCATAGAATCATAGAAATGTAGAGTTGCAAGAGACCACACAGGCCATCCAGTCCAACCCCCTGCCATGCAGGAACACCCTCAAAGCACTCCCGACAGATGGCCATCCAGCCTCTGCTTAAAAACCTCCAAAGAAGGAGACTCCGCCACACTCCGAGGCAGCATATTCCACTGCCGGACAGCCCTGACTGTCAGGAAGTTCTTCCTGAGGTTCAGGTGGAATCTCCTTTCCTGCAGCTTGAATCCATTGCTCCTTGTTCTGGTCTCTGGAGCAGCAGAAAACAAGCCCTCTCCTTCCTCTACATGGCATCCCTTCAAATATTTAAACATGGCTATCATGTCCCCTCTTAACCTTCTCTTCTGCAGACTAAACATACCCAGCTCTCTAAGTCTATCCTCATAGGGCATGTCTTCCAGGCCTCTCACCATTTTGGTTGCCCTCCTCTGGACCTGCTCCAGCCTGACCATGTCCTTCTTGAATTGGGGTGCCCAGAACTGGACACAGTATTCAAGATGAGGTCTAACCGAAGCAGAGTAGAGTGGTACCAGTACCTCCCTCGATCTAGACACCATACTCCTATTGATGCAGCCGAGAATTACATTGGCTTTCTTGGCTGCTGCATCACACTGCTGACTCATGTTCAGCTTGTGGTCTATTAAAACTCCTAGATCCCTTTCACACGTACTGCTATCCAGCCACGTGTCCCCCATCCTATATTTCTGTATTCCATTTTTTCTACCTATGTGTAGGACCTTACACTTCTCTCTGTTGAATTTCATTTTGTTAGCTTTGGCCCAGCTCTCCAATCTATCCAGGTCATTTTGAATTTTGATCCTGTGCTCTGGCATATAAGCAACCCCTCTCAATTTGGTGTCATCTGCAAATTTGATGAGCATGCCCTCTATTCCTTCATCCAGGTCGTTGATGAAGATATTGAACAGCACTGGGCCCAGGACAGAACCCTGTGGCACCCCGCTAGTCACTTCTCTCCAGGATGAAAAGCAGCCATTCGTGATCACCCTTTGGGTTCCAGTGTCTTGCCAGGGGGTGGCACCTGCTGCAGCAGCACCCCCTCTTCTCATTTGGCCCCATTTTGAGTGGGATCCTTGACACAGCATTGTGGCCAGCTCTGAAAAAGGATATCACTCCCTAAACTACACATCCCAGGATTACACAGAGTGTTGCCATGGCATATGAAGTCGAATCATGGTGTTGTAACTGTGATGTATGAAAGGGCCCCAGGTTTTTAGGGGAGCAGTGATTCTGATGGAAGTACTGAAGTTTGGTAGAAATATACCATTGGATTCTCGGTGTACTTTGTAATATTTAGGAAAATGTAAACACTCACTGTCTCACCTCTAGGATCACTTTGCAAGCCACATACCTTCTTCTCATTACTAAGGGATTGGATTGACTTCATCTTCTAGGTGTAGTATTATTTCCATTTTGTGTATCATCATGTTATGTGATTTCAAAGCAAAAGGTGATGTGTGTGTATGTGTGTGTATGTGGGAGGGAATTGTTCTATATGACCAAAAATTTGAAACATGTTCTGAACATTTTTTTAAAGGTCAAAATATAGCTGAGAGATGTTAGTATGTGAAATGGTGGTAAATGCTGCTGCCACATGCATTCCCAGGAATATGTGCTAGAGACAAAATCTCTACTCAAGATTTGATCTCCGTTGTATCTAGCTGAAAATGTAGTTGCTCTTAAAATCCGGTGAAATAAGAATAGAAACTGGGATCATCTATAAAACTGTATAGAAGGACATTTCAAACATATAAAAAAAAGTTACACAGCATATTAACTATGGAATTTGGCTATGGGCCAGCAACACAGACAACTTTAAAAGTGGAACAGACAAATTAATGGAGGATAAGACTATCATACAAACTGGCTGTGTGCTACCGTTCAGTAACAGAGGTGCCAAAACTTTTCAAGTTCCTGGTGAAGAAAAGTGGGAGATGGCTGTTATGTTCAAATGCTCATGTCCTACTTGTGGCTTCCCATAGCTATCTCTAGGCTACCCTGGGAAACAGAATGCTGGAAACAATCTAGCACTATTCTTCTAATGATCTAGAAACCCAGAGAAGAAAGCTGAACCCTGACAAATAATGACATTCACAACAGACAGTAGCACAGTTTTAATGAGTTGACCACAAAAGGCAAACAAGGAAAAATATATATACAGTGAAGTTCCAGAGACAGGTATTAGGACATAGGGATCACCCTTGGTTAATAAGAATGGTCAAAGTTCATGTCCTGTTATGAAACTCTGGGCTTAATTTCACAGAAGCTGACTCTTCCATTCCAAACCCAAAGACCTGACAATGTGGTGAGATTTCTTTCACTTAGGCCCTTTTCGCAAAGTATTTGCCATGCGAAAGGGCGCCTGGAGCGTCACATGATTGTGAGGAGCGATCTGCATGACACACTCACAAACGTGTGACACTCCAGAGTAGGGCAGGTACCACTCATGCACTTTTTCATTTTCAGCTTTCAGCCAAAAATGGTGCGCGATCGTGCATTGCTCCAGGGCCCCATGCGCACTTGCCATGCACGGTGGTTGTGCTTCCTGCCCCAGTGCAGCCTGGGAAACTCCAAGGCTGCGCTGTGGAAGGAAGAGGTGGGGCTCTTGCACTGCCTGCTTGGGAGCAGGCAGCTTGTGCAGAGCTGAAGCAGTGGGGACACGAGAGCCTCTCGCTGGAGGCTGCACCCCAGCACCAAAAAAAGGTAAGCTGCAGAAAGGGCCTTAATGATTTGTTCCTTTTCCCTGAAACTGATACAGATTGAAGTGTATGTAATAATAGAACCAATATGGTATAGACCAAGTTTCGAATCCCTGCTTGGAAACCCAATGAATGACCTTGGGCAAGCCACGCTATCTGAGCATCAGAAGAAGGCAATGGCAATCCCCCTCTAAATAAATCTTGCCAAGAAAACTCTTGCCAAGGGGTGACCTTAGGGTTGCCGTACGTCAGACATGACTTTGAAAGCACACAACAACAACCAATAGATACCATGAAAACTGTTAGTGGTGAGAAATCCACTGTTTTGAAAACAGAAAATAACTCATTTTATTGGTGGAATGAATATATTCAGCAAATGTCTGAGAACAACCCTAAAGTAGCACTTTGTAAATTTGTCTTGTACTCTTTTCATTTTAAGACAATACTTACAGCCAAATGTAGTGGAATCACTTACAGATGGACAGTTAAAGATTTAAACTTTCTACCATTCTTTTGGAAAAAGAAAAAGATCCTGTGATACAAGATTCCTGTTAAAGCAATACTAAACACAAGAAGTGAATTCAAAGAAAGGTCCCATTTAAAATGCTATAGAACCAATTCATACTTCCTCAGCCTTACTGTTTACCAGAGTATAAAGAACATGTGGCTTGGCAAGGACCTACACTTTGGACCGGGGTGTGTGTGTCACAGAACTAGTCTGGGTTTTACTTCTGCTCTCCTTTTCCTGCAGCTACTCCAAGCTGAACAAGAATTCTGTCAGTGGCAGAACAGGCAGAGCTCCTGTTCATCTCAGACCACCTGAGGTAGAACCAGTGGCAATATCTCAAGTGTATTTGCCACTCCTGCAATAGTAGATGGCAGTGACCCTATGACTTGGCTCATATATGGCATAGACTTTTAGGCTGACCACATGGAGAACTATGAGTCTTTGGGCTTGCTTGCACAATTTTTCCTATCATGTGCTCAGTGAGGAACAGGTCATATATTGAGATATAAGTCTTTACACGAGAATATGTCTGGGTGTGTAGGCTCTCCCTCCTCTTCTAGAATTGTATTATTCCATAATCTTACATTACACACTCATACACACACACATCTCAGGAAAGCCACCATGATATAGTGGTTTGAGCACTGGACTATGGTTCTGGAGACCCAGGTTTAATTTCCCACTCAGTCTTGGAAATTGCCAAGAAAACCTCATAATAGGTTCACCTTCAGGTTGTCATAATGACTTCAAGGCACACAACAGCAATAGATAGATAGATAGATAGATAGATAGATAGATAGATAGATAGATAGATAGATAGAATAAACTCCATGTGATTCTTTCAGTCTGTCCTAGAACTTCAGGGGAATATATTCCCCACTTGATCTTACCTGCCTCAGATTATTAAGAGAGATTATCAAGTTACTGAATAGCCAATGAGGGAAAACCTTACTACTTGATAAAGCTCTGTAAAGCTTGTCCAAAGAAAAAGTCAAACCACATTTTAATCAATACAGATACTCATAATAAATGTAGAAACCTTACCACCTGTACTTGTGGCACAGTCATTTGAGTCTTTGGCCCTTTCCGCACCTTATCTTCTTCCGGCGCTGGGGTGCAGGGATCTCGTGAGCAGCCTCCGGTGAGAGGCTCTTGCATCCAGGGTCCTTCGGCTCCACATGAGCTGCCTGCTCACACAAGAGCTCTACCTCTTCCTTCTGCAGCACAGCCTGGGAGTTTCCCAGGCTGCGCTGGGGCAGGAAGTGCGACTGGTGCAGCTCCGGAGGCTTCGCAAGCCAGTTAAGTGTGCGTGGGGCCTGGGAGCAATGCACGATCGTGCAACATTTTTGGCTTCTAGCCAAAGATGAAAAGGTGCGTGATTGGTACCTGCCCTACCCTGGAGCATTGCACAATTGTGAGTGCGTCGTGCAGATCGCTCCTCACAATCGCGCGATGCTCCAGGCACCCTTTCGCATGGAAAATGCCATGCAAAAAGGGCCTTTGACTCAGGGTCAAATTACTGCTCAATCATGAAACCCACTGGATTGTTTTGGACAAGTTATACTCTCTCATCCTTAAAGAATGGTGATGACACACCTCACCAGAATAATTCTTACAAGAAAAGCTTATGACAGGATTGCACAAGTTGGAGTTGAAGGCACATAGCCACAGCAAAAGCAGCAATAGATTGATTCTTGCCCAGAGGTGAAATGACAAAAAAACAAAACAACCTTTGGCACTTTCAGTTAAATGGCATTACTCTAGTCTTATGGTAACAATGTAATATAGGCCACTGTGTTTAGATACGGAGCAGAATAAAGACATTACCAAGTTCATTTTGTAACTGCTACCAAGTTAGTTCTATGTATGACTAATAAGTTCTTAAGAAAACTCCCAGCAAACAAGACATAAAAGGTTATTTACTTAAGTGACTTTATGGGTTAGTATGAATCCATATGAACCTCAAATGTTTTCTTTTCAGATATTTTTGAGACTGAATGTGTTATGAATTATTTTCTGATTTCTAATCAGAAGCAGACACACGGGATAAATAATACATTGGATGGCATACAAAAGGAAAATGTATAAGCTATTAACTTAAAGTGTCCAAAATGAAAAACACATCTATGTGGTATTTGTCTTAAATAAAAACCTGATTAAATGCAAGAAGCACCAAGCAGGCAACACATATGGATATATGCAGGCAATCCATTTGCTTACAAATCCAATGAAAAGTGTCAAAAATATTTCCCTCAAGGAACCCAGGTTGAATGCTTACATTGTGTATTTGATAAAAACAGTTTAGGCATTGATTCTGTTTTATTTTTTTTCTGGATAAACTGATAAATGGATAATTTGCATATGAATGTGGAGAATGAAAACAATATTTGGCCTTAATGCACACCATGCCTTGAACTCTCTAATCAGACCCAAGAAAAATGTTTTGTTTTCTTAGTTTACTAAATGTGATTCAGAAACTGTTATTTACATTTAGGCAAACTGAAGATTCTTGGAATCTAATATTAAACAGATCTTTGTAAACTATAAATGTGGATCTTCACTTGGAAATATCTAATGCTTATCCTATGTCATGCCTTTTCAAGATGACCTTCTCTCAGTTCCCCAGTTGACATTTTTGTTCCTCTTTCTCATTGTAAGAGTAAAAGCCACTATTTCTTTTCATAAATAGCCAATTTTTATTATGCTCAGGAGCAAGACATGTATGTGGACTTTTTCTGTTTCTGTAAAAATCAGTAGATTTTGTAGCCAAGCAAAGACTACAAGGCCAATATTTTTTACTCATTCACATTCATGACGATAAAGGCTATTATGGGTATATTGCAAATTTTAACATTTTTCTAAGTGTCTGTGATCCTTTACTGTTCCAGATGTTTTGTACTTCACCCCTAGAAGCCCCACTAAGCATGGTCATAATCCTTTATCATTGGTCACATTAGCCACGCTTTCTGGGAGATGAAGTCTAACCCTTCTGAAGGGCCTAAAGTGATTCTTCCCTAGAATAGACCAACATCAGGGCAGAGACTGCCAAGAGTGAAGGTACCACAAGGTGCATGTACCTAAGAAAGAGAGAAAGGCAGAGAGGGAAAGAGGAAGAAACTGAAAATCAGAACAATCTCAGTTCTTCCTTTCTCATGTGATTGATGACAGGAACTGATGAAGGGGAGAGTGGGGCCTTGCATGCTGATGCTGTCATCCCTTCATTATTAATGCAAATCTCTATAAATAGAACCTACACAAACAGACCTCAGTCTTGGGCTGCTGAAATTGATGGACTTAGCTGAAATGGACAAATCAGCATCCTTGCTCAGAGAAAAATCACTGGTGACATTTTTGCAAGACAGGGGAACATTTAATCAACTTTTTGCAAGGAAAAAAGAATAACATGTTAACTTTAGGTTTTGAAAATTAGTAGATTTGATAAAGCAGCAGAAGTATATGAATTATAATCAGAGAAATTACTTTATATAGTTATGTATGATCATTGCTAGGAAAGCTGGAAGTCAAATATATATTTCCTTCGTTGCGTTCTTTAAAATTCTTGGTTTTTTCTTTACTATTTTTCTTCTTTTCTGTTCTTCCTTATTTGTATATCTTTTGACTTTTATTGTATTGGAAAATGTTTAATAAAATATACAGATGGGCAAACAGCTTCAGTCTTGATGCTGCAGCCAGCATGGTCAGAGCTGTACATTATGGTAGCAGGAGTCCACATGCCTACAGCAGGGCCTTTTCCCCTTAACACATCAACTGGGGTGCAGTGCAGCAGATAAGACTGCAGTGTATAGTCTCATTCCCTCCTTCACATGATGCTCAATTGTGGAAGTGAAATAACTGGAAGATTGAGAGAGAGAGTATATTGATGGATTGTTATTTGAGCAATGGGGGAACTGTACTTCCTCATTAGATGGTGAGATCCTTTCCCTGCCTGACCATTGACTTCTCCAAAAAGAGAAAGGAGAGAAAGGAAGTAGAAGGAGGAGAGAGAAGGAGATCTAGGCATTTTTAACTAAGTTAGCTGGACCTGAGAATGTGCTTACCTGCAGTTCCTTCTTCTATTCTGTGAAGCTTGGATCACAGAAAAGAAACAAGTAAGGAAAACTGGGAATGTAGCCTGCTGGAAAGAGGGAGTACAGATGTAGACTACCAGATGTAGGCTGCCTCGTCTTCTTCTATGAGTACCTTTTTTGTAAATTTGTAAATAAAGCAAATCCTTTTTTGAACAATCTCTTCAGCTCTCTCTCATCCAAAGGAATCAACCTCTGCTTTTCATTTTGCTTCTGGAACTTCTTGCCAAATCAGGAACTGCATGACAGTACATTGGCCATTGTTGGGGGCAAACGGTGTGAAGACTATAGTTTTTATAGCTCTTCTTTAAGATTTAAGTATCTGGTCCAGGATTTCTCTGAAGGTACACATTGCAGCCACCTTGGTCTAAGTTTAAAAATGGTACCTCACATTCATCATCTTAATTAAGTATCATGGCAGAAGAAAACTATATATAACTAAAATCAACTAACATTTGTTCAAGGAGAATGGTACAAAAAGTACTTATCTACTTTTTCTTTATCTGAAAAATGGCAGAACTTGGAAAAGTTACTTTTTTCAAGTAAGATTTCCAGAGTTCCACAGTCAGAAGGGTCACATTTTGAAAACGGGTAGTACCTGAAAGAACAAGAGTTGTTCAGATGAGTTTTAGACTGCTGCAATCACTGGCCATTTCTGCACTACACAGTTATAGTGCCATTATTCCACTTTCAACATCCTATGGAATCCTGGGGTTTAGGGAGGGGCCTTTGGAATTCTGAGCCAGAGAGCTCTTGGGCCTCAGTAAACTACAAACCTCAGAATTCCACAGGATGTTAAAAGTGGAATAATAGCACTATAACAGTGTAGTGCCGAAATGGACGCTGTATATGCTCTTCAAACTCTGACCTGTGATAGTTAGAACAAAGAGAATGGATTTTATTTATGAGGAATTTGGAAAGATAAGCTGCCAGTTTTCCATCCTTCTACTCCTAGGCCAGTCAGTCAGACATAACTATTTGTCTTAGATGAAGCACATGCATGATATTTTACTAGGCCCAAAGAAATACAATTACAATCAGTTTGGATATTCTTGAGAAGATGGCTGCAGGTCCTAAGTTGTAGTGCTTTCTCCATCTTTCTTGTCAAAGTCATCTAATTCATGTATCAGTTCTCACTCCAGCCTGGCCCCATCTATTTGGTTTAGCAACTGCATTGCCACTGGTTGTCTTGAAGAAAGGTATATGTGGGTTCTTTCATTCTTAAGAACAGCAAACTGAGGTGTCCACACCATAAATGAAGTCATCTCAATTGGGAAATAAAGGTTTATGCTCTGTGCACTCTCTAAACCATTATGTCAATGCAATGTGGGAAGAAATATCTCCTTCGATTTTTTTTAATTACTTGAAAGAACTAAATTTTATCAAGAAAATAATTCTCCTAGATTGCTTTGCAGACTTTTCTTCTATTATTGGTGAATTAAGAAAGAAGAATCAGAATAATAGAGAATACTAATTTTGGATAGGGCACCACACAGATCTGGAAATTTCTGCCTTTAGCAAATCAGGACTCTGACCCTACTTCAGCAACAATATGCATTCAAGGGTTTACATGCTTTGGATCATTCATAATGAGAAAGCTCTACAAATTTAACAATTAAAACACCTGGGAATATATATTTTTGATTAATCTAAGCAACTCTCTCAGTGGATTGGTTTTATAGGGTTATAAGAATACTTTTGTTTAAAAATTTTTTTTTTTTTTAAACTTAGATTTTTCTTCTTTCATCAAGTATATTTTCCTGCTTTTTTCCAATAAAATCCTCATGTCTCCAAGACTGTGAAGGACATGTACCATTTGTCAAAGTTGCACTTGTTTGTCAGATGTTGAGAGGCTGAGAGTCTCTACTTGACAGTCCTGAACATTTGGGACTTCTCAGAGCCAGGAACACACTGAGACCAAGTGAACTCATATCAAAAATAAATACCAATATTGGGATGCGGCTCAGAATGAGGGACATCTGAGATAGTTTTCATTAAGCATGGCCTGACTGAGAGCTTTGAATAAACTAAAAGTTCTGTGGCAACTTCTGGCAAACCTATGAATGTAAGATCTCCCAGAGATCCTGTCATTAACAGCTTTGTTCAAGTCTTGCAAGCACAGGGATATTGTTTCTGTGATTGGATCAATCCATCTATAGTGAGGTTTTCCTCTTTTTCTAGTGCTTTCTAATTTACCAAGCATTATTGTCCAGTCCAATAGGTCATGTCATCACACCATGTGTCCAAAGTATGACAACTTTGATTTAGTCACTTTGGCTTCTAGTGAGGGGTCAGGCTTGGTTTGTTCCAGGGCCCATTTACCTTTTGGCAGTCCATGGTATGCATAGAATTCCTTTCCACCACAGATTTCAAATTAGTTGATTTTAATTCCCATCAGCGTTCCTCAGTATCCAGCTTTCACAGCCACACACAGAAAATGGAAATACTATGGCATTGATGAGTCCGAGGCCATTTCCCTCCAACACAGTTATAGCACTATTATTCCACTTTCAACATCCTGTGGAATTCTGGAGTTTGTAGTTTACTGAGGCCAAAGAATTCTCTGGCTGAGAATTTTCAATTCCCTTCCCTAAACTGCAAACCCCAGGATTCTATAGTATGTTGAAAGTGGAATAATAACACTATAAGAGAACTACAACAGTATGTTGAGGAAATGGCCTTACTTGGATTTTTAATGATATATCTTTACACTTGAGAATCTTACTGAGTTTCTTCATAGCTCCCCTTCCAAGTTTGAGTCTTTTTCTGGTTTCTTGACAATAGTCATTTTGATATGTGACCCATCAGTTTTACAAAGGACTTGCTTCTAGTGGAAATTAAAATTGGGGCTGAGGATAGGAAAACTATAGCTACCTATGCAGAATTTGGAAAAAATGTCTTTTTTTTTTCTTTTTTCTTTTTGGCCACATTGGCTGGGGGGAATTATGAGATCTGTAGCTGAAAAAGTGGAATTTCTGAGTTCTGTCTTTTGTGGGGACTTGCTTTCCTTGGCTATTGGGGCTGTCGTGAAGTGTTTGCACTTTAAAATTTAAAGCTATTCAACTGAAGCTGAATAATGGATATATCTGGAAGGAGGCAGACTGTTTTTAAACTAGGTTTTCAAAGAGAAAAAATAATTTGAGATAATTTATTCTGAAGAAGCAGATATATAGTTCCTATCAGACAGTACTGGTGTAATATATCTGGTGGTTATGTTTCCATTGGCTGAAATTTCGAGACAGTTTTTAAGGACAGCTGCAGAGTGAATGTGTGGCAACAGTCAATACTGGAGATTACTATAACTCGATTGACTGAAGTAGGGGCCAACATTTCCAGGAATGTAGAAATCAGCAGAATTATCCTGTTTCTGTAAAATGCCAAGAGTTCTGGAGAAAGGATGGCAACAGGGTCTGTTTCTTGGACAAGTAACTTGCAGTGAAACAGCTTTAATATACAAAGCAACAGCAAGTGTGAAATTAGGTCTTGATTTTCTCAGTATTGAAAGGACCCAGCCTGTCTTTTTAATTGTTTTCAAGTTTAAATGAAATCCTATTCAAGACCACTAACAGAAAATCTTTCTCCTACGTGCATTTTAAAAGGAATACAGGTAATTTTGGATCACACTGGAGAAATAGTCTCCTGACATTGACTGCCAAATGAATACCTGGAATGAACAGACAGAAGTGTAAAGAAAGAAGAGAAATAAACCAATGCTGGCTTCTCATTGGAGACGTTTTGGCTGAACTTGCACAGATTTCTTCTCCATTTTTTAGCACTATGGCTAGAATATTATCTAATTATTTAGTTAGACTATTCTATTCACTGGAATGTTATCTATCTTATATTATTCTTAGTTGTCAAATGAGGAAAACATACATACACTTTTCAAGGCAATGTTCTGCAATTCTTCCCCTTTGCCTTGAAAAATGGAGAAGAGAATCCAAGTTCTGAGATTCAGGGCCAGGTCTGGAATCTGGCAACCCAGCGTTAGGACACTGAACTCTTGTGGCTTATGTTATTTGAAGTATACTGGCTGTCAAAAAAGTGGCATCCTGGGTTCTCCATGCTCCTCTTTACACCATCAACTTGAGGGAAAAATAAGGGCCATTTGGGCCAAATCACACAACTGGAACTGATATTCCATAACTTCTAGTCACACCAAGAATATTGTTAAAGCCCAGCAGTGGTAGATTTCAATCAGTAGTCCATACCGTAACAGATAAAGTCCAGCAGCCACTTTCAGCACTCAGTTTTGGGTGGTATGACAGGACAACACATTTTCATTTATTTATTTTGCTCTTATATCAGTGGATCATAACCTTTTTGGGGGCTCATGGACTCTTTGAGAGTATAATGAAAACATGGACCACTTTCCTCTTACCACATGAAGACAATGACAATTGTGCATTATATGACCACATACAGTGGCATCCCATGACAACTAGTACTTGTTTAGAATAAAGCAGTGTCTTAATAATAATAACAACATAATTGGACATTTATAAAAAGACTTTTCCCACCAGTAAAATTTTCAGAGTACCAGGAAATAAACAACAAAAACAATAACCACCACTGTCATTGTTTTCACCCAGTCCATTGACTCATGAAGCCATCTGTAGACAACATATTAACAGTCCCTTTATTACAGTATTTTAACTGCTGGAAACAAAGGGCTCATGGGACTTTTCTGCCTCACGTGCCAGAACAATCTGTATGACTTTGGAACCTATGCACTTTGATTTGGATGAGCTGGGAGGGGGACTGTCATTTGCTACTCTGACTTAGGCTCGAAAATATCTTTGTATGGCTCTGCTGGTCATGTCTATCTCCTTGGTATTAATCACAAACATATGAAGACATGAAGCAGTTTATCCCAAGTTAAGCTATTACCTGGCAGTGAGGGATGGTGCTGAGTGCACAATGCAGCAAGTATTCATTAAGAATACACTCGAATGGATAAACCACAGCACTTATTCAACTGTTGAGGAAATATTATGTCGTTTCTTGACAAGGTGAATCCACAGTGTCTTTCCTTTTCTTGAGTGGTTCCTTTATCCCTTTACTATTTGCTGAATGAAACCATCTATCAGTGCTGTTGCCAAAATGAATCCCAGTGCTGAACACTGATTTATACCAGAACCCCAAAGCTCAAGCAGTGTTGTGCTTTTTATCCAGCATTTTGTCATATCCTGTTTTGCATAGCTCATATAAGTGTATTTTCCATAGAGGGAGGGTATGGCTGATTTTTGATCATCACATAACCAAACTAACCGAAGAAAAACAGACCAAATTTCTTTTCTCACCATGTTTGATTCATTAGGCATTTCTGTACACAAGTAAATGAAAACCTGAAGGACTTCAGAACAAAACTTTGTATATTTGCATTTTACAAAAGTGTGGAATTGAATCCGTATCAAAATTTCATACCCCAGTCTGATTCTGTATGGGGATAAAAAAAAGAGTGAGATTGAAAGAGTGTGGGAGTTTTTATACTTAAAGTTTCAAAGTTAGAGTGAGATGTGTGGTTTCAAACAAAAGATAAACTATTAGAATCATAAAACCATAAAATCATAGATCTGGAAGAGACCACAAAGGCCACTGAGTCCTTACCACGCAGAAATACACAATCAAAGCACTCCTGATAGATGACTATTCAGGTTCTGTTTAAAAACTTCTCAATAAGAAAACTCCACCACACTCTGAGGCAGTATTCCACTGTCAAACAGCACTTACCACCAGGAAGTTTGTCCTAATGTTTCTTTTCCTGCAGATTGAACCCATTGCTTCATGTCCTAATCTTTGGAGCAGCAGAAAATAAGCTTGCTCCAAATGACATCCCTTCAGACATTTAAGCATGGCTATCATGGCACTTTTCTTCTCCAGACTAAATATACCCAGCTCCCTCAGTATCTCCTCATAAGGCATTGTATTGAATATTATACTCCTAGAATTGCATTGGCCTTTTTAAGCTGCCACACCACACTGTTGTTCAGTTTGTGGTCTGCTAAGATTCCTCAATCTCTTTCATTTGTACTGTGGTCAAGCCAGGTGTCCATATGCATTTCATTTTTTCTGCTCAAGTGTTGTATCTAGGGATGGGCCAACTGAATCCTTGAATCCTCAGCAAGGATTTGAGATTTGTGAATCCAAAGCCCTGTGCAAAAATAGGTGAACTGAATCTTTCAAATCTACCAACCAAAAAATAGCGTTTTTTTTTAAAAAGTTCTGTTTAAAAAAAGTTTTAAAAAGTTTTTTTTTTAAAAAAAAAAGTTGTTTTTTAAACCCTTTTTTAAAAAAGGAATTGAAAGATTTGAGATTCCTCAGGTTTGTGGATTCCTGGAACCTTCCAGGGATTCAGATCCAGATTTAGATTCGGAAAATTCTGGATTTGTCCTATCCCTAGTTGTAGCTTATATTCCCCCCTGTTGAAATATCTTTTGTTAGTTTTGGCCACCTATCCAATCTGTTAAGGTCATTTTGAATTATGAATTATGAAACTGTCCTCTGGGGTAATAGCTACCTCTACAAATCTGGTGTCATCTGAAAAATTGATAACTATGCCCTCTATTCCATCACTCAAGCCATTTATAAAGATGTTGAACACTGGGCCCAGGACAGAATCCTGTGGCACCCACTAGTCATTTCTCTTTAGGATGAAGATGAGCCACTGGTGACCATCCTTTGGGTTCGACAGCTCAACCGATTGCAAATTCACCTAACAGTAGCATTGTATAGCCCACATTTTACTATCTTGTTTGCAAAAATATCATGGAGAACCTTGTCAAAAGCCTTACTGAAATTAAGATATCCTACAACCACAGCATTCATCTACCAAACTAGTAATTCTATTAAAAAAGAAAGATAAGATTAGTCTGACATGGCCTGCTTTTGAGAAACTCATATTGACTTTTAGTGATTACAGCATTTCTTTTCAAAGTGCTTGCAGACTGTCTGGATAATGATCTGCTCTGGAATCTTTCCTGGTATTGATGTCAGGCTGATTGGGTGGTAATGGTTTGGGTCCCCCCCCCCTTTTTGAAGATGGAGACAAAATTTGCCCTCCGCCAGACTGCTGGGACTTCTTCTATTCTCCAGAAATTCCCAAAGATTATTGCCCTTGGTTCTGAGATTACTTCTGCCAGTTCCTTTAATACCCTTGTAGTCTATCTGGCTCTGAAGACCTAAATTCTTTTAGAGTAGTCAGGTATTCCTGTACTACCCCTCTGCCTAGACTGTGCTGCATTTCCCCTGCCACATTATCTGCTCCACTTTCCCTGGATTGACTGTTGTTTTCCTTTTGGGAAAAGACTGAAGACTGAGAACTAAGGAAAAGAAGGTGTTTAGTAGTTCTGCCATTTCTCTGTCCCCTTTTAGCATTTCACCTTTTTTCCCATACAATGGCTGTACTATTTCCTTGTTCTTCCTTTAACTACAAATGTAAACACACACAAAAATAACCCTTTTTATTGTTTTTAACCATCATTAACAACCCTAAGGTCATTCTACACTTTAGCCTTTTCGACTTTCTCCCAACACGTGCTGGCTATTCGTTTGAATTCCTCTTCATCAATTTCCCCCCTTTTTCTTTTCTTGCACATGTCACATTTAAGTCTTAGCCCAGGTGAAAGTTTTTTAGACATCCGCTTCACATTCTTTAGACACCTCCTATTTTTCCTCTTCATTGGAACTGTTTGAAACTGTGCTTCACTATCTCACTTTTAATAAACTCCCATATACAAGAAACTCCCTTCTCTTTTAGTGTTCCTGACCATGAGATTACACCCAGCATTTCTCTAAGTTTACTGAAATCAGCTTTCTTAAAGTCTAGAATGTGTGTCTGACTATGCTTGGCTTCCTCTTTCTGTTCTATGGCAAACTCCAGCAGAATATGGCCACTTCCACCTAAGGATCCCACCACTTCCATACTATTTACCAGGCCATCAATGTTGATTAGGATCAAATCTAAAATAGGTGATTCCCGTGATGCCTTTTCTACCTTCTGGGCAATGAAATGGTTTTCAAGACAAGTGAGAAATTTGTTGCAGCTTATGTTCTTGGCAGAGTTTGACTTTCAACCAATATCAAGATAGTTGAAATCTCTCCTTACATCTATCTTTTCTAAATGTTTCACCATCTGTTCCAGGAAGCACCTCCAAGTCCCTAGTCGAGCATGGAGGTCTATAGCAGACCTGCACAATGGCATCATTGTTGTTTCCCTCCACTTAATTTTTAACCAGATGTGTTCAACCTGGCTTCCAAGATTTAAGTCATGGATCTCTTCAAAGGTATAAGCATCCTTGACATATAAGACTCCTCCTCCTTCTCCTTTCCTGTTTGGTCTATTTCTCTGAAATTGGTTATACCCCTCTATTACTACATTCCAATCATAAGATTCATTCCTCCAGGTTTCAGTGATGCCTATTAAATTATATTTGTTTTTCTGCGTTAAGTTCAAGTTCATCTTGATTATTTCACATGCTCTGCACATTCGCGTACATCTAAGACCATGGGTCATTCTATCTAGCTGCTTCTTCAAAGTTTTTTAACCTCCCATTGCTGGGTTCTTGTACTATCTGCCCAGTTCTCTTCCTGTAATATTTCTACTATGACCTCCAGCACTTGATAAACTCCTGCCCTCAAGAATGCTGTCCCTCTCCCCGACATATTTCAGTTAAAAGCCTTCCTGGTCAGACTTGAAAAACTCCTAGCAAAACATTCCTGTCTACAGCCATGAGGTGCAACTCATCACTTGCCAAAAGTACATCTTCAATGAAACCACAGACTATGGTCCAAGAAGACAAATAATTTACAGCAGCACCATCTGCTGAATCGGTTGTTCACCTCCACCATTCTTTTCTCCTTTCCTAGGCCATGTCCTTCAACTGGGAGGAGAGACAAAATGACATCCTGTGCATCTACATCCTCCAGCTTCCTACCCAGGGCCTCGTAACCCCTTGTGGTATCCTGAAGGCTATGACTTGCAGTGTTACTGGTTCCCACATGGACTAAAAGGAAGGGGTAATGGTCAGTTGGTTTGATGAGTCTCATCAGCCTTTCTGTTACATCATGGATTTTTGCCCCAGGGAGACAGCATACCTTTCAAGACATCCTGTCAGCCACTGCCTCTGTTACTCTCAGTAAGGAGTCCTCTACGACCAACATACGTCTCCTTTGGGCACAGGCAGGGGCTGAATTTTCCAAAGTCATCAGCATGTTCTCTGGATACTGTTATTCTTGTTGCCATTCTTCGTCATCACTGATAAGTGAGAGAACTTTGTATTGGTTCTGTAGCTCCAGACTCACGGAATGATCCCTTGTCTTTCTATTTCTATGTGTCTCATTCCTCCAAATGTCTACTTCCCATGTTTCAGAACTGACCTCCGCCTCAGAGATATCTGTGTGGTCCTCATCAAAGACAGTCTGCTTTATTTGTCCAAGAAACTTTCATGCTTCCTAATATACTGAAGAGTATTTTTTTTTAAAAAAAAATGCAGCAGCAATTTATAAGAGCCTGACAGTTTGTTGATGTTGTCATCCAAAGAAACTTTGTGCAGAATAAGTATTTTTAATCAAAAGTTTGCCATTTTCCTTTGGTGAGGGAAATATTACTGTTCTCCTTTGCAAGTTCTTATCATGCTTTGGTTTGTTCTTCTGAGATAATGTTTTGAAAACAGCAGTAGTCTGGGAAATAGATTTACTCTGTCCAGTTTTGCTCTAGTTCTCTTCCTTGAGGAAAGTAATTACTAGAAGCTACCCTTAGTGTGTCATTTAGTTTGTCATTAAGTCTTGCTTTTCTCTTTCTGTTAATGTGCCTCCTCCCACTTTTTTAGTCTACTATTAAGCCAAATTTCTACCACATTCCCACATTTTAACACATTTTTATGATTTAGTACCTTTTAAGCAGGAATAGAAGTAGCAAAACAAGGGAAAACATTATCAGGGCTATTGGCTAACAGCTTCAGAGTCAGTAGTCAAGAATGACTGGCTATTTTTTTCTTTACTGGGAGTGAATGGTTAGGGAAAACTTAGTTTCCAAGTTGATTTGAATTTTGGACAAATGTTTTTTTCACATCTACTTTCACAGGACTGTTCATCACAAGATATACCAAGTCAGAAACATACCAACCCTGAGATTTCAGTGTCTAGATCTGAGACCTTGAGAGGACATCTCATGATGTCACAAGGGCTGGGTCCTGATGAAGTTAAGAAGCATAGATCAAAGTTACTCAGATCATTTCATTCAAATATAAAAAACACAAAGGCTGGAATCCTATTGATAATATATGCACATTAAAATTGGAGTTATAAACACATGCTTTTTTAATGTTGCACAAGATGATATTCAGTACCTCTGGAAGGCATTATCACCATCGTATACTGACCAGAGGAGGTGAGTAGGTGAGTCCCTGCAAATTCAACAGCTGAAAACCCTAATGTCTTCCAGTGGCTACAAAACTGCACTTGGTTGCTTCCTAGTCACCTTCACTCCTCTCTCTCTTCTTCTACCTAGCCAGTAAACAGCCATTCCAGTGCCCCTAGGGTTGGAAAGCTGCCTACTAAAGGTCAGAGTAGCACAGAGGTGTACATGCAGAGCGCTATACACATCCTAATGTAAGATCATGTTCAGTGTCTAATAAATGAGAAAATGGTTCTTTGGTTGGAACACAGGTTTTCCAAGCACTACACTGAACAAAAATAATCCCATTTTTTAAAATACATTTGCAACTCCTATGTTTAAGAACATATGAGAGCTATAACCAAAATTTTTCAGCTCTACTTTGAACAAAGAAAAAACATTTCCTATATCTTTTTTAAAAAAGTTTAAATCACTGTTTTTAACAACACATAGTAGTTGTACTTCAACAAAAGAACCTTCTAGACAAATTTCTACTTGTAATGGATTGCTCCCCTTAACCTGTGACATTTCGCTGGCCACTTTCCTTTCCTTTTCTCCTCTTTTCCCGTATATAATTGTGAAACCTCTCACCCCCCAGATCATCATCATCATCATCATCATCATCATCATCATCATCATATTCTACTAATGATATCAAATATTTTGGGAAGAAGATGTTATTGATACACCAAATGGCAGGACTATGTATGACCAGTTGGAAGCCACACATGTTGAATTTAATGGGATTGATGTTGGGCAAAGAGGTGGAATGAGAAGGAAAATGATGATGACCGTAGCTTGGGAAACAGGGGAGTAGGAGGAGTAAGATGCTGTGAGACTGTCAGGTCATAGGACATCCCTGCCATGATAATGGGTGGAAAAGAGAGGGGAATAACAAAGTAAGGTACTTCTGGGTGGAACATGTATTGAAATGTGTATTATTTGCAAATTGGTTAGATTGTATTTAACCAGTGCCAAAGGCTACTATGTATTCTACACAAGAGCAACTGATAATTGCTGGTACAATGTATTTAATAGATCATTTGCTATTACTTTGTATCTGAGGAAGACAGTAAAGCTGGAAAGTAAAAAAAAAGAGATATTTGGTGGAAGGATGTTATGGGAAAAGAGTGTGGAGATGACTGGGGAAGGCATGTAGGCAGGTTGAAAACTGTTCAAGGAAAAGTCAGCTGGAGCCTGGGCCCAGCCTGGGAAAATTATGAAGGCAAATGAGCCATGTTGCACTAACCAATGCAAGCTTTGAGCACTTAAATTTGTATTGATGAACTATAAAAGATGTATACTGCCTATGCTAATCAGTTTCAGCAACTTCTATGGAAGTGTGTTCCTGTTGTTCATGTTAACTCTATGAATAAACTATTGTTGCTATCAGAGTGCTTTCTTGGGTTGTCAGCTATCCAGTACATGACACTGACAGCAAAAGAGGAATAAGGAAACAAAGACTAAACAACTGTTGGGAAACAGAGAGAGGAGAGAAAGAGAAGAAGACAAGAGAAAGGAAGAGAAGATGAGTGCAGATGGGGAGAAGGAGAAAGAGACAGAAGGGAAAGAGAAAATGTTTAGCCAGGAATTATGAGAAGGAGAAAGGAGAAGTAGAAAGAGGATGAGAAAGAGAGAGAAAGAAAGGAAAAGACCTTCAGCCAAGAGTTACAGGCAGGGAGAAGAAGAAGGAGAAAGAAGGCAAGATAAAGCAAAGTAAAATCAAAAATTGGAAAGGAAAGTACATAAATATAGATTATAAAAGTGTATCTTACCAGACTTTTGCAGTGGTGAAATCCACCTGTGTCTCAGACCAAGGTTCAACCATAAAGTCAGGTTGAGGAAGATGGGAACAGTGCTGGCGAAGTCAACAATAAGATAGGAAGAGTCCCAAATCAGCAGTTAAATAACACCATATTCAGTGATCGAGAAAGGAAATACTGAGGCAGTCCTGTATTTTCCCAAGTGAAACTCTCCCTCCCACTGTGACCTGGTGCTGATTTAACAAACTTTGAAAGGGGCAAAAGAAGTCCATGAAGACATTCTTCCACAGCTACACTGAAACAGTTTGCAGCAACTAGACACAGTGATCATAACCAGTTTTACTGCATAGGATAACTTGTGCAGTAACTGACAATAGCCTGTCCCACAGTTCCTTCTCTGCACCAATTTACCCTCCACCTACAGTCCTTCTTGCCTGTGCTGTTTCTCTGCCTACTTGCTGCTCTTGCTTGGCCTTTGTACAGACAGGCACTTCCATTTTTCTTGGTGGTTGCAGGCCTTTGCAAGGAAGAGAGAAAGAGCTCAGGTGGCTTAGAAGAGCCTAAGATGAGCCACTTTTCAAAGCTTTCTTAGAAAATGTTGACCCCTGTTTTCTCTTCAATCAGAAAAGTGTTGAGAACACTGAAAAATCTCATATCCTTACATAGATGTCAATTCATGGTAGTCTCAAAACATCCAGCTTCTTTGTGAAAATGGCCAGTAATACAATATTTAATGAATATGTGGTGGAGAAAATAAGGTAAACCAGAATTGGTTTGCAATGCATTCATACAGATCTGGGAACTAAACAATAAAACTTTAGTTGTCGTGGGAAAACCTTTCAGAATTTCCACAAAAACCAAAGTTTTGGGGCCCTCCATTATTGATATTTTTATTTTAAAAAATATTATACCTTTTTCTTCTTTCTGAAAGGAAATACCAATATAATACTGTCATTAGTTTTTTACATAGAAGTCAAATGCTAAAAATTCCATTTTTATTCCTATTAATTTGTATAGTACACTAAATGCATTCAAGTCAAATAAGTATAAAAATGTGATCTTATCCAACCCAGTTTTATGATATTTTATATATTTATAAGTAATACTAAATAAAATTTTGGGATCAATCAAAATATGAACACCTGCCTAATTAGTTATATTTAATGTAATTTACCTATATTCTACTTGCCAACATTAGAAAGCTAATTAGAGAGGGATTCAGACTGCAGTGGTACACATATTTAGCAAAATATCAATGTGTGAAACAGCCTTCCAGATGGCCTAAACCAGCAGTAGGGAACTTATAGGTGGTTG
Source organism: Cyclura pinguis (assembly GCA_030412105.1). Lineage (NCBI taxonomy): Eukaryota > Metazoa > Chordata > Lepidosauria > Squamata > Iguanidae > Cyclura > Cyclura pinguis. The sequence goes on from CM059601.1 coordinate 189,608,347, forward strand.
GACGGAAGCTCCAATCAACTTTCTCCATTGGCTGTGCTGTATGGGAGCTGTGGGAATTATAACAACATAAGGAGGGCCCCTTCCTCATCTTAAACTATCTTTGATGAAGATGAAAGTCATATAGATATGTTCTGGTTTATGCTGATAATAAGTCTACCATCTATGACAGCAACCAAACTGAGGGCAGGACTTGGCATTATAAGAGCACAGAGCTGTCACTGTTGACATATGAACAGAAGAGCTCCCCTGAAGCAGATCAAAGACCTATTTAGTCCATCATCCTTCTTCTTGGAATTGACAACTGGATGATTCTTGGAAAAACCATAAGCGAGACACAGGAACAATAACTTTCTCTTGTTGCTGCAGTTCTTTCTTGGCATCTAGGATACAAAGGTGTTATGCTGCTTATTCTAGAGGAAATAATGATGACCAAAAATTCTTGATAAAGCTATCCTCCATGACTTTTCCCAGTCCTTCTTTGAAGAGATCTGTTTCTTACCATCATCACTTGACTATGATCCAGCAAAAGCAGTCTTGTTGCCAGCTCGTGGGGAGAAGAAGATCCTCATTCATCAACATAGGTGACTACAGGACTTCTCTGACAGATATTGAAAACTAATTTCCCAATCCTGGCCCACTAGATATGTCGCACTATAGTCCTCATAGCCATAGATGAGTGAAGGTAGGAAGTAGAGATTAATTGGATAAGGAGGTGGGGCCAGGTGAAGACAATCAAATTTCCTATTGCTTAATGTCATATGGATTATATATAAAAAGATTTATAAAAGCCTGAAGTAGATTGTGGATTGCATTTTTGGTCCATAATTGACAACAATAACTGTGAACATGTAAGCTGTATTCTCTACTACATGATGTTCATTAAGGCCGTCCAGATGGTACATCATTAGAAGGTCTAGTAATAATAAAAAAATGAATGGTGTAATCAGAAATTGATGCTTCCTAGTAGAACATGATGGGATGCATTTAACAATTAAAAAAAAATCATGATGGGATGTATGTTTTAAGCTTCAGTCAAAATTGCTGTCATGCTGTGTGCATGCAGCTGTGAGAATGCAGCTGTGACTGGTTAATTTGCTTCATGACATCTCTGAAGATCAGCAACTGCAAGTCCCTTCCCTATCATATCTGAAACAGGTTTTTATTTCATGAGAACTTAAAAGAGGATGATTGAATGAAAATAGCCAAGAGCACTGACTTATTCAGTTTTCCATATGTTGCACCTATGGCTTAGCATTCCAAAGATGAATTAATTGAATCCAAGCAAAGATTTTCTAAAATGTTTCCCAAAAAACATTTTACAGAAACAAAGCAACAAATGTTACAAGGGATGTGATAGAGGCATGAGAAACAATACAGTTAATTTATTGCCAAAACCTAAACAGCAGCTTGTTGTTAATCACTCTGGCTATGAATATATGTGTTGAGATATCCTTGGTAATTATAATAAAATCATTTTTGTGATTTTGTGAAAATAGGTTTTTGTGTATGTATTGATGCCATCAGCACTGGCCCAAAAGATTTAGCTGCCTGAAGAGCAGTGACGTATGGCTGATCGGAGTACAGTTGAATCTTGTTTTACCATTGTGATAGACCCCTGCTTTGGGATACAATCTATCCTACTTTGATGGTATCTAAAATTTGAGAAGTCTAGCTTTGAATGTGTTCCTGTTCTCCTTCTCCCCAAAGTTGTATTCTAAACTTCTTGAGAACATTATGATGTACTAGCAAATTGACTTTTTGGTGAGCTGGGTGTATGTGTGGAGTAAAGGTCTTATTTTATTTTATTCTGTTTTACTGTAGTTATTAAAATACTTATATTCAGCCCTTTATGCCAAGATAAACTGAACACAGTTTAGAACAATATTAGTTTAAAACAACATTTTAAACTGTATTTAGGTACGTTAAACCATTTCACTATTAACACTAATTTTAAAATGTTATAATTAGGACACATTTGGGCAAAATTACTAGACTTTGGTCAGAGTATGAGGAATGCACTAATCTCAGAACTATTTTTAACGGTGTTATGTTGTTGTGGGCTGAATTATATATTTTGAAAAAAAATCAGGTTCTGAATTAAGCTCTGAATTAAGCTATCAAACGCAAATTAATAAAAATAAGATCTGATTGTGTACAGAAATTCTGCCTTTGCATGGTTTAGAGAATTGACTCTCCTCAGAGCATAGCTTGAGCCACATGGTATAACATCAAGATACTAGACTGTACTATAAACAATGATAGGAAAATAGCAAACAAAAAGAAGAACGCAGAGATTTGTAGAAAAACCAGAACTATGCAGATAAATGTTTTCCACAGCAGCACCTTAGTTGGTCTGATAACCAACTAAGTGATAGTATGCTTCATGTAGAACACTACTGAAGAGCACTGTAAGAACACATTGTCATTCTATCTCTGGTTGGATCAAAAGGTCCACAGATATCCTGTGAAGCACAGCAGGGTAGACAGTAGTGCATTTCTTAGAGAACTGGAATCACATCCACAATGGTGGAGCTTGGAGTATGTGTGTGTGTCTGGGGGGCTATGGCACAGAAGCCTTGCTGCGGTGCATGGGGGTGTGGCTGCAGTGCATGGGGGCATGACCAGGGCACGTGGGGGCATTGCTACGGGCTGGGATGCCCCAAAAACATTGCCACCTGGGGCAAACTGTCCTCATCGCCCCCACTGTCCCTACGCGACTGCACATCCAGTGATCCAGTCTAAACAAACTTCAGCAAATAAGCAAAGAGTGTAAAAGAGAACTGATGGCAGCAGTTAGTAGCTAGTCATTTCATGACTAAGCCAGAAGACAGAAGCTGGCTGTTTGCAGTCTGGCTTGCAATCCCTAGAATGGGTGAGGATACTGTATTTATGCTTATCTCATAGACAGAGTCTGAAGATTCTCTAACTGATAGACTTTACTCTCTACAACAATACTTATGCTATGCTAAGACAGAAATGCGTTGAAATACCAGTTTGAGATGTAGGGCTTCTGTACAGATTCCTGAACAGATGCAAGATGAATATGATGTCTCAGTAATGTAGAAAATGTTTGAATTCTTATCTATGTAAAGTCTATGATAAAGATAGGCCTAAGACTATGTAGAGTCTGGAGAAGCAATGTACCTAGAACATGAGAGGTTTATGTGATGTAATGATCCTCCCAAAGAATATAGAACTGTGTCAAACAAGTTGGTTTCATCAACATATAGCAAAGAAGATACAAAGTGTCTGTTTGTTTTCCTCTTATAAATTTTCCAAAATGCCAGTCTTTAAAGGCTCCTTAAAAAGAATGTTGATGTTACTCTGTCTATATAGAACAATGGGGTCTTTCACAGACTGGAAACTGAGGCCATTTCCACACGGGGTAATAAAAACGGTGCAGTGCATCCTCCACGGAGGACATCTGCACCTTGGAGCAGACTAGGTCCGGACTACTTAGTGTAGATCCGTACCTCAGTCCACTCTGGAACAAGCCCAAGTGGTCCTCAAGCATGCTTTTGAAAGACCTGATTTTTCCGGTCTTTCAAAAGCATGGAGCGCACCAAAGCGAGCCTGCGATCTGCCAAGGGTGGGCTTTAGGCTGGTGAGCTTCAGCGGTTGGTCGAGACCCACGACCAACCGGAAGCTGCCATTTTGGATGCCGGAGCAGAGTGGATCGATGATCACACACTGCTCTGGAGCAGCCTGGACTGGACCGGGGAGCCAGAAGATCCAGTAAGTAGCAGCACGGGGCGATTCCCTCGCCCCATGCGGAAATGGGCTGAGATGACCAGAAGACAGACTAGAGGGAACTCCAGAAAGATATGAATTAGCTGATAGTGGCAAAGAACGTTTAGTCCCTAAGATAAAAGATGCAGTGGGGGAACCAGGACTGTTTCAATGTCACTAGCACAATTTGCTAGGAGTAAGACAAAGGATAGGCTTGAGAGGAAAAATGAACCATGTGCTGCAGTTCGAACTGAAGTTTGCAAGAATATGTGTAACAGAGTCAGAAGTTAGCCATGATGAATAACGAGGTTACCTGTGATTTTATTTTGTGGGGGCAACAAGGGAGCAACAAAGACATTTGAAAAATAACAACTAGTAGCATGTTTAGATCTTTTTAGCTTAACAAATATGTTTTATTGCTCTCCTTAGAACAGAAGGAAGCAAAGTGAGGCTGTAGGGCTATTTGTATCCTCCAAGACTATTTTTCATTCCTGGACCCTCCATATTCTCTAGATCTCTCTTTTCTTCTGGTCATAGAAAATGGTAAATTGACTCTTCGGGAAGCCTCAAGGAGTGGCAATTCTTCTTTTAAACATAGTGCCACCCCCTCCATGTTATTTAACATAACAATACCTAATTTTTTAAAAAATAGAGGTGGACTTCAAGGCACTTCTTATTGTACTTATTAAGATATCTTTATTCAACACAATATCTAACACAGTTTCAATACAATAAATTGCAATAATCATATTTTAAAATGACCAAAGAAATATTAAACAATTTATCACTTTAAATCAGACAATTTAAAACCAGTTAAAATAATTTAAAATAAAGCTGAACATAGCACATGTGTAAACTGGATGAAATGAACAAGACTCCATTAAAAAAATGCTTTGGTTTGGTGCCTGAATGACATTGGCTCTGGTATCAACAGGGCCTCTGATAGTAGGTGATCAGTGTCCAACAAAAGAGAAGGCTTTTTTCCTGTGTCTTCCCGTCATGTATTGTCCTCACCAATTAGACACAGAGAAAGGCACCCACAACAGCCTTCACTCCATGGATAACCATATTTAGGAAGAGGAGCTCCCTCAGGTATCAAGGTCTCAAACAGTTTAAGGCTTTGAATGTTGTCATTAACACCTTGAATTCAGACTGCAAGACTATTGGCAGTCAGCACAATTAATGTTATATTATTTCTGTATGGTGTTAACGATTTAATGATATAATTATTCTAGAGAAGATCATTAAACAGCAGTGATCTATTTAAGTCTTTTACTCCAAGTCTCCAGTCTCTACCTTCAAGTTTCAAGTCAATTCTCAAGTCTGGCAGTCAATTTTATACCCCAATCCATATTCCAGAATTTTTGGACGGAGTTGAATAAAGTCACTTTTAACAATTTAAGCAGAACTGGCCCTCCACATTTGTGATTTTGCCATCTGCAGCTTTGGATGTGGGGAATAGAATCCTTCTTACTTCTCATTTTGGAAGCTGAAGGATTTTTCAGAAGTGGGGAATAGGATCCTTCTTACTCCCCATTAATGAAACTTCAAAAGCTTTAAAAGGAAGGATCCTTCTTCTTCGAGCCTGTTGCCTAACACTTTTGCTGTTCATCTTTGCTGTTCCCCTCTGAGAAATGCACCCTGCATTCTGGGGATAAGTCTTGTCTTCTGCTCAGGTAAAGTTTTAGAAGGCTCCTCTCATATGGGGCAGCACAGGCTGCTGAGCAGACCTCAAGCCCACCTCAAGCCCATTGCCCAACCTGTTTGCTGTTCCCCTCTGAGAAATGTGCCCAGATTGTCATGTGACCAGTAAGCAAAAAGGGATGGAAGTGTTGTTCAAAGTTTCAAGGTTTCTTGATTAATATGTTATATTACTGAACCAAGGGCAGCAAGTCAATCACTAAAAATATACAAGTGTCGAGTCGAGTCAGTGCACCATTTATTGCCAAATCAAGTCTGAGTTGAATCACTTAAGTGACTTAAGTCTGACTTGAGTCAAGTCAGTCAACTTGAGTCTACATCACTGTTAAACAGACAGTCTATAAGACTTAGAAAGGAATGGCATGATCACTAAAAGTAAACATGGGTTTCTCAAAAACAAGTAATGCCAGACTAATCTTGTCTCTCAGTTAAGAAACTGGTAGACGAAGGGAATGCTGTGGATGTAGGATATCTTGATTTCAGTAAGGCCTTTGGCAAGGTTCCCTATTATATTCTTGCAAAAAAGCTAGTATAATGTGGGCTAGACAATGTTACTGTTAGGTCGATTTGTAATTGGTTGACTGAGTGAACCGAAAGGGTGCTCACCAATGGTTCCTCTTCATCCTAGAGAGAAGTGACTCAGGGTGGGGGGGGCACAGGGTTCTGTCCTGAGCCCTGGGCAATTCAACATCTTTATAAATAACTTGGATGATAGAATATGGGACATACTTATTAAATTTGCAGACGACACCAAATTAGGAGGAGTAGCTAATACCCCAGAGAACAGAATCAGAATTCAAAATGAACTGAACAGATTAGACAACTGTGTCAAAACTAATAAAATGAATTTCAACAGAGAGAAACATAACTGGATTTGACTTCTGGCAATGGACTCAACTTCTGGCCAGACAGATATTCATGCTGCATCCACGTAAGGAGGAAAATTTTCATTGCAAAAGTGCCCAGAAGAGGGATCTCTGGCTGTAAAAACTTCCCATAGATATAGGGAGAGCATAGGATTGCAAAATTAGGGATCTAGAATTTCCATTTTATGTGTTTATTTGTGAGGAAGCATGTTACAAATGGGAAGAACAGAGAGAATGACATCTTGTTCTTACCATGAAACATGGTTGTTTAGATTGTAAAATCTAAAGGCCTTATGCCAGCAGCCTAGGCCATTTCCGCACTAGGCTGTGTTAGTGCTATTATTCCACTTTCAGCGTCCTATGAAATCCTGAGTTTTGCAATTTAGGGAGAGGCCTGAAATATAGATAAAACAATATAGAGAAAAACAAATATATTTGTTTTTTCTTTTCACCAGTATGTGTTGGGAAGGGAGAAAATGAGAAATGTTTGATATTTCTTGTTTTGAGAGGCTTGAACTAATCTGATGTCTATAATCCATCCAAAGGGAGAAGAGAGGTTGATTCTTTTTCTTTCTCTTTTTCCTTTCTTTCGCTTATGTTTTACCCTTGAAATTCTATGTTTTATGTCTTTTTACGTTGGTTTTCTTTTTCTTTTTTCTTTTGTATGTGTTTTTAGTGTTTCGGAAAACGTTAAAAATATTTAAAAGGGGGAGACAAATGTAATGTAAATGTAAAGGGCTACACTTAGGTAGAAAAAATGAAATGCACAGACTTAGGATGAGTGACACCTGTCTCAGTCATAGTACATGGGAAAGAGATCTAGAAGTCTTAGTAGATCACCAGCTGAACATGAGTCAATAGTGTGATATGGCAGCTAGAAAAGCCAAAGCCTAGGTTGCATCAATAGGACTATATTGTTTAGGTCAAGGAAAGTAATAGTACCATACTGTTCTGCTGTGATCAGACTTCCCCTACAGTAGTGTGTCTAGTTCTGGGTACCATTATTCCAGAAGGATATTGATAAGCTGAAATGTGTCCAGAGAATGGTGACTCAAGTGATAACAGGCCTGGAAACCATGCTTTATGAGGAGTGGCTTAGGGAGCTGGGTATGTTTAGCCTGGAGAAGAGAAGTTAGAAGAGAGAAGAGGTGGCATGATAGTTATGTTTAAATATTTGGAGGAATGTAATATAGAAGATGGGATATGCTTGTTTTCTTCTGCTCCAGAGACAAGGTTCAAACTGCAATGGGTTCAAATTACAGAAAAGAGATTCCGCCTAAACTTTAGGAAGGACATCCTGAAGATGAGAGCAATTTGACAATGGAATACACTGCATTGGAGTGAGATGGAGTCTCTTTCTTTGGATTTTGTTTTTTTTTACTGAAGCTGTATGGCCATCTATCAGGAGTGCTTTGACTATGTATTCTTGCATGGCTGAGGATTGGATTGGATTGGATAGCCCTTGTGGTCTCTTCCAACTCTATTATTGTATGAATTTATGTTCCAGACATCTGTTTAGCTGTTGCACTTTGCATGAGCTGAAGTATCAAAGTTACCATCAAGGGTAACCCCAGACAGAGTGGATGGCAGTAGTCTAATTGGGAAGCTACCAGTAATTGGAACTTAGTGTGGCTAAGTTATTGCTGTCCAGGAAATCTGTAGCTGCTAGACAGTTGAAACTGGTCAAGCAGTCTGTGTCATGGAGTCTGCTTTGGTCTCTAGTGATAAAAATGGGTCCAAGCTCTGCACCTGCTTCTTCAGGGAGAGTGAAACCCCATTCAAGGCAGCTAGCTTATCCAATTTTGAAACTTTAGAACCACTAATCCACAGAACTTCCCTCTTAGCAGGATTCATCTTCACTTTATTGGCCCTCGTTCAGCCCATTATAATATCCAGACATTGCTGTAGTACCTGCAGAGTCCCAGCTGACTGTGATGAGAAGAAGTACAGCTGAATTTCATCAGCATATGGTTGGCATCCAACCCCCAAATTCCCCCAGTGATTTCATTTGAATATTGAACAGTGTGGGAGACAAGATAGAAACTTGTGGCATGCCACCACACATTGGTGACAGGGATTGGGGTCCCCCACTTCCCCTCTCTAGAAATGGCCTTGTAGATAGGAACAGAATTATCATCAATGTCTTCTACTGCCATCCAAAGGAACTGGTCCAGTAAGATACTGTGATCAATGGTATCAGAAGCTGGTGAGCAATCCAGGAGTATCTTTCACATGGATTAGGCTGTCAGTCAGGGCAACCAAGGCTGTCTCATAACAGTAGCTTGGCCTAGTTCTCCTGTACCTCTTGGGTCAGAATAGGGCACAGTGCAGCTTCCTTCAAGGCAGTGCGAACTTGCTGTGTCCTAGTGATCTTATCAGGCAAGATGGGCAAAGGTCAAGGTTACATGTGGTGGTATGGGCTTGTTAAAGCATCTCGTCAGACTAACAGCTGAAATAAATCCCAAGAAAATTGACCATATGGCAAAATAGACATCTCCCTGGACTCCATGATAACTGAGCAATCAGATTCTCAGCAAACAAAAGTGTTTTCCTCAAAGTCCTAGGAAATTTATCAAAGCCCACAGCTGAAGTTTCCAATCATAGCCTCTCTGAGCCTGGTCCAAATAGGCTGCTCACCATCTCCTAGATGGCATATTGAGGACAGAACAGTAGAAACATAATAGGATGTTTTTTTTTTTGCCAACTTCACCACTGCATAGCAAGCACAGAGGAGAGTCCACTCTAATTTTTGCCCGTGTTCACTCAGTGACCTACACCACCTGCACTCTAGACTTCATTTATCCTGTTTCATTACCCACAGATCTTCTGTAAACCAAGGTGAATTATGTGCTCCGCAGCACTGGAATGAGAGCTTAGGCTTTTTTTTCAATGTCTTTTTCTTTCTCACCATTCCACAGCAATATCAACTTGATAGAATACTATCCCTGTCAGAAAATCCTCCAGAACTTTAAAGAATACTTTGAATTCCCTATTGGGTAGACCTCTTAATTGTTCTCTACAGGGAAAGTACCCTACTACTAGGGTAAATTTTACAAGGAATTGATCTAATCATGACAATGAGGTTGTGTGCACTTCCTAAGCTGAGGGGAAAAAAAAGGGAGAGAGAGAGAGAAGGAAACCCACATCATCTTCCATCTCTCCAATAGCAAACCCCAGGACCAAGGTATGTCCCGCCACATGTGTCTGATGTACTGAGGCAGCTCCTTGGTTGTCATGGAGCCCTGAGCAAGCCCTGGCAGGGCATCCTTAGTTAGGATGTTAAAGTAACCAAGAAAAAAGTTCAGGGGATCTTCAGCACCTCCCTCATCAAGATTACATCAGCTAGCTCAGGGGTGGACAGTACACTAGCAGCATTCCTTCTATCTCTCTTTCATCCAGAGTAAGGTGCAAATCTTCAGAATCAATGCTATGATTGATGAACTTATTTTGTGTGTGAGAGAGAATCCTTATGTATGGTCACAAGTCCTCAACTCCCAGCCCCAAGTCCAGGCTGGTGCTACACCAGCTACCCAAGTGAACAAAGCTTGGACAATCACACATTTCCAAGCTCATCTATTCAGATTCCTGTGATGCATAGGGGCATTTTTGGTAATCTGTGCAGTCCCTGTACAATGCTATGTATAAAAAAATTGGCCCTGATCCTAAGTTTGCCTATCTCTGCCTTAAAATATTGCTGTTGGTGGGTCATGTGGGAAAATCTTGGGCTATTTTGTACTTTTATGTGTAAATTTTTTAAAAAATAAGTTAAAACAATTAAAATAATATTATTAATGAATTATTAACACTCTTCAAGTAAAAAGCTGTGTGTAACGTAAATGTGTCACATTTAAAAAAGAAAACAAAAAGCAGTTAATAACCTTAAAAAACAATATTCCAAACTCTAGTTTGTAACAGATGTGAAACTAAAAAGAATTGATACCAGGGATGTCCTTCTGCTGCCCTGACCATGGGATTCTCTCTACAAGCTTTCCTGTTTATTCACACTAAGCTATGACAGTGAGCAAAGGGAGAATTTATGTGTCAACATAGATCAATGTGCAGATCTGAATAGATTTATAGTTTTCACAGTAATTTACAGAAGCTAGCTAAACTCCTTCTGCTGCTCAGGAAGTCACATTCATGCTAGGAGACATTTCTGCAGAGGTAGTTAGCGGCTTCCATCTCAGTGGGGTGGTGGATCCACTCCAGATTTTAGTCTGAATTTTAAAGGAACCATCTGTTATGGTTCAGTGCTTTGGACAGCTTCTTTAAAATAAAAATTATAACCTGGAGTGATTTCTCTGCCCCCCTGGCATGGTTACCTCCAGCCAGCATTGTTTTTCTTCTCTGAATGCAGTAATAAATAACAAGTTCTACAAAGACTAGTTTGCTCTCTTTCAAGGATGTCCAGTTCTGCCTTTAGGAACAGTGAGGTAGCAGTGTCAGCCACTCAAGCACTGCTCTCGTCCTCTGGCCATTGTGGCCACTGGAGGACAGAGTTGTCCTGCACTCCCTAAACTTTCCTTCTGGCTTCATGGGTATTGGAGAACACTGTTCCATTGCTAGCTGGTCCCATTGCTAGCTTGAACTGGCTCTGATTGCAAGGATCCATGAGATAAATGTCCGTAAGAAAATACAGCAGGCCTGAATGTTTCTTTCTACATGCCCTACCATTTCTCTACCGAACAAGTTACAGACATGGGCCTGAGGCAGCCATTCCAAAATTGGTAGTTTCCAGATGTTTTGGGCTACAGTTCCCATCATTGCTGAACATTGGCCATGCAAGCTGAGACTGACAGGTATTGGCCGAAAGCATCTGAAAGGCAACAGACTGAAGAAGATTGTCCTGATATATAAGCTATGGATTTGTGCAGGGTAAAGAACCCAAGCATTTTTATTCCATAAGACCACCTCATTCTAAGCCTGCTTTTTGGAAAAAAGTGGGCTGTTTCATGGGTCTTACACAACTAAGAACTTATTACTTATTATTAGTACTATTAAGATCTTACACAACTAAGACTTTGTTACTGATTATTAATTAGTGTTACCAAGGTCTTAAACAACCGGGATCCTGCTAGTAATGTTTTCCTACAAATCAGCTGAAAATGTTGCCTTTGTGACCAGAATTTTGGATGGTTGCTTCATCACCACTGTTCTCCTTTTTCGTTTAATTAATTGATTATTCCAAAATAAATAAATAAATAAGTAAATAAGTAAGTAAGGAAAACAGTGGTCATGAAGCAATCAATTAACTGCACACCTTAACACTGATATGGGACACAAGGTGGCTCCCAATATAAATTGAAACAGAATACAGAGAAAACAATAGATACTATACAAAAGCTTTTTTTTAAAAAAAATTTCCGTAAGCGATCATATTAAAAACTTTAATGTAAAATAGTTTGAAAGGTAGTTAAAACATAAAAGCAATGGTAAAAATACATCAGACTCCAATTAAAGGATCTGCAACAAATAGTCAAAGGGTAAACAGGAAGGTCTTTGCCTGTCAGTGGAAAGAGAGCAGAATGGCAACCAATTTAGTCTCCTATGGGAGGGAATTCCATACTCTAGGAGCAACCACAGGATAGGCCTGTGACAGTGCTGAGACTGAAAGAAAACTCTTTTCCCAAGAACATAGGCAAGCTCATAGTGGGAGGTACCATCTTTCAGATACACTGGACCCAAATTCTCTAAAAATGGGATTCCCCCGAGACTTCCTTATTTGAATTTATGATATGACTGTGTGGAAAACAGCAGTTGCTGGTAGTTCTAGGTCAGAGGTTTGGAGAATTCTCCTTTAAAGTCTGAACTTTAAAAGATCTATCCAAGCTGATGAACCCAAATTTGGAGAAATGGTGTAGTTTCTTGGACAGCTAGCAAAAGCTCAGTCCAAAATTCAAAATAAAATCACAGTCCAGCTGATAAAGAAGCCATCAGTCGCTATTGGTGGGGGAAGTTATGGGCTCTCACATGTGCCAGAACCTGGCCAATTTCTACCATGCCAGATGATTTTCTCTTTCGGGACACAATTTCTCTTCTAGGTTGTGGCATGAACACAATGGGCAGGGGAATGGAAACCCATGGTTGCTTGCTTTCAAATCAAGAGAAAGAAAAAAAACCTGTGTACTCTACAAGAACACAGTTTATTGAAGAAGCTTTATCAATTGGATCCCACTTTCACAAAATTCAGTGAGATTAGCACAAAGCTAATCATTTTGGAGAAATATATGGAAAAATTGAAAAATAATCATAACCACAGTTCTTTTTTTTACAGGCCTTACAGACACCAAGTTAATTTTAGTTTACTTTATGATATTTCTCTCCCCCCACCCCCGGTGTGTGTGTGTGTGTGTGAGAGAGAGAGAGATAGAGAGAGAGAAAGAAAGAGAGAGAGAAAGAGCTCTATAAAAATTATATTTATTAAAAATAAATTTATTAAAAGGGATCCATACAAATTATTATCTGAAACCATCCCTCATCTTGCACAGCAGAAATAGCCATCAAAATCAAACTATTAAAACTATGTAAATTCAAATGTGTGAAGGTTCAACAGAGTGACATGTTCATTGCACATATTTTGTCTGTGCTAGGCTTTATGTCCTGAGTTTCAACTTCTCCCGTAACTGGGATGTCATTGAATACATGCCTGCTGAATTTTAGCTTTATAGCTCCTATAAAAATAACTGTTGTTCACTCTTGGTTCTGAGAGTGAGATATAGCTATGACATGCTTTCCGGCTTTTCTCTAGCAATATTCTTTCCCCTTGCAATCCAGAGGTTTCCACTGATGAGACTGATATTGAAAGTCTACGCTTCCCATTGGGCAGGACTATAAATCTAACTTGCAACATAAAGTAATTAAAATGAGTACAGAAGGATTCCCAATTCTACTGGAAAGCTGGGAAAATTCACAGAGAGACACACAAAATTTTTTTAAAAGTACTAGTTTAAAAGAGAATTATTATAAAATCTATTTTAGATGGTATTATACACCGATGCAAATGGCTAGGAACCCTTTACCATCTTTGGTGGAGTTGTGACAAAACAAGGAAATATTGGAAGAATATACATGATTGTATTACTAAAACTCTCCAATTAAATTTCCCAGTGAACCCTGAAATATATTTGTTAAATATGTTCGATACTAAATACTTCAAAAAGAACTCATTGTGAAAAATGATGATTTATATCGTCACAGCAGCCAGACTGGTATTTGCGCAAAGATGGAAACAAAAAGAAGCTCCAGACATTGATGAATGGTTGTGGAAGTTGTATGATTTATATGAATTAGATAAATTGACATCTATATTATCAGATGAATCTAAAAAACAATTCAATGAAGAATGGAATCTAATCTCCCCTCTTTGGGAATCCAAATGGGGGAAAACAGCTATGATTGGGTTAAAATTAAAAGATTGAAGCTAAGATCAAAAGTTAGAACCACTCATAAATAATGTAATTAAAGAAAAAAAAACATGGATTTTGCAACTTTGAGAGGTAAGAATCTTTTGATATAACTGTAAAATATCTAGTCGAGGTAGAGGTTTATTTTGATTTACTAGGTAAATGTTAAAATTTGTTGGCCAAGAGATAGATAAGATATAACTGACTACAAAATAAGAAATATAAATAAGGGAAGATTATTAGGAAGATATTCATATTTTATTTCACTATAGTTTATTTCAATATACTTCAACATATATGTGTATCTTATTTTATTTCACCAAAATTATGCTATAAATTAAGATTTTGTTATGTGTTATATTTCTTTCTTCCATTTTCTTTTAATATTTTGTCTTCATTATTATTGTATTGAAATTGACTTCTTTTGTTGTTATATAAATGTTTATGGATATATCATTTGTTTGAAGTTCCATATATATATATATATATATATATATATATATATATATGTATGTATACATACACATACATACATACATGTACATACACACACACACACACATATATATACATACACACATATATAAATATAAATATATTTTCTTTTAACTTTTTTTTAAACAATAAAAAGAACTTAAAAAAATGAGTACAGAAGGAGGTGTTTACTGAAAATCATCCAAATGGGTTGAAAACTACACAAAACCAGTCTGCTCTTCATGGACTAAGGGCAGCTCAAGATGCTTTGCTGCTTAAGGCAAAAGGCAGGATGGCATCTGCTCCTATTCCATAGGGAGAAGCTAACTGGACTGACAGTTGACTCTGACTTTGAAAAGGGACATGGGATGGCTGCCATACCTGAGGCAGCAGGCCAGATTGGCATGGGATATACACATTTTGTTCCCCTTTGTTGACAAACCAGATAGGGGTTGTTATTTCTGTTCCCCAGGATCTGTAGCCTGTCATCTCACTTAGTGGTAGGGCTTGTTCTGACCTTATAGGAAATCATGTAGCTTTTACAGACAAGATGAAATCAATTTTTCTTTGTTTATGACTCCTTTTGCTATGACCCAGCATTAAACCACAAGGTCCACAAGGTCTGCCAATGAGATGCCGAATCTGAAAATCTGTTTATTTCTAAACTACAGCTCTCAAGTTTAAATTTTGAACTACTGTGTTTATGATTTCTCAGAATCTCCGTCAGTAGCAGAGGTGAAAACTCATCCAAGCTTCCGTTTTTTGAGCATCTGGGGTTCTATAGGTCAGAAAATAAATCTAGTCCAAGATAGACCACTTGGGAGGTCTCTTATGAACTTAATGGAATAGATAACATACTTTAAAAATAAGTTGAGCATATAAATCTGACTGGCATTGAATAACAATTTCAGCACACATGGTAACAATGACTAGGAATGAGCTAGATACCACTCAGTAAAGGATGAAACATAGTTAATGTAACTAAAAGATGTTGGGGAAGTCCCTTTTGTCTAATTTCAAAACAACTTAAACAAATATGATGTAAGTCAGTGTATGTCTCAAGCTTAAACATCAGACAAGAATGTATCCCTACCTAAGCTTTAACCATCAAGCCTTTTCCTTCATCAAATGTATTGTTCCTTCCACATTATTTTAAGCTTGCTGTATTAGGTAATATATGCTTTTTAACCCTCTTCCTTCAGACATCTTATTTCTCAGGGCACTCTACGTCAATGTCCAAATGCAGAGGTAATGCATTGGATTTTGTGGTATTATACAGGTGATGTTTCTGTTCATGTTGTGGCTTATCCTTATGGAGGTTTTGAAAGAAACCAGGTGTGTGTGGAACTTACTTCGGTCCACTCCAAAGTATATTAATCATGCTGCAGCCAATAATCCTGCATTGTGCTCCCAGCCCACATAAAGTACATACATCACAGATGGGGAATTGTATGTAGGGACAGGAAAGAATTTTGTTCTCTTCACATATGGATCTGAATTTGCCAAAGACATGCTTCCCATATCAATATACAACTGCAGTTCTCCTTTAGTATTTGATCTTCCCAGGATTTTGTACTTCTTCAGATTCTCTGAACAAAAAGAGGGAGGAAATATTAATGGGGAAGTTCACCTCAAAAACATTATATAAGGGGAAAGTGCTTGCAAAAATATGTATATTAGGGAAATATGCATTGGTATGGGAAAAGAAATATACGTAGAAGTCCACATGAATTTCAGGGCTGACTTTTTTTTTTAAAGGACTCATACAGAGCAAATGGAAGGCAGAGAAATAATAATAAATTAAAATAAACTGACATATTCATCCATCTCTAGCCTAGTTGCAGAGTCTGCATGGAATCAGATCACGTAACACATTCTTCATTATCAAAACGTTAAAATTGTGAATGAAAGACAAGAGTTACTAGAAGAAATAGAAATGCTTTTCACTATAGGCATTTATTAGTAACACACAAAATGAGAAGCTGGCAAAACAGACAAACAGAATGCCTTAGGGATATATGAATCTGTCAGTTTTTCTTTCTCTCATGTTTGAAGCTGTCTTTCTAAATCTCATGTTCTTTGAATTTATAAAAAAATGGTAATTATATATATTTTTTTAAAAAAACCCTCCCAATAGGGATATGCTGTGTTAAATTATTTGTTCATACACGGGAGAATGAATAATTTAATCAATTTTTTCCTTACTTTGAGCTTCAGCTTCAAAGAGGTCTTGCATGAGTGAAAAGTTTTCAGCAGTGGAAGAGGAGAGATTATTGCCTTCCTTCTCCTGCACTTTATCTGCCATGTCGATGGGGGCAAGGAAGAGGCAGCAAAGGATCTGGAAGGTTATAACTTTCCAAGATCCTCTCCTGCCTCTCCCACATCCTCCATTTGTGGACTAGGGAGAAAACCTGAGAAAGCTGTTCGAGGAAGATTCTTCTCACTTATTTTCAAACACTCAAGAAAGCCCCCTTCTTATGTTTTTGCCTCAAGTATTCAAATATTATTTCCATTTATATCTCCTAATCTGTTATTTGCACTGGACAAATTCAATAGGTAACAGCTATTCCTAATATGGAGAGGAAAATGGTTTATCTGGCTAACATGCACCTATCACAGGTGAGAAGCCAGTCTGGAGAAAGAAGTGCCAACCCAAACTCAGTGCCTCACACATGGCTGAATACATAGGGATGCAAAACCAAACATTCAAAAGGTAATCACTTGAAACCCTTTGTCAGTTTTACTTTCTCCCATATTTGATTTAAAAAAAAATCCCAAGTTTTTTCTATCAGATTTACAAACAATTTTAGAAATATTCAAAAGTTCTTAGTAGCAAATATGTGAAACAAAGCTCACACACATCTCTATCAAAATAGTGGTAGAGTTTAATATTTGCAAGTCCAGATAAACACTGGCTTATTCCCCTACTCCTGGACTGCATGTACATTGGAACTTACCAACCTTTCTAAATGATCTGAACCATATATCAGTTCATAAAAATTAACAATATCACCTGTAAAATGAGAGATTTTGAGACACCAAATACATTTTAAAAGATTAATCAAATGCAACTGGGTTTTGTTTTAAATCCACTGACAATGTGCAAAAGTTTGATGGAGCAAAACCAAAGTGATTCATCCACCCTCTGATGCAATTAATAGAGTTTGTGGTTTATAAGCAAATGCACACTGCATTTGGCAATGCATATCTTACAGTCCAAAGTGGGAATGGAGAAATACATTGAGATATAAGTAGAGCGAGTAATATACACCAAGCATCTTGATATTATTACAAGAGTCAGTTACTTAAAAAAAAAATCTGTTTGTCTGTCTGTTCAACAGTTCCTTTCTGGAAAAACAGCTGGAGGTCTGACAGATATTTGGAAAGTATTTTGTTTTAAAGAAAAGTGAACCAACTTTAACACTCATGCATTCAGTAGCCCTGCTGTAAGCACCTCCCCAGAGAGAACTAAGGTTACTTGTATACTCAGTCCATGGTGTTATCTGATTATTCCCAGCTGCTGGATTTGTGTCAGAAGATTCCTAAAGATTGGGTAGTCCATGTGGTCTTACAGTAGGCTTAAGCACTGAAATTCCTATGTGACAGAAATTAAACATATCTGGTTTCAAGACTGTTATTAATAACACCAAGCCAATAGATCTGATATTTTGCTTTGTGAATAGTAAGATTTTTCTTCCCCCAAAAAAGAAAAGAAAAAGAAAAGCGGTGGTGTTGAACTTTTGACCTTTCAGAAGGAGATGACAAAATAGTACAGATTAGAAGCAATTTTAAATGAAACATTTAATCAATAATATGCTAGTCTCCTGTTATCTGCAATCCTCCCCTCCCACCTGCCCCAGCTTTTCAAACCCGACTTGCATCAGAGAACTGGACAAGATTCTCTCTCAGACTTTCCAGATGAGAGAGACCCCTCTCAACAGCCTATTTTGGAATTTCCTCCCTGAGGCTAAAGACTTTTACTAGTTCCTCCATGGTCATGTCCCTCTCTTCAGGCAGCAAGACCTGCTTCCTATCTCTTATCTCCTCTTTTCCTACATGCTCCATCCTCTCAGGTAACTACAGAGCCACATTCTCACTGCACTCCTTTGCCTCTTCAGCTTGTCTGTCTCATTCTGACTTGGCCCAAGTCAGGCCAAGTTGGCAGGTGGATGAAGTGCAGGGTCAGACCATGCAGCTGACCTTCCTGGCCTAGGCCACATATATTTTTCTCCTTGATTTTTAAAGTTTGAACAAATAATTAACATGAAAATAAATTCAAGAATGATTACAATCTTAAAGAGAAAAAAAATATGTATCAGCTACATAGTTAAGTATACTTAAGTACTAAGTATACTTAACAATGTAACCTCTCAAGGCTTAACCTTCCCTCCAACTTGACAGAAATGTCATTCACCTACACTCCAATCACGGGCAGGATGGACATCCTTCTCCCATGCAATGAACGGACAGTAAAGTAAGCTAGAAGGAGAGTATAGCAATACTGTCAAGATCATGACTAAGTAGTGATCTTGGATATGAAATAGTTAGAGGTGAGTAATTCCAGTGATGTATTTAAGTCTTTTGCTCCAAGTCTCAGATCAGGTCTCAAGTCTTTACCTTCAAGTCTGAAGTTGAGTCTCAGGTTCTTGCAAGATACTTTCACGTCAAGTTTCAAGTCTGAGAGTCAGTTTCTGAAGTGGGGAATAGGATTCTTCTTACTTCCCATTATTGAAACTTCAAAAGCTTTAGAAGGAAGAATCTTTCCCTGCACTCTGGGGTTGAGTCTTGCCTTACGCTCCTAGGAAAAGTTTCAGAAGGCTCCTCTGATAAGCGGTGGGGACAGACTTCTGAGCAGACCTCAACCTCATCTTAAGCCTGTTGTCTAACGTGTTTGCTGTTTTCCTCTGAGAAATGGCCCAAGTTTTGGGCTTGAGACAGATTGTCACATGACCAGTAGGCAAAAAGAGATGGAAGCACTGTTCAAACACCTAATGGGCAGCAACAGTAGTGGGGAGGGTGACACTGGCAGAGGATTTCACAGAGACAATGGCAATGACAGCACAGCTGACACCTGTTAGCACTTTATAGAAGGAGGAGGAACTCCTTTGAATGTCCTTTGCAATGAAAACCTTATGACGAGAAAATCCAAAATGAAACAAGAGATAGTGCCAGAAGAAGAAACTCCCATGTTGGGTAGCACTCAATGAGCTACTGAGGCACAGCAGAGTACAACTAGCTTGATAGGCTCAGAGGCGGAAGAACAGTCCAAAGCTACACAACACATATTATTGGAACATGGAAGGTGAGCATCAGGGGAAGCTACACATAGTCAAACAAGAAATGGAATGTATAAACATTGCAATACTTAGGTGAGTGAGCTAAAATGAACAGAAACAGAGCATTTTGAGTCAGATAATTGCGCAGTATTTTACTCAAGAAATGAAAATCTAATAAGAAATGCAGTGACATTAACATTGAAGAAAAAGGTAGCCAAAGCAGTCAAAGGATATAAAGCAAAGTCTGACTGACTTCAGGGAAAACCCATCAATATAATGATAATCCAAGTTTATGCTCCAACTACAGATGCAGAAGGAGAAGAAATTGGAAGATTCTGTGGTGGAGTCCATAAGGAAACTGACCCCCACCAAAATAGGGCTTCTTGTTAATCATAGACAATTAAAATGCCAAAGTAGGAAACAGAGCAGAATCAAAGATTGTAGGAAATTTTGGGCTAGGATCAAGAAATGAAGCAGGAGAGTGACTGAATTTTCTGAAGCCAACAACCTTGTTCATCGCAAACACATTCTTCAAGCAATCAGAGGTGATATCATGTGGTGGCCAATATAGAAATCAATCAGACTACATAATTGGAAGCAGAAGAGGGAGAAGCTCCATTTTCTCTGGGAAAAACAAGAGCAGGGGCAAATTGAAGCATAGACCATGAACTGCTAATATCAAAAATCAAAGTGATGCTAAAGAACACTAAATGAACCAAAATGCCAAAATACAACCTGAAGAACATCCCAATAGAATAATGTAAGATAATGTAAAAAACAGATTAATACTATTAAGTCTAATTGACTGGGAGCCTGAACAACTCCAGACTGAAGTAAGGGACATTGTCAGGGAAGAATGGGAAGGAAGGAAGGAAGGAAGGAAGGAAGGAAGGAAGGAAGGAAGGAAGGCAGGCAGGCAGGCAGGCAGGCAGGTAGGCAGGCAGGCAGGCAGGCAGGCAGGTAGGCAGGCAGGCAGGCAGGCAAGCTGGCTGGCCTCAATGGATTGATGAAACTCTTCAAGAATTAAGGACAGATGAGAAGCAAAAGTAAAAGATGAGAGAAATAGATTCAGAACCCTGAATGCCACTGTGCAACAACTTCTGTGCAGGGACAAGGAGAATTATTGTAATAATCAATGCAGAGAGACAGGAGATGACAATAAAAAAGAAGAACAGGAGATCTCGTCTACACGACCCAACAAATCAAAAGGAACTTTAAATTAAAAGTGAGGGTGAGCAGGAGAATATATTACGTGACCAGGTACAAATAAAAAACCAGTGGAAACAGTACACTGAAAAATAATTTAAAAAGAGATGAAAGGATGACAGAGTCATTCAAGAATGAATCATGTGAAGATGAACCCACAATGATAGAATATGAAGGGGAAGCTGTACTCAGAGCACTTGGGAGGAAAAAAAATCACCAAGAACTCTGGAGGACAGGGAGAGTTCCTCCACAATTTCCTTCTTTTTTGCCTCAGCATGAGTTCTCAGTGCCAGGGCCAAAGGCAAGGGAGTAGGAGGGAAAGCTCTGGAGGGGAGAAAGAAGGTTTGAGCGAGCCTCCTCCTACATTCCCTTATCTATTGCCTTAGTGCAAGTTAATTAGCACTGGGGGCAGAGGCAAGAGAATGGAACGGGGAGCTCAGGAGGGGAGAAAGAAGATGTGCACATGCCTCCTTCTCTTCCTTTGCCTTTTTTCTGGGTGCTTGCCTTTCTTCTCTGTGTCTGGCAAAATGCAAGGGAATTAGAGGAGGAGGAGGATGGGAGGGAGGCACAAGTGTGCCTCACAAATAATCAAATTTGCAAATGTGAAACTCACAAATGTGGAAAGAGGACTGTATAGCAAAGCCTTTGATTGCCTATATCATGAAAAACTGTGGTTCACTCTTAAAGAAACGGGTGTACCACAACATTTGATTGTCTTGCTTTGTAACCTGTAGTCAGGGCAAGTGGCTACTGTCAAGACAGAATACATAGATATAGGATGGTTTCCACTTGGCAAGGGCCCAGGCAAGGCTGCATTGTATCACCCTATCTGTTTAACTTGTACACTGACCATAGCATACAGAAAGCAGGATTAGATTCAGAGGAAACAGGCAGTAAAATATGAGGAAGGAACATCATCAGTTTTAAGATATGTAGAAGATTCCACATTACTAGCAGAACATAGCAAAGACTTGAATGATTCCTGAAGAAAGTCAATGAGGAAAGTGCAAAGCCAAGTCTACAGGTGAACGTTAAGAACATTATCATTAACAAGAACATTAACAAGAACATTAAGAAAATAAAAGAAAATAAAAATCATGACCATGATTCATGATGATTTACCTAACTATAAAGTAGACAATGAAGACATTGAAAGACAAGATCCTGAAGTATCAAGGGATATCACTGAATACTAACATTAGGATTGTCATCATATTTCCAATTTCTATGTATGGTTCTGAAAGATAACTAGATACGATCCTGAAGTGTCAGGATATATTATTGACTACTAAAGTTAGGAATGTCCATGTCATCATATTCCAGTGTCTGTGTATGGTTGTGAAAGCTGGGCAATGAAGAAAACTGATAGGAAGAAAATGGACTCATATGAATTGTGGTGCTGGAGAAGAGTTCTACTGGTACCCTGGATTACTAAAAAGACAAATAAATGGGTGGTACAGCAAGTCACCTCTGAACTCTTCCTACAAGCCCAGATAATTGAACCGAGACTGTTGTACTTTGGCCATATAATGAGAAAACATGATTCACCAGGAAAGACAATAATTCTTGGTAAAGTAGAAGGCAGTAGGAAAAGAGGGAAACCACCTTACAGATGCATAGACTCAATTAAGGAAGCCACAGCCCTGAGTCTGCAAGACCCAAGCAGTACTCTTGATGGTAGGGTGACTTGGAGGTCTCATATTCATGGGGTCACTATGAGTCAAGATCAACTTGATCGCAGTTAACAAACAGCAAAAGTAGCCCCTTTCATTTCTTCTTAGTTTCCCAATAGTTTTAAATTTAAGGGCAGGGAAAGGCCTACAACCCTCTTATGCTCGTTAAGACTAGCTGGCAAACTTTCAAAGAAGGTTCAATTTCTTAAATTTTAGTACTGATTAGAGTTGCACCACTTTCTGGACTATAATAAAAAATGGCATTTTGGAGCAGAAATGGCAATCATGTCTTGGAGCCACTGAGACATAGTCCCCTGGGGACTTTTTAAAATTAGTAGTGAGGAAGGCCATTCCTTCCAAAATTTGTATGAAAGGAATGGAAGGAAATATGGTTCTGAAAACAACTTTCCCAAAAGAACAGTGAAATTTTACTAAGCCCCAAATTTGGAAACAATGTGGAAATTATGACTGTTTTATTAACTTTAATAGTAACTGGAAGGAACTGGAACTTTTCAGGTATGTCTGAATGGTTTTACTGAGTCATTTTTATTGGGAAATAAATGAGAGAAACATAACTGTAATCTCTAGGCAGATGAATAATTTTGGTTTCCACAATTTTGCTTTGCAAAATTCTGGTTTCTGACTAACAATATATGTGCTACAATTTACTCATATCAAAAACACCAAGGTGTGGAGATGGCTCATTGAAATGAGAGCTACACAGTGAATCCTGGCCTGACCACCCCTATCCCCACTTACTTGTAAGCAGCCTCTGTGGTTGATGGCGTTTTGTTCTCCTGTCACTGGGGAGGCTCATAGCTGCCATTTCCACCCTGTCTTGTGAGCAATCTTTTGTGTGACAGACTGAAACAGGATCCTTGTCACAGTAACAGTAGAGATTGCTCATGTGAGGGAGAATAGGACCATCAGCTAACTGCTTCCCAATCGATAGGGGATGGAGCCCTGTTGATCATTGCAGCTGCTTCCTAGCAAAAGGGGATTAGGGCACTTTCATGGTCCCTACACAGTCTTTAAAGTAGAGCCTACATAGGGATCATGAAAACATAACAGTCATAAGCACACAACTCTGTTATACATTCATAAGTACCACAGGGGATACTGGCATTGTGACTTCCCTCATTTGTTTAAGTGAGAAATAAGCCAAACTAACTTTAACTGAAGTAGAACTTACAGTATTTTTTTTTACTGTCTTGACATGTGACGTGAATTATGCCCATTGAATGAATACTAAATAAGGTAAATTCAGAACTCTGAAAACATGCCTTCAGCTACAACACTAGAACAACCTGTGTCCATTGTACTATGCATTATGTTCTTAATAATGATATACAGTGAATGTGCAAAAGTGAGTTAGTTCTTCTTCAATATTAAGTAAACTTTTATGGTCTAAATCCTGTTTATTAATCTGTGCTAGAGTAAGCCATTTGAATCAACTGCTGTATTGCAAGCCACCATGATGTAGGGAGCCAGTGTAGTGTCATAGACTAGGCTTCTAGAAGACCAGGGTTCAAATGATGCCCTCTTCCCATGAAAATCACTGGGTGACCTTGCGCAAGTGTTATTCTTGCAGCCTAAGAAGAATGCAATGGAAACCTCATCTGAATAGATCTTTTTGTCAGAGCAGAGAATGAAAGTTTAATTCTCCTCTCTGCCTGCTATAATTTGATTATTATGCTCTCTAGTAGTTAAATACATTTAATTTCCTATATTGGATAGAGCCCTATTAAGTTCTGGCATATCAGAATGCCTACCAGATGCCTCCAGCTAGAGTCCATCTCAATTACAACAGCTTGCTTATTCAACCTGCAGAGCCCAGGTATTTTGAGAGAGGTAGCTTGGGAAACTCTCTGGCCCTTTCCGCACCTTACCGTCTTCCGGTGCTGGGGTGCGGGGATCACATGATCAGCCTCTGGCGAGAGGCTCTAGCATCCGGGGTCCTTTGGCTCCACACGAGCTGCCTGCTTGCACGAGAGCCCTGCCTCTTCCTTCTGCAGTGCAGCCTGGGACCTTCCCAGGCTGTGCTGGGGCAGGAAGCATGACTGGTGCAGCTCTGGAGGCTTCACATGCCAGGTAAGTGTGTGTGGGGCCTGGGAGCAATGCGTGATCACACACCATTTTCGGCTTCTAGCCAAAAATGAAAGGGTGTGCGATCAGCGCCTGCCAGCCCCGGGAGCATCGCACGATTGTGAGTGCGCCGTGCAGATCGCTCCTCACAATCACATGACGCTCCAGGCCCTCTTTCACATGGAAAATGCCGTACGAAAAGGGCCTCCGTTGAGAATGCACAGGTAAGTTCTCAAGCCACCTCTTCCTTCGTGTCTTGGCTTGTAGGACACATAAGAGCCACAAGATGAAGAAACAGACGATAGAAGATAGTGTCTGGAGGTGCATACCAGGTGATTGCCTCTTCCTAAGATAGTGGTATGTAGAAGCAGTACCTGTCTGGGGCAACCCACTGCCACTTGCCCCTTCCAGAGACAGTGAACTTTGTAAAAGTCTTGTATGAACTGTGGATTCCTCATAAGTTATATGGCTGGAATCTTTCTGGTGCACTATACTAGCTGTTGAATTTTATCTGTGACCAAACGGTCAGCGAGGGAGGGGAGAAATAATCAGCTTCTTTCTCCAATGCCTCCTTTCATTCATGTTCACAGTTGTTGTTGTTGTTGTTGTTGTGTGCTTTCAAGACATTTCCAACTTATGGTGACCCTAAGGTGGGCACATGGAGCAGAAATCACACACTCATCACAGGTTTATCATAGTGTTTTCTGGGGCTGAGAGTGTGTGATGTGGCTAAGGTTACCCAGTAGGTTTCAATGGCCAAGTGGGGAATTGAATTCTGGGCCCTTTTCACATGGCATCTTAAATCCACATCAGCCACACTTTGCTTCCACTCCGCAGGCAGTGGTAATCTCGCTGTTTTTCATTTTCAGTGAAAATTTGAAAATAACTAGTCTTTCCCACAGCAATCACAATAGCTGGGCCTGTGAGGAGCCTCCATCCGGTGTCCTTCCATGAATGACCCAGGAGTGGGCGGGGTATGGGCAGTCCCTGCTGTCCCTCCCTCAGCAACTCCCAGGGGAATCTCCACCCAGCAGCAGGCCGGTTGCTGCCGTAGTTGCACCAGCAAACACGCAAGGAGATGTCAGCCAGGAAGGCCACCCTGGGAGCAATGTTGCCGCTGGCCCCGACAATGACACCAGCCTCCAAGGTCCAGACGAATGTCAAAAGATTAAAAAAAAAAGACAACACCACCGTTAGCATGATAGCACCTGCCAGTGGGTGCTCGTGGGTGTCAGGCAGTCTAGCTCTACAAAGGAAATGGCTGGGAGCTATCACAAGGAATACCTTTTCTCCCCCCACACACACACCCCTGTCCATCTCTATTGCCATTTCAGAGAAAGCCAAAGTTCTGTTGCTGAACTATCTATGGGGTAGACACAATAAATCATAACTACTATCTATTGTGCTAACATTAGCACGGCTGCTGGCAAAAAAATACAAAAAATAGACCAATCAGGAGCCGTGGGGCGAGGATGGAGTGGGACCTGGGAGTGGCCAAGAACGTGGAGCTGTAGAACATGCACCAAGTGTAACGTCGGTCCTGTCCCGTGAATGCCCAGGTGCCTGCAGAAAAAGAAAGCCTGCATACTGGGCCCAATCTGCAACTGGCAATCCCACAATGATGCCAGAACACCATGCGACTAAGCTATGGTGCAAAAAGGGCCCAGGGTCTCCAGTCCTATACTCATACCATTGCAACACACTGGTCACTTTATCCATGGCCTTTTCCCTTCTGCTGCAACTACCTACACTGGCATAGTTACTCCAGCACAAGATGACAATGAGACTCTGTCTTGCAATGAGCTAGAAATTTAAATAACAGGATTTTTTAAAAAGAGAAAAATGCAAAGAGGTTCTTTTTATGCTCAAGTTTGTCTTAATACTTGGTTTTCATTTCTCCAGTGAAACTTGGGAACAGTTAATTTCCTTTTTAAAAGCAATATTCTTGATCTACATCATAATAAACTTCATTCCAGATGCAAGGTAATGTCCCTGATTCAACTTCACTTCACTGCTTGTACCTTGTACCACCTACATTTATTCTCCAGCTTTGCTGATAAAGCACAGCCATGTTACCTTGTGCTTTCGGTCCAAAGGAACCATGTGCTTAAACTAAAAGCAATGATCAGTTCACTGAGTGCTTTGCCAATCCTTCCTATACAGAGGCAGAGGAAGGCAATTGCTTCTGTATTCCTTGAGGACTAACCTGATGCCCTCACAGCTCAGTCTGACTCTGCAAGCCTTTGATCAGTATATTTATTGAGTCAATGGGCTGAGGGATGTCTGGACTTGTCTATTGCTCTCCATACCTTCTCCCCACTTCAAGTCTTAATAATGTCAGCCTGATGAAGAATTCTTGAAAGCTTACCTTTTTAAATTACAGTCCTCCCTCCACATTCACAGGTTTGACCTTTGCAAATTTGATTATTTGTGAGATGCATGCATGCTTCCCCTCCCCATTCCCCTCTTCCTGTTTCCTTGGTGTGCTGTGCCTTCATCCCCCATTCCATTGCCTTTTCCCTGGCCATGGAAAAAGAAGACATGTGCACCTGAGCAAAGGGAATGAAGTGAGAGAATGAGAGTGGGGAGCCTTGGAAGGGAATGGGAAGGGGAGCATGAGGAAGAGTTATTCACATTTTTTCTACTTTCACAAGGGTTCAGAGCCCCAAACCCTCACAAGAGTGGAGGGGCCATTGTATATTTTAGTGGTCTAGTAAAGTTTATTACCTCACTGTGCCCTTTTTTGTTTTACTTTTACTTCTTATTTTTGTTTTAAACATATGCGAGTAAAGAGCAAATCTAGAAGCTGGTTTGTAACTATGGTACATAGCAAGCACTGGGTAGACAGGTATTAGTGATCTAAGGCCCTTTTCACATGTCGGGGGGGAAACGGGCGAAAACAGGTTAAAACGGACCTTACCCGTGGCCGAGTAAGTCCGTCGCCACGTGGAGCAGCGCGAGCTTGCTGCTCCACACTCCTCCGGCGTTGCAGATGGCAGCTTCCGGTTGGTGGAGGCTCTCCACCAACCGGAGAAGCTCGCCAGCCAGAAGCCCACCCCCAGCAGATCTGCAGGCATGCACTTGCACGTGCCTGCAGATTCACTTTAGAGCCGGGCGATGGAGCGGCACGGGGCTGCGCGCTCCGTGCTTTTTAAAAACCTCTAAAAAGAGGTTTTTAAAAAACACGCAGCCCGGCTAGTTCTGGCCGCTCCTGAGTGGATTCTGGTGTGAAGCTACTAAAAGTAGTCCACGCCAGTCCACTCTACGGTGTAGACGACCTCCGTGGGAGGTCGCTCTACACCATTCCCCCCCCCCACATGTGAAAAGGGCCTAAGACTGCATGCTCTCCAACTGTCCCAATTTGGCAGGGACAGTTCCGATTAATCATCTACTTTTTCAGCTGCTTTTAAAATGGCCTAGTTTCTTTCCCCTCCTCACCTTTCCCACTTCTGTCCTAAGCTTGTTTCATTTACTGCAAACTGAGCTCAAAGTGTAAAAGTAGTTTTTACTCAATTTTGCAGAGGGAGAGGAGAGGAGGGGTGGAATCTTGTCCTTCCTGGTAGATTCAGACAAAAGCAAACTGCTGCAGCCTCTTCTAGCTTGTATGTTCTTTCTCATTAATAACTTTTGGTATTTTAATCACATTCTGATATTAACTGGCCACACATGTTCTGGCTTTCATCTGTGAAATGTTGGAGGGAACGTGTTTGGAATAGACTTTCCCATGTCCATACAGGCTAACAGAAGTTGGTAGCTACCCAGTTTTGCAAAGAAAAGTGGCAGCACAGCTGAGCAAACACACTGAAGAAAAAGTGATGAAATAATCAAAACTTGGACAGGCTTACTTAAGCTTAAAACTATTTCTGTTGATATACAAAAGGGAGAAAACCAATTGGGGTAAGACTCCGTTTTGGAGACAGTCTGAGTCTTAAAGTGTATTTGAGCCAAACGTTTCCAAACAATCTGACACACATTTTGCTCCCCAAGCCTTTAGCTTCTCTGAATGGTGACTCAGAGTCTATGAAATGCTAAAATGTAGCAGCTGCTGAGGTTACAGCCTTGGAAATTATGGCACCTATTAAAACAATGTCATAAATGTAAATACATTGAAGTTGGAGAAAAATAAACATAGGAGTTGGTACTTGGATGCAGTAAGAGAGAATGGAGGAACCTCCATTATACAATCCACTCCAAGCCGAATTGTAGAATTTTTCAACTACCATCCTTACAGGGTGAATGAAATATCTATCACAGCTAACAGTATCTTTCCAGCCATATGGCTATTTGCAGTCTTAAGACTTTAATCCTATGTATGATTACAATGGGACTTAATACCTTATAAGACAGTAATGGTTTGCAGTCTAGTTCAGGGATGGGGACCATTTTGCAATGAGGGACTACTTAGAAGGTCCAATGGGAAAAGTCCACTGAGGACTGCAGCTGATGGTGAACAGAACCAAAGCCAATGGTGAAATTTAGCAGTGTTGTAGAACTGTACAGCTCTTTTCCTGTTCGTGTTAGCCTACCTTTCTCAGTCTCTCTCATACCTATGCACTTACCTGTGCATACACATAACATGTACACACATGAGAAAAATTAGCACTGTCAGAGGGCTGGTTTCATACCCTCCAACATTTCACAGATGAAACCTAAGACATGTAGCTAAGTAATATCAGACACTGCAAAAGTTATCAATGAGGAAGAATATCCAAGCTAAAAGGGGCTGCTACAGTTTGCTTTTGCCTGAGTTGTCTGGGAAGAGCGAAATCCCACCCCTTCTTTCCCAACCCTGTTAACTGAATGCAAATAGCTTTTGTACTTTGAGCCTAGTTTGCAGCAGTTGAAGTCAACTGAAGACAAAAGGGGAAAGAGGGAGGAAGACAGAGAAAATGGAATATTTTAAAAGCAGCTGAAAAAGAAGGACTGCAGAGGACTAATCATGACTGTCTCTCCCAAACTGAGGCCATTTTTGCATGGGGCGAGGGAATTGCCCCATGCCGCTACTTACCGGACTTCTTGGCTCCCCAGTCTGCTGTGCTCCGGAGCAGTGCATGCTCATCACTCCGCACTGCTCCGGGGACTAAAATGGTGGCTTCTGGTTGGTCGAGGGTCTCGACCAACCGCTGAAGCTCACCAGCCTAAGGCCGCCCCCAGCAGATTGCAGGCTCACACTGGTGCAAGCCTGCAAATCTGCACCGGAGAGCGCGCATGGAATGGCGCGCTCCATGCTTTTGAAAGACCTGTTTTAAGCGGTCTTTCAAAAGCACGCTTGACACCACTTGGGGTCGTTCCGGAGTGGGCTGAGGTGCGGATCTACGTTAAGTAGGTCCGACCCAGTCTGCTCCCAGGTGCAGATGTCCTCTCTGGAGGACGCTCTGCACCGTTTCTATTAGCCCGTGCAGAAATGGCCTGAGACCTTGGGAGACCAAATGTTGGGTGAGTTGGCTGACACTGAGGTTTGCATGAAATCAAGTTAATGGTCAGGGCTGCAAGTTCCCTTCTCTGGGTCCAGTGGCTAGATCCATAGGAACGTCCCCATTCTTTATCATCTGTGGGATTTGCTTCAGGTTTCTTTTTAGTATGAAGTAATATGACCTTCTAGAACTTTAGTCAGCTCATTATTCGTGGTGGCTCCTCACACTGCTGCAGTTGCTGTAGCTGGAAGATTCTGTAATTATTCTTTTCTCCAAAAGAGTGAATAAGAATAATTACAAAATCTTCCCGCTACAGCAACTGCAGCAGTGTGATTACCGTCTCAATGCTGGAATTTACGCACAGGATGAAGGCCTTTTAAAGAAAACTTCTGAAGCATTTTAAACTGATCAGAGAGTGTGATGCTTCTGTGTGTGTAAGAGAGAGAGAGAGAGAGAGAGAGAGAGAGAGAGAGAGACAGACAGACAGACAGACAGACAGACTGGCTGACTACTTTTTTGCTGTTTTTGATTCGCTTGTTAGATATATGCTTTTGATTTGTATTGCCTTGGAGTGAGGATTGTCTCTTCCCCACCCAAGGAAAAAATGAATGGAAATATTTCTTTTGCTGTGCCATTCAGATACAAATTCCTGCCTTGATTGATTTTCCTTTTCCACATGGTGTCAGCTCAAGCAGATCTTTTCAACCTGGAGATGGTTAAGACACTTTACTTGGCAGGATAGCAAAGCCTGACATCTTTGTTCCTGTTGCACTACATAACATACTGCTTGCAAAGCAATTGCTAAGTCAGAATAGTAGTTTTAGGTTGTCAGTCAAACAATTTTATGGTACGCCGGGGGGGGGGTGAGGAGGAGAGGGAATCAGTGCCATTAACTCTCAGAGTTGGCCCGAGACATTCTGCTCTGTGTGGTAGAACAGAAACTGATGCTTGCCTGGACGTCAAGGTGAATAACATTCAAGCCTAACCAAGTTCTTTTGGCAACTAAGACAGTGTATCCCCCAGAAACTTATTTCCATCCTTGATAACAAAAAATGTGATAACAACTTAGTCATTAACAACTTGCTACCTTTTCAGGACATCAAAAAATCTACTCTCTGAGGCAGCTACCACATCTTGTCTAATGGCAGGGCTGTCCCTGTTGCCTTGTTATGCTTGTGTAACAGTTTGTGTCTTTATGGTTATAATTGTATGAACAGAATGAGTTTTTAATAAACACAGAAGTTGATTTTTTAAAATTTAAAAATCAGGATCTATTCACAGCATACACTTGAGCATCAGAGATAGAATTTAGGCAAGATTAAACATAGATCTCCATGGACAGCATAAGCAGTACTGGAAACATTCACTTGGATAATATTATATTTTTCTTTCAAACTAAATCAAGTAACAGTCTATATAGTTTTTGAAAAAAAGCTAGTCAAATATTGTTAATAAAACCATAGCCAGTCTTGGAAGGGGGTGGGATTCCATTTTACTATAAACTAAAGAGCACCTCTGGAAAGTCATTCCTGTTACAATTATTTCCTTCGTATTGAAAAAGAAAAATGTATTGCCTTGGAGTGAGGGTTGCCTCTTCCCCACCTAAGGAAAAAATGAATGGAAATATTTCTTTTGCTGTGCCATTCAGATACAAAACAAAGGATGTAAACACATATCATGCATATATGTTTACAAAAGTGAGCAATTTAGTTTATACTTTACAACTTTTAAAAATTAGATGCCTCCTAATAAAATTAAAAGAAATTTGGCAGGAATGACTCTTATTCTACATTTGCTTTCAGGGGTCTTTCTGAAATCTATTATTTTACCACTTCTTGCCATGGATGAAGTGTCCTCATTAAATTATATCATTATGGGGAGGGTAGGAAAATGGGGAGAAAATCAATGAAAATCTCTTTCCTGCAATCATTACAAAAGAAACAGATACACATGAAAGGCAATTTAGTAACAAATTGAGGTATTCCCCAAGGAAGGAATGTTATTTGAAGAGAAGCGTGTAGTGGCCTCTAGTGGTTCATTCATGTAGAAAAACACCAATACAACTTATGCCAGTCTATTGTAAAGTGGCATGAAAGTGTAAAAATGTAAACTCAGCAGTAAAGCTAGGAGTCAAATCAAATACACAGTGCATACTTGCTTGGGACAAAGTCTGATGGAATTCACTGAGACTTTCCTCTAAGTAAACATACATAAAATATTGCTGCAGAATGACAGATGAGATGAGACAAACTCTATGTTTTTCTGGAACTGAAACAAAATTTTGTCTTTGTTTAAAGAATGCCTACATGTCTCATTGTGAAAACCTACAGATTTGGTGATATGTTCATAGCATTAATAGGAACACTCTCCATACAATTCATCAGGTTATTAAAATTTCTCTTTTAAATGCCACAGAAATATTATTGATATTGGAGAGTTCCTCCAAATTTCAGTTGGAATGTAGTGATCTGATCTATACTTTGATGATAAAAAGGACTTTCACTTTCAAATGTCTAATGTAGTATCCAATCCAACATAATGTTACTGGAGGACAACAGTACACGTAGTGGATTTCCATTGCTTTTGCAGTTGAATGGATGGCAGTGTACATGTTCCTGTGGACCCCAGCTATGCCACCAGTTGTGAAATTAGTTTTGTAAACAGGTCTGTAATTAGTTCTACAGCCAGTTCTGCAAAGCTGGACAAGCAGCTGTCCCAATCATGGACAGCTGTGTTGGATTCCTTCCTTGCACATAGCTCAGAACTAGTGTTACCATACCCTACACTCCCCATTCTGCAGGATGTGCTGTTTTCTTAATTGAACATATTTATGGCTAGAAAACATGACCAAAGACACACTGTCCAGAAAAACATGTAGCCAAGTCAGGCTGACCTTAGACAAGGCTAGGTCACAGGTTCAGAGAGGATTTGGTGAGAAACCCTATGCTAATGGGTCTAATCCTTTCAACACCTAAGGGTCCATGCACACCTGAATACAATAGAAGATGAAACTGCCCAGATGAAGCAATCAGAGACCATCCCTTGATCTCACCCTATGGAAATCTTCCCTATACCCTCTGCCTGACCAAGACATTAAAATAATGTCATGATTCCCATCAATGTTTTGTCACTCTGGAGTAAGGCAGTCAGCCCTTTCCAAATTCCTTTGGCAGTTCCATGAAAAGGCCATTATGGCTTCGCCAATGCACCCTTTCAGGGTAGGAAATAGGGAACATAAATGCTACCTTTGGCCCCAGCAAATGGTAGTACATTGGATGTAGTGCACAGACAGTTGTTCTTCTGTGCTACACTCCGATACTGTCTGAGCCCCTTCACTTCAACCTTCTTCAGGACTGGTAACTGTCATCCTTTCCACCTCTAATCTTTCTCTATCCAGCCTTTCATGACTCAGTTTTCGATAGTCTTGTATGGTTTTTGAGAGTGTCTGGTTTCTTGTGTGTTTATCAATCCAAATAAAATACTTCTAAACGAAGTTAAACACTTTAAACTGGAGTTCTCTCCACAGTTAGTACTGGTATACGTAAGTGAAAAGATCCTGTCATTACCCTCCTCACAGGGCTCCTTTGAATTATAATTCTCCAAAATTTTGAAGACATGCTGGCACTGCAGGTAGATTTCAAAGCCCTCCACTTCTCAAGGTAACACTAGGTTCTGTGAGAGCAACATCACTGGTACTTGCAGAATGCTTTCATTGGAAACTTTCCAAATTTTTCAAAGTATGTAGGTGACTTTGGAAGTGAGTTTTATGAGAAAAGCAATCTGGGTCTCTAATACTATAGAGGAAATTCATAGATTCTTCCCCAACTCTGTCTTGCTTACAAAAAACAGAAACAAAAGTAGTAAAATGTTATCTGCTTTAGATAAATGGTGTGTTCTTGACATTCATTATGTGTGAGGCATAGGTACAGAGTGTGTGAGAGAGACAGAGAACTGGCACATTTTGCTTTTGCCTCATGATTCTCCTTTTATTTGGATTTGGATGAAGATCATTTGGATGACCTGGAATGTGTGCTCGTTGAATGCATTGCAAGTGACCTTCTGCATTCCTAAGCTCCATTCACAGTATCTACTGAATCTGAACAGGTAGTAGACAGGTCTAGTGGCTATGATCTTGATCTACAAATAGGGAAGGTTTCTATTAAAAATTAAAATGGCTGGGTGATTAAGAATGCACACAGTTCAGACCAAATAAAATATTTTCCCCTAACTGCCCAAGTAAGGTGCAACTAGTGGATTTCTCAATGGATTATAGTTGTGCCAGTTGGTTCATAAGAATATATAAACTAAGAAAACTCTACTTTAGTACTTTCCTCCATCTGCCAGCAGAGTCTAAGTAGATCCCTTGAGCACAGCCATTAAAATGTCAGGACATTTGTGCTCAAAATTGATCCAAAGGACTAAGAAGTCTCAGATATTGAAGTATTCAACTGCCAAAGAAATATTATTAGTAATTTTAGCAGGTAAAGACAAGGTTTCATAGTTCTACCTGCATTATTCTCATCATTCTTATAAAACCAAGTCTGAACTGCAGCACAAATAAAATGCCTAGACAAGTGAGTGGGAAAAAATGTTTCTGTTCCAAGCTAAAATGTATAATTAAAAATTAGTCTCTCAAGGTATATTTAGAAGCTTATTAAAAACTGTTTCTGGCATCTCTGAATGGAAATGTCATTAGTTCCTACAGTCTTACTCAGAAAAAAAAAAATTCCAACGTGTTGAAGGGTGTGGGCATTTTCACAGAAAACTACATTGGATGTGAACGTTCAGCTATTATCAACTGATCCTATAATAAGACACTTTCTGTTTATATTCAACTTTATTTTTAAGTAAAACGAGGTCAGCAAATATGGAGGGACAGGGCAAAATTTTATCCACCCCTCCACGTTTTGCATTTCCACATTTTGGGTCAAAGTAGGCCAAAACTGCAACACAAAAAATGTCTGGTTTTGTTGGGGTCACAGTTTTCCAGCCACTTTCATCCAAAGTAAGGAGGTGACAGGATAAGGCAAAACACCATACTTGGCAGTGGTAGGGACATTTTTTCAGGCGATTTTTCATCTGTTTTTTAAAATGGGAGATCTAAAATACAAGTAGGCAACTACTTGCATTCAGGACATCTTGGAGGGCTGTACACACACACCAGATTCCCTCCGATAGCTTCCAGAAGGTGTGAGATGCATTTTGCCACATCCCTCCCAATACTGTTTCAGGCCCATGAGGTGCTTTTTTTATTATTATTTTTGAACAAAAGGAAATGACCTAGAAAGTTGCTTCCTGTTCATTTCCTGCTTTTAGAAAAGGCCTTTCCTGATACCACTGACAGAGTGAAAACTGGAGATAGCTGTACAGAAGAGGGAATTTCAGCAGGTTTTGCTTGCTGCCTGACAAGCAACACATGCTCAGATTCCCTCTTCTACACAATTATTAAAGGTACAGAACCTGTTTTCAATCTATATCCTGGATGTAAAATGCCCTGGAGGGAAATCTGTTGAAATTGACTGCTATACCCACCATGGGTCATTTGAGGGCAAATATATTTTTCCGATTTTTTTTTTTTAAAAAAAAGAACCCTGGGAGACTCGCACAAACAAGCGCTACACTCTGCCCACTTCTGATCTAGAGGCCTGGATAACTTGAAAGTACAAATGTAAGAGGGCCAGTTCTGGCCCACTGACTACACTTTTCAAATTCTCCCCAAGTGGATTAAGTTCATAATTTGAAATTTCTTTTAAATATAACATTTCCAATGGGGGGTGCAGATGGCCTCTCTGAATGGCATTTTTAAAATCAACTGATATATTTATTACAACGCTATCCAAACAGAGACAGCCTACTGGTGATTATCCACACCCTGATAATCTTTTGTTTTGGATACTGCAATATGTTATATGTGGGTTGGCCTTTGATGAAGGTCCAAATATTTCAGTACAGGAAGACTCCACATTTTGACACTCCATTATCCAAAGACTTGTTCTTTTGATGTTTCCAAATTAAGGACAAGTTCTATTAATTTGAGGGAGGTTCCGCTCTTTCATTGATTCTTCCTGCTTACAGAGGCTCACTCAAAACCACTTGCATGCATGCATTGTTCGCAAAGTAAGCTGAAAAGAGGGGAAAAAAGGTGCGAAGCCAGCTGAGAGACTTTGCAAGCAGCGTGTACATGGTCAGTCTCAAGTGAGCCTCTGTTAAGTCCTTCATGTTTCCTACAGTATAGAACATGGTTTACAATTTTCAATTCCATTTTCTGACAATGCTCTGGTGCCAGATAATTGAGTGAAGACTGTATTTCAAAACAAGGCAGTGTGATTGTTAACAAGGCTGAGATTACATGATAATATTAAACAAGCGTTTCATGATCTGTATGGGCTTCCTTTCCAGGGCTTGACCATATATATTCCAGCAGGGGAGTTAGTGATATGAACATAAAAGCATGGCTGACTGCAGGGAGGAATGTTGGAAAATGTGTGAGCTAAGGGAATGGGGGCTGAAGTATGGGAAGAAGGGAGGATAGCATTTTTCTTTCCCCAAAGACCTGTCAGTGAAATTCCATCAGACTTTAATTAGTAATTGATAATGATACTATATGTCAGATTGGTTAACTGTTAATAGTATTTGTTAGCTATTGATAATACATGCTGCATCACTCATAACTGTAGAAGAACATCAAATACAGTAAAGTAGTTGGGTAACCAACCCAACTAAGCTGATGTTATTCTATGCAAAGAGTCAGTTCAGTTAAAATTTAACATAAGACATATCATAAAGCACAAGTAGGCTTGTGTCCAGTAAAGCTTTTCCACAAAGGCTTAAGTTAAAATGATTCTGAGGTTAAGTAGTATAGCCTCTTTTATCCTTTGAATGAAATAAGTACTCAAAGGAGCCACTTCTTTTCAGACTGAAGAAAGCCATGGGAATTCTATTTCAATGAATTGAATGAGGAAAGCAGAGGAAAGTTTACACATATATAATTTCAGTAAGATACTACATAGTGTTCACATCCGAGTCTGCCAGTTTGGAAAACACACTGAGTAGCTGGTAAATTGTTTAAAGCAAGGAAAGAGGAGCTAATTTCCAGATGTTTGTGGGAAAGCTATCCAAACAAGTCTGAATTCAGATTAGATAACAAGCAGGACACCATGAGGGTTTGGACAGAGTTCTTGAGCCAGAAAAGTCAGTCTCCCTTTGTAACTATATTTACTAACCTCTTTTCCATATTGTTATGCTTATAAAGTTATGCTTTTCCATTTATGCCCTTCTATTTCTAAATGTTGGTCTATTCCAATGACTCAATAATTATGCTTGGAAGAGAAGCAGCTAGGGAATTGTTAATCATAATTTAGTCAAATTATTGCTCATGTTTATGGGAAGTACTCTGTGGTCTTTCCTGGTGCAACCTCTTTGAAACTTAAGGGTGTGATGTCAGTTATGAACTCGGCAAGCAATGTGAAATGCATCTTTCTTTCACTGAAAAGTCCCTATTATTTTTGTATTGTTCTATTTTCTCAGAAAGAATGATCAGCCAGTTTGTCAGATGGCAAACCACAGTGATCCTGGTGGCAGCCTATATGTACAATCTGTCTGTGGACTTTTGACTTAGACCCTTTCCGCACCTTACCTTTTCCAGCGCTGGGGTGCAGGGATTGCGCGAGCAGCCTCTGCTGAAAGGCTCTCCCTTCCCTGCTGCTTCAGCTCTGTATGAGCTGTCTGCTCGCATGAGAGCCCCACCTTTTCCTTCCGCAGTGCAGCCTGGGACCTTCCCAGGCTGCACTGGGGAATAAAGCATGACTGGCCCAGCTCCAGAGGCTCCGCACGCCAGGTAAGTGCGTGCAGGGCCCGGGAGCAATGCACGATTGTGCACCATTTTAGGCTTCAAGCCGACAATGAAAAGGTGTGCTATTGGCCCCTGGAGCGTTGCGCAATTGTGAGTGCATCGTGCAGATCGCTCCTCGCAGTTGCGCAATGCTCCAGGCCCTCTTTCGCATGCCATGCGAAAAGGGCCTTAGGATGTATCTCAGTTTATTTTCTCAGACAAATTCAATTCCCTCTTCTCTATGAAGATTTAGGCACCCTTCTGCCACCTATATAGAATAAGGCCATCCCTCTTACCTTTAAAATCTACCTCAGTGGCTGAGTCAGCAGAAGAAATGACAGAGGCTGCAGGAAGAGAGGCCTTTTCCTCTACAGCACCCAATATGCTGCAAGATACTGTATTAAGATAAAAGACCCCAATGGACCTTTGTAAATGTAGATGTACCAGAAATGTTCAGGCAATCATATTCCCAAGGGCCAATAGGCAGAACAGACTGAGTCAAACAGCTAAGGCTGGGCATCTGCAAAGGAGGTAGGGGTCATTTTTCCCCTCCCCCAGGCAGGCTGTACTAGTATGTTGGAAAAGACATCATTGTTCAGATTCAACTTTTGAAGCTTCAGTAACAAACTACATCTCACAAGATTCTACCACATTCCATGTTGGTGGGAAAGGCAACTGAACAAGAAGATCATCTTTTCTGATTGAGATGGAAAAGGCAGAAAAAGATGTAGAAGGAAGAAAAATATTTTTTTAAAAAACCTAATGTTTTTATGACTGGTGCAGTTCTGCTAAGAGGTTAGGAAGGAAGGGGAAAAAAGAGGTGATGAGGGGGCTTTGGGGGTGGCAGGAGCTTAGCGGAGAGGAAAGGGATGCAGGCCTTCCTCATTAGAATGCTCTTGGGAGAGGAGGTTCAGGGACTGGAAAACTTGTCTGGGACTCTTGTGTTCACCAGATCTCCCTGGGGTTTGAATCTGAGTCAAGTTTTGATGAATGCTCACACCACACTGTACTCAAGTCTTGGCTTTCATATGCTTTCAGCCCTGCCCTTACCAATAGTAGTTCCGTTCTTGAAAGGGCATGTTGTGGGTGCCACACAAAAGTGTTCCAACATTACTAATTCAGTGTCTCACTGCATAAAACTAACAGGACTTTAGGACATCTCAATGTGCCCTAGAAAATTGATTCCATATTTTTCTTTTACCTTTATTTTTCCATTTTCTAATGATAGTTCTCTTTTTCATAGGACTGAGCAATAAAATTGAGGGATGGTAAGATGATTACTCCATTAGCATTTTACATATCTATTTTATGCTTATTTTTCTTTCTTTGTTTTAGAGATAATGATTTTGTTACCACCACAAAACAGGGCACCCAACACTTTTGGGAATGCTGTGGACTCTGTAGTCCACAGTAGCCTCTATCCCTGTGTTACCCTGATTTCTGGGGGTCCCGGGAGGGACACCTCAATGTACTCGAAATAATGGGGAATGGGAATTAGCTAGAGCACTAGTTAGCAATGCAAGAGGCAGCGCAATGTAGCAAGATCTTTTACCCAGTGTCTAGGGGATCAGGCCAAGTCAATAATCAAACAGAAGTAAATAATAATTGTTTTCCTTTATTTATAAAGTCACGGCAAACGTACGTACTCACTCACTTAGAAAATTAAGAAATACTGCACAATTGCATAGTCACGCACACAGTCCTAAGGAAATAAAGAGAGGAAAATAGATAGGGGATTTTCAGGAGGATTTTTGATGAAATACTACACCTGGTCCTGTAGCCCGGTAAAAGGAAAGAAGCTGGGGAGCGTAGATTCTCAGCACGTGGAGGCTGAGGGGAGACTTGTCAAATGGAGAGACAGCAAGTCGGGAGGCAAGTCACGAGTGATCTGATGAGACACTCAAACTCAGGGGTTCTTATAGGGGAAAATGTGCCTGTAGGCTAGTCCATTCCCGGGGAAAACAATGGATTTTGGGCTGGAGACAAAGCCTCCGAAAGGTCAGTACTTTAGATGATTGAATTATGACAGTGTTGTCAATAGTGTAGACAGTATGCAAACGCGGAGTGCTTGAGAGTTGGACAGTCCGCTTGTCAAGCTGCCTGCTTGGAGCAGGGGATCTTTTGTAAACAGCGTGCGTACATAATGTGATCTTAAAAGGGTACTTGCCTGGAGGTCTCCTAAAGCTGCAATCGACAATTACTGGCCTGCCTGGGCTTGTTTTTGAATGGTTCAGCTATTTTTGGCCGCGCCTGTGTGCGTGCTTGCCCGGGGGCCTCGCAAGCATGTGGAGAGGAATGGGTAGTGAAGGCCAAATTCTTGATATCAAACGATATCTAATATCCCACAAGTTCAGACTAGAAACTACAGTAACACCTGACATTTCTTAAAGGGACACAGTGAAGAACATCCCAGCTTACTGACTCAGGCCTTGCTGATACAACCCAGGTTGGCTGTTTTATTACAAAAAGGCATTGGATAGCAGCATCCCAAGGCTAGAAAACAAGTTGTCAGAGCAGTTCACCCTAAGCAGGAGAAGGAATGGAAAAAACTGCTTCCCAGTATGCATCCTCTCCTCTTGTCTGTACATGTCTAGCAATCATCTCTTCTTCTGACCTAAGCAACTTGAAATGGGATGTCTCTCCTTTCCCCACTTCAGTTATTGTGACCTTACTGGTTGAGGTAGAGGATCACATCAAACTATGTCAATCCTGAGTTCCTTGAGACAGAGACTGGCCTTTTTTTTTTATTTTAGTATTCTGAAAAGTGCCGTATGTATCTCTTATATTACAATAAAATAGTATGGGCATACCTTTATGCTTAACATAGTAGTATGCTAATAATAGTTGTGATTTCTCCATAGTCTCATAGAATCATAGAGTTGGAAGAGACCACAACAGTCATCGAGTCCAACTCCTGCCATGCAGGAATTTAAAGCACCCCTGTCCTATCTCAGTCAGGGCAGCACAGCTCATAACTCAAAAAAACAGCTCACAACTCATTACTTACTTTTATTCAGTAAGCACAAGGTCATAAATAGAGTCCAACAGAATTCCAAGGCAAGCAAGCCCAAAGTCAGTCAGTGTAATCTAAAGTCTAAATCTTTAGTGTAATCTAAAGTCAGGCTCAAGGTTCAGTAATATATCCAGCAGTCAGTAAGGTCAGATAAGCTCCAACAACTCCTGGAGAAGAAGGGCAGCACCAATATAAGTCAGCAGCCTAACACAGCTGTTGCCTGAGTATTTGCTGTTGGCTATAAATCCTCTGAGATCAGTGCAGGTTCTCTCATTGCTGTCTGCACTTGGCAAAGGTGGGTACAGGTAAGTTATCTTCTATTTCTCTCTATATCATTCCAACTTTAATATTTGTGGTGCCAAAGAGAACATAGTTATCTTCTGTTTCTGAAGAGGCAGGACTCTCTGCTGGAGCTGGCGTCTTCCCCTGTTC
Source organism: Cyclura pinguis (assembly GCA_030412105.1). Classification (NCBI taxonomy): domain Eukaryota; kingdom Metazoa; phylum Chordata; class Lepidosauria; order Squamata; family Iguanidae; genus Cyclura; species Cyclura pinguis. The sequence continues at coordinate 189,649,450 of CM059601.1, forward strand.
TGTTTGTGGCACTACAACCTCCTCCTGTACAGAAACTCAGACTCTGAGTTGGAGTCCATGTTCTGGAAGAAGGGCATGACAACCCCCAGCCAGCAAATGGCCATACAGCCTCTGCTTAAAAATCTACAAAGAAGGGGACTCCACCACACTCCAAGACAGCATGTTCCACTGTCAGTTACCATCAGGAAATTCTTCCTGGTGTTTCAGTGAAAACTCTTTTTCTGTAGTTTGAATCCATTCCTCTGTGTCCTAGTTTCTGGAGCAGCAGAAAATAAGCTTGCTCTATCTTCAACATGACATCCCTTCAAATATTTAAACACAGCTATCATGTCACCTCTTAACCTTCTTTTCATCAGGCTAAACATACCTAGCTCCCTAAGCTGCCCCTTATAGGGCATGGTTTCTAGACCTTTTACCATTTTGATTGCCCTCCTCTTTCTTGAATTGTGGTGCCCAGAACTAGATACAGCATTCCAGGAGAGGTCTAACCAAAACAGAATGGAGTGATATTAGTGCTTCCCTCAATCTCAGCACTATATTAACATTGATGCAGCCTAGAATTGTATTGGCTTTTTTAGCTGCCTCATCACACTCATGTTCAGTTTGTTGTCAACTAAGACTCCTAGATCCCTTTCACATGTACTGTTTCCAAGCCAGGTATCAGCCATCTCTTTGTTACCCCAAAATGTGGGTGCCACAAGGGGTACTCCATGATGCCAGCACCTCTATGCAAAAGTGGGGAACGATTAGCTCAAAGGAGGCTTGCAAGAAGGGGGCTCACGTAGTAAAAGAACCAGCCAGAGATTCAAAAGTAAGATAAAAATGTGTTTTTTATTGGAAAGAATTCACTCATACATGCACACAAAATACAAATAGTCAAAACAATCACACAAGAGCTAACTGAAAGATAAAGGGAAGAAAAAAATATGGATAGAGAGGCTGAGAGTTTTCGGGGGGGGGGGTGTAATTACCAGTCCAGAAGAGTACTGAAGAGCTGAAATGTAGTGTGCTTAAGTAGAATCTAAGGACAGTTCTTGTTCAGGAACCAGACAGACAGAGTGATGGATAGATCTTTGAGAGACTGCACTGGGTATCCTTAAATCAGGGGTATTTGTACCCCAAAAACAGCCTGTGCCAGTGGAAGATATGTGCAGTTCCAGGTGTGGAACAATGGGAGTTGCAACACAGACAATGGACTATCAACCCACTAATGTTTGCAGTGTTTGGATGACAAAGACATAATGTGTGTCGTAATAGCTGTCTATTGTGGGTGCTATGAGGAAAGAGGAGAATCCAGGTGCACAGGGGACAGGCATCTGTCAATCAGTGTCCTGGTGGGCTTCACACAATCGCAGTTCTTTGGGAAAACTCCAGCTTCTGCTTAAGCCTGTTGTCCCCAGGAATGGCATTTACTTGCCTGACAAATAACTTAGTCGTACCTGGAGGGTGTTAGGTTGACCTGCCTCTCTTGTTTACAGTCAGGTTTCCTCCCTCACTTGGTTTGACCTCTCAGGCTTAATTTTGATATCAGAGCCAATTAATGCATTTACCAATTCAATATGGTGCCCATCCAAACCATACTGATAGCAGGGACCCTCAAAGTGGAGCCTTACACTATGGATTTCATTATTTCTACCTAGTTGTAGTATCCTACATTTCACCCTGTTAAAATTCATTTTGTTAGTTTTGGCTCAGATCTCTAATCTATCAAGGTCAGTTTGTATTCTGATCCTACCCTGTATTAGGGTATTAGCTATCCCTTTAGTGTCATTTAGTGTCATCTGCAAATTTGATGATCATGCCCTCTATTCCCTCATTCAAGTCATTAATAAAGATGTTGAATAGCACTGGGCCCAGGACAGAACCCACTAGTCACTTCTTTGCAGGATGAAGGGGAGCCATTGGTGAGCACTCCTTGGGTTCAATCAGTCAGTCAGTTACAAATCCTCCTAAGAGTAGCTTTGTCTAACCCACATTTTGCTACCTTGTTTGTAAGAATATTATGGGGGGCCTTGGCAAAGGCTTTACTGAAATCAAGATACACTACATTCACAGCATTCCCTTTATCCACCAAGCTTGTAACTCTAGCAAAAAAAGGAAATCTGACATGACCTGTTTTTGAAAAGCCCATGTTGACTTTTAGTGATCACAGCATAACACTGTTCTGAAAAGCCCAAAATGCATAACTGAGGTAAGGACTTAGCTTACATTTTCATATGTTATATCTGATCCAACAGATAATATCAGACACATTTTCAATACTGCCAAGATTATCCCATATAGCTCTAGCCTATGATTTATCAAATTAAATTTGGATTAAGATTAAAATTGGCTACATTATTTTTTTTTAAGTAATGTAGTTACAGTTACAGTTCAACTCTCCACCAAGTAGTTAGTTTCCATAACAGTTCAAATTCTAAAAAAAAAAATTGCTTTCTTGCTGCGGGAAAAAAAATATTGCATACCAACTATGTAGTTACTAAGGACATAAAAATGCTACAAGATTCTTTTCTGTGATATAAAACATACGTAACTTAGTGAAACTGCACACAGTCTACAACCATAAAAACAACTTAGATATAGTGCAAAAGACTGGAATTATTTCTTATATTACAATCATCATGTAATTTATATACCTTACTTAATCCAAAAATGAAGTGGGTATAAGCAACTCATTGGCAACTGGTTAATCAAAACTAGAGTAGATCAATTGAAATTGTTGAATGGTGAGTCAACATAAACATAAATTCCACTGATTCAGTGGATCTAGTCTGGGAGGATTAACAATAGAATTTAGACCATTACTTGTAACTAGTTACTGCCAAGCTCTGATTAAGATTGGGAATGTCACCAGTCTGCCAACAGGCAGAAACTCCACACATATATTCTTTCTTTGACTTTTTCCCATCATATTTCATGCAGAACTTCTGATAAATAAAAGACCAATAGCTGCATCTTTTCTACGTAGGAGATTTCTATTAAAATTTAACTGGAGTTGGGGAAGTTTCTGTTGCTGGCACTGAAAAGCAAAATAGCTTGCTTTGTTACTCTTTTTCCCTTCCATTAACAGCTGTAGAGGCTCTGCTTGCCTTTAGCACCTTTCAATAGATATTCCCTATATTTCCTATAGTTACTAAACAAAATCCATAATCTTAATTCCAGATCAAAAATGGGGGAAGGAAAGATGCATACCATTCATTTATAAGGGTTATAGATTACCAGGCAGGTTTCACATATGCTTTTGAAGTTCTTAAATGCCTTTTCTCCTAATGGACTGGATCTGGTTTGATCTGCCAATTTACTGATCTAAGATCCAAGATTTCTTTTTATATTTTCTCTCAAAACAGCATAATTTAAAAGCAGGTTACACCCTTACGCTTAATAGATTTCACATATATTTTGTTAGGTCTTGGTCCCATAAACTCATTCACGGGCCAAAATAAAATGACACCCAAGAGAAGGTGTTGATCTCTCCTCTTACATGAATGGCAAAGCAGATTCCCAGGAATACATACTGCTTGAATTACAGTGGACAAGCCAGCTCACACTAAGCTGTATCCTTGCAAGTGGTCTACCGAGAAAGGCTGGAAGCTGCTCACATGTGGTGAGGAACATGGCCATATGAAACAATCACTTAGATCAATCATCCATCTTCATGGTGGAGACTGTCGGGACATGGTAAAAAGAACTGGGAGTAAACAGTTGTGTTGATCCACAGAATCTCCAAATGTTTTAGGTTTATTGTTGGGAAATGTGAGAAATAGTAGTGGATCTATCAAGCAGAGAAATCAAATTTGTAAGGCAGAAGTTGAACAACAGCCTGTCCTCTGCCAACCCACTCAAACACAGGGTATAGCAAAGAAAGAAACAGCTTAGTCTTTTACAACATATGAATATAGCTTTGCCTAGAAATTGCTAATTTTTTTTAAAAATTTTTTTTAAAAAATGATCTAATTGAAGAGAAAGAAGAGAAAATGGTTAGAGGAACTAAGTGGGTATGGTAAAGAAACCAATGGGAAATCTGAAAACATGGACACTATAAACTGGTGAGCATAGCCTAGCAATCATTGCTAACTTTTATATTTTCCCTATGTGTGAATGTGACATTCTATACATGCACACTAGGTGTGATTCTGACCAGCATCTAGTATCAGTGTCATCTTTCTTCTCTTACATCAATGTGTAAGAGATGTTACAGAGACAAACTCTTGTAATGATTTCAGAGAGCAAGACAGCAACATGTCCCTCTTTGTCCTCCACTAGGTAGAAATGAGCAGAAGTGTCACATTTAATAGCCAAAGAAATGTTTATTGCCTTGTTAAGATTGCTTTGTCAAAATTGGTCAGAAACTCCTGGGAGTTTTCAAGGAGAAATGAAAGAGTGAAAAACCTAGCCCTCTGCTCTGGCACAAAACAAAACAAATATAATAATAATAATAATGCCAAAACAACCGTGCTCATGGGTTTCCTTCCTAAATAAGTAAAGACAAAAAGAAAGGTCCTGCCCTGACTTCTGATCAGATGATAAACATCTCAACTAGCAAAGTGGAAACAACATGATGGCTGCCAAAATTGCCTTCACCCTAGGGGCTCATGGTAGAGAAAGAAGGAGAGTTGTCAGGTCTGAGAAATCCCTGGAATTCCACTGCTGCAACCCCACTTCTCTGGTTTAGTTGTAGGCAGAAAGCAATTCAGCAATTTCCAGGACTATTCTTCCAAGTGCAAGCTAAAAACTTTGTAGACTTAATTCAGATTTATGCCAAATGATGTGCTAAAATCTTTGGGAGGAGGATAGAATAAAGTTATTGATATAAATCATTGTCAAGGTACTGAAAGACATTATTGAGGTCAGAAGATCCTTTCTTGGCAACTGGTAGAGTTTTAGCATAAATATTTTGTGGCTGCTCTAAGGTGGGGAATAATAGTGCAATCCTATACGTTTGCACACTGAAGTCCCTTTGAAGTCAGGGGCTTATTCTCATGAAAACCAGTATAGGGTTGCTACCTTAGTGTATCGACTGCAAATGGATAGCTCTTTGAATTCCATTTTCTTCATTTTTGTATAAAAGAGGCATGTCTACAGGTCAGCATCATGGACGACTAATTAAATATGAGCCAATTTCCCATCCTGCACTCAGTGCCAAACCGCATCACTAACCAGAACACCCAAATCACAATGAGAAAATTCCTTCTGAGCACAGGCTTTAATGAGATCCATGTTCTCTCCACCCTCCTGTGGACTCATTCCAATTTTCAGGAAGGGAATAAATCAGATCTAGCATATTAGATTAAAATAAACCAGAAGGTACTCCTACATTTGAAGTTGGGGGGGAAGGGTACACTCACATAGAGTACTTCAGTGTGAAATCATTTTGTTTCTAGTTGGCCTTTAATGTTACCAGGATTTCAAAACAGCAATAAGGGGCAGCCAAAATTCATGACATTCAGAGTTGCAATTATGAAGAAGCTGTCAACAAGTTTGTCTTCTACCCAAACATCAACTGAAAGTACTGATTTCAGTTTATTTAGCCATTTATTTATTTGTATGCCGCCTTTCTCCCAGAGTGGGGCTTAAAGTGGTTCCCAAAGAGAGTAAATTAAAAATAACAATTATAAAACAATTAAAAATCAGCACATCAAACAATATAAGTCATTTAAAAGATATAAAAAAGTCTTTTTTAAAAAAGTAAAACACATATCCGAATAAGAAGTCTCTCTGCGTACACATTAAAAGCCTGCTTAAGCAAAAAGTTCTTTGCCTGCTGGCAAAAGGAGAGCAGGGAGGTGGCCAGCCTAGCCTCCCATGGAAGGGAGTTCAGGGACTAGGAACCAGTCAGTGAGAAGGCTGTCTCCTGTATTCTTATCAAGCAAGCCTGGTGATGGTGGTGGGACCAAGGGGAATCCCTCCTCTATAGATCTTAAAACTCTGGCAGGGTTCATATAGGAAGATACAATCTTTCGGACAGTCTGTATAGGACTTTATAAATCATGACCAGCACTTTGAATTGTGCCCAAAAATGAACTGCTAGCCAGTTAACAAGGGAGCTACATGCTCCCTATTAACTGGCCCCAGTCAGCATTCTGGCCACAGCATTTTGAAGTCCAAACAGCTTCCAAAAGCAGCACCATGTAAAGTGTGTTACAATAGTCAAATGGGATATAATCCAGGCATATGTCACCATAGCCAGATCTGATGTCTGAAGGAATGGGCACAATTGGCACACTAGTTTTAGCTGTGCAAATATACTCCTGGAGACTACTGAAACCTGGGCACTAGGCTCAGAGCTGAGTCCAGGAGAACACCAAATCTGTGAGCCTGAGAATTCAGAGGAAGCATAACCTCATTCAGTGCAGGGGGAGACCCTATTCTTTGATCTGACTTTTGACTGATTAAGAACACCTCTGCTTTGTCTGGATAAAGTTTCAATTTGTCCTCATCCAATTCATTACTGACAGCAGACATTAGTTCAGTTCTAAGACAGCTTTGATGGAATCAGAAAAATAGAGTTGGATGTCATCATCATTGGTGACATTGAACCCCCAAACTCCAGATGACCTTTTCCACCAGTGTCATGTAGATGCTAAACAACATGTGGGAAAAAATGGAACACTGAGGGGCTTCAAACAAGAGTTCCCCAACAGCACCTTCTAAGGTTGCTCCTCCAAGAAGGACTGAAACCACTGTAGAACAGTGCTTCCAAGTCCCATCCCAGAGAAGTGGCCTAGAAGGATACCATAGTCAGTGGTACTGAAAGCTGCTGAAAGGTCCAGCAGAAACAACAGGGACACACTCCCCCAATCCAATTCCCTATGTAGATCATCCAGCAAGGCAACCAAAGCTGTCCCATAACTAAACCTGAAGCCAGACTGAAATGGATCTAGATAATCTGTCCTACCTAGAAATATCTGGAGCCATGTATTTCTCTGTAAAATTAACATACTGTCTACATTCATAAACAGCATGATATATACCTTTCTGTCTTTGTGGAGACTGATATCCCAAAATACAGGATTTTTGGCATCTCATTCAAAAGGAAAAGTCTTCCAACCCTCAAATATGAGGATGTTCCCTCAAATATGGGAAGTGCCTTACAACAAGGGACAACTTTCAGCCCTATAAGGAATAAACTTTCTTGCCCTCAAATAAGGAACCTCCCGTATAATGAGTTACACCTAGCAAACCTATTGGTTACCTACCTAATAAAAAATAAAATAATAAATAGGTAATTCTGCAAATGCTCATTCACACAGATCTTTTTTTTATCTCTAGTGTTGATTTTTTTTTTTAAAGCTTAGATTGTGTGGGAACAATATCAAAGGACCTATAAGCTATTTTACCAGCTGGGGGGTGAAGAGAGCAAAGGCAAGGAAAAGCACCAATAACACATAATCAATGATAGGCTAAGATGTCCACAGTATTCACTGAGTGCAGCTCATAGCATTTGGCACAGCATAAAACATGGATGCAGTCATGGGGTAGTCTTACTGCTGGCTGAAATCCCTCTACCCACCTACCCCTCATGCTGAGGAACACCAGTGGTGGGCAGGATATAGGATTCAGCAAGACATGGACAGAAACATGGGTACTACCTATCATCTGAGAGTGAAGTTTGCTTGTTAGCCACAAGCTGAGCTGATGCCTAGAAACCTACTACCTAGACCCCTCATGGGGATTACCCTATTTTGTGGGGGTAGATAAGAAAACTCCACTTATCTCTATAAATGAATCTGACTCAATGCCCACAATGCTCCACATGACCAAGGCTGAAAGAAATAAGATGTGCAACAGAACAATATCATCACATGAATTACTGTTATGAGTGTGATGCTAATTATATCAACAGGCATTGTTTTCCTGGATCCTGTAGAAAAATACAAGATTTTAAGGCCATTTCCACACTATACTATTATAGTGCTATTATTCCACTTTCAACATCCTATGGAATTCTAGGGTTTGCAGCTTAAGGAAGGGTATTTAGAATTGTCAGCCAGAGAGCTCTTTGGCCTCAGTAAATGACAAACCCCAGAATTCCATAGGCTGTTGCAAGTGGAATAATAGCACTATAATAGCGTAGTGTGGAAATGGCCTTTGTCAGCCTTCCTCTCCCTTACCAATGGTCATGCTTGCCATGATGGAATTTGTATAGAGAAGTTTTGCTCAAGGAGGCATTAAAGATGAGTGTGGAATAGATGGCTAGTATTTTCAGTGTTGATAATCAACACAAAAAATTGATATCTTAGGTTAGAAATTAGAAATACAATGCACTGAGTGCAGACAAAGTTTCTGCTAAACCAGAGGCAGGCATTGTGAGGGCTTCTAGAAGTTGTTGAATTTCACCTTTCAGAAGTCCTCATCTTAATCTATGCTGGCAAGGGCTAATGGAAAATGTAATTCAGCAACGTGCGGGCCATGTGATTCCAAATTGTGTACTAGACATATTGCTTTGTATTGAGTCAAATATGTAAGCTGTAACCAATGACTCTTGTGCACATTGTTGACTGGGTGTGGTGGATGCCTCCCTAAGGCATATTTAAGAATCAGATTGGGTGATACATTCTTAACATTTTAGAAGCATTCCACCATCTGCTTGTCACAGCACCTGATTTTCCTTACCCACATATCATGCCTTTGGCATGTTTTGTTGGTGACTGGTCATTGGAAGGTAAACATAGGCTTAATTTGTAAGATTATTGCTAAAGCATGTGTCTAGAAAATCTCACTGTGAAAGGGAATGTGAGTTAGCAGTTGGGAGTATGCATTCCCATTATTTTTTTTTTGACCCTCAGGCATGGTGAGAAAAAAGTAAATCAAATCCACAGGTGATAGTTTTCTGCTTCTCTGAAGAAGAAAAATCAACCACAGGAGAAGGCAATTGCAGCAATTTCTATTTGTTAAGGTATTCCTCTATATAGTTATACAGACATTTTTGAGGAATGGAGTTCTATTTTACATTTTTTAAAAAAAAGGTTAAAGGATGAGGTAATATGGGACACCATTTGGCTATGTGAAAGAAAAATTCAGGCAAAACCCAAGAGCAAGTGTGTGAGAGCAGAACTGCCCTTTACGCAATTCACATGGAATTTCTTTATAACAGTTCATCTGAAATAGAATTTGGAATAAAATAGGAAAGCCAGTAACAGAGGAGCGAAGCATAAATTAGTCTCCACTAAGTCATTGGACATAATGAGATGACTTTTTTTTTTTAAAAAAAACAGCTATTCCAGAAATGACACTAGATCAGTCTTATGAACTGTCTTTAACTGAGCAATAAAAATGGTCATCTCAGTCTTGTGGCATGCCCTTTGCTAGCTTTAATTCAAAGACAGACATGCCATATGTACTCCACATGTGATGAATGGGGAGCGGAGAAAAACATACTTTATCGTACTCTATCTCCTGAGCTAGAGGTGCACATCTCTCAAAGCCTAAATAAAACTAACCAATCACAATGTCCATCAGGCATTCCACCATATTGAAAGCTGTATTTTGCACCATTCTTCCTTCCTTTAAAAATGTGTATGCATGTTCAAACATAAACCATAGAATTATATGAAAGGTACAGCCCAAATTGTGATATCTAAATCTGCGTGGGGATACTGCATTAAAATATCCTTCTCCAACCTATTTCTTTTCATATGCTTACCACTTCAACCCTCACATTGTCCATATTAGCTGGGTTGGATGGGGACTGCAGTCCAAAAAGTCTGTAAAATATTTGTTTTGGAAATGTAACATTGTAGCCCAGTTCTAGTGTTACATAAAGCTGTGAAACGACAGCATAAATAGAAAAACACTATGCATTATCACATCTTTTCTGTTTTCTGGCTTTTCAAGGTACTAGAGGAGCTACTGCAGAAGTTGCAATAGAAAGCAGAAAAACTGAACAGTGATGTGAATGGGACTAGTTATTACCTCACAGCCATTTCCTATTCATGTCGCATGTGTTACAGATGACTACAGCAAGTGTGTACATGTTTCCCAGCCTTCCTGAAAATGGTATCTCAAGTTTCAAAAGAGATTCCATTTCTCTCTCACACATAGATACAAACACACACAGACACAAAGAGAGAGAGAGAGAGAAAGAAAATCAAAGGCTGTTCAGCCAGTAACAACCACTTCCACCACCCTGCTGGTACTGTTACAGAGCAGTGATTATGCAATGAAGATGTCATATGATCTGAAATAAACTATTTTTAAACATAGAATTTGAAGAACTGAAAAGATCAATAAAGCAATAGAATAAAAAGGTAAGAATGCAGAGGAATCAGCAGAAAAGGTTAACTTAGAAAAGAATGTATGGATCACCAACTGAAAAATGAGCTAATAATGGAAATTTAGAAAGTGAAGATATAAAAAGGAAAATTTAAAAAGGAAGGAAATACTGATTCTTATTGACCAACAAACTGAATTACAGAGGAAAAATATTGAGGAAATGAAGAGCACTCAAAAACAAACCAGGGTACCAAGCATAAAAGCTGTGCCAAAGAACGAAGTGAAACCTAATTATTGAAGATGTCACCTTGCCAATTCCAGCACTTCCAACAGTTACCTTTCAGGATACAAACCAATTGCTGTACTGCATAGCAGCAACATACTATACTAATTCTCTTGGAGTACAAAAGAATTAGTATAGGGAAACTTTAAAAAGACGGAAAGTTGAAAAAATGAAGAAAATTTGTTTCATTTTAAACAAAAAGAAAAATATCAGTTGGAAACAAAATCAACTTCAGAAGTGATGGAGATTCTAAAACAGAAATAGAAGGAAAAGAAGGCGGCAAGGAGATTTGCCACGAAATGCGTTGTTTGAGGTGTTCCAGAGCCGAGCCTACAATTCTGAACCACAAGCCTTGACCTATATGGAATGGTGTGAGGAGAAGGGTCAAGGAGAAAAGAGATTGCTCTCATCTCAACACAGCAATAACATCTATTTTCACCATAACACTAATGATATAGAGGCATACATGCATGGAGATATTTGGGAGCAAAAACAGCAAAACAGCAACCAAAAAAAAAAAAAAAAAAAAAAAACCCTGCAAAAAAAAAAGACTGTAGATTACAATGGATATATGGTAAACAAGGAAGGCTTGAGAGACTGGACACACCCACACTGAACTTTATAATCTTCCACCAGCCCACAAATCAAAGACAAACAAAACACCTGGGTAGTAGGAATAAAAAGAATCAGGCAAGTAGGAGGAAAAGTCCCAAACTTCTCAGAAGTACCAAATTATTATCTGGTTCTCAGAAAAAGAAACCACATGTACAGGAGTGAAAAAGCCACTGTCTCCTGACACTTTTGACCAGTCTGGGGCCATTTCCACACTAGTATTATAGTGCTATTATGGCACTTTTAACATCCTCTGGAATCCTGGGGTATGCAGTTTGGGGAGGAGAATTTTGAATTCTCAGCTAGAGGCTCTTGGGCCTCAGTAAACTACAAACCCCAAAATTCCAGAGGATGTTGAAAGTGGAATAATAGCCCTATAACACTGTAGTGCAGAAATGATCTGGATGAGCCCTTTAATTATATGCAGGTTTTCTGTTCTTATCAAATGATAATGGTGGCATTTTTTGACTAGAGAAGTGACAGAATATTTACATTCAAAACCTGGCAATCAGATAAACTGCTTGGCCTGCTTCTTTTGTGAAGGATTGCCCTTGTGAAAATTACAATTCCTAGAGGAAATTCTTGAGGAAAATTATGCTTGTTAAACTGTTTGGGAAAGTTTTAACTTCAGATTCCTTTAAATGTTGGCTATAAAAATGGGTGAGTGGGTGCTATGGGTATAGAGGTGGGCAGTGAGTGCTTTGACATTTTTTGTACATGGAGACTCCCCTGATTGAGGTTCAGTGTCAGTTTAGCTTCCCACAGTGAATCACAAAGATGACCTCCTGTTTTTAAATGGAACCATGCTGTCAGACAAAACCTCTCTGCTCTCACCAGACAGTAGGAAAAGTATACTTTCCCCCTGAATGCCTCTGTTTAGGCCTGGTGCACATCCAGTGAAAACAATGGAGCCCTGTACATAACTACAAGAGGTCTGGATGTTTCCTGCCAGGCAGTCAGAACCTGATGGCTTCTCCAGACTTCAGAGGGTAGTAAAATGGAACAGAAACAAATACTGAGTTACAAATATTTTGAACACATGTATGGGCTTCATTCTTGGTAAAGCCAGGGGTCCACTGATTACTTTTTAAAAAGTAAGTAGCCCTAGTTATAGTTTCAAGCCCCCCACATTGGTTACTATTGCAGTTACCATTTAAAAATATAACTGTGATTTTCATTTTTTAACCCTAAATCAAACAGTGGCTTTTAAGGTACTTTCAAAAAGCTCATCTGACTGCTACAGACCACTTGCCTATGGCACAAACTGTCTCTCTCTCTCTCTCTCTCTCCATGTCACTGTTATCTCAACACCTGTGATCACAAGCATAACAGAAGCCAAAGCATAACCATTGGAGATGTGCAACATTTCTAGTTTTTAAACAATAGACCAGAAATTTAAGGGAATTAGTTGCACAGAACTACTTACTAGTAATTAGACCCTTTCTTCCAAAAAGGAAGGTATATCAAAACTAAATTATATCAAACCGTAACTTAATAGAGGAATAACTTTACTCCTTTGTTGTGTAATGTTAATATTTTAACTTTCTTTAATAGTTATTTTGTAAGGCCACATTCATAGAACTTTAATAGTAAGTTAAAACATTTAGCATTACATTACAAAATGAATAATGTTCTCCCTCTGTTAAGTTACTGTTGTGATCTATTTATATCTTCCTTACTGCACACAGTATTACAAACCGCAGGCCAGGTACTGCTTGTGGGTACGTCCTTTAATAGTTCCACAGAAGCACAAATCCCTGTTAGCCAGTAGACAAGGAGGAATCCAAAATGTACCAGTTAGGAGGAAGGAAGGTATGTTGTTGCTGTTTGCTTTCAAGTTCTTTCCGACTTATGGCAACCCTATAGTATCACAAGGGTTTCTGGGGTCTGAAAGTGTGTAACACGCCCAGGATTACCCAGCTGATTTCCATGGCTGAGCAGGAAATCAAACCTTGATCTCAGGGTAGTAGCCAACACTCAAACTACTATACCACACTGGCTTTTGGAGAAAGGTGTACATCCAGATGTTTTGGGAGTCATTTTTTGATTAGTTTTAAATCAAACACAGAGAGTTCTGGAAGTGGTCTTTTTTAAGCCTCTGGAGGTACTCTCTCTCCTAGCCTTAAAGAGATTGAGGACTTCTGCAGACAACTTTGTGCTATTACTGCTCCAGTCATTAGATGCAAATTGTAATCTCAGCATCATCTATTAGATATGAGAATGTGTGCTAAAGATAGAAATATCCACACTTTTTATCCTGATTATGAAATGAACTGAGAAATTAAAGGACAACTAAACCCCACTCAGCTAAAGTAAACATTACACATGAAATCCATGATTGGGTTTCCTGATGTTCTTGGTAAAGTTCCCATACTATATTAAAAATGTATGTATCATAGTATGGCCAGCATACTGTAGTGTTGGACTAGGAGTAGGAGTCTACTCCCCATTCAATCATGGAAGCTCACTGGGTAACTTTGGTCAAGTCACATTCTCTCAGCCTCAGAGGAAATCAATGGCAAATCACTTATGAACAAATCTTTCCAAGATTTGTGAGAGGCTTATCTTAGGGTTGCCATAAACCAGAATTGACTTAAGGGCATGCAGCAACAACAACAACAAACATATGGTAGCATAGTTACACTAGATCACAATGTTATGCAAATGATGTGTCATTATGCAACATGGGTCAGTGTACATCAGTCTGTTAACTACCCACCCACTATCAAAAGTGAGCGAACAGTCTGGATGCCTATGCAAAATGGTTCGCTACAACAGGGACCATATTTTGCAACATCTGAGAAAGTGAAATTACTTGTGATTTTTTTAAAAAATATGTGCATAGTGCCCAACAGAATTATCACCCCTGTATTTATTTAAAAGCAGCCACAAGGGACAAATAACAAATTGTGTAGATGTTTGACCATCTATACAAGTTTCCTGTTCTGAGGTAGGGACAGACAACTTAGGGAGAAAATTTTCACTAGGAAGAAAAATGCAGGTGTGTGTTTCTTAGTGAGGGAGATGACAGCTGTTGAGCAGGCATTTAGATTAGGAAAAGAACTGTCACAAAGAGAAATGGTTGAACCCTTAACTCAACATCCTTTTTAAATAGGGATGTACTTCTTTACTAATTTTCTTCTTAGGCAATGCAATGAGCAATTTTGAGCAATTTTCTTCCAATTGCAAAAAAATCTTCAAAACCTGTACAGCTTTTGATATCACAATTCAAGACTTATTCCACACAAAGTTCACATGTGATTGTTTTGTGCAGAAAACTGTATTTTCTGTGCAGAAATACGTATTATTTTCTGTTCAGGAAATGATGTTTTGTGCAGAAAATAGGCATGTGTGAATTTTGCGTAGAATAAATCTCTAATTACATCATTTTGTGTAATATTATTTTCCATGGAAAAAATGCTATTTTCTGTACAAAGCAACCACATGTGAATTTTGTGCAGAAAAAGTCCTGAACTGTGAAAACTCTCAGCAATCGAGGATTCTTTTCATCAAAGTTTCTCAACACTCAAGAAATATGGTTTTCAACTATTTATTTTATTTTATTTTTGAATATATGCACCTTCCCTGATTTTTATATAAATATAACAAAAAAGCCTATCATAGATTTCCCAAATAAATTTCTAGTGTTCTTGAGCTTTTTTTTTTTTTTAGTAAGTACTGAGGCATATATGTGCTCTCCCTTCATAGATATGTGCACACATTTCCGTACATCCATTTCTAGGTACACATGTATCCACACATGCAGTTTAAATAGAAAACTGAAGGGTCATGGTGGTGGAATGCTCAAGTAATCAAGGGAAAATGCATTTCGCCCACTGTGTAAAAAATTATGAAAGATTACTGAATGTTCTGGGCATTCTTTGATGGCTGTTCCTATATCCTTAGCTCTTTGTACCCACCTACACAGTCAAGATTTTCCACTAAGACATACATTAAATGGTTCAGCAGATGCAGTTTTAGCTTGATCTGGCTACTCAACTATGTGCGTATAGTGCCTTTTAGTGCTTGTCTTTTGTACTGTTTGAAATTATTCTCCCACAACCTCGTACTTTGCATCTTGCTCTTAAGCTGAAAGAAGCTGGGCAGGCACCATTGACTTGCAAACGAAATATTGCCTTTAATTAAAACCTTAGTGCAACAACAGAATGAATACAGTGAGCTTGGCCATAAAGCCAGATGGAACCTGTTCAACTTGGTTGATAACTGAGCCCGCTTCCCTGTTTGTGTTAAATAGTACCCCGTGTAAAAGGGGGAAGTTGTCTCTTGTCTGTCTTAGATTAGTATGGGACTGGAGCCATTACAGTGGTCTGCTTTCTACAAGCTTGAATCTGAAATTTTACACAATATGGAGAACTGGCACAGTTCCTCAGTCACTTTAGACTTGCATCTTGCACTGCATAAAAGCCAATGTTCCACACGTCCTTCTCTTAAAAGCCACCATTGTTCTCATTCATAATTGAACAATTCAGTCTTTGGTTTAGAGAAGCAAGAAACTCTGGCTACTGCTTACAGTTTCCAGATAGGCTCTAATTTCAGACACAGACACATGAAATCAAGTGTTTCTGTACTGTGCCTTTGTTGTGGGTTTGGCTATTATTAGATGATCATTTATAATGCCAAAGAATAATTAAAACAAAGATACTCTCAATTATAATATGCAAAAATTTCAAACCACTATATTAATATTAAACATAGCAATTCTATCATTGTCACTGCCATTATATCAGTTCACTTGGGATTATTTATATCTGGAACCAATTATAAATTGCCGAAGAAGCAAAAAGTGTTTAGATAGAATGGCAATGCCCTCCGTTGTTCTACAAATAGCCTGAAACACTAACATATAATTTGTAAATCTATGTAATTTCATACTATACCTTCTTCAAACAATAGCAAGGTTAGGACCATTTTTTCAATAAATTTCATTGGTGCTTTCCATTATGTGAGAAATAAAGTCCATTTGCAATTTATACTGGAGTAGACATGATGGGGCAGAACCAAGCACACAGGCAATGCCACATGTGGAAGATTATTGCTTGGCTGCTATCACACATCCTCAAGATTGCCACTTTCTAGGGCAGGAAAAAAGGATTATTTTTGGTGGGTATAAGGCACTTCCTTCCAACAAGAACAATTAAAAAAACAACAACACAGGTATCTATGGGTCACAATCAACTGCTAAGACATAACAGCTAAATAGATCTACTCTTAATTAAACTACAACAGAACATCATAGCTAAAGCAACAGCAAAGAGCTGCTTCTGTCCATCAGAAATGGGGAATATGGAGAACAGAGATTGCCTTCATACTTCTACATTGCTCAGGCAGAAAAATGTCTCCAACCAGGCCTGATTACCTTAAAAAGAAAAATCACATGACAGAGAAATCACTTGCCATTCAAATGTACAAATCTACATTGACTATTCAGCCTCATACCCCGTTTCTGGAGTCTACACTTGCATGTGCAGGTTTCAATCTTATTTTGTGTGTGCTTTTCTCCCATCATCAAGCTATAAAAGGTTGGACCATAGTAGCTGTTCCTTGCCCATGATTTTTGCTGTACCAACATGATTAGCCTCAGTATGTGAGTAGTGGGGATTCCATGTTGTGGAAGTGGAAGCTTTTTCAACACCTCTCACCTTTTTGTATGTCTGCATAGCAACAGCATAAGGGACTTTGGGCTATAGTTATCAAAACTGCTACATACCCCTGGCTTAGCTCTTGTGTTTCAGAAAGGTGAGCGAGGCCAAAAAATAAGATCATGACTAAAATGTGATGATAGTGAGTACCTGTGGAAGTCTAGAAGACACCATCAGACAGTGCTTCAGGACTCAAGGATGCATTGTTTGTTGCTGCTCCCTACACATTTACCTTAATGCCCTCCTTCTAACTCCATATTGTAGTTCCTGAGGAAATCTGATAGTCTGTTGCTGGTGGTTTTCTGCGTCTAGTTTATATGCTACCCACCACGCAAACAATATCAAATGTAATTACTGACTAGTGTGGCATGGGAGAGATGGGGGCAAATTTTCATTGGAAGAGTAATCCATGGTTCCCTGTTTTCCAGGCAAGGAATTATTTGTTGTTGTTTTTTATCAACTTGAATGACCAAATCAAAGCTGGGAAGTAACCAGTTACAAATAAGAAGTTATTTCCCAGCTTTGACCTGGACATTTTATAATATAATTAATTCCCTTTGCAATAATTGAGTGTGACAGAACCCTTATCCACATTGATTTCACAGTTCCAACTCTTGGGCTGTTATCACTCACTTCAGTCTTTTACCCTTCCTGGGTCTGGTACTCAGGCCTCAAAGTGGCTGCTATTTTGGACCACTGGCTGTCAGGCGCCAGCAAGGGTTACTACAGCTTCTGCCTACTGGTGGGAAAGAGGGGGGGGGGAGGGAGGAAAGATGAAAATGCAGTTGCCCTGGGCTCCAAGTAGAAAGAAAAGGAGAATGTGCTCCATCTGGGTGTGTTCCATCTGTGAGCATGTTGGGGACGATAGGAGTTTCAGCCCCACGGAAACGCAGCGGGAAAACCAGAGTTCAGCAAGCCAACAGCAGCAGCCTTATTCCCCAGTAAGGATACTCACATACGGAGGAGTTTCTTCCAAAACAGGAGGCACTTTATCTTGCAGCAAAGTTCCATTATATACAAAACATAGGACAGACAGACAAAAGCTTGCGCCAGGCACCAGGTTTGGTCAACAGACAAATACATACTGGCGTTGCTTTGTTATATACATATCTACAACCAATCATACCTTCATTTCTTCCACTTTCCAAGCTGAAGGGGCCTGACAGTTGCTGGAGTAAGAGAGGACATGGAACTGTGCAGGTGGGGCACTATGAATAATTGGGTCTCAGGCATTATGTTTAAAACTTAATTTTATTGCTTTTACTATGTAATTATAACTACTCATCATTACAGAGGTACAACCTTATTTGATCGTGGAGGAGAGATATGACATGACCCAACTGCTTCCTCATGCTAGTGTAGGTGAGGAGATGGATGTAGAATGTACTATTCAGATATTTTTTAAAAGTGTCTTAAATAGTAACTATTTACTTTTGAGAAACAGAAAATTAACGTTACCTCTCCAAATTGTAGTTATGAAAGTTTTTAACTCCTGGGGGTGCAGCTCCATTGACAGCTCTAAGCAATTGCTTTTTAAAGTATTTTTCCGAGCACTGGGCCAATCTAATTTTTCAAGAGGTAAAAGCTCTGACTTATTGCAAGCAATATCTTTAAAAAAACAAAACAGAAACTGCTTTTCATTTAAAAATAACAACCCAGGATTTGAATCAGCTTCTCCTGCATTACTTTCTTTTACAGTATAGTTCTGCTTTATATCCCCCATAAAATGAACTTTAGAAGAAGTTTTGACCTGTTCTGTAGCTTTTATGAATCCAAGTTAGAGCATCCTTCTCTAAAGACATATCCCCATTAAAGGTATTTTCTTTAACAACTCTCCACCTGGTTTACCTTATGGTTTCTGCAAAGGAACCATACATCTGAATATAATCACCAAGGAATGAGGTGCCTTTACATTATAGAATCTTGGCTAAGGACTTCTGGAAATTTTGAGTTTATGTTTATCATTCTTCCTGTTAGGAGTCTGGGCAGAATTTCTCAGCAACAGACACCAGGATCAGCTTCATCATATCTGCTAAACTGTAGGCATCTTTTATCAGATCTTCAGCAGAAAATCTTGAGACCTGAAATATATCCCAGAGGAATGTTTTAAACCTCCAACATCTACTCATTTTAAATGAATTCAGAAATAGCATATGGAAGGTGTCAACATTGTCTGTGGTTACCAGGGATAATCTGTATGAATCAAGCCATTCAGTTGCATCAAAACCAAAGCTAAACACTTTCCAAGTGTTGGCTTGGAAAGAATATCTGAGACAAGCAGAATAATTTCCTTAACACTAACCGGGTCTCAGCTGGACACTGCATTAGGAAAGATATTGACACATTGGGGAAAAAAGCAGTCACAAGAGAGCAATAAAAGGAGCAAAGGAGTTGTTAAAACAAGACGCATTAAAACAGAGTGAAATATTGTAGAAGCTAGTCAATGAATGTGTCCACCAGTTGGAAAGATTAAAAAAAGAGACAGTTAAGGTTAGCACTGAAAGCAGCAGGTTTCAAACTGAGTTACGGAGAATGGTTCCTTTAGTGGTGACTAGTATTTGCCCTGAGAGCCAGTGTGATTTAGTGGTTTGAGTGTTGGATTACAGTCTTGGAGACCGGGATTCAGTTCCCTGCTTGGCCATGGAAACACATTGGGTGACTTTAGGCACATTACACTCAGCCCCAGAAAACCTTGTGATAAGTTCACCTTAGAGTCGCTGTAAGTCAGAAATGACTTGAAGGCACACAACAACAACAACAACAACAACAACAACAACAACAACAACAAGAAGTATCTGTCCTGCCAGTGAAGTGGTGAATTCCTTATGGATTTTGGTCCCAGCTTTAAAGAAGTTCACTAAGGTACTGAACCTCTGTTAGCATTTAGGTTTAGCACCTTAGTAGTTCCTTTCTAGTTCAGAATAAAACCCAGGATGATTCATTGTTTCATTGACATGGAAATACCAGCCACCAGGGGTTCCTTAGAAGCATATGAGGGGTTCGTTATTGAGAAGATCAGTCTTGTAGATGTAATTTCCATTAAATTTGGCTTATTTACTGCTGACATACAGCCATATTAGGTTGGGGTTAGGCATGTACTAGGACTCACACATCTTTGAACAAACAGCTTAATAATCTCTTATAGCTGACAGATCACCATTTTCTTCGCTGCTTCCTTGGCACAATTGTCTTTAGGGAGGAAAAAACTCTCATCTGCACAGATAACTCTGAGAAATCTGTAAATGTGTGGAATTTCAGGCTGTTTATCATTCATATTGACATGGAAATTCCAACAAGGGATGAAATGCCATTAGAACCAAGGAGGAAGTTCTGCTCTTAGTCCATCTCTTCCTTGAAGGTACCTATCCTTAAGGAAGGAGAAGCATTCTATTTCCAATACAAGAATTGGAATAACAGCAGAGATTTTCATACCTTGGGCAATGTTTACTTATATATGCTACCCTAATGAGAGCCCGAGGCAAATCTGGAAGCAAATTAGCAGGCTAACATCAATGTTCAGTGTAATCACAAGAGGATCTGTGCATTACTTTGTAATTTGTGATAACCACAACTTTCAAATTTGAATAACGGCACTTACGAGGAAAATCTGAAGCCATACCATTCTTCCTCTAAATCTCAAATGCATATGCAGGACGTTCCACTTAGACACTATACCATACAAACTTAATATAAACAGCTGTTTACAGCAGATGAAAACAGACAGACTTCTGGTAAGAGGTGTGAAGGAAGGAGAAGAAAGATAAATGATAGTAGTGGTAGAAAGAGTAAAAGGGATAGTCTGAACCACTTTTGGTTCTATTTGCCTGCATTTGGCTTCATTCCTGCCCATGGTTGACATGCAGTCTCAAACAAATATCTATGCTGGGTATGTCACCTTTATTTGTTGAGGCCCATAACCCTACTTTAATTATTTCCTTTCTATATCTTCCATAATTAATCAACTTTATGGTTTTTCTGGTAACAACATAATCCTAAATCCAACTCTAGACTGGAAACATCAAGCAAAGTGGCAAACTAGGAAAAAAAATAGTCCACAAGTTGATGGTTCTGTAGAGAAAATTGCTAGACAGAAACAGGGAGTAAGTAGTTTTAGGCATGGAGAAGCTCCTCCACAACTCTGTGATGCATATTCCATCAGCAGTTGGAGGACCTCACCAGTGGTTTCCAATTTGCACATTGTCCATGGAGTTATGGAGCAGTTCAGTTCATCACAGAGCAACTTCTCCATCCCAAAATTTCCAACAGGCATTCTTCTCTCTGCTGCTAAAGAGGTATCTCAGTAGGCCTCCTATGAACAGGGGACAGGGTAGGACCAGGGTCAAAATAATGCTACTTTTTGTTTATTAATCTTGAGAATGCTTGACCTGTGTTTGTCATGTGGGAGTTTAAGCAGAGCACAGTTTTTGCATGTGTATGTGTACACATGTACATGTGAGTATGCAAACATACGTGAATTTTTACTATAGAAGCCTGGTTGCTGCTTTGGTAATTAATCCATAGAGCAGGAGGGTGATGTGTAAATCACTAGCTTTCGGGGAATACTACATAAATTTTTGTGTTAAAGACAATTTATTGCTTCAGTGATGTAACCATTAAACTATTGAACATCTGAGTTTTGCTTAACTGTGTTTACCCACTCAGAAGTCCTCTGGAGAAATCTGATTCTTCCTACAAAAGAACTTCAGATGTTTAGGATTATCTCTCCGACTTTTGCCAACAACACGTACATTTCCTGTTTCTTGGAGCATCATAAGATTTTAATTACAGTATCCTATTAATAGGGCAAAGGAATTAACGCTTCGTATTTTATGCAACCAGAGTCACTCAGAAGAAGCATGTGAGTTGTCAATATGCTGCAATAAAAGCCTCTTTTGTTTTGAGCCAAAAGCACTCCAAATGCCAATTAAAGCAAATTGGACAGAAGTACTCCAGCTTTAGTCAAATTTCCCTGCTTGGCAACTATGAGCCACATCTTGAGGACCAACAGGGTTATGTAATTATTGTCATAACCATCATCATCAGGATTGATGCTATTCTTTCTTATAAAGGGTTTTAAAGTAGTAATTTAGAAGAAAGGTGGTAAGAGCTTTCTTTCCTGGAGGAACTGGATTGGCAGCTTTGAATAAGACCTAAATCAGCTGAAGTTGTAAACTTAAAATGGCCTAGCTCTAGCCCGCTAAATTGCTAACTAAACATCTCAGCAGTTCTTCAGCAATTCAAAGCTTTAAAAAATTATTTCTTTGGACTAGAGTCCCAGAATTCCCCAGTACCCATGCTGGCTAAGAGATTCTGTGATTTGTAGTTCAAACACCCACCTTCCCCCAAGTATGTAATTTCATCGATTGAATCTGCAGTGCTGGTTTGGAGGCCCTGTGTGTCTTGGGATTCCTACATACATTATGGAGGTTCTTCTCTAGATGCCAGGCAGCTGAAAAATGCGGGGGGGGGGGGAGGTGCACCAGATCTGTGGAATTCTCTTTCCAAAGAAGCTTATTCAGCACAGAAATTTTAATATTTTCAGTGCCAGGTGAAAAAAAGAAATGATCCTAATTTCTATTAACCTCCTCCTATAAAAATTTGTAATGGGTCAGTATTTTTCAAATTAAGCTATAGGACCGTTTCCATTAGTCTTTCATTGCTCTTGCTTACAAGTGTTAAAACTGGGGCACAGAAAGTTATTTGGATGAGCACATAGGGCACCAATTTCATGAGTTTAATCAAGATTAGGGATGGAAATTACAGTATTACTAATTAAAATCAGTCCTCTACATTTGTGAGTTTCATTTTCATGAATCTGATTATTTGTGAGTTTCTCCAATCCATGCCCTTCCCACTCCAAATGTTCTTTTTTTCTGGAGGAAAAGTCCTTCTTAGCTGCTCCAATCAGGCCTCACAGACCTTTGAAAACCTGCCTCTGGTCCTCTTCCTCCTCCACCAGCTGCTGCCCGGCCAGCTAAAGATGGCATACAACCCTCTCTCAGTGCCATCCACACACCCAAAGAAGAAGATGGGCAAAAGAGAAAAGGTATAGGGCTACCATGCTGATGTACCCTATTCCCTCCTCCTTTTCCTGACCTGGTTTGGAACCTGGTTGCCTACTCTACCCACCATACCTCAGCCCCCTTTCACAGACACAGACATTTTTATCTTTCTGATTTTTCATCTTTCCAGGGGTCCTGTGCACCTAACCCTAGCAAATGTGGAGGGCAAACTGTATTCACTCCCAGGTTGAAAAACAGGCTTCTCAAAAGTTTGGAAACCCTGTTGGGAAGAATTTTGTACAGTTTTCTCCTGGTAGTCAGTGTCCTTAAGTGTTGTGTGTTGGGGACAGGTGGTGGTGCAAAAAACTTGTTTTCTGTATAGAAAATGGGTTGCGCGGTCCTGAGCCGCAACCTCTCCGCAAGGTAAGTCCCTGCAGGTCTTTTTCCTGCATAGGAAATACTGTTTGTGTATGAAGCTTGCTTCCAGTGCAGAAAAATTGTTTCCTGTGGGGGAAAAAAGGTGGATTCTTCCACAAAAGTGTGCTTTTATTCATAAAATAATAATTCTGCAGCTCATTAGGATGGGCAATATGAGGTCAATACTGTGGAGGAATAGTCTTTTTTGCTTAGAGTGGGTAGAATATTATGTTAATTACTTCTCTTGCTGTATGAGAATGAAATAGATGAGGATTTGCAATTCTTATCAGAATATCCCTACTTGAGAAAGTGAATATACAAGATAAATTATGAAACTACTAAGATTCAAACTTAAATCACAGTTTATTGGAAATGATTGGCAAACATCAAGCAGGGCCATCTTATCCACTAGGCACTTTAGGCACAGTGCCTAGGGGCAATGAAAATTTTAGGGCTTATGAAAACATCCCTAGTGGTACATCAAGGTGAGGTGGCAAGATGAATACAAGAGTGCCTAGGGCCTATCAAAAGATTAATGTGGCCCTGCCATTAAGGGAATCGTTGTACAAAGAATCACAGTAAGTGACAGTTTTGACCAGATACATTCATCCACATACATGGAATCTAGACCTTGTTACTGTAGTTTCTAGTCTGAACTTGAGGTATATTAGATATCATTTGATATCAAGATTTTGGCCTTCACTACCCATTGCTCTCCACGTGCTTGCGAGGCCCCCGGACAAGCATGCACACAGGCACGGCCAAAAATAGCTGAATATTCATAGACAAACCCAGGCAGGCCAGTAATTGCCAGACTGCAGCTTTAGGAGACCTCCAGGCAAGTACCTTCTTAAGATCACACTGTTTACAAAAGATCCCCTGCCCCGAGCAGGCAGCTTGACAAGCGGACTATCCAACTCTCAAGTACTCCGCATTTGAATACTGTCTACGCTATTGACAATGCTGTCATAATTCAATCATCTAAAGTACTGACCTTTCGGAGGCTTTGTCTCCAGCCTGAAACCCATTGTTTTTCCAGGGAATGGACTAGCCTACAGGCAGATTTTCCCCTATAAGACCCCCTGATTTTTGAGCATCTCATAGGATTGCTCATGACTTGCCTCCCAACTTGCTGCCGCTCCGTTTGACGAGCCTCCCCTCAGCCTCCACGTGTTGGGAATCTACCCTCCCAAGCTTCTTTCCTTCTACTGGGCTACAGGATCAGGTGTAGTATTTCCCCGAAAATCCTCTTGAAAACCCCCTATTTTCCACTCTTTATTTCCTTAGGACTGCGTGCGTGACTGCGCAATTGTGCAGTATTTCTTAATTTCGAGTGAGTGAGTGCGTAAGTTTGCTGTGACTTCATAAATAAAAGAACGTAATTTGAGCTTTCTTGTGTCTTGGTCCTGACTCGGCCTGACACTGTAAACATTGGGTAAAAGATCTCGCTAGGTTGCCCTGCCTCTCGCATTGCTAACTAGTGCTCTAGCTAATTCCCATTCCCCATTATTTTGAGCACATCGAGATGTCCCTCACAGGACCCCAGAAATCAGGGTAAGAAACTGTGCTCTGGTCATTGATAATTCACCCAATGGAATCAAACAGAGGTTCAGAAGTTTGAAAATGACTCTTGTGTTGCAGAGCAAAACCATCAATGTACTTGTTCACACCAGAAAACCTCTGTTATCCATAAATCTTGCTTCCATAGACTTTCCTGTTGATCAAAGTATCACCTTCTAGTAATGGTTAACAGAGATTATGATTTCTTGGCTGATGAATCCAAGTATTGGATTCACTCAGAATTAACAGATGTTCTTGCTTTTTCAGAAAGTGATCTCATCCTGATACATTGCTTGCATTTCTCTAACTCCCTTTGTTTTCTTTACAAGCAAGGATACCACTGAGGCAACGTTGGAGCAAAGGAAAGATCAAATGGTGGCTACATGTCCTGTTCAATTATGGAGCAAATACAAGTTATTAATTTGATTGTTCTCACCTGTGGAAAGAAAAAAAAAAGAAAAGTACATATGGGGGACCCAAGTAACTATGATTTTGCAACTCATTGTTGCAGAAAATCCCTTAAAATAGCAGCCAGTATTGGATGCAGTGATGGGGTAGAGACTAGTTTGTTTTCAACTAATCTCCATGGAATATGCAACAATAATCTGAATTTTCAATGTGCAAATCACATATAAGCGTGTTCAGCTATACCTTGAGAACATAATGAGTGGAGTTGGGAAAGGCAGTGACAGTAATGGAAATGCATTCTTGTTAGAATGCATTCCTGTTAGAAGCAAGTTATATGGTTCTACAGATATACTTGTTTGGTGGTGTACAACTAGAAGCACACTGAGAATACATCTGCATTACACTGCTGCAGCAGTTTGATACTACTTTTACTGAGATATCTCCATCTCATGGCATCCAGGGGTGAGGTACATTTTAACTGGATTTATAAAATGCATTTTTTTAAAAAAAGGAATGGGGAAAGGGAGAAGAAACTATATGGGATATGGCTGTGGGCTACACACACACACACACACACACACACTATGTGTGTGTGTGTGTGTGTGTGTGTGTGTGTATGCTGGTTTAGGCCAATTTATATTATAACCAGAAACAAGTAATTATTTTAACAACTCCGGTATAGAAGATTCAGGTCCAGAGATAAACTATAAAAGATAATCAGCATGTGCTGTTGTTTTGTGCCTTCAAATCTTTTCTGACTTATAGTGATCCTAAGACAAACCTATCATGGTTTTCTTGGTAACATTTGTTCAGGGGGAGTTTGGCTTGCCCAAGGTCACCCAGCACATTTCCGTGGCCAAGGAAAGATTCGAACCCTGGTCTCCAGAGTTGTAGTGCAGCACTCAAACCACTATGAGTGTCAAGGTCTGAGGTGTGGGTGGCTGACTGGAACAGGCACCAGGGCTAGGCCAAAGGACGAGCACTAGGTGAGAAAGCCAAGGGTCAGGGCACAAGAAGAGTCCAAGGCAGCAGTCCTGCAGATAGCAAGAGTTCACAGGGCCAGAGGCAAGAACCAGGTCCAAGAGACAGGTAGGAGGTCAAGGCACAGCAAGAGTTTAAGGCAGTAGAAGCCTACCAGGCAAGTGTCCACAGGGCCAGAAGCAGGTCTGGAAAACAGGCAGGGGTCCAAGTCCAGGGGTCAGCAGTCAGCAGGGCCAGGGCCACTGGAGAGTCAAGAGAAGCTACAGACAGCACTGGAGACTCTGTTGCTGTGGCAAAAGCTCCAGAATAACCCCAGCCAGCAGCCAACCTAGCTGTATCCAATCAGCCAGCTGGGTCTGAGGTACTGGGCAGGAATCTGCAAGGACTTAGCCACAGTCCAGAACCCTTACAATGGACCTTTCTGCACTACACTGTTATAAGTGCTATTATTCCACTTTCAACATCATGTGAAATTCTAGGGTTTATAGTCACTGAGGCCAAAGAGCTCTCTGGCTGAGAATTCTAAATGCCCCTCCCTGAACTGTAAACCCCAGGATTCTATAGGATGTTGAAAGTAGAATACTCTAATAGCCTCTGTGAAATAGTGGGAAATATTAGCTCAAAGAGGAGGCCTGCAAAAGGGGGCAACCTGTGTATACTGGAACTACTGCAGGGAAAGCCCAACTGGTAATTCAAAAGTAAGCTTGTTTGCTTTGCTGAGGGAACTGACAATTGCACACATGCAAGATCCAAGCAGTCTCATAATCACACAAGGCTAACTGAAGGAAAAAGGAGGTAAAGTTTGGATAGTGAGAGATTAGGGCGAAGTGGGTGATATTTACAATCTGGAGAGAAAAGAGGAAGTGATCATGGCTTAGACTAGAAGTCCAAGGGTAGTACAAATTGAGAATCAGAGCAGAAGAATGATGGTCAGTATGCCAAAAGTACTACTTGTCCAGAATGGGGTCCAGAATGCACTAATGGCCTCAGCATTAGGTGACAAAGGAACTAATGAGAATCATAATAGGTCCTTGATTGCTGGGAAGGAAAGGGAATAAAAACTTTGCTAGGGAGTGGGAAGAGCACTGAAGGTTGTTAGTTAATTTTGGGTTCCATTGTCTCCAGAAGTGGAGTCACTGACAGGCATTTCTAAGTCCATCGTTGCTGGAGTTCCCGATGATTTCCTAACTCTGACCTGACCATGACTTAAGATCCTGCCTGACCTAGTTCTTGCACATGTTCAGCCAGTCCTTCCTCTTAGCCAGCATGGCCATGCAGCCATAGCAGTGTATAATTTATATTTATGCTGATGAAACCATATCAAAGCATGTTGGTATACAGCCTGGTAACAACTCCATTTCAAAAAGTCCTGTGGAAAACCAAATTCTTTCAAAGTCATTAAAAAAAAAACCCCTGCCAGTTAGTTTTGTCAAATGCTTTTTCACCACATGGCATAATAGCAACAGGTTTGAGTCTTTTGGTATTTAAAACAATCAGATTTTTAACAAATTTTCAGCTATCTGTATGTGAAGAATAAAATCTAATTAGGCCAGAGGTATTAGGGTTATTACAATCAAGGACGGGATTGGAGCTAATATTTTGCCATCAACATTTTAAAAATCGTACTGATGAGCTTTACCCTGTTTAGGAATAATGGAAAAACATGAGAAAACTCAAGGAACCAACAGCTCTGAGTATGAATTTTGCCATTCAACAGGAAAACCATCAGGATGTGAGTTTTCTTCGTTTCTGATAGACTCAATAACTGTTTTAATCTTTTCAATTCATAAGGGAAATACCAGAAGGTCCTTATGTTATACATTCAATTATGTCAGGTTAAACTTGCCAGGAAAGTCTTTAAATCCAGATTTTTTAAGAAATTCTGACCATTTGTATACTGTGGTAAACAGAAAATTTGATTTTCCAAGATAATGCCCGTCAGTATAGTACAAAGAATATTGTGTACACATTTAGTCACTGGAATGAAATAATACTTTCCTTGTTTCAATCAATATTAACCCCTCCTCTTTCTCCCAATATCTCTAACACAAAGAAGTTAATGCAAACTCTGCTTTAGAAGACACTCTATTTCAAGTCATAATTGATGCACAGCAATTTATGCTAAATATTTAAGGAAGGGGAAAAAATCAATAATTTCCATATCCCTGGCCACTATTTTAAGAACTTAGAAGAATCATCTTCTCTTCTTCTTTATTCTCAGCAAGAACTAGAGAGGTGGTTGTGGATTTTTCTGTCTGATCTCTTTCACTTTCCTTTGCCTCAGATTACATGCTTTTTTGCAAGGTCTGAAATGAAAATTGGCATCAAATAAAAGAGGAAAAAATAGACAATCTCCAAATCGAGTTAGAAAGTGATTTGGCTGGGATGTTGATGAGATACTGGGATACCAAAAGGGTATTTTTTCTACTTTCATTTGCTGCTATCAGATGTGTGTGTGCAGGAAGGATGATAGGACCCTCTGACTAGAAACTATCCATACTTGTCTTGAGGAACAGTAACATAGATCTAATCCAGGTAGCCAAAAGCTCTAGTTTACATGGAAGGGCAGAATTGTTTGGCAGGAAAGCAGCCAAAAAATATTTCAGAAAATTATAGCAGCCAAGGCAGTGGCCTCTTAACCCAAACACGTGTGTCAGATTTCAATAATAACTGGCCAAAAAAGCAAAAAGGTGCCAGGAGGCCCTACTTTCCTTCATAGATTCCCATCTGAGTCCTCTGTGCTTCATGATTCTATGCAAATGAAGACAAGCTGTATGATGATGCTGTATCTGAAGCATAATTCAGCAAACAGGGCTTGAAATAGTGTGACTAGTTCCTGGTTAAAAATATGAAATAAAAGAGAGCAGTAAGCAATATTTCCCATGGTATAGCAAGCAGGACTCACATGCCTTGCATAATTCCTCTCCTATAACTGGGGGATAGGGGGAGCAAAACTATGCAAAAATACAGAAAACAAATATGTTTAATGTACATACTTTATACAGGCTGCAGAAACCCTGCTATTGTTGGCACAGAATCTGATTTATCTTCATGTAGAGCCCTGGACAACACTAATAACTTCAAACATTAATTACTTTCACTGTTTCTTCATCAGTTCTCCCACTCTTCTCCAGCTGTTTTAGTGCTTTGCTCAGCCCTCCCCCATTTCCTGTCTATTTGAACATTAAACAATACTCTTAAACCATTGTTTGCATCTGCATTTCACCTTAAAAGAATCCTGAAGCATGTGGGTCTTATTGGTAGGTGTTCTTAATCTGTCTCCAAACTTCACTATAGTAAACTTCCTACAGTTTCTGGTCTAAATTCACTGCTTACTTATCCAAGCAAAAAAGCTCCGAATGAAATCTATGAGGAGACACAAATCTTTGCCACTGGCAGTTTGGCATTGTTCCAAAGCATTAAGGGTCAATGGCAATCTTCAAAGTTGGTATGAAACATTAGAAGCCATTATATTGCTCTGACATATTTCAGATAAAACTTAAGTCCTCAGACAGTTGAGGCTATCCAGGGCATCAGAAACATCAGAGTGTAGTTCTACACTGGGTCCCAGCATGGTGTAGTAGTTTGAACATTGGACTATGACTCTGGAGACCGGAGTTCAAGTTTCTGCTCAGCCACGGAAAACCACTGGATGACCTTGGGCATGTCACGCATTCTTACTCCCAGAAAACCCCATGATAGGTTTGTCTTAGGGTTGCTATAAGACAGAAATGACTTGAAGACACACAACAACAACAAATTCTTCACTAGCTGGGTGGAATGGAGGAGATGAGGCATTGGGTTGAAGGGAAGTACATAAACAATTGACACTGAGGCACCAGTATGTATGAAGAACTGTCCTCAAAATGGCCTAAAGCAGATGGCACACTGTAGCACAGCTAAAAATACGCACAACCATCCCCTATGTTCCCAGCTATGACATAACAAAACAAAATCTATTTTGATTCTCTCAAACTGTTTTAGCCACTCTGTGCAAAGTAAAATTTAACCGTTAACCTCTTCCCCTTGATAAACCTATGGTTGAATGCTCATCGTCCTCTTGTTGTAACCAGCCTTACAGGGTTGTTGTAAGAAGGGCTGATATATGCCACTTTAAGTTCCTTGGAGATGTATATTATATAAGTGCTACTTAAAGTGGCAGTTCTTTGTAGTTATTGCCAATGGGCACAAATATGTTGCTAATCCCTTAGTTTTTAAACAAATTCAAACCTGCTCTTCCTCCCCATCAATATAATCAGAACAACAGCATGCATATAAACAAGTGGTCTTGGTAAAATCTGAGCAATTGATTTTATTTGTGCCTTATGTTTATATCATACATTGTTTTAATGATGGAGGGGAGTTGAGGGATCTTCTGGCTGAATACTAACTCCTTCAGCATATCCTACCTTCTGCCAAGCTGAAGTTATGACCCCAAACCCCCACATTTTAGTAAAATCATGTCCTGTGTGTATATGTTCCTACAAGTTGTTGACTTACTGCAAGCCCAAGATTTTCATAGGATTTTCTTAGTCAAGGAATACTCAGTGGTGGTTTTGCCAGTTCCTTCCTCTGAAATATAGCCCATAGCACTTGGTATTCATTGGCAGTCTCCCATCCAAGCACTAATCAGGACTGTCTCTGCTTAGCTTCCAAGATCAGACAGGATCTGGTGCCTTTAGGGTACTTAGGTAAAATCATGCCCAACCAAAACAGTAGACAAAGTACACAAAAGCCCTGGCCTGGCCTCTTACTTGGGTACTGATATGCTGCCTTTCTTCAACTCTGGGTGGCATGTGTAGTTTTCCAGGGTACTTTCCAATTGGCTAGGCACTGACCAATACTAGCAATGTTTATATTTGCTGGCAAGGTTGCTGTGCCACAGGTATTCAAAACTATTCCCATGATCTAAGAGACTTGGCACTAAAACTTTTAAATACATGCACATACACAGTCACCAGACTGTGGTGGTTTCTTTAAACATACTAACACTTTGAGAAAGTCATTGAAGGAAGATGCATCAGAAGAGCTGGATTCAGTTGTGTGAACTCATTTGGCACAAAAGTGCACCACTTTAGATATGCTTGTGTTTGTACTTAGCCAAAACGGGATTGTTAAAAGTTTCCTAATAAAGTAGGAGTTAACTAAGATGTATTCAAAACTATGGCTTAGTTTTGGTCTCCAACCCTGAAATAAGTGTTCCAATCAATACCCTTTGATGATAAATGGCACAAAGCTTTCCTGGAAGCTGAAAGACTCTTTTATAAACTATCTCTTGATACTTGTTCTAGGATGGAAAAATCTGGAATCAAAAGATGGTGCTTGTGAAATTTTAAGGGAAGAGCATACTTCAGGATGATGCATTTTTAAACTGCTAAATAAAAATAATGTTTTCTTAGACAGAAGCTGGATATGAAATATGCGTTTTGTATTATGGAAGCTTTTCTGATCTGTGAGGTTGTGTAAAGAAGCAGTCATATTATGAATCAGAACAAATCTTTAACTTCCTGGTGCTCCCTTTGGAAAATACAGACAGGATGAAAAATGGAAATTATGAGTCATTGTCAAATTTAGCATCATCATCAGATTTGCAGTGTATGTTTAAAAGCTCCCATTAGAGCTGGCAGTAAAACAACAATAAATAAAGCTCATGAGACTAATTTTTTTTGTCTTTAGAAACACATGCATTCTATATTCCAGTCTCCTCCCCAGTATTATTTAAGCAGCATAAAAACAAGTGAGGTCATATTTATGTAGATCCAGGCCCAATCTTTTGAATAACTGAGGGCAAATCAAGGAGACTTAAAATAAACTTGAAGTTTGTGCAGGAGAGAAAGAGAGAGTGAGACAGAGAGGAGAGAAGGAGGCAGGGAGAGAGAGCACACATGAACACATGTATTAGTAAAGAAGAGATTAAAATTACAAACAAAGAAGAGAGGAAAAAATGGCTTTTTGGTGTAGCATTCATGCACAGCAAAAGCATATCCTTTCCAGCACCATTTTTGGAGCAGAGCAATAGTGACAAAAATAGTCCTTAGTCCTTGTTTCTCTCTTCCCCACAAATTGCCAAAGGAAGAGGGAATCCTATAGTACAACATATTGTCAACCATGACTTTTAAAGTGGTCAAGTGCCCATAAACTGCAGTTTCCACCAAGGCAATCTCTTCTCAGTTTACAAAAGAATTCAAAAATAAGTGGACCGACACAACTAGTGACTTTCTTTAATCCATTTCCCCATTCACAATGGCATAACTAGGTTGGAACTATAACTTCTCTCTCTCTTTATTTTATTTTATTTTATTTTATTTTATTTTTTACAAAAGGAACTTTCCAAGGTATGGTTTAAGACAATTTGATAGCATGGGATGGGGAAATATGCTCCTGATTGGTAAAATTCATTCACATGGTCATTTCAGGGGGAACTGCCTTCATGAATGTCACATTTCTTCCAGTGAGGGATACAAGGCAAACTCATTCAACCATATTCATATTCAAGGACATCAGCAAACTCAATGAATGAACCTTAATTATTTGGGATTCTTACAAGAAACAGAAAAGAAAAAAATGGCACTGAAACAGAAACAGGGGAAACAATGGCAGCAAACAACAGGAAATAGGTTGTTTTGGGTTTTCCAGGCTTTGAGGCCGTGTTCTATTAGTATTTTCTCCTGACGTTTCGCCTGCATCTGTGGCTGGCATCTTCAGAGGATCTGGATCCTCTGAAGACGCCAGCCACAAATGCAGGTGAAACGTCAGGAGAAAATACTAATAGAACATGGCCCCAAAGCCCGGAAAACCCAAAACAACCTATGGATTCTGGTCGTGAAAGCCTTCGACTTTACAACAGGAAATAGGATTACCCATATTTGTAAACAACATTTTTGGCCTTTTAATATCACAGCACTCACTCTAATGTAATTTAAAAACAAACATCCCATATACCTCTCAGTGAAATGTATCCTAATATGGCCATGAACAAACTGAACTTTTTTTAAAAAATGAAAGCTGTTACCTGGAGTTACAAGAATGGAATAGAAAATTAGCAATGCATGTATGAAGCAGTCCTTTTCTTCCAGAGAGTGAGAAAGAAAAGGAAGGTGCTACGCTGAAGACCCTAAAAACCAGTCACTATTTATAGCTTTTTTTTAAAAAAGGTAACTAAAACTGATTACAAAAGGTATCTAGAGGTTTTGCCTGCTAACAGAAGAGTCAATTTTAATGATTTAGAAAAGAAGGGTACTACCTATGTGAAATTTGGAGCAAGAAAAAAAAAACATTTTAGTTATCATTTCAAATTGATGAAAGGGTGAGGATTAATTATAGCTATGCTAGGACCAAAGCCAGTAAACTGAAGATTGTACTGCACTAAGTGATGATTATCAGTTAGCAATAGGTGATATCTACCAAGCAACAGCATACAGTGCCATCAGATTTGCACAGTATACAAGATCTATTTTAGAAAAACTTGCACTTTTATGAAAGGAAATAACACTGGTCAGTAAAGATGTAAATCTTTGTTCATTTCACTTACACATGTGCAAATGAACAATTTCAAGTTTTGTTCCTGCATACATATATTCAGGACCTGGCAAAAAATTTGTTTCCACAGATATAATTCTCCACTGGAAACGGTGTACACTTTTTTTTTTTTCGGTGAAAGTCAAACATGTGCAAATGTCCTAAATTGTGTAGATTCTCAACAGTCCAAGATTACTGTTGCCAAAGCTGCTTCACGAACACCTCATTTTTTTTAACCCTTTTTGATTCTTTCCACCTCTAATGTGTGGTAGGATCTCTTTGGTGAACAGGGCTTCTTTGAAGTACTAAATTAGTCTTGAAGTCCTTCAGATACAATAGTTCTTCAAGAAGGGGATTAAGAGGAGAAGCAATGACAGCCGCTGCACAACTGTAAGCAATAAGAATTATTCTATTAAACTGGGGTGGATAATATGTGGCTTTTCATACGACACTGCAGGAGAAGTCTTTATTATTCTTCAGCACTGACTGTGCTTGGGTAGACCTGACTACAATTGTAATCTAATAAAATCCAGAGGACCATAGGTTTCCTACACTTGTTCTAATCCCTGAGTTCAGGTATGTGTCTGCCAGTCTTCAAGTTGCATGTCAATTTATGGCAATCCCATGAATTTCACAGGGTTTTCTCAAGCAAGGAATACTTGGGGGTGGTCTTGCCCATTCCTTCTCCTGAAATATAGCCAACAACATCTGTTATTCATTGATTGTCCCCTGTCCAAGTACTAACCAGGTATCACCCTGCTTAGCTTCCAAGGTCAGAAGGGATCTAGTGTTTTTACAGTATTTACGCTGAGTTTGGGCATACATATTACGGATACTTTTAGTCTAGAAGAACTTGAAAGGACATAGTTTATGCAGTGAATTCTGTTGCTGCAATAGAGCATTAATTCATGTCACAAGAGAAACAAATGTGAAGTTCTGTCTAGACTATGATATATTTCTGGTCTTCATCTAGCTGCCTTTAACAGAGGAAAGATGAAGTTGAGATAATATTTTTGAGAGAGCACTCTATGCTTAAGTGAAAGACACTTATTTTGTTGGCTAACTAAACTAGACAGAAAAGGAACACAGAAACATTAACCATCCAATTCCTTTCACTAAATTCTGACCTCAGCCTTTTCATAGTATCTAATTTTTAATCCCAAACTCTGCAATGAATAATATCTGTTATAAGACAACAAATGATTTTTGCATCCATAAAGTACAGGTGAAAATTACTTGATTCTAAGCCATAGAAATTTGCCAAATGGATTCACAAGTTGAAAAGGTATTGGAAGGTTCCAGAAATCCATCCATTTGCAGCAAAAGATCTGCGATATCTCCTATAAGATATCTAAAAAATGAAGCTTCAGGTTTCGTGGGCATTAGGCCAGAAATGGGGACTGTGTGGCTCTTCAGATGTTGTTAAACACAAACTCTCATCATCCCTTACTATTAACTATTCTGGTTAGGCCTAACGGAAATTGCATCATACCATCTGTTACCTTGTGCATGATATTTATTCTTATTATTTTATCTATGTTTTATTTTTCCAAAAAGATAACAACAATGTACATAACTTCCCTTTTATTCTGGCAGCAACCCTGCAAGATATGATAACTAGGCTGAGAGATGGTGAGTGCCCTATAGTCACCAACAAGTTAGGATAGCAGCTCAAGATTTGAACTCAGGTCTCCTGAGCTGACTACTGCACCACAATGGCTCCAATTTTGAGGGTCAGTGCCCAGCACTGAATATTTATTTCCCACCTTCTTTTGACTCATATTCCCATTTTCTTTTAAAAAAAATAGCATCATATATTTTTATATATTTTTATGTTATTGTCGAATCTTCTTTCAATTGTCAGTAGCGTAAGGTACAAAGCAGGCTAAATGGCTTAGGGTATTTGAGTTCCACTCTCCCTCCTGAAGGGTATTTGGTTGATAGGGAGCTATGTAACATAGCAGCTAGGTTGTTAAGTGGGAAAAGTGAGAAGGGAATAGTGTGACTGAAACTGAGATCAAATGATGCAGGTAGAATTTGTGTGGTTTTTCCCTTAGGAGGAAAAAAAAACTTTTAGAGGAAAGAGGGTAAATATATGAACAATCCTGCACAGCTTGTGTTGTATGATATAACAGCTGGACTATAACCCCCGGCCCCCACATATATTCTCACAAACATTTTCCCCACTCCCCTGCCCACATTGCAATTAGGCTTGCAAAAAGCCTTCCATTGGCTTCAATAAGACACTTTTTCAAAGCTTATTTGCAGATTGTAGGTGATTCTTTCGGAGAAGGGAGAAATCACCTTTCTCTTTCCAACTCCCATTGTTCCCAACTAGCAGAGCCAAGCCCCCAGGACTGGCAAGGGATGA
The DNA here is from genome assembly GCA_030412105.1 of Cyclura pinguis. Classification (NCBI taxonomy): domain Eukaryota; kingdom Metazoa; phylum Chordata; class Lepidosauria; order Squamata; family Iguanidae; genus Cyclura; species Cyclura pinguis. The sequence continues at coordinate 189,685,474 of CM059601.1, forward strand.
TGAGAATTCTCATCCAGGTTGTCCAGAAGGTTGTTACCCTGATTTCTGGGGTCCCATGAGGGACACCTCAATGTGCTCAAAATAATGGGGAATGGGAATTAGCTAGAGCACTAGTTAGCAATGCGAGAGGCAGGGCAATGTAATGAGATCTTTTACCAATGTTTACAGGGTCAGGCCGAGTCAGGACCAAGACACAAGAAAACTCAAATTACGTTCTTTTATTTATGAAGTCACAGCAAACTTACGCACTCACTCACTCGAAATTAAGAAATACTGCACAATTGCGCAGTCACGCACGCAGTCCTAAGAAAATAAAGAGTGGAAAATAGGGGATTTTCAGGAGTATTTTTGGGGAAATACCACACCTGATCCTGTAGCCTGGGTAGTCAGAAGAAAAGTCAGTTGTATTGGAGATTCTCAGCACGTGGAAGCTGAGCGGAAAGCTCATCGAACGGAGCAACAGCAAGGCGGGATGGAAGTCAGAGCGATCCGAAGAGACGCTCAAAATCAGGGGGTCTTATAGGGGAAAACGTGCCTGTAGGCTAGTCCATTCCTGGGGAAAACAGTGGGTTTCGGGCTGGAGACAAAGCCTCCGAAAGGTCAGTACTTTAGATGATTGAATTATGACAGCGTTGTCAATAGCGTAGACAGTATGCAAACGCGGAGTGCTTGACAGTTGGATATTCGGCTTGTCAAGCTGCCTGCTTGGGTCAGGGGATCTTTTGTAAATGGCGTGCATACATGATGTGATCTTAAGAGGGTACTTGCCTGGAGGTCTCCTGAAGCTGCAGTCCGGCAATTACTGGCCTGCCTGGATTTGTTTTGAATAGTTCAGCTATTTTCAGCCATGCCCATGTGCGTGCTTGTCCGGGGGCCTCGCAAGCACATGGAGAGGAATGGATAGTGAAGGCCAAATTCTTGATATCAAATGATATCTAATATACCACAAGTCTGGACTAGAAACTACGGTAACAAGGTGATAGATTAAGTTAGAAAAGAACATAAGTGACATTGGGAGTAGGCCTTTGAGGTTTCCAATGACAGGAGCAAAAAAGTTCATGGGGCTTCCTATAGAGTCAAATCTTTACATCCGCATAAGTTAATCTCAGATCAAAAAGGAAGTTACAGAAAGCAAAACAGTGTGTCCTCCACTCCCTGAAATATATGGAACATTGGAAAGATTCTTCCAATGATACTTAAGGCTCTGGTCCCTTCCACACTATGCTATTATAACACTCTGATTAGGCTTTAATGGCCATTGATACATTCTATGAATTTTGGGATTTGTAGTTTATGGAGACATTGGCACATTCTGTTTAAGAATTCTAAATACCTCTTCCTAAACTGGAGATCCTAGGATTCCATAGAATGTTGCCATGTCAATTAAATTGGAATTATTGAATATTGTGTAGTGAAAGACCCCCCAAGTTGTTTTGGCTTAAAAAATCAGCACTCTAAATAGGCCCCCAAAGTGAACAGAAAGCCAGCATAGAAGGAACAAGAAGTACAATATCCCCCTTGCTTCCAAATCTTAAAAATTAGCCTATCATGGCCTTAGCAAATGAGCCAGAAATGTTTAGCCACCTTCACTGGGCTAAACTATCAGATATGGATAGTTCTTCTATGAAATTCACCCAGTAGTCCTGGAAAAGTCATTGTTTACCCAATAGAGATAAAATGGCCCTGTCCCTTGCATACTGTTCTCAGGAAGTGTTACACCCCAGAGTAACCCTAAGAGAGGGCCCCTAAAATTGGCATGACTTCCCCCATATTGGATATTGGCTAGCAAAGGTTGGTTGCAAGTAAAAATTGGTTTGAATTAGATTCTTAGGACCAACAACGCCCTTTTCTGCTGTACGGGAACGTAGACAACGCCTTTTAGGCTAAAAGACAATGACCTATTGTTCCAGGTCACGTATCTCTAGGCAGCCACAATAGACTCTCTCCTTGATTAATAAAAAGGTTGTCTCAGCCCCAAGCCACACCGATGAACTTTGCGAGGATAGACAATCAAAGTCTATCAATTTGGAATTTTAAACCTATCACATACCTGGACTTTCCCGGGAGAAACAATACCAAGAAGAGGTTGTGATATTTGCCTAACATTATATTCCGCAATCATCGCCCATTAATGCCATTTTGCTAGCCTATACACAGCCTGAGGACAGAAATTGGCTTTAAAAATCCTCACTTTTTGAGCCTCTTTGGAGAGCCTCCCAGACCGGACAAGGGCCCCTTTCGCTGCTACCGAGGTATCCCACTTAAGCCTCTCAGACACTGCTGAGAGCTAAACGCGACTCGCGTATCCGACTCCCCGCAAAACCCCACTGTTTCCAGCCCCGGGATCCAGCTTCCCCTTGGTGCTTTACACTGAGCCTCCGCTAATCTCCTTCTCCAGGACGCCTAGACTAAGGTCCGTATGCCCTCTCTCCCAACTGTCTCTTATTTCCAGCTTCATTCCTGTAGCCCTTGTGTGATTGTACGATTATTTGTTAACGTGTGTTGTGACCTTCTTTTTTAGTTTTAATAAAGTTACTTTAGACTGTTCCTCTGACTCTTGCATGGTTCTGATCCCGTAGACATAGGGTTAAAGATCCCTTGCCCTGACCTCTTGCAAGCTTTCAGTCTCTCTGTTAATTCCCTTAATTTGAAGTCTGTTTGGGTGTCGTTGAGATACCCCCAATTTTCAGGGTTAACAGAAGGGTGTGACGCAAATGTGATCTTAAGTCCCCAAGCTATGAAAATGTAAAGATAATAAAAGACTTAAGTGGTAGTTACTGGAAATATATTATTAGAACAGCCCAGTTGGCATGATCAACTTCTCACAGTTCTGGTATGGCACAATCCATTTCCCAGCGTTTTAATGGAGTGCAAGGTGGTATCAAAGTATGACTTTGTTCTGAGGTCTATTACCAATAGCATGTTCATGAACAGCCTTGAGAAATGAGGTATGGAACAAAGACTTCCAAAACAAAAAGAACTGAATTGAATGGAGCCTTGAGGGCGGTGATGGAAAGCAACTAAAAGCATTTGCCAAAGGAAGAACAACAATGAAATATTGGGCATTGTCTAGTAAGCCACACAAGAGTGAATCAACCAGTCAAACCTTTATTAGCTATGGCCAACATTTGGGAAAAAAAAACTCTAAAAGAAACCTGATGCAACAAATTAAATTTGTAAACACAGTTGTTACAAAGATTATGAAAGCCAGATTTAACAACATCCCAAAACATGTAAATCAAATAATAATAAGAGATAGAAGCCAAGATCCACCATACCCTGGTGTCGATGTCAGAGCTTTCTACCTTTGCAGCACACCTTGGTACCAAAAAACAACTCCAAATTTCCCTAGCCTTCCAGAGCAGTGCTTTAGGATACATGGGGAGGGACATGTATCTTAACAACAAGTTCTGGGAGAAACAGTGAAATTCAGCAGAAATACACCATTGGATTTACATAAAAGACCCACTGAAAAAAAATGGACTTCAGTTAATACTTGTTTATGTCCCCTTGACTCAATGGCTTCATGCTAGTTGGGACTAATTGGATTTATACTGTAGTGACAATCAGATCAGGACAATACTATAGCAATTCAAAGCAACTTCTGAAAGCATTTTTGTGTAGATCTTTACAACAGTCAGCGTGATACTTGACAACAGACGTCTTGCTGATACAGTGTCTGAATGTAACCCCTATAAGACAGTATTTACCTACTTTTAAAAAGAGATTTCAAGAGCAAAGGACAAACTAAAATACAGTATGGGAGATTTTCTATCTCTGTGTTTTTCATCTCAGAGGAATGAGAAACTATGTCCCTAAATGCTTTAGGTGCAGAAGAGTGGGTAATCTGGTTATCAAGCCACATCATATGTTTTTTCAAGAGTATCATAGATGTAGAAAAGGTTATTATGAGCAAAAATATGCAAGAAGAAAAGTTTGGAAAACACATGTTTTGAGAATCAGTTATTGTTTCCATCAACTTCTTGAAGCTTTTGTCTTTTCAGTTGTTTCAAAGTGTGCCAAGAAGTTTAAAGAATGAAGTTCATGGACTTTTTTTTTTTTTTAACAGAAACAAAACAGGAAAAACAATCTTACATTTCATGGGTGGGCAATTTTTATTTTAGTCTATATTTATGATTGAAAGACATTAAAAACAGATTTTAAAATCAAAGTGTATTTGCAAGAATCTATCTATCTATGAATGACAAGGAATAACAAATTGTAGTAAGGGATTAAAATTAAAGATATATTCTACTAGCTACAAATATTATCCAGTCAGTGATGACCATTTTTACCAGACCCAAACCAAGGTATTTCAAATGAAAAAACTTCTACAGGAGTGTGTATGCCATTACAGTCTTCAAAGATCAAAAAGGATGAATTTCTCATCGTCTACCATAATATTTTTATATATTTATATTTATGTAGATATAATATTATATATTTATATTTATATATATAGGATGCACTAAATAACAGAAAACAAGAATGGAAGGGAGATATCTAGAAGTACAAAAATAATATATTTTTGGCACAACGCAGACAAAGAAGCGATTATATTGAGGCTAATGGAAGGTAGTCATGTTTAACATAAACCATATAGCTTTCAATGAAACTGAGTCATGACTTACAGGATCTGGATTGTGACCATTCTGCCTTAATGCAGTGCCAACAGATAGATGTAGGGTAAGATAATGAAGCGGTGGATGTCTGAGTTTGCATGTGAAAAGGCAAAAGCCAGTTTAAACTGCAATTCTATATGTCTATCTTGAAGTCAGCACAATTGAAGTGAATGGGCATAGCGTTGCAGATTTTTATTACTCTTCGAACATACAGCGTCCATTTTATTGCTTTCTAATCATTGCATGGTCTGACAAACCCATATTGGGACAATCCAGAGCTCATTTTACAACACACAAAAAATGTTAAAGCTTTGGTTTGGTAACTTAGAACACACTATATTCAGAGGTTGTCCTAATTAACAGTTCCAAAGAGAGAGAGAGAGAGAGAGAGAAACATTGCATGCTCAGAGGCAAGTGAAGCTGCCAAGAATAAATACATAGACCCAAGAGTATAAGGAAAAAGGCCACAACTTTATTGGCTGTAGTTGCCGATAGGGTTAGCACATGCACGGGTCAAGATCTGGGTGCTGATCAGCCTGCTTACTGATCAACAAGTCCAGCCTTCCAGCATACCACCAGAACTGCTGGGACAACAGGAAAGCACCCCACCAGGAGAAATGCCTCCCCCCGGTGATCTGCCCTTCACTGCCCTGAGTCCAAGGAGTATGGGAGAGTTGTGCCCCTCTGGTGCTGTACACGACTGCTTCTGCCCCATACCCCTGAGACCTCAAACGGGACCCCCATACCATACCAATGCCCGGGATATACTAGTAACTGCAATCCTGGATCCAAGATCCATGCTACTGCCAAACAAGCTCTCCGGGAGCCCCCGCTTGCCTTTTTGCCCCAGCCATCATAGCAGCCAACCTAGCACAAAAGGCCCTACCAGGAGACACCACCTTACCATCCTGTCCCAATCAACTTATACCTCCTTCTCACACCCAAGCATGATCTTAATGGCTGTCAATGCTCAGTCTGGACAGCTGGCCAAAGGGCAGCTGATAAGGTTTAGAGGCACGCAGTTCTAGCCACAAAATAACTACTTAGTTTACTCTCATAAGGAAGCAGTCTTACACAAATATGAAGCAAACAGCAGTCCCAGCAATATCTAGAAATCAAAGGCAGTCAATACAATTTCATGTCAGAAACACGGCAGGAAAACAGGAACAGCAGACAGGAAAACAAGCAGGAACAGCAGGCAAGGACACAGTAGGAGAAATGGTCAGTTAATCACCGACAAATTCTAGAGGGAATGGCTCAGTTTTTATAGGTTCAGAGATCAGTGCAGCTGGTGCTTGATTAATTGTCATTTGTTATAAATTTGCTCAGAGTGGTGTAGGAGTTCCCTTTCGTGCCTATGCTGAGTGAAGGTGGGTATTGGTAAGTCATTCTCAGTGTCAGGAGGAGCAGGGCTCCCTGCTGGGGCTGGCACTGCCCACTGTTCTGTCTCTGGGGTAGGTGGTGGTACTGTCTTCTCCTGCTCAGCCAGTTCTGCTGTCTCAGTCTCTAAGTCAGAGTTTAGGTCCTGGAAACAGCAGGGCATAACACCTGCTCCCTCAGCTCTTCTTAGGCAAACAAGACACATCCCACACCAAATCCAGCAGGATACCTAAGCACACCAGAGAATTGGATGGATACTCCATCTTCTCATGTACTCGAGGGATACCTTTCAGATAAAGCCTGATAAACATCAAACATCCTGGAGCACTGATCTTCCCCTGCTCTACCCATCATTAAGAAATCATCCAGGTAGTGAGTCACAAACAGCGACCCAGCTCTGGACTTAACTACCCACTCCAGGAAAGTACTAAATGTCTCAAAGGCTGCACAACTGACTGCATATCTCATGGGCATGGTCTGATCATAGTACCATTGTCCCTGAAACTTGAAATCCAATAAGCAAAATCCTCTGGGTGAACCAGAGGCAGATGAAGGAATGACTGTATATTACATTTCACCACAAGAGCCCTGGCCCCCCATGCCTGTACCAGGAGAAGTGCCTGGTCCAAAGAGGCATAACATACATTCTGGTAGCCCTGAATGGGAATCCTAAACCCCTTGACAAACTCTCTTGACAAAACCTTCCTTGATAAAACAAGCTGTTGCTTGTAGGGTACAGTTCCAGAAGAGGGAGCAAAGCTGTGAGCTGTATGGGTGTGGCCAATGCTCCCTTTTTCTGCACAGGTAAAACCTCCTTATTTGTTTCCCGTGGCCCAGGCTCCCCCATCCCTTTTGCATTAGATAGTGCAAAGTAGTGTCCTGCATGAATATCGTGCTGGCCAGTGCTTGGTCAGGGAGATAAGGGCCCTTTCCACATGTGTGTGTGGGGGGGGAACAGGCAAAAACACCCAAAAACGGAGCTTACCGGCAGCCACGTAAGTCCGTCGTGACTCGGAGCAGCGCGAGCTTGCTGCTCCGCCGTCCTCCGGTGTCCCAAATGGTGGCTTCCAGTTGGTGGAGGCTCTCCACCAACCGGAGAAGCTCGCTAGCTGGAAGCCCGCCCCCGGTAGATCTGCAGGCATGCACTTGCGCACGCCTGCAAGTCCGCGTTGGAGCTGGGCGACGGAGCGGCATGGGGCTGCGTGCTCCGTGCTTTTTAAAAACCTCGAAAAAGAGGTTTTTAAAAAATGCGCAGCGCGGCTAGTTCCCGCCGCTCCTGAGTGGATTCTGGTGTGGAACTACAAAAAGTAGTCCACGCCAGTCCACTCTAGGGTGTAGAAGACCTCCGTTGAGAGGTCGCTCTGCACCATTACAGAAGCCCGGTCTGGAAATGGCCAAGATCCTGGGGTGGGCTCCCAGACAATTCTTGCAGTTATGCTTAAACTCTCACTGAGCCCTTTGGCACTTGCCTTGATGAAACTCCCAATGCACCTATTTTTAGAATCCCCCCCCCCCCAGCCCATCAAAAAGGTTTAGAGGCTTCTACTTTGCCCTTAAGACAGGTGTGAATAAAGTGTGGTCCCTGAGCCATACCTAGCCTGGGCAGTAAGTATCCAGAAAGATGGTCTCTTTTTGTCATTTCCCTCACCCCTTTTTCTGCTGTTTGTATAGGCCCCAGAGGTTCTCAAGGAGAGAAAATCAGGCTCACCAAAGTTATTCACTCTTGCTGAAAGTGAATTTCCTCCTCTCATTCCATCCTCTCTCTCACACATACTTTAATTTCTCTCTTCACTGTTCCTGCTGCAAGCAAAGCACAACAATTACCATCCTTTGAGTCCTATTACTTTAATTCTATATTACCAAGGGTCATTTAATGTGACAGCAGAGATCATTAGGTCACCTCATGGTTTAACTTTCTAAGGCCCTAAAAATGATCTGAACTGTAGCTGTAACTTCACTAATTGACTAAGGACACTGAAAGGCAGTAGCAGGGTTCCTTCTTGCAAAAGAATTGAGCAGAGCAGTAAATGCACACTTGGTGTCTCAGCTTCTAGAACAGCTAGAGACATAACCTTTCTGCATTACAGAGTTATATCTGGTTTGCACCACTGTGTTGTTGCTTCATCAGAATAAATCTTGGGATCTGTAGTTTGGTGAGACATTTAGAATTCTCTGCCAGAGAACTCTAGTCCACTCTCCTGAACTACAATTTCCAAGTTATCCATTGTGCCTGCCTTTAAACTACAGAATTAAATATGTCGATATGTAGATATGTAGAACACCAGGGTATACCACAAAAAAGCACAGCATTTCTCATTCTTTTCTATGATGTGTGCTGCAGTTTAATACAAACAACTTAACAAAATACTGAATACAAATGTAATATAGATAGGTCATCTCCCAGATGGAGCATCTGAAAAAATGCTCTGACAAACTCTGAAACTCAGCTGAGGCCATTTATACCTCTAAATCAGGTCTACTTCCAGATTCTTCCCCTTGCATTCCTCTTCTTAAAGAGGCAGGCCTTACATACTACATGTTGTTATGCATTCTTCCAGTATCTTGGTGTGCTGTCAAAAGCTCCCTACCACCCCCACAAAGAAAACCCATTCCAAGATAAATTTTCTGCCAAAGGCTAGGATAGGCATGGTAGGAAACCTCAGTTTTCATCACATACTTGACACTCCATTGTCCACTTTCACTAAGACACAATTAGAAACTTCAAGTTTTTTTAAAAAAAGTGTCTGGATTAAGGGGTAAAACTGCAGCACCAGCGAATAACAGCTATAATATCAAGGTTGCAGAGAGGGGAGGAAAACTAGAATCCATTCTTCTCAATAGGGAAGGAAATGAAGGATGGTGCAATCTCAGTATTTCTAAAGCATTTGCCACTTCTTTGTAAAAAGCATTGAAAATAATGTAACCAGCATATTAGCCCTGATAGCATTATTTAACAAAACTTCTTCAAAAAAGTCTTCAATACTTTTGCAGTTAAAATGTGAAGAATCCTTCTGGTTAGTAATTTGAAACTTGAAGGAGTTTGGTATGTTGAACAATAATAATTCTGGATTGAGACTTCTTTTCTTTTGTGAGAGGAAAGATTGTATTGCTCAGTGGTAGAACTGGTTTGCATGGAAAATGTAGCAGGTTCAGTCTCCCATCATCTTTAAAATGTAATCAATCAATCAATCAGTCAGGTAGCTGAGGTCTGAGAATTTAGAGAGCCATTGCTAGTTAGACATTAGTAAATGGACAAATATGCCTGACCAGATACAAAACAATTCGTCTGTTCTATTGTGAATCCAATCCCCAATGGCAGCACACCAACAGTAAGTACCCCAGCACTCTGCAGTCCAAACTTTGCTAAAGCAAAAAGAATAAATGAAAATAAAAATAAACCCAGAACAATCACTCAATGTCTTTAAGGCAGACCAATTTGTGACTAGAATCTGTGACATGAAAATTTCTGGAAGGAGGGTCCACTGCATGCTTGTGTAAAGAATATTTCTGTAATGCTACCTTCTCCCCATACATCAAGAACTCGTTTTGACTTAGTACTCTGCAGGCCAAAGCTCATGTGAGGTGTACCATCAGAATGATGTAGTATCAAGTGTTGATACTAAGAGGCCACTGCCTCTGGCAATATTTTGGTGTCACGAAAGAAAAGCAAACGTTTATTGATTTTCATATCCAGGGATGGACAGAGGTACTACTGGCTTTTTTTTTTTTATCATGCCAAAAATCCTTTGTCTGGTCTTAGAGTCTACACACCTTGACCTGTGTCAGTGGGAAGCATAATTTGCTGCTTTGCCTCAGTGCACACAATGTCTTCTGTCAGCAGACCCCTTAGCGTGCTTTTGCCCCTACTTTTTGGAGCCAGAAAGCAGACAGACTTTGGCCACTTCTGCACCGGGCTAGTAAAACGGTGCAGAGCGACCTCCCATGGAGGTCTTCTGCACTGTAGAGTGGACTAGGGGGACTACATCCTGTAGTTCCATACCTCAGTCCACTCCGGAGCCACCGGAACTGGTCGCGCGGCGTTTTTTTTAAAAACTTCTTTTCAGAGGCTTTTAAAAATCACGGAGCGCGCAACCCCGTGCCGTTCCATCGCCCGGCTCCGGAGCAGATTTGCAGGCGCGCACAAGTGCATGCCTGCAGATCTGCCGGGGGCGGACTTCAGGCTGGCGAGCTTCTCCAGTTGGTGGAGAGCCTCCACCAACCGGAAGCCGCCATTTGGGATGCGGAGGACTGCTGAGCAGTGAACTCACGCTGCTCCTCGTGATGACGGACTATGCCAGCCGGAAAAGAAAGCCGGTAAGGTCTGTTTTCGGCCGCCCCCCCCCCCCCACATGCGGAAAGGGCCATAGGCTTGGCTATTACAATAGGAGTGGGCTAAAGTGTGCCTCTCCAAATATTATTGGACTTCAGCACCCAGCATCCCTCCACAATGATTATGCTGGTGGTTTGGCCACCACCTGCTACAACCTACCAAGTCCCATAGGTCCTCCTGGTATCTCCAGGTGAGCTACCAAGTTCCACTAACTGTTCCACTTGTGCCAGTGGGCTCTTCTTGACTAAAGAGATCACTATGGTGCTAAGCCAATAATGTCACTTGATCTAACACAATCAGAATGGGGCTTATCTTCCCACTGTGGGAAGAGATACCCTTGGAGTCAGACAAGAGGGCACCAGTGCCTCAAGTATTAGAAACATATAATCAAATTCGTTGCACGGGCTGTTCTTTTCCAAATGATACTTGGCTTCTGTTAATACATTTAAAAATAGCAATGCTGTAGTCACTCAGAAAAGGAAGAGATGATGGGCATTCTGTCCAAGCTAGAGAATATCAAAAGATTTTACCATGGAATTTGGATGAGAAGTGCCAGAGAAATGCACATGGCCTTGACTAAATTGCTCTGGAAGCTATTTAAAGATTCACTTTGATTTTTTGTTTAAAGATCTGTGGGTAATACATATTATTGCTAGGAACAACTATGGCCTTAGGAGCTCCCAGCTAAGTATTCTGCAGTAATATATTTGATAGTATTCACAGAAATTTAACCTTTAGAAAGTTCAGAGAAGAAAAGCATCCAAAAATTGGTTCTCTGTTCCGCTCTGCTTAATTTTAAAATAAACAAATGAGTTGTGTGATAGGAATATACTGTCACAAAGCCATGATCACTTTTTTTATACTATTTGGGATGCTTGAAAATCCGTGATTAGAGGCTACTTTATGCAGTTAAATATTGAAAAGAAGAAGTTGAGACAAAAGAAGTGACTGAAACTAAAATAAGAGATTGGAGAAAACAGAAAACAAATTGAAAGAACCTCTAGCTAACAAGAAGATTATTACCTTAACAAGACTTTTACAGAAGCAAATATGCAAACAGAAGCAAACAGAAGTATGTCTGTATGACCGGGCAAAAAGCTGAGAATCAAGTAGAAGTTATTGACAGATACCAAAGGGAGAAGAGGGCTGGGGTCACAGATCTAAAATTGTATTACAAATCTTTTAGCATTGTTTGGATGGAGGAATGAATAATGTTGGAAAATAAAAGATTGCTGGAATTAGAAGGCATGAACTTAGAATCAGATGGCATCACTACATATGGTATGGGAAGGAAAAGGTGAATGCTGAATTTATCATTCTGTCATAAGAAATTTGGTAAAAATTTGGAAAAAGTATAAAGAGAGGCTATACCCAATAACTCTGGGATGACTATATCCACAGGAAGCATTCTATAGATGAGAATTGAGTAGCACTCAGAAATGACTGATATATAAAGACCTTCTTCATGAACATCATGGAGATTAGAAGTTTAAAGATATACAGGAATTAGAAAGAGGTTATAAAATACAGTGGCTAGCCTATTCCCAAATTAGAACAAGATGGAAAGAGAAGAAAAATATCAGATGCGGCAAGGATAGACCAGAATTTGATAAATTAATAGAGACTGGTCATACAAATTTAATTTCCAAAATCTACAAATTGTTGTTAAGGTTCAGTACTGAGGAAGAACAAATAAAAGATTGCATGGGGAAATGGGAAGAGACTGTAGGCCACAATATTCAGCTATAACTATGGGAAGATGTTTGGATTAAAGGTTTCAAATTTACATGCTGTTCTGATTTAAAAGAAAAGCTATACAAAACGATTTACAGGTATATTATCCTAGTAAAGCTGTCAAAAAGATACAAAGGTGTAAAAAGTATGTGTTGGAAGTATGGGAAATGTGTTGGCTCCTTCTAGCATATGTGGAGAACATATACTAAAGCAAGGAAATTTTCATTATAGAAAGAATTCTAAAGAATAAACTAAGTTTTAGACTGGAATTATTCCTCCTAAACATGCTGGGTTATGAGAATAAAGTGGAAAGAGATAAGGGCTTCAAGACTGATTTATCAAAAAAACTGGAAAAGTAAGAACAGCTCTATGATAAACAAATGTGTAGAGAGATTAATAGACTTAGCTGAGTTAGATCAATTAACATTTTTGTTAAAGGGGAAAAGCTTAGATTTATATTTGGTTATACGGTGAACTCTCATAGACTATGTGAAAAAACAAAAAGCAGAATTTGTAACTACTAGTTTTGATTAGAATATAGAAATCTTTTCCTGTATGCAAGGTGAATGGTAACAAGGTAATGTAATGTTGGAAAGAAAACTAGAAAGGATGATTATTGTGAGAGGTGTAACTACAGTAAATTATTAACTTTAATGCAAGTGGGGTTAGACTGAAAGTCAATTTGTAAAATGTTTGTAAAATGTAAATGTAAATGTTTGTAAAATGTAAATATAAATATAAAACATTTGGCATAAATCTCATAATTGAAATAAATTAGTAATATAATGTAACGTCTTTGAAAATAAGTATTTTTCTTTTGTAAATATGGATTTTTCTTTCATTCTCAACACTACATTAGCAAACGTTAGTGTTAAGGAGGTTACTTCTTTTGCTTCCTTTGTGTCAGTGGCCATACGATACCTCTTGGGACCATCAAAGCTAATACGGATGGCAAGGGGTTGTCTTCTTATTTCTCCACAGTTCTGGACTTACCACTGCCATGTACAGGAAAAAAGATACATTTCTGTTTTAGTCTGAGGAACTGATTTGATTATCCTCTTAACACAAAGAACCCAATGAAAGCTTTATTCTTTGTTTTTAGGCCTAGAGGTCAGAAAAAAATCTATCCCAATTGTTAACTTCATTGTTTGGGAACTCTTGTGCATCTCTCATAAAACTCTTTGTGGTTAAAATCAAAACAGGCTTTCACAAGTATATTGGTAAATGTTATAATTACCTTAAGACACTCCAATCAACCCCCACCCCAATATTGCATTGATATGATTGCATTAATTCTTCCTGAAAGGTGGTGCTTCAGTATCACAACCAAATGAGAGACCAGAGGGGTTGAAAGAAGTGAAGCTTGTTAATCCAATGAGTTGCATAGCCAAGAGATTTGAAACTTAGTAACCCATACCCACTCTCGCTATTCTACTATTTAACTGCTAAAATGTTTATCGCGTTTCAAATTTAATACAAATATGCTACATTAGCAGGCAAAGGCAATAACAATGATTATTCAAACCATTTTTGACAACAGAAATATACAGAAGGTGAAGAAATGAAAGGCAGTATACACCTGGCAGATAATTAATTATGTCATTCAGTTGTTTTAAGAATAATTTAGCACCTACTTTCAAAGCTCTGCCACTTGAAGTAATTCCTTAATACTCTGTGAACATTATTTAAAGCATTTCTTTTTTTAAAAAAGACATCAAATGGCAACAAGAAGTCCCTGATTACTTAAACTCAAAATGATGACTTTAGTCAAAATCCTTTATTTAAGATCTGAGAAACATAATCAGTTTGAGGTTCTTTATTGCTTTGGTTTTTGTTATGTACCCAACACATTGCACTTGTGTTGCAGGAACAGTGGCAAGTGGAAAGGAATTCCCAAACATACAAAAAGTTGTAACAAACAAGGTCACAACTGTATGATTACAGCTGCAAAGGCATGGCCTCAGCATGAGTCTAGATCTAGACATCAGATGACCCGCATGCCAGCTGATGGTAACTACCATCTGGCCTGCCTTCTAGGTGACAGAAATGAGATTGTATGTGGATGGAAGCCAATGTGTGGTTCCCTTGTCACCTGGACGAGTGGTGAAACTATCTGTCCCCAAGCTGGGTACGGCTTTCCTTCCCTTATGGGAAACCTCACTACCTATGACAGGACCTGCCTGGCCTTCATTCCTTAACTGGATCTGGGCCTCATACCAAAATCATGAAAGGGGGCCTGAAAAGTTTGTCTGTCTCTAAATCTATTGTAGCTGCAACCACAAGACAGATCACACAATTGGGTCTTGAAAAAGACAATTAATTAGATTATTTAACTGGAAATAAATGACTTTATGCAGAAATCTCAGGAGATGCTGGCATTTTTTTCCCAAGTGCATAAGTGCATTTGAAACCAAACAGAAGAGCTGAACATAAAAGACAGACTGCGTAACTAAGTATAAATGTCCACTAAAAATTCTTTACATTGCAATTATAGCAGCACACACGTCTTGCACAAAACCATAAATCACCAACCTTGTAAAAGCCTGAACTTAAAATCCTTTCTAGAGACACAAAAAGTTTTAGAGTTTCTATTTTTTTCAAAACCGAGAACTAACACAATAATATAAAATTAAACAGCAGAAGTATTTTTGAACTAAGTTTTATTTACAGATCACAGTGATTTTTTTTTTCATTGTGCAATGAGGACTGACTTATGCATTTGTACAGTGCTTATACACATGAGTTAGAACTAGCAAGCAATTTCTCTGACATCAGTCCAAGTGAGCCTTGGAAAAATCTTATCTGTTCAATTTGGTTTTGTACATAGATTGAACCATCTCTTACTTATTGTACAATAGAGTATTTATAAAGCTCTCATGTTTGCCATAGAAAAGTGTAAAACATAGTATATCTGTACATAGTACAGTACAAAAGAATCATGCTACAGTTCTTGAAAGCTTAAATAGTCTATAGTAGAGGAAGCACTGAACCTTAACTCTCCTGCATAGCAAGACACTCAGCTTGATACAGTCCACCTCTCACTTGCTCTTCAAGATCTGTTTATCCAGTTAAACACAGTTTAGTACCTATATTTTGATAGATTATAATTGCTCTTCTACAGCAGGTCACCTTGGTTAAAACTCAACAGCACAAGTTTTTGTTCATGTAAGTAAATTCACAGGATAATCAATTGTACCATTTAGAAAACACTGTATCATTTATGATTACAAAATCATGTCGGTGATCCACAGCATAATTTTCAGAGGATATTTTACCATGGCCCTAGAAGTGAGTTATTTTGGATTCATCCACTGATCCAGCATATTTCTTTTAACCTGATATTTTTTAAAAAATGGTCTGGTTGAAGTTCTTTTAAGAATCCATTATAATAAGAGTTGCCCTCCCCCCCAAAAAAGGATTAGTTTTAACATAAATCATACATAACATAAATAGGTGTCTGAAAATGTTAGAACAAGATTTAGACAAAATTTGGACTTTGCCAATTTGTTGTATTTGCTGCATTATTCTCTTTGCCTACAAAAGAACAATAGTATTTTGTATCACTCGTGTTCTATATCAACACTTTGAATACAAGTTGAATTCATAATGAGGCATAGACATATTATTCATATTTCAACATCCATTTTCAAATGCACAATTGTGGGTTTAGTAATAACTGCTCTGATGACCTCTCTGTATGATATCACATTGAATGCTTTGTACTGATTTTATCAATACTTTTTAAGGCGGGGTTACCAGTACCATTTTACCATTGAATGGACATTGTGGGTCCAGGAAGGGGGCAGAAAATCGTAATGTGAAGATAGATTATGATAGCACATTTAAAAGAAATCAATAATACAACACTGCTATAGTAAATGACTGCAGCTGGACTTTTTACGAAGTATTAAGTTTAAGGGGAAATAGTTCCAAAACGCAGCTGTTATTAAAACTATGTTTTCAGAAGGCTAAAATTGAGAACCTTATAATGTAAAGATATATATGTCTATAAAGTAATGTGTAACAATTAGTGGCAAGAGTTAACTGGATTATTCCATTGTAGTCAATACAATTAATTTATCCCCCCTTTTTTTTTCTTTTGTCAGACTGATGTAAACATTTCAGGATACCTACGCATAAATAGAGTAGCAGTTCAAGCTCCTAGTTGGACACCATCCCCTTATACGCACACACAAAAGCTAAAAGCTTCATTATATAATTTAACAATTTTAGGCTGAACTGGGAAAATACAAATCCATGAATGGATTAATTTACAAATTTCATCATCAGCTTTAATTTATAGGGATGTAATTTATAGGGACTTAATATGCAGACCATGTTTCAAAGTTGATTCATATGTGTACTATGACAAGTGACAGCTTATCATTTGAGTCATAGCTGAAAGTTTTAAAAGTATTTTTGAAGGAATGACAGGTAACACCGAATCTTTGTGATGCTTCATCTGTGATAACAGTTCCACATATCAAGCATCAGAAAGTTGCTATTGTTCAATGATAGGTAAGCATACACAAATCTGTACTAAAGGCAGTGGCTTGGTTTAGATCAGTGTGACTCCTGACCTCTGATGCTCACGGTGTATTTTGTTTGTTGTGTGACTTCAAGTCATTTCCAACTTATGGCGACCCTAAGGGGAATGTACTATGGGGTTTTCTTGGGGCTGAGTGTGTGTGATGCACCCAAGGTCACCACTCACACTGGATTGAGCTTCTGGGGATTGAAGAGCAAAAGATTTGAGAGGCCTCACATTGGAAACCACTGGCTTAGGGACTTTCAGATCCCTGCAAGCTTGACAAGTAAATGTACATTCAGGGAACAGGCCTTATCCTTATTATCAACCAGTGCTGAAAATGAAATCTTGTTATGAAATCTTGCAATCATGCTATGATTTCATACAGTTCATATATATAAAAAACCTTTACACAGTATGTAGTTACAAAGAATTATGATGTGCAAACACATCATTTTAACTTAATTTTGTAAATAAAACACAATGCAGTGTAAGCAAAAATAATTAAGACATATAACAAGGCCTTGTTTATCTTTCCACTTTCAAGTAGTATGGCTGCAGGTGTTAAGCACTGGAAATGTTACAATTTTCTTAAAGTTTTTGTGTATATTCCTTTTTACAAAGAATTATAAAATGTATAGAAGATGCTGAAAAACCTATCATTTCAGGATTTTTTAATTTCTAGAAGCATTTTGAAAAACATTTAAGAATAAAAACCTTTGTAAAATACAAAATTTTACATTTCTGCACAATTCTGTGCTTTAGCTGTACTGATTCCATTATATACATATATACTAATTTGTGCTTCAAAGGACAATCTTAATATAAACTTATAAAGTTAGTCTGTGAAATAACTATGCAGAAACAATTTGGGCATAGCATAAAACAAAACTAAAAATAACTTTTTTAAAAAAAAAATCCTATAACTATTTCAATGCTTCCACCTGAAATAGGTGCTTCAGTATTTTAGTTTACTGAACTAATACCAGATCTGTACAACTAAGCACAAGTATTATTCCTTCGCCAACTTTAAACTTTATTTCTTTAAAGACTATACATAATGGAGTAACATTTTTCATCTGTTTCAAATAAAATTTTCAATAATATTTTCAGTTCTTCTCTTCCAGTTTCCAGATATCATGTCCATCTTCTTCCAGTTTCTAGTAAAGAAATAAAAAATATTTTCAGTATATTAGTGTTTCAGCAGTTATTTGAACATGTAACCAAATTCTTAATTCCTGTAAGCCATGTAACTTGTAAGTTCAAACAGAAGCTCATAGTCTAATGTGTAGTATTTATACCTAATGAAACGTCTACAAGAAATGTCTTCCTTTCTAGAATCTTTGCAAATTCTTTCACAGCCTTTCAGTCATGAAGCATCTTAAGACATTTAAAAAAAGAATAAAACAATTGACATGAAGGTGATTTGATGATGTACTACAGCAGACATTCAGAAAACACTGGCAATGGAAAACAAATATCTAATACCTTAATAATGTTGTCTGTCTCACACTTAGAAATTCTTGAAAATTTCTAAATCTTTAGGAGGTACAGGAGGAGTTTTGTTCCAGTCATCTTCAGGATAAGCTTCAAAATTTGACGTGTCACCATCATTCGATACTTTCGGCACTATGGGAGGCTGAACGAAAAATGAAAATTAATCTTCTGTAGTAAATTTAATCTTGGGTCAAATGGGGTAAGTCTCAAAGCTTTCAATTTCTTCTAGCTCTTCCTTGTTTATATGACACAATTCTGGCTGAAGCTACTTGGCTGTGTTTAAGACAGAGCAGCAACAGCAATAGCAATCATTATATTTCTTTATCACTTTATCAGTGCAAAGCACTCCCTAAGTGGTTTACAATGTATTTAGCTAATTGCCTCCAACAAGCTGGGTACTCATTTTATTGACCTACAGAAGGACGGAAGGCTGAGTCAACCTAGAGCCCAGCAGGATCGAATTCACAACCTTGTGGCTGCAGTTCCAGCATTTAACCACTGTTCCACCAGGGCTCTTAGATTCTTTAAAAATTCTTTCACAGCCTTTCAGTCAGTATTGCTGCTTGGAGCAATACTGCTGCTTCAAGCCTAAAACCAGCATTTAGATGGCAACTCATGCTCATCAGAGGCATGAATTTGCCCATCAGCAGCCAACTGAACTGAAACATTCATTGTCCATGGGCTGCACTTTGTTTACCATTCCTATAAATAATTCCACTACTATTTTCAAAGAACTGCGAAGTTCCAAAAAGGATAAAATGAAATGAGCATAACATTCCTTCCTTCCAAAGATATGTTTGTTTATAAGCAATTCACCTTTAATTTTTTCTGTGGTACAGCATCCCAGTCGATAGACCTAAACCACCGATGTCGCTTCACATCATCAGCTCCATTCTTTTGGAAAATAAAAGCCATGAATTTAGAGTGAGGACATGCCAAAATGCAATACAGCAAACACTCGAAAACTGCAATAACACAAAGTGATGTTTCCTACTTCTTTTCTGAGAGCACATGACATGCATCTAAAACCCACTGTCCTAAGTTGACCAAATTTTCTAATTGTCTCTCAAGTATTTAGTTCACAGTGATGTCTTGTTTCATGGAAGTGTTGCTATTTGAGAAATATGACAGAGACCACAGTTCTCCTAGAACTATAGTGCCTTGCAAAAGTATTCATCCCTCTTTGACTTTTCCAGATTTTATGATGTTACAAGCTAAAAAGGAAACAGATTCAATTCATACTCTTTCTATTTGATGTTCACAAGATATTCAACACTCCAAAGATGTAAAACATTTTTATTGTGGCAAAAAAGTAAATAAATACAAACTGGCATTTATTGGCTGCAAAGCACTCACTCCCTTGAGTCAATACGTGGTAGAAACATCTTTGGTAGTAGTTACAGTTGTGCATCTTCCTGGTTAAGTCTCTACTAGTTTTGTGTATCTGAACCCTGCAGTTTTTCCCCATTCCTCTTGGCAAAATTGCTTTAGCTCTTTCAGGTTGGTTTGGGACCAGTGGCAAACAGCAACGGTCACATTTTTCAACAAATTTTCAATAAGATTAAGGTCTAAGACATTCAAAGACATGCAGGTTCATGTTTTAAAAACATTCCAGTATTATTTGAGCTGTGCATTTATTGTCACTGTCCTGCTGGAAGAGAAGATCATTCCAGTCCCAGGTCACTTAAGAGACCAAAAAAAAGAAAGAAAAAAAACCCCCAAAAACAAAACAAAAATTTACTCTGTATTTGGCTCCATCCATTTCTCCTTCAATCCTGATCAGTCTCCTCGATCCTTCTAATAAAAACACCCATAACATTATGCTGCCATTTCCATGTTTAAGTGTGGATGTTTTCTCAGGCCAATGAGACTGTTGGCTTAGCACCACTCACAGCAGTTCTCAGCAAGACCAGAAAGGTTAGTTTTTGTCTTCTAACACCAGACAATTTTTTCCTAGATATTTGCTGCACTGCTCACATGTATTTCTGCATACTCCAAACAGGTTTTGCTGTGGGTTTGTTTCAGCAGTGACTTTCTTCTTGCCATTCTTTCTCCCACAGGCAACTTTTCTCATCTCAGCAGCTGATTTTTTCAGTACTTCAAGGGTTACCACTGGACTCTTGGTTTCTTCTTTAACACTCTCATTTACCTTGACACTTGAGTTTTGGTGTATGGTCTTCACTAAGCAGAGCTGTCACTGAGTCATGCTCTTTTTTCAAGATGGCTTTAAACAATTTTAAATTGTGTGTTTGTAATCTGACAAACTATTTAATATATACCTCTGTAAATATTTATTGCTTTAAATTGATTTTATTGTAAGGTGCCCTGAGATCTTTGGATAAAGGGCAGGATATAAATATTTTAATAAACAAATAGATACATCTTTCTATATACACATATAGGAATACTTTTAATAACCCGACACAGACTGATGGTTTTTCACAACTTATCTTGGATTTGTTTTGATAGTTTATTGGTCGCCATGATTCTAATGGTTTACAACAACGAACTCTGGTACATTCAGAAACAAGTATATTTACTCTGGGATTGTGTATCACTGAAACTGCACACATGTGGACCCCATTCAACTATTCAGGTGATTTCTGGAGGTAGTGGGTTGCACCAGAGCTTCTTGAGGAATATCACAATAAAGAGCGTGAAAACATGCAATCAGCAAGTGCCAGTTAGTTTTTGTTTACTTAAATTTTGTGGCAAGACAAAAGAAATATTTGGCACCAATCATTAAACGTGGTTAGCTAACTGATATTTTTGTGTGCTTTTTAAAAAATGCTTCTTCTTCTCTCTAAACACAGGGTGCTAAATTCAATGTTAGTCTCAACTTGAGGAGACCCAATGAAATGAATGGGACTTCTTGAGGTGATGACTAATATATGCCAATTATTTTAATGGATCTACTCTAGTTGAAACTGTGACTGAATTTAGTCCAAAGACAGAAGCTTAAAGGAAAAAGGTGTGACTTGCTCACATCCATACTATCTTCTAGGCATCTGTCACAGCAATCAAAAAGCAGTCAGGTGCTAAATGCTAAATGAGTATTAATACTTTTTGTATTTTTTGAGCATCTGTGTCAATGGTATTATGGACAAAAAACTGAAATATAAATACTGCTTCCTCATGAGAAAATATGTAATTCTATTTCTATAACAAGGTAACAATATTTTCAGAAGTAACAATATACTAGCTACTGAGGTCAGAATATTGTGATTGAACCCACATACACCTGAACAATCATCTTATGTTTATATTTAAACTGGAAGTATTACATTGCAATATGCTTATCAGATGCAAAAGAAGAAGAAGAAGAAGAAGAAGAAGAAGAAGAAGAAGAAGAAGAAATTTATTCAGGGTTCAAATGAAGAGTCTTGTCACATAATGACAGCATCACTAAAGAGTCACATAATGACAGCATCACTAAAAAAGAACTTCAAAAATCCTCATATATTGGAATTTGGTCCTAAGAAAAGCATTTCCTTAAACTGAAGTCACTGAATGTGGTCAGATTAAAAAGACTTTTCAATATTGAAAACATACCTTCATATTCCCTAGCCGTCTTGTTCTGTCAACCACAAGAAGCTTTTTAATAAGGTCTCTGAAAAAATGGGGGAACAAAATAAATTATGTTTTCATGTATTTATCTTTTTCAGCTGAAAGAAACTGTAGCAAATCATTTCCAATGCTTAAAATTCCAGTATGGACAACAGGGGTGGGGAAAGAGAAGTAAACAATAAATCTACCTTTCAACAGGCCTTTGGAAGTTATACAATGGCACAGTAACCATAGACTGAGAAGCAATGAAAACATATGGAGAGCCAGGTATATGTTTTACCAAGTACTAAATTCTTCCTGCACCCACTCAAATCATTTTGTTAACATCCCAATCTAATTAATTGGTACTTCATTAATGTATATTAAATATGCTGTAGCTACTAATTAGTATAGCCTTATCATTTTTCAGCTACCCATAATATCCCCATTTCTTAATTTGTGCTATTTCTTGTTTTTAACCAATTAAAATTCAAATGAAGCCAACAATCTTCCTAGTTTTTTTTAATCATCTCTGAAAACCAGAAAGAAAATTTCATATAGTGTGCTCCAAAAGTCTGTTCAACATTTCAACTTTTTTTTCTTCATCTGAGCTAGACAACAGGAGGGAGTACTTATGAGGCCCCTAACACATGTCTTGGAAGCTCCTTGTAAAGTTCCCAAGTTTATCTGGCCACACTTGAGGAAACTCCCAACTTAACTAAATCTTCAGCAGAAGCCCTTATGTAACCTCTCCTTGCAAGCCTATGACTACAGGAAAGACTGTTTAACAGAGAATTGACAATGGTAGGGGAGACAAACTGTAGCCCTTTGGAGTTTTTTGGCCTACATCTCCCACAACCCATGATCACTGGCCTGGGATGATAGCAGTTAAGGTCCAATAACCTCTGCAAGATCATGGTCAGTGAGTGGCTAAAGCAACAACAACAATTAAATTTTTGTTACTGTTTGTCTGGCAAACGGTACTAGTGAAGGATTACTGCCCACCCTGCTGCATCAGTTGCAAACACTGCACATGAAGATCTGATCAATGCCTTTTGTTAAGCTAGTAAGTACTAATTAAAAAGAATGTGCTAACTGAAAAGGAAGTAGTTAATTAACTGGAAAATGGCTCTGCTTTTCTGTCTTGTGGAGTGGGGAAATGATTTGTTCTAGCCATAGCTGCATCACTGGGGTGACAGGCCTATCACAAACAACTTGTCTTCCAGCTGCATGAAGAATGGAATGAGAATGAATCCTACAACTGGTCTTGCCCAAGCGACTCCTCTATCTAAACGTTCAATGGTATGTGGGGAAAAGTCAAAGAAAAGATGAACTCAAACTACTAAATATGAGTTGATTTATACTTGCGATCAAGAGAAGATGTAGTTTAGCAGTACACTATATAAAATAAGTAGAGGACTTAAACACCCTAAAAGCAATAGATACCATCTGATTATAGAAGCTTAGTAGAGTCAGCTGTGGTTCGTACTTGGATGAGAGATCACCAATAAATACCAGATGATGTAGGCTGTATTTCAGAGGAAGGAACTGGAACTATCACCTCTGAGTATTTATGCCTAAGAAAACTCTATGAAATTCATAAGCTGACAGGCAACTTGAAGGCACATGCACAAATAAAGATATGCTGTAAAACAAACACCCATGAAGCTGTAATGCAGAGGTGGGAATCCAAAGGTTCTCCAGATGTTATTGGACTGCAACTCTCAGCAGAGCTTAGCCAGCATAACTAATGGTGAGGAAGTCCAACAGCATTTGGAAAGTCACATGTTCTCCACCCCTGCTGAAAAGCAATTCTACCGCTTTGACACATAAAGCAAGTTGTCTTTTGTATATATACTTTGTGTTACCCTAATGCATTCTTGTTTTCACGATGTACTAAATCGCACACCGAATTCACAAGCTTTAAAACAGAAAACCAAAGGAACTGTTTGTTGCCACATTCTGCATAGCTATTAAGTAAATTCTACTTGAAAGTCCAAAATTCACTTCCAGAAAAGTAAATGTGTTTTATGCTGGTTTGTTTAGTTTTCAAGATGTTGTGTAGCTTCAATACTGCTACTTTCAACATTCTTATTGCAACATTCACAGCAGACTGTGGAAAAGTTATGTAGAAATGGATGTTATATGGATGTGTATTGTGCCTTATATCTTATGTATCACATCTGTACAAAACCTTTACAAAGTTATCCCATTATCCCATTTCACAACCCAATCCCACAGCTGTCTTTATCAGGATTTAATCCAAACTTAAACAGATAATGGGAGACAGATTGTAAGACATGGAGAGGTCTCACTTCTCCTAAACTATTCAGAGAATAAATAGATTACAGATTACATTATACATTATAGATTACAAATAGTATTAGTGTTCATGAAGCCACAAGTTAAAGTAGATTTCTAATTATGAGTAGTTTATCTGACATTTCTCATTCTTTCTGTTTCCTAGTGCCACTGTTGTAAATCTGCCTGTCGATAAGTGAATATGCAAAGAATGAATATTCACTCCTCCTTTATAAATCCTGTACGGGAAGGAAAAAACGATCTGGTTTATCTCTTTAACCTTAAAAAAAAGAATATTTTATCCCTGAATCCATAAATAGTCAGTGCTTACCGCACCCATGACTATATTTGATACATGACTCCATCCACTGTGATTTCCATTTCGGCTGCTATTTTAAAATAATACTGTACCACAAGCTAAAGAAAATAAACACATTTAATATTAAGACACTTACTTTACGTATAAATCCAGATGTCTAGGGAAATCTATTTTGCCAGCAAGAATCTTCTGATATATGCCAAATGGGTTGTCATCAAAAAATGGAGGAAACCTATAGTAGGACAGGGACATATAACAGCAGATAGCTATAAGTTTAGAAAGTCAGAAAAATGCATAGAAGGTTACATTGTAAAACATCATCCTATTGTAAAACTAGGGCCTATTATGAAGATATTAGGCATTTTTTTCCTTACAATTGTACTTTGTAAATTCAAAACAGTGATTTTTGAACAAAGATATTAACTGCTTGCACTCTCTCAGATTTTGAGTAAGAAATTAGCAGACAGAGCTGAACACTAAGAACAGTAATACTTCAGGGCACTGAGACTGGATAGCCAGGATAAAGCTATCTACTGTGATGAAAAGCTAGAAAATTAAGTCAGTCACAACATTAGATTTCATTCTTTCCTTGCATCCTTATACCTAGAGTTTCAGAAACATTGCACTACTTTTTGCAGATAATACTTCTTGTTGTCCATGTTCCTCCATATCTGAGATGATCACAAAGAGTTAGAATGCATCACATTCAGATTCAATTCGCTTTGGGTGAGCTTTATATCAATTTAGGCATTTTTTGAATCTCATTGAATAAGCCTAATTGAGCCTGGGATTTTGCTGAATTCAAAGCACGCCCCACTTCATTGTCATTATATACCTTTGGTGTCTCAGAAACACACTTTCTGAAGCATCTCCAATCAGAGATGATACTATTCCATCCCTCCTTTCTCAACTTATTATTCCTACTGGCCCTGACTAATGGAGAAGGAGCAGATACAAAATGGTGTAACTGAGTAGAGCTTGACTGCTCTGCTGAAAAAGCTTCAAATAAGGCACCAGATTTTATTAAAAGGCCTGTCCCTAAAAGAGGAATAGCAAACGGTTGAAATATCAGCTAGCGAATGTTTCTGTGCTTTCAATCCTTAGCACCTGCCCAGATGTATAAATGTGTTTACTGTAAAGGAGTTCTTCCAGTTCAAAGGTAACTGAACCCCAGTTATAAGGTTTAAAGCTTTTCACATATTGCAACCAGAAGAGGGAAAAAAAACATGGAAAATTTCCAGGTTTTAATCAATCTTTCTGGTCTGTCCTTTAAGTTATATGTTTTCCTTTGTCATACAAGTTTGGTATCAAGCTAGCACAGCTGGAACTGAGGACTTAATTTTGTGGTGTGGGAAGTCTGCTGACTGCAGCAGTGAGACATATGAGGAAAAGCAGAACTGAAATTTTCTATAATAGAAGCTTTCCTTAAACAAGGTTTTCAGAGTCATTTTTTATAACTCATTATGAAATATGGCTTGACACAGTTAAAAAAAGACTTTTGGTACAATATTTTTTTGATGTGTGTTTGGTCAGATAGTATCTCCTTCCTTGTGTTAAAAATACCACTTAGGAAACTCTTTAAAAATGTGTCTGTGACTCTTTGGTTTTTCTTTCTTTTTTTCACTTTTTTAATAAAAGTTTTCACAGGAAGGTTTCTGCAAGAAGTACTTTAATAGTACTAGACCACATGTTGCTAAATTTTGTTTTGATCTTCTTAAATGAGGGTTTTCGGGGAATATAGAGCAAGTAACAATAAAATTTTAATCACAGAGAACTTAATTCAGCCTTACTTGTCCAGGCTCTGGATTGCAGATCACTGAATAAAGCATGTGACAGAATGTTAAATGGACGCAATTCAATAGACATTACTATTAATATTCAAGAGAAGTACTTTCCTCTGATTGCTAGTCAATCATTGTCTGCAACCGGCTGAGTGTAGCAAGGTCAGTAATTTAATACCCACTTTAGCTTGCTCCCAGGCCTTGCTGGCCTTTGCAACTGGGAGGGTAACAGTAAGAAGTGGGGAGGTCCTGCTTTTATCTTCTCCCAGATGGGAATACCAGTCACAGACAGGAGTATGTGTGACTGTGGGGGCGGGGCACAATTTCAGGAGGGACTTCTCCAGATAGGGAATCTCCACAGGCCAGATTAAGCCCAGGAACTGGAGCTTCCACTCCCCTGCTCTGAAAGAATTAAAGGGATAGGAAATGAATAAAATATTTGGGATCTACAAGTGATCACAGGAATTCTCACAGAGGATAACTACTATGCTTGCATTGTATACAGTTATGCTACTGTGGAATTTTAAAAACTGGAATGGAGTCATTGTCAATAACAGGTTAGCACCACACTATCTAAGCTGAATATAGGGCCATGTCCACACCGGGCTTCTGTAATGGTGCAGAGTGACCTCTCAGGGAGGTCTTCTACACCGTAGAGAGGACTGGCGTGGACTACTTTTTGTAGTTCCACACCAGAATCCACTCAGGAGCGGCCGGAACTAGCCGCGTGGCGTGTTTTTTAAAAACCTCTTTTTCGAGGTTTTTAAAAAGCACGGAGCGCGCAGCCCTGCACCGCTCCGTCGCCCGGCTCCGACGCGGATTTGCAGGCGCGCGCAAGTGCGTGCCTGCAGATCTGCTGGGGGCGGGCTTCCAGCTGGTAAGCTTCTCCGGTTGGTGGAGAGCCTCCACCAACTGGAAGCCACCATTTGGGACGCTGGAGGACTGTGGAGCAGCGAGCTCGCGCTGCTTCACGTCGCGACGGACTTACCCGGCTGCCGGTAAGCTCCGTTTTTGGGTGTTTTCGCCCATTCCCCCCCCCCATGTGGAAAGGGCCTAGGTTTCACTACAATAATTTTTTAGGTCCCTTCAGCATGAACACAGTTCAACTAACTTAGTCTCAATCCAGTGCTATGATTTCACTGGGATCTACTGGACTCCATTATCAGTTTAGCAAGCTATTTTTTTTTAACAAACGCAGAAAAATTATATTTACACTACGGTATCAAAACACTTTCATCAAAAGAAAGACAGGTATTATACTGAAAAATAGTTTAAAAAGATGAAGCAAGTATTGCCTACATATTTTACAACTATATATTTTATAAATATGCCTATATATTTTAATAACACTGCCTAAACAAGGGCTGTGATAGTGGATGGTGGTTTGGAGGCTTCAGGTCTCTGGTAGAAAAGTTGTGCTAGAGGGGTCATGGGCTAATACCCTTCTCTGCCATCTCTTTCTCCTTCACACATGAACAATCTTCCTTGTACCTCCAAACACATATCACCCTCAGTAAGCATTTCACCATTTGCCCTCACATGCTGTGATCTCATTACATCCGGCCCCTAGAACCAATCAGATAGAGACGATGGTGTTATTAACATTTTAAATAGAGTGAACACAGCATGGGGACATCTCTCGCTACATGCCATACTTTCCAGCACTATGATTACAAATTCAGTGGCAGCTTGGGCACCCACTATATGGCTGTCACAAGTGACTCTCACAGTGTGGGTTGTGCACATGTATTCCAACAAGTTATAGTAGTAAATGCCAATAGCTACCCTAAATTTAAATGCAAACTGAAAGTATTGGAAGGCCATGTGGAATCAGCTTTCTGAGATAAAACAAATTTATCACTTATATTTAATAGCAACCTGCAATAAAAAAAAACACTTGCACAGTAACTAAAACACAGAATGAAACAATGAAGTAATTAAAATTGACAGAGGTAAGATACTGCGGGATACTGCAGAACTTAAGATTTTGTAAAGTTGGCAATATAAATGTCTTGATTCAGTGCCTGCTGTCTTTGCAATGGCATTTAATCAGCTATGAATGAAATAATGTGTCCCGTCTTTTCCATTTTATTGTGCATACAGTTAACTAAAGACAGGACAAGATAAAGTATACACTTCAGAGCTTTGGAAGATAGTACTCAAGCAATCACTCATGCTGATGTAATTATCAAGAAACTGGAACAGAGAAAACATTCTACTACAAATCTCAGGTTTAAAAAAAAAGACAGGTTTGGAGTTCACATTTGTACAATTTATTTCTAAGAAAGCCCTCCTGAGACAAAGCAACTTATATATTATTCTGAAAATGCTGCCATCTAGTGGATTTTAAATGTTCTTAGATTTATAGAACATTAAATTATTTTTCTCTCTTTTTCTTATTCAGACACAGGTGGGAACTATATGAAAGTTAATTTTGTATTAAAAGTGGGATCGTGCTCAACTATGACCAACTAGTAAGCTGCTCCTGTTTAATGAAATCAGAACAGGGCAACAACTGATGTATGTAGGAGAGCCAATGACCCACATCTTTCCTATGAAACTGGCAGCCTTTGTGATCAGTCCTTGCCACATGATTGGATCAATCAGATGTTTTTCTAGTTACATGGGAGCTGCCCATCTAATTGCAAACTGCGCAAAGCAGAGAGACAGTGCAGAGGGCATCATTTTTCCATGTAAGGAACACATAATCTCCTCTCATCTTCAGAGGTCAGATATTCTGTATGGCTGTGTGCTTTGATGTTATACAGAACAGTTTCATTCTCTGTCGCCAGATATGCCTTTTCTTACACAGTATGAGATAATTAAGTTACAGGATGAGATTTTTCCATATTAGTTTCAACATAAAATGGAAATCATTTCTACTTCCTTTCATTCCACACTTCCCAAAGAACTTACCCAGACAACATTTCAAATATCAGAATGCCCAGGGCCCACCAGTCCACTGCTCTTCCATGACCTTTACTCTGGATAACTTCTGGAGCAAGATATTCTGGAGTCCCACACAACGTCCACGTCCTATAGAAAACAATGATCATGAAACTAGAATTTAAATTTCTTATTGGTTAAAAGATGTGAGGACACAGAAACCAAACTATTCCAAAATATACGTGGAGGCAGGTGATGAAATAAAATAACTCAGAAAGTTCTAAGATTATGAACATTATAACCACATGATAGCACTCCAGTACACTTATGAATTATCACTG
This sequence comes from Cyclura pinguis, assembly GCA_030412105.1. Taxonomy (NCBI): domain Eukaryota; kingdom Metazoa; phylum Chordata; class Lepidosauria; order Squamata; family Iguanidae; genus Cyclura; species Cyclura pinguis. The sequence goes on from CM059601.1 coordinate 189,714,739, forward strand.
GCAAAAGAGATGAAGAGAAATATTAGTTCATCTACAAATGGAAGAACTAGACAGTCTTGAACACATGGAACACTGAATTGTGCCCACACAAAACTAGTAAAAGAACATTAGTCACCACAGATTAAGACAAAAAGTCTAACTAACTAACTAACTTTCTGTCCCAGGAGGCTTCAGTACTGAAAGCAAATTAGATGGTAGTACAACAGGCATGAGAGACATGAGTCAGCTTCAATCAGGAAAGCATTTAAACCAGTAGCATCTCTCAAATGGGGCAATTATTTACTTACTTATTTACTGGTAAAATGGCTTGAAGTTTGGAGTATTTCTCCACTTGTTAATAGACTGTAACTAATCTAAACTTAATAACCTCATTTTATTTAAGTTTTTAATGAAATAAATGCAGTTATGTTGTCTAAACAAGTCACTTTTTGCATCAAATTGGAGCTGAGATGGCAACACCATAGCTGTATTTTAATTCAAAAGACTCAGATTTAGAAGACATCTTTTATCAAACAAAACTCAAACAAAAGTATGGAAACCAAAAGTCTATCTGTTAATATTTCATTTCATTAAACTTTAGGTCCAATTTTTAAATTATCAGAAATTTTAGTTCATTTGTTTCTCTGGTGAAAACCCTGTACACTAGCGCCATCTAGTAGTAAGGGTGGTGATGACTGAGATTTTATTTTTAAGCCATAATGGTTACTACTATTTACCTACCCCTGAAGTTTTGAATTAAGCTTACTCTTGAATATGAAGACATGCACAATGAATTTGAAACACGGTATCTCTGCAGCACTAAGATTTGTACAGTGAGTCAGGTGCTTTAACAAGGGCTATGTATAAATTCCTAATATTCAAACTATCACCTTCAAAACTTATACCATCAGTTATGGCTATAGCACTATACCATTCTGGAAGCCACTCTGCGCCTCTGCACAGGGGGCTCTATTTCACCATAAACTGGTCAGGTCAACTGGTTTCGCATGTTTACCATGTACTACTTTAAGAAGATATTATTCTTAAAAACAAATACTATCCAGATCAAAAGATTTGAAAGGTACAGATCACTATATATTGTTTTGCCGTAACATCTTTAAAACAAAAACAAAACAAAACAAAAAAACCCACACCTCTTGTTACTAAGGTTTTCTGTCCTGTTCTATTCTGAGAATTCAGGTCTTTTGAAAATGTCAGTAGATAGCAAACTTGTTTTGATGATGGACAATCAAGATGTTCTTGATTGGATTAAGACATGCCAAAGTCTTAAACTATGTCGGGTTTCTTACAAATGTCCATCTTGAAATGGAGAGTGTTTTTTTTTAAAAAAAATAATATATTGAAGTGGTTTCATAACATACAGCCCTAAACTGTATCATGTTTAGCTTGTGCTAGCCATAGCCACAGCTACAAACACACTAGCCCAAACCTTCTTCTCTAGTTTGTATTTGGAGAGGGGCAGGGCTCATCTGCTTCACTGCACCAAGCTTCCAGCCCATCCACTGCTGGAAACCACCCATTACTTAACTTAGTTCTAAGACAGACAGGGAGGTCTAGATCTCCTTCCATCCTCCTTGACAGAGGATGAAGAAACATTTGCAATATGAAGGAAGGGGCAGGGCAGGGAAGAATGTGGACTCTCTGCCCCTCTTCACAATGGCATTGTCAAAAAACTTTTGGTCCCAGAACAAAATGGTTAGCTGACTATTTTGGAATGAAACACTCTGGCTTTATGAGCTGGCCCTCTGAAAAACTCATGCAAACATGCAAGACTTTTCTGCTTTCTTGTAATAAGAAACTCTCATTTTAAAAAAGCATGAAAGACCTGAATACTTGATGCTGAGTTTTTCCAAACAGTCATATCCCGAAAGAGTGAGGCATCAGCTATTTACAAACTATAGCCAGACCTCCACATTCACGAGAGTTAGGGGTGCAGGACCCCACACAAGTGGACAAACCACAAATATCAAAGTGAGTGTATGTGTCTGTGGGAATGGAGCTGAGGAATGGTGAGGACAGTAGGCACCCAGGATCCAAACCAGGTCAGGGAAAGGAGAGGGAAAAGGGGTAGATCAGTGTGGTGGCCCTATACTTCCTCTCTTGCCCACCTCCTTCCTTGGGTGTATGGAGGGCACTGTGAGAGGGTTTGTAGTGCTGAAAAACTGGGCTGCAATCCATCCATTGCTGGCCAAACAGTGGCTGGTGGAGAATAAGGAGGACCAGAGACAGGTTTTTACAGGTCTGAATGACAGGTTTTAAAGGGCTTCAGAGCCGTTGAGAAGGAAGGTTCCCTCAAAAAAGTAGTATGTGAGTGGGCAGGAGTTTGAGAACCTTGCAAACAATCAAATCTGTGAAAGTTAAAGCTGTAAATGTGGATGGCTGACTGTATTGTAAATTCATTTCCATTCAGCTCTGGGCTTTTTGTTTTCTTCCTTTGTATGTCTATGTGCCTTCAAGTTGCCAGTTGACTTATGGTGACTCCATGGATTTCATAGGGTTTTCTTAGGTGGTTTTTAAAGTTCCTTCCCATGACAGATAATCCACAATACTTGGTAGTCATTAGCAGTCTCCCACCCCAGCATTAACCACAACTGATCTTGCTTAGCTTCCAAGATCAGATTGGATCTGTTGTCTTTAGAAAGCAGAAATGATACCAGATGACAGACAGTGAATATGTTGATGTAATGCATCCTCTCCTGTCCATTATGAGGCAGAGTGTTGTATTTAGCCATTCCCAGACATGAAAACTAGCATTATTCTTAGCTTTGTCTTACAATTCAGTTTGATGTCTCACATTTAGTCAACTACCATAGTCAGACACTTAGAAACCAACACTGAAGGACCTGGGTCACAAACAGATGAGACACACGATGTCATCAGCATCCTAATATCATTCTAATTGACTTATGTATTCAGTTATGTCTGAAGCCACCTAACAACCATTGATTCAACAACTGTTCCCAAAAGTGAATTTTGGAGATAGGACTGACACAAGTTGAAATGTCTAGATTCAGACGTTGTCGTTGTCGTCTTCGTCTTCTTCCTCCTCCTCCTCTTCTTCTTCTTCTTTCTCTCCTTCTAAAGCGGAGCCAGCCTTTCGTAGAACTGAGGCCATCTGGCATTCTTCTCTTCAAAGATATGCTGATTTCCCTAACCAGTCATTTTTTCCACTGTTAGGCAATTTTACTCTATTTTTCATACAATCACAACTAGCCTTATCACCTGGCATCTGCCAAATCAAATCAAATCAAATCAAACCAGCATTTAATGCTGTCATCTATGGATTCTCCTTCCAAAAACAAACAAACACAACACAAAACAAATCCCCCCCTCAATGAATCATCATCAAATTGGAGAAGACTGACCACTTGGTTGGAGACGCTTCAAACTACTCTGATGCTTTTTAAAAATTATCATAATTAGTTATAATTATATCCTGGAATTCCTACAATAAGTTCAATATGGCATACACAATTTTTTTCCTTCTCACTTCATACTTAAGAGCAACACTGTGATGTATGCTGGACGGAGAGAGAAACTGACAGGTCCAAGATCACCCAGTGAGTTTGCTGACAGTCAATACTCAAACCAGGATCTTCAAAGACCCAGTTCAATCACTACAACAGATAAGTCTTGTACTTTACTACTGATGCTTCCATCTAACTCAATCTAACATGTTCCATGGACAAGTGGAATAGGCTATGCTGTTTCCATCTCAGGCATTCAATTGAAAGGCACTTTGTGCATTCTCCCCTACAAGTACGTAGTAACAAATAAGGCAGTGGGCTGGGGGCAGGCTCAGATGAGACAGTGGTAAAGGCAGGCTCATAATGTTGTGCATATGTCATGAGCCCTTTTTTATGTTATGTTGGCCTTTGGCCTATGTTTCAACCGGCAATTACAAACCACACATAAATGATTCACAGAGCAACCCCCGACTTATTCACTTAGAAATCAGTCTGTGTTCAATGAGGCTTATGCCCCTAAAGTATCCTTAGGAGTGCCACTGTAGTCTGAAGAACAACTGAGAGATGATGTTTCAGTCTTCAGGTAAAGAAAATCCAGATTTATCAAACCATTCATACACTGGAACCACTCTGCTGGATAGTAATTTACAGACCTAACAGCAACAGAGAAGAAACTTATATTTACTTCAGCAAACACTGCAGCACTCATAACCTTTAAAAATAAACACATATGGGTATACAATCTGTTGGCATTAGTATGAGTCAAGCACCAACAACAGTCTAGTCATTTACCCTCCCACTCTGTCCTCCTCAGCTCCACAGTAAATCAGAGAAACCCACAATAACAAAAAAGCAGGAGGAATGGATGCCTGAGATACACCCCTTTCAGTGCTTCTCCACAAAGGATAAGGACTCTCTGGGACAGATAACTCAGAGACCTTCACCTTTCTTATTAAGCTAGGAAGTTGTATTGCGGTCCTCTTTTATCACAAAGGATTAGAGTATGGCTTTGCTTCTCTATATTCAGTTGCATTATATCAAATCTTCAGTTTTAACAAGGAAGAAACGGCTGTTTCTAATATACTCTAATATACTCTGAACAATCAACTTCACAATAAAATATTGATCTACACATCCAAATATCCATATGCAAGGTGAAAGGGTAAAACAACATACACAAGGAGACTATTATAGTCAGTATCTCTCTCAAACACATACACACACACACACACACACACACACTTTCTTACCAATTTTAAATTGAGACAGATATTAATTGTACCATTCTGCTATAAACTGCCAAACAAGAACTTAGATTCACAACTTATTCTGGACTTAAAATAGAGGTCTGCAATAATAGTAGCTCTGGTAGCCAATCTGTCCCTCTTTATATTGACTTAGCAGTAAATCCCACTATGATCAATGGATTTTACTCCAGCCTTGGACCAAAGGTGGGTATTGTGTGGCTGTCCAGATAGTGCTGGATTGCAACTCCCAGAATTCCTCATCACTGGCAAGGGCTACTGGTACTAGAAGTGCCGCAATATCTGGAGGGCCACATTATTCCTATCCTTACCTTAGACCATGACTTTGTTTTGAATTTCTTCAGAAAAAAAATCCTGTTTCAAGCTACTGAGGAAGGCTAAGGCTTATCTCCTTGCCTTTATTATAGAGCACTCTGGCAAGAACAGTGGACAGAAACGTGGACCCTGAGTTTAGAGATTTCACTTTATACTTTAAATTCTACACTCCTCAACCAAGACTTCATTGACATTTATACTTAGTCTATATACAGGCATTATCAATTCTGACGTTTCTGTATCTTGGGACATTAGTTCTTATTGCTGTGTAAGATGAAGAATCGCTGTGCATTTTAGAGGCTTCTAGTACATGTTCTATTCTACACAGCCAGTTCTGACAGAGGGCTAGCAGACCTCTTGACTCACTGAAATAACACAAGAACTTAGACTTCTTCCCTGCAGCTCCACTTTACCAAGGAAGATTGGTAAAGCTTGTTTTCCAAGTAAGCGTGTCTGCTCTTATTAAGTTTTTGGTGAGGAACTCAAGTTGTGCTTGGAAAGAAAGTAAGGGAATCCACAGAGTATAGTTTGACAGAGAGACAATGCCAGTATTTAACTGTACATCACTGTTTGTTAGACAATGTCTGTATGCAAGCTCACTAAATATACACATATGAGCCATGGGAGTGAGGTTATGGAGTGCTAATGTTTTAAATGCATATGATATTGAAAAACCTCGTTGCAAAACAGATAAGTCACACAGGCTTAATTCTTACTGACAATAGTTTTTTTTTTAAATACTTAATTCTGGCTGTCTGGATCAAAGTCACTCCAAAGACTTTGTATCCCTCATTGTTAGACAAGGATGTTTGTAAACAATGCTTGCAACTCCCAGTGCACCTGGATGTAGATTACTAATTATATAGCACTTTGCTTTAAAAATACCTATTGTATTACATATGATGGTTTGCTTCCTCCTCCTCCTTAAGACACACAGACAATTATCAGAAATGTCTGGAACACATATTGTACAATCAATGAGTAAAACTTCCTTCAACAAAACCCATATCTTACCCAGTGAAGGGAACAGCAAAGCTATTTAGTAATAATGGGGTAATTTTGTCATTGCCACTGAAATAAACCTTCTCATCACTATTAACACAGTTTACTATGACTGGAAGTACTATTTTCTTATTTGAAATTTAGAAAAAAACAAATGCAAATATGCCAATGAGATAGCATTTAGCAGTTCTTTACTGTACAAAAGGTACAACTAGTCTTAAAAACAAACATGAAAGATCTGTGCTGGCATAGCAAGATTGCCTTCTGAAGACCAACTAGCAAACCACAGACACATAACAGTAAAAAGTAGGAGGGCTCATTATATTTCACCAATAATCCTAAAATATAAACAGTAATGAAGTTCAAATATGTCAACTCTAATTTTCCCCCATTCACTTTTACATAGCAGCACAAACTGTACGTGGAATAACAAAACCTGGGTATTGAAATACCTTTTAATTTTTTAAAAAATATAAATTTTTTGAACCTGGCACATTAATTTTGTGTCTTTATCTCCTAGACAGGAAACAGTCTAGATATCTTATGTATGCTGCTTTGGTTTCCTGAACAATAGGTGGAGCATAAAATAACAACAATAATAAAAACAGAAAGAAAGCACTTCTATTGTAGCAGAGCAATAAGCAACAAGGTGAAAATTGCCCTACCTTTGAACAAAATACTTAGGCTGTCAACTGAGGTAAGGCAAAGTAAGCTTTGACAAGAATAGTTTGTCAATTAATATTTTTAATCTCCATCTACAGAGATTAAATAAACAAGCATTCACAAATTTTGGCTGGCCTTGATAGCCATGAGATTTGTGCTTCCTCCCAACTTTGCCATTCCTCTGGCCCTCTGAGGCCTCACTTTGATGTTCCATGATACTGTTGGGACATAACACAACTATGGGGGAGCTTACCTTCTCTTCTTACTCTGAATTAGGTAAAAGGATTAATCTCTGTTGGAATGAGCCCCAAAAAGGGGCTTGGGAAGCATTAACACATTACTGTTTTCTGAGTCTTTTCACATTAATTTTGGACACCAGGGTGAGGCTCTAGAGATGTCCCTAAACATATGTTCGTAAAGAGCTGCATGCAGCTGTATGTAGTCACTAGTGCAAGCTGGACAATGCACTTGTGGATCCTTAAACATATGAAAGAACAGAACAACTATCAGAAAAAAAGACTTTCTATAGAATTAATATATACAGTACAAAACACAGGTACAGTACAATGTGTTCATTTTTCCCTATTATGTAATGCAGTGATTTTTGTAAGTCCACTGCTAAGATAAATCTTGTATGTACTTACCTTGCTTTAAAATTACAGAGTACTATGTCTACTTCATGTTCTATCATTATTTGTTCAGAACAACAACTTGACATTTGCACATAAATCATAATAAATATGATGTTGTTCAGCATACACATTAAGAAACTGTAGGTAGGAAAATATGTATTTTGAATCTGCATCTAGGAGAAAGACATTTATTTTTAAGAACTTAGGTTTTGCTCTTGGTTAGAACACAGTATCAGTTCATACCAATGTACAGGTATGAAAAGAGCAAGGAAGCTGATTAACCATGCTGAATTTAATCTCTCCTTTTCTCTAGTTTAGAATACATGATCATATCTCTTGGGTATGCTTTTATGGAGATACACGCAACTGTCTCACTCAGAATCACTGAATCCAGTAAAGTTTATTCTCACTGACAAATACACTGTGATGTCTCAGGAAGAGATCTTTCTCAACTTTGCCACCTGAGATGTGGTTTCTGGTGAGTGTTATGGAGCAAATCTGGAGATCTTTATCTGCAGTACATTTACTTTAACACTGAAATATGCTGCAAAAAGGCCAGTCTTGACCCCATTCATACTTTTGTTTTGTATATAAATTTGTCCAGCATGTAATGTTATCATTTCTTCCACAAGTTATTCAGCTTGGAATACAGAACTAGATTCATCATGTACATGACCAGTCCTCAGTAGATCAGCTTTACTCCAAGCCCTGTACTCTATTGGAAGGATGGGCAATTGCCAGGACCTGAGAGGCTATGTCTTCCCCCACATTAGGGCCAAGCCATGCCCTCTACCCTGACACTCTTACATTTTGGGGAAAAATGGGGGAGGGGAGAGAAAACATCTGGTTATCCTGAAAAACAGCCCTCTTCCCACCGGAGCAGCACACTCCAGATTTATAATGTGTATTAAGTGCACATACCAGTTAATCTATGTGTATATACCAGTTAATCTAAATTAAGAGTGTTAGTCTGCTTCAATGTTGATAGCAACAGCTGTATAAGAAATGTCACCTTATAACCCCTTCCCATCCACCTCCCCACCACTGGCACCACAAAGGCCAGGATAAAGGAGCTTACCGATCAACCAGTTTTTTAGCAAATCCAAAGTCTGTGAGTTTGATATGACCCTCTTTGTCCAATAAAATATTTTCAGGCTTTAAGTCTCTGTAAACTATTTCTTTTGAATGGAGATATTCTATTGCACAAATAATTTCTGCAGAATAAAACAGTCCAGTGCTGTTATTAAAACGTCCCATGTTGCGCAGATAACTAAAAAGTTCACCCCCAGGTACATATTCCATCAACATATATAGAAAGCGTTCATCATGGTAAGTCCAAAATCTGGAATGAAAGAGATACACAAATTAAAATGCTAAGAGAACAAGCTATGTAAATGTAAACAACTGGAATTTTTAAGAGTCTAAAATATAAACATGGAACAAGAGTTCCCATAGTCACAATGAATGTGCAGTGCAGGAAGCTTACTTTCAGCTTGCACCACATGCATGGACAAATGCTTAAACACTGAAGAGTTTAGAGATCCTACAATAATGTATCTATGCATGCAGACCCCAATACCAGATGTAGGTTCACTTATGAAACTGTTCTGTTTGAAAGAAATGTAGTGCTTGAAACAACAACTGCATTTTGTTTAAACAGCAACACAAAGCAGCTCTCTCAAACTTCTGGGATGCCCTGAACAGGGACAGTTGTCAGCCACAGGGCACAATGTTTAATCTCTGAGGCCTTTCCAGTTTACTGCCACAGATATGGTGGTGACTAAAGAAAACAGGCAGAAGGGATACAAAGAAGACGACGGCTAAGAAGGACAGAGCAGCAGGACTCGGATGAGGACCCAGAAGTGTCCTTCAGTAATCGGCAACCTCCATTGCTGAATATTACACCAAATGTTAAACATTTCTAGAATATTCTTTCAAGCACTAGTAGAGTAGAGGAAGAATACTGGACTTATATATAATTACAGTTTAATGGAACTGCAAGATCTGACAGAAGATAAATATGTATCTAGTAGTAGCATAGAGACTGCCTTATGTACAATACACCATGCCCGAGTGTTATTTATGGACAAAACTCAGCATATTCCATTGCAAGGAAGCAAGCAATGTCTCTATGTGAAAAAGGAAACTTAATACATCCTGGATGATGCTCCTCTGCCACTCTCAATATAATCTGTTCTTATATTGTAACATTGCGTTAATTCACTATGAGGAATATATAGGAAAAAGCATTTATTTGTGTCTATTTTACTGTATTAGTTGAAGGATATCATTTTGTGGCCTCAGAAGTATTTCTTTAAGACTAACTATACTTAATTTAAGATTCTCTTTGCTTAACATTTTGCTTAGATCTGTTTAAAATTTCCACCAGCTCTGCAGTATGCCACCTTTGTCCCTCCAGATGTTGGTGGACTCTTAGCTCATGTCATCCCCAGAGAACAGTGCCAATGATCAAGGAGTCCAACATATAAAGGGCAGCTCATCACTGCACTAGTACAAAATCATCACTTGATACAGCATTATGACTTAAATGAATTACATTGTACAGATGGTCAAATAGATGCTCAAATATCTTCTGCCACTAGACCTCTTCACCACTATTCTACTCGTAATTAGTAGGGAGAAAAATATAAATACTGCTATGTATTAATTCATTTGTTCTATTCTCATGGGATTTTGTTCTGCTATTAATTTACTACTGTTACTGGACATGTCATTCTATTTCTGTGCTTGCCTGTCTTTGTTTTCCTTTTTCCCTTCACTTTATCAGAGTGCAATCATCTTATGTTGAAATTTATTTTGCAATATATATCACACCCCTCTGTTTTTGCCTACTTTAACTTGCACAACTCTGGCATTTCCGGTGGTGTATATTACTCCACCCATTACCACAAAAGAGTTAAAACAAGCACTGAGGCATATATAGGAACAGATTTCACACAGTTACAATCAGTGGGAATAAGACTGTGTGGCCTTTCAATATATTGTACCCGCTAGCTAGTATAACAGCCAATATTAAAGCCCTTTGGGAACTGATAACCATATTTTCCAGGCAAAAAACATCCAAAATCCATTTCTTCTCAATAAAGACTACGGCCAACCCTTACACAAGACTGCTGTATTCATCATTTGGAAGAATATAGTTATGCATAACTCAAAATGAAAATATGATTTTCTCAGACTAACCAAAATCACACAGGTTCATGGTGTTTCCATTTTCTACTTAAAAAAATAGAATCAAAGAACTACAATGTTACTTTTTTTAAAAAAAGATGCTAGAAAGTAATATAATCGTGATTTGTTTCTTAAATTCCCTGTTCATAACTCCACCAACAGCCACACTTGAGGGGAGATATGCTGAAGTGAGAAAGACAGGGTTTTTTGTTTGTTGGTTTGTTTGTTTTAACAGATTCTCCCTATATCTCTCTCTGTGCCAATGTCAATGCCAAATCTTGTTCAGAAGGATGGGGGAACCTTTTGAATAGTGTGGGTATTGACAGTGGAGGAAGAGAAAATAAGCAGAAATAACTTTTTTACTCCCTTTCTGTCACCAAGAAAATCTTCTACTGGTTGGAGATTATTACATAAATGACAGGAATCCTTACATTTATGGACTGCCAACTCAGGATTCACTCCAAATATCATGAGAACAATAAAAATATAACCTGAGAAGATGCAGAAATGAAGCTGAAGGACGAGAAATTCTGCCTTGGCTAGATCCTTTTTTCTTTTCCCATTTTATTTATTGTTTTATAAAAACATAGCAGAACACAACAACAACATACATACTTCTTGACTTTAACAATAAATTGACTTTTGCCATTTGCCATTTAACCACTACACTTGGCATTCCACATTCGCTAGGGTTAGGGACACAGGACCCTCGCAAAAGTGAAAAATTCGCAAATAACAAAATTTGTGTGTTTGTAGGAAGGGGGCTGAGGCACGGGTGGGGAAAGTGGGCATCTAAGGTCTAAACCAGGTCAGGGAAAGAAGATGGTTGGCATAGTGGTCCTGTACTTCCTCTCTCTTGCCCATCTCCTTCCTCAGGTGTGTGTGGGGCATGGGTACAGGGTTTGTGGTGCTGAGAATTTGGGCAGAGAGCCATCTTTAGCTGGACAGGCACAGACTGGTACAGTAAGAGGAGGACCAGAGGTAGGTTTTTTTAAAGGGCTGTGTGGCCTGATTGGAGCAAAAGTATGAATATGCTAAAAGTATTTCAAAGAAACAGGACAAAGTAAGTTTTTGGCACCCAAAGATGTCTGGATTACTGCTTACTGTCACAAAACTGAATGTTAAAGCTAACCATTACAATATAAAAACTAAAATTGGGGAAGCTTACAATCTGATCAGAAATGGATGATTCACTTCTTTCAAGACCGATTTTTCATTGTGGACATGCTGTTCTTGTTTTAGTCGAATGACATCTGGAATGCTCATTACTTTCAGTGCAAAGTAGGTTTTGGCTGATTTCTCTTTCACCAGATGAACCCGCCCAAAAGTACCTGTCCCTGAAAATTAAAGAGTGAAATATGTCAGTTGGAAAGAACATGTTGTGGTAAGGGTATATAAGTAATATTAAAAAAAAGCAGCAAATCATCATAAAAATACCAGCTGGCAGATACTGTACATTCCTATATAATTAGAGCCTTACTAATTACTTTAGCAACTAAACTAATAACTACTTGCATCTGATGAAGTAGACTTAGCCTACAGAAGCTTACGTTACTAGCTTCCTTCTCTTAGGCCATTTCCGCATGAGACTGTTATAACGCAATGATTCCACTTTCAACATGCTATGGTATCCTGGGGTTTGCAGTTTAGGGAGGGGCCAGCCGCGATACAGTCTCATGAGGAAATTGTCTTAGTCTCAAAGGCACTACAAGATCCCCTTGCATTCTGATGCAGACTAACAAGGCTATGCCTCTGAATTTAAATGGGTAAAGAGTTAGCCATATTACTGCCATTCCTGACTCAGTGCCATATACAACGCTGTGCAAAATTATACATCCTCCATTTAATTAATTATTTTTTTTATTTATGAAAGCATTTATGTCCTGCTTTCTTCCTAAAGATACCAGGACAGTGCACAACAAAACCAATTTGACTAATTTAAAACTGTATAAACAATCAAAATCATTTTAAAAGGCTAAAAACATTAAATAAATTAACAAATTTAAAAGACAGTTTAAAACTAGTTAAAATAGTTTAAAATGATAGAGACTTAGAAGTTTAATTTTAGAGAAAGATCTAGCTATTCCCTCTATCATTCTATTTCATAACTTGCTGGTAATAAGTCTATAATATACATTATGAAGAATCCGCAGAGATTTAAGTTGATATTCTTTCCTCCTCCTTTTTCATACTAATCATAATCCAAGACTAGTTATATGTATATTTATAGATTTATACAGTATTGTATATTGTATATTAATATATTATATATTGATTACTATGTAGTATTTTACAATTTGAAGGTACTCTGTAAATACTTACCTGTAGATTCCTACTTTTTTATTTTATTTTAAGAAATGATTAATGTATATTCTATAACATATATGTTAAAATAAATGAATAAATAAAAAAAAAAATCCCCCTTAAGCTGGAGAAAGGTAGGGCTTCAGTTTTCACCTCAACAACATGGGAAACAAAATCACTTTGCCTAACTTCACCCTTTTATCACAATCTTTGTGTAACGGGGCTAGAGTTTTAATTGCTCATCAGAACCAAACTGTTTGTTTATGTTAACATGTTATCTTTATTACAGTGACTTTAGATAATTCTGACCAACTCAGCAGTTATTAAACAAACTGTAGCATTTATTACAGTAACAGTGGAAATAAAGTCTTGTTAGATTTTAAAAAAATAATTTAAAATGATGTGAGGCTTTGTGACTTTTCTGTACTTTGTTGTGGTACAACCTGGAACTGAAATGGATTTAATTGGCATTGTTATCACTTGATCTATGCAAGATACTTGACTCTAGGAAGGTATACAATATTTTTGTTGTAGCATAAAAGTTAAATAAATAAACAAAATTGTCCTTATTGGTTGTCTACATACAATTCTTGGTTATGAAATGCCCAAATAACTTCTTATTCAACCCACTGCGATACTTAAAAACAAGAACCTGAATGTTTTAGAATGGCCCAGTCAAGGCACAGACCACAATCTAATTGAGAGTCCATGGAATGACTTGAAAGTGGCCGTTCATCAGCAGTCTCCAGATGCAGAGTCCAAATGCACAAAACTTACAGAGACTTAGGCCATTTCTGCATCATTTATTCCACTTTCAACATCCTGTGGAAGTCTGGTGTTTGTAGTTTACTAAGGCCAAAGAGCTCTCTGACTACAGATTCTAAATGCCCCTCTCTAAGCTGCAAAGCCCAGGATTCCATAGGACGTTGGAAGCGGAATAATAGCACTAAAACAATATACTGCAGAAATGGCCATAAATTAAGAAGACTGACAGCTGTACTAGCTGCCAGAGGTGCTTCCACTAACTATTGATTTGAGGCTTGAATACTTATGCAGTCAAGAACTATCAGTCTGTTTACTCAGTTTTTGTGCCACAATATTAATACTTGGCACCTTCACAGTGTTTAGTATCTTTTGTACATCAAGTGCACATCCAGGCTGTAACCCAACAAAATGTACAATATCTGAGGGTCAGTGAGTACTTCTTCAAGGCACTGTAAACTAAGGAAAATGGTTGCTCCACTGTGAATGGCAAAAAAGGTTACAACACACTCTTTAGGTGCTTCCATTGCTCACTATTCTTTCCACAAAATTTAGTTTGGTCAAATAAATGTTTGGATAGATGAGCTACATAACCTTGTATGTCCTAAAACCTCTTAGTTTCATACTGTTGAGAGAATCCGTGTCCTTTTACAGTCTCTTTGCTTAGGTGAAAGAAAAATAAAGACACAGACAAAAGGAAAATGGCAAAATCCCTAAGAGATAATAATATTATTAAGTCAATGTAAAAAGGTATGCCATACACTCTCAGCCTCAGAATCCCCCATGATAAGTTCACCTTAAGACTGCCATAAGTTGGAAAAACTTGAAGGCACACAACAACAATAAAAGTTAAAAACACTGTTCAAGCTACCAGGTTCTCAGAACATCTCCTCTGGTAAGATGGTAAAGAAAAAATAAAAATGGAGGAGGGAGTTCCATCTACTTTCCATCTTAAGACCATAGCTAAATGCAGATTCTATGACTTGAATTTGTTGTTGTTATGTGCCTTCAAGTCGTTCCAACTTATGACAATCCTAAGGTGACCTATCACTTTTCTTAGCAATATTTGTTCAGAGGGGGTTTGCCTTTGTCTTCCTCTGAGGCTAAGAGAGTGTGACTTGCCCAAAGTCATACAGTGGGTTTCCATGGCTGAGCAGGAACTCAAACCTTGGTCTCCAGAGTTGCAGTCCAACTTTCAAACCACTACACCACACACACTCATAATTTGAATAGCTGGCAAGTTTTGTTTTCCCCTTCCCATGTCCTTTTTTTTTGTTGACCTGATGAAGACTACATGGAGTATTCAAACACTTATTCTGTGACCTCTGAGTTTCCCTAATAAAAGTATTACTGTAATACAAAGAGGGACTCTGTATACACACAAAGAAAAAAACAACACATCTTTTTGTTGCTGTTGATTGCAGTTTGATTAATTCTCAATTTTATATTGTTTCAAATCATTTCAAGTTTCCAGATTGTACAGCAATTTTGGTGAAATAAGCATCTTCTTGCCTTCTATTTTCTTTCTTTCTAGCTCTCTAACAATTCCTACCACAATGAAAGTAGTTGATTTTCTACCCATTTCATATTTAATAATTGTTGCCTGAATGAGAACAGGAACAGTGCTTGTACCTTTCATGGTTGTGCAGGAGGAAGAATTTCAGCAAGTGTTGCATGCTATTCTGGTTACACAGCAGACAATGTCTCTCAAAATTCTCTCCTCTTTACAACCAATAAAGGTAAAGGCATTGTCTCTGATTTTCAGTCTGACAACTCTAGATGTCATGACATTGCTGTGCTGCTTATGTGTATGTGCCTTCAAGTTGCCTGTTGACTTATGGCAGACCTGTGAGTTTCATAGGGTTTTCTTAGGTAAGGAGAATTCTGAGGCGGTTTTGACAGTTTCTTCCGCTGAAATGTAGTCTACAGCACCTAGTATTCTTTGGCAGTCTCCCATCCAAATACTAACCAGGGCTGATCCAACTTACCTTCCAAGATCAGATGGGATGTGGTGCCCTGCTATAATCACTTCTTAATACAAGCTGGAGTGGAGTGTGTTTTACTGTTTCTGCACTACACTGTTAGAGTGCTGTTATTCCACTTCCAACATCCTATGGCATCCTGGGGTTTGAAATTTAGGGAGGGGCATTTAGAATTCTCAGCCAGAAAGCTCCTTGGTCTCAGTAAACTACAAACCCCAGAATTCTGCAGGATGTGGAAAGTGGAATAATAGCATTTTAACAGCGTGGGGTGGAGAGGCTGTTTGTTTCACTTTTTTTGTTTTTGGTGAGGGGAAAAAGAGAAAAGGTATCAATAGAATGTCTAGTACTAAAAGTGATGATGTATGGTAAATTAGGAATATACAATATAAACTTGGAGCAAAGCAGTCAAGATTTAAACATGTTTATGAAAGCACTTGAGAGCTCACAAAGTAACAAGTTTCCAAACTGTGACAAGAATAAGAGGTCAAATTCATAGAAATGACACAGTGGCAACATGCAAAATAAAACAATTTCCAAAATATTACAGTATCACAACATATACAGCCACAAGTACACTCATCCCTCCACGTTCGCTAGGGTTAAGGGCACAGGACCCCCATGAATGTGAAAAAAAAACATGACTAATTCTAAGCCCTTGCAAATCATATTTAACACACAAAAAAGTATGATCATCATATTCAACCCGCCATGGATTTCTTTGAGGCATCAGGGTTCCTTCACAGGCAGAAGTGCGTGGCTGGTGGGGCTTACTGCCACCTCCACTGCTGTCCCACACCATTTTTAATAGGGACTTACAAGCCTCATTCACGGTTTATCAGTCTCATGAGGCTTCCAGTCCCTATTAAAAATGGCACAGGGAGGCAGCAGAGGTGACAGCAAATAATCCATGAATAATCAAATCCACAAATTGAAACCCACTAATGTGGAGGGCTAACTGTATTTCAGTTTATATACAAATCTTAGTATGGATCTGTAAGCTGCACACATACATACACATACACATGCTTTGTTTATATCTTGCCTTCTTCCCAGCAAGGGTGCCAAAGTGACTTACAACAAGATTAAGACAAAGTACAACTACAACCTGATGATAGAAAAGTTAGAAAACAATTAAACTATCTATCATGTAAAAACACTTACAATTTAAAATGATATCAAACCATTTAAAAATATATAGCAACAGTGATAAAAATTTAGCTCACATCAACCCATTGTGCAGAATGCCAGCTTTGGTCAATTATTTGTTTGTTTTTTTCAGTGTTCTCAATACTTAAATATTTTAAGAACAAAATGAGTGAAAAAGAGGATATAGTTTATATCCAACCACCATTCTTTTTTTTAAAAAAAGATACTAAAGCCTTTTAATCTGTTGCACTGTAATGCTTGATTTTTCCTAATACATGCACACTGAATACTTTTACTGTTATTGTTCAAAAGTCCACAATTTAAGCTAGTGATTATAATCATCTGAAGCATACCAAAATGCTGTTCCCAAAAGTTAGGTAGCTCAAATTAATAAGGACAGAAGCTGAGGGTAGAAGCTTCCCTAAGGCAAATGCGCTAAGGTTAAAAAGGCACAATAATTCACTCCACCCAAACATTAATTCTTAAGAATACAGAATAATTACTTAAGCATAGCTTTGCCGTGAGTACAAAAACAGGCACATGTATGTGATACTGCACAAACAACACTGATACAGATTGAACGCTCATGTCATTTCCAGTCCTTAGCAGAAAGCTTCAATTTATATATTTGAGTCAAAACTCTGATTAAAGCTATTCCATTTAACAATTAAGCACAAGCTTTACAGACCTTAGTCCAGCTAAGCTCCCTCCCTCCCACATACACACACACAATTCACAGCTAGATTTGTTGCATTTATTTATAGGATTAAAAATCTTCATTTCACAGCTACACTTTGAAAGATATGTTGTCAATAAAGTACAACACACATCAATAAAACAAGTGTCCATACATTAAACTACTGAATGAGATGAAGAAAATCAGTTGCTCTGAGTCTCTAGTTCAGATTTAGTCCATTTCAGTGTATATCCTTGTATGAACGAGTGCTTAAATGCATATTAACTCACTTATCAAAAAGCAAACAGAATAAAACACAGTCAAAGTCATAAAATGATCAAAAGCTTTCTAAATGCAAGCTGATTTAACTACAGTTGCTTATCATACTCCTTTTGAGTTACAGCACTTTGATTCAAACATAAAAATTGTAAACAGTGTTCAGAAAAGGCTTCTTAACATATTCAACTGTGTTATCTAACCACCCTGGGAAATTTGGACTTGTGATGACATCCCTTAGCACTGTTATAATGTTGCACTGAACACACCAGTAAACAACCTTGTTTTTATGGTGAGCCTACAACACAACACTAATTTTGGTCAATATAGTACCTGGGTAGCGAAACTGGAATAGCGATCTGTGCGATTCTGAGTCACATTGTTTAAGCACTGTAGTTCAACTTTTAGTAATATAGTTCTGCTGGCAAGTGTTAAACACAAGCTTTTAAGAGAACAATAAAGATCAGACTGTATTGAAAGATAAGAATTAATGGAGATGTGAATGGAAGCCCATGTGTTGTTGCATTCTATTTTTCTACAGCTATTTTCAAAAATTGAAGAGTATTATTGCAAGGCAACTGAAACCAATCTCCCTGTGTTTTAACAGAATATAAAATGGTCTGACTTTAGGGTTTGGGACTCCTTCAGGCAAGAGACACAGGCCAACATTCTGAATCAATCAATCAATCAATTTTTTATTGGATTTATATCCTACCTTTCTCCCACAATGGCTTTCAAAGTGAGATATAGGTATGGCTCTGAATGCTACCCCCAACCTTATCTTTTAAGCCTAATAGTGTCTCCAATCATGGCTATTCCTGTGATTCTGGAGAAAGGGTTGGGGGATGAATGAGGCGTCCAACTACAAGAAAAGAGATGGATGCCTTCCTGCTCTCTGGCAACACTGAAATGGCTGTATCTGAGGAACAGGTGCTCTCCCCGAAGGTAAACTGTATGAGGGAAGGGCAGGGATTACTGTTCATTATGTGGTCAGAAGAGAATTTCAAATTGTGCACAACCCCAAAAATGATCTGCAGTGGCATCAAACCTCAAAATTTATGAAGAGGATGCGAGTTCTTCTTATCTTGAAAAAAGCAGGATGCTGAAATAAAGAATTCTCTTGGACCTTACTGGTACTGCATGCATAATGAGAAGAGCAGCCTGGTATGTTTCTTTCTTAGAAACCTGTTAATGCCAGACCTTACCAGACTCAGAGCGGGCTGCACTGTTTGTGACAAGTCCTAAGGCACTGGTTTAGTATTATTTATTTATTTATATATTTGTATGTGCTACTTGTTTATATAACGTCTCCCAGTGGCACTTTCTCAAATGATGGATACTGATAGACTTGGTCCAAGCAAAGTTCTAATACTGTGCCAGTAAATGAAAATGGTTTGCTACTTATAAGACTTTGGAAACAATTTGACAAGTTATTCCAGAGATTTCGCATACATTCAATACTTTCTGTGCTCCAGAGAAAAAAATGGAGAAGCTGCCCCAAGCAGGATAACTGCCCCAAGCAGCTTTCTGCTTAACAAGGGACACTAAATAAGACCATTGTTTTGAAAATCATCTTCTTACTGCTATACCAACTACTGAAAAATGTCTGTCTGAGCCCATATTAATATAGAAAAGCATGTAATAAGCAATTCCTTTTGTAGACAACTCAGTTTTCTCTTGAGAAATTCAGCCAATTACACTAAAGCTTATCTTCCTCTGAGGAAAATGCATCAAAGAAGTTATTAAATCTGCCAACAGCAAAGTTGCCATTGTAATAACAAATAAGCAGATAACAATAGTCACATACATCTTTCATAACTTGAAGTTTTAATTATACGCTTGTAAATGCCTCAAGCATTAATTCCATTTTTGTGTTTGCAGACGATGCTGCACTGAACACATTTAAAACATACCACAGCAATTTAAGGTAAGTGGACAGCACTGAGACTCATGAGAACACGGAAGGCAGTTACTTAGTAAGCATTTTGTGTGCGTATTCTTCACCACCTTTTCTTGCTCCAGAGCCTCAAGTTCTTTTCTCAGGTATCTAGGATACTTTTCTGCAGAACTCATCATTCTGCTTATGCAGCAATCCTTAAAAAAGAGTTATAACTTGAAAGCTATTGAGACAACTTAATGCCATAGGGCAGCACAGAAATGCCATAAAACTAAATGAACAAATCTGCTTGCTTGCTGAAGAACTTCACCAACTGTCCAAACCAATGATTCCAACACTTTATTTTGGAAGATCCTGCTTTGAAATGTTTCCAGTTCATAGAATTGTTTATTAAAGCATTGATTTCTAATTGCCAAGATCATTATGCTTATGACTATCTTTTTGCTGAAATATTTTTTTCCTTAAATTATATTCTTTTCTTGAGTATAGACAGTACCAAAACATACATCTCTGCAATATTACAATAATCAGGATGTTCCTGCTGAAGAAAAATGTGGCAGGAAACCCTATTTGCACACAGAATGTGTATTTCTGTCTATGTGTACATAAAAAGCTAAACCCAAGTCCTATAAGCCATTTTCTAACTGCTTTTGTGTTTAAATCAGGCTTTCTCAATCAGGATTCTGTAGAACTCTAGGGTTCCATTAAAGGTGACTAGGGGTTCCATGAGAGATCAGACAGACTAAGTTGAAGAAGCAGTAGAGATGAGAAGGAAAGCAGAGACTCATTCCTTAGCAAGGCAAGTGCCTTTCTGGTAGAGAAGACAGAAGTGGCAAAGATGAGGAGAAGGCCAGCAACTCGATCCTTAGCAACTTGCTGGTGCACAGCAGTGATTGTGATAAGATGCTGCCACTGCCACTTCCATCACCTCCTCCTCCTCCCATAACATATAGTCCACTGCTCTAGAACAATTACAGACATAATGTCAAACATGGTTTTACGTTGCTGGATGCCTGCTGAATTAGGGCCCTCTTCTCTATATACTACTTCTCAAGTTTTAGTCAAAAAAAAAATATACTTCTTGCCAGAGACAAGTTCTTGGGACATAGCTTAAAGTTAGCTGAATTCAAGTTTTCCAATGCCATCAAATCAAAGATTTCAAGATAGATGCCTGATATGGTTATTACATTTGGGTACAATGAAGAAAATACACTATTTGCTTGAGAATTTAATATTGTTGTCAATTCCAGATATTTTCAGCAATATATTAAGAACTGAAAATTTTCCCAAGCTTGAAGTGAAATAAATTAATCTGAAATAGAAAACAAACACTTACTTTCTAGTAGCTCTTTTTATACAAGAATAGTTTGACCTACTCTGGGCCTTTAAAAAAAAAGCATAAGTCTTAGAAAGTATTTCTCCGGGAATGCAATAAAAAGCCACTTTGTATTATATTAGAACAATGTCCTGCTTTGCCAATGTTCTGTTGGAGCTTATCTATATAAAAGCTTAAAATATTACACAAGTTTTATCTTTGTTTTAATCAAGCACAAGCACAGGCACTGGCACAAAAAAACCCCTTTTAACTCCATGGAACTACTGGCATTTCAAGTTCCAATGCAAACTGCTGGATGTCAACAGATCTAATACACTGCTATGATATCTAACAATGCAGTTGTTTAATGACGCACTTGAAAACTACTCCTATCCTCTTCAGTTTTAAATTACTGCTGCATCCTATAACTTCTCAAACATGAAGAGATTTCTCAGAATCCGGCATCTTACAACTTCACTTTTAACAAAAAAATGTCAAAATGAGTTCAACTGCTATATTGCTAATTATTTTCTGAATAAATTTGTTTAAAAATTTAAAATATCAAATGTGATTCTTTAATGAGAAAATTAAGAAACACAATGAGTTAGAGCTATTTACTCCTCAACAATAAACTATTCCCACTGAAGTAATCGGGCTTGCTGAACCAAGACAGATTTAACCCAAGTATTTTATGTTACTAAAATGGAAAAAATGTTTTATATGGACATTGATTTTCTCTTTGTGTTTTTATTTTTCCTCATATCTCTCTCTTTCTGTTTGTTCCATGAAACCCTACACCAAAAATAGCCCTTCCATGGCTTCAAACACTATTCCAGGTGCCAATGGATTCTATCTCCCATCAGCCTAGAATGCCTGAATAATGATTAGATGGTAGCAGTCATTACTCAAAGCCTCCAGAAGACAGCAGGTTGTCAGCTCCTGACACAGGGGAACAGTTAGCCATTTGCTTTTCCCAAAACCTACAGGCCACTGGCCATGATAAAGTCACAGTTATTCTAGACACACTAGAATTGCTTCTGGACAACTAACAGCAAGACCGCTGAGTCAAAAATCAATGACCAATAGGACTTCGAAGTATTCAGTGTTCATCAGTATAAAATTCCGTGCATGTCATCAGCTTTCCATCTGAGCATCTCAAAACAGAAGCCACTGTGTTCAACTCTGGACATACTAACTTTCCTTTCCAGCCTTTTCTAGAACATTTTATCTTTACTAAGTATTTGCCAATATTGCATTTACCTACATTTTTATATTTTGAACTCAGGATAAGAACTGAACTCTCAAGCAACAGGTATGGCTGTCATATTTTTTCTGTCACTTTTGCTTTTGCTAGACTATTTCATGGATCACATTGTCATCACGTGTCTCACATCTCCAAACACAATTAATTTTTTGATGCTATGAATGTGTTCAAAACTACTGAAAAAGTACTATCATTTCACTATTCCTTAGTCCTTCATTTCAAAACAGCTAAAAAGACAAATAATCTTTACAGAGACCAGTAGATAAGAAAACTTATGTTTAGTTCTAATTATAATTTCTGGAAAACTAATCTGAAAACAAATTATTTTTATAAGCCAGCACATTAATCCATAAATTAACTCACTATTATCATACACTCAATCATACAATATGATGAGGTGTCCTATCTGACTCTACAAGGACATATTTTCACCCTAAATCACAACAAAATATGTAAATCCGTACAGTAGCTATGTTAAACTATAAAAGGCTTAAACAAACAAACATGCAGAAACTAAAAATCATATCAGTTCAACATTTAACAAACAAGATTTAACAAACCAGCAAAGCTTTTGTTAGCGAATCATCTGAAACGTACTGAAAAACATTTGTTTTTATAGTGTTCTGTTGAGGCTCACCAACACAGTTGCCAGATCATTAGTGATACCCATAAATTAGTTCTTGACAACTCTAGCATGCACCACCACAAGGAGTAATAACATTTCAAGGAAGTCACCAGCAACACAAGAGAGGCATAAAGTGCCTCTTTCAAAGAGGTATTAGGCAGTATTTTGTGTCAAATCAAGTAACCACCCACTTCTCTTTCTTTGTGCAATCCACTTGCTTAACAGTACTTCCGAAGAGACAAATTTATTTTGCTTCTCTGGAGTGCAGGCATATCAAAACACTATTGTACCAACAACCCTACAGTTTAGCACAAACCTCATTCTGCTTGATATACAGAGTAGCATGAACAGTAAACCTAGTAGAGTATATGGGTGACTGATTTGTCTTACAGTCGGAAACAACTTGAAGGCACACAACAACAATACTGCATGTCCAACTTGCTTTCCTTCTTCCTTCTTCTGCCCTTGTATGGGCAGGCAGCTGCTGAACACCTAGAGGTTATCTCTGCCTGACTTGGCTTCTCTGGAACCCAGTGGGAGACCACACACAGTCACTCCTGAGAAACCCAGTGACACTGTTGTTCTTTCTTTCTTTCTTTCTTTCTTTCTTTCTTTCTTTCTTTCTTTCTTTCTTTCTTTCTTTCATTCATTCATTCATTCTTTTTCAGGCCCAAGGCACCAAAACTGTGAACTTTTTGAAGGTCTCTGAGGAGTAACTCACCCTATACCATTATTGGGGGAGGCTGGATGAATCTGGGGTGTTAGGGGTTACACAATTCCTTCCCTGACTCTGTATATAAATCAACATTTAGATACATTTCCTAATTACATGTTTCTGGTATTTTTAGATAGAGCTTAATCTTAGAGTACAGTGGGCCCTCCTTACTTGCAGTTTCCAGATGTGAAAATTTGACTGAATGTGAGCATGCTACACCCAATACTTAAGATGGCAGCTATATGTATATGGACATGCTGAAGTGTCTGTGTATTACTGCTATTTAGTATTATGGAATGCAAGCATTTTTTAATTTATTTCCACAGAGATACCTGTAATGGAACTTCTGCAGAAACAGAACGTCCACTGTACAACTTGTTAGCAAGTCCTGAGCTAAGCACAGAAGACACTATCTCTCTGTCATTCACACAGAATACTTCTTTTTCCCCTAAAAATTAGTGCACATTCACGATATAGCACACCATTAGTATTCCAGGAACAGATTATCTTCCATTACTTGTATTATATTGGTTTATTTTTTCATCATCCACCTGATTATTTAAAAGGACTGAATCCTATGGCACCTAAAGAATCAGTTTAGGAAGTTCTGATGTTCATGATACCCTCTCTTAAGCCAAGGACATTAAAAAGGAAACAAAGCTGAGAGCTCACACCCCAAATCCTTATACAGTCCTCTATCTGCATTCGTGGGTTTGACCTTTGCAAATTTGATTGTTCGTGAGGCACATGTGTGCCCCTCCCCCCCATTTTCCTCCTCCTATCCCTTGCATTTCTCATTCCAGGCTTGTGAGGCTTCTGTTTAAAGTGGAGGTTTTTCCCTTTTGGGTGAACAAAGCCCCTTCCACTGGTGAAGGTGTGGCCTCTCCTGCCATGTGGTTGCACATTCTGCTGTGTATTCACTGCTGATTGTCAGGTTCTCCTAGGCCAAAGGAAGTAATTAGAGCTCCAGAACTCCCTTCTTCTCTGTCTGAAAGGAAAGTACCAGTAATCCCTTTACTGTGTCTTTTTTCTCCACCGCCTCTCAACACTGGGGCCAGAGGCAAAGGTATGGGAGGGGGAAGCTCCAGAGGGGAATGGGAAGGGATCGTGGAGAGGCGAGTTATTTGCAGTTTTTCTACTTTAGTGAGGGTTCTGTGCCCTGAACCCTTGCAAATGTAGAGGGGCTACTATATATTCATTAACAATGATTTCATGATGATGTTACAAAGAATATGAAAAAGAATGGAATCCTATGGTACTTGATGAGCTAGCGTATAATCTGCAAATCTGCAAATCTGCAAATCATAGAGCTCACAAGGACCAACCCCTTGCTATACAGGAACACACAATTAAAGCACTCCTGAAAGATGCCCATCCAACATCCTTTTAAAGATCTATGAAGAGAGAGAGTCCAACACCCTCTAAGGAAGTCTATTCCACTGTTGAACAGCTCTTCTGAATATGTTGATGGAATCTCCATTCTTGTTATTTGAATCCACTGGCAGAAAACAAGCTTCTTCCATCTTGTACATGACTCTCCTTCATGTAAAGACAATTCTCATGTCACCTCTCAGTCTTCTCTCCTCCAAACTAAACATATCCAGCTCCCTTGGTCATTCCAGTGTGTTGGCATCCTTCCTGAACTGTGGGTGTCCAGAACTGGACATATTATTCTTGGTGATGTCTTACCAAAGCAGATCAAAACATTTTCCTGTCTACCACATACAGCCATACACTGAACCTCTTTAAGGTAGTTTCTTAGCACTCAAATCTTCTAGCAGGTCCAAAGTACCATAATCAAAGAAATGAACAGCACATGGATTTAAAAAAAAAAAAAAGGACAGAGGTACATTCTCCTAAGTGTAGATTGCTGAACAATGTTGTCCAACCAAACCATGCTACCCGGTCTGGTATCTCAGGCCTCTAGAACTGTAATATTCTGAGAGATTTGTCAATGACTAATTTCCTATAAAATGTATAGTTTGACTATAAATTATTCATAACTATAAATGTTATACCCATGTTAATGTTAAATGTTAAACCCATGATTTTTGTGCAATCCCCTGCCCCCAAGTTATAGAATAACGTTATAGAACACTGAGCAGGATGTGGAAATAGTGGGCAAGAACTACACAGAAATATTAATTTTTCTTGAAGCATGGAAAAATGGATAAATTACTTGTCTTCATTGGTGAGCATGAAATAGTCAAATATTTACCTTAGTCTAGATTATATGCATCTGCTTAATTCTGGCACACACCTAGCGATAAGTTTCATTGGAACGAAATGCTACAGATGTTATCACCTTACAATGACCCAGAAATAACATATGTCATGCATTGTGGATATGCATGCTTACGACACATTATCATATTTTATGGTATAATATTTTCCATTTTCCTTTTTCTAGTTTCATTTATTTGGCTTTCCTCTTCAAAGCATCATTATATGAGTAAGTACTTTTTGATGTCTGCACATGGACATAATCCATTTATATCTCTATTTTAATTAAAAAGCAACAGAAAACAATACTTTGCTAGGAAATGGCAAGGTAGCTATGCATAGGACCTTCTTCTTGTTGTTGTTTTTTTGTTGTGTGCTTTCAAAGTCATTTCGGATATATTGTGACCTTAAAGCAAACCTACAATGGGGTTTTTATTGCCAAGATTTGTTCAGAAGGGGGTTTGCCTTTGCCTCTCTTTTCTGAGGCTGAGAGAGTATGACTTGCCCAAGGTTACCCAGTGGGTTTCCATGGCTGACTAGGGATTTGAGCCCTGGTGTCTGGAGTCATAATTCAATGCTTAAAACATTACACCATGGTGGCTTTTATGCTTTTAAAAATGTGTATATATTACCCGTTTGTTTGCAAAGGACATCAACTTCCCCTGATCTTCAAACTAGGGTTTCCCTTGTAGATATCTTCCACTGTTCAAAACAGGATCCTTTTCCTTTATTTGTCTTCTATAGTTACAAATGCTACGGACAATATATTTGCTTAAACTTCACTGATTTCTGTACACCCATGATCAGCTCTTCCCCCTTCACATTTACATCATTCTGTGAAGTAAAAGTAGTAGTACCTAGGTATTCTGCACTCCTTCTTCATCTCTAGTATAAGAGCATTCACCTTTACTTTTGTTTTATTAAAAAAAAGAAGAAGCTTGCAACAAAAGCTGAACTGAAGAACAAGACTAACATTCTTACCAGCTAATCATTCATACAAAAGCTTTAGTTTCATGCTGACTTTATCATTTAATCTGGAAATTCTGTACTCTTCAGGAACTACTTAGTTCTGCAGATTTCCCTTTGCACCAAAAAGGAAGTCAAATTTCTCAGTCTTGATTATCAGTTTTGTCAGTAGAAGTGCAAAAGCTTAACCTATTTCTACTGAGGATAAAAATAAGAAGAGATTCCTCAGGATTCCTGTTTCTTCCTTCGGCATTGCAAAACACATCACTTACTGCCACTAATGCTTCTACTGTAAGATTGCATTCTGTGAAGCAAGACATACCACATCTTTCACATCTAGATTTAATGAGGATATGGCTAGTTATTAAAGTACAAATGAAGAAGTATGACTTGTAGGATCATGTATAAAGGTTTCTCTGTCATGTGATTTACTCTCCACCCTAATTTAAATGTGGCTAAACACTTTCTGCTATTTAAAAGGCAAGAGAACCAAACATTTAAAGAGTCTCATAAATTACCGGAGATATTCTAGCACTTAGCCACATTAAATTCATCTGTGCTATGCTAGAAGAATTGGCTAGGTATTCAAGAGGTAAGCACATCATTCTGTTCTCTACAGTAGTCAAAAGTCCCTAGACTGCATTCTCTGCAGCTTCACCAAAGACATTTATATCATTATTAAGAATATTCTCATCATTTTTGTTATCCAGACCTCACATCTTTAGCATGCATAAATAAATAAATAAATAAATATTCCCTCTTTCACACACACCTTGTTGTGGTATGCCTTTATATCATCTCCAACTTAAGGCAACTCTACGGTGAACCTATTACAGGGTTTTCTTGGCAGGATTTGTTTAGAGCAAGTTTGTGACTGCCTTCCTCTGAGAGAGTATGAATTGTCCAAGGTGACTAAATTGGTTTCCTTTGTTGATTGAACCCTGGGCTATCAGAGTGTTAGTCCAGCACTCAAAACTCAGCACTACACTGGCTCTCCATACACACTTTCTAAATGAAAGTAAAACTTAAACTTTTTTGGGGTCACAACAGCAGGAATGAAATGAACTCCACAAGACATGGTTAGTGAATTTCTTTCAGGAAAAGGTAGAATCCTTGGAGCACACAAGTCAGAAAACTGTTAACAAGTATTTAAAACTCTCTGTTTCTGTTGCGATACCAGGTTCTAACATGGAAAGAGACAAAGCACCTGCACAACTACTGACAAGTTAATCTTTGCTCAATTTTGTAAACCTTACTCAGGTATAAAGAAGGCAGACTTTGTTTGTTTGTATAGTTGCAGAAATGGAGAAATTTAATCTATTAGATTAAACATATACTCAGAATTCTCCATGGTCTCTAGGTAAATTTAATATTTAATCTATATAACATACCATTTTATCGTTGCTGCATTAACATACAAAAAATTAAAACCACAAACTTAAATTATGATGTGACCTGGAGTTGAGAGATGAGACATACAAGTGAAAACTAAGAATGCTTCAGTTTTTGCTCACTTAAAGCCCAAATTGCAAGCACTACATCTACACTGCAGAGAATGAGAAATCAAGAACACAAGTTGCATTTCAGTTAAAAAAACCCCCCTCTATATTATGTTGAGTTAGATCCACAATTAGTCATGTTTAGTGCAGATCCACTTATATTAAACAAGTCAGTCAAACTTCTTTCAATGGGTTTACTCACAGTATGAAAACATGGATATTTCTGCAAGCCACCAGCACTCTTTTTAAGAAGGAATGACACACAGGAACCATACAAATACATATTGCCTTTTTAAAATTTCTTTCTTTCTTTTTCTTTCTTTTTTTTAAACAGTTTTCCTTCACTTTTGCAGGGTTCGGGGTGCAGAATGCTCACAAAAGAGGGAAAACCACGAATAAATCCCTCCACTGTCCGTCCCATTCCCTTCCAGTGCTCCCCCCTCCCCATTCCCATGCAAACGGGAAGGCAATAGGGGGTGGAGAAGACTCGCGCGAGCTTTCCTTTCCTCCCCCAGAACTCGTCCTGCCACTCCTATAAATTTTGCCCTGGCATAGAGAACTCACACAAGCCTTTCGCACCCAATTCCTTTCTGTTTAGCCTTGGAGCAAATTCTCCGTGCCTGGACACAACGCATAGGAATGATAGGGGGAGCTCCAGGGGGGAGAAGAAGGCTTGCACGAGCTTTCCCTCACCCCGTTCCCTTTGTTTTCCATGGAAAAGGGAAGGAAGAAACTCTGAAGCGGGGACAGGAAGGCTCGCACGAGCTTCCCCCAGCCCCTTTCTCTTCTGCTTTGCCTCAACATGAGTTCCCACGGGAATGGGAGGAGGAGAATGGGGGAGAGTGCTCCCAAATAATCAAAATCATGAGCTTCAAACCCACAAATGTGGAGAGAGAACTGTAATTGGCCTAGCTAAAGAGTATTCTTCAAAATCAGAACAACTACAGGCAATCAGGATCTCTGAAGAGATTGTTGTTAACTGCCATAAGTTGACTTCAAACTATGGCAACCCTATGAAGGAGAGACCTCTAAGTTACCAAGTCATCAACAGCCCTACTGAGGTCCTAGAAACTCAGGACCATAGCTTCCTTGATTGAGTTCACGCATTTGTAACATGGTCTTCCTCTTTTCCTACCACCATCTATCTTACCAATACTGCTATATTTTCCAGTGAGATATATCTTCTTATGATATGCCCAAAGGACAACAATCTCAGTTTAGTCACCTTGGCTTCCAGACTGAGTTCCAGCTTTTTTACTATAGGACCCATATATTGGTCTTTTTAGCAGTCCACGGTATCCATAGAACCACACTGCTAGCATCACATTTCAAAAGAGCTGATTTTTTTTTCCTATCAGCTTTGTTCAATAGCCAGCTTCCACAATCATACACAGAAACTGGAAATACAATGGCATGGTCAATCCTAACTTTAGTATTCGATGATATATCCCCATCCACTCTGCACTCAAAATAGTTGCAATCTCACTTCATTTTCTGGAAAAAGCATACTTTCTTTGCAGCTACACCTTTGTCAAAGATTCCGGAAACCAAAGTGCTGGGGTCTAAATGTGCATATCGATCTCTGAAAGATAGCGCCTCTGGTGTAGATTCTGGCCTGTATCAAGCTTGTACTCAGCCACAGGCCTATTTACATATGTGGAATAAGCACTGCAACAAGATACAGTGGATTTGTTCTTTCTCTAATGTTACTCATGTACAACAAATAACTCAGCATAGTAGATTTGAATTTATAAAGCTAGAGATTTGTAAAATGATACACAAAGCTTGCCTCATGTATTTTCTTACCCAGAAAAGCACACATTTACAGTTTCAGTTCTACATATTCACAGGAAGGCATATAGAAAGTAATTTGACTTCTTTTCTCAAATTTGTAGAATACTATAAGTAGGAAGTTTAGCAGCCACACTGAGTAGACTTTATAGTGGTGTCACTGAAGCTACCACCATGCAATTCTACCCACACTCTTTTTCTTGCTGAACATGACCTCATATAAAATGCTGCTGAACTGGTTTGGTAGTGTTCAGTACAACATATATGCAGATATATTCCAGGCAACTATTAACTATTATCACAGAGAACAGCTGAATGAATAAGCCGTTCAAACTTACTTTTGAAACATGTGCTCACTTGGAACACAGTGGGAGGTGAACAGAATCTGAGCAGTAGGCAAAAGAGCTCAAAACTCTAACTAAATTTAACTGCACAGATCCCCAAGCTACCACAGGAAAATGAATAAAAAATAAATGCAATTTGAAGTTCAGCACTATGATTCTTTACCAGCATAAAATGCTGCCTAACTTAGTAAATTCACAGCTGACTAAGGAGATCATTACATGGATATTACAGATCAAGAAAGAGCCAGAAAATGCCAAGAGTTCCTGTAGAACTCTTATAGTATGAGATAGGACACCCAAGCATCAGTGGACATGTGCAAAGAAAAGTAGAAGAAGCTCCATCACTCCTTTTAGCACTCTGTTTCTTTTTCTTGCCTTTGTCCAAGAGGTTCAATATTCACCCATAAATCCCACAAATTATTTTCTAATTGCAGGCAGGTATGTAGGAACTGTGACCCTTGACCTATCAAATGTTGACTAACAACTGAATGGAGCAGTTGTCAGCCCAGGACCCCTTCTATAACATCAGCCTTAAAACACAACTGAGCTGCAATCCTCATCTAACATGTATAATTTTCTCCAATTTCTGTTCCTGGCTAAAAGTTTGAAGATATAGTCTAATCTGTTTACAAAATTCAGTGACACAGAAGGCAGTAATGCCCACTACCTTATAAGCCCTTTGCAGAGCATAAGTTCATAGAGAATATGTCATCAGATACTAGACACCGTTATTGAGTTTCTTTTACATACCTATATTTATAGAGCCAGGTGTTACACAAGTTTGCCAGGTGACTCAGAAAACAGATACTATATAAAACAATAAAAGTGATCAGGAAGTAAAACACAGTACAATCAAGAGAATTTAACTGCAGCTGGGTTTGCAGGATATGACAACCCAAACTTTTGGAGATCTGGACTTAATAGCATATGCTGCCTTGCCTTGTCCTTAAAGTACATGTGACTAAGCATGACTTCCATCCATAGTCTGCTTATGAGGAATGCCAGACTAAAGATTCTGACTTATCTTTCTTTGAACAAGCCAGAATCATAACCCAACAGCAAGCTACAGCTAATAAATCTGGCTTGTTTGGGGAGAGAAGCCAAACTCCCAGGTTTGAAATTCATAATAAGCAAACTATGGATGGAAAGTCTGTGGTTTTCTTAGCCACTCCTAAGAGATACCCAACAGTTAGCAATTGGGCAAAGTGTACCAACACGATACTCATTACTTGTAAGCCTGAGTTCCAGATAATCTTGGCTTATCATAATAACCAAACACAATCTAAACTATGAAAAAGCTTAAGAGAATAAAATGGTATTCAGCTGGGACCAAAAAGGCATTGCTGTTGTTCTTGTTGTTGTGCGCCTTCAAGTCGTTTCTGATTTACGACAACCCTAAGGTGAACCTGTCATTGGTTTTCTGGGGCTGAGTGTGTGTGATGCTCCTAGGGTCACCCAGTGTGTTTCCATCGCTGAGTGGGGAATCACACCCTGAGTCATAGCTCAATGCTGATACCACAACACCATTCTGGCTCATAAAAACACCATTCATGATGGAGAAAGGAAAATTTATCTGGTAAATCTGCTCCATAAGCAGAGTGTTACTACGAAAATGTCCTCTCTAGCTACTGATCCACTTCTTAAGGTTCAGATATATACATATGGAGAAATGCTCTTTCAGTAGCTGATACCATCTCATTTGCAGGTTTAGAAGGTTGAAAGCAGCACCTTAAATTTGGTCCAGAAGAGTTAACTCTGTGTTTCAAAAACAATACCATCTGAATGCCAGACTAGAAATTCCCTACTTGTAAGCTTCTGAGAAACATTGCACGGGTGGACAGGCTGGCTGGCTGGCTGCTAAAAGCAGAATCTGCAACTGGGCAGACTTCAGTCCGATACAGGGTGGAAATCCTAAGCCATCTTTAGATTACTGGGCTTAATTCTCAAACACTAACCTCGGTTTTGAAATTGCTGAGGATACAAATTCAGACTTTATTTTAACAAAATCTGTATCTTTCATGTTATCTAAATATCCCCCATATTCATTTTTTTCTTCTTGAAAAAGGGGAGCAGAGTTTTCAGCATCTTTCAGAAGTGTTACAAATACTATTTATAGTTTGTTAGAATGGGTACATAAATATTTGAGTTTGAACTGCATTAAAAGTGACTTTGCAAAAAAAAAAAAAGTATTGTGTGGAGCTACTGTGAATATATTTTCCATTCCACAATAACTGCTTGCTCTCTCTCTCTCTCTCTCTCTCTCTCACACACACACACACACACAGAGCACTTCTCTATAGTGGCTCATGGATTATTCAGTGTTTATGTGCAAGTACTTTTTGACTCACCAAGGTGTTAGAAATTTGGTGACAAATACACAAAACTTAATGCCTACTCTCAAAGATACAGACCAAGATTCTACAGGGTGTCTGAAAATTATCTTTACAATTTCAATTGCATATGGAACTCATATTTTAAAGATAGTTTTTGTATATCCTGTAGAACACCTACTCAGGTAAGTATGCTTAATCAAGCAGGGTCTCCTGCTCTGCCATTTCCACCCCCTTCCCACCAGTGATCTTTGGTGCAAGATTCAGAAGCAAGATCCCTGTCACAATTCCTAATCATACAGGATAATGATGGAGGGAGGGGATGGAAACATCCTTTTGTTTCATCCTAATCAACAGGGAAACAGATCTGTATTGCTCACAGTGGCTGCTGCCCCATAAGTCAAGATTGGGAGACCATTATGATCCCTGCATATTTCCTACAGTATTAAATATGTAGTGGGTAGATAAGAAGCATCCCAGGCCCTGAGATTTCAGGACCAAAACTGAAGACCCTGGTGACTAAGCATTATGCATTGTTATCTACAATTGCTCACAGTGTTGCCATTCAAATAGAGAACATAAACTATATCAAACTAGAAGAAACTGAGCATTAACAATCAAATAGGTCACAAGGTAGAAATCTTGTAGTGCTGTGTTCAACAAAGGTCAAAGGCAATTATTCTTCAGGTAGTTCAGTATTCTATTTCCTCACCATTCCCTCACTGAGACCTGGCATTTGCTGTGATTGGAGGAGTGGGGAGAGGAACCTGAGACAGGAAGAGACTGTGAGATGTCTACTGAAGCCACTCTGAAACAGCCTGCATCAGTGGTGCCATCAGGCTGTATGTGAGAAGCATGATAAATCTGCTCTGAGTTTTATTCCAGATCTTAAAGGAGTTGTCCAAAGCACAGAACCTATTTGGAGAATATGTTTCAGTGTGTTGGATAACCCATTTAAAGTCTGGAATAAAACGCAAGAGCAGATTTGTCAGCTCATAGACATGGGGGTCCCCTGCAACTACAGCTCAGAGTAAACAAAACCTCACAAACTTGTTTTCAGGCCAGTGTCTTTGCCCTCAGATTCCTCTTCTTGCCCTGAAGCACAGAAAAGAGTAAAGAAGTAAGAACTGAGACTCAGGCTCAGGCTCTGATGTTTGGCAATACTATCCATCATATATGGAATATTGCAATTAAAAAAGAAAGTCAAACAGTACTATTATGGGAAAACAGAATTCCAAAGACCTATATTCCTGCTCTATAACAAGCAATTTTATAAAAAAACAAACAAAAAATCCTGACTGTATCTATCCTTATTTCTCTATGATTCCATTCACGTACAAATTTGTAATACGTATCACAGTGAATTCAATGGGTCTCACTTCTGAGCAGACATATAGAGAACTGAAGTGTAAATGCTTTCTACAGATGTTTATAATATGAATTTCTAAGTACTTAGAACTTCTAAAGTTCTAAGGAAATTGGTAGCCAGAATCACATGATACACACTTTAACTGAAAAAAAGAGCAACTTCCTCTTTGTAAAAGGATACATGAACGATACAACGTGACAAGTGTGCTCCATAACAAAATAATCTTTCCTTCTCTCATCCTTCTGGTATGTTAATTACTAATTATTTCATGAGTGCATTTCCTCTAGCCTTAATTATGGCTTGGTATCATGTGAGCACATTCTTTTCAATCCTGGAAAAAATGTACTGTAGAAAGAAGGAAGTTTAAAAGATACACACCTGTTATACTTAGGGTCTCTTATCTCATGAATTACTGCAGAGCTTGTTGAAACAAATGCTGAAATGAGGTTTTGAAGAATTAATAGTAAAAAGTATTTTTATTTGAACATTTATAGTCCAAACATGAAAATTCTCCTAATTTGTCAAATATTTCCTTTTCTTTCTTAATATGTGAATTTTGCAAGTTAGACTGAAGATCCAGTGATGGTTTGAATCCATAAAACTGTGGACAATGGCAATACGAGAAAGAAAGCTGGTTGCAGAATTTTTAATGTCACACTGTAGATAGCAAGATTGAAAACCAGAAGAGGAAGTAACTCTGTATCTCAACTATCAAAAACAGAGGACAAGGTTATAAATAAGTTGGCGTTCTTCTGCAGAAAAGTTATCATCTCCTCAGTACTTGAACCTTTTCACTCCTTTATCCTATCTACATGTTATACTACCAGGTTTTTCCAGGTATCAAAACATCATTAGTAAACGTTTGCCAACCCCTGATTTTCCTTGTAAACAACATGTTTTTTTCCTTAAACATGCTTGCTAAAAATTCAACTTCAAATTATTTTCAAATTTGCCATTGTTGTTGTATGTCTTTAACGTGACTCTCTTGTAGGATGATCTTGTCATGGGGTTTTCTTGGCAAGATTTATTCAGAGGGGTTTGCCATTTTCTTCCTCTGAGGCTGAGAGCAGACTTGCCCAAAGTCACCTAGTGGGTTTGCATGGCTCAGTAGGGATTAGAAGCCTGGTCTCTTGGAGTTCTAATCAAACATTCAAATTATATTGCATTGGCTCCAGAACTGCCAGTCTCAACCAGAATGCATTTACTGAAACAACTGCTTAATGGCAGGTCAACACTAAGGTAAATCCAACTGGTAAGGAGGTGACATCTCCTGATAGAACTGCTTTCATCAGCGTAAGTAATAGGGGTGGAGAGACTTCAGCTCTCTAAGGTAGACACTTGTGTATCCCTCTGGAGCTAGTTTTCAGGTAACATAAACGGCAGCAAGGAGATGAAAAAAGAAAGTTCTGTCGCACTAGCATTGCAGCCTCGTTACAATATAGGGGTTAAGATATTAAATCAATGGGGTATTCTAGTTGCATCTAACAAAGGAATTTAGACCACACAGCTTGAATAACACAATTAAAGTTTACACCTGCAGTCAGTCTCGGATAGGTTAGAAAAAACCATAACACTACAGTCCAGAGATCACTGTGTCCATAAGGTGTTATTCTAAAGGCCATGGCTTAAGTAATCCTCAATAACATTTCATTTAGACCAACAATCTTGAAACGGACAATAAGGCTCGTCTAGTGAACCTTGTCACAACAGAGATAAAACATACTTCAAAAGTTTTGTATTACAATTTTCACTAAACCAATCCAGCATGACCAAAGGCCTGAGACTGGAAGGAGACACAGTCCAAAACATTTGCAGAGTACCTAACCAAACCCTTGACTCAATTTTTACCCTGCTTTTTATAAAGCCAGAAGACTGTCGGTCAATGCAGATAAAAAGAGATCATAGCACTTTGGACATACTAGCATGAAGGAGGAGGAGGAGGAGGAGGAGAAGAGCAGCAGCAAGAAAGACAGAAAGACAGAAAGAAAGAGAAAAGGCAGAGAAATCCAACTAAGTTGAAAATCAGAGTAATAGCTAATGGTTTTCTGAAAGTCAGAAGAGAGAAGTGAAAAGTGACATAGACAGCAGACAGTAGAGGACCAAAGGGAAACAGAAGACAAAGTGCTTACTGCTCATTCAATAATTTTAGTTTAATTTAAACAGTACTATCACAATGAGCAGTACTAAAATTACATTTAGGTTTTATAATAGAGGGTAAAACACATTTTCCTCCTCCTCTTCCTCTTTCTCCTCTCGATTTATTGATATAGCACCATCACTGTACCTGGTACTTTACAAGAAAAAGAACATGAAAACACAGTTCCCTTTCTTCAGTCTCACAATCTTAAGATACACAAGGAAAGGGGATGGCAGTGGAGGAGAGGATTAAATCCAGCAGATACTGCCTTCTTCTTTCTTTCTCTCTCTCTCTCTCTCTCTCTCTCAGGCCAGGGCAGTGAGAGCTGTACTTTCATTTGCTTCTGGGCCTAGGTAGGATGGAGCTCTGCCTGCCTCTTCCTCTCTTCCTCCAAGGCCAGAAATATATGGCCATCACAGAAGAATTCAACACAACTTAAAGGCAGCTCAACTCCGTGAATCCAGTCACCACAAAGAAGTATCGGCTCAGTTTCCACTGAGCTTTAGAAGAGTGCAAATGTTGTGACAAACTGGTTTTGCTTCTGTCTTCTCAAAAAAGTTCAGTGAGAAGTGAAACCTCATCCTGTGCCAAAGGATTTTAGGTTCATCAGAGAAGAAGCACTCTTCTCTCATTTCATATCAGACTTAGGAGAGGGTAAGGTGCTTCTTGCTGGTGGTAACCTTCCCCAATGCCTTTTGCAAAATGTAACAAGACACAGACCATTATTTGAGGTTTCTATATATGTCAGAGGACTTCAGTCAGTTTAAAGAAAAAGAAAAGACAACAAGCTGATAACCAACCCAAAGCCAAAATATGTGAATTCCCTGTATATTCCAGAATTTTTAAAGGTCCGAACATATTCTGAGGGGTACAAAGGAGCAGTTAGACTACACTGATGGATCAGGAATAGGAAGGGAGACTTAGGCCATTTCCACACTACAGCCCCATCCCGGCATGGGAATGCATTGAAGCCGGTTAGCAACACATGCTATTGCAGAACATCGTCACAGTCCTGCTTCTGTTGCATCACCAGCTGTCACAAATGTGCATTATACTATTGCCCCCCCCCCAAAATCCGTTAATAGGTCCCTTTTGTACGATGATCATGTCAGCTGGGGCCATGTGAGAAGGGCAGAAGCACTATCAAAGCGCTTCCTTCCTTAGTGCAGCACCAGAAGAGGCCAGCTGCACTGCAGAAGGAAGGAGTATGTCCTGAACACTACCATTCGCAAGCTGCTGGGTGGGTGCGAAGGGGAGTGTTCAGGATACGCTTCCATCCTGGCAGTAGCACTGCTGGATGATGCCGGGATGATGTGGGATCTAGGTATGGTGTGGAAGGGCCTCAGGTCCAAATTCTCATTCAACCATACTACTGGTTGGGAGATCTTAAGCTAGTCACTTGCTTCCTCACAAATTCTTTCTCTCACTCCTTAACCTACGGGCAGAGTTGTAGGAGGAGGGAGAGAGAATATATATGACAAAAAAGAGAGCAGAAAGAACTATATATGCTGCTTTGAAGCCCTGGAAGGAAAGGTTCATTAAAAATGTAATATATACATATGCATGTGTAACACATGAGTACATATACATACATACTTACACACACACAGCTCTAACCATTCTATTAAGTGAAAAATTAACTATGATGAGAAACAAGTGGGCAAACAAAGAACAGTTTGAGTTCATTTTCGGTTGATCTATCTACTCACTCCTTCCCCCTTTTGCAGCAATTTTAAATACAGAATGCTTTTTTTATTTTTTTTAAAAAAGCTCCCTGAATGCATACTATACTGTGAAGATGGAAAGTTTGTCTTTATTTCAAAGCGGAATCAATTGCCCAGCTTACAATTTAAAAGATTGCTTGTTTTAAAAGGGCTGTAGCTGCCAGTTTTTAATTTCCTTGTTGTTTACAGGAATGCCTTGCATGACAATTGAATCTTTATTTCTTAAGATGAAGGCTGCTGTTCAGCACACATAGTTAAATTGTTTCAAACTCACTAAAGTCAACAGGATATAAACAACCTGTCTCTAGCACTGCAGCCATAAATAATCTCCATTGTTTGGTAACTTACAAAATAGGCTTAATCTGTTATCTTGATAAATGTTATAGGCAATACCACAAATTTACACTGCAATCCTGTTTGTGTTTACTCAGAACAAGTAAGTCCCACTTTATTCAACACAGCTTACTGCTGGGTAAATCTGAAGCCTACATTCATTTTCTCTACAGGGAATTCATGTAAAAATGAGTACTAGTGATTCTGATCTTGCTTATCCTGCAACCTACAGGTGCCATGATATGACACAGTTTGAGCGACATTTGGCAGTAATAACTGTACACATTTCAAATGAAAAGTGAAGGCTCAGAACTCTAGATGAATGCTGTCAGTTTAGGGAGTTATAACTTTTGTTCACATTAAAGTATGCTTTTCCTCCTAATTTTTCTATTTTTTTCTAATCCCTTTTTGCATTTACAAATACATAGAGTCCTATTAGCAAAACAATAACCATAACTACAATAGTCAAGAGCAACTTTGGTACATACTACACTCATTACAAGCAGAATTCAAAATTCTGACCACTTAGACAGGGAAAACACTACAAATTCCTTTTGATATAAATGAAAAAAACAAACAAACAAACATGCAAATATCCACAAAATTAAAGATGAAATCTATAACTCCAAATCAGTAACTCCAGTTAAAATTGACAGCTAACGGAATACAATAATACTTATTCAAAATATTCACTGATGATAATACACAGCAAGAGAAGATCATTTATGTTTTTAAGGAAAATTTAGGTATAAGAAATATCCAAGATTAAAAATACAGGTGGTTACATGAGCATCTTCAAACACATCCAGATCTATGCTGAATGGAAATAAATTCAACAATTTTCTAGGGGAAAATACATTACAAATACTATGTTTGTCTGAGAAAATGCTCATTTTGCCTTCCCTAATGATGTAATGCTTTGTTATGCTTCCTTTGCCACATTTGTTTCCATTCTAATGCCTATGTATGCCTGTTTTCTTAAAGCTGTCAAGGATGGACTTAACTATTCTGAAAAAAAAGTGAGATTGTACTATTTTGGTGGAGAAAACACACACATTGCAAGATTTTTTAACAAAGGGATACAAACTCATGAACCAGTAGTTTTGCTCATGCGCTATCTCTCAAGTGTTGAATGGAGTAACGCTGTCACACTGCTGCCTTCATCAAGCAGGTTTCTTAATCTCAGCCAACAGTAACCACATATTAGGTACAGATACCTGGGCTTAATTCTCTATGGTTAACAGCAGGCAAAACCAAACAGGTGCAGGGAAGTCACACATCAGGGGTCCTTTTAACACACGCTGTCCTTCATGCCTATGAAGTCACTGTTGCTGTTGTAATTGTTGTTATCCCACTTTTTTCCCAAAATTGATACTCAAAGCAGTTCACAATTCAAAAGAAATGTATATATTTAAAAACATTATGAAAAGTAAATATTAAAATAAAATTAATTCTTTACAGTATTAAAACAATTGGACCTCAGTAAAAGAATAAAATGCAATTAAAAAAGGAAACTCTTAAAAACAATTAAAACCATTCTTCCCCTAGGCCATTCTTTAAAAACTTTCTGTTCTAAAAGCCTGCCTCAATAAAAGTTTTTTTTGCATGTCAGTGGAAGAACAAGAAGAAGAGGGGCATTCTAGCCTCCTTGAAGGGAGTTCAGAGTTTAGGGGCAGCCAGTAAGAAGGCCCTCGCACTTGCGACGGTGGTGGGACTGAGAGAAGGGCTTTTCCCAATCGTTTGAGGGCCCAGGCCAGCTCACACAAGGAAAAATGGTCTGCCAAATAGCCTGGACTTGAGCCATTATGGTTTTTTAACCTTCCATATTTAATATTATAGCTCCAACTGAAAATCCAAGTTAGCCGTCAGATGGAAACAAATTCTCAATTCTTCTGTTCCTGAATCTTCTGAAATATTGTGAGGCTAACAGGAAGAATCGGCAGAAAAAGACAGACAACTCTACTCATTCTTGCCTCATCTAGTGACAAAAAACTAAAATAGAAAATAGAGGAGACATATCTAAATCCACATCACTGTACATGGGAGAGGTACACACATTTTATAAACTGGTGGAGAGAGAATCTGTAGTAACCAATTCATATTTTTGGTTCTTGTTGTTACGGTGTGCCTTCAAGTCATTTCTGACTATGGTGATCCTAAGGCCAGTGTGGTATAGCGGTTTGAGCGTTAGACTAGTACACTGGGAGACCAGGTTTGAATCCCCATTCAGTCATGGAAACCCACTGGATGACCATGGGCAAGTCATACTCTCCCAGCCTCACAGGAAGGAAAGGACAAACTCACTCTGAACATCGTCTATCAGTAAAACCTAATGATAGGTTTGTCTTGGAATCATCGTATGCAATAAGTCACCCTGAATCAGAGATGATTTAAAGGCACACAGCAACACCAAAAGGCAACCCTATCATGGGGTTTTCTTCACAAGATTTGTTCAGAGGGATGCCTTCATCTAAGGCTGAGAGTGTGGGTTTCCATGGTTCAGCAAATCCTCATCCCCCAGAGTCCTAGTCCTAGTCTTAGACTACTATACCACACTGAATTCCATTTACTTCTTAGTCCATTCAAAACAGAATACAAGAAAAGAACACACAGAGCGCACACCCCACTGTGGGTGACTGGGGCCAGTTACAAGGAACATACAACTCCCTTGTTAAAACAGTTCCACTGGGTACCTGTTCGTTTCCAGGCAAAATTCAAAGTGCTGGTCGCAATCTATAAAGCCCTGCACGGCTTAGGTCTGGACTATTTGATAGAACATATCTCCCTATACAAACCTGCTAGAGCCCTAAGATCTACAAAGGAAGGCTTTTACTTGGTCACTGTCCAAGGCTCAGCTGGTGAGGACAATGAGAGAGCCTTCTCAGTGGCTGCTCCCACCCTGTGGAACGCTCTTTCATGGGAGGCTAGGCTGGTCTCCTCCTTGCTCTCCTTTTCAGTGGCAGAAAAAATAGTTCTCTTTAAGGGGGCTTTATGTGAGCTGGGAAACTTTTTATTTATTAACTTGTTTCTAAAATTAAATGTTGCTGTAAGTTTTTATAATTTTATATGTTTTTAATATTTTTAATTGTTCTAAATGTTTTTAACTTATTTTTGAAGCCACTTTGGGTCCCATCTGGAAGAAAAGGTGGCAAATAATAAATAAATAAATACATTTTGCACAATGAGAATCATATATGTACATAAATTTAGGCCCTTTCCACAGCACCCTCCCATCCTGCCACAGAGATGGAAGAAGGATCATTCTGCATGATGTCATTGTGGTCCTATCCTTCTCCTGTCCCCAGGTGTCACAATCATGGGTTAAATCATTGATAGGTTTTCCCCATCAATGACCTGCAAGTGCACCACATCTTGCACTTACCTGTCCTGCAGAAGGGCAGGAAACACAATGGCAGCATTTCCCGCCCCAGTGCAGCCTGGGAAAGTACTCAGCTGCACTGTGGAAAGAAGTGGCATGTCCATCGTGCTCCCTTCTGCAGGGAGCCGGTTCCATGTGGAGGGGAGAATGCTGTCATACTCTCTGTCAGAGCCACTGCCAGGACTGCCACTGGATGCTGCCACAAGAAGGTAAGCTGCGGAAAGGGCCTTAGTCATATTACAAGCTATCAGGTCAGAGACACCATTAAGAAAGATGGAGGTTAGTAAGTGCAATGCAGGCAAGTTGCTGAGGAAGGAAAGTGCCCAACCTAGCACAGAAACATAGATCAACAACTTCTTAAATAGCCAAATGAAAAATCCTTCCACAAATTAACAAAGACAGGCTGGAAATATGCATCTCCACAATACCGCTTAATTGCCTATGTGGAATTCATTGTTGCCTTTGGCTAGGAAAGGCCAGAATTTCATTTAGTCTAAGCAAATCATTTTAATACACACTTCCTGGGCTAATACCTGCATTGGAACACACTTTATCTTCAGACTACACAACTTCTAATTTTGCACAAAGTTCTCAGTTCAATAACTGCATAGAGAAATGTACCTATTAGGGAAAGACACCACATTTTCTTCCATTTTTCAAATTTGCAGACCAATGTAGAAAACTGACAGCACGGTTTAACCAAAAGGCCTCGCTTGCTTTCATTGCATGTCCTCTCTCATAAATTGTTTCTCCTTAGATCTTCTCATGTATCATATAGCACTGTCATCATACCCTCTCTGCTTCTCTCTGTGCCTCTTCCTCTTCCTCTTACACTGTAGCCAAGGCCTGCCAAAACAATCATCTATACAAATCAGAAGCAAACCTCTCTCAAGGAGGGGAAACCTAGGGGGGAGAAAACCACTATGTCTACATGAACCTATGTTAAATTCCACAAATTACCTGCATTTTGAAAGCAATTCCAGCTAGTCACGTGATCAATTCTAAAATGCTTAAGATGTAAGGAAACTTGAGGAGCTGAACAGAAGAACAAACTCACTGCTCAATACCACATTTAATATTAACAAGAGCCTGGGTGGAATCTGTAATAAGAGCACATGCATTTAGCAAATACTCCTCACAAACCCAAAGAGCTATGAGCTCTTCACACAACTACTTCACATTAACCGCTTACAAAAAGAAGAATCGCTCTCTTCTATGAAACGCTGTGATGCATGTACAGCTTAAGCAGCATATCATTCAGTTAAATTAGGCTGAACACCCACTGTCCTTGCCAGGACTCTATCCAATTTGCATGCAAATATTTTCGTTCAAAGGATTTTGTAGGCTGCAAACTCAGAATAGTTTTTAGTACTCCTGGATAAACAAGACCACATACTGTTTACAAGACTGGTTGTTTTATGCCAACAGAGAGAATCGTGAGCAAAAATCGTTTGTGTATACAAAGAGACAGACACTGAGACAGAAAGCTGGTGGGACTTTTTCACATCGGGTTTGGAGGTTCTGAAACCACAGCAGGCACCTGCCAGCTCTTCAACAGACATTTGTGAAACCCTGGTCTGCACGCAAAGTATTGTGGTGCTCTGTGGATCACAAAACAGGAAGGAAGACACCAAGTCTGCGCAGAGAAAGAGAGACTGAGCTTACATATCAAGGAACACTTGTTCCTGGGCACAAGGAAGCCCCACTTGTGTGAAGATCGCAGGTCTAAGCATCAACACTACGCATTCAGGGATGGCACACAGCGATGGCAGCTGGCACCATCCTCAGGGGCTGCGCCCAGGGGAAAGACAGCGGTAGCAACAGCTCTCCGGTTGCCTTGGCTCTCTCGCTCTCTCAGATCACGATTTCCACAAGAAGAGGACTCCGCGGTATTCTATTTCACTACCTGGTCTAGGGAAGAGAGCGGCGCCACAGGGCATTCGGGGCTGCGAGACCTCAATAACTCT
Source organism: Cyclura pinguis (assembly GCA_030412105.1). Taxonomy (NCBI): domain Eukaryota; kingdom Metazoa; phylum Chordata; class Lepidosauria; order Squamata; family Iguanidae; genus Cyclura; species Cyclura pinguis. The sequence continues at coordinate 189,758,299 of CM059601.1, forward strand.
CCTACTGCGGGGAAGGGAGGGGGCACCAAAAGGAAGGGAGTCCCTTTCAGATAAAAGACGCCTCCCCAGCCCAGTGGGTGGTCCCGGGGCGGCGCGCGGCAGAGGGAGGGGGGAGACTAGTGTCAGCTCTCCTCCCGCTCTCTTTGTTTTTTCGTCGGCGAAAGCCCAGCCTCACTCACTCACTCGCTCACTCACCCACAGTGGCCAAGGTCTCCAGGTCCTCGAGTCTATAAGCGGCGTGATCTGGCGCCGGTGGTGCCGGGGACCCTCGGCCAGCAGGACTGGCCGAAGAGACGGGTTGGGGCTCGCCGCTTCCCACCGTCTCGCAGCCCCCGGGGCTTCTGGCCCCGACTTTCGCCCTCACGGCGCTCAGCGTCTCCATGTGGGGCGGGGGAGAGAGGAAGGCTCGTCCTGTCAGGCCAAAGGGCAAAGTTGTGAGTCGCCAAAGCCAGGCCGGCCCCTCTCTCTCTTTTCCCCCCTTCAGCAGCTGCTCTGGGCCCGGGCCGGTTCTCGGCTTAGTCTCACAGCAGCTGCAAAGCGTCTGCTGGCGCCCTGCATCGCGCCTGAGCGCAGCTTCCTTGCCCGGGTGTGTTGGCTGCCTCGGCTGAGTGTGTGCGTGCGTGTGCGAAAGAGAGAGAGAGAGAAAGCGCGCGGGCGGGCAGGCGGGCGAGCCGACGCGCCCGCCTCTGGAGAGCGAGGTCGTGCGCCTTCGCTCCCTTCGCGCGCGCGCTTCCCGCCGGCGCCTCGGTGCAGACAATGGGCTCGCCGAGAGAGCGCCGAATCTCTCGCTCGCCAGCCAGCCAGCCAGCCAGCCGGTCGCACGCGGGAAGGGGAGGCGGAGTTTTGGCTCCCTGCAGCTGCGGCAGAACCTTTGAGAGGGCGGGGACGAGCAGCGAGAGAAAAGCAGCGGAGGGAGGAGGAGCGACGCCGACAGCAGCCGCCGCCAACCGGATGGGGCATTCTTCCGTGTGTCCTCATAGTAAATCATCAGGAGAAAATCATCGTAATTGACACCTGGATGCCACATTAGAGGAAGTCGCAATTGTCGGTGCCGCGACGGTTGCCGAAACAGAGACTGCTATCTTGGAGGCTTGGCTCGGTTGCTGGTGACGCGCTCCACACCCAGCGCCTACTTTTTCCCCGGGGAGGATGTGAGAGAACTTCGCGCCGACTCGGTCGCACTGGTCTGAGTGCGGGGAAGCCGCCACCAAGCTGGGGGCATCCCTGAGGCTGCCTACAGAGGCGTTGGTCTCTTCTCTCCGGTTTGTTTTACCCACCAGAGCGTTCCAAGCCGGCTCACCCCATTCGCCGTCGTCTCTGCTGCGAATTCTCTGGCGTGGCCACCAACGGGTCCACAACCGGCTGGAAGATGCGGGAAGAGATTTGAAATTTGTAGAGATAGACAGAGAAGCGGCTCGACGGATGCTAGCGTATGTTGGGAGTGGGGAGGACAATGGGAAATCTGTGGTGGGCGAATAACACCGTGAGAAGTCTGGAACCGGCTTACGTAGAAAGCCGTAACAGCGACGCGGTGACCGTTCACACGGAGGGTGCGAACGACCCTCTAGAAGTTCTGGAACTACAATTCCCATCAGCCTTGGCCAGCAAAACCAATGAGGAGGAATGCTGGTGCATGCAGTCCAGCACCATCTGGAGGATTACCTGGTTTCCACTCTCATGTTTAGACAATAGTTTGTAACTGCCTTTCTAATCGTCTTTGCTTTTGGAAGGTGTGCGTCACCCTTCTCAGAGTTCTGTATAGGAAACTAGCTTATATACCCAGTGTTTCTCTTGGGTAATACTTGTTAGAAAGATTGGAGATCCTGTGCCTCTAATTCCCCAAATTGTCTTGTCCATTACCTGTGACTTTTCCCCATATTCCCCAATCCAATTAGTATTCAGAGTTATTAACATGCAGAGGTTGGGTTCCTGAGGGAATACACTGCTCTCCTCCTTGCTGCTAGGCCTCCATATGCCTATTTGAGACAGACCAGTTGACTGAGGCCCAAGAGCTCTCTGGCTGAGAATTCTAAAGGCCCCTCCCTAAACTGCAAACCTAAGGATTCCATCAGTTCTTCTTAGGCAGTCAATCATATGAGGTCTTCGCCAGACACAAACAAACTTTGACTTTTATATATTAGATGATTTGATTATGGAAGTTATGCCAAGTGCATGCTTGTTTGTAGATATGCACTAAAATAGTGCAGTTGGCCACAGCTTATACCATCTGTGCAATGTGTGTATACATTCATGTGCAGTTATCAGACAGAACAAAAGCTTGCATATTTCACACTATTATTTCCCACTCAGAGTTGCTTTCTATAATTTTGAAAGTTTCCATATGTGCAGATAGCAAGCCAGAGACTGCCCTTGTGACACCCTTTTTTTTCCCCTGGAGATATCTCCAACGTACAAATGAAAGATGAAAAACCTCCAGAGACCCTAGATCAACTGATAGCATGGCAGAAAGGAAGAAAGATAACACTCAGAGCATAATGCCTAAAAATTTTCTGTGTAGATAAATAGACCAATCTCATGGAGAGGAGAATGTAAAGGAGGACAGCCAGGGAAAAATGTATTCATATAAGTATTTGTTTATTAAAATATTTCTAACATGCTGTTTATCAACAGATCTGAATACAAGGTACAATAAAATCTTTTAAAGAATCTAAAACAGTTTGAATACTCAAGCAACTTAAAGACTTTAACAACACTTTAGAACAGTTTAAATGTTTAAACAAACAAAGAAGTGATGTGAAAGACATAACCAAGCATAGGCACAGAAATGAAAATAATATCAGCACCAGCCAGGCCTCCATTCACCATTAAAAGAAGTGAAAGCATTGTCAGCACTAGTCAGGCCTCCAAAGAGAAGGCATTCCACAGTGTTACACCTGAGAAAGTCCACATCTCTGTCCTCACATTATGTACTTTGCCCAATTTGGAACAAAAAAAAATTGCTTCCACCCTCCACAAATCATCGTGACTGAACAAGTAAATGTTGGGAAGACATATTCCACCATTGTCCCAAGCCATTTAGGAGGGAGGGTGAATGAATGAAAGGGTACTTTTCACTTTCTCCTCATTTCTAGTTATTTCCCTTACTTTTCCCCTCTAGTCCAGTGGTGAGGAAATTGATGTGTGAGCTACAAAATCATCCCAAACCTAGTTCCAGAATTCTTTTGGTCAACAAGTGAGCTTTGGACCAAATCCCCCCTAGTGTAACCTGGCATTGCTACCTCTGTCACCCTGCCCCATGTGCAGAGCCTGGAAAAATGGTTCACAATGAGTTCTAAGTGACCTTGCTGGCTAGGGTATTCTGGGAGCTATATTCCAGAAATATAACCTTTTCAGGCCCTGCACCTTTTATTCTACTGTCCATGGAGTACCAACGGTCGGGTAGCTACCATGACAGAGCTTTCCAATGCCAGTCCAAGGAAAATCTCTGTAGTGCATCTGGCACTGTGGAGGGATAGGTTTGTCATGTTCTGAACACCCCACAATGACTTCCCAGTACCCATAAGATTACATGGCTGGACTCTTTTTTTAAAAAAACAATATTTCTTTTAAAAATTTAGTTTTTAATAGCACAGTTTTCTAAGTTTCTCCCCCACCCCCGCAAAGGACCTGCCAATGGGGGAGTCCTCCATAGGTATCATAAGTATTTCAGTTCTACATTTTGATCCTTTGGCCAGTTTTTGGTTGTTGTCCACTGTGTGGTTTGAATAGGCAAATCAGATTCAGCACGATGAAAAAGTAATTGACACAACATAATGCATTTCCTATGAACTGACTTGCCTCCCATCCCCACTTTTCCCTTTCCTTATTTCCTGCCTTGCTTCCTTTTGTCCATCTTCTTTTTGGCTAGCTGCTTTATATGGGCAATTTCTCTCCCCTTGAGGTAAGAAAATGGTAATGAGAATGGTAATGATAATAAGAAATGTCACTGAATAAATAATTCTAACAGGAGCAATTAGCACTAAAGGTTTGAACTACTGGCTTAGAAGGGAGCAGACAAAAGGAGGCCCATCTTTCCTTGACTAATAGCCATAGAAGTTTCAATATGTACCATTTCCCTTTCTGTTTTGAGGGAATGGTGTTTTTATTATAAATGACAGATCAGCAGAAAAAGCAGGCTTTAAGACTAAAATCCTGCACACAAGTTTGTTCATTCTTGTTGCTGAATGTTACAGGAAGTGTTGTGCCTAAACATGCCTGAAGTAGTATAAACTTGCCGCGTACAAGAATGCTAAAACTCATATTCTCTTAAAAATTGTTATTGGGTACCTTCAAGTCATTTCCTACTCATGGCAACCCTAAGATGAAACTATCATGGGGATTTCTGGGACTGAGAGTGTGTGACATGCCCAAGGTCTCCCAGTGTGTTTCTCTGGCCAAATGGGGAATTGAACTCTAATCTCCAGAGTTGTAGTCCAATATTCAAACCACTATACCATGCTGGCTCTTAAAACTACCATATTGCAAAAGAAGAAGAATCTTTAGACTTGGGTCATTGTCTATTCTAGAATCTGATTTTTTAAAAAATAAACTATGGATTGTTGTTGCTAGGGTAGTTTTCATGAAGAGCAGTAATCTTGGCAATACAAATGTGCATAAATAATTGAAGATGCTTCTTGCCCCAGTAACTGGCTGAGGTACCTCATGAGTAATGGTCAATATCTATACAATGAAAATGATAGGATGGTGCCAGGATGTCAGCTAATATGTTATCAGGAAGTGATGCTCAAATTACAGCATGTTGAATAGATAAAATCTTGTTTTAAAGCCAAACATAAACTGAGTTACAGGGTGTGTTACATTTCATTCCGAAGTGTGGTTTAAGTCAAGCAGAAGTACTTTTATTTTATTTTAGTAGCAACTGATTTCTCTTTAATTGTGAATCCAAAAATATGGTGTACAAGCTAAAAGAGAGTAAAACTAATTGCTTTATTTTGACTGAGTTATGATCCATACTGTTAGATTAAAAAATTCCTGAGACTTGTAGAACGCTAATAAAAAAATTTTTTTTAATCAGCCAGACATTTGTTTTTGAGCTGAATATTTTTAAAATTTTCATATGTAATGGTTTTCCACTGTGACTCATGATTTAACAAGTCAGCTTATATGACACAGGCATTTGCACTCTCCTTAATGGATATAGAAGCCCAGATAGTTGTGATGAATCAATGGAATGGTCTTCAGACTGTATGTAATGTTTTAAAAGCATTCTGCCATAGACTCATTATTCATCAAACAAACACAAACTAATAATATACCTGTTTCCAAACACCCACTCATGTGTCACAACCTATGGAAACTTGGGCAGCAAGTATGGGAAGCTAGTTGCCCACAAGGAATTGTTAGCTCAGCCCTAATTAACTGCAAAATGAGAACTGCAATCTTGTACATATTTGAGAGTACGCTCCATTGAACAAAGTGTTAGTGTGCAATCTTAGGCATATTTTCTTAGGAATAAAACCCACTGGCCTCTGTAAGATTTATATCCAAGATAATTCACATGTGTTACCCTGACTTCTGGGGGTCCCATGGGAGACACCTTGATTCACTCCAAGTTATAAAGGTTGGAGAAATTAGCGGAGCACTGGCAATAGCAAAATGAGGGGGAAGGGTAACCCAGCAGGATCTTTTACCCAACTTTACGGGGTCAGGTCAAGCCAAAAAGCCAGACAAATGTATCAAATGAATGGATTTTATTGAATGAATATGTTCTCATGCACCAACGTACTCACTCACACATATAAGGTCTATTGAGAAGAAAAAGAGGTGAAAAATGGATAGGGGATATAGCAAAGGGAAAGTAGTGGTGGTGATACTGCACCTATCTTGAAGTCTTCGGTCCAGGAACCGGTGAGAAGAATGGAGCTCAGTGAAGAGATGGCTGAGGGGATCACTCAACTAACAGAGTGCCAGTCTGCTAGTGTGGCAGGGAGTTCTCCAAAGAGACCCTCAAAAACTAGGACTACTTATAGGGCAGAATGTACCTCGAGGGCAGGCCCTCTCCTGGGAAGAACAATGGGCCAGTCCTTTGCATGATTGGTTTATGCTGAGTTGCGAGTATTCAGGGTTGTGGTTGCAAAGGGTTGCAGTGTAAGTTTATGTAGATGGACCTCGCCTTGTAGGATTTTCCAAAGTCAAGGTTGCTCAACCTGGGGAAAATCCGATAATTCCCTCAGGTTGGCTACCCTCGGCTGAGGACCCTTTGTTTATGTGGATTTGCACAGCCTGAGGTCTCCTTGGGCTACGTGACTGGGGATTTTCCTGGTCTTGGTCTGGTTTCGGCTGTTCGACCTCTTTGCTTATGTGCCCATCTGGGCAACCTCTCTGGCATGGTGGACATATTTGATATCAAATTTATAGTTCCCAGGATAGGGTATGCCCATGGGGTAACACATGTGTTTTGTTATATAAAAAAATAATATAGGAAGGGACTGATGTCATCTCGTTATCCAAACCTCTGCCACTTCTGATACAATGCAAGCCCCTTTATGAGGCTCTATCCCTCATAAAATAGCCTGAAGTTTTTATCTAGGGTGGGTTTACCTGTGAGCATTGGAAGTAAAGTTCGTCGACCATTGGGTGTGGCTGATTCCTAGTACAAACTAAGGAAGTCTGCTGGAATGCTCAGAATGTATGAAGTGCATTGCTGGGTGTACTTTCAGAGGGACTGTCTTTCTCTTTGTGTGTCTGTACATATAAACAATAAACCCAAGTTTCCTTCAGGGACCATATTTCACTGGTCAGTACAGCAAAACTTTTTAGACTGACTGATTGTTCAACTTAGCTGTCAGGGATTGGAGGTGTGTGAGTTCTAGACCCAGCTGGTAAATATCACAAATATTTCCATATTAAGTTTGCTTTGTTCACAGCTTACATTTTAAGATCCATATCTTCTTTACTAGTCTGCTGTGTGACACAGATTCTCCATTCATATTAGAGACTGGTATTCTGCCTTTTCAGTGGGCTAATGTGGTTCCAGTAATCCAGAAAGTATGAGTGAACAAGGAAAGGTAACAACAGCTCCCTTTACTCTAAAATACAACCACTTTTTACTCACTATATCTAACCAGTTGGGACATGTACACAGTTTTTTAACTGTTTCACTTGCTCTAGTATACTGGTTTAATATGTTTTAGACTCTAATTTTTTAAAAACTGGTTTATATTTTAAGTTGCTTGAAATGATTTTATTGCACAGTGCTCTGAGCTCTTTGGAAACTTGTTGTTGTTATATCCATATCCCACCATTTTCCCAATTCAGGGCTTAATATGCCTTATAATAGCTAGAAAAAGTTGTTTGTTGTGTGCCTTCAGATCGCTAAGGATAGGGTCACAGTGTTTTCTTGGTGAGATTTGTTCAGTAAGGGCTTTCCACTGCATTCTTCTGAGACAGAGAGAGTGTGATTTGCTGAAGCTCACCCAACCCAGTGGGTTTCCGTGGCCATATGGGAATTTGAACCCTGGTCTCCTAGAGTCCTACTCCTGAACTCAAACCTATGTACAATGCTGTCTCTTGTGATCTTTGGATACAGGATTTCTTCCTACTCCATTGCCCAAAGAGAAAGGACACACAGGTAAGTCCAACCATACTTCAGTTAATGTAGCTCCTTAGAACAAAGCTTCTTTTTATGAAGGCTTTTGAGTAATACTAGACTCTTTCCAACTTCTCACTTGGAGGAAGAGAAAAGCTTTTCAGTGGCTAGCCCAAGGGATCCTACCCATCGAGCTTAAAGTTCCAGTTGTGAATCAGCTCCCTATATGTAACAACAGGGCTGGAAAGAGACTTACTCTTTAGGTTGCTAACTAAGCTTTACTGGAACTGAAACATATTTACAGCGTAGAGGTGATTAACTCTGCCCAGGAGGCAGATAATGACACACAGAGAGATAGGAAGTGGCTGTTGGAGATTCCCAAAGCCCCCTCCCAGTTCAGTAAGGTGTAGTTAACCCGTTACATTCAAATGTTCAGTGACTCATCTGAGTCTTTCAACAGAAATCTCAGATAATTGTGAACATTTAAATTGCTACAGTAACATACTACATGATAAACATGTGTATGTGGAGGGCAAAGATCAATCTCCTTGCATTTGCAAATAAGACTTTAAGTGGTCTCTAGGAGGTCAAAATATTCTTTGTTTACTTGACCTGGTTGTTTCATTTCATGCATGTGTATTTTTGATTTTGAATAAAACGTTCAGTGAAACCTGCTGAATTACTCTCACTTTTTGTGTATTTTGTATCTTCCCTACTCTTTCTGTGTTATTTCTGCCTCTGATACTAGATTGCTGGTTAAAGGACTAATCTTCATGAATATATCTACCTTTTTAACCCAGGTATATCTGAAAAGGTTTCCTGGGGGACTGGGCATGTGAGCAATCTGAGACAGTACCACTCCCTCAGTCCTTATGTCAAGGAAAGGAACAGGTGATTAATTGTAGAGAAGCTTGTAATTGTTCATGTAAGAAATAGCCACCACTTCTTCTTCTGTTTCTTTGTATCTCTCTCACTCTTTCCTTTCTCTGTGACAAGCTTGTGGAGACAAGCAAGGAAGTATGAAAACAGGAGGAAACAGTGGCTGTCCCTTCTTCCTTTCTGAATACTATAGTAGGATGATTTGGGCCTAAAGATGAATTGGATTGAGAGAAAGAGAGGAAGCAGCAAGCTCTGCCCTATAATATATCCTCCTTTTTTTTTCTGGGTAGTGCAACGTCCTTGGTTGGTCATGAGACAAACAACTGCCTCAACTTATTTCTAGATGATCTGGTACTTATTCAGCTAGATGTTATGCCACCCAAATAGAATGTTAAAAATGTTTGTGCAGTGCTACACTTGAGAGTCACAATACAGCTTTACAAAAGGGATGCTTAACACTTTTTAGTTTCTTTTTGAAGGAGAAAGAAGCTGTTTGGAAGAGGAAAAGGAATCATCATAAAGTAATCATACTTTAAAAAGTAAATAATTTCTTTTTCCCTACTTCTTCAGCAAAGGCTGGAAAAAAAAGTAAGAATTCCTCAGCTAGGAAGGTCCTAAATCTCCAGCTCAGTCTCATGGCACCACTTCATCTGAGTTTTGCCATTTTATGGTCTGAGTGGGAAAGCATGGAAGCAAAAGAAGGCAGTGGCTGTTTCTGCCTAATCTTGCTTGATCATCCCTGCTGAGCACCACCAAAAAGAGGGCAAAAATCCACAAACACTGCCTAGAAGAAAAGTATGAGCAAACATCCACACCTGCTCTATCACCCTTTCCCTCTGGGCAGTGCAACAGAGAAAGTTAGGGCCTTTCCTTACTACACTGTTATAGTGTTATTATTCCACTTTCAGCATCCTATGGAATCTTGGAGTGTGCAGTTTCGGGAGGGGCATTTAGAATTCTCAGCCAGAGAGCTCTTTGGCCTCAGTAAACTACAAACCCCAGAACTTCATAGGATGTTGAAAGTGGAATAATAGCACTATAACAGTATAGTGCAGAAAGGCCCCTAGTCTTATGGATGGGGAAGCCACCATATCACCACCCTGATACTCATTTGCCCTTTTCTAGTGTGAGTGATGCAGTTCTGAACTCTCCTTTTCAGACTGTGTGCCTAGCATAGCAGGGCAGCACTGTAACCAATGGACCTGGCCTTGGCATTTGAGTTCTTTGACAAACAGGCTGTTATTTGTTTAGAAATAAAAGAAGTTATATGTGATTGTAAACAGTGGGGAGCATGGTGAAGTTCCTTCTCCCATATAAGAGGGATGGGGAGTGGAGTGGAGAGTGTGACGTTGCATTGTTTGACATCTGTGATTCATGAGGTATGTCAAGTTACTATCCAATTTATCATATAAACACAAGCACTAGACTCTGGACCTTGTTCAAACATACACATTACATTAATGACTCAGAGTTTCTCCTGCATTTGGCAATTGTGCAGGTCCAGAATTTACATGTGATTTCAATTAATCCTGCTTTATTTTATAATGTAACATTGACTTAATGTTGATAGAAGATCAAGATAAATGTTATAACATTTCTGGTAATTGTTTCTTTTTTCTTTCATATTTAAGCTACATATATATTAGCAACCTGCCTAAATTATTTGGAAAAAAAAAGCCCTTAACACTTAGTAAAAATGTAACACCTGTGATATATTTATTTGGGCATAGGCTATTTAATCAATTGCCTATAATCTTGAGTTCCATGTTTTTCATTTTTTCGAATTTGCTTTAGTGGAAAGAATGCATTTTAATTTATTTGTGGGCTCAGTTGAAAACCTACATTTATACATTTTTTTCTTGATCCCAGTGTTTCTGTGTGCTTTCTCCTGTTTCTGTTGTTGTTAAATGCCCACAGCATTCTTTGTCTTCAAAATCAAGCTGCTGTATAATTTATGAAAACAAATAAAATGCATCAATAGTAACAAATCAAAGAACCTAAAACAGTGCTAATAGCCATAGAAAATGCACTTGAGTTCACAGCTTATAATTCTTTAAAGTCCTGGAATTTTTCTGAAGCCTTTGTGTGGTATCTAAATGATAATAAAGTAGGTTCCAGTGGAGCATTTATGGGGACTAAGCCACATAAATGAGAGTGCCATAGCCAAAAGGAGTAATATTGGCAGACAGCTAAAAGGAAGGCGAAACTGGAAGTCTCTGGTTAACTTTTAACTTCACAGAATGGTGGAAAAGTGCTTTCCAATTCCCCTTTCTGTTCAGAAACTGTAGGAAGAAGAGTGAATAGGCCTGTGTTTTTGTGACAACAGTAGCAGTAGATACACACCCTTCTTCAACCAGCACTTGCTTACATTATTACCCCAGTTTTAGCTCTAGAGAATTAGTGTGTAATGTTTTGTGGGCAGTGGAATCTTTTCCTTTCAGAAATTACCCTTCACATTTTGGGGGCAATAGATATGGTGATAGAAGGAGCATGGCTGGTCTCCCTATTGCCCATCCTCTTTGTTCTACTTAAGTTTCTGAATATCTGAATAGAGTTATGGAGGTGGTAAACAAGCTAGGCAACAAGGTTTAGGGAAACAGAAGACCCCGGACTGGAAGACAGGGTAGGAACAAGTGAAGAGCCAGGAGAGTGGGGGAAATAAAAAGGGAAGTGAGAAGTGTCTAAGGGAGAAGGAAAATAAGGTTGGAAAGAGGGAAAGAATAATTAAAAGGAAAGATAGAGGAAGTAGGGAGGTCAGAGCTTGCCAGAGTTAAGGATGAGACAGATAAGACAAGAACTGGGTGAGGAAGTTTGGCAGAAATTTACTTGACTACTCCATTGGAGCCTTTCTACTGTAAACTTCTATCATTCAGTGGACCTATCAGTTGTAGAAGTAAATCCCCTTGCAGTGAGTTGTGTTCTAATTATACAGTCAGTCCCTTTTGTCTTTCAACATTAGGAACAACATCCTCTGCTTGTGATGACAGTGAATCATGTTTTAAGTGTTTGCAAAACAGGTTCTTTTTAAGATCCAAGATTAATTATGTTGTGGCTTACAATTAAGCTTTTTGTATCCAGCACAATTGCTTAAAGGAGAAACATCCTACTTCAGCAAAAGAAACTCATTTCGGGGTCAGTTGGTTCATAGGTACAGCAGAATCAAATCTCAGTATCACAAGGAGGCAATTTAGCACTTACATTTCTATGGACTTTAAAACGCAACCTTTCAGATTTTATTGTTCTGGCAAGCATAAATATTTCCAATAACTGAACAATCAAAGGGGCATTAGCACAAAAGCTTACAAGGCATATTCAGTAAAGCATGCTATTAATGCAGACAGCCCCGGCTACATGTAAACAAACCAAAAGTTAATTGCCCTTGCAGATTTAGATATGTATTTAGCACTCAACATTTATGTACTCATCTCTGCATTTTCCATTAAATATTTACTTTTGTATCAATGACATTTCTTTAGATAGCTGAAGCTGATTATCTTCCTAGTTTTGACAGAGTACAACTGTACCTCTCATTCCTGATACATTACTACATTATCACTTGGAAGTTATTGGTCTTGAGTATATGCTGTGCTAGTTCATGCTATTCAAACAAAAGACCACTATTTGATCTCTGAGCTTGGACTCTGTGGTTTGTTTAATGACTATCCTCCAGTTAAAGTAAAATACTTCTTTTTTTCAGCTTTGTAAAACACCAGTGTTACTGCCCTGGCTAGCCCGAGCTTTGCGGATATAAAAAGATATCTACTGATATCAATAATTCAGCTTCACATATCCCTTCCATATGCTTGCGAGGCCCCCGGACAAGCACGCATACAGGCTCGGCCGATCATCGCCGTAATATTCCTAGACAATACAGGCAGGCCAGAAACAGCTGACTCGCCACTTTAGGAGACCTCAAGGCAAGTATCTCCATTAGGTATGCAAGCCACTCTCAAAAGATCCTCTGCCTCATGCTGGCAGCTTGATGATTGAGCTATGCAACGCTCAAGAACTCCGCGTTTGCATACCAGCTACTCTATTGATACATTCGGCTCCAATTCAATCATTCAAATTATGACCTTTCGAAGGTGTTACCCTGTGTACTGGGGGTCCCGGGAGGGACACCAAAATGTGCTCAACTAAAGGTGGGGAAAATTAGCTCAGAGCACTGCTTAGCGTTACGAGAGGCAGGGTAACGTAGCGAGATCTTGAACCCTATGTCTACGGGGTCAGGTTGAGTCAAGGAGCACACAGAAGTTGAAGTAATAACTGATGTTTATTAAGTACAAGCAAAACAGTGTATGCGACACAGTCATACAAGATAACTAAAGAAAATAAAGGTTGGAGTGGTATAGAGGGATTTTTAGAGGGATTGCTGGTTTGGGTGATACTTCACCTGTCCTGAAGCCCAGCAAAAATAAAGAACGAAGCTGGGGTGCGATGTAGCTCAGCACGTGGAGCTGAGGGGAGGCTCGCCAAGCAAAGCGGCAGCAAGGCGGGATGAAACTCAGGAGCGATCCGAGGAAGGTCTCGGAATCAAGGGTTTTTATAAGAGAATTGTGACTGCAGGCTATGCCGTACTTGGGGGAAAACAATAGATTTGGAGTTGGAGACAAAGCCTCCGAAAGGTCAGAATCTGAATGATTGAGTTATCGTAGCGGTTCTCAATAGAGTAGCCAATATGCAAATACAGAGTACTTGGGTATTGCATAGTTTACCCATCAAGCTGCCATCGCGGGGCAGAGGCTCTTTTGTAAGTGGCGTGCATACTTAATTAGAGTACTTGCCTGGAGGTCTCCTGAAGCAGTGAGTCAGCTATTTCTGGCCTGCCTGTATTGTAGTTTGAATATTACGGCTATTAACGGCCGAGCTTGTTTACGTGCTTGTTCGGTGGCCTCGCAAGCACATGGAGAGGAATAGAGAAGTGAAGTCGAATTATGATATCAAGGGATATCTTTAATATCCCCAAAGCTCGGACCAGCCAGGGCAGTAACAGAGGCTTTGTCTCCAACTCCAAATCTATTGTTTTCCCAAAGTCCGACCTAGCCTGCAGTCACAATTCTCCTGATAAAAACCCCTGACTTTGAGCGCTTCCTTGGATCGCTCCCGAGTGCCAGACCGCCTTGCTGCTGCTTCGCTTGGCGAGCTTTCCCTCAGCTCCACATGCTGAGATACATCGAACCCCAGCTTCGCTCTCCATTTTCTTCCGGACTTCAGGACAGGTTCCGTATAACCCGAACCAAGTATCCCTCTGAAAATCCCACTATCTTACTCACACCTTTATTTTCTTTAGTTATCTGTGTACTTGTGTTGCTTACATTGTGTGCCTGTATTTAATAAAGATCATTCATTATTTTAAAACCGGTCTGCTTCTTGACTCAGCCTGACCCCGTAGACACTGGGTTGCAAGATCCTGCTAAGTTACGCTGCCTCTCGTTTTGCCAACTTGTGCTCTGAACTAATTTCTCCAACTTGTATAATTTTGATAGCAATTTGGTGTCCCTCCCGGGACCCCCAGAAAACAGGGTAACACCAGTTCCAGTTTGTATCACTCTAGAACATGAATGGTCATTTGGTCTTCTTGAGATGTTTTTGAATGGCAGATTCCATCAACCAGTGATGAGGGATGGTGGAATTTGATTTCCACAAACATCTGAAAAGATAAAAGGTGCCTGCTCTAAATTGATCTAGATTTTTACCTGGAATGAGGCAAAATGGGAGAGAACATAATTGATTGTTACCTGCTGGAATCATCAGTGGAAGATTATAGATCTCACTGCACTGTTATGATCATTTCAGAGTTTGGGGGAAAAATGGTCTAAAATGCACAGAATTGCTGAGCCAAGAAATAAAAAAAAACATAAAAAAATTGAAAGTAAAAAAAATTGCTATTTACTCCAATAGAACACGTTAGAAGATGAATACCATGGACATAACTCATTGTTGCAGGATCAAATATTTTACAGTTCATACATGAATGGTGTTCACATTCAAGCATATCTTACGCTGAGTCATATCACTTTTCTGTCTGGTCCAGTATTGCCCAGTCCAGCTCATAACAGGTTACAAAATCTTAGACCTTTTTAACAGGAGATGGTACACCTTGAAAGTTGGAGTCTCTTTTTGCAAAGGATGTGGAACACTGACTGATGCAAGTGCTTTTCCATTCACACACAGAGTGAAACAGAGTAATTTACAATCATAGCATTGCCCCAGTGGATTGTGACCAATTGTAGAACAATGGTAAGAGTTCTTAGTTGAAACTACATCATTCTCATTAACAAGTGGGACTGAAATCATCATTTCATCACAAATCTCCAGTCCATTCTGATCTTACACTTAAATTTGGAACATAAATGTTACTGTGATGAGGAGGGGGATATCTGAAATGTGTTTTACTGTGCCCTGGACTTTAGCTGTTCTCAAAACAAGAAACAGACTGCACAGTAGCCCAAGTACACAGGACATTTCTTACTACCATCATTGGAAGAAGCACACAACCTGCCTCAATAGAATGGCCAGCTCCACACAGAATTTTTGTAATGTCCATTGCATCAAAATGGAATCCAGTATGTAGGAGCTGACGCATATTTTTCACAGGGGTGCAGTCTCAAAGAAATAAATGTGAGGAATTACGTTTTGTTGGGTGTTTCAGGATAAGCCCTTTCAAATGGCACAAAGCAAGCCAAGATCAAGTTCTTTTGGTATTGTTGTGGTCATTTACTTTGGCCAGTTCTGTCCTTTGTGAAAGTACCCAAACTTAAAACAGATGTGTGGTTTTGTAAAGCATTCCTGGTGAGAGAAATTTGCAAAGCATTGTATGTGAACTGTTCATTACTGAAAAGTGTTTGAATATGTATATGTGTGGCCTAGATATGTGTGGCCTGACTGCATATCGACCAGGCCAAAGAAAGTATGGCAGTAGCTTCCTAGCATGATAATGCAAAATGCTGACTGGTAAGATGGAGTTTTGTCCTTGTAGAAAGTTATAAGAGGAATGTGGCTGGATATTAAAAATTCAAAACAATTCATTTCAGTTGAAAGCATTCTTATTGCATCAGGTTACAGGACTGAAGTTTTAAAAGCTCTTATCGTTTTAGGAAATGCAAATACTCATAATACTCTTGCCAGATCTCCACCATCTCCCATTGCTCACAACAAATATTTTGTGTGAAGGAAAGTAGGGAAAGCATTTTTGAGATCTCGTCTAAAATATGATTTTAAAAAAGATTCTGTGGGGGAGTGTTGTTTTTAAATAACTGCATCAATTGAATGTATAAATAATCATGCAGCCTTCCAGATAGTAGTTCCCAGCAGCCTTAGACAGTATGACCAATGGTGAGGAATACTGGGAGGTATAGTCCAACAACTTCTGGAGTCCATATGATTCCCGTTTCTGATGTACTCTGTGTGTGTGTGTGTGTGTGTGTGTGTGTCGTACTGTACATCAAGGAAGATACACTTATATATAACTTTTAATGTACAGTTTTATGTAGATGACATTAAGGTTGCCAGAGTTCCAGAGCACCACCTTAGGTTTCAGGGAAATATTTTGCTTCTCCAGGTGTTTGGGAAGGAACATAGATCTCAAAGTGAGCAGTGCTGGAGTAGGATTTGATTTTTGCATGCTAGATAACATCAAGTCCCTTGTTTATCCTTCCTGTGTAGTGCTTGTGCGATGCTGAACACCAAAACTGAGAGGAGGAGACCAAGAAATAGGGTTATCAGATTTCAAAGCATGGCCATGAGTCTCCAGTTTTCATGAGTCTTTTCTAGGAAGGAGATGACGGTGTAAATTCTCTGTGGTCCTCCTTTGTCCTTGCAACTTTCAAAAACTGCTGTGTAGCTGGGAGTTGAGTCTGTGCGTTTACCTAATGAGCTTCCTCCTTTCTTTGAAGTCTTTGTAGTGCCAGGGCTCACATGCTGCTCTGCATCTACCTTCTGGCTAGAAGCAGGTGGACTAGATTAAATGTTCCTTATTCTGTCTTCCTAGGTCAGGGCTGCATTAAGGTTTTTATAAGCCCTATGTACTCTTGTGTTTGACTCCCTTTCTTGCACTTTTAGGCCTCCTGCTTAACCTTCCCTGCTTGTTTTCTACTAGGACCTATCCCTACGACATTATTTGGATCTGCCACTGTTGCATCCCAAGGGCCTATGCCCTATCTTTGGGTTTTGGCTTTGAAATCTTAGGGAATGGCATACTGCTGACTTGACAACCTTAGATGGAACAATACATACATACCAGGTGAAATTTGAATGTCCTTCAGATATGTTCTATCACTTAAGCTACATTGCCAGGCTTTGTTTCCTTTCGGGATGAGTTATTAAACTGTTTGAATTTTTAAAATCATCCACCAAGTTTAACGCTGCCCTCTTTGATAACTTCTATTATTTCCTACCCATAGCCTTTTGTCAAATCTGTCACACTGGGGACATGATTTTCATATAGAAGACACTAGCACCATTAATTAATTGCCAGATAAAAGACTCTTTTGTAAAGACAGAAAGAATGAGCTTATTGGGAAAAAGTCTAAAACAAGAGTTCTCAGCCTTTGGTCCTCCAGATGTTTTGGATTTCAACCTCTAGAATCCTTGGCCATTGGCCATGCTGGACAGAGGCTTCTGGGACTTCTGGAAGTTGAAGTCCAAAACATATGGAGACCCAATGGTTGAGAACTACTGGGAGTCATGTCCGTATATTGCAACTTTGAGATTACAGACAGATTATAAAGCGTCCTTATTTGGTGAGATATTCTTGCAAGTTTTCAATCAGTGACCTAAACAGTGGGTGGGACTGGTGTATGTATGTGTGTGTGTGTGTGTGTGTGTGTGTGAGAGAGAGAGAGAGAGAGAGAGAAAGAGATCCAATTATTATAAGCAGCAATTTAAAGGTACTCTCAAGATGGACTGAAGTTTATGTTCATAATAACATCCTACACAAACTCTGGTAAAACAATGTAGGGGTGTTCATGGGATGTATTTTTAGCAGTCACTGCCTTTGGTATGATTCTACTGGATCAAAATAACTCCAGGTTGCTCATGGATAATTGTTGGCTTGCCAAAACACTGCTTTCCCTCAAGCACTGCACAACCTTATCAACAACTCTACTTGGGATGACGTGTAAAATAATAAACACTTTTGCAAGTGGGCATGGCTCTTCCTGCCACTGCTTGAAGTGCAGTGTGTTTGATTGTTCATTGATATTGGAGGTGAGGGTGGGGAAAGCACTCAGGTGATTAAAAACAGAGTACTTCAGGTTGCCACTCAAGTTGTATAGTTACTCAGAGGTGTGACAAAATACAGGGGTGTGGGGAGAGGTATGATAGACGTGATAAGCATATGTGAGCCCTTCCCATTTCTCCTATTTACAGTTTTTCATCTTCTGTTCACGTGCTTCAACCTGAAGTGAGCAAAACACAAGACCTCACTATGGAATGTACCATCTCTTTTTTCTCTCTCTCGTGGATGCAGCTGTTCAGAGAACAGCTGAATTTCTATCTTGTGCCAAAGCCACTGGAACAATCAAAACACAAGATCAAGGCATGCTAAGGGCTTAATTATGTATGGTTTAAGAAGCTCCAGAGCATATCAATCTCCAAATGTTTTTTTATCTATGTAACACCATAATATGATACCTTAAGGAAGAAGTGGGCAACCACTGGAGAGTAAGGGCCACAATAGCCTCCCATAAAACTATGAAGCGTTGAACACCCACTGAATTCATTGTTCCCCCTCCCCAAAAGCACTCCCAAATGCCTCAAATATCTCTGAGGGCATGGGAGACACTTTCACCATATTTTTTCATCTCCCAGGTGAGAAAAATATTTTTTTGTGGAGGGGCAACAGAAGATGACCCAGAGTCAATTCCTTTTTGGCTCACTTTTGAAAGAGGCCTCCTTGGCCTTTTTTGGGCTCAGGGAGACAAAATATGCAAATGTGCCCTCCATGGTCCCTTGAAATTCAATTTATCACCCCAGTGGGAGGCCTGGGGCTGCAAAAAGAGCCCTGGGGTCCTCATGGGGTCTGCAGCCCATACTTTGTCCCTTCCTTAAAGTGTAGCTTACTAAAACAGATTAGTACAGGCCAGAGGCTAATCTTGCTGAAGTAGTCTTAGGCCCTTTTCGCACGGCGTTTTTGAAGCCAAAGGGCCCCTTGAGCATTGCGTAAATGTGAGGAGCAGTCTGCATGATGCACTCACATTTACCGCGCATGCACCTTTTCATTTTCGGCTCTAAGCCAAAAATGCTGCGCGGTTGTGCATCGCTCTGGGGCTTCGCGAACACTTACCTGCCGTGCGAAGCCTCCTGAGCTGCGCCAGTCGCGCTTCCTACCCCAGCGCAGCCTCTAACTCCCAGACTGCACTGCTAAAGGAAGGGGAGGGGCGCTCACGCGAGGAGGAAGGAGCTGCGGAGCCAAAGCTGGAGGGATGCGACAGCGTTCCTCCCAAGCCTTCTCGCGCGAGAACCCCTGCCCAGCACTGGTAAAAGGTAAGGTGCGAAAAGGGCCATAGTCACTACAATAAGGCTTAAAAATGGTGCAGTGCAATTTCTCCCTTACTAGCAAGAGAAAAAGCACTGAAATACCTGCAGGGAGGGGGAGAAGTAGCAACATGAACATTCAGTTAGAACATAATCACTATTTTATTTGTTTTTATTTCTTTTATCCTGCCTGCCTCGCAGGGTTGGTATGCAACTCTTTCAGCACCCATTGGTAACTGTAGCTTATGAAAGGCACCCCAGTATGATCTATGGAAGGAATCAAGAAGCACATGGACCATACATGTGCACCATTAATCGTGTAGTCACATGTTAAGTGTCAGGATGACATCACAGAAATGTTCTGCATCTTCTTAACCACCCAGTGTGTAATTTGACTAGCAGGAAGAGCCCACAGTACATATACATAAATGTGAAGGTCGTAAGCTTCTTAAGCTTATGAACTGCTACTTCTCTTTTTTTTTTCTTTCTCTCTCTTCCTCCCCCCATTTAGATATCCTACAAGGAACTCAAGGCAGTGCAAGGTTCTTCCTCATACTATTATCCATTGAAGGAAATTAGGCTGGATCACAGTCCAGTGAAGGAAATTAGACTGAAAAATAGTGACAGACTCAAGGGCAACCACTGAGCTTCATGGCTGGGTGGAGATTTGTGCCTGGTTCTCTAAAATCCAATCCAACACCAACTGCATTCCTCCCCTAGAAAGTAAGGAAGAGTTGTTAATATATACTTCCTCAAAATTCTTAATGTGGAGGAAGGAAGCTCATTGTTGCTGTGAGTGTTTAAATACTTTGAGTACTTGAGGGGGACTTAGGAGTGATGGAGAGAGAATATAAATACAGTGGAATATAGAATCTGTGAAAACACAATCTTAAAATGTCTCACAAGTAAAGGGTTTGGACCAATACACTATTGAAGTATGTTGATCATTAAGTACAACAGTCAAAGAGTGGCAAAACAAGCCAGAGATTTTCCATCTGTAGTTTATTTGGCATGCCATTTGAACTGGGAACACTGGTTTGTTGGTTTCCCAACTAGTAGAGGCTTATCCCAAGACCAAATTTTAGATTATGATTAGCCTGTTAGGAGATGAACAAACTTGAGATCTCAGGTCATATGTCACACACACACACACACACACACACACACACACACAATTGCAAACTAAATAATCCTTGACTTGTTCAGGTGTTCTTGTTGACTGAGAAGCCAAATGAGAGCAATGGAACAACTTGCACTGGCATGTTTGCTTGTTCACAGTAGGTAAGAAGTTTTGTTCTGTTTTTAAACATTCTGACTCACTGTGATGTGTACAATAGACTAATAAGTTAGTTTAATCCCTGAGATGGAAAAGTGTCCATCAACAGGGTCCCCAGATTGGCACTCCAGAAAACTGTTTGGCCTCTAGCCTCAACATGGGAAGAAGCACTTTGCCGCTCCCAGAGAAAAGCAACCAAAGGAGGAGACGTTCTCTCCTGGAGCGAGATGTTAGATAGGGACTGGCTCTGTCAGCACCATCCAGATCCATCTTGCTGAATGGCCGGGAGCAGTACTCTGGGTTCCTGTCAGTGCTAGAACTTCAAGCCACATATGATATTCATACCTCAGAACACTTCTGCCAAAGCATGCCTGCTTCAGTTACCACATCGTGTGAGTTAAGAACCCATCGTGCTCCTCAGATGCTGCTCACTAGTGGTGACCAGTGCTCAGTCTATGCCAGATTTAAAGGCAAAGCAATTCTTTGGGTTAAATTGTATAGATAACCCTGTTGAAATCCAACCATTGTTGCAATGTGGGTCATGTCACTGTGGGTCATGTCACTGTTTCTTTTTTCCTTACAGCAAAGAAATGCAGATTACAAGATATCCAGGACAAGAAATTACAAGCTCCTAAACCAACTGACATTGTAAGAGGAATGTATGTGAGCGGTGTCTAAAAATAGCTCCAGTGCCTTGGTCACATTCCAGTTTGGCTAGCAACTAATATTCTTGAGTTAAATACTATGGAATTTTTAGTGAGTAAAACACATCTTTGTTTATGTAATTTCCTAAGTGTTATGATGCTCACTAGGGCCATGAAAAAAAAATCACAGTATTATGATTATATTACACAGAATCCCCACAGAAATTAAGACAGCATTTGTGAAGGGATTTAGCAGGCATGATCAAGATGTTTAGTCATTTTGACTACACTCCCATATACTACTGGTTAATGCTAGTGTTAGACTGAATGAATACCTAATCCTCTGAGCTGAAAAATTTGCTATATTTTAAATACAAAGACATCATGAAATAATAACTAATAATCTCTTAGGAACTGATGTGGCCTTGGCCACATACTGTGTATCTAACTGTAATTGAAGGCTCACTTCACCCAAATTGTTAACTTGCTGGAGATAAGCTGACATGCATATATTTTTTTTCTCGTGTGTACCCTTTTATTAGTAGTCAGCATCTCATCATATGGATTGGTAGTTGCCATCAAGCTTTGCCAGAGCCACCATTATGGTGGCATCCATTGAGACAGACCATATGGAATAATAATTTGGTGAACCACTGAACAAAAATAGCTCACTTCAAGGAGAGCGATTCTCATCCCACAGATTGTAGGTTCACCCCACATTAGGTGTAAAGATTTGGCCATGGACCCAGTGGGCTAAGCTGTCACCTCAAGGATCACCTAGCAAACAACCACTTGCCATCTTCGTGTTCTTGTATTTTTCTTTTTGTTGTGCCTGACATAAACAAGTAAGCAGGTAAATCTTTCCCTCCCAGTTCTCACCATGAGAAAATATTCATTTGTGTGTATGTTCATTCAATGTTCATGTTCAATGTTCATTTGCACTCTTATTCTTGTTCTTAATGTGCATGGGAAACTATTGTGAAAGCATAGGAGCAGTACCAGTAAGAAAGGTGGCAAAATCCGATCCATGAAAGTATTACTCTGTGTGAGTAAGAAACTGAGCAGATCTCTGTAAACAGGTGTTTGGTATCTTTATGCAGAGACAATAAACAGTTTTCCAAAACATGTAATTCTAACTTGGCCGCATGAGAAACACACTGCTGTTTTATACCTGTCAGTTCCTTTACCTATAGCTGCTAAGATGTATAGAAGTAACATGGATTTTAATGATCATAACTATTCAAGAAATGATATATGATGGATCTGAATGTTTTCTCTCTTTTACCTCAGCGAGATGCCTGAGGTGAGTTGATTTATGCCAGACTGATAGGCACTTAAACATATTACAGGTTCAGACTTGGAAGAAAAAAATAACAGAACAGCTTTACACTGAGTTTTGTGGCTTTGGGCTGCCTTTCTTTTAAAAAAGGGCTTCTAGACATATTTAGTTCAGCATTAGGATTTGAAAAGCCACCTTGCTTTCAGGGGATTATAAATTCAATCCAATTGCAGGTTTCTAAACCATTTTCCTCTTAAAAGGATCCTGGACATGTAATCGCATTAGTCACTGACTGGCCTCCATTCAAGCAAGCCAGAATGCCATGAGTGATGATGCTGTAACATAGCATTTGGCAAAGCCAGGCCAGAGTGCATTTATTTGTTGTTTTCTAGAGGATTATCTGTAGAACAAGCCAAGCTCAGGATAACAAAAGGAATCTGTAGCTGTGCCTGCCCATCTCTTGACCTAATACCTTATCATACAACAAAAATATCCTCCAAAGCACTTCATAAAATTATATTTATTATCTGTCACTTAGAGGGGATATGCCCTCATTTTTGCTGACAGACAGCAATTGAGATATTAATATCTATGTGCATACCATCTTCTCATCTATTATGTTGAAACATCCTCAATAATAGATGTGTTCAAGATTTTAGCAAAGTCATTCCCAGTCATTTTTTAAACCCATGGTGAGTACGAAGCTATATAAAATTTACAACAAAGGAGGTCCAATTAACAGGTAAAATGCATCAACAGCAGTGTCATACCCTTATGTAAGACAATTACACCACATGATACAGCAAAACACATAACTCTTCCTGATAGTTTTGTAGCAGCAGCTGCAAGCATCACATTCACATAATTCACATATTTGTCTGTACCACCTAGCAAAAACACAAAAATAAAGCAAAAAAGCAAATTCAGTCAGAGTCAAACAAATTCAAACAGCCAAATGTTTTTAATATTTTGAATGATCATTCAAAATGAGCCATATCATTTATTCAAACAAGTGAATTTAAATTCAGTAATTTCAAATATTAAACTATGGTTGCTACATGAAAAAAAGCAGAAATGGGGTACATCCGAGGAATCCAGAGAAGAAACACGACATATGCTCAAAAGATGGGCTGGGTATTTTTCTGTTGTTTTTTTTTAAAGACAGGTTTTTGCATTCTCAAGGCTTTCTTCAGGAGGATATATAAAATCATAGGAGGAAGACAGACAAATACATAAAGCCACATCACAAACTATCAGGCCACAGATAGAACTGCAACAATGATTTTATGTGATGTGATACTATGTGTTTATGTGTTGTCCTTGTATGATTTTATACAGCCCCAGAAGAAGGCCTTAAGATTAAGAATGTTCTTTTGAGTTTCTTGAGATATGTTTCTTCTGCCTTCTTTGGTTACTAAACAGCCAAAACGAAATCCAGCCTGTCCACCTCCCATGGCTTTAATAGAGGAATGATATATAGAAATAAGTAAGTATTAATATTCATTATAAAGCTTCAGAAGTCTTACTTCATGAAGAAATCAATAAAAAAAATTGTGTCACTTAAACAATTTGTAGTGATTTTTTAAAAAATATCTTGAAATGCATATAAAAAGTGAGAACATCTTGAACATGGTTCAACTCAAACATTTGTTTTTAAACATCTGTCTCTTGAACATGCCTACTTAATATATAAGTCTATTAAGCTGCTCATAGTACTTAGTTATTCAGTATGCAGAATGAGGGAACTGTTCAGAAGCATAGGAGCATCAGAGAAATAATGGGATATGTAGTCTCAAACATAAGTAAATCAGCACGTTAACCTAAGTGATCAAGTTTTTAATCTTAGTAGCTCGGAGAAAGGTACACACAACTTCCCGGCTATTCTGTCACCTGTGTTTCCTGCTAGAAAGAAGAATGTGGCTTCTGGTGATCAGACAATCAAAACATATATGGCAGTAGACAATGATGTAAACCAGTTGCTGATCTAGAGCAGTTTTTTTTTTTTGGTCTTTATTGATTGTCTACCATTTAATGGAGATCACAGTTTTGGCATCTTCCTACTATTGCATAATTACAGAGAATTTCAATGTACCACTATGTTAATCCTTCTTAAAAGTTCACTTTCCAGGCTCTGCATGTACCTCTGAGATGAAGACAGAACTTGGAAAGTTACTTCTTAAAAGTAAATTGTAACATAACTCATTACAAAGGCTCCCCACAGTAATTTGCTACTTGCTACTTTACTCTGTCATTATTTTTCCTTAAAAAAATACTCTTAGGATTGACAAGATAGGAGTGATATGTTTCTCAGGTCTCTTGCCAGGAAAAAAGTGGAATATAAATTGAATAAATAAACAAACAAATAAGAGAATAGCATAAAGGCTTAAATGTGCTTCTCTAAAGGTTTCTAAAATGCCCCAAAATAATTTTAAAAATAATTAAAAAGTATTACTTCTTAAAGGAAAAAATGATGTGCCCACTTGTAATATTATTTATGAAATCTTACTCTTAATTCTCTATTAACTAAAGAAATAATAATTTACAGGCAACTGTATTGCTTGTAACTCCTTATTTCCAATTAACATTAAAACACATTATTTTGAACAGAATACTAACCATTAATTTCATTCTATTTAAAAAAATCCTTTACAGTAAATTATGTTACCGAATTAGCGTCATGTGTAAT
This sequence comes from Cyclura pinguis, assembly GCA_030412105.1. NCBI lineage: Eukaryota > Metazoa > Chordata > Lepidosauria > Squamata > Iguanidae > Cyclura > Cyclura pinguis. The sequence goes on from CM059601.1 coordinate 189,783,088, forward strand.
ATCATTGTAAGGAATTTAGCTTGATAGTCCAAGGGTAGGATAAAATGCTGTTGGTCTAAATGATTACAAACCATCTGGAGAAAGAGGATGGAAACCTCCCCAACAGTATATTGTTATTATAATAGATATTTTGTTGCATGTTTGTATGCATTAGAGTGATAAGATACCAGATGGCCCTCTTTGAAAACAAGCTATTTCAAATAGTAAATCCTCCTTTATCATTCTGGACCGACACTTCCTTAGTGAGTATGATAGCCAGCCAAAAGGGAAGAAACCCAAGTTAAAAAACGTGTTTTGAAGAGTCATGTGCTGTGTGTCAAGGAGAAGTCATTATAAAGAAAGCATATTTTGCAGAATAAATTATCACTAGCAACTAATGGCCATGAACTAGAAAGTAGAACAGCCTGCTACTGTTTGGAGGAATGAATCTGAGTAAATTTCCTGGGAAGGAACAATATCTATTCCTTCTTTTTATTGAGTGGGGGGGGGAGAGAGAGAAATTGGAGTCTGAGCAAGGCCATCAACTTACTAGATGCCCTAGTTACATGTCCATATGAACCCAAGCAAGATGGAGTGGGAGATATATGGTATAAAGGATAGCATGGTATAAAAGTCTGAGTGTTGGACTAGATCTCTAGAAACCAGGGTTCAAATCTCTGATCAGCTGTGGATACCTACTAGGTCACCTTTAGCAAGTCATATTCTCTCACCCTCACAGGAAGGCAATGACAAACCTCCTTAGAACAAATCTTCCACAAAATCCCTGGGATAGGGTCACCTTAGGATCACCATAAGTTGGAAATGACTCAAAGGGACACAAGAACCACCACCGCCACAACAATGTGAGGAGACAGCAGGATTCAGAGGAAATTCAAGGCATCAGGGAAAAGAGTAGCTATGTGGCTCAGGGACAGGACAGATGAGGGTGGAAAACAGGGCAAAAGTTTCCAAAAGGTAAGAAAGCTAAAAGATATGGACCACAGAGGCAACATGGGCAAGGAAAGAGCTAGATTCTGCATGGAATGAAATAAGGGAACTTGAAGGAAGATTAGGTACCTGAGACAAAAGGGAGCCTGGGGAATATATCTGCTATATAAAAGTCTAAATTTGTCTGTTTGTGAGTTTGTCTGTTTGTCTGCATCAAGCAGACAAAGACTTCATATGATTGGCTGGCTGTGAAGATTCTGTGGAGTCTTTGGGGTTGGCAGTTTAGGGAGGGGCCTTTAGAATTCTCAGCCAGAGAACTCTTTGGTCTCAATAAACTACAAACCCCAGAATTCCACAGGACGTTGAAAGTGGAATAATAGCACTATAACAGGGTAATGCAGAAATGCCCATAGTTACAAGATCTTCTCGCCTCACTCAGTAGATTGTATGGGTTCCGTATGTGAGGAATCTTAAAACTGAAATGCAAAACAAAAAATGCTTCCAGAAAAATGTAAAGCCATTGCACATATTCAACAGAAAGAAAAACAAACAAACAAACAAACAGTACATCAACATCACCAGTCAACACAGATTGGATTGAAGACTATGAGGAAAAGTTACAGGTACTGGAATAGGCCGGTTGCTATGGAGAAGAAGCCTAGCAGCAAGGAGGAGGATAGTATATTCGCTCAGGAACCCAAACTGTGTATGTAAATAACTCTGAATACAGATTGCTTTGGGAAATATGGAGCAAAGTTACAGGAAATGGAGAAGACAGTTTGGTGAGTGCTTAAGAGGAAAATAAAAACCCCTGGCAATGCCGGGTACATATGCTAGTAGATAGATAAGAGGAATTAGAAGAATTACAAGTTCAATAAAAGGCAGCTGTGGAAATGGTTCACACAGGACTTCAGAGTAGTAGCAATATATTGCTCTCTGGAGGTGGGATAGAGGTGGTGGGGGAATAAAGTTGGGTAGGCAAAGAAGCTAGCTGGGAGTCAGAGAGTCTAAAGGAAATGGAACAGAGTAAATAGCTGGCTGAAAACTAGGAATCTGATGAAGTTATGCATGGTGGAAATATGAGATGGAAAGGAAAAACTGAGAAGAAAATAGCATTCAGTAAAAGTCTAGTAGGGTCTAGAGGTAGGCAAAGCTGTTAAGTTTTCAGCAGAAATGGAAAGAATAGAGAAGGAAGGATAAGGACCATGGACAAGGGGATGGTGGTAGACTTAGTGCCTCTAAACCCCAAGAGAACTGTGTCCTTTAAGAGCTGCACACCATTCTCCTCTCATCCCCACAGAACTGCAAAAGACGGCAATCTTCATGGGTCAAGCAAGATCAAAAGAAAGTTGGGTTTCAATTTATTATACTGTGGTGGCCATTTAAAGCAACAGCTATGGTGTAATGTAACAGTAAAGTGCAATGAAAATGTCACAAACATCTGCCAGAATGCATTTTCATTTTGAAAATTAATCATTTATGTTTCCAAATTGATTTTGAATTGAAAGTCACTAACAACAGCAGAGAGAAGTCTGGAGCTGCTTCGTTACTATTGTTGTCTTTGATAGCAGCAGACATCAGTGGAGGCTCTAATCTGTGGATTACTCATGTGACGAAACACATCCTCATCTCAATAGGATTTTAACAATCTTCAAAAAGAACTGTAATCTGCATGCTGTAAGTACAATACTGTAAAATCCAAATACTCAAACAGTTACTTCCTACATATTATAGTTTGGATAGGTAATTTTAAAATTAAAAATGCATCTTTTTTGCACTTTTGTTAATAATTTTAAGGTTCTTTCCTACTCAAATATTCATTGCTTCTCAGTCATACAAGGTCTGAAGTAGAGGCATATACACTGCAATGGAGTGGGCCCTATTGAAGTCAGTTAGGATTATTTCCATTTTGATGTGCATATTATTAGTCTGAACTTTCTCACACAAATATCTGGGAATAAGTTCTATTAACCTCTCCTGGATTTACTTGGTACACGTTCACAATAAGTTCTGCAGGTCGATAGTGCTATACTATACTGTATTATGGGAATAAGCTGTATTGAACTCAACAGAACTTCTGTCTTGTTATATAGAAGTGAAGTATAGAGATGTTCCCATGTGTGCTTTTTATTTGTGGGACAAATCACCCTGCTTCTAACTACAAGGATATAGAATCATAGAATCATAGAGTTGGAAGAGACCACATGGGCCATCCAGTCCAACTCCCTGCTATGCAGGAACCATCATCAAAGCACTCCCAATAGATGGCCATCCAGCCTCTGCTTAAAAACCACCCAAAAGAGCTGACTGTTCACCCATCTTTATCATCTCATCAGAATGGAGTCATAATAATGGATCAGCATAACTTCACAGACAGAATCAACCACAATATTCAGGTGAGGTTCTGTTGTACCATGTCATATCTGTTGTAGGTAACTGAACTTTCCCTCTTTCCTCTTCCCTTTCCCTTTCTCCTTCTTTTTACTTTGGTTACCTATTTCCACCTACTCTCACTTGGTGCCTGAGCTCTGTTGGTCAGCACAAATGTTACTGTATGTGTGTTGTGCTTGTCTAATGCTGATACACTGAAAAGCCAGGAACAAAGAGAGGAGAGTGGGAAGACTGGTGTGTGTATGCATTTGGTCCATTGAGACAAGGAAGGGAGTCAAGCTGTGACTCATGAGTCAGCCCTCTGACTCATGAACCTTCCACAAGCCCTAACAGCCTGGGGGAAAATGCTCCTCAAGCGCTGGTAGTGAACCTTCCACAGATTCTAGCAGTAGCATTCAATCTGGAAAAACTACTGACGTGTCATGTGTACTGTAGATAAGACCACAAGGGAAACAAGACTGGTTGGTGTAGATATTGCTACCATGCTCCCTATTTGCCAGTAGTGGACTATAGCTGCTGGATCAGTTCTGCTGCCTGCTCAACAACAAAAATACTTTGGGGCCTTCTGTCTGGATTGCCCTATGCCTCTTTCCATGAACAGTAGTTCCAGAATCAGTTCCAGCTTACTATAAGAAGCCACACATGCAATGACACAAATGTCTGCCCCATGACATCCTATTTACTCAAACCTTTATCTCGTGCTTTGGGACTGAAATCTCAGGAAGCAGGATGCCATTGATCTGTAATCTGCAGTGGTTATGATAAGTCATGGATTTAACTAAAATAACTTAGGACTAAGTTTAGATTATGAGTATTTATTCTTCTATTGTACATGTGCATCATGATAGTGACTACCTGAACATCTTTTGCACTTCTGCCATTGTTGCACAGAATTCTGGACGGTTTATACATCTTGCTTTATGCAGCTAATTTTGACTGATTTTTGTACAGTATGAAATAAATTATGCAACACAATTATATCTATGGAAAGGTGTCCAATAGCATGTCACAGTGTTTCTTCGGTCAAAATATTCACACCTAAAACTGAAATACCTGGTTGTAGGTCAGTGAAGTGTCAGAAAAAAAGAAGTGAGACACACCACTCTCGAATATGCCCGTATGTTTATTGTTGAGGTCACCTTTTGGCCATGATGATTAATTTGATATCTAGCCAGCTTAGATAGGTATAATTCTAGAATAGCTTCCCAGAATCCTCCTCCCCCATTTCAATCATACTTTACATGTCCTTTACAAAATGCCTATTTTACACTTCAAAAGATTGTGCTCAAGTAACAGAAGTTAAATTTTCCTCAGTGTAGAAGATTGTATTCATCTAATTATCTGGGCAATTACTAAATTATGCTTAGGTCTAAAATGAAATTAATTGGCCCAAGCAGGTGTCTGTAATTGTACAGCACATTAGAAAACACCATATATCAGAAATTTAGGAAGATTATTTCTTAAACACAGTTTAATGAGTGTTTGTTTCCTTCATCTCTTGAACATGGAGTGTAACAGCTTACCATTTTATCAAAGACAATTGGATATGGTATACATTGGACTAATCCCTGTGAAATAGTGTTATTTTGCATCAGTGTTGTGGCGGCTGTTGAACAGAACTGCAGAAGTGACCTGGAGTGCTTCTGAAGGAGGCTTTTATCCTGCAGTTGCCCTGCTTCTAACAGGAGATATGTGCTTTTGTGTTCAAGGGAGTCATCATTGTCTTAGACCTGTGGACTTCTTCATTCTTGTTCCCGCTAGTTCACAAGTCTCTTTCATCACACACTCACACAGTCTCTCTCACAAAACACCTATTAAGGAGAAAAGAATGGGACTTTTCTGTATATAGATGGGTGAAAGCTATACAGCCTGCAGATCACATATGGGTGTTCACGGCTTCTCAAATCATCCAAGGAGCACAGCTGGCTATTTAACCACTGTTTCAGCCCCTCCCAAGCTTTTTAGGCATTAAATAGCCTTTATTAAAACCAGAAATGATTGTCTATTCACGCCTGGTTTTATAGAAGGGCCTGGGGTCTCAGTGTGGCCTGCATACAGAAGCATCTCTGTTCTGTGTCCAGGGCCTTCTTCACACTTAACAATTATACCATATTTACAACATTTTGACTATCATGGCAACATCCTGGGATCTGCAGTTTAGAAAGAAGCAGAATTCTTAGCCAGAGAGCAGCTCTAGTGCCTCACCACACTACAAATCTCAGAGATCTGTAGGATGCAGTTGTGGCAATTAAAGTGTTATCAAAGTGCAATAATTGCATCATGTGAAAGAGAACCAGGTCTTACAGATGGAGTATGGAAATTGCATTCCTCTGGATGTTGCTGGATTATAATCCCCATCTCTGATCACTTGCCATGCTGGCCTGGGCTGATGGAAGCTGTAATCCAACAATATCTAGAAGTCTAGAGGTTCCCCACCCCTATCTTATAGCAAGATATGAGGAATCCAGTGGGAAAGAATATGAAAAAAACCCTACTCCTGTACAATAGTTATCAAAATAGTTCTTATGAAATGAATGAAAGGAACTCATGGAAAGAAAATAAACCTGGAAAAGTATATTGGCATGTGCACTATATGCCGAGAAGTAAATTTGACACCCTAACTATATTTCTTTAGAAGTAAATCCTCCACTGTTCAATTAGGCTTTTTCAGCAGCAACTGTTGCTAGACTGGCATTTTGCTGAGTTAATTTCAATTGGACATCCTGGTCTTGGGAATGGTATGACAAATGTCAGGTTGCGTACCCTTCAACATTTCACAAATGAAAATTGGGACGCATGTGGCCAAGCAACATCCAAATGTGGTCAAGGTGGCAAACATTAATGAGGAGGAAGCGACAAACTAGGAGAGACAGTGGCAGTTTGCTTTTTGCTCTTTCAGTGTCATTTTGCATTTTGCTCTTTCTCCTTCCTGATTTCGTACTTTCAATCCAATTTCTACTAGTGGAAGTAAGCAGAAGAGAAAGTGTGGGGGGGGGGAGTGGGAAGAGGAGAGAAAAATTGCAAAAGCATCTGAAAAAGTAGGATGACAGATGATTAATCAAGGCTATCCTTGCCAAATCAGGACAGCTGGAGGGTATGAGTTTGGGTAGCACTTTTTCCTTCAAAATCCTTTATTTCGGAAAAGAATGACATCAAACCTTTGGGCACTTGGGGTCCCAAAACAATCAGTTATGAAATATACCTTAAAACATGCACACACATAAACCAGTCAGCAGTGGTGGCTTCAGAGAGCTAGAATGGAATGCTCATGAGGACAGCGAGAGGAACATCAGGAATAGGGGAGGGACTGCTACAAAAGAAACCCCTGCTGTGCCTCCAACGTGAGAAAGCTGCTGCCAGCAGAATGGCCTTGAATGAGGAGGACCAAATATTGGACTAAGTACAATGTGTGTGTGTGAGGGGTGGACATCTGATGGAACTGGTTCTGTCAGCAGAATTTTGAGGGGAAATCTCTCCTCTCCAATGCAACTTCCTGTGTACCTCAACAATTTGCTCTAGAGGGCTAGGAACCCCTTTGGAGAACTGAAGGCCATAGCAAGTAGGGGAGGGAAAGGAATGCCATTGTACTGGAATTCATCATGTTGGACCTAGGCCTTGGGATGCTCTTGAGCCAAAGCTGTTTGTTTTTGCACAATAGCTCCTTTGCTGCAATGGGAAGCAATACTGAGCATTCAAGGATCTCCAAGATGTAGGAGCCAAACAAAACTGTCCCTCCCTGGCAGGTGAAAAATGGAAGGTCCACCTCACCTTTTGCTTTTGGACCTAATTAGAATTTCTCTGCTGCTCTGCTAATAATTTAAAACAATTCTAGATGAAGTTTTTTTTGTATCTAAGTAGAAGCATGTTTTGTTTAAAAAATGTCAAATTTAATTCATTTTTGCTACCTTTACTATCTCTTTTGTTGGAAAAGATAATTGTTAAGAGCTTCCTTTGCGTTCTGGAGGAACTCAGTTTGTCTCCTCTGGATTCATAGAGCTATTGTGGTTATACAGTCACCTGCTAACCACTTTTGGCCTAGGGACTTGTAATGCTTTGGAAATACAGACTCATTTAGGCCATTTCTGCATGATGACAGTCTTCCATGTTGTTGTGCTGGAATCCTGGGTCTGGAAGGGAGTGTGTCAGCAACACCTCCCTCTGCACCTGCTCGCTCCATGTGGAAGTAAGCACAATAGCTTCCTTCTGCAGTGCAGCCAGGAACTTTCCATTACTGCACTATGGAAGGAAGTATCACCATTGCACTTCCACGACTTCCACACAGCTGAGAGGGACAGAAGTGCCGTGCAATTGCAGGCACAAAATGGATTTTTTCTGTTTTGTGAAAACTGTGTGAGCATGACACTTGGGGATGGAATGGCAGCAGGCTGGCAACCTGCCAACTGCTGCCATCCTGTCCCAGAAGTAGTACAACCCTGTTGTGTGGAAATGGCCCTATATTGTCTTCAGTTGTTATATGACCAGCTGTTGTCATATATAATTTTTCATTTATTTGCCATTTTAAATATTTCCTGTCATTGAAAGTTTCTGGGGCAGTTTACAAACAAGCAAGTAAACTGCCTCCAAACTGCTGAAGGCATGGGCTGAAGTTTTCTTGGCCTGAGATACTTAGCTGTGGTCAGGAAGTAATCAAGTAGAATTGCTGAACAGAAGAGGGTGTGTGTTGAAATTTTATCTCTATGCTTTAACTGTGTTTAAAATATTTCTAGATTAATTTCAATAGGATTGATCATTTTTTTAAAAAAATATTTTGTTTTAGTTGTATTCTGTTTTATCTTACACTGCAAATTGCATTGGGTTTCATACTAGAGAAAGGTGCAATATTAAATGAATGAACGCAAATGGCTGCATCATCAGGAACATAGTACCTGGTTTGAGGAAAATAATAGTGGCACTCTATTCTGTTTTGTCAAACTTCACCTGGAATGCTGTGACCAGTACTGAACACCACAGTTCTAAAAGAATGTTGAAAAGCTAGAATGACAAGCTGTACAAAGAAGACTTGAGGAAGTGGGATATTTTAGCTTGGAGAAGAGAAGACTAAATGGTAATTAGATATTTTAAAGGACATCATGCATAAGATGGAGGAAACTTGTTTACTGCTGCTCCAGAGACTAGGACCCGAACCAACAGTCAAATTACAAAAGAACAGAGATTCCATTTAAATGTTAGGAAGAACTTCCTGATGACAAGAATAGTTTGACACTGGAATAGACAACCCCAGAAAGGAGACAGTTCTCATTAAAGGTTTTTAAATAGAACTTGGACAGCCAAGTGAATTCGGGTATGGCATGAGACTAGATGCTCCTTGTGCTTCCTTCCACTTTTGTAATTCTATTATTCCGTGATTCACTATTTGTGCCAACCCGGAAGTGCCCAGAGGTCAATTCCAGTTGTGATTTTGGCAATAGTTTGGTCTTTGGGGTTCTTATGGGGACTTGAGGGGGAAGCAGTCACATGGCCATATTTTGGCCCATTTTGTGGAAGCTTGGGTAATATTTAGACAATGTTTTATATGTTCAAATTTTGGGAGGATGCCTGAGAATTTGGGGAATGTCCTGAGCATTGAGGGACACAAATACTGTGGGATATAGTTATCCCACACCTGACCTAACCATGGCTTGACATTATATAAAATTTAACTATGGTTTGGGTTTCATTCCCCCCGCCCGCATTATTCTTGAGGAAGGCTAGGGTGCATGAAATAATGTCAGTTTTCTTGTTGTATGTATATTTGTAGAAATTAAAAACTGTAACTTTTACAAATGATTCCTACATGTTTGAGACAAGGTGAGTAAAAAGCAGTCACCTTACTTGTGGATTCAAAGGTTGTATGAGTTCAGTTTGAGACTACCAAGAACCTGTTTGATTAGTTCCATATATGATGATTTGGCAGTATGTTTGGATTACATCACCAAATGCCTAAGGGTGTGCATCTACTTTCAGCTATTTCTCTGGATTCATTTGAACCATGGGAACTCAAGGATATTTGAACAAAATACTTGGCTCCCTAGCCAACTTTTTAAATGGTGGAAGCTGAGGCAGATAATAGCCAAAGCAATCACAACAATTAGCAGTGACCTTATTGCTTTTTATCCTCTCTGCTTTCTAAAAGCTTGATAACTATGTTTATCTTTACATCATTCCAATTATTGCTGACATTATCCTGGTTAATAAATATAGATCTGTGGTAGCTGGGATAGGATATGGAGTAAATGGTAAAGGTACTCAAATGCCATCAATGCCCGCCCCCCCCCCGCCCACTCTTCCAGACACTAAAGCAGAAAAGACACTGTTCCAGAAACCACAGCAGTATGTGGGCTAACCGAAAAAGGAAACAAACTTCTCTTTTCATAAGGCAGACTCCTTATAACATTGCACACTCCTTTGTGTCAAAGTATATAATGGCAGATTAAAATTGTAATAGTTAAAGCTTCTCTTGTTGACAGTTCGGAAGCAGAAGCCTGCAGCAAACCTTTCCTGTCAAAGGAGTTGTCCTGTTCAACGTTTTATCCCATCTGTTCTCTCCCTTGGTCCTCACCAGTATCTATTTTTTTCCCTTTTCTATTCCATTTGTCCCTCTGCATTCAGTGGCTGCGGGGCATTTTCACTCCCAACTGAACTTTTTGGGTATATATGTGCTGTTATAGGATTTGTGTTTTGTTAGTACTTCTAACAAAACTGCTGCTGTTCCTTCCCCTACACATGCTACTGTGTCCCCTCCCCAGCACAGTTTTACCCCAGTCCTGTTGTACTTACCAGCAGAGTTTAATATTATAGGAAATTACTACTTTTGTACCAAAGTTCCCTCAATGTCATTCTATACAGCTTTAAATTCTTATTATTCTAGACAACAACCTATTAATGACCCCCACTCTAGCTCTCAGAGTTCTCACTACTGCTTTACCAGCTATTCTAGACTGGTTCTCAGTCTGTATTCATCTCTCAGGAGGCCATTTCTGCACTAGCCTGTTATAGTGCTATTATGCCACTTTCAACATCCTATGGAATCCTGGGGAATCCTGGGGAGAGAGGCCTCTCCCCTCCCTAAATTGCAAACCCCATGATTCCATAGGATGTGGAAAGTGGAATAATAGCGCTATAACAGGCTAGTGCGGAAATGGCCACAGTCTCTGGTGGTGTTTTCCTTTTTTCTTAGTTAGTCTCACACTTCCTCTGTCAGTAGTATGGCTGGATGAGGGGCTTCCTTGCTTTACAACACTCCTGGAGGAGTCACTTTTTGCCACTATTGGAATGCTCCCCCCACATTGAGGGGTTGCAGGGATTTGTGGGTATATGTCATTCAAATGGGGTTTGGGATATTGCAAAAAGCTGGGGCAAGGGAGGTGCATGCAGCCCTGGTCTGAGTTTTCTCCATCCCTTCCTTAGGCCATTTCCACACTAGCCTGTTATAGTGCTATTATTCCACTTTCAACATCCTATGGAATCCTGGGCCCTTTCCTCACCTTACCTTTTTCTGGCGCTGGGGTGCAGGGATCGTGCGAGCAGCCTCTGGCGAGAGGCTCTCACATCCCTGCTGCTTCAGCTCCACATGAGCTACCTGCTCATGCGAGAGCCCCACCTCTTACTTCTGCAGTGCAGCCTGGGAATTTCCCAGGCTGCGCAGGGGCAAGAAGGGCGACTGGCGTGGCTCTGGAGGCTCCGCACGCCAGGTAAGTGCATGTAGGGCCTGGGAGCATACGCGATCGCACACCATTTTTGACTTCCAGCTGAAAATGAAAAGGTGCATGATCGGTGCCTGCCAGCCCCTGGAGCATTGAGAGATTGTGAGTGCATCATGCAGATTGCTCCTCACAGTTGCATGATGCTCCAGGCGCCCTTTCACATGGAAAATGCTGTGCAAAAAGGGCCCTGGAGTTTGCAGTTGATCCAAACCAAATCTCCCAGGCAGAGCAAGGTGAAAAGATGCTGCATGAGGTTAAAAAAAAACATATACTGTTAATTTCCTGACCATTCTATGCACTGAAGCTAACTAGACTAGTGACAGTACAACATCCTTCATCTTTCTATACTAATACTTCAGGGGGTTCAGGACATGCTGTGTGACTCACTACTCTCTCCTCTAATAATCTTTTGCTGTTATTGCTTGCCTCCCATGACCTGCTGCTGAAAACACCCACTTCTCTCTGCCTAATAGTGAGACCAGTCCTTTTACTAACAGGTTTCATAATCATCACTGTCAGTAATCTAGCAGTGGAAGGATAGTCGGTGATCCAAACAGATGCTTAATTTTGCTGTAAGTTTAAAGAAAAATGCCACTTTGCAATGCCTAGTGTCCTTGTAGGTTTGATGTGAAGGCCCCATGTGCAGAATAAAACTCTGGTGATAAGATCAGGGTTGTCAAGTATACTTGTAAATGTTCTCATTTTTGGCAAGGAATGTCTCAGACACATTGAAAAATGTCTCAGATATTATCAACCACCTTCTTTGTGTATGTTTTTGAATTTTCTACATTTCAGATTCTTTTTGTGTAAACATTTCTTTTGGTGAAAAAAATTTGCGCAGAAAAGTTTATTTTGTGCAAAAACAAATTGCTTTACCCATGAATGCTTTTTTTGTGTGTGCAAAATAATCATAACAAAATGATAACTCATAGAAAAGTACACAGCTCTTCTATTTTCACTGAAAGGGATAAAACTTCTCAGATTCTTTTTTGTTGTATGCAAGGATAAAATGAGCAAAGATTGACAGCCCCAGTTCTGAAGGACTGACCAAATCACCCTGTCTTCTTTGTTTTTTCTTCTCACTAGGGGTCAGTCATCAAGTATAAACCTTTAAAAAAATGAAATCTATTTTTAATTAGAGGCGTTTTTTTGTAAGTTTAAGTCTATAACATACATCTACAAGAAAGGAGGAGGAGGAGGAGAAAGAGGAGGAGGAGGGAAGAATGGGCATGCTGCTTCTTTCAGATGGGTACTTTCTTAGGCTGTGCTAGGGCAGAAAGCACCGCCATTTTCTGGGCCTTCCACAGGCCAGGTAAGTGCAGGATGGTGACACAGTTTCACGTCATCGATGGGGAAAACCCATCAATGATTTAACCTGCAATCTCGCTGCCTGAGGACAACTGCCTGAGGACATCATGCAGAAGCATCATCATGGTTCCATCCTTCTCCTGTCCCCATGGTGGGATGGGACAGTGCTTCAGAAAGGGCCTTGGTATTTAAATCCTGGCTAAACAACTTGTAGTACAAGAGATATATATCATCACTCTGCTTCCCTGATTCCCATTCTTGTACTACCCTTGGACCCCTGGTCTAAGCACATCAATTTGTCTCTTCTCTGAAGGATAGGTAAATATCACCTACTTCACCCTAACTTCTCACTGTCTTTCTTTTGTTTAGCCTTGTGTGGTTGTGAGACTGCTTGTGTGTGCTTATGATTTCCACAATGAAGCATACTTTTAATCTCCAACTGGTGTCCCTTCATTAGTACCAGTATACATAGGTGTAAAAGATCCTGTAAAGTTAACCTGCTCTCGTAGGCCTCCCCTTTGAGCTGATAATTCCCTACTGTTTCACAGAGGCACTGGTATCGCAGGTGAACCTCTGAGTCATCTCCCTTTTGGGGTAACAGGGGTGGGGCTTGCACAGCCCTTTAGATGGTGTTGGAAGCAATTTTCATCAATCTGAGATGGCACAGTCAATGGCTGGGGTAATGGAAGTTGAAATTTAACAATATCTGGAGGAGTATATCAAAATCCAAGAAACATATCACAATGATATGCTTTTTAGAGTATAAATAGAAATGGAATTATTGTTATCAAGACTTCACAGCCTTTTCATCAATCCCTTCGTGGCTGAGAAGGGTTGGGACCTTTGTTTGCACCTTGAGACCACCTTTAATAACAAATTAAACAAACATCTCAAGCAAGATGCAGGCCTATCATGACTTTGACCACCATTAACTTTCTTTCCTGTATGATTTTTAACATCCTTGCTTGACAAGGAAACTGGTTGATCTTCAAAAACTAGTATAGTGCATTTTGTATCTTTTGGTTGGCCTAATAAAGTTATTGCTGTGATGATCAGAATAGTGTTACTTTTAATTTTAAAATCTATCAATTGCTCAACCTTAAAAAATATTTTATCTATGAGACTATGGAGAATGGAACTTTAAGGTGGCTTATCAGAGGAAACAGCAGAAAGAGTACCTCTGTCTTGTCTGGATTAAACTTCAGTTTGTTTTTCCTCTTCTACTCTATTAACTGTTGCCAGACACTGGCTTAGAAATGAAACAGCTCCCTTGGATTCAAGTGGGAAGAAGAGATGGAATTTGGCATCATCAGTATGTTGGTGGCACTAACCCCCCCTCCAAACTCAAGACAGCTAAAGGATCATGTGTTTCACATCTCTGAACTAAGGGCCTTTCTGCACCACATAGTTATAGTGCTATTATTCCATTTTCAACATGCTGTGGAATTCTGGGGTTTGTAGTTTACTGCGGCCAAAGAGCTCCTGGCTGAGAATTCTAAATGCCCCTCCCTAAACTGCAATCCTTAGGATTCTATGGAAAGTTGAAAGTAGAATAATAGCATTATGACAGTGAAGTGCAGAAAGGCCTAAAATATAGCTCAGGAATGTGGTTGTTAGATGCAGGAAAGGGAATCAGGGCACCTGAACCTTTATCCCTGCTGAAATGTCTTCTGCTACACAACTCTTCTGCTACACAACTGTACATGCTTGAGCTCTGTCTTTTTTTGTAGATCTGTCCTAAAGTTTGGCTACAAAATTCTATAAAAGAATATCTATGTGTAACGAGGGAGTCTCTTTATCTTTTTTTTCTTCAAAAGAAGGAAGGAAGGAAGGAAGGAAGGAAGGAAGGAAGGAAGGAAGGAAGGATAACTCATACCTTAGCAGGTTTTGCAAAGCTGAAATATCTGGCACATGGCTGAGTCGTGTGGAAAGAAGTATACTGTGGAAGTTCAATAAGAAAAAAGCATGGGATATAGGGCAGGTGTTTTCCCTTATGCAGGTTTCTTTTTCTGAGAAACACCTTTTCATCCAAAAACTTATTGCCACCTGGGATTTCTAGTCTGAATGTTGGAATTTTTTTTCTGGACTTGCTGGCAATCTATGAGCTACACAAAACACTCTCAGCTCCAGAATAATTCCAGTTAATTTCAGTGCAGGATACAAGAGGTCAGCCAGCTGTTCTTTTTAAAACTCTAGTTATTTTAACTAATTCATATACTAAACATATGGAAGGAAAAAGTAAAGCCAAAACTGTGTAGTCACAACCAATTGAAAAAAAGCATACAATTTATTGCTGATGTAACTGGAATTTTTATGAGGATGGAAAACAGTGGATTAGACCAATGTGTAATGACACCTATATATCATCTGAACACATTTGTTTGCAAATGTTATCATCATACATCTGTCTCAGCAATAGCCATAAGTTCTCTCAGAGGACAAAAACAAGCAGTTCCAATTTTGCATAGCAGTTTTCTCTGTTGATATATAGAATTTAATTTAGATATACGACTATGTTTCTATTTAATCCGCACATCAATTGGCATCTAATATTTTTTTTGTATCTGAGAGTCCCTTGGTTGAAGCAACACCCGGCCCATAATGGAAACACAAAAGAGGGTTTCCCACATCTACTTTTTTCTGTTTTATATGACACCTAAGTTTCATAGGAGGGTAAGAAAAGTCCTGTGGATCTGACCAAAAGTGCCAATGGCTTCAGTATCTCAGAATAGCTAAACAGATGCCTTTAAGAAGCCCACAAAGTGGGCATGGGGGCAGTAGGTTCCTCTTGATTACCAGCATCTTAGCTGTTCTCAGAGGCCTACTACCTTTGTTCCTGAGGTAGGATAGATCTATCATGACTAGAGATGGAAGATTATTTCATCAGACTGGACATTGGATTAAAAAAAAAAAGTAGGCTTTTCATATCACCAAAAGACTCATTGTAAGAAGAAGCACACCTCACAAATTAACAAACTTCACAGGCTAATTTGGAGGAAAAGAGTACATACAAAGCAATCTGTGTGTTCTTAAATGTGATTAGCTAAATGTGTACAATTGAGGGAAAAAAGCCAAACATACTTTAGGGAAGTGAAATAATGCATGGCCTAGGTATAAGGTATATGTAAATATGCAGTTTAGGAAAAAAGCATTAGAAATTTATACAGGTTTAAATGTGGAATTTTGGGGTTTATAGTTTAGTGAGGTCCAAGCGTTCTCTGGCTGAGAATTCTAAATGCCTGTCCCTAAACTGCAAATCCCAGGATTCCATAGGATCTTGTAATGGCAGTTAAAGTAGAATATAGCACTATAACAGTGTAGTTTGATAAGGACCAAAGTTGAAGAGAAAATTCAGATGAGATTCAGAAAAACGCAATAAAATTGAAACTGAGAAATGTTCATCATGATTAGTACTTAATAGAAAGACTTACCATTTTAGTAGGCTAAAATCCTATACTCACATATCTGGGAAGAAGTGCAATTGAACTCCACAGAGTTTAGACACAAGTAGAGATGCCTAGGACTGTAATGGTAATGTCTAGATTCCAGTTGTTGTGTTAAAGTTAGTCTGTAAACTTCTTCCTATGTGACATATTTACGTAAGCCCCTATAACTCTGCAGATGTACATGTAAAAATGCAGAGTGGAAATGTTACACACACATTCCTACAGCTGTGAACTATACAGACACACCAGAGGGTTGAGATTTGCTGTGATTCTGTTTTAAGTGTACCCCCATGACAAACCAGCTATCCTGAAATAATATTTTACAAGGCATAAATGAGGTCACAAGTACACAGGTGTTCTGTCCAGGACCACGTGGAACCCAGAGCTGGCTGTGCAATGAAACAGCTGGATGAGGAAGCACATGTTGGAAGAGTCACAGAGCTGCAACAAGGTATTGAAGAGCAAGGCTGTATGTATCATTCATTGTGCTCTATACCTCTCCAGCCAGCTTGCTGTCCTCTGTTGCAGTGGGGATTGATGTTCTTTTAACCACTACAGGCATACTTCATTTAACAAAGTGTCTGACAGTGAAGCTCCCTTTCACACGTCTGCCCAGCCCAGAGATGCCTTATCCATTAGGCACTTTCGGGACAGTACCTAGGGCCTATCAAAATGTAGCCCTAGCCTGACCCCCTTGTCTTCCTTGTCTTCTGCCGAGATGGTATTTTTTTAGCAGTATTGGATTGGAAAGGACAGTTGGAGAAACAAAAACTTCTGACTTGCAGCAACATTTCTGCAGCAAATAATGCAATAAAGCTTGAGCTGGAAAGACTGGTATTCTAGGCTACCCAATCCTGCTGTAGCAGTGAGTGCATGCCAACAGCAGGCAAGGTGAACAGCAGCTACCCCAGAATCCCTTACTGAGCCTGTATGAACAACAGAGAAGACAGGAGAGCAGATAAATTTACTCTACCAACTTCCTCAGAATACTATAAAAACATGGATAGGTAAGCATGGTGACCCCAATGGAAATCATAAGAAAAAGTGGATTCTGGTGACAAAAAAAGTCCCTGTATGCATTTCTGCGGAAGTGGTCTAAAAGGTTCAGAAAGGTCTTGTTTACTTAGGGAAGGCTTACCTGTCCTGGCTGTTTTGTTTCACATATGCACAATTTCAATAAAAAGTTTGCTGAAATATGTTGAATGGCTCTTAAAGTTTGTGGTGTAGGAACCTATAACTTTTCTTTCCATATTATTTCTGTCCATGGTACCAAATTTTCTGTTAAATAAGTAATGCCTAGAACACAGTTACTTCTTTAAGTTGTTGTGGTGGTGGTGGTGTGCCTACTGCTCTGTGACCTATGATGCTACTGAAATAGTAATACAGAGGCTGTGTGGGGAAGAATTAGAAGAAGCAAGCCAAATTTTATCTAATGGCCACTTCTTAAAAGTTAATAGGGTGTAGAAGCTTGGAACACTCTCTAATTAAAAACAAGGTAATTTAGAAATGCCTTCTCTTTTGTTAAAAAAAAAACCCTTTGCAATCTGTACATTATGATTACTGAGTAGTGCATCCACATCCTTTACTGCTTGAATAATTGGGAATTTTTCTGTAAAGAAAAAAAAATCCTGCCATCCTTGTAGCCTGAAGGTGATCATCTTCTCAGGCACAATCCCCACTAATGTTACACTTGTTGCTAGCTCATGTAACCTAGGCTGATGTAACAATCTGGTGTGTATTGCTGGGCACTGCTTCCCTGTTATCTTTAGCCAGGTTTGGTTGCCAACTGGAATGGATTTGTTGAAACAGCCTGCTTTTCCCAAGCCATGCTCATTCTTTGCGCTTAGCAACACAAAAGCTTCTGACGTCAGCATGCTTATTTTGGAAAGCTGTCCTCCCCGTTCAGTGTCATGTTTGAGAGCACTTGGCATCCCTAAAGGCTTAAAAGTTGAACGTCTCCAACTTGCACATTAATTGACTAGGTGGAGAATCCACCCAGAGACAAAGGAAGGATTTGAGACACACTTTCAGATTATGGTGAGTTTGGGAGATCATATGAGTTCTTGAGTTAATGGCGGATTCCATTTTAGTCCATTTCCACAATAGGTACCTCCCTGTCATTGACCACTCCCTTCCCAGGAAGATGAATATTGTTGTTCTTTGAGCCAGTGCAAATAATTCAATGAAGATTAAGCTTAGTTATATTAAATGCATGGTGATACCTTTATGCATCAGGAATAATTCAAACCAATTTGATAGGTTCTCTGCAAATCATACAATGATACACAGGACCACAGGACCTATTCAAAAAAGTAAGATTTGCTCATGCATGCCAAGGTCCACTACAACACTGGACTTTACATAGGACTGGTGCGCAGGTGGTCATTTCGTCTCTCCCCCCTATTCAAGGATATGGCAAATGAAGGGAAAGGGCAATAGCAGAGGTAAACAACTGGCTCCACACATGGTGCCGCCGGCAACAGTTTGGGTTTTTGGAACACGGCCTGAATTTCCATGAACGTGGGCTTCTGGCAAGGGATGGCCTGCACCTCACGAAACTTGGCAGGAATGTTTTTGCAAACAGTGTCGCACAGAGGATTAAGAGGTCTTTAAACTAAGTTCTGCTGGGGAGGGAGACAATATTATTCAGGGCAAGGACTCGGTGAGTGCAGGGGGAAAAGGCCCAAATGATATTGGCCAAGTAGTACAAGCGTCCAATGGTAGGAGGAGTAGAAACTATAGTACAGGACTTGTAGGAAGGGTCCAGGGATTTAAGTGTCTCTACACTAATGTGCAGAGTATGGGAAACAAGCAAGATGAACTTGAACTCCTAGTACAACAAAATAAATATGATTTGATAGGCATAACTGAGAACTGGTGGGATGAGTCTCAGGATTGGAATGTAGGAATAGAGGGGTATAGCCTATTTTGTAGAAATAGACCAAACAAGAAAGGAGGAGGAGTAGCCTTGTATGTCAAAGATGTTTTCACCTGTGAACAGATCCATGACTTAAACCCAGAAAGCCAGGTTAAGAGCATCTGGGTAAGAATTAAGGGAGCAAGAAACAATAGGGATATTCTGGTGGGGGTTTACTACAGACCTCCAACCCAGACTGAGGACCTTGATGACGCCTTCCTCAACCAAATGACCGTGCATTCAAAAAGGAGAGATACAGTAATAATGGGAGATTTCAATTACCCGGATATATGTTGGCAGTCAAACTCTGCCAAGAGAGCAAGGTCCAGCAAGTTTCTTGCTTGTCTTGCAGACAATTTCATGGTCCAGGAGGTGGAAGAGGCCACAAGGGGATCAAATATTCTAGATCTGATCCTGACCAATAGGGATGACCTTGTTAATGAGTGGATGACCTTGTTAATAATGTTAATGAGAAGTGGTTGGATCTTTAGGGGGGAGTGACCATGCCCTATTGGAATTTGGCATTCAGTGGGAAGGAGAAGATAAGTGTAGCCAGACGCTCTTCTTGGATTTTAAAAAAGCGGACTTCTGTAAACTTAAGGAGCTGCTGGCTGAAATTCTGTGGTCGAGAATAGTGAAAGGGAAAGGAGTTCAGGAGGCATGGGAGTTCCTTAAAAGGGAGATACTGAAGGCACAGTCTAAAACTGTGCCATTAAGGAGGAAAAATGATTGACTAAAGAACTCTCAGCTGAGTGTTAAGAGAAACTTGTACAGGAAATGGAAGAAGGGGGAAACCACCAAAGAAGAATTTAAGCAGGCAGCTAGGAGATGTAGGGAGAAGGTCAGAAAGGCTAAAGCACAAAACAAACTTAGGCTGGCCAGAGACATTAAAAACAATAAAAAGGGCTTTTTTAAATATGTCCACAGCAAAAGGAAAAAGAAGGAGGCGATAGGGTCGCTGCGCAGAGAAGATGGCGAATTACTAACAGGGGGAAGAGAAAAGGCAGAACTACTTTGCGTCTTCTTTGCCTCAGTTTTTTCCCGGAAGGATACAAGCACTCAACCTGGCAGTTGGGGAGCAGGGGAAATGTGGCACATAATAGGTAGAGAGGTGGTACAGGAATACCTGGCCACACTGGATGAATTCAAGTCTCCAGGGCCAGATGAATTGCATCCTAGGATATTAAAAGAACTGGCAGAGGTCATTTCGGAACCGCTTGCTATAATCTTTGAGAAATCTTGGAGGACAGGAGAAGTTCCAGCAGACTGGAAGAGGGCAAATGTTGTCCCCATCTTCAAGAAGGGAAAAAAAGAGGACCCAAATAATTATTGCCCAGTCAGCCTGACGTCAGTACCCGGAAAGATCCTGGAACAGATCATTAAGCAGTCAGTTTCTAATCACTTAGAAAACAATTCGGTAATCATGAGAAGTCAATATAGATTTTTCAAAAAGTCATGCCAGACTAATCTTATCTCTTTTTATGATAGAGTTACTAGCTTGATAGATGAAGGGAATGCTGTGGATGTAGCATATCTCGATTTCAGTAAGGCCTTTGACAAAGTTCCCCATGACATTCTTGCAAAGAAGCTAGTAACATGTGGGCTGGACAGGGCTACTGTCAGGTGGATCTGTAACTGGTTGACTGACCGTTCCCAAAGGGTGCTCACCAATGGCTGCTTTTCATCCTGGAGAGAAGTGACTAGTGGGGTGCCACAGGGTTCTGTCCTGGGCCCAGTGCTGTTCAATATCTTCATCAACGACTTGGATGAAGGAATAGAGGGCATGCTCATCAAATTTGCAGATGACACCAAATTGGGAGGGGTTGCTAATACGCCAGAGGACAGGATCAAAATTCAGAATGACCTGGACAGATTGGAGAGCTGGGCCAAGGCTAACAAAATGAAATTCAACAGAGAGAAGTGTAAGGTCCTACACTTAGGTAGAAAAAATGGAATACAGAAATATAGGATGGGGGACACGTGGCTGGATAACAGTACGTGTGAAAGGGATCTAGGAATCTTAATAGACCACAAGCTGAACATGAGTCAGCAGTGTGATGCGGCAGCTGAGAAAGCCAATGCAATTCTCGGCTGCATCAATAGGAGTATGACGTCTAGATCGAGGGAGGTACTGGTACCACTCTACTCTGCTTTGGTTAGACCTCATCTTGAATACTGTGTCCAGTTCTGGGCACCCCAATTCAAGAAGGACATGGTCAAGCTGGAGCAGGTCCAGAAGAGGGCGACCAAAACGGTGAGAGGCCGGGAAGCCATGCCCTATGAGGATAGACTTAGAGAGCTGGGTATGTTTAATCTGCAGAAGAGAAGGTTAAGAGGGGACATGATAGCCATGTTTAAATATTTGAAGGGATGCCATGTAGAGGAGGGAGAGGGCTTGTTTTCTGCTGCTCCAGAGGTCAGGACAAGGAGCAATGGATTCAAGCTGCAGGAAAGGAGATTCCACCTGAACCTCAGGAAGAACTTCCTGATGGTCAGGGCTGTCCGGCAGTGGAATATGCTGCCTCAGAGTGTAGTGGAGTCTCCTTCCTTGGAGGTTTTAAAGCAGAGGCTGGATGGCCATCTGTCGGGACTGTTTTGAGGGTATTCCTGCATGGCGGGGGTTGGGCTGGACGGCCCATGTGGTCTCTTCCAACTCTACATTTCTATGATTCTATGATTCTAACCCTCAGGCATTGTGAGGCATGACACATGACAGGCACAGCAGTGGCAAAACCTTCTTGAGGTGCCCTGGCCATCCCGCTTATCCTGGCAGATAAATATGTATGCCTCACACAGTGCATCCCTCATCCTTGAACTGTTTTGTCCAATATGTGTTTGGAACCCATTTTCCATTGGCAATTCTGAAGCGAGTTTCAACTACCAGTCTAGTTCCTGGAATGAAGAAGGTGGCATCTTGTCCTTTGGCTCAGGAAGCCAAATGTCTTGGGCTGACCCTGACTACACAGTACAGATCTTCTACTCCTGGTTCCCAAAATATCTTCAGTTTTCTTCAAAAGGACTTACTATCCAAGACATTACTTCTGGATAAGGAAATCAGAAGCAGTGTTTAGGAGAATGTTTGGGGGATTCAAACACTGTAAATTCCAATGCAAACTGACTGATATTTACCTTCTGAACTTGTACATGGCTCAGAACATAATTATCCATTAACTTTCGTGCGTAAAATCTAGTGGTGATGTAGATTTTGTTTCAGTGTGTTTGTGATAGAAAATCACCAAAACCTCCAAATTTTTTTCATATTCATATTTAGACTTTATTTCATCTGGAACAATAAAGGGAAGTTTGGAGTGGTTTTTGCATCCATCTTAGAAGGCTTATTTACAGCAACTGATTTTTTTTTTTTTTTTAAAAAGGAAAAAGCCCACAGCTTGGACACATGCTAGGATAGTTGCTTTCTTGAAAAGCACAGTGGCTTGGAATAAAAAGATAACTTTTGTAGGTTCTGATCTGCTAGAAAGATTTTAAAAAACATGGGAGAAAACAGATAGAACATCTTCATTTTGGCTGGGGAATATGCCCACATAGAACACCTTAGCTCAAATATTGAGAATCTAAAGTGCTAGCTAGAATGGCAATCATTTTAAAAAGATAATTCAAAGTCAGACAGGATAATTCACAAGCTGTTCTTCGTATTTTCAAAGGAAATACAGAGACTGCCTAAGAGAAAGAGAAACAATTTGACTCTTGAAAAGCAAGTACAAAAATCCAGAATGGACATGAAGCTAGAGAGATTTCTTTCCAAATCAGAGAAAAAGGAATTTGAAGTGGCTGTTTTTGAAAAACCAACACATCTGACATCTCAAATATATACATTTCTATTAAATAGAGAAATGAAAACAGAAACTATAAAAGAAACAATGATTAAATGGGCATCAAACATTGGCAAAACAAAAGGAAGATTGGGAAAATAGTTGGAGAAGGACGCAAAAATTTACATCATCCCAAAATCTTTAAGAAAACTACCTGAAAATGTTTCATAGATGGTACCTGAGTCCATTCAAATTAGATGAGATGTATAAAACAGGAGAGAAGGAATGTTGGAAATGTACAAAAGAAGAAGGAATGTTTTACCACATGTAGTGGACATGTACAAAAGTAAAAAGATTTCGGAAGAGTATCAACAAAATCATGTCAGATATGTTAGAGATCAATATACAACTCTCCCCTGAACTCTATTTATTGAACATCATCCCAAAAGCAGAACAACTAACCATGAAAAATAGATGGAAATAATATTATATATGATTACCTCTGCTAGAATCGTCTGTGCTGAGTAGCATAGGAAAAGTAGGAAAAGTAGCAAATTCCAGAACCTGATGAACGGATCATGAAGCTCAACGAGATGAAAAACTGTGATAAATTATCGAAATCACTTAAGGAGGAAAAAAAGGAGATATATGAAACAGAGTGGGAGCCAATAACTAGATACCTAAAACGGAATACGGCAACATTATAATAATGTAAACTTATAAAGGTTAAAACCATTATTGAAAATCACAGCAGCTGGTCATTATTAGTACTGAATACCCTGATTAAACAGGGAAAGGTGACAAAAAACAACAACATAAGTATGAGTGGTCTAACAGGATGGTAAAGTAAGACAAAAAAAATGTGTCCCTGTGTTCGAAATGTATTGTATTTATAGAAGTATCTTTAATAATGCATAGAATAAACCTAAAAAAGATAAGCAGGAAGTAAACAAAAAATTACTTTTTCTGAACAAAGAAAGTAGTTTATGATAAGAAATAAGAAGTGAATTACAACATCTGTATAAAGATATAGAATGATTTTATGTTTTCTGTACTGATTATGTATATGAATATTGTTTATATAATTTTATTATTTTTATTAATAATAAAAAAAGAAAAGAAAAAAAAAGCAAGTACAAAGTCAAAAGCAAATTCAGGACAAACAAAAAGAAAGTGCTCTTTCACACAGTGCCAGTGTATAGCTTTGAATTCTGTGAGGGAGGAGGAGATGAATCTGTTTACTTCACTATCTTCTGATTTTTTTTCCTTTCTCCTACCTCATGCTCTTCATAAACTTATTCTTATCATTCTACAGTGATGGAAGGAAAGTTTAGGAGTGTTCCATGTCATGAAAGACTTTGCCCTTGTAACTTAAGAGAAATTGAAATTCATTTACATGTATTCTTGGTATGTGAGTGCTTATAGCAAGCTGAGGTTGGACTAATTTCTGCACTACCAAAAGCAGATTGGAGCACTTTTCAGAATGTTTCTTTCCTCCTGGATGAAAATGTGTTATCTACTATTAGTGAGTCTGCCATCAAAAAATTTCAAAAGTTATGTAATTAGTGATGCAGTTCAACATTGTTCAGACTAATTTGAACCTCTTATAACATCTGTATTGTTTTATGCTGCTTCATACTCTCTGTTCTGATTGATTTTGAAAATGACTTTGCTTATTGTACTGTCCTGGTGGTGCAGTGGTGGCGCAGTGGTTAACTGCCGGTACTGCAGCCACAAGGTTGTGAGCTCGATCCTGCCAGGCTCCAGGTTGACTCAGCCTTCCATTCTTCCGCATGTTGGTAAAATGACTACCAAGTTTGTTGGGGACAATTACCTAATACATTGGAAACTGCTTAGAGAGCACTTAGCTGATAAAGCGGTATAGAAATACACATGCTATTGCTGTTTGCAGGTTTGCAATTTGGGACTTATTTTGTGCAAATTTCACATGTGATTGTTTTGGGCAGAAAACAGAATTTTCTTTGTGGAAAATAATAGCTCAATGCAGAAATATAATTTTCCAACAGAAAATGTTGTTTTCTGTGCAAGACAACTCTGTGCTAATTTTATGCAGAATAAATCATCCACTACAACATTTTCAGCACAGAAGACAGCATTTACTGCAGAGGAATTAACATTTCTATGGTGACATATTGTTTTCCACAAAGGAAATACTGTTTCCTGTGCAGAAAATACTGTTTTCTGTGCCAAACAATCACATGCAAATTTTGAGCAGGCTGAGTCCCAAAATGGGGAGTTTTCATCAGTCTAGGATTCTTCTTGTCAAGGTTTTTCAGCACTCAGAAAACATGATTTTTGACCATTTTTTGAATATTATCAAATATTCTTTCCATTCCTAATTCAAATATTTTATGCTGCTGAATCAAGATAGCTCATCTGTTTTGAGGAACTATTTATTTAAGCACTTCTATTCCACCCATTATCATGAGATCTCAAAGTGGCACACACTCAAAGTGGCACAATTAAAACTATATAAACAGTTTAAAACAATTCTAGATAGAAACAGAATAATCTAAATAGGATAAAACATGGTAGAAAAATGACTAGGTTAAAACAATAGGAAAGGTTAAAACAATTAAAACCCTGTACATGTAAATTTTTAAAAGTAATAATATTAAGCCCTGATGGCATTAATTAAAAAGCCAGGTTAACTTGGTGCCAAAAAGAAACAAATGTTAGCACCAACAGGCCCTCCAAGGGTATTCCATAAATGCTGTGCCACAGAAGCAAAGTCCCTCTTTCTAGTCTCTACATCAGGTATCACTCCCATTAGTGGGACATGCAGCATTGTCCACCAGCAGGTCTCATTTCTCAGGGAAGTATATATAGGGAGAGATGCTCTTTCAAGTCCTCAGCCTGTTAAGGTTTCAGCTTGAATTCAAACTGGAAGTAAGGTTCCTTTAAGACTGGCATTACGTGTTGTCTTTATGATAATGCTGTAGTCAGCACTATTTGCAGCTTCTGAGTCATCTCCAAGGGCAGCATCCTATTCAAGGGCAATATTATAGTAGTCTTGTCAGGAATTACTATTGCCTTGACCACTGCGGCAAAGTTTTCCCTGTGAAAGAAAGGCTGTAGATAGCACACCAGTCGAAGTTGGTGCCAAGCACATTGAATCATGCAGTCCACTTGGGATTTCAGTAACAGATGTGGATCTAGGAGTATCCCCAAGATATGCATCTGATCCTTCAGGGGAATGCAACCACATCATTACCCAATTCAAGACTCATCAGTCCACAGACCTTCTATCAGGATTCAGCCTCACTTTATTGTTCAGCAGATTACAGCATCCTGGCACTGGTCTTGTACTTGCACAGCCTCAGATGACTCTACTGACAAGGAGAAGTTGAGCTGGATGTCATCAGCAGAGACCCAGTCTCGAACTCCTATGAACAGTATGGGAGACAAGATGGAACCCTGTGGCACCCCGTAGCTTATAGGCAATGGAACTAAACAGGAATCCTCAAACTCTAGTCACTGGAACCAGCCTCAGAGGAGCAGAACGACTGTAACACTGAGACCCACCTGATGAACCCATCCAATAAGATATCATGATCAATGGTATCAAAAAATGCAGAGAGATCCAGAAAGATCAAGAGGGAGTACTCCTCATCTTTTTCAACTGGAGTAGGTCATCAGTCAGTGGCTAAAGCAGTTTCAGTGCTGTGCATTGACCTGAAAACAGACTGAAATAGGTCCAGATAATCTGTTTCCACCAAGAATACTTGAAGTTGTCCAACCATTACATGCCCAAGCAGCTTTAATATTCACTAGCTGTATTGTATTCAGTTACATTCTGGTCCATTCCATCCCAGGAATATCTGTACAAATTGAATTTTGTCAGTATAGATAAGTGCACTGGAGATGAATGCAAATTTTCAGTTTGGTTTCAGTAAGAATGTATCAAATGTCACAAATTCTATCCTAGTCAGCATGGAAGAATTATTACTATTTTTTTAAATATAATGTAGTTCTTTTTGGTACTGCCTTTTCATTTCCGTAGTTTGAGTTGTAGTATTTTCATACATTTGTTTGGCCTCTCCATCCAGCAATTAACGTTGTTGCCAAATCTATTAAAACTGTAAGAAACCTCTGGCAGAGTTATATAGCACAGGAAACTTTTAATCAATGTTCGTGACAATGCAAGATATGCACTTCATTGTATTGAAATGTATAGTTGCATTTATGATTTTTGTGAGTTGTTTTTTTTTTTTGTAATCTTTTAAAATACATAGCTTTAGAAGAATACTGTTTTTATTTCCCCCCACAAAACCGTTGTCTTTCCATCAAAGTCTTGGTTTTTAATGTTTTAATGTTTCCTTTATTACCCAACCCTTCCAGCCATTTTTTTTTCTGTCACCCACCCATATTTGTGTGATTGTGTGTGCCTAAACTATCTTTTAGAATCCTAACTCTTCCAGTTCTGGGACTCTTTCTCTTCTTGGCTTTCTTGAGTATATCAAATGGGGAGTTCTGCCTTGGCTGGCAGTTTGAAGGTATTTCCATTTTCCAACAGCAGGAATGTGCTACAGGAGGAGGGTGTGTAATATGATACTTCTCTTGTTGCCATAGATATATGGATTTATTTTCCAATGCATTCTTCAGTTGGATAAGGTGAGATTATTTAAAGGCATCTGATACTGAAATTATATGGCAATGGTGATAAGAAAGCTGAAGATAACCACACTGTTTTTCACCTGCAGAATTAATGGGCTTGGAAATAAAATAAACTTTAAAAGTTTGGGAACATAACTGTATATTAAACAAGCAAGGAACAATTAAGTGCTCAAATCAACTGGTGATAAATCTTCCAATCTATTGTAGAAACTAGCCTCAAGTCTCTCCATAGTATTTCTTCCACTCTCCTCCTCAGCTCCTGTGCATGCTATTGATCTTTGACCTGGTTCTGCCACATTGCTCACCAGAGCCTCAGATACACATGGGTCATTGTACAGGGCAGAAGCTGGGCTTCCAATGTGACATCTGCCTCAAGCCTCATAACTCTTGCAAGTGGCCCTAGTTTAGGCTACATAAACTATTATCTGTGCCTGTTCAGGCAATAACAACAGGAATCATACTTTTGCTGCAGCTGCAGGAAATGTGTCACTGATGTAGTCCCCATGGAAGCTGTGCAGTAATTCTTAGACTTGGGTACCCACATAATATTGAGCCAGAAACACAGAATCACTGACCCTTCACCATGATGACTGAACATCTGGGAGTTAAAGTCCAACATCATTGTGAAAATACATTAGAAAATCACTGAGACAGAAGAAATGGCATTCATAGGACATCTCTTTTTTTTAAAATTAAATTTATATTGCGTCTTTCCTCCATTGAGCTCAAGGTGATACCCATGGCTCCCCTCATCCATACTGCAGCTCATAAAAGTGCTGTGCAATAGGTCAGGATAAGTGAGAGAGACTGGCCCAGTGAATTCCATGGGTCATAAGGGACTTGAACCTGGATTCAGGATTTTGATTACTTGTTCGTTTATTGGTTTATTGAATTATTTATGTTCCTGATAGTCTGGAAAGTGTCCATATGTAGGGAAATTCTTCTGCTCAGATTCATAACTCTCCACATGAGGAGAATGATAGAAATAGAGACTTAATACAGATTTAACAGTCCTGTATGACCAAGGCTGTAGGTGCTGTTTCTCCTTCTGAGAGCTGTAGTTCTTCAATATGGCCATTGCCAACATCTGCCAGTATTGTTTATTTCTATCCTGCCTTCTTCTCAGTTCAGGACATAAAGTGGCTTCTGACAGTTGAAACATAGGCCCTTTCCACATGAGGTGAGGGAATCGCTCTGTGCCATTACCTACCACTTCTTCTGGGGTCCGAAGCAACGCGGACTGTCCCCGAAGCCCTTCTGCAGGGCTCCTCTTTGGTCCAGGGCGAATCGGAGCAGTGTGAGGTCAGTAGATCCGCACTGCTCCGACTTCCAAAATGGCGGCTTCCAGCTTCCAAAATGACGGCTTCCAGCTTCCAAAATGGTGGCTTCCGGCTTCCAAAATGGCGGCTTCCGGTTGGTTGTGGGTCTCAACCAACTGCTGAAACTTGCCACGCCTAAAGCTCGCCCTCCGCAGATCACAGGCTCGCATTGGTGCGAGCCTGCGAATCTGCACAAAAGAGCAGGGACACAATGGCGCGTTCCAGGAAAATAAAGACCTGTTTTTTGCGGTCTTTAGAAAACATGCTGGAGGACCACTTGGAGTCATTTTGGAGTGGACTGAGGTGTGGATCTCTGGTAAGTAGTCTGCTCCTAGTCTGCTCCAAGGTGCAGACGACCTCCGTGAGAGGATGCACTGCCCCGTTCTAATTGCCTGGTGCGGAAAGGGCCATAGTTACAAATTTACAGCATACAATGAACAGAGTACTGGGCTGGATGAGGTCAACCAAGAGTTTAACAAAATTGCCTACCAAGGCAGCAAGAAAAAACCCAAAGAGCCATCAAGAATCTCATCTGGATCCAAAGTCTACTGAAGTGGACCATCTTAATGGGTTCCAAACCCCTTCAGTAAGAATAAATCTTACCAGGTACTGATGTATCCATTACAATGAAACTATAGACAGTTCCATCACTTTCAGATAACCACCACTCTATCCAGTACAAAAAATGAGATCCAGAGTATGCCTAGCAGCATGAATAGGAGACAGACCCATGGTTGTCACAGCAGACATGAAGTTCTGAGTTCTCCTAACATGGTAGTCTCAGAATAGATGTTGAATGGATAAATGAATGGAACCTTGTTGTTTTGCCGTCAGCCTGGTACCTTATATAATTTATCTAAGTCTGGTTCAGTCTTACCCAGGTAGTAAGTCTTTACACACCAGAGGAACAGAGACAGTCTCTTCACCAGCACCAAACAGATGCCAAATGTGATGAAAATGTTCCATGGGAAAGATGGATTTATACAATAAACAAAATTAGCATTCCTGTGAAGCTCCCATGGAACGCACTCTGTAAGATCATGTTTGGATGTTTGAATGTTCATTGTTCAGATCGTGCAATTTTTCCATTTTATCCATGCATTTTTTCTTGCTTTGCTTATGTTTGCTGACCGCACTATGTTTTCTCCTAGCTGATGGATTATTGAAATTTAGTCCTTTTTCATGCTGTATTTTGGAATTCATAAAGCATGGCAAGAATTCCATGAAAAGGATCAGTCAGAAAGCAGTAGAAACATGAATCACCTTGCAATACAGGGCTCACTGGCAGAACCTCATGATTTTGGGTTCCCTCAGAGAGCTGTGTAATTAGTTTCCTGTTTCTGAGATCATATAAACATCCCCTGCTATCTCAAAGAGAATCAGGGCTTTGTGAGGATTCTAATCAAACACTGCAAAGGCTTAATCTTTCTTGTGAGATATGAATGCTTGCAAAAATGTTCAGAGAAGGCCTGTGAAGTATTCTCTCCCACCACTGTTTCCTCCTTTCATTGATCAGATGGCCAGAAACATACCTTGTAGCATGGTAGGGGAAGGCTGTTGTGAGAGTGTGAAGTGTATTACCATACCTTGCTTCTCGGCCCTGGCTATATCTTTTGCTACTGGGATCAGGTCACTGGCTTGCAGCAGGAAATGGGTACTAAATGAATGCTTTAAACCACATAAAAGGCTATCTGACAGGGGTGTGAAAATGCAGTTTTGCATGCACTGCTCCCTAATACTAATACTTCAAGATTTTGGAGAGGAGGATGGTCTTTCTGCCTTTTCCACATGTTGAACTGAAGCTAGGACAGGATCTTCTGAACAGTCTTCTTGTTCAGATGTAGCGCTCAGATAAGTTAAACAACAATTCTTGCCAATGCTGGAAGCACTGGGAGTTGTAATCCAAATGGTAACTTTTTGGAGCTCTGAAGACACAGACAAAAGGTAGAATAGGATCTGCTAGGAGATCTTTAGATCTGGGGTCCTTTCATGCAACACGGTAATAACACTCTGATTCTACTTTAACTGTCATGTCTTATGGATAGCTGGCATTTGCAGTTTGGAGAGGACATTAAGAATTCTCAGTCACAGACCTCTGGTTGCTCCCAAACTATTGAAGGATTCCATAGGATGCATCCACAGCAGTTAATAACAACATTATAATTGTGTTGTGCAATGTTCTTTGCAGCAGTAGATCAGTAAAAGTTTCTGACTTAGCAATTGTTTTAATACCAACGACAACAAAATGACTACACCCCCTTGCCCTGGACAAAAGGGTTGGGGTACATTCTGAGTGGAAAGATTTAGGAATATTATTCCTTTCTGGAACATAAATCACATTTTGGGCTGAGCATTCTTTAACTGAAAGTGGATGTCTTCATTATCAAGCTGTGGTTGGTGGATTCTATTTTTAAATAAATAAATCCCCAGAAATCTGAAATCTGCCCAACTCTCCTCTAGAGCAATATGGTCAGTACCTCTAGGGATAGCAAAACAGTGATCTTTCACAGCCCTAAGGAAGATATCTTTCACCTATTGATGGAAACAACTGAACATGAAGTTTAGAGGTAGGTTTGCCAACTTCTTCTAATGGTTCCTATTTGTGTGTTTTTGGCGACTGTGTGATTTGCAGGCATTAGCAAGTGATCTCTTACACTGAAAGGTTGGGGGGCGGAGATTGTTTATGTTTATTTGTATGAAGCAAGGGAGCAGATCAGAACAGACTAAAGTCTCTTTCACACTAAAAAATTATAGCACCTTGACACCCTTTAAACTGTCATGCCCCTCTCCTTTGGAATCCTAAGATTTTGCAATTCTATGAGGGATTCAAAGCTCTAGTAAATACAAACTACAGGATTCTGTAGGAGATAGCCATGACAGTTAAAGGCCTGTCACAGTGATGTAACTCTGTAGCATAAAAGAGACCTTGGACATCCCCACCTCTATACCCTCCAACCCTATATAGAAATACCTACTAAAGTGCAGTTGCTACTTAGAAGCAGAGGGTTCTTTTCATGGAAATGTTAAGCCATGGGAATTTCACATGGTGTCTACATTCCAAATAAAGACTTCATCTTTTTTTTTTTTAATACAGCTTTCAGAATAATCCTCTTGCTTTCCTGTATCTTGAACAAACACTGCATTGTCAGGCTAGATCCTCTCTCAAATCCTGTTATAGCAAGTCATGAGGGTTATGTGTCTGAAAATAGGTACAAAACATTAAAACTCTCTCACACAGTGAGCACAATTTCCTCCTTGTCTTTTGAACTCACCTTGATTTAACCCATGGATTGACTGCAGGATTAATCTTTATCAGGGGAATTTGTAAAGGAAAATTACACCTTTTTTCTTTCTTTTGAAAATGAATTGCCACTATCCCTTGATGAGCATGCTTGTCTCAGAAGAGTTAATTATCAGCTTTACCTGCAGTTTGTTAGCCTTAAGCACACTGCTACCACACCGGGCAGGGAAGAAATACCAGCTGACGTCTACAGATCAACCCAGGTTTTAACAACTAGCAGAGCTCAATGTAAGTATAAGATGGCTTCCTTGGATTCTAATTCTTTACACCAAGGCTTCCTTTCTGGACCTGACTACACTTTGGGATGGGTCTGAAGGAGTACGTTACAGCAGTGCATGAAGCCAAAGCAAAATAGGTGTGGAAAAATGTAAATCTTTTTAATTTGCTTCAGCTTTTCTTGCTTTTCAGCTTTCAGGCATGCAAAACCTTACCAATCTACAAATAAGAGCTCTTGTGATATGCAAAATGTAGCATGTGTGCAAAACAAGAGTACCGGTGCCACGTAAAACCTTTTTGTTTCTGTTGTTTTGTTGTTTGTTGTTGTGTGTATTTGGGTCATTTCCAAATTATGGGGACCCTAAGGTGATCCTGTGTAATACAGTGCTTTGACCATTGGACGATGAACCCAGAGACCAGGGCTTGATTTCCTGCTTAGCCATGGAAACTCACTGGGTGACCATGGGCACATGACACTCCCCAAAAAACCTCGTGATAGGTTCACCTTAGAGTTGCCCTAAGTCAAAAATGACTTAAAGGCACACAACAACAACCCCAGGACCCCATCACAGGGTTTTAAAGGCAAAATTTCCTCAAAGGGCATTTCCTTTTGTCTTCCTCTGAGGCTGAGAGAGTGCAACTTGCCCAAGGTCACCCAGTGGGCTTCCACAGCTTAGCAGAAATTCAAACCCTGGTCACTGTCCAGTGTACAAATCACTACACCATGCTGGCTCTCTTAACAAGATTTCATATACCATGCAAAACTTATCCTGCCTGCAAATAAAAGTTCTTGTTCCTTTGGAACCTCCCAGAGCTGCACACTACAGTTCATTTCACCACAGAACTGTCCTCAGCTTTACATAATTTGGGGGAAAAAATCTACAGATATTATATGAAACTCTGTTTGTCTTCAAGTCAGCTGTTGACTTATGGTGACCTCATGAATTTCATATGGTTTTCTTAGGCAAGGAATATTCAGAGGTGGCTTGCTAGTGCCTTTCTTTAAATATACCCTAAGCAGTTAGTAATTTTTGGTAGTCTCCCATTCCAGTACTAACCAAAGCTGAACTTGCTTAGCTTCCAAGTTTAGACAGGACGCCATCATGATATTTGATGCCATCAGGATATTTAGGAACTCTAAGAAACTCTGCAGGCTGAATTAGGATGCTGTAGGTCTCCCTCTGACGCTATATACATGTTGTTGTTCTTGAGTGTGTTCAAGTCATTTCTGACTCATAGCAAATCTATCACAGGGCTTTCTTGGCAAGATGTGTCCAGAGAAGGTTTGCCTTTGCCTTCCTTTGAGGCTGAAAAAGGATGACTTGTCCAAGGTCACCCAGTGGGTTTCCATGGCAGAGTGGGATTTGAACCCTGGCCTGCAGATTCATAGTTCAACACTCAAGCCACTACCCCACCCTTACCTGCCATCACTTACCTGTCATTGCACTAAACTCAATGGTATTTAGTTCTCAGCAGACATACAGCAGATTGCATGGTGCTTTAAATAGACAGCACCCTGTGGGTTTTTACTCATAAGTAAGCATGAGGAGCTCACACGTGGATTGGAGCAATGCACTTGGGTAGAGGATATTTAAATCTCTCTTCCCTTAGTTGTTCTCTGAAGTTCATCCCTTCTTGCATGAGTACAATATCCCAAAGCCTTCAATAGCATGTTGTGGATGTTTTTTATGAATATTTTGTAAAACAGAAACTGAAGCATGAAGTTTAAACCCTCTCTGCTTTGCACACTTGTTCTGATCTGGATCGAGGCCCTGAAGACTAATTAAGTGCAAATAAAACAAAGTATGTGCAAATTAAAAATAGAAAACAGAAAACGGTAGTGTGTCATCTGTAGGTGACTTGTTTAGGAACCTTAGAAAATGGCCAAGAAAGTCAAATAAAATTACTGAAAACATCTGAACCAATTTACCTGATTATTAACTGGAAGGAAGTAATATTGAAATTGGATTTTAATAATGTTCATGAATTTTCCCAGAAGTTTATTACATATTCTTTCATTTACATAAAGTTTTTGTGATTACAAATAGGGGCATATGCCAATCACTAGATTTGGATTAGATTCTGATTTGTTAATTTGGCAATTGACTTAATTAATCTCAGACTAAATCATTGGCCATCTGACTTGGATCCCATAACATCATCCTACCACTGCTCGATAACGGAGAATTGTGGGGGGGTTACCACAACCCACTGCTTTTCCACTAGATGTGGAGTTCTGCACAAACCTTTGTGAATGTGAAGACTTCCACAAACCTCACTGTTACCACCAAGAGTGAGAATTTTCCCATGGTCCCAACTGTGGGTACCTCCTAGATGCCCTCAAGGTACCTGTGTGAGATGTTGTTGTGTGCTTTCAAGTCATTTCTGACTTAAAGTGACCCTAAAGTGAACCTATCATTGGGTTTTCTGGGTCTGAGTGTGTGATGCACCCAAGATCACCCAGTAGGTTTCTACGGCCCAGTGGGGAATCAAATCCTGGTTTCCAGGGTCATAGTCCCATGCTTAAGCCGCCACATCATGCTGGCTCTCATGTGAGATTTAGTGCAATCTATATCCTCACTGGTCACCATCCCTCTTTATTCATTTGTGCTACTACAGAATCTTGTCTGAATCTAAGCTTTCTAATAGGGATGCGCCAGCTGAATTCTTGACTGCTCGGCAATGATTCGAGATTCACGAATCTGAATCCTTGTGCCAAAATAGGCAAACTGAATGTTTCGAATCCACCAAGCAAATAGTTTGTTGGAGACTGGATGCCTGAAAACCTGGGAGACCTTACAAACAAGGAGGGATAGTAAGTAGGTGAGTTTTTCCCTTGGAGTAATAACGGCCTCTGCTAACAATTTCAGAAATTACATTTCGGGTTGTATTCTCATATATTTAAATTGAACATTTAATATTTAAGGTCAGCACTATTTTCTGTGCTGAAAATCAATGGCATGTATAAACGCTGGGGTCAGTGTGTCTGACGCCTATCAGAAGTAGTGGGGCAGAGGGCAAGGTCACACAGTCTCATCCAATGATTGTCACATGTAGGCCAGTGTACCTCCTTCCACAAGACCAGTGCCTGGTTGTAAACCTATAGCTAGAAGAGGATGAGAAGTGAGACTGGACTAGAGATTTGACTTGAAAGTCTCTTGCAGGACTTGAAGGTAGAGAATTGAGACTGGACTAGAGGCTGTTTTTTTTTTCCTGTTTTTTTTTTAAGTGCCTTGTTGCAGGACTTGAGACTTGACTTGAGGATAGAGAATTGAGGCTGGACTAGAGGCTGGGTTTTTTTTTAAAGTGCCTTGTTGCAGGAATTGAGACTTGACTTGAGACTGCAGGATGCAGAATTGAGACAGGACTAGAGGCTGTTGTTGTTTTTTAAGTGCCTTCCTTGTTGCAGGGCTTGAGACTTGACTGGAAGGTATAGTCTTGAGATTTCAAGGACAGCTGAAAGCTTCCTTTGCATAGCTCCCTTGCAAAGCTCTTTCATACACAATTCTGAGCTTTGTAGTTTTACAAGGTGTCACAGCCTTCTCGGCCAAAGTGCATCAGCAAACTACAAACCCCAGGATGCCATAAGGAGCTATGCAAAGAAAATCCAGTTTTGACCTGGATTATCTGTATACTGTAGTATGTGGCCCTATTTACACAGCCAGGAAAATGTAGGATTAATCTACACTTTCCTTCCTGTGTAGAAAGGGCCTTCATGTCATTTTCAATCTGGGGAGATCTTGAGGCAAAACTAGGACAATTGTCCTGGCCAGATTTCTTCAGAGGGAGGTTTGCCTTTGCCTAGGCTTTTGCAAAGGCTGAGAGAGTGTGTCTTGCCCAAGATTATCCTTCTTTCCCTTGCCTTTTAAACCCCTTTTTAAAAAAAAGGATACAAAAGATTCGAGATTCATGAATTCCCAGAACCTTCCAGGGATTCGGATCCGGATTCAGATTTGGAAAATTCTGGATTCGCCCCATCCCTACTTTCTAATATACAGCGTTTCCAGAGGCCAAAAGTGTTTAAATACAAAAACAATACTTTATTGACAGAAGTTGAACATAACAAAGTAGACTGATTAATAAATACATCTAAAACACATATCACATTCTCTCACACACTTCTGTCCTAGCTAACTCAGATCATTAAACACCACATATTAATTCCTAACCCTGACCGACTAACTTTCCGAGCCTCCTTTCTCCATTCCCTCACCATTCCACATCTTCTCTAGCTAACCTAACTATATCAACTGGCATCAACTGGCATCCACAAACGTTATTCAGATCCCCTCAGACATTCAAATCCCCTCAGACATTCTACCAATGATTACTCATTTTCAGCTTTCCATTCTCTCACCCTCATCTCCACAGCTCCTTAGCCCCATTAACACACACACACACACACACACAATATTTTACATCAAAAGTACATGACATCACAAAGACTTCAGAACACCATTTTATTCCTCCATCTTCAAAGCGTATTTCCAAGCCCTATGTTTTGGTTACCTCCTTTCTTTTTGGTTACCCCTATATGAACTATCAGTGATTTTAAATAAATTGATCTTTATAGATTTTACTTTTTCATTATTTTTAGCTAATGCTTTATCCTTGGCTTTATTTTTAAAAATGAAAAGTGGTATAAAAATACCCTGAAATGCAGATTTGCTGCCTTTTTCTTCTTTTCCGGTAACAAGATTAAAATCATCATGCCAATGAGAAACAATCCCAATTTTGCTTGAATACTCCTTTAGTGTTTTCAATCCTGCTGTGCATTCCCGGTTCCTTTACAGAGAGGCTGTCTGACGGAGAACAGCACCCTCTTCTGGAGCAAATAGGCCACTGGTTTTTCTGACCAAAAAAACCCAAAAACAGACAACTAACTCTCCTTTTTTGGACAGGCTTCTGACAAAATGCCTACTTCTCTTTGAGACTCGCCATCCTATTAGCTGTATTAAATTTCAGGTACTCACTTTTTTTTTTTTTTTTGTGGAGGGGATAGAAATGGGTGGAGTACAAATCAGACTGTTAAGAAAATAGGGAAATTTTGTACACCTCCCCCAAATAGTGGCTGCTTTACCCTATTGTGCAGATATATATAGTAAAAAAAAAAAGGCTCATTAATAATAATGGCTCATTAATAATGCCTCATTTATAACAAGAATGGCTCAATTATTGATTAGTTGCTAGCATTCTTTTGACAACTTGAACTAATTAATTGGTTGTATCAATTTCTTTGTAACAGATTGAAAATGATTAATTCTGTGATTAATTCAGCATTTTTTTAGTTCGTTTTTTGTTTAAGGCTGAAGTGAAAATAATCTAAGTAATTCCTCCCACTCCAGGGATTAGAAAGCTGGAAACCACTAAGAGATTGAAACTTGAAACCACTCTCTCAGTCATGATTTTTTTTTTCTTTTTCCTCTTATCGTCGAATCATAGAATTTAGAGCCGAAAATGATCCTAAGGGTCCAACACCCTGTTGAGAGAAGAAATTCACAACTCACAACTGTTTTGTGGCAGCTGTGATAATACTCCCAGGAGCCCTCCTGGCACGTGATCACAATTTAGCTCTTCTTAGCCATCTTTAGTTTCTATGGCTATTCTGGCAGTGAGTTGCTCAGATTGAGGTTGAAATGACCCATATATGTTAGCAGCTATGCTCTTTTAGAAAAAAGAAGTGTGGTGTAGTGGTTTGAGTATTGAACTACAACCCTGGTAACAGAGTTCAATTCCCCACTTAGCCCATGGAAACGTACCGGGCAACCTTGGGCATGTCACACACTCTCAGTCCCCAGAAAACTCCATTATAGTTTTGCCTTGGGGCAGGAATTACTTGAAAGCACACAACAACAACAATTCCTCTGTTGGATCTCTTGGCCACCTGGAACAACCAACTGCAGTATTTCACTCTGTTGGTCATTATGGCATGCACTGAGCCAAAGGTGGGCAAAGTGTGGCTTCCAAGAGACAAGTACCTTCCCGGCCCTGCTAGGGGTAAAAAAAAAAATAAAAAAAATCCCTTTATGGGGAACAGAAGGCATCTCCTCCACATTTGGGGGCCAAGGGATTTTTAAAAAATGTCCCCAAATGCTCTCTAGAAGATGTGTAGGGCATTTATACCTCATTTCGGGCCCTCTGGGTCAATGTAGGCCAATGCAGGCCAGTGTAGGAAAAGCCTTTCTCAAAGTTGGAAGTGAACAAGAAGTGACTTCTGCTAATTTCCTGTTATTAGAAGGTCTCTCCTTGACCTATAATGACCCAGAAAAGCTTAAAAACACCCCATGCCCCCTAGAGGACATTTGGGGACAACATTTTTTTTTTTGGGTGGAAGTAGGTATGGGGGGGTTGAAATGCTGTTCCCTAGCTTTCCACAGTTGCCCAAGCAAATACCTTCATCTTTTATCTTTGAGTAAACACAGTGCCCCAGGAAATAAGGAGATAAGAACCTGCTGCTGGAATGCCTAGGGAAAAAAAATCTCTGGTGCCTTACATCTACATTTTCTCTTTTCCTGCTTGGGTGTTCATGAAGTTTACATGGTTTTTCAGCATTAAGCAATTAGAACCAACTACGACTTTTGCAGCAAATGGGAACAAGTGTGGTTCTCCCAGAAGTTTTTGGACTCCAACTCCCATCAACCCAAGCCAGCACACTCAATGGTGAAGGATAGTGGGTTCTGTAAGCCTCATAACATCTGAAGAGCCACACATTCCCCATTCCTGCTATAAAGTCAGATCAGAAAATAGTGGCCTTACTCATAATAGCTTAAAGGTTATGCTGCATCATCATGTAGTACCTTTATGAAGGAAGTCAGAGCAAGGGCATGGGCAATATTTCTTTTCTTCCTCAAAATAGATTCTTCAGAAGAAAAGAAAAAAGGTAGTTGTTGGCCACCAGGACTTCTGGAGTGTAGTAATTTGATTCTCTCCTTTTCATGCTCCTTCCACTAGCATATCACTTCCAAATTTGCACCTGGTGAAATCCATGCCAAAGCTGAAACAGGCATTTCAATTCAGCCCAAGTATAAAAACTTCAGATGGTAAGTCTCATCTTAGAAGATACATATATCCCCCTTTCACTCTCCTTTAGAAGGGAAAACCACTTCCAAGATGGCACTTGCTGTGACATTTACAAGAAACAGTTGGAAAATAAATAGATCAATATACACTACACACTGGTGCAGATCTAATAAACCAATTACATGCTCATCTGATTCCTTAATTTGGTGACAGTCCTGCATTTTATAGTTTGCCATGGCTTAAAATCATCATTAACTTTTTGATTACATGTGCCTATATGTTTGATATCTACAATACTTTTTCAGTCACTACGTGGCAGATTTCCCTAACCAGTGCATAACTTTGTAGCTGACACAGTTTGAAAATAGGTGGAATGGTTATAGGAACGTTCTTCCCTCCTGATGTGTGGCAGTTACCCATCATGGGCAGAAAACTATGCTTGAGGGTCCTAGAAGTCATGGTTACAGTTAGATGGAGTAGGCACGTTGGCCTAAATCCAGTTGTTACTCTTAGTGAAAGCAGTTCAAATGAATAAATGAAAGTTACATTACTGTTAGCTTTAAAATTTCAATTACTTAATATGGAGGCTAACAACTGGATGTAGGCCACTGTGTCCAACTCTGGCGGCTAGGAAACTTTGCTTGAATGTGTTTGTTTATCAAATTAATGGCTATATTGCCTCAGGTAATGGCAGGATCTTTTCACTTGTGTATACCACTATTAACTGCAGAGAGGACTCCAGTTAAAGTTAAAACAAGATATTTTATTGGGAATTAACAAGCATATAGGAAATCAGACACTCTCAAGGACCATACAAGGCTATCAGAAAGCCAGGCAAGAAAGGTTGAATACAGAGAGATTCGGAGCCCCTAACATTAGGATGGGATATATAGCCCTCAGCCAAATTGTATGTGAGCTGATGCAGAGACTGAGGGCCTTTCCACAGTACATTGTTATAGTAGTATTATTCCACTTTCAACATCCTGCGGAATTCTGGGTTTGTAGTTTATTGAGGCCCAAGAGCTCTCTGGATGAGAATTCTAAATGCCTCTCCCAAAACTGCAAACCCCAGGATTCCATAGGATGTTGAAAGTGGAATAATACCACTATAACAGTGTAGTGCGGTAAGGCTCTGAGAGATGGAGAGGGAGAAAAGACTGCATAGAAAGATCTGAGAGGAGGCAATATGCAGCTCACATGTAGTATTCCCAGATCTCAGGACCTGGTTCCTCTTATCTGTTCCCTCAGAGTAAGAGGGACCAGGCCTTCAGATCTAGAAGTCCTCATCTGCTCCTCTGAGTAAGAAGGGGAATCTCAGGGCAAGTGTGTGTTTGTGTCTTTATTCGTCATTCGCTTGGTTATCTGAAAGACATCCTTGTTGTTGTTGTTGTTTTTTAAATGTTCCTATTGAGAATAAAAAGATAAGCACAAACTATATATCAACATAAATTATTATCTTTCAATCTTTTACAATTATTCTCATGTTACCATTTATAAAATTTGTATTCCCCACCCCCAAGATCCCTTCTATCTTCCATCTTTGCACTTTTCATTTGGAAATATTACTGTTACAACTATATATTTTAGTTTCATTGTCTCCAAATTTCAACTGAATAATATTAATATTCAAAGTAAATTTTAGATCCTTCCCCCAGGATTTCTGCCAATTATCTAAATTAATTGTGTGGCCAATGTTTTGGGCCGAATTGATTGTGGACTCTTTGATAATCTCCTTTTCCATATCATGTTCAGGTAGATTTTTTTATAATTTAGCTACAGTGTTTTATTCATTCTGGACTATGATCTCATCTATTTCATTATACTGTTTTGTAATTCCATAATTTTTAATTCCATTTTAAATCTTTTGTGTTGTTGTCAATGAGGAAACCACAATACTTCGATTCCTTGTTCTTTTAATTCTTCTCTAGATTTGAGTCTTGGATTTTCCTCTTCCTAGATAATCAAATCTTTATATCTTCTGTTAGAGAGGGCATGCTCATCAAATTTGCAGATGACACCAAATTGGGAGGGGTTGCTAATACGCCAGAGGACAGGATCAAAATTCAGAATGACCTGGACAGATTGGAGAGCTGGGCCAAGGCTAACAAAATGAAATTCAACAGAGAGAAGTGTAAGGTCCTACACTTAGGTAGAAAAAATGGAATGCTGAAATATAGGATGGGGGACACGTGGCTGGATAACAGTACGTGTGAAAGGGATCTAGGAATCTTAATAGACCACAAGCTGAACATGAGTCAGCAATGTGATGCGGCAGCCAAGAAAGCCAATGCAATTCTCGGCTGCATCAATAGGAGTATGGTGTCTAGATCGAGGGAGGTACTGGTACCACTCTACTCTGCTTTGGTTAGACCTCCTCTTGAATACTGTGTCCAGTTCTGGGCACCCCAATTCAAGAAGGACATGGTCAAGCTGGAGCAGGTCCAGAGGAGGGCGACCAAAATGGTGAAGGGCCTGGAAGCCAAGCCCTATGAGGACAGACTTGGGGAGCTGGGTATGTTTAGTCTGCAGAAGAGAAGGTTAAGAGGGGACATGATAGCTCTGTTTAAATATTTGAAGGGATGCCATGTAGAGGAGGGAGAGGGCTTGTTTTCTGCTGCTCCAGAGACCAGGACAAGGAGCAATGGATTCAAGCTGCAGGAAAGGAGATTCCACCTGAACCTCAGGAAGAACTTCCTGACAGTCAGGGCTGTCCGGCCGTGGAATATGCTGCCTCAGAGTGTGGTGGAGTCTCCTTCTTTGGAGGTTTTTAAGCAGAGGCTGGATGGCCATCTGTCGGGAGTGCTTT
Source organism: Cyclura pinguis (assembly GCA_030412105.1). Classification (NCBI taxonomy): domain Eukaryota; kingdom Metazoa; phylum Chordata; class Lepidosauria; order Squamata; family Iguanidae; genus Cyclura; species Cyclura pinguis. Next base: position 189,824,850 of record CM059601.1, read on the forward strand.
GAGAGTGTTCCTGCATGGCAGGGCGTTGGACTGGATGGCCCGTGTGGTCTCTTCCAACTCTACATTTCTATGATTCTATGATTCTATGAAATCAGTCCACCTATCATTATCTGATAGACATACTCTGTGCATTTGATTCTAATCTGTCATGCATAATGTCACTAGGGTGCTTCTCCTTGTATCATCACCTCTGTAACATCACCAAGACCTGCCTCTTGTGACAGTGCAAGTGGTTATTGCTTAGTCTCAGGTTTTGGTCCATAAATATCAAGGCCTGGGATGGTCCACTGTAGTGCTGCTAATTCTGTGTGGTCACTGGACCATGATCCCTGATTGACCCTTCATGTGGGTCATTGGCCCTGTGTGTGTGTGTATAAGAGCTACCACCTCTTTCCTCGCAACTTAAAGCAAGATTGGAAGTGAGGACCATACGCCACATGTATCCAAATGAGCCCCAGTGAAATCAGAATAAATAGTAGGAAATGAGGCTACTAGGGCCTCCTGAAATCTTTGGGTGACCAATTTGCCACTTAAAGGTTATTTTCCTTCCTTCCCTGGGACTGGATTAGGCTGGAAATAATCTTTAGAAAAAAATAAACAGGAAATAAACTTAAACGTCTCCCAAAATAGGCCCTTTCCTGGTCTGAAGCTGTTTCAAAAGAATCCAAAATAGCCTTTACACTGAAAATCACATGGATGTTGAGACTTTTGAGAGTCTTATTTGCCATAATCTACTGGCCCATATGGTACAGAGAGGTTATAGAAGTTGGATGGGTGGGGTGGGGACGGTTCAATATGCTGTAGTGATGGGGAGGAAAAATAGTCCATGGACTGTCAGTATCCTGGATTGAAGGGTACATTTTTAAATTTGGAAAATGTGCACTAGGAAAGCAAATGCTCCTCAACCCCTCTTACCATCTGGTTTTATATTTGAGGAATAGGTAAGTGGATTACCCTTCCTCTACATCGTATCAATCAGATTCTGGTTTAGCTAAGGAGCTTCCTCCTCATTCGATTACCAGTGGAATGAAACAATTATACTTCTGTAGACTTCCCAGGCTGTGCTTCAGGCAGTACTGTTCTGATGCTGGAGTTCAGCAATCTTACTGAGCTGTACAATGAAGGAATTTCTAGTCATCTTACCTCCACTTCCCAAATCCTTACTGATCTCCAGTTTTTCAACTCTTAATTTGTGTATTAATAGTGGGCATAATTCAATTTTATTGTTTCTTAAATATGAGGTATCACTGCTTAACTTTCTTATTGAAACCACAAAAGAGTTTAGATTATCTGTATTCTGTTTCCTCAGTGCTAAGCATTCAATTGCTTAAGATTAAATTTTCAATAGCATTCATTCAGGTACATATTCTTTGGATCACTTTTTAATTATGTGTGATTTAATGTTTTATTTTTTGCTTTAATCCATAGTCTATGATGTTTTACTTTCACAAATTCTTATTTTATACAGTGATCAAAATGTATGTTTTTTAAACTATACAAATAAGCTAACAAGAAGCTGATCATGCAACACAGAAAGATAAAACAAAAATTTAAAGAATATTTTGGGAAATTATTTTATGAAACAAAACATCCTCACCAATATGGGAAAAATCTGTATGAATTTCTTCAAAAAGTAAAGATCCCTAAAATATCATTGGAAGCACAGAAACAGTCGAAGAAACCAATAACACCTACTGAAATTGAAGAGGTTATAAAAGATTTGAAAGTGGATAAGACACCAGGACCGGATGGTTTCACAGTGCTATATTATAAGCAATTTATAAAAGAATTAATTCAACCAATTTATGCAACTTTGAAAAAAATAGAGAAATATGACAAACTGGAATCCCTGGGGAGAATCCAATATTGTATTGTATTGATCCCTAAAGTACAATATTGTATTGATCCCGAAAGAGGGTAAAGACAAAAAAGAAGTCAAAAATTATAGACCAATTTCTTTGTTGAATATAGACTACAAAATTTTTGCGGCAGTGTTGGCAAAATGGCTGAGAAAGATATTACAGGATAAGATTCAAGAAGGCCAAACAGGCTTCCTCCTTGGTAGATATATGAGAAGTAATATAAGAACAATTTTAGATGTGATTTAATATTATGATAAAAACCCAGGGAAGAAAGGAGCACTTATTTTTTTTGGATGCAGAAAAGGCATTTGACAATATTTCCTGGGCTTTTATACATCGGGTATTGAGAGCTAATAAGAACCATGTTCCCTCTCTGTCTGTCCTCTCCTCAAAAGACCTCTTCCTGTACACTTGATTTAAAAAAATGAAATATGATTTGAAAATAAAGAAAATTAAACTATTGCATAAATAGATAAGATGTATATGCATCATATAAACAATTCTCGAATTATACCAAAAATTCAGACATTGAATACATACCCATGGCATTGTTCAAGTAGCATCTAGTACAGTACAGGACTATGCTGGAAATCTTGTTGAGAGTTAGTATGCTACACTGGTGTCACACTTCAGGATAATGAGGGAACTGTCCAGATATAGAAATCTCCATATGTGAAGCAATGAAAAGTCCAAGTCCTTGCTTAGCAGGCTGATTATGAAAGCTTACGTCACCAATAGGCTTCTGGTGTGAGAATTCATGCCAATTCTCTCCCCATTTTATTTCATTAAAATTGCAAAAGCTTTTATACTACTTCTTCTGTCCTAAACAGGGGATGGGATAACCTTTGCTCTCAAACGTTTTGGGCTTCAATTCCCAGAAACCACAGCCAGCATGGTCAAAGGTAATAAACTGTGAGAATTGTACTACAAAATATCTAGAAGGTCAAAAGTTTCCAACCCCTGGGTTATACAAATGATTGTACCAGCCAGTTTTTGTTTCTTTCTGCTCTTATTTTGTGATTTGAAGCACTGGGACAATGCATTTGTTTTGCATATTCATCCCCTCACTTTTGTTGTTTCAAATGTTATAAAATAGATATACATATTTTTTTCTCTCTCTCTCTTTCATGCACTGCATTCTCCTCCTAGTGGCTAATTTATAAAACACTTGTTTGCTGCCCAGAATATTTTCACACCTGTTGATTTAGACTAAGGAAAACATTTATCCTTTAAAATGAGACTCAAATGATTATTGGACTCAGCATGTGTAAGAGAGACTATTTTGGTTTGGCAGCTGCCTCTATCCTGAGCGACGTTGTCCACATTAACAGGAGCATAAAGGGTTATTTGTACAACTGTGATAACAACACAATTACTCTCCGGTTGTTACAGTAATCCTGAATGCATATGTTGGTAAACCATGCCAACATTCTGACTTCGAGTATAATTGACAGCCAGGGAATGATTCTGTGTCATAAAGGATGGTTGTTTGGCAGGATAGCTTCTTGGCAAGAGAGTCACATTTGTCACAGGAAAGTTAGGAAAACCTTGAACATACAGGAAAGACATGAGCAATTGGCACAGCTGCGGCATCTGTCTGGGTATATCAAGGACAGATGGCATCTGCTGCAGGCACTTCAGCTTCCTCCTGCTACTCAACATTATCTTAATGGTAGTACCAGCAGCCGTTTTGTGGTTCACAGCATCACAGAAATTTAAGATATCTATCTATCTATCTATCTATCTATCTATCTATCTATCTATCTATCTGTTCAATGAAACCTATTCAATGGAACTCAAAAAAAGTTACACTCCAAATACCCCTTTGTATGGGTTTAATTATTCCCTTTCTATCCAGCTGATGCTTCAGTGCTCACATACGAGAGAGAGAGAGAGAGAGAGAGAGAGAGAGAGAGAGAGAGAGAGAGAGAGAGAGAGAGGGAGATCAAAAAGACTGGGTAAATCCCAAGGTTTAAAGAGGTAGAATCTACCCTACTCATTTGGTGTGGTCTTTCATTTCAGTATTTGATGAACACCAATAGTATCAGGCAGGGAACTACAAATCCTAGAATCTCTCAACCATTATGTTCCAAAGTACAAAAGCAACTTTTCCACACACTGGTACAATAAAGCTTTTCATAGCATTTGATAGTTGACATGCAATGATGTTTCATATATGGCTGTATTTATTGGCATGTATTTGCCTTGCTTTAGTATTTAGTATCTGAAATACTGGCCAGCAAGCATAATTTGTGAGTTTATATTTAATGCCAGCCAAAGTACCAACAAATCTAAATATTTGGATGTAGATTTAGAATTTTGTATTCCAAATCCAATTTCAATGCATCTGTGGGAACTACACTGTTTTCAGCTCTGCATTTAATTCCAACAGTTTTTGCAAAGGTATAGAAAAGACCATCACTTGATCTTCATACTATAGAGCTTTGCTTCCAAATGTATTTTCTGATTCCACTGGGAAATGTTGTAGGATTTTGCACATCTGCAAGGAATATATGCCACTCCTCTGTTTCCATTTTAATTCCTTGGATCACATAGCTCTCAACAGCATTCCACCTTGGTGGTTGAAACTGGTTGAAACTGAGTACCTTCTTGGGGAGGGAAGAACATTTTCTTTTCCTAGAGGGGGGAACTGTAAGATTTGAAGCTGCAAAGAATATTTGTCTCTGCACAGAGTAGCAGGGCAATTCCTCAGATGTATGGAATCAGCTCTTCTTTATAGCAGTAGGTCATGAGACTTCCATACTCCATAGATGATGGCTACAAATGAAAGTACAGCTTCAAGATGGAAAGTATCAAAGGGAATTGCAGCCATATGCATTAGTGCTGCTCCAACCTGAACTGATGTACTCAAATTTCAGAGCACCACTACTTGAGATAATCATTCCATTTCCTGTCATAATTGGCTGTGCGTCCCTCTTTGGAGCAAGTCATGTATGATTCTTCGTTAAGCATTGTTAGTTGGAGCTGGACAGGGGACCAAAGTGAATCATCCCTGTTGGTGCAGACATTGCATGTAAGGCTACTTATCAAGAACCATAATAACTCCAGAGTCCTTTGTAGCTGACTTGTTACCCAGACATTCAATGAATATGTAAGGCAAGGATGGGATTATGCCTGCTGTCTACTTCTGATATCACTGAACTGGCTGGCTATGCATCCTGCCAGCTCTGTGTTTTGAAACAGTGTGAAGATGCACTTTTGTTCATAGTGTGCACAGATGTGATGTGCACAGAGATTATGAATAAGATTATGCTCAGAATTCCACTCACATGGAGGATTCCTATGCACACCTGTAACCCCACTATCCTGACCATCTAATTAGCTGTGTGTGTGTGTGTGTGTGTGTGTGTATCTACATGTATATATATATACTGGCAGATATGTTTAATTGGCATAAAATAGAAATCACATACAATGATTGGATAATGCCATGTGGAAAAGGAACTGACTTTAAAACGGGTCAGAGATGATCTCAGAGCATGGCTGAGTTCAACTTAATGGCTTTTCCAAGGAGAACAAAAGGCATCTGGAGAAGAGCAAAAAACCCCTGTGGTTTACATATCCTCTGGAAAACCAAGCCATAAAAACTGGCCACCAACTTAATTTGACTCCCAGTTGTTGGAAACTTCAAAGAAAGAGTTTTTGGTTGATAACTCTCGTTCAGGGAAACAGGAAGATTTCAAACAAATCCCCACACCTATCCTTTTCCTGATCCCTGATTACACTGCCATAAAAATCTTTTACCCCATTTGCCTGATTTGGCCATTTGTCCTTTCCCAGGAAAAGAGTCTGCCCCCCACCAAGCATGCGTGCACTACACTTGTGTTCCCTTTTGAGGCTTTAGCTAGCTTTGCTCTCTCTCTTTTTCTCTCACTGGCTGGCCAGCTAGCTCTCTCTCTCTCTTTTTTGGGAGAATTTCCACCTTTAGCTAGTGTCTGCTAGCTTAAAGGCTCCTGTCAGTCATTTTCTTTGTCTGCTGATCTATCCCTGTGTTTTTCCAAAACAGCAGCCTTCAGGATCAGGTGCAGTATATCTGCCTTTGTCCCTGCAACTCTTCCCTCTCTTAAAATTTTCAAACTCAGCAGTCCTTGTGTGCTTCTGTGAGTGAATGCTTTGTGTAAGTGTGAGGAAATTTTGCCTATTCTACTAAATAAAAGAACATTTAAAAGGACACTTGACTTCTCTCTTTCTCATGCAGTCTGACCTGGTAAACATAGGATAAAAGATCTCACTGTGTCACCTTGCCCTCCATTTTGCCAAGTTGTGCTCTGCTAATTTCCCCAACTTTTATAAAATTCAGATGTTCCCCCCTCCCCAGGACCCCCAGAAACCAGGGTAACACACCCATCTAGAATCTTGTCACACCATCACTTGGGGATCATGTTTTCCTCCAGAAACTGGTGGAGTACAAGTCACACAAGTCCTAGGAAGCATTACTAATGAAAAGGAAAGGCAGAACTTTCTGGTCAAAAGTTACATGATTCTTACTCCTGTCCTAGTTAAGTGAGTGCATCAAGACAAAGAGGTGTTGGTAGTGGCTGCAATCTTGGTCCCTCCTCACATATTCATTTAATATGTGTGTATGTGGTCATGTTATAATTAAGGCTAACCTTGAGGCATGAGGACAAGGGGCAGTAACAAGAGGAAAACAATCAGCCAGTAATCGCACTTAACAAAGGTCATTTCCATACTAGACTGTTATAGTGCTATTATTCCACTTTCAACATCCTATGGAATCCTGGGGTTTGCAGTTTAAAGAGGGGCCTCAAAGACTATGGCAGATATTTCATGCCCAACAACCCAAGCAGTTTAACACATATTACTTACACAGCATAATGTGGAAACAATATTAAGAGTAAGCAAGACTCCACATTATAGCAGATAAGGTTTTTTCCCCCCAGATGAAGAAAACATTCAGTGAAATATCAATTGATGGTTTGACCGCATAGAACTGATTACTTCATAAAGATATGGAGGATGAGTGGAATGATACATTTCCAAACATATTATTAGTATGTCTGTATGCCTTGTTTTTCTGAATGCAGACTAATGAATAAACTGGGCTATTTGGACACATTTATATCAAATCTTGAATTTATTAGATTTATCTAGTTCTATTTTAGATCAGAATGGCATAGGACAAAGCACTTTAGGCCAATCTGGAAAGCCTGAGATCAAAAGCAACTGGGAAAAAGCTAGATTAGGTCTCTCCCTATATGACCATATAAAGAAGATGTCTAGGCAGGAGCTGAGCAAAGTTTTATTCATTGGCATCTCTAATGTTTAGTCTGGGGCCCAGATCTCATCACCATTCTGCAGCACAAGACTTATGGGGAGGGATTATCTCAAGCTCTGTAAGTCAAATAGTCATATTACTTTTTTTTTTTCATTCCTTGTTAGTAGGAGATTATGAAGAGTTGTGGTGATTAGTAATCTTGTTGGTCTCATCGTCTTTTCTTGATTTCCTTTTATCCTTTTGTTCACTAACTTAGCTTAATCTTCTCTCAGTCTTTCTTAGAAGTTGATCAGCTTAATGAATCTGTGTGTGACTTTGTGTACCTCACCCTGCCACCCAAATTTTCCTTGGTTGTGGATGTTACATGTTAGAGGCAGTCTAAGTAATCACAGAAAACGCAGAACATTTTCTGGGACTATTTTGAGGAACCAAACATTTTATTTGTCTTCATTATTTGTGAACTTGGATAAATGATACAGTACCAACCTGGTACAACACCTCAACAAGGAACACTAAACAGCCTGGCTCAGGAAGGAGGCAGGGGGAAAAAAAAGTCAGGGCAACCAGGCAGCTGGACAAGATTTATAGGGGGACCAAAAAAAAAAAAAAAGGCCAGTAGCAATTTCCCTGCTTCCTCCCCAAAGAATCTCTGGAAGAGATTGAAAGAGTAGTATGGTGCTATGAGAAGGCAGTGTCCAAGGTCAGAAGAGATTGCCACATGTATTAGCAGTGAGCAGGGGAATCATCAGAGGGATCATACAACTTAGGCTGCTGGTAATAAATCGAGCATGCTTCCTTATACAGTGTCATTGAATCTCACCAGTTCATTTGCTGGTAGATAAAGGAAATAAATACCTTCTCTTCAAGTATTCTGTCAGTATTATCATTATCATTATCAGTCATTATCTGAATTAACCTTTGACAGATTTAGCTGATTGATGCTCTAAGGGAATATGTCAGGACAAAAGTGGCGTGAAACAAATTGCCAAGACTTAGCAGTCAGCATCAGCTTTTTTTTTTTAATACTTTCGTTCTTTGAAAAGGAACAAATTTTACAGGTGCCCAGTGCAAAACCCTTTTGAGTTTATCTATCTGAAATTGGGTTGGGCCAATTCCTTCTTTAGAATCTATTTTGTCTCCTAATTTTATACAGACATGTGAAGACTTTAAAAAAAAAAATTGCCCCCACCCCCTTTGGTCTTCCAGTATAAGTCTATGGAGGAAGACGAGTGATCCTGATTTCCAAATGTTGATTCAGATTCAGGCCCTGGATTGAAACATATTGAGTTCAGATCAATTAAATCTGAATTTAGCCCAGATCCGAATCATTCAGTTGGACTGTGAACTGACTCAGAGATCCATGCACGGTTCTAATTACTAGTAATTCTTATTGCTTGGCAGGTGGGCAGAAGAAAAAAAAAAGAGGGCAGAGAGAGCCAAGAATATTATGACAGCAATAATGCTCAACAGCTATTGAAATCTCAACAGTAGAGTCCTGTACATCTCTAATCAGAAATAATTTCCATTGAATTCAATGGCATATAAACCTAGATAAGCAGGTATAGGATTGCAGTCGCTACTGAAGTAAATAACAACAACCAAAAAAAAAAAAAAAAAAATAGAATAAAAATAAAACAACACCTGAGACAAATGGGCAACTTTAAATTGAGTGATTCCTGGAATGTCAAAATTTGTGAACTTTTCAGTAGTTTAAAAAAATGCAAATACATATTATAATAATTTTCATAATTAATACTAAATAATATAAAAATTCAGTGCCAGCTCCATCCCACCTGGCCATTTTTATTTGATCCTGTTTTGGTCTTTTAAGCATATCTGAAAATATATAGCAATATCGTAACAAGGAATGTAATTACTGATTACAGCAGTTAGGAAATTACATTTTTATCGCTATAGTTCTAAAGTTATATATTGAGTTGACTATAGAAAATATTTGGAGTAAATGAAGTAACTTGGAACCACCAGAGGGCACCAGGCACTGCAGAAACTAAAGCATCATACACTAGTCATTTTTAAAGCACCTCCTTTTCATTCTAAAGTACCAATTATAACTGACAAAATTCAGAGGAATTATTTAAATTACTGCACAAAGCCATCAGTGTGCTCTTGATGAGTATTCTTTACGCGCTGAGTGAGACAGAGATGTTCAATTCTGTCCTATACAGTATTAAAAAAGATTCCCCCCCCCTTTTTTTTTGCTAGGGAACAGATGAACAGACTTGTTCTGCAATTCTCAGCTTCTAGCATTGTTGTCATGTTGTTTGTGGAATCCTCATCTTTGTGCCATGCTAGCTCTTTACAAATGATCAGCCTCTCCTCTATGAATTAAACAAATGCACAGGCAATTTTATTAAGCATTGCAAAGGCAGGCTCCCACACACACACTAGTTCGCACATTTGCAGCCATGTCAGCAGTATGTACCTATATGATTGTGCTTGTCCATTGGTGAGACTTTCTTAATCAATCTATGAAATCGAGACCCAGCATATGTGTGTACAAGTGGACCCATGTATATGTGTTGCAGATGTGTCCGCAGAGGAGCATATGGTGGATAGAAGCCTGGAACCACTGTACAACATGGTCAGGTTGTGATACGTGCTGCAACCAATTGCTCCCTGCAGGTGGCCCCTTGCTACCTATGCCCTTGTTATTTTTTCTTTGGCAGCCACAAGCACATCTGCTGAAGGGCTGTGCAGGTAGATCTCAAGATAGAAATGACATCAAGGTGGCTCCCATGTCTAGACAGATGCAGGTGTCAGTTGCCTTTCCCTGACACATGCAGTCTGTTGATTCCTATTCTAACTACATAAAAAAGGTATCACTCTGATGCTACCATTCACACATCCTTTGGTGAGTAAGCCACTTGTTATGTAGCACCATTTTCCTGTATGGTTTTGTTGCAACCCTATTCTAGTGTGGGAGAAGTTAAGTACAACAGGGGCAGTCAGATTGCCAAGGTCCAGCCTTGGAGTGTATGGAATTTATAATGAAGAGACTCTTTGCCTTTTCATATGAGTGAAGTAAAGTTTCCTTGCAAAGAAGAATCCCACTTAATCATCACCAGTTTAACCTCCTGAGATTAGAAAGAAAAACCCTAACCCTGGCCCATTAATTTTATAGATTCCTCTTAACAGTTCAGCACTAACGGACTAGTTTTCTTTAACCATCCAGTGTCAATGCATTAGCAGTAGTAGTAAATCCCAAGCTCTATGATGGGTGTTGGACTGCACCTCCCCACATTCCTCATCATTGGTTATGTTGGCTAGGGCAGATGGAAGCTGCATTCCCAGAACACCTGGCAATTCACATTCTGCCCACCTTGCATGGCAGGCTGTAGTCCCTGCAGCTATTCATTTGAAAATGCAAATGAGTACAATGCAACATGGTAAAATGGAAATTTGTCCATTGTGGAATGTAAAAAACCTTTAAAGAAGGCAAAATCTGTCTTTTATTGTCACATCTTGTTCATTGTAATAAGTATCATGAGGCATTGTGACCTCAGGTACCAGCTGCAATCCAACATCCCTTCTGCATAATGTAAATATCTGCAGATCTGCAGGACAATGTATGCTGCTCCAGTACTATGCAGTGACTATGTAGAATACAAACATTGCATAGCACATGTCAGTGACTAGGTGCCATTGTGCTGTGTCCAATGCCCAGAATGCAATGCCCATCCACAACATAAAGGGCATAAATACAATGCATAATATTGCTGTATGCACAACTCCATTTCTTCCACTGATTTTGGTCTGAGTTTGGCTTCAGTCCAAAAAACTCAGCTGGCAGAGGAATGTGCCACTGAGTCTTATAATTTTCTCATCATGAAGAACCTTAATAGACATGTTTTTTTAAAAAAGGTCAGCATGCAGAAAAAATATCAAAAAAGGTGAAAAGATCTCCTATAAGGGGAAAAAAACTTCTGAAAAGTTGCATATGCAAGATGGATTAAGCAAAAACGTTACCTTCCTCTAACATAATAAAGGTAAGCTTACTCTTTTTGTAATATAACTATAATGTAATTTTAACAGTTTTACTCTGTAGTTACAGAGTTGTTGTCTCACTAGATGGTGAAAAAGGAATATTACTTGAAATACCAGTTCCTGTTGTACCTTGCTCTATTCACGAGAAAGTGAACAGGACAATAATGTGATGTGCAATGCACATGTATACTCATGTCAGTAGCTTCTGATAGTCAGATTTTTTTTTTAAAAAAAAGATGGGTCATTTTTTTATTTTTAAAAAAAGAAGATAGTAAGTATATGTGTCTTAAAAACTGTAAGTCAAGCAGCAACCATTTTATGAGGCCTAGAACTGTAAAGATCACATGTTGACAATTTAGCTAGTATTCAAGCTATAAAAGAATTAAGTTGGCAATGGAAGTGCAAAGTTTAACGGTATTGTCTCAATACTCGAGGCATTTCTTGCATGTATGTATTTTATCTTGTAGGCTTCAGAATGACTGAGCTGGGTTAACAATAAGATCTAAACATGCAAAGCAAGGTTTCTTCCAGTATCTCAGTCTTTAAGGTGTTACAATGCATTACAGTGAAACAAAAAGGGCTGATAATATAATAATATCACTCTAGAGGAGTTCTTTACATCTGTACAAGGAAGAATGAAGAGATCATAGCCAAATATTTGTCTTGTTCTATCCCCAAATGCCAGTCTGATATTTGTTGACAGGCTGATATTCAGGTTTCTCCTTTATGCAAACATTATAGCCAAGCAGAATGAAAACTGCATAAGCATTGAAATGTCTAGCAGCTAACTCAGCAGCAATAGTTAAAGCGATTTACACTTCAATCTGATACTTGTCTACTCAGAAGCAAGCATAGTAGTGATCAATTCCATTTACTCTCAGGTAAATGAGCATAGACCTATAGCTTTATAGCACAGTCCTAAGTGAAAGGCCTACTTGGTGATTGGAGTTAGGATTAGGCATTACTCTCTTCTGCCAGCAGAATCCTCTCATGCTAACTCAGAGGTATGCTAGGAGAACAATTCTGCTGACTAAAATCTGGCAGTAGAAGGGCCATTTAAAAAAATGGGCAAGGGATGGAATGAGAAGCCAAATGACTGCAGATCCAAACTCCAGATCAAGGACACACAATTTTGGCACAAATTTAGGCCAGGAGAAGGGAATCTTGAAGAATTTTCAACACCTGTAGACTGGGAGGTGCTTGGATTCACTATAGCTTCAGCTGACTCTTGGGAAGTTAGACCTTCATTGTTATTATTTTTTTCTTTTTTGTGACAGGAATGTCAAGAACTACATGTGGTATTCTGCATGCACACAGAGGCACCTTAGATCCCTAAGCAAAAATACTTCTTCACGAAAGGTGAGGGGCTATCTAGAGTATCACTTTATGAAGTGTGAGGAGTTTGCCAAAAGATAAAACTGGTGTTCTATCCTTCCTATATGAGAGGTCTATATTTAAATAGCTGGCTTTCTGCAGTGATGTAGACTCGAGTCGATTGACTTGGACTCAAGTCAGACTTAAGTCACTTCAGTGACTAGACTCAACAATAAATGATGCACTGATTTGACTTGACTTGACTCAAGACTATTTTTAGTGACTGACTTGCTGCCCTTGGTTCAGTAACATAACACATTCATCCTGAACCCTTACAACTTTGAACAGTGCTTCCATCTCTTTTTGCCTAATTGTCACATGATGATCTGTTGCAAGCCCAAAGTGTAGGTACATTTCTCAGGGCCTTTCCACACTACCCTGTTATAGCGCTATGATTTCACTTCCAACATCCTATGGAATTCTGGGCTTTGTAGTTTCCTGAGGCCCAAGAGCTCTCTGGCTGAGAATTCTGAAGGCTCCTCTCTAAACTGTAAACCCCAGGATTCCATAGGATGTTGAAAGTGGAATAATAGCGCTAGAACAGTGTAGTGTGGAAAGGCCCTCAGAGGGGAACAGCAAACAAATTGGGCAATGGGCTTGAGCTCTGCTCAACCGCCTGTCCCCACTGCATATTGGAGGAGCCTCCTAAAATGTTTCCTAAGAGCAGAAGACAAGACTCTCCCTCAGAGTACAGGGTGCAGTTTTTCAGAGGGGAACAGCAAATGTGTTAGTCAATGGGCTTGAGGAGGAAGGATCCTTCCTTGTAGAGATTTTGAAGCTTCAAAGTGGATTCCCATTCCCGACTTCTGAAAAATCTTCCAGCTTCGGAAAGTTGGAAGATTCTATTTGCCACTTCTGAAGCTGCAGACTCTTTTATGCCTATTGACACAAAAGTGTCCAACTTCACGAAGGGAGAGTAAAAAGGATCCTGTTCCCCACTTCTGAAGCTGCAAGTGGCAAAATTGCAAATGTGGAGAGCCAACTCCACTTAAATTGTTAAAACTGACTTGATTTGTTTCTTTCCAGAAATTCTGAAATATAGGTTAGGGTATAAAATTGGCTCCCGTAGTTGAGACTTGACTTGAAAGTATTGTCAAGGACTTGAGACTTGACTTGAATGTAGAGACTTGAGATTTGACTTGAGACTTCAAGTAAAAATCACTGGCCTTCTGAGTTTTTGGCCATTTCCACACTACACTATTATAGTGCTATTATGCCACTCTCAACATCCTATGTAATCTTGAGGTTTGCAGTTTAGGGAGGGGCATTTAGAATTCTCAACGAGAGAGCTCTTTGGCCTCAGTGAACTACAAACCCCAAAATTCCATAGGATGTTGAAAGCGGAATAATAGCACTATAACAGTGTAGTGTGGAAATAGCCTTTATCTCATGTACTTCCATAAAGTAATGAGCTTGTGTTGTATATTCTTGTCCATATATATATATATATATTGCTCAGAACTTCGAAGTAACTAGTTACCAATAACCCTCATGGCAATTGGAACATAACAATGGATACTGTCATTCCTTTTATAGTGCAAATATGAAATTACTTATATAGTTACTTATATAGAAGAATATCACATGGTTCAAGTTCTGGCCACTGTCCTTGTGCTCTGTTGTGGATTTAGAAGAGATGATGAAGGAAAGTATGTTCTGTAGCATTGGTCATCAACTGTTTTTTTGAAGGCCAATAATCAAGGTTTTTTTTTTTTTAAAGGAACTAAAAGTAACCTTGTGTTACTTTTGAAAAACATTTAAGTAAAAAGCATCTTTTAAAAAGCTTTTTACTATAGTAGAAACAACTTTTTGAGACTTGGTACTACAGTTGTAACTTTTTACAATTACTGCAACTGTACTTTTTTAAAAAATATATCTTTCTGAATTCTGACAATGTTTTCCAGGTCAGAGTTAGATAACCTATGTGTCCTGCTGGATGAAATAAACATATATTTTTAAACAGCTCATGGGAAGTTTTCAGTATTCTTAATGTAACTGCAAACACATACTGATCAGGCTCTCACACTAGAAGACAGGTGGGGAAGAAAGGCATACGGAGATACAAAGCCTGCAGCAAATGATAACACTGTTTTTATGTCAGCTTTGTTGTTAGCAACAGTATAAACCAACACTTTAAAGCCTCTCTCTGCTCAACTTGAATTGGATATTCTGTGAAGTGGGATTTAAATGGGAGTCTTGCCTCTACAGGGGGAAAACATAGTTTACTGGAATTTCATTGATATCAGATTTAAACAAATCTCAATTCAGTGTATTGCTGAAAACCAGAAAATATTCCAGCTGTTAGGTAACTCAAATATTTATAGCAGGATAGATCAAGGCAGCACTGATAATTTCATTGAAGGTCAGATGGTACCTTCTTTTCTCTCTCTGCGCATTCCTGTACATTCCTCTTTTCTAAGTGATGCAGAAAATGTTACACCAGAGGCAGGGATTAGAACCATGCTGTGCCTTAGGGAATTTCCCTTGAAGTGTTTTTGGAAATAGCTGCTTTAGTGGGATGTCAGAAACTGGTCAGTTGGGCCCAATTTGTATTAGGAACTATCAAGGGTAACACAAGACACTTTACTGCCTTAGTGGGAGAAGCAAATTGTTATGTTTCCTCCATTCATCCCAGTCAAGGTGCACAGCACCCAAAGCCAGTCACGTTATTCTGGTGTACGAGGCAGAAAATCGAACCAGCATTTTTTCCTGTCCTTGATTGTAAAAACACAGTGATAAGAAAGGAAATAGCTAACAATTTGCTGCCTTTTCCTGGCACCCAGAATCTGCTACCTGCGGTGGCTCCTTCATTCTGCCCAAATTGTTAGACTGGTCTTGGGACATATTGCAAATAATTTGCATAGTCAAAATTTACCGTGTGATCTAATTTCATAAGCTTTCCACCTCTGGATCACTTTGTATATGTGCGATGAAAAAGATCTGAACTACAGCTGAAATTATATTTGTCTGAGTAAGCAACCTTTCTTTCATGGATTTTGAATTCAATGTCTGAAATACACATGGCACTGGATATTTAACCACTTCAGCATTTGACGTCCAATAATTTGATATTTGGCAGTGCTTGTGAGATGACAATGAGTGGTACTTAATAGCTGCTCTTCAAAGTTTTACAGCTTATATTTTGTAATATGTTTTCAAATAGCTGACACTGAAGGTAAGAGTACAAAAGACAGTATAAGATGTTTATATATAAAGGAAATGCTAATTTGATAGGTCAAAAAATCCTAGTTATTCCAATCACATTCAACCAGTTTCTTTACCACAAAAGAAGAAAAGATTTTTCAAGAATGCAGTTGGCTCTTGAGAGAGTAGGTGGAACATATACCACCCAGAAGAGGTTTGATATCACAATTACACTGACATCATGACACCAGAGTATAAGAAATAGTTATTTAAATGAGTACTGCCCCTGTTCCATTCTCTATAGTTTTCATCGTCATGTGGAGAGGATGTCAAGCACAGAGGCAGAGCTAGTATATGGCATGGCCTACTGCAGCCTGCTAATGCTGGCAGTCTGCCTTTTCCGTGAAGTGTGGTTATCACATATGGCTTCAGCATCCATACTAGTTGATATGCCAGTGATGAATGCAACATGGCACATTCAGGTCCTTGGAGCAACACGCTCTTTACTTCAGCAACCATTTGCAGCTGTCATACCCAGTTTTGAAAGGGAGGTGGCCCTGTGCTCTGAACAGTAATAAAGTGGGAGTCACCTATGTCTTGGCAGCAGTAGTTGAAGTGGGTTGCCAGGAAGCACTGCACCCTCTTGCTGCAGAGGTTACTTCCAGGCCCAGAAGGCCCAGAATCCAGTGGTAGTTGCAGCCTATACTAGATTCAAATATTTTCAAATAGGCCTGTTTTGTGGGCTTAGATTTGGGTGACTTATCTTAGTGCTAGTGATCAACATATCGGACTGAGAGTTACCCCCTCAGCTAACAAAATTGGTGAGAAGTCTTGGGGAAGAACTGTGTAGGCTGTCATAAAGGAAGCAGCCATCCACTGGAAATTTCAGTCCAGTGTTTTCTTTGGAATATGAGAAAGACCTAAATTTAGCCACAATTCTGAGTAAGTCTGAAGAAAGTTGATGAGATCCTGAGGCTTGCTTTTCCAGTTCTCCAGAAGGAACAGGAGACCAGGTGTGCTCAGTTTTGTGGTAACCTGTGGTTTCAGCCACCTTGAATCTTGTAATGACAGAAAGACAAGATAGTAATCGAGCAAAGAAACAACCCACTTGGTGAACGCTGAAACAGATTCGTGCTTTTCTGCTTTAGAGGTGCACTCTAGAGTATCTTCCATGGTGCCAGTGTACCAAATGACTCCTCTACCTATTGCGTTGTATCTTCAGTGGTTGAAACCAACACAGTTCCAGGTATAATGATTCTGACCAACAGATGGTAGAAGCTCTTACAATATTGAGATCACTATACTTCATAAAACAACCACTTGGTTTTCAAGTTGGCTATGGGGCCCTGGAGCAAAATCCTTCTGAGTAGCAGTGTACCAGATTTTGCTCTTGGCAAAGCTGATCCACTTCTAGGCTGCTAGTAATTGCTGATGACCTGAACTCCTACATATAGTAGCATATTCCTTTTTTGGTGAAGCTTGTGAGATAATACCTAATACTAAATACTCAACAGAATGCTGGGATGGAAATAAGATTAAACAGACATGGTAGGAGAAAGAATGTAACACTCTGCTATATAATTCTAATAGAGATGTAAGAATATGCCTAGGCTGATTCAAGATCTATGTAATCTCTGCTGTGCTACTAGAATTAATATCAGTATAAAGCTGCAACTTGTTCTCCTGTTAATTACCTGATAGCCCAAGGCTTAAAGATACTTAAAGGCAATACGGATCTTGATCTGACTATTGGATAGGACTGGGCTCTGCAATCTTGGGAGACTTGGTGACTGACACAGCAACTCCCAGAAAATCCAAGCAGATGCAGACCAACAGGTATAAGGCAAAGAACCTTTAAATGTCTGCAAGATATAGAGGTAGACAAACCACACTATGGGGGAATTTTGCACCCATTCCAAAAATCCTCCTCAAAAAATGCATAAGAAATGCCATAATCCCATGGAAGAAACTTTGTGTCTGCTTGTCTTGATAGACATGCTTTCCAAGGCCCCAACTCTATCAGAAATAGCCAGCATGCTTCCTAATATTGAGAGGGCTTTCTTCACATATAAAATGTTTAGATCCAGAGGAAGAATTGTACAGTTCAAAATTCAAATAGTGCCAGAATTCTTTTGTGTTAGCTGATATATAATCTGGCTGATAACAATGTGGAAAATACAATGGACAATCCAGAACTCTAGAACCCACAGGCTTGATCAAACACATCTGTTTCTCTTAACTCTGCCAGAGATAATCCTTGCAGACTCAAATGGAATGTTCGCCAGTCTTTCCAAACCGAAGGAAACCATTCTAGAACTTGAGAACCCTTTCCCGGAGAGGCTTGTGGATTGATCAAGGCTATGGCCCTTTCCTCAGCTTACCTTTTAACGCTGCTGGAGTGTGGGCCTCGCATGAGAAGCCTGGGCAGGAAGGCTCTCGCAAGCTTCCTGCTTCCCTGCTGCTTGGGCTCTGCAGCTCCTTCCTGCTCGTGCGAGAGCCTGCCCACGCCCTGCCCCTTCTTTCCGCAGTGCAGCCTGGGAGTTGGAGGCTGCACTGAGGAGAGGACGCGCGACCGGCCCGGCTCCAGAGGCTCCGCACCCCAGGTGAGTGCAGCCCAGGCCCGTGAGCCTTGTGCAAGCGTGGGTTATTTTTGGCTAAAAGCCGAAAATAAAAAAAACGCGTATTCGCTGCACGTGCAAGCCTTGAGCGTGGCGGAAATGGGAGTGCGTCATGCAGACCACTCCTCACATTTACGCGACGCTCAAGAGGCTCTTTCGCTTGCAAACTGCCATGCGAAAAGGGCCGATGA
This sequence comes from Cyclura pinguis, assembly GCA_030412105.1. Classification (NCBI taxonomy): domain Eukaryota; kingdom Metazoa; phylum Chordata; class Lepidosauria; order Squamata; family Iguanidae; genus Cyclura; species Cyclura pinguis. The sequence goes on from CM059601.1 coordinate 189,843,301, forward strand.
TAAGAATGTTGATGACAGAAAATGCCCAATAGATTGTTAGATTACTGTGCTTTTTCTTTGGGGTCTTTCTCCATGAGTTTGGAAGAAAAAAAAAGCCACAACTTTTATTGGCTACGGATACGTATTGGGTTGTGTGACGAAACCTGAAGGGAGGGGCATAGTAACCGAGCCTCCATAGTGACCGGGAGTGGTTTAAAATGATTGGTCAGTAAAATGGAACCCTGGGGAGCTCAAGGGAGAGGCAAACCAAGGGGGGGGGGAGAAACGGAAATTTAACTGACACAGGAGGGAGTTACTGGGAAAAGAGTCCAGTGAGGGAGAAAAGAGGAAAGAGCTAGAGGGCTGAGAAATAGAGTGAATAATTGACAGTAAATGAGCTGAGCAGAGAGAGAGAGAGAAAAAAAAGGGGTGTGCTGTATTATCAAAATTTAGTTACAAACAAGTTACAGTAACAGTGTTTTAATAAAATGTAACTTTCTGTTTTTATAAAAGCAGTCTCACGGAGTATCATTCTACATAAGGGATTACACATGCTACCATTACAACATTGGTACCAAGAGTACCACTTGCTTTAGGATTAAAAGACTGCTTTTTCTTATTGCTGAGAAGGGCCAGAGTTTATGAAAAGCAGGGGAGCGAGATCAATGTGGTAGGAGGAGGCCAAAGGTGGACAATAGTGAAACAGGTGCTGCAATTCCCAGTGGGGGAGGATAGAAGCAGGCCTGTGTGTGTGTGCCCTGGCTTGATCCAGAAATCTCCCAGGCCGTGCAGACCTGTACACAAGACGTGTTAGGCTGGCTGGCAAGAAGACATCACAGTTGGCACGCACATGGATGAGGATCCAGGCATTGATCACTCTGCTTGTTGATCAATGAGTCTAAACCCATAGCTGGGATCCAATGAGTGACTGGAGGGAAAAGGCAATACCTAACCTCCTGACCATGTCCTCCCAGGTTGGACACACCTGCCACCATCATGCATCCCCTGAGACCAATTGATACCTCCATACCACCACTGCCAGGTGGCCCTTGGTACCTGCAGTCCCAGATCCAAAACCCATGTGACTGCTGAAGAGGTGGGTCTGGAAATGCAGCCTGCCTGCTGCCAGCTCCAATGTGTCTGCAGCCAAAGCTACATGGTGAATACCTCAGAGTCCAGTATGAGAAACAAAGTACATATTCTGTCAAACTACAGTCCTATGGCAGCCTTCCCTGTCCTCCAAACTCTTTTCCCAGTGCTGGCTGGCCAACCTGATGTCCAGACTTTCCACCCTCCTGCTTCCACTCCCACTAGGTATCTCAGCCATCCTTCCTCCAAGTGCTGTTGTTTCCTTGCTCCTACCATACAACAATCATGCCATCCCCACCTTCTGCCCTATAATCTTAACAGCAATGCTTGTGTTATCATTGGCCCTTTCCACATGTGGAGGGGGAAACGGGAGAAAACGCGCCAAAACAGAGCTTACCGGCAGCCGAGTAAGTCCGTCGCCATGCGGAGCAGCGCGAACTCGCTGCTCCGCACTCCTCCGGCGTCCAAAATGCTGGCTTCTGGCTGGCGGAGGCTCTTCACCAACTGGAGAAGCTCGCCAGCCAGAAGCCCACCCCAGCAGATCTGCAGGCACGCACTAGTGCGCGCCTGCAAATCTGCACCGGAGCGCGGCGACGGAATTGCATGGGGCTGCGCACTTCTTAAAAACCTCTGAAAAGAGGTTTTTAAAAAACACGCAGCACCGCCAGTTCCGGTCGCTTTGGAGCGGATTGAGGTGTGGAACTATGAAAAGTAGTCCGCTCCAATCCACTCCACGGTGTAGAGGACCTCCGTGGGAGGTTGCTCTCAACCGTTTTAATACCCCGGTGTGGAAAGGGCCATTATTAAAGACCTAATCTTGCCTAACATACCCTTTGTAGGCCCCTAACTTCCATGTCCTGATTGTTTGGATGGCACCCATGGATAGACCACACTCCACCACCTCTGTGGCAGCCTAAGTGCAGAAGGAGTGGCTGTCAGACACAGCTGCATGTAGATCAAGGTGTAACAAGGCAGAATGCCTGGCACTGGCAGTTGGCTAGCTTAAATACTCTGGAACCCAACCTGAGTTAAGCCTGCCTGCTTCACTTTGGATGGGTTCAGGCAGCCAATGAATTCAAAAGGGAGGGGCTTTGAGTTGATTGGCTGCCTGGCAGGAGGCCTCCCAGAAGGCCCAGTGACACTTCCAGCACTGGAAATGGCCACCAGACACCAAGCAAGGAAGACCAAATGTCATGGGCACCCTGACCTGCAATGGCACCACGAGTAAATCACATAGTGTACTTCACAATGCCTCTTGGGTTCTGAGTTAGTGCTGTTAGATTCCAAGCTTTGATGAACTTCCTCCCACTGTTCATATCTGTCTAAATTCCATTGATTGTGACACTGAGAATCATAGCATGTATTCAAACAAACAAGGAAAATGCACAGATGCATGTACACAGATTGCTGGTACATATATAAATGTATTTGTACAGGTTTCATAGCACTTGCACAGCTTTTCCCCCCACCCTCCTAAAAGCTTCTAACTGCACAGTTTTCTTTACTTCTCTCCTCATGTCTTTGCCAGAAACACATATTTCCCAGGGCATCTCCGGCAGAAAACAATCATACTACCTGTAAGTACCCAAGTGAATGAGCATGTCAGATGCAACCGTATTTTTTTTTTAAAAAAATAACACTAAACTGCTTTTTTCCCCTACATTTATAATGACCTTTTGATATTATGTTTGATGAATAGAGCTTCTGAGATGCTGATTTGTATTCTTCACACATAGCCTGATGGAGCTGTGGTTAATAAAAAGTGAATAAATTACCTCAGGCTGGTCTTCAGTAGATCAAATCTCTTGGTTCCACATCCCAGCAATTTGAATCCCTCTATATCACATCTTCCCTGCCTAGATATGAATAGCCTCCATCATTATATGAGGAAGCTACAAAGTCATGTTTAGCATAATACTGAATATTTAATAAAATGTACTACACTGACTAGGTGTCTTCCCTTTTCACCATGGCCCCACCATACCTTATTCTGCACTACTGCAGTTGTGGAAAGGAAAGAACTGGCTGTAAATTTGTGCAGTAGGAACGCAGAGGCCATTTCTGCATTACATTGTTATAGTGCTATTATTCCACTTTCAACACCCTGTGGAATTCTGGGGTTTGTAGTTTACTGAGGCCAAAGAGCTCTCTGGCTGAGAATTCTAAATGCCCCTCCCTAAACTGCAAACTCCAGGACACAGGATGTTGACACTGAAATCATAGCACTATAATAACAGGATAGTGCAGAAATGGCCATAGACTAGGTTTATACAAGCAGAATAATTACAGCATTGAGAAATGGTGTGCATGTGTGAATGGGGTATCAGACATTCAGCATCACAAACAAAAAATTTTATACAACACAGTGCCTCAAATGTAATTGAATGGAGCTTCTTCATACATGTATCAGTCTCTCCCCCAAGATATATGCCACATTAACCTTTCTGAAGTGAAACAGGTTAGGGTCTGATGGGTAAGTGCATGGAAAATATCCACAAAGTCTTATGCATGCTGTCTTTTGAGTTTCATCAGTTAAGATGCATTTTTTTAAAAAAATTATAAAGAAATTAATCATCATCATAATAATTATAATAATAATATAGAGAACATGTTCTGACATGGCTATTCATCAGAGCCATCCTCAGACCTTTTTTTAGGCTACTCCACCTTTTCTCTTGTTTTTCTAATAGGCTTTGGAACAATGCATAAATTTATTTTTGACATGAACATTTACACAAGCAAAAACATTTCTCATTAAATTCTCAGGCTTAAAATCCATGAGTTTCAATATAATAAAGCCTACAAAACAGGACAGCTCTTATTTATTTCTGGAGTTCCAGGGCTTAACTTCTGGGCAGTAAACTTTTATCTTCTTCTCTATGGGAGTAACCCCAGTCCATTTAAACATGCTGGGCTTAATTGAGCTTGGCAGCATCTAATCAGCTCTCAGTAAAGATTGCCTCCAGTTAGTGAGACTTGCTAGAGTTTGCCCTAAAATAAATGGTGGCTGCATATATCAGCAAGGTTTTGTTTTGGTGTATGTCTGAGAGAATGTACATTGTGGATTGCTTACCCAAAGGCACAAAATGTGCATAAACCTTTGTTGACCTGCTCTGATTTTATGACCTGATAATTTGAAGAACATCCCACTGCCATAGTTCAAAACAATCCACAGGGATACCATGAATGTGTTTGCATTACAAAGGTTAGAACAGTCTGATATTATTTTAACTGCTATAGCTCCACGTTAAGGATTCCTGGCATTTGTAGTTTGGTGATCTACTTAGAATTCTCTTCTAGAGCACTCTAGTGCCTTCCCCTGAACTATTGCTTCAGAATTCTCTGACAGAGAATTCCAAACACCTCACTGCAGATCCCAGATTTCTGTGAGATGAACCCATGGCTATCAATGTAATACGTAAAACTGTTATAACTGTGTAGTATACATATACTGCATGGCTGACATTCAGAACATGAGGCAAGATCCTACATTGTACTTGTGTGCTGTAAATCTAGACTCCTGTAGTTAAATTGTGTTTGCGCTATATTGTCCTTCTGCTGAATACCAACACTGTGAAGCCAGTTGTGTACCTGCAAATGAGCTTATACATTGAAGGCACCAATGAATAGTTACATGCCATGAAGCATGTGAAACTGCATGTGAAGAATTATACTTGGAGAACTCCACTTATTCAACTATGAACTGAATACAGACATTTTTCCTTGGTTAAAATACCCAATTGCATGCATAAGGGGAACTTATGTGTTCATAGAACACCCATGGTTGCCAGCCATGGTTTTATTGGATTGGATCCAAACTTCGTTATACTTAGAAATCAATGGGACATAAGTTAATTATGATGACAGATATGAAAGTCTGCCATTTTTGTTTTCATTTTTGTTTTGTTGTGCTTCTCAAAATTCCATACACATTCTCATCTCATTCAAGTTCAATATCAGGTTCTTGGACTACTTTCTCTTTCCTCATACAAATTGTATCTTAGGTATGTATTTTGGTAAGTTCTTTCTCTTTTTACACATTTTGCTTAATGTATATTTTTTACACATTTATCTCACTAACTAAAGTATGATTGTGAGTGTTTTTCAAATAAATGTGTTTTGTTATGTATTTTGCTTGGGTCTATTTTGAGAAATAAAGAAAAAAATATTGGGCCTTTGGAGTTTCCTCCTGATGATGGAAAATAGAATGAAATGCAAAGTTTAATCAATATTTTCAGAAACCTCAGACTGGATTCATACATTAAAAAACTTAGGGCATTTCTGCATGGTGCCACAGTCCTACAATGGGGATGCGATGGCAGCAGTCCACAGGTTGTGCTTTCACACCACACTGTCGCAGTTCCATTGCCGTTCCATCCTCACTCATCATGATTGTGGGATATTAGCTTAACAGAATAAAGCCATTAAGTGCCTGTGATCGCATGAAACTCCCATTACTGATATCCATGGGATAGGGATGGAAGCGTGATGGAGACACTAACTTCTCCAGCACAGCATGGGAAAGAGGCTGGCTATGCTGCAGAAGGAGGGTGCATGTTGCTTACACTCCCTTCCACGGGGAGCTGGCCAGGTGTAGAGGGGAGTGTTCCGATCGTGCTCCCTTACTGGCAAAGGTGCTGCTGGGATCAGGATGGGAGGACAATGGAAGGAGGTACAGTGCAGAAATGGCCTTAGTTAATGTGAACTTCTTTCCTAGCCTAGATATGACTAATTGAACTCTCCTTGATTTCAACAAGAGGCCTAAATCTCCAACCGTCCCAATAAATGCACTGCTGTGGAATAACACTTCTGAAATTTTCCTCACTTATCTTTTCTCCCAGATTCAGAGTTCTGAATTAACTGGATCTATTTCTTAAGCCAAACTGACTCATCAGGAATCCTTCATTTTCCCATGCTTCCCTCCAAATTTTGTACAGAGATCTGGACATGTGCTATTAGGTGCTCCTGTTTATTCTTGTTCACCACTGCACCATTGTATGGATAAACTACTGTCACAAAAGGGGGTGGGAGGAAGCAATGAAGTTGTATATAATTGTTACAATAGTATTCAGATATGGTATTTTAACAATGTGATGGTTGCCTGTGTGCAGCACTGAAACCACACACAAAGCCAGTTGTAATGAATTCCAACATGACACATAATAATCATGTTTATGGTGTTTTACTAACCTGCATGTAAGGGATCAGTAGTGTAAAGGACTCACATACTGGACACTTATGCTGAACATTTTACTTCCAGACACTTCTCACTCTCCTCACCTTCTCAATAATATAAGGCATTATAAGACAGTATGGTTAGAGTATTGGTCAAATCCTTGCTCAGCCGTGGAACCGTCCTGGTGTCCTTGAGTAAGTCACACACTCTCAGCCTTAAGAGGAAGGCAATAACAAATCTCCTTTAAATCTAACCAAGAGAACCCTATGTACAGCACGGAAAGTTATGATTAAGAAGTGATTCATTTAGTTATGCTTTCAGGACTCCAGAGTAGCTGATTGCCAACATAGTTACAATTTCTAAAAGTAGCTCCTTTCTTTCTCGTTTCGCAAAAGTAACAAAAGACATCTGTTTTTTTTAAAAAAAAATCTGACAAAATATATCTGCAACCTTATTTGTGTGAAGGTGTATGTGGATATTTTGCTTCTGAAGGGCTAGCAGGATCTCAGACACAAAGCATTACACTTGGCCTGAAGAGAAGTGGCATAAAAATTCTATGCCTAAAAGCCTACTGGGTGCCCAGAAGCTGGCAACAGAAAAAGAGGTCAGGCCTGGCTTCACAGACTAATATATAGCCCACTCAAATCTAGTGAGAGGTGTCCTTTCACAAAACTACACAGTCTCATGAAACTAACTGGTCCTCTGTGGGATCTTGCGGTGGCAGCCACCATGACCTCCCTCAGATACAGAGTGGGTGCCAGCAAGTTCATTACAACAGGCCCATTCATTCAGAGGCATTCAGGGGGTCCTTTCTAAGTACAACCCCCAGAAACCCCTTCTATGACCACCCCAGGGGTATGGCTACACTGGCTGGAAGTTTCTGTGCTGAATCCCTGTGAAAAAGCATAGGCTGACGGGAACCGTATATATGACTGCTCGACTTTCTAGGTGTTATTTCTTAGGTAATGACTGCAAGGATTAAGGTGAGTGAAGGGAAACCTTAACACTAAAAGGTTTGGGAATATAGATGTATAGAGGAGGGGGGATCTTAGAGACTAGTTTCCTTATTGGGCAACATAGAGCAGCCTATTGGGGCTAGTCCTTTCCCCTCATAATCAGGAACAAAATGGCCTGGGGCAAGCAGGGGACAGGCAAGTCAAGGACACATAGGGAACCGGAAAAGTGACTGGACCAGATATGCAGGCGCAGATCTTCTCTCTTCCCCTTCATACCATGTAATGATTTATGCAAGTAAAATCATGATGAGTTTTGATTCCAGGCAGCATGTCCAGCTCTTATATTGATGCAACAGTAAGTAGTAGTTGGAAACTGTTTTTCCATATGTTTTTGGACTATACCTCTTACTTTGGGTTGTAACATCCTGCATATGCTTACCTAGGAGTAAGCATCACTAGATATTGTTTTTGCTGTTATGTGCCTTCAAGTCATTTCTGACTTATGGTGACCCTAAAGTGAACCTATCATTCTTTTTTCTGGGGCTGGGAGTGTGTGATGTTCCCAAGATTGTGCCCTGGTCTCCAAAGTAGCTGAAGCCAGTACATCATGCTGGCTGCCATCACTGGATATATTGGGGCTAAATACCAAGTAAACATAGCTATGATTGTGCTATTAGGATTGGTGCTACAGATTTTACTTGCACACAAACACACATACACACAGACAGACACAGGCAGAGTGCTTTCTTAATCAAAACTTTTCACATAACACTGCTATATAAGACTAGTACAATCCTAGCTAGATTAATGCAAGGCTATATATTTTCCCATCTCTGTGGAGTAAATGCCTTTTCAGGTCTCATCTAGCACTACAGCTTCTATGAGCCCACAGAGAACACCATCAAAGACAGAATAGTGTGGCTTACAAATATCCATGAATCTTCTTCCTCTAGGGATCCATAGGCTGTTTAGATATTTATATTTGGAGAGATACTGGTGATGCTGAGCAATCTTTTGCTGTGCTAAACTTAATAAATAACTTGTGCAACAGAGGAGTAAGAAGGCATGGATATCCCAACTTCTAGCAACTTGTCTCATCTGTCTCTTTCCAGTCCAACATAACCCCATGAAATAGCCATTGGACCCAAGGGAGATCAAAGTGGGGGCTGCTGTTTTGAGGAATATTTCTGGCCTCCTTTCCTCAAATGACAATTGTTTGTGATGGCTGATAAGATCAATACATCACAGGCAGATAAAAACCTCAGAATGATCCAAGGTGTGTTGAGCTGAAAGATTTCTACATTTCATTCACAGATGAATGCTCCAACATATCGAATAAAATCAGGAGCTGTAACCTGCATACACATATTATGACTGAGTGGGGAACTGAAGAAGAAAGAGCTAGAGCAAGAGCAGGAGATGTTGTCAAATGGGAAAAGAATTACAAAAGAAAAGAAAAAGCAAATTGTTTTCCTTGTCATTGGAGTTTTTTCCTCCTGCCTTCTGAGGAAGAATTAATAATATGTTTGTTTAAATAGATAAAAAAGAAGCAACGGCAAAATAGACCAGCCATGACTGTTATAAAAGCAGAAATGCCAGCACTGTACTCAGTGACCTGAATCCTGTATAGGTTCAGTTTCGGAACGATACATTCTGGTGGTAGAGGAATATGCAATGAATGTTGTAAAACAAAAAATGCCAACACAGCAGCTACCCTGCAATCAAGCCACCCATATCATTGACCTAATTAACTGTATAAAATTCAGCAGGGTGTCATTCTGGTTCATTCATTCATTTGGAGAAGAGAAGCTTTTTCCATCCTGTAAAAAGAGGAGGAGAGAGCAAGTATCTTTGGGAGCTCTCTCAACAGCTAAATTAAGGATCAAAAGCAGAACTGTGTCACCTAGCAGGCACTGTTTTATCATTATGGTTCCTGCATTGTTTGTTTGTTTGGGATGTAATTCTTCACTAAGTTTCTTCTTGAAAGCTAGTTATGAACAATTTCAGCAATTTTCTTCCTGCTATGAGAAAGTCTTCAAAAATCACACCATTTCTGAAGGCTAGTCACAATCCAAACTTAATCTGCACAAAATTCAGGTGTGGTTTTGCTCAGAAAACTGAATTTTATTTGTGAAAAATAATATTTCAAACCAAAATATTAATTCATGAAGAGAAAATGCTGTTTTCTGCATGGAAAATGTTGTTTTCTAAGCAAATCAACCATGTATTAATTTTACACACGTTAAATTCCCCATTACAGGAATTGATGATTCGCCATTGAAATATTATTTTTCACAAAGCAAGTTCTGTCTCCTGTGGGGAAAAAAAAATGCTGCTTTCTGCACAAACACATATTAATTTTCCACAGAATAAGTCCCAAACTGAAAGATTATCATCAGGCCAGGATTCTTATTAGGGTTTTTCAACACTTGAAATACATGTTTTTGAACATTTTTTGAACATTTTTGAATATTCTTTCCATCTCTAATTTTTATTTGCTTTTGTTTTCAATGTGTGGTCACTACTTAGAGAAAGAGTGGAAATGAGCCTAAAGATGAATATACCTCCCATGCGGGATGGCAGAAATGTTTTTAATTCTTCAGTGTACGCAACATAACTTGGAAAAGTGACTGTTTTAGACCATAAACCCAAAAATGCTTCAGCCAACATGGCCGCTGGCCACACTGAGGAAATTGTGGTGAGGGTGAAAATTGATTCCTAGGACTAGGGGGATATGATGAGCATAGATCATGAGAGTTTAGGAGAACACCATTATATGACAATAGCAGCAGAGAGCTTGGGAATGACGAGGAAAAGACTGGTCTGAGGGAGGGAACTATTAAAAGGGGTCTTGGTGGAATAATGGCAAGGGGAAAGGAGAAGGGTCAAGGTTAAAGGAGACTCAGCCTTCAGAGAATCAACTATCAATGGAGGTCAAATTGTTGCTGCATATCTGCATCTTCCTTTTGGGCCTTCCTTCTTCCTGTGTTTGGGCTCTTTGTCCTAACTCCTTGTCATACCTTACCGTTATAGGTTTGACCAGAAGAGGCTGTTAGCTCTGAAGTCAGTGAGGCAGTGAATCTACTCCAGATTTTAATCTGTACTTTAAAGGGAGGCATGAAGCCAATTTTGGAAATGAGGTCCAAAATCTTGGATGGTTCCTTTAAACTACAGACTAAGACCATTTCTGCATGACAATGCTATCCCACAACAGCAGCAGGTTCTTTACAGTCCTGGAGTTATACTACCACACAATGTTGTCACTATCTAGCTGCTATCCTGTCCTCAGGTGTTGCAAAACTGCCTTATACCATTCCCAGAAAAAATCCATTTAGAACCTCCTTTAGTGCTTCAATCCCATCAGCCAGCTCAGTGCAGTACTGTAATAGCACTTGATAGTGCTTCCTGTCCTCCCGGATCCAGGAGTAGTTGGGATGTGGGCATGCCCAGCTTTTCCCTCCCTCAGCTACTCCCATGGTGTGGTTACTTCAAAATCTATCACACCTTCATGTTCAAATTTCTCCTATGAGTTAAAACTTTTTTCTTAAAAAAAATAAATATTATAGCACAAAAGTGTGATTGTGTACTGGTGTGTCATGCCATTACAATATTGCTGTGCTAGTATGGCTTCCAACCCCCACTCCAAAATAAACAACAACAATCAGTTGGAGCAGTGGGGTGGGGTGAAGGTGGGGAAAGGGGGTGTCCAAGGACACTGTAGTGTGGAAGGAACATGGGTGGCAATACCTCTATTCATCCACTTAAGGAGGAAGGGTGCAGAAGAGAGCGTTTCTAACCTGCTACCATAATGCAAATGGCAATGCTAGGATTGTAACTGAAGAACATTCTAATGGGTATGGTGCAGAAAGAGCCTAAAAGTCAAGATAGATTCACCATCCAACCCCACTGACATTGGAACCCTCTCACCTCACTGAATATGACTTTTCTCATCTTTCTTTGCTTGCATTCCATTGCCTACCCTCATACAAGCCTTGGAAGCTGAGCCTAATAGCAATAGCCACTCTGTGGGTAGTTTTCTGAGAAGGAACCACAAAATTATAAGAGGTGCATTCAATTTTTTAAAATGGTAGTTTCTAATCATGCAACATCAGGTGGTCAAGATTGTTGTAAAACCAGCAACTCAAGAGGAATGTATACACAAATATGCAGCACTGAGTGGCATGGCAAATAATACAAAAAAGGCAACATTTGTATGAACCTATGGATGTGACAATCTATACATGCCATGTCCATCACATTGTTAAACATTATAGTCATCCCTCCACATTTGCTAGGGTTAGGGGCACAGGATCCCTGTGAAAGTGAAAAAATCATGAATAACTCTAGGTCCTCCCAAACCATATTTAACACACAAAAAAGTATGATTGTCATATTCAACCCACCGTGGATTCCTCTGAGGCATCAAGGTTCCTTCCCAGGGCAGAAGTGGGGGGCTGGTGGGGCTTACTGCCACCTCCGCTACTGCTCCACGCTATTTTAAATAGGGATTTACTAGCCTCATTTGCAGTTTCTCAGGCCATTTCTGCATGCGGCAAGGGAATTGCTCCCTGCCACTACTCACTGGATCTTCTGTCAGTCCGGTCCGGTCCAGGGTGAGGAGGAGCAGTGCATGGTCGTAGATCTGCAATGCTCCGGTGTCCAAAATGGTGGCTTCCAGTTGGTCGTGGGTCTCAACCAACCGCTGAAGCTCGCCAGCCTAAAGCCCGCCCTCCGCAGATCGCAGGCTCGCATTGGTGCAAGCCTGCGAATCTGCATTGGACGGCAGGCATGCAATGGCGCACGCTGGCATTTTGAAAGACCTGAAAAATCAGGTCTTTCAAAAACATGATGGAGGACCACTTGGGGTTGTTCCAGAGTGGACTGAGGTGCGGTTCTACGGTAAGTAGTCCGGATCCAGTCCGCTCCATGGTGCAGATGTTCTCTGTAGAGGACGCACTGCACTATTTTACTTACCCCGTGTGGAAATGGCCTCAGTCACACGAGGCTTGTAGTCCCTATTAAAAATGGCCTTGGGGAGGCAGTGGAGGTGACAGCAAATAATCTGTGAATAATCAAATCTGCAAAAGTGAAACCCGCAAATGTGGAGGGCTGACTATATATGTTTTCTTTACACATTATTATCAGGTTGTGAGATGTAATTTTTTCCCCTTCATGCCATAGAATTTATGCATTTTCTTCACATTGAAATGTTCACATATGATACATTATTAAATGTACACATTTTTCTGTTCAGTTCTCCAATTGACTAAAGTATGTTTGCATGAATTTTTCAAATGTTCAAAATATTTTCAAATGTTAAATTGTTCACATATTGAAATTCTGTGTGCATTGTTATGGGTGCATTTTGTTTCTTTCAAATGAACCTGTTCATGCATTTCAGAAGCAGAATGCACTTTGTCTTACCAGGAATCTTGGGAGGTACGACAGATATTTTTATTATAAAAAAAATATGAACCCCCAGCAGTATCTTCTATCCATAATGAAGGATGGTCTGGGTATATTCAGAAGAGCTAAAGCCTCTAAACTATATTGTCTAGGCACATGGAAATGTTGACTTCTGCCACCCCTACCTTATTTAAGTGATGTGATCTGAGAATCAATGCAGGCTTTCTGGTGTGTACTTACAATTTTTTAAGTACAGAATCTTCTGAGTCAAAATGTAGTTTCCTTTTTCAAGGCAGTTTCAAGTTGATCAATCAGAACATGGACAAGATTTGAAAACACATAGGAGCTGCCAGAATGTCATTATTCTCTTAAGTCTTATGATTCAAATATACGTAGCATACTTGACAGTCTTTTGCCCAAAGACATGGTGGACTACAGAGTAATTGAGGAATTGCTGGCCCAGTTTTAGGGTTGCCAGAGCATTGGCTAAGTTTATCCACCTTTCTAGGCAGGGGGACAAATCTCATAAGAGCAGCACTGGAGGATGCAAAGATGTGATGTATGTGAAGTGGCTTTAAAACCCATTGCCCACCCCTCCTTCCTGGTGCATGGCTCAGTAAGATACAGTTTACATGTGCGTTGCACCTGTGCAATTTTAAAACACAGAAAAACATGCATTTCTTTCTTATATTAAGGACTTGATGAATTAACCAATTCATGTATATAATGAACAGCATGAATTCTGTTCTTATTACTTTTTTTAAAAATTGGGGGCTTTGGTTAATCTAGTCAAATCTAATGTATAACAGAATAAGTTAAAAGGAAGTTAAAATTAACTTTGGATATATTTTTATAATGTAGTAAAATGTAAATGATTAATTGAAGATACTCTATCACCGTCTTATTTTATTTTATTGTGTTTTTTCTTTTTTACTCTATCTCATTTTCCTGTAAATCTACACAATTTTCTTCCTTTTGTTTTTGTTTTATTAAAAATATATTTAAAAAAAGGAAAAGCATGCATTGCAATTGCTCAATAAATTGGCAGTCATGTGGATTGGCCATTGATCGCATGTGTTGCTCTACATTTGGAATTCGGTGTAGGGATTGCATAACATAACTCTGCCAGCAGATATTTATGCTGTTCTGAAGTGATGGAGAATCTTGGCCATTGTATGGATGGGAAAAAAAAATAGATGAAGCTCTCTCCTTTTGAGGAAGGGGCAACCTCTTAGGAACAACACTCAGAATAGAGTGGATACATGAGAAATGTCTAGACTGTAAGTAGAATGTACAGTTAACTGGAAAAAGATTCACTTTAATACTGGAGAGGGATATCTAGTTTTCTTGTCAAGAGCAGTGAGTGCATAGATGTGTGGTGCATGAAGAGTTTAAGTACTGTAACCTTAATGATTGCTAGGGAATGTTATTGTGTTCCTTGGTATGGACTTTTCTCAAAAGGGCTCTAGGCTTCAAATGAGTATAACTAGCTGAGTTGTTGTTGTTTTTTTATACTTTGGAACCTGGCAAAGTGCAATGTTTCAATATTTTTAGAAGTCTTACATCTGCTGCACAGAGGCCAAGAATCCTTGCTGCTGCACTTGAGATGGAGGGTACAATTCCATCCATATCCTGTTGGCAGACATCCCAAGGCTACTGATTGGTGGACATTGTACAAACAGAATGTTGGACTAGATAGATCCAATGTAGCTCTAATGTTCTCATGCTCTGGAGACACTTGTGATACCCAAAGGACAATATCTGAATGAGTTTAACTTTGGATATATAGTCCGTGGTGTTTCCCATTGAAATTCACATCAGCAGAACTGTTCATAATTTTTTCAGCCACCAAGCAATGTGACATGACTTGGCAGCAGGAAGCAGTGACTATGCAGAGGTTTCTTCTTCCATGTGGAATGATTCTTATACGTTTTCATTATCAGCCCTGACCTGAAAAAGTGCTTTGCAATACCACTCTTTGTCACATGAGACTCAAATCCAAGCATGAGTACATTCCACAATTTATTGTGCTACTTTTTCAATGTCTAATGTGGCCAGATTACCTTGGTAACAGCTTTATTCTCACATTCAAAATATATTGCCCACAGTGTGGGTGGGAGAGGTACTTACACAGCGAGGAAACTTGGCAGTTTTGTCACACTGGGAGAATAGACATTAATGGCTTCAATCTTCCAGCCACTTAAAATAAAGGCCAATTCTGACACCCAATTTGGAGGTGGAAGAGTCACCTTAAGGTGATTCTCCCTCTCAATTTTCCTTTGATAGAGAAGTGTTATTCTGAAGAATGAACTCCTATGCTCCGAAAATTGTCAATGTTTCACTGACCTCAATCTGCCTGCTCCTGGTAGGCATTCTGAGGATAATATCTTAACATTAACCCATTCCTCTCACCACCTTGCCTTAATTGGTGGTGTCATTTTATATTTCTCTTTGTGTTTCATGCTATAGCACTGTTTTTCATGTGGGATTTAGCAACCTTAGAACTCCCCATCATTTTCCATCCCAGAGAAACATTACATCCATGTAATGTTGCCAGTGTACAAGGAATGTTGAAAAAGGAACTATTCTCTTTTTCTCACACCTTATGCTTTCATCTGATAAAGACAGAAAGCCTTAAAATTATTTGTCCAAAAAACAGAGTGTGCCTTTTCTCCCCTATCATATTTGTTTGTGAAGGGCAAACTCTCTCCAGGGATCTTTGTTGAATGCCTTTTTTTTCAACATTAGTTTCTTTGGTGTATGATATGATATGATGATGATGATGACGACGATGACGATGATGATTTTACTATTCGGCTTGATAAAATTCCAAAACTGCAAAAGCCAAAATCTCAAGGGTAGCGATGTGGAAGAATATGTTTGTTTTAATAAAGAATGCTTTCAAAGCTGTAAATCAATAGAGCAGTTGCTGAATGTTTACACCCACTCTCACCCCTCCTCACCTGCTAAACCAATCCCATTGCAAAACAGTCCCCAGAGGGAATTACTTTTGCTTTGCCAGCACCAGATATGGTATCGTGAAATTACAGCTCATATCATTCCTTGGTCCATTGGCCTGTTATGACTGCATTTCATTTCCAGCTCGTAAAATTTGATGTTTGTAAATGGCAAGCCCATCATTTCTTATCAGAGCATGTCCAGCATAACTGTCATTAATTATAAAACTCTCTATCATCCTGGGATATTGTACTAAAATAACCATGAGATTAAATTGCTGCCAGAATGTCTGTCATTAGTTGAAAATGTATTTTCAGCTTGTTCCTTTAAAGAAGAAAAAGGAAGGGAGAAAAACCACACATTGTAATGTGGATTATGTCACTGATTTGGCTTCGTGAATTTTGTTTTAATAACAGATAATGGACATTACTGACTTCTTGCTGTGATGTTAACAGGTGATTGGATGGATTTTGTTGGAGTGGGTTGGAAGCATGAGAGAGAATCAAAACAACACTATTTTCAGATGTCTAGTATAGTCTGCTTTGCCATGGCTATTTTTGTAATAAGCTTGTTGGCTCTGCAATGAAAGAGACTCCAAGTCATATAAACATGAATAGGAGCACACAAGAACAACTGTTATTCACAACAGCAATTCTCACAACTATACAGCCAAAGAAAACCATGAAGGTCGAAATGAGTTCTGTGGGGCCTTAATATGTTGCTTTTAAAAAAAATAAAATTAGAATGAAAACAATTTATTTTTTAAAAAATGGACACCTCCTCGACCAGCCTGAATGAAACCTTTTCATGAGCTAACATGTCTCCAGTCAACATTTTCTCCTCCCACGTCAAAACTCAAAAGAAAGCACCAATGAACAATAGATGACTAATTCATTCTTTTTTCACTTTACACTACCTCCAAAGACAAGAAGGAGGAAGAAGAGAGGGATTTTCATTTGTAGTCCACCTTTCTCCTAATAATGAGACTCAAGGCACCTGACATATTTAAAAACAATACAGATTAAAAACTATACAAAAAGCTTCAGTAAAAGTATAAATATACAAGCTATTTTTTAAAAAAATATATAAAATTGAAACTATTAAGATGTATTAAAAGACTGTATACAAACCATTAAAACAATACCAGGCAGCATTAAAAGTTCATCCCAGTCAGTTTCTTAGGCCATTTCTGCACTACTGTTACCCTGATTTCTCGGGGTCCTGGGAGGGACACCTTAAATGTACTCAAACAATGGGAAGGGAATTAGCACAGAGCACAAGTCTGCAATGCGAGAGGCAGGGTAATGTAGCGAGATCTTGAACCCTATGTCTACGGGGTCAGGCTGAGTCAAGGATGAGGCAGATGTTGAAATTAATAATAATTATTTTATTGAAACACAATCAAACAAATGTATGCAGCACGCTCACACAAGAGGCTATAGAAATAAAGGTAGGAGTGGATACAGGGATTTTTAGAGGAGGTTTGGTATTGGAAATACTATACCTGTCCTGAAGCCTGGTTACAAGCAGAGAAACTGGGGAGCGTGGATTCTCAGCACGTGGAGCTGAGGGGAAGGCTCGCTGGACAAAGTGACAGCAAGGTGGGATGGAAGCCAAGAGCAATCTGAGGAAGCGCTCAAAGTCAGGGGTTCTTATAGGGAAAATTGTGGCTTCAGGCTAGTCCGTACTTGTGGAAAACAATGAGTTTGGGGCTGGAGACAAAGCCTCCAAAAGGCCAGTACTTTAGATGATTGAGTTATAGCCAAATTGTCAATAGAGTAGCCAGTATGCAAACGCGGAGTGCTTGAGCGTTGTATAGTCCGCTCATCAAGCTGCCTGTGTGGGGCAGGGGATCTTTTTGTAAGTAGCGTGCATACATAATGTGGTACTTGCCTTGAGGTCTCCTGAAGCTGCATTCAGCAATGACTGGCCTGCCTAGATCGGGGTTTGAATGGTTCGGCTATTGTCGGACACACCTGTGTGCATGCTTGTCCAGGGGCCTCACAAGCACTTGGAGAGGAATGGGTACAGAAGGCCGAATTATTGATATCAAAATGATATCTTAATATCCCACAAGCTCGGGCTAGCAATGGCGGTAACACTACACTGTTATAGTGCTATTATTCCACTGTCAACATCCTGTGGAATTCTGGGGTTTATAGTTTACTGAGGCCAAGGAGATCTTTGGCTGAGAATTCTAAATGCTCCTCCCTAAACTACAGATCCCAAGATTCCACAGGATGTTGAAAGTGGAATAATAGCAATATAACAGTGTAGTGTGGAAACGCCTAAAAGTCTGACAGCATAAAAATGTTGGCGGAAGGAGAGCAATGATGGAGCCATCCTAGCCTGCCTGGGGAGAGAGTTCCCACAGTGGCCAGGAAAAAAAATATATGATTCTCATGCCTAAAAAAAAAAAGAAATCATTTGCAACTGGAACCAGAATTATATGGAAGGTCACAAAATAATGGATAGAAACCTAGACAGAGCTTCAAATGAAACAAAATGCATAAAATCCAACTTTATTCTGAACGAAACTGCAAACAAACTCAACCCTACTGATGCATGCTGACCAAAATATGGCACAAACAGAGACCACACCCACCACTCCCCCAGGTCTGAATCCCACCATAGAATTCTATCCAGGAATAGGATTCAAACCTAGGAGACCAGCAAGTGCCGTTCTCACCTGCCCCACTCTGCAGTCAACATGCATCAACAAAGCCAAATTCACCCACAATTTCCTGCATACCAATCCCATATTCCATGCGTCTTGGTTCACTTTTTAGTTTCCCAAGTAATCAATAATAAGATTTCATAGATATGCATAAATTCCATTTTAATTTCAGAGCATGCCTACCAAGTCACTGAAACACACACACACACACACACACACACACACATTGCTTGGCAGATTTGCTAATCAGAGGGCATTTTGTTAATAATCCGCAAGATGTTATGCTATATAGACAATACAAAAACAACTAATAAAACATGACTATAGGATGCTGCCAAAGCAGTAATAAAAGATTTATGCATCTAAGAGACAGATATAACAAATAAAATAAAATAAATAAAATAAAATGGGTAAATCTCCTTAGTCAAATTGATTCTAACTCCACCAAACATAAAAAGAGGAGACAATAAACTATAGGCAGAATTAAGGGGAAAGGAACAGAATTGTAAGAATTAGAGTGAGAAGGGGTGTCAGGACAGCATTGAACAGGGATGAGGAAAATGAGGCTCTGAGACTGCGTATGCCCCCCCAAGGTTGCTTTCATATCACTTAACCTCTCCAGCTCCCAGACTGTCCTTTTTATATCCTCCCTACCAAAAAAATGTTCAGATTGAAATGTGTCTTTTGGAAACAACCCAGCAATGGGTTTTTTTAACTGAACAAGGATGTTTTTATTTACATTCAAGCAGGATCTCAGGTACGTACAATAATGTTCCAGTACAACAAAAACAGTAAAATAAAAATATGGAAGGAGGAAAATAGCCATATTAATCATATATCTAAAAAAGCTGACCAAATGTCCAAAGATAAGTCTATTTGTAAATTTCATCTATGCGTCATTCTTTCAAATGCTGCAAATGTTATTAGATCTTCTATCCATTGGATTACAGAAGAAGAAAAATTATCTTTCCAGTAAGAAGTTATCAATCTTTTAGCAGTCAAAAGGACATGAAAAATCCACTTTCCCTGGCCATTTGTTAATTTCCAAGAAACAGGTAAATAATTCAATAGAACACACATGTGCCTGAATATCAAAGAACTTTCCAAACCAAATATACTCATGTGATTACTTTCTCCAAAATGTGGCTACTTTGTGACAACTCCAAAAAAAATATTTTAAGGAAGCATTAGCTGTATTATATCTCCAACAATATGCTGATTTAGAAAGCCCTTTATTGAATAGATGTGGTGACCAATATTGACAGGCCCTTAGATTGGTGTGGTGATTCCCAATCTGCTAAGGTGCCCTGTCTTTACCTGTCTTTATCCCCCCCCCAACACGACTTTTGTTTAAAAATGTGAAAGTATTCAATGTTTATTTAGAATCACTTAATAATTTTATGAAAGTGTGTTTTCTACGTTACTTATCACTGTAGACAACTCAAGCATGGTCAGTATTTACATAGATGTAACATTTATTAGGATAACAACAAGAATTAGTTGTGTGTTAGAGTTCACATGCAGTTCAATGTTGGTACATTTCTTCAGTGCACTTTTCAGACAATATTAACAGAAACTTATATAAACTACACACACACACACACACTTATATTAAGACTAATAATCTGAGATAGATCTCAGTCTCTGCTCAGAAACAGTTCGATTATGTTTATATATATTTGTGTGTGTGTGTGTGTGTGTGTGTGTATTTGTATACTTAGTTGGCCTCAATGTCTTTAATATTAAAGGACCCTTGGGTGCACGTAAGGCTTCATGGCCAGCTAAATCTGGATTCTAACAAATGTTTCAGGTGTACATTTTGTCATTTAGCTGACAGGGGTAGTTTAAATTGTTATTGCAAAAATGTAAAAAAAAAAAAAAAAGCAAAAACTCATCACGAGCACCAACTATCTGACCTAAGGTATCAGTCCCATTGTTGGGCCATACCTTCCATAAAAATGGTTTCTTTACACTTTCAAATCTGGATTCTCCCATCAATTCAAATTGGCATGAGCAAATTGGTTGAATTGCATTTGTCAAGATAATATTTGCTAAACAGTTCTAATTGATGACATTGTTCGCAAAACACTGCCCTTTTTTTTAGTAAAGGAGAACCAGGTACTATCTATTTGAACAGAGGTGCCAGAAATGAAAACTCTAAGGATGACCATGGTGGATTATTTATCTAGTGGATATGTCCAAAAACTAATACAAGATAACAGATCTGTCCAAAGGTACGTAAGAAAATCTGGAAAGCTGAACCGTCCCTCTTGGATAGGAATATACATCTTTTATCAGCTTACTTTTATTAAGATTAATCAGATAAAATAAGTCCCTAGGGATAATTATACCCACATAAGTAATAGAATTTGGGCAATATTGAAACTGCCATGCTTTAAATATGCTAGAGTCCATCTTTGCTTCCACTGGCAGTATTTCTGGCTTGGACCAGTAAACTGAACACCCAGATATTTTACCAAAATTATTGATCAACTGCTGGGGCTTTGAAATGAACAACAAAAGATCATCTGTGAAAAGAACATTTTTAAATTCTAAGCTGATATGCTCAAATCTATTGATCTTGGAATTTTATCTAATAGCACATGCTTAGAGTTCCAAGCACAAACTGAATATTAAAGGAAACAATGGACATCTCTGCCTTGTAATCTGTTTCAATGTGTCCTCTTCCTGTTTTTTCATTCTTTCATTTGATGGCATTGTTTTGTTGAGATTGTATGGGCCATAGAGAGTCCAAGGGGCAGAAAATTGGCTTCCAAACCTGTCAGTGTTGGTGGTCCCTAGTCTGGACCAAATCCAGGAAGTTAAGTCTGACTGTGCATATGACTGTGCTTGGCTTACAATCTAAGTAATAGTCCTTTCAATTGCCCTTTAGAAAGTGATCATTTCAGATTTCTGGAAAGAACTATCCCTCATACAGCAGCCCAGGAGAAAAGACGCAAAGAGGCAAAGAAAGAGAGAGAATGGTGCCACACCTACTTTAGGATCTACTGCTGACCCAAGCTTTTGGTTTTGGCCTTGTCTTTCATGGTGCCAAAAACTTTGGGTGCTCTTAAGCAAAACTTCCACAATTTGGGAAAGTGAATAATTATTTATTAAATGCCTTGATAAAGCAACAAATTCCAGCCTTGTTCAACCAGGATGTTTTTTCACTGTTCCCCATGCCTGCACTAATGCTTTTCATAGTTATGTCACTGACAAGAAAACAATATTCATTTTTTCAGAATCCAGCTAGTTTGTGTCTTGGGAAGGAAATCCCCCTCAGACTTATCTGGGAGGAGTTTGTGGACTCTGGCAATCATTCTTGCTGTGACAAGCTGCCATCTTCTGTGGTGTCTGCTTCTTCCTTCCAGGATCACTCACAGTTTTGCAGGCCTGGGTCAAAGCATGCAATCAGTGTCATTGGTGAGTGGTGCCTCCCTGATGCCAAGCCTGGAAGACCCAGACTTCACTCAGGTCTTCCAGGGAGGTATGAATTGAGAACAGCTGCTGCTGCTCAGGCAGTCAGGCTTCAATTGCCTTCCCATCCACACTCTGTTGTTGTAATTCGTTGACAAATTGTTAATGTATGCCTGAGTTTATCAATTGTTTCTGTTATGGATTTTCTTTGTCACAAGTTTAAGTGATGTTGCATAATGCAAGACTTAGGTTTGGAGGAAAGTGAGGTTTGGAACTCATTATGTATTCCCATTTTGGTCAATGAAAGTGAGGCTACAGAGTGATGCCCAGCTTGGGGGTGGGACCTCCTTCACTCACAGATGACGAAGTACTGCATGGTGGTGATGTACTTGAGTGGCTCTTAAGCTTCTGTCTCTATGCTACCTCCTGTTTGGGGGAACTGTGCTTTCAGAAGCTCTGGATCCTCCATTTGACCGATCATTCATAGGATCTATGCCTCATGTCATGCCAACCTTGACAGCTGAAATATCATTAAAAGTTGTTGCCATCCTTCTTCCAATCTTTGGTGTAGCCATAATTTTGTGTCGGTGGCTTCTCCAAGCTCACCAGTCCTTAGCCACTAGGCCAGCAAAGCCAACTGATCCATCCAGACTAGTCCATTGTTGTTGGTTGTCACTGTTGTTGGTGCTGTTGTTCCAGGTCTTTACTATCAAATATGGCTTTGCCTGGATGATTCCTCTGCACTCTCTCCCTCTCTCTCTCTCTCCCCCTCTCTTTTTTTCAGCTCCCCAGGTTATGTAGGATAAGCCTTGATAGATCAAAATTTAAATGGTAATTTGATTTGAACCTGATTGTTTCCTTCCAACAACATCATAGTGAAACCTTGTTCTTTTGGTTTAGGCACTTTATAAATTTTCAACATTGGTGGCTGTTATGTGTGAATGTACCCTTTCTGAATTCTAGGATTATCAAGTTCATTCATTTGCACATGAAGCAAATGATTTTTGATCTTTCCTTCTTAAAGAAAAAACATCTAATTATAGGAAACGATCATTATTTAAAGTTCAAGATATATCTAAAAATATACACATTGACATTCTGACATCAGCAGTCCCCAGCTATTGTAGTATCCCAGAAAATTTTCTTACTTCAATTTATGGTCTGTATAGAATTAACAAAAAAATAATAAAAATGGGCTACTTTGGAGACCTTTCATGCCTTGATTTATTCTAACTGATCAGAATGATATTATGGAAAAAGTGCTCAAAATGCTTAAATGTTCCCTAAAATGCTATACTTACTTCATAGGCCCATTAAGCACCACGTCTAAACCTTAAGAATCATGTGATTCATGTGTGTATACTACTCAATAATTATAGAATGAAAAGATGCAAATAACAACTTCCGAGAGCAGCTGAGCTTGTATGTTTCTCCATCTCTGCTTTGTGTCTATTAAATGGGAAATTAAAAGTGGAAATCATATGTAGATTTAGAATTACATAGACTTGGTTCTATCAGCACACAGTGGAACTTACTTCCAAGTATTTAAGCAAGAAGGTTCAAATAATAGTATCAAACAACTGTGTACCAAAGTAACAATTAAATCTGATATAGGTTTACTTAGAAATGCTGTGACCATTGAGTGTTTAGAATTGCAGCCTAAGTAATAAATAGGACTTACATTTGAGTAGACATGCATAGGATTTTCCTGTAGAAGTGACCCACATGTAAAACAGAGTAAAAATATATTTCTCTGAAGGTGGTAAAATATACTATAGATGAGTTTAATTACTCCTTTTTTTAAAAAAAAAATGCCCATATTTTAAAAAGTTTTATTTTTTTTAACAATTATGTGTAGATTAGATTTATAATTTCCTTGTGCACTATGATAAAAGGGTATGTCTTCATACTCTCTGTGTATAGAGCATCACCAGTCTCTTTATATGGGAACACCTATGTCTGGACATTGCAGCAGTCTCTATCTGGTTGAAATATAAATTATTATTTTGCTGTTCATATGCTAATCCAGACCCAGGTCTTTTCGAGATGTAAAATCATTGCACAGTGACTCTTTGTTGCCATGTGCCTTCAAGTCATTTCTGATTTATGATGATCCCTAAGGTGAACCTATCATGGGGTTTAACTTGACAATTTCATGAGGTGATTTCATAATTTGAAAATTTCCCATGGTGACATCTGGCATTTTGTTAAGGTTGGGAACTTAGCTGGCACAGTGGGATTTCTTCCTGAAATAAATTTCAGATTCTATTCTTGTCACATGGGAGGACATTCAAATAATGATCTCATTGGTCCTAATTCTCTTTAAATCCATGCAGTCTGTATTTGCTTGGATAATTTTTATTCCTGTATGTTGCACAGCAATTGGATCATGTTCTAATTTTCCATAAGGAATAGCAAATTGAGCAACGATTATGTGCAATGTCAACCTGATCCAGTACATATCGCCAAGTAATAAAAATGATTTAAGTTTCTAGGTTTTACATTTATGTTTTATACTTATCTTGTATTATTATTGTCTTTTTTTTTTCCCAAAGGAACATTAGGAACAGATATCTTCTAGATGTGGAGGATTTTGACTTGTTTTAAAAATTCTTCACTTGGTTTTTTTTTCTTTTTAGGCATTTCACATCTAGATAAATAGGTTCAAGAGCTCATTTCAATTATTCTTATTATGCCTAGCCACAGTTTGCAGCTATTAGAAATTCAAGCACTCAGTTCATTTAAAGATTCAATATCCCTATTAAACATAATTCATATCACTTTCCCCATTAACACTCCAGAAACTCATGGGATACAATTGATTTATAGATGCTGAAATCCTGCCTTTGTACACTGAATATTCTTTTGTGTGAGGTGTTAATAGTTGATAATGAAACAGTTTCCACTTGGGCCAACTTCTAACATTATTGTGCTTGCTAATGAGATGAAGACAACCTTTTCCTTCTAAATGATGGTTCATCAGCATGCATTTTTGAGGTGCAGTTTCTTATCCTCAGAGAAAATCATCAAAGAGAGAGCAGGCTGTTGTATCTGGAAAAGAATAAAGAGCAGGTCCAAATCTTAGATAGAGAGTCAAAAATTAACCAGTTAAAGGTCTGTAACGGGGTAACCTGAGGTAGTACTAATAAGTGATTATTACTCTACAATATCAGTATTACCTTAAGAGTGATACTGTTTCATTCCTACAGCTGGACAGGTTAACCCAGGTTTAAAGTAGGAATTCCTGTTGTCATGTGCTTCTCAAAACCAATCTATGGCAAGCTATTTTAAGCACGGTCACATTAAGTGATTATTCCCAAAGACAACGAGCTTTAGGTACTGTCAGGTAGGATGGGAAGTGCTGTGGTTCACCATCAGTACTTCCTAGAC
This sequence comes from Cyclura pinguis, assembly GCA_030412105.1. NCBI lineage: Eukaryota > Metazoa > Chordata > Lepidosauria > Squamata > Iguanidae > Cyclura > Cyclura pinguis. Next base: position 189,868,349 of record CM059601.1, read on the forward strand.
CTCTTGAACTCATATCATTTGCACATTGGAGTAGCTCAGTCACATAACAGTTTTTTTCCAATCAAATTATATAGTAATAAAGGAGAGCTGAGTTTCAAAGAACTGCTTGATATTTTCATACATTGCTGCCACCCTGAAACAGCAAGCAATGGTATACAGGTTCCAACAGTTCTCCTGTACCATGTTTCCTCAAGCCTAGTAGTGCTGAAAGACTAGTTTGACAAACACCGATTTTGATTTTTATGATAATACACAAAAAACCTCACTTTTTCACTCTATAGTCAGTGTAGATCTCCTCAAAAATCTTCCTTTTCCTAGGGTAAGCAAAAATACCCCTTCTAATATTTGCAGTACTAATCTGGAGGTACAAGTTCAGGGTTTTTGGCTTGCGTTCACCATTTCCTCTCATTATCTATACTAGTGTTAAGGTAAGAAGTAGTGCCTTCATTCTAATGATGCCATGTGAAGAAGTCCTCATGTAGCAGAATGAGGACAAAGTTTACTGGACTCAGTGTGGGGATAACCATGGGAAGAAATGGCAACCATCAGCTGCAAAGACCTTAAATTAGTAGTATTAATAGGAAAAAAGAAAAAAGAAAAAATAAATCATGAAATGTGGGCTTGTTGAGCCCCATTCAAATAATCCAATAAATAATAATGTTAATAATCCAAGAGTTTTGAGCCTATTCCCTTTAGTAAACTTTTTGTGTCAACTGCATTTTTAATAATTTTTAATTGTAAAAATGAAATGTGTTTAAAAATGTAATAAAGAAGATATTCAGCTACTGAAACATTTTATTTACATAGACTGACATCCACTGGAATTATTAATCTGTTACAATGTGTGGTGCTGTTGAAACACTGGAAGAGGAAATCAAAATATGTTTCTTTTTTCCCTTTTATATTTGTATGTTCTGTTCAGTCATTAAAGCTGGCTGATACATACAGAGCCCATATTTTACTTTACCTATTGCAAAAGTTTTCAAAAATATTATGGCACTAAAGCTGATTTTTGATTACTGCTATTAAGTCTGGCTTTTAGTTGTGGTAAAATAAAATTGTTTTGTGCCTTCGAGTCATTTCCACCTTATGGCAACCCTAAAGTGAACCCATCATGAGGTTTTCTGGGGCTGAGAGTGTGTGATGCATCTATGGTCATCCAATGGGTTTCCATAGCCAAGCAGGGAACTGAAGCCTGGTCTCCAGGTTCATTGGCCAACATGTAAGCCACTACACTATGCCATAGCCATCTTTTTATTTACCGCCTAATTTTGATAACATCATTTTCCGCTCTAATTTATGTATTGTTTTAGAAGTACAATTTAGGTCACATCATCTCAAAAATGAAGCTCTGTTTTCCCATACAGTCACAAATGACCTGCTTTTTATTGTAAATCTTTTTTTTTAATCATTATCATGTTTTCATTAGATCTTCCACACAGTCAAAATCTCTTTCAGTCTCAGAAACGAAGTAAAATTAAAGTAACTGTTAGCCTGTCTGAATCTTTTAATGCAGAGCTTTCCAGACTTTTCATGTTGGTGACACACTTTTTAGACATGCGTCATTTTGTGACACAGTAATTCAGTTTTACTAGCAAACTGGAGGTTATACTAACCCCATTATAAGAGATATGGACACATACGTAAATTGTAATAATGAAATGTATGGGTACACAACATATCTCATGAAAACCTTTCATATATTTTTAAAAATATATGATTTATAAATAATAACATAAATTTCCAGGATTGTAGGTGACACACCTACACATTTCAGGTGACACACTAACGTGTCACAGCACACCATTTGGAAAGCTCTGCTTTAATGAATCCCACCATGAACAAGAAATCCTACTACAGTGTACCTAGACTGGGCGTGATTAGTTTAGAATACCTTAGATCTTATGAAGAACTACATTCATACCATGCCTCAAGTTCCATGAAATTGTTGTCTATAGTGATTCCTTCATATTTCCAGAAATTCATTTCTTGGACTACAGCATTCACAAACTGCTGGGTGTCATATGCAGACAAAGCGTACTGATACAGCAATGTCTTGAATTAAAGGAGTTCATTCACCAAAAGAGAGCAGAAGTGGAGGACTAATGATTACTAAGCACTGTGTTCTCCTCTGCCACTTTGACAGAAGGAGTATATAAAAGACTCCTAAATACACTTAATAGGGATCAAACTTTCTTGAACACAGTAGAAATTTCTTGGGAGTAAACATGGACATGTATAAGATTACATCGAGTAAAAGATTTAAATCCCACCACTGAGTGCCTATAAATTAATAACACAACTTGTGCAGCAGATCACAGCAGACAACTGGATACTTTCTTTGTTTCCAGTTGTAGAACATAAATAATCTGTGTTCAGGCTACAAACTCAGAAAAAAGGGAGAAAATTAATAGATGGCAGAAAATTAGGGGTTTTTTTTGGTGGAGTTTGAAAGAATAGCTTACAAATACCATGGGTAGATAAAACAAACTCAGAAGGTGAAGTAAGTAGATATATGTGTGTGTGTGTGTGTACATGTGTGTGTGTGATACTATCTATCTATCTATCTATCTATCTATCTATCTATCAATCATCTATCTGTGTCAGAAAATTATCTATTTCTTAATTCTCTAGGAATTTTAAAATGATTTATTTTATTGCCAATATTAAGCTGGTCTATGAATATACTAAGGTTATGTATGTATTATTGCAACTACAAAATTAATTTAAAAAGAAAACAGAAATACAGGGTGAAACCATGTACACATTTCAATGTTCTTGTCAAACGGAGAGAATCTTTCTACACAGGAGGCTCTTTTCTGTCTGCAGAGGCTCCCTGTGGAATTTAGTATATTGAAAAATCAGGATTTTTAATTATGTGGATATTTGTTTTACAAATTAGATGGACAATGAACATGCACAACAAGGGGGCAGAACTAGTGTGCCTTACCTCCTTGTCTTTTTGCTGAACTTAGAAAAGGAACACCTGAATAGGGCTTAAGTGTTCAGAAGCAAAGAAATTGTTGGATTTTAGAGACAAAAACATGAAAGAAAGAAAATGTTTTGTCATTTAGTGCAATGTTTCCTAAAAGGAATTAGAAAACAGACCATTGTTAGATCAACCAAACACGTGGCTCAGAGGTACCTTATCTGATAACTGAGAAGGAATTACAGTAAATATACTAATCACAAACAAAATACATTAGTATTACAGTTCTTAATAAAGCAATATTTCCACTGATGAAAATAATCACAAGTCTCATTTTTCTCTCAGAGATGATTTCTTCTGCTGAGCACCAGAGTTTTCCCTTTCAGAGTGCTCAAGGAGAGCATCCAGTGGCTCTCTGTAATACAAAATTGAAAGCAATTTTATTAACTATTTTTCTGACAAAGGCTGTAATGAGTGCCCCGAGCAGCACAATATGAAACACCTTTTGGAACAAAGACTGATCACATAATAGAAGTGATCATGATTTGGGCTGCAATCCTATGTGACATTATTTAGGAATAAGTTCAGCTGAACTCAGTAGGACTTACTTCCAGGTAAACTTGTATAAGACTGAGAAGCTACTTCACTAACATTTCTGCTCTATTGCTCATAATCCTTCTTGGATACTGAAAAAACACTTTGCAGAGTGCTGGTTTATTTTGATATTAGTCTGCAGTTTTTCAGATTAAGTGGAAAGTGATTCTCATACTTTTTGTGTAGCCTCTAGGTTGCAGTTCTTCAGAAAGAAAGGTCATATCTTTTAATATGGTTGTATCTTTTAATGTCACTATCATTTTTTTTTTACTTCAGTTGTTGACAGTTCTTTGCATTTGTGATTTTCGGATCCAAAAATTTTCTCAGGGAGTTTATAAAACTTACTGTTTGTATGATAATTCTTAGCCATGGGAATTCTGAGATCCATAGTGTTTTTGTTTTAAGGAACTCTTCCAGCTTCTGTGTACGAGCACACTGGTAAATTCATCCTCAACAAATGAGTGGGCTTAATTGAACACTTACCTAAGTTAAATTGACTCAGGGGTTCTATTGTATTTGGGATTGCCAACAGGATTTAGCCCATACTTTTACAATTATTGCTCTTTTCAGGCATCCTATGGTCTAGATTAAGTGAGTAGGCAGGCAGAGGAGTGTCCTAGCTCCTGAAGGGGTTTTAATACACGTGTAAATAAGACTCTCCTCCTCATGTGGAGAGTCATAAAGGAGAAAGTGGAGCTAGTGTACCTCCTTTTTGTATATTTATTACATCTAGATCATACAAAGCCTAAATAGTATTTATATTCCCCCCCCCCACTTCTTCACAGTGTGGTTTAGAAGCCTGAGTTCTATATTAGGAAAAAGTATATTAGCACTTAGCACACCACACAGCTTTCAAAGTTATGAACCCTAATTATGAACCCTATGTTCAATCACCTTTCTCCAAAGATGAGGCGTGCTTGCTTCTCTAGTACCCCCTTTCAACCGCAAATCCAGCAAGAGCTTTTCCCTGTAGCTTTCACCTACATAGGGTATTTTTATAGTTGTGCTTTCCTTGTACTTCAAAGGTTTTAAAAGGCTTTTTACCAAATACATTTATCCAATTAATGTCGCACTTCTCCATCAGCTAGCAGATTTTCCCAAAGTAAAGGGAACAAGTTTTTGCATAACAGAAAAAAATTAGACAAAGCTACACCATTCCCTCTATTTGTAGCGTTCAGTTTGTGAATGGCATTGCTTGTGAAGCCAAAATGACTCTCCATGTGCACAAGAGTATCAGCAAACTTGGGGAAACTTCAGAGATTTCAGATGTGGAAAAAAAATGGAAAAAAAACTTAAAATGGGGGAGGGGCAAAGTGCAGGCTGTCAGCCCCACTTTTGTGGCCTCTGAATCCCTCACCAATCTCCCAAAGGCCATAATAATAATAATAATAATAATATTATTATTATTATTATTATTATTATTATTATTAACAACAACAACAACAACAACAACAACAACAACAATAGTAGTAGTAGTAGTAGTAATAGTTGCTGTTGTTGTTGTTGTTTTGTTGCCAGAGAGGGTTTCTCAGTCAAGACTGCATCAGAGAGGGTGTTTTTTCAGAGAAAGCCTAGAGAGAGAAGCAGAAGAGAAATCTTTCCCCTTTTAAATCCGATCAGAGAGATTTGGGAACACAGTTTATGGCAACAGGGTAGCGAGAGGTCTCTGTGTGTGAGACCTGTGCCTTTATGCTTTTGTAAAGATATAAGAAACTGTTCAAATGCATTCTCAAGATCTTTTTGAGCTTGGACATGCATACAAATCCAATACTTCATTCTTCTTGTTGTTTTAATAACAATTATAGTATATTTTTTATAAATCTCGACTTAGTTGAATTATTCTCCGTAGTTATAACCAACCAGAAACACACTACCATAAATCAATAAAATAGGTTCTAAATAACATTTGAAAGGCTATACCCTTTTTACACAAGGGCCAGAACTGTGTATACAATGGCAAGGCGCTTTTACAGACTAGGGGAGCGGAAACTGTCATCCCAGTTTGTGAGGAGAAAAAGAAGGTCTTGCCTCCACAGTGGACATGCTCAATAGTCATAGAATGTTTACTGGCTGCTTATTAACTGAATCCAAGTGGAAAATTAGTGTGTGTGGGGAGGAAGGAGGTATGGAATAGAGTGGGTGGAATGTACATAGTATTCTACACTAGAACATTTGGTTCCAGGTCCCACTTATCTATCGGCATTATATATAGTCTGTAATAGGGGCCAGAGTCAGTGTGGCATACTTTGAGTGTTAGATTAACATTCTTGGAGAAAAGGATTCAGATCTCTGGTTAGCTTATAAACCCACTGGGCAATTCATACTCTCTCACTCTCAGTGGAAGGCCATGACAAACCTTCTCCGAATAACTCTTGCCAAGAAAGCCTTAGGATAGCGTTGCTATATGTCAGAGTTGACTTGAAGGCACATAGCATAGTGTCTCTGAAAGTTGTATCTCATGCTTCAGTAGTGTCTAATTCCATGAGTACTGTAATTTTGAAGCGTCTTCTGCAAGATGCCAATATTATTCAAAGAAATTATTACCCATTGGAGGATTGCCTTATGTGGCAAAATAGGGATGTTGGAATTAACTTGAACACACTTAACAACAACATAAGCAATGGACAGAATTGCATATACACAGAGATATTACTTCTCAGGCAACTGAACATTAAGCTTAGTTACTGCTTATTTGCTAATCACAAGCCAGTAAGCCAATATCAATGAACAGAATGGTATTTATTTTGAGTCTTGATGCTTTTGATGCATACTCAGTCAGAAGTGGCTGGAAGATGAGAACATTCAAGTGCAGCGAGATAAACTGGTCATGATATAAATAGCCCCTCAGTTTAACAAGGATTTTTATCAGGTTGAAAATCTTTTTCATGCTCAGTTTGTCTTGAAATCAAAGGACCCTGAAGGAAACATCACATTTTCTTCCACACTAATGAAAGAATACAGTAAGAACAGAAAGAGGCATAATATAGAGGGTGATAGGTGTCTTTTTCTTGGAAACTATTTGTTTGTAAAGTTGCACACAATCCATTCCTACAGGCTAGGATGGATTCTCAAGAAGCCTGGCCTATGGTGCTGCCCTGTCTGAAAGCATTAGCAATCTTGAGTGCCTTGCCTTGTTCAATAAAGATGCACAATTTTTTGTCACACAAATTCAGAGACGGAGCAAATTATGAATTGTAGATCTCACTGCTTTCTCAGGAACAAAAGAAAACAAAATCAACAGAAATATTTCAGTTTGACACTCAGCCAAACCCATCAAACCACTGCGTGGAACTGGTGCTACATTGCTTGCAAGATGAGCAGAACCAGTTTGTGTGTCAGCCACGTCATAACATCTAATTTAGCATGCCACTAAATGGCCTGCCTGGAGTGAGCAGTACTATCTATACACCATATCCCAACATTTTATGTAATATCATTTGAAGATGTGGCTGGAATCAGAAAGGAAACTGAATCTGTGCTCATCTCTGAATGACATAAAATACTGCAAGAAGAACTTCTCCTCTCTTGTGCCTAGGATTATATTATTTCATTGGGTTGAGATTCTGTTTCACTGTGGGGTTTCTTTAGAAGCAATGTATTTGCATTAAATCTTTGTATAAAGAAGTTGCATAAATAAGATAATATACTGAATCTGACTTTAGCACTTAATGCCAATTTAAGTAATACCACATGTGTCTCATCAAACCAATAAACTTCAGACCACTCCATCCCTGCATTTAATAATGAGGTGATTTCCTGAAGAGATAGCCATGTTAGTATGTTGCAGCAAAAATATATAAAGAGTCCTGTAACATCTTTAAGACTAACACATTTCTTAGAATGTAAACTTCCATAGACTATTGCTATTTCATAGACACATGAAGTTTATTGAAATTTTTGTGATATAATCCTTGCTTGTTCTGTTCTGTAATCTGAGCACAAAAACTACACCATTATTCTTATTGCCTCCACAAGTATGATATTTTCGTTGAGTATCTAGAGAATTTTCACACTTACAAGAATGATTTCTGAACAATTTGCATAAATAACACAAATTGCATCAATAAACACTGATAGGTGCTGCCTCTCTACATGGACTTGTTAGAAGCACTGCATCTTTTTCATCAGTTAGCCAATACTCTCTGTTTGCTGTATGTATGTGCTTTGCTTCACAAACAGAAAAGAGAGTTGTTTTGCAAAAAGGCGTTTCCTATAAATCACAAAAAAATTAAAAACAAAACAAACCCTCAAACCAAAGCACATCCCTCCCCCCCCCCCACTAAGCATTCCTCATCTCATTCTTTTAAGAATTCTTGTGAAGGCTGCTGATAGACTGATGAGGTATTCTGTCACTGAGACTGACAAAATTTGTGAAAATTCTTATCGCACTCCACAGAAATTGCACCCTATGTCCTTAGAGGGCGTTGGATAAATGGTTTTGAATCCTACAGTCAACATCTTCCCTGCTATTTTTTCCAGGGAGTGCAGGGGGCATAGAGAGCCAGAGTGAGGTAGTGGCTTGAATGTCAGGCTAGTATTCCAGGACGTAAGGGATCAAATGCCCTCTGAGCCACAGAAATTCACTGGCTGGCCTTGGGCAGGACACACTTTTTCATTCTCAGAGGAAGGTAATGGCCAATCTTCTCTGAAGAAATTTTTCCAAGAAACTCCCATGATAGATTCATCTTAGGTTTGCTGTAAGTGGGAAGTGACTTGAAGGCACATACCATTACGACAACTGCAAAAACAGGGATTGTAGAACTTCCAGTCCCATAGAGAGCTTTGAGGGGCATTTGGGAGATTTTTCTTCTTCTTCTTCTTCTTCTTCTTCTTCTTCTTCTTCTTCTTCTTCTTCTTCTTTTTTTTGGAGTGGTGGTGCAGTGATTCGGTGTGGCCCTCCAGGGTACCCTGCTGGAGGAATGTAGCCTCTTAACCCCTGACAGTTCCCCAATCCTGTTGTAGATCAATACTTTGGCTTTTGTTGCAGCACAAAAAAAGATTAGTGAAGAGCCCATCCAGAGATCCTACCCAGTGTGAGCCTCTATTCTGGTGTGATGTGCTTGAGTACACACTGAAACTACCCAAGAGATTTTTGCTACTGAACAAATTAGAATTGGCTTAGAACAGAACAGATTTCATCTGTGGTCCATTCTTTTTGCACAGATGTGCTTAAAACCCAGGAAATATTGGAGATGTAGAAGAATAACTTTCCCAGAAGCGTATTATTTCCTTACTTGTGAAAATGCTTATTGGTGTGCTCATTTTATTGTCAAGAGTCCCAGGGAGCAGAAAGCATGGGCTGAGATACTTTGTTCTTCTGTCAGTAGAGAGACATCACCAAGGCCCTTTTTGCATGGCATTTTCCATGCGAAAGGGTGCCTGGAGCATTATGCGATTGTGAGGACCGATCTGCACGACACACTTACAATCGTGCAACACTCCAAGGGCCGGCAGGCACAGCGCACCTTTTCATTTTCTGCTAGAAGCACGCTTACCTGGCATGCGGAGCCTCCGGAGCCGTGCCAGTCGCCCTTCCTTCCTCAGTGCAGCCTGGGAAACTCCCAGGCTGCACTGCAAAAGGAAGAGGCGGGGCACTCGCGCGAGCAGGCAGCTTGTGCAGAGCCGAAGGACCCTGGACACAAGAGCCTCTTGCCTGAGGTTGCTCGCGTGATCCCTGCACCCCAGCGCTGGAAGAAGGTAAGGTGCGGAAAGGGCCTAAATGTCAGGAATGGTGGGGTTTTGCCCAATGCTGCAACAGTTTTTCCCACAGGTAGTTGTGCACTTCTACACAAGTGCATGATAGTTCTGTTGTTGTTGCTGTTGTTGTAGTTGTTGCATTCAATGGGGTGTAATTCTTCACTAAGTTTCTTCTTAAAAGAAGCAACTTCTCATAGTAATTTCAAGAGTTTGCTTCCTCTGTAAGGAAATCTTTTTTAAAAAAGGCACTTTTTTGACACCTATCCACAAATTCTGGATTTATTATGCGCAAAATTCATATGCAATTGATTTCCACAAAACAAATAAAAAAACTCCAGCATTTTCTCAGTGGGAAATCACATTTCTGCAAAAAATATTTATTTTCTACACGGCAAGTGCTGTTTTCTGCACCAATCAACCGTGTGTGAATTTTGTACAGAATAAGTCTCAAATGTGAAGATTCTCATCAGCCCAGGATTCTTCTCATCAAGATTTCTCAACACTTAAAAAGCATGTTTTGAATATTATCAAATATTATTTCCATCCCTAGTATTCAAAGACATTGGCCAGATTCCTCTATGTACCATGCTGCTACATAGCCACAGTGGTTGCATGGCTATGTAGTGAATTCCAGCCTGAACCCCTACACACATCCCCATTTATGAACCAGCAACTAGAATGTCTGACTACCGTTCCCACCCTGTGGCATGAGTAATCTTTATTGTGGCAGGCAGAAACAGGGTCCTGATTGCAATCCCCCCACCCCAAAGAGGAGATCACTCCAACAAGGGAAAGTGAGAACATCAGTCAGTTACTTCATGAGCGACAGGGGAACAGGTCTCCACATTGAGGTACAGGAAGTTTAAATCCTCTCTGTACAGGCATAATAACAAAACATAGGCCTAAATCCTATTGTTAATCTCAATGGAATCAATGGAATTCCAATGGAATCAGTAAGTTACCTATGTATTGACTCACTGTGTCTGCACTACACTGTTATAGTGCTATTATTCCACTTTCAACATCCAATGGAATCCTGGGATCTGCAGTTTAGGGAGAGGCATTTACACTTCTCAGCCAAAGAGTGCTTTGGCCTCATTAAACTACAAATCCCAGAATTCCACAGGATGTTGAAAGTGAAATAATAACAGTGTAGTGTAGTGTATAATAGTGTAGTGCAGAAATGGCCACAATTCTGTTAGTCTAATCTAGTTGGGCCTACCTAATAGGATTAAGGCCATAAAGTATCATTATGTATACTATGAGCTATAATATGTTTGGAACATATCTAAATAAACAAATAAATAAAATAGAAAACAAACTTAGATTAGTAAAAATGTAAGCATTCTGTTTATTACCTCATATGTACAAATAATTTTAAATGGAAAACATAATTGCTTTTAATATTATGATGTTACTGATTTTTTTTTAAAAAAAGTCTCATCTCTCTATTTTGATTGTTTGTCGTGTTACAAAATGTATGGAATATACAGTTACATCCTTCATAGCTTCAATTTAAAGTGTCGGCTTAAACATTTTTATTTTGCTGGAAAAAAGAAAATGATACTAGCATGCAACTCCCTGAAGCCAAAACCAAGCTAATGCATTCAGTCTATTGGCTGGTATTTCAACCATTAAATTAATATTCTCAAAGTAGATTCATCAAGTCCCTAACCGATAATTGGGATTCTGGCCATGCTGTTGATTAGACAGTGAAAGGAATCAGTCCATGGAGAGAGAAAACTTTTCATTCCAAATCCAATCAGGGAGAGCAAACATAATTCTAACAGAGCTTCTGTGGTAGATAGATATGGTTATTTGACATCTAAATGGAATAAAGAAACACGGAACCTAATGAGCCCAGGCTGGTTAATTTTAGTACCCCCAAACCCCTGTTTGGGGCATCATTTTTTATACTTGTTAAACTATAAATTAGAAGTGAATTCTACATCAGATCTTACACTGTATCTTCTTAGAAATTAATATCTGGACTCTTCTGTCATATTGTCTATCTATCAATCTAGCTAAGGGCCCAAAATAAAGCTAAATCAAAATGAAAAGGGATGAAAATAAAGCCAAGGCAAAATCTGTGCAGCCCATTGGACAGTGGGGGCAGGAGAAAAAACAAATAAACCCTGCCCCAATATGCAGTTGGCTAATTTATTTAAAGCTTTTGTGTCCTGCTCTTCAAATGGAAAAGCTCTCACAGAGGCCTTAAGATCACTAAAAACAAGATAGTCTCAGGACAGTCCCTTAGGATTATAATATTGAAAGACATGAAAACAAAAGTGATAGATGGAGAAAATAAAAATAAAACTTAGCTACCAGCTCTCAGTGTTCCATGAATTGTATCAGAGCTTAGAAAGTAATGTTCAAAGCAGTTTATTACAGTTATTACTATTCAAAAAAACAGAAAACAAAAACAAAAACAAAAAGGCAGAAGTAAACAGGAGACAGAGCACCATGTGCTGATTGATGGTCACTTGCTTCTTTTATGAAGTCCAACACCTTGAGGCCTCTATCAAAGTTGGCTTTCCTCTGGGGCTGCACTTTGCATAGAAATTTCTGAAGTTGTATAATACATTCTTCAAAGAAATGGACCATTGAACAAAAGGCTCAATTTTTAAAAAGCAACTATTTACTCACAATTCTCCAAGCTTGCTTGCATGATTATTTTAGACATTTTTTTTTCTAATGAATGTTACAAGCTGTTCTTCTGTGCTACAAACTATATTCTTGGTCATTTCATGTTCATCTCATGTTCAGCTCAACATCCACAAGCAGCCATGAGGCAGCAGCATGACAGACAGAATGAGCCAACACTTAAGGTAAATGATTTCCTCCTCTATCATTTAGTGAGGACAGCCTTGTAACTATAATACAAAGTTCAATCCACAACAAAAGATGTTACCCCATTGTTAAGTGACAATCACAGTGTAATGTAATTATCCATCCAAAAAAAAAAAGACCTTAATTACAAGTGACTTGTTATTGGGAACAGGTTGGATTAAAATTCTGGATTGTATAACTCTCAGGATATTATGCAGATACAATGTTGAAAGGTCTATCTCTCAGTCTACTTCAGCTTGATGACTTGTTTGGCATCTGGATAGCAACAGAGAAAAAGCCGGAGTCTGATGGAGCTGGCTTTTCAACGAGGCTGAAGCTTGATACTGCCCCTGGTTTGTCCCTGTTGCAGCCTGGTGGAATGGAAAGCACAAGAAAAGTGAGTATGATAGGGCAAAAGCCAGAATTATGTTTAGCTGGAATGTTTAAACAGGTGTTTGAAGAACAAAATATTTTTAGACAGAAGTATTTCTGAACCAGATGTTTATAAGATAAAATGGAAGTGCTCAAAACATATGTATAAGTAGCATAAACCCAATTTTTCTTCTTCACTGGTGATGTGTCTGAAAAGTATGTGAATAATTCAAGGTTCAAATGATAATTTATATGCATCTGTTTGCAAGAATGAAATAATTTTACATTTTAATGGTTCCAAAACAGGTGAAGTAATTACAATAATTTATAACAGACTGATAAGACAAGCTGTTACATAGAGGCCAGCACCAGAAAAGACTGAATTCCAAGGTCTCAGCATTGAAGTAAAGAGAAAATTATGACCACTGTCCTTCTTTGCTGAATCAATAGTTTTGTGCAGGGGCAGCAGCAGACATCTACAGTGCCTGTTGAAATGCCTTCTAGTACCTACAGAGAGGTATCAATTATGGGGAGGAGAAGAAAGAGTACCTTTTATCAAGGCCCAGTGGTCCAAGGAGCTAAAATAGGATGCAACTCTATTACTGCACAGAGGGGGAAAGGTCTGTTTGTTTGTTTATTTATTTATTTATATCCCATCCTATATCTAAAGATCTATGAGTACTGTACAACAAAATCAATGTGAACAATTTAAAGCAATTTAAAATTTTAAAACAATAAGATATAATTTACTAACTAAGACTATTTTAAACTATTGTTGTTAATTGCCATCAAAGTGACATCAATTTATGGCATCCCTAAGCATGAGAAAACTCTAAGTCACTCTGTTACCAACAGCCCTACTCAAATCTCTCAGAATCAAGGTTGTGACATTCTTGATTGAGCCTATCCACTTGTCACGTGGCATTCTTCTTTTACTATGACCTTCTACCTTACCAAATATCATTGTCTTTTCTCATGAGTCATGTTTTCTCATGATACGGCCACAGTTTGATAATCTCAGTTCAGTCATCTAGGCTTCTAGGGAGAGTTCATGCTCAATTTGTTCTTGGGCTCATTTGGTCTTTTTGGCAGTTTAAATAATAAAGCAATCTAAATTAGTTAAAGTAGTTAATTAAATTAAAGCATTTACCTGTAAGAATGGAAAAATTACAGGGATAGCCTCTACAAGTTTTAATTAAAAGGCACGTTTTAACTCATTGCTGAAATATAGCCAGATTCATCACCAATTTGGCCTCTGAGAGAAGAGCTTTCCACTACCATGGTGTCACAACAAAGAAACTCCTTTTCCATGTGATCACACATTGTATTGTCCACACTGGTAGAATATAAATGAGCACCCTTGCAGTAGACCTCAGTTCCCAGGCAGATGTGCATAGAGAAACACACACTCCTTCACATCTTGGTGTTCCAAACCATTTCAGGCTTTAAATATTTTCTTTTTATTATTATAATTCTTAAATTTTAACACACATAACAGCAACAACAACGTCAACATACTTATCCAATTCCCATATATAAGTTAAACATTTTTGGGAATCCTTATATTTACTGATGGAAAAAAATTCGTAAGATGCAGATACAGATGACAGTGGGGATTAGGAATAATTGAAGACAAATTATGGGGGGAAGCATGGACAGCTAATATTTTATAGGTCTGTGACAGCAAGGATTATTCTTGTCCAAAAATGGAAAGAAAATTATTTACCCACAATAAATGAATGGGTGTTAAAACTAACAGATATGGCCCAGCTGGACAAATTGACTTGTTTAATTAGGGGCTTTAAATGTTTTCAACAGCACTTCAAATTCAGACCAGAATTGTAGTGGAGGTGCACTGTTCCTCAGTGCAATTCCTTTAAGACTAGTGTTATATGACTTCTGTAAGATGTTCTAGTCAGTAATCTAGCTACTACGTTGCAGCAGTCTAATTGGGAAGTTAATAGTTAGTGTGATATAATGGTCTGGCTGTTGTGTCTTGATTCTGGAGACCAGGGCTTAAATTCCTACTCAGTCATGGAAACCCAGTACGATCTTGGGCAAGTCACACTCTCTCAGCTTCAGAGGATGGCAAAAACACCCCTCCTTTGAACTAATATTGTCAAGAAACCTCCATAATAGGCTTGCCTTAGGGTTGCTATAAGTTGGACAAGAAACCAGGAGGTTACCAGTGCGTGAGCTACTGTGGCTAAGCAACCCCTATCCAGGAAATACCAACAAACTCTGGTCCTGCACTTCTTGAACTATGAAGTCCACCTGGACCTGAAGCAATAGAGATAGAACTAGGCCATGCAGACTCAAGAATCACTAATCTGTAGAGCCTCCATTATATTGGGATACTTATTCAGCTTATTAGCCTTCATCTAAGCCCATTACAGCCAACAGACACTGGTCTAGCACATGCACAGCCCCAGTTCACTCCAGTGACAAGATCACATAGTTGAAATTTACTCATGCAATCCAACACACAAACTTCCTAAGACCTCACTCAGTGGTTTCTTTTAGATTTAGATTTAGATTCCCCCCACTGTTTTCTTTTCATTGGTAAACAAAAATCTTTTTATGTAATCAGATCTTCTATTTTAATTGATTGGAGCAGAAGGATTTTTAATGTGGTGGGCTGTGTATTCTAATATCCTTTGTATTTGTTTTAACTGTCTTAAACTAATGTTTGATTGCTTAATGATATTATTAAACTGATGTATTATCTATTGTTTTAGCTACATATTTCTTTATTTTATTTTGTAAGTCACCTTGGGTCTCATGTTGGGAGAAAGGCAGGATATAAGTAAAATAAACTAATAATCAACATTGGTGTTAAAATGGAACCCTGTGGGCATCTCACAGCTTAATGCCATGGGACTAAACAGGAGCCTGTTACTGCCCTGGCTAGTCCAGGCTTTGGGGATATTAAAAGATATCCTCTTGATATCATAATTCGGCTTCCCTTTTCTAGTCCTCTACACGTGCTTGCGAGGCCACTGAACAAGCACGTAAACAAGCTCAGCCGTTAATAGCCGTAATATTCAAACTACAATACAGGCAGGCCAGAAATAGCTGACTCACTGCTTTAGGAGACCTCCAGGCAAGTACTCTAATTAGGTATGCATGCAACCTACAAAAGAGCCTCTGCCCCGCGCTGGCAGCTTGATGGGTAAACTATGCAATACCCAAGTACTCTGCGTCTGCATACTGGCTACTCTATTGAGAACTGCTACGATAACTCAGTCATTCAGATTTTGACCTTTTGGAGGCTTTGTCTCCAACTCCAAATCTATTGTTTTCCCCCAAGTACAGCATAGCCTGCAGTCACAATTCTCCTTATAAAAACCCTTGATTCCGAGACCTTCCTCGGATCGCTCCCGAGTTTCATCCCGCCTTGCTGCCGCTTTGCTTGGCAAGCCTCCCCTCAGCTCCACGTGCTGAGCCACGTCGCACGCCAGCTTCGCTCTCTATTTTTCCTGGGCTTCAGGACAGGTGAAGTATCACCCAAAGCAGCAATCCCTCTAAAAATCCCTCTATACCACTCCAACCTTTATTTTCTTTAGTTATCTTGTATGAGTGTGTTGCATACACAGTTTTGCTTGTATTTAATAAACATCATTTATTATTTCAACTTCGATATTCTCTTTGACTCGACCCGACCCCGTAGACATAGGGTTCAAGATCTCGCTAAGTTACCCTGCCTCTCGTAACGCTAAGCAGTGCTCTGAGCTAATTTTCCTCAACTTTAGTTGAGCATGTTTTGGTGTCCCTCCCGGGACCCCCACTTCACAGGGTAACAAGCCTGCCATCCCATCTCTGAAACTAGCCTTTAGGCAGAATAGAACCACCTTAACTCAGTTCTGTCAACTTCCACTTGACAGAGGTGGTCTTCTACGGCAATGTGATTCAGGATGCTGAAAGCTGTTGAAAGATCTAGGAAAAATCTACCTCGTTGTACTCCCTGTCTTCACCTAGAGTAGGTTATTATTCAGGGCAATGAAAGCTGTTTCACGATCATAGTTAGATGGCACATCTTCCTTGAAAATATTTATGGAACTTGCTTTCCTGGTGCTTGTATGTCCAATAATTTGAAATTTGCTAGAGCTGTATTGGAAGCAGTATTAATGATGAGCAGCTGTGTTCATCTGTTAGAGTACCCCCCACCCCAAAAAATCAACAAGATACTTTTATTAGGATCAACCACAAAGTTACAAAATAGTAACCATTTCAAGACCCCTCTTCAGGCTGGATATTATGTGAAACATGGTAGAAAAGCTCCAGAGTAGGCTATTGGTATAATTCAGAAATTTAGAAAATGAAAACAGAAAGTTTTCTTTAATGACTCAGGAGACTATTGATAGCCCACATCATACAAAATGCAAGCAGTACACTAGCAAAGTTTTGTTCTTTTTTCTAGTTGCACAAGCAGGCTTTCTAGTTACTGAAGTTAATGCTAGACCTACAGTTAAGCAGAGGAGGTATGAAAGGAAATACTGCCTCCAAGGACTAAGTTTAGGACACAATAAAATTATTAAAAATTTCTAGTATTCATCATCATTACCATCATCTGTTTTGTTGTTGTGAAAGAGCAGTAGCTTTTGGATTGTCTTAGGTTGGAGTCCTCAAATCTCTAACTATTATAAGTGTCCGGTCAATTGTCCTGTAAATGAACCCCAAAACTCTTTAAATAGCTATTTAAATGTCGAAGTCAGAAAATTCTAGATGTTAGTTACTGAGAGCTCATCCAGACTTGCCAAATACATCTAGAGACTTACCCCTATACCTACTGCTTCTGTTTCTGAGATCCAAGTGTCATATCAGTAATTCCAGGAAGTTTCAGGCTTTTCCTCCACCTTCCTTGAGCCTTTTTGTTTGTAGCAGGAGGTTGTTCATTTTTCCTCACCTGGACAAAGAAGAGAGGAAAAGGGGACAGGAGAATAGACCATTCCTATCTCATTCTATCGTTTTGCAAAATGATTCCTTGTGTGGAAAGAGAGGAGGTGGAGGAAAGAGGAAAAAGTGAAGAAGGAAATAGATTGTCAGGATTCCCTGTTCAGTATAAACTGCCCAAAGACTCTCTTGTTGTGTGTGGAGCATCTGTGCATGTTGTGTGTGTGTGTGTGTGTGTGTGTGGGGGTGATCTTGTCAAGTGTCAATTAATAAAGAAAAGGAGACCATGCATGACTATGCATGCTTCCTTCCCTTCCCTTCCCTTCCCTTTTCTGAGAGTGGACATAGAAATGAGAAGAAACAGCCCACAGTGGCATTAAATATAGCTCACTGAATCAGTATTAGTTGTAAGTCTGGACAAGCCCTGAGATAACACACTGCAAGGGTTGCTCAATAATTCACTTAACATCTAAAATTTCAATTACAGTCAAAAGGAATTTGGAGTGGTAAAGAATGAAAGGCCAAAATGTCAATATTTATTTATTCACTCTAGATGGTAACTACAAGATGTATCATCAGCCTTAGAGAAAGTAGATGTAAGCTTAAGGGAGTAATTTGGAAGGATGAGTAGCAAATGACAAATATAAGGAAAAGGAGTTCAGAATGAAATAAATTATTATTGCTCCCACAATCTCTAGATACCTGGGACACAAGACACATTGTGTATCTATAAATTTACAGATGGCTGACATCTTTCCTGCTTGAAAAGGACTCATTAGATAAGAGACTATCTTTGTCACTATAAGGAGTGTGGTAATTGTTATTGTGCTTTTCCCCTCAAAGTAAGTGGATCCAAACCAAAGACATTTCCTAGCACTTAAATTCTCCTCAAAGATACATCTCTAACTATGGCCATTTCCGCACTACACTCTTATAGCGTGATTATTCCACTTTCAACATCGTATGGAATCCTAGGGTTTGCAGCTTAGGGAGGGGCCAGCTGGGGAGGAGCCAGGGAGGCTTGCAGCTTAGGGAGGGGCTGCAAACCCCAGGATTTGATAGGATGTTAAAAGTGGAATAAATGCGCTATAAGAGTGTAGTGCGGAAATGGCCTATGTAATATAAAGGCCCTTTCCACATGTGGGGGGGGGGAACGGATGAAAACGCCCAAAACCAGAGCTTACCGGCAGCCAGGTAAGTCTGTCGCGACACGGAGCAGTGCGAGCTCGTTGCTCCACAGTCCTCCGGTGTCCCAAATGGTGGCTTCCAGTTGGTGGAGGCCAACCGGAGAAGCTCGCCAGCTGGAAGCCTGCCCCTGGCAGATCTGCAGGCATGCATTTGCGCGCGCCTGCAAATCCGCGTCGGAGCCGGGCAACGGAGCGGTGCAGGGCTGCATGCTCCGTGCTTTTTAAAAACCTTGAAAAAGAGGTTTTTAAAAAACACGCAGCGCGGCTAGTTCTGGCCGCTCCTGAGTGGATTCTGGTGTGGAACTACAAAAAGTAGTCCACACCAGTCCACTCTATGGTGTAGAAGACCTCCGTCAGAGGTCGCTCTGCACCGTTACAGAAGCCCGGTGTGGAAATGGCCAAAGAAAGGTTCCGGTAAGAACATATTCTGAAGGAAGGTGCTGGTTCAGGAGGATTCAACTGTATTAATTTCAGACTGTGTACTCCAGTAGCTGTCCTCCACATTCATTAGCTTCTCAACATTTCAGTGTACTCTGTTTTTTGCTGCTAACCACTACTGTTATAATTCTATTTTTACAACATGCCTTTATTTATTAAACTAGGCTCTCTTTGCTGTCAATAAATACAGAGCTCCTTAGATATATTAAACAATCTAAATAATGGACCTCACTGTGATGTCTTCTTTTGCTTTTTCTGGGACAGAGACAAGTCTTAAAGAAATGTTTTATATTTATTGTAACACTGTATTCCCTCCACATGGATTAATTAAATTCAAGTGGAGCACTGATACTACAACAGTGGTGGCAGAGGTTTTGGACTCCATTGTATCATGTTTATAGGAGCGTATTCAAATTATTTTGTGCCAATTATTCTATGAAGCATGAGATGTTGGCCTTGAGAAAAGGAATTCTCTGCATTATGTTCAATATAACCCAGCAGGATTGAACAGTTTGAACATTAAATCATCACAGAAGAATTTGGGGGTATAGAACTATATACTCTCAATTATTCATATTAATAGTTTAAATGTACTTATGTTATCTTTTTAAGGAATACATAGTACAGTGACTCAGCATCACTCAAAACTGAAACTACAGCAGCCTGGCAATCCACCTGTCCCAGGTACCAGCAGACTACCTGGTAGTTGGTAGGACTAACACTCTTTGATTTAGCTCCTAGATTTCCAAAAACAGATTCATTGTGTATTGACTAGTAATTATTAACAAGAGTAATCAACAATGCTTTATAAATATGTCATCTTTCCAGTTGATCTGATAACTGACATGTCTACTAAGTGACTAACAGGTGAGTAGCATATACAGCATCGACACATTGGACAAATGGATGCTTCACATCCCGGGTGGGACAGAGCAGGACACACAAGATTTCATGAAACTTCTCAAAAAGGTGCACAATTTAAAATTTTAATTTAATTTTTTTAAAAAATAATATAAATTTCTAGACTGTTCCATTTAATATTTTGAGACTACAGTTGACTGCAGGTATCTGAAACTATAGAAAGCAAAATGTGGATAAGCGGAGACTGCTATATATCCTCCAGAAGTGATAATTCACCTTTTAAAGAATGTTACAATTTAATATTAATGTCTCTGTATTTCTAACCGAAAAGTGAATTCCTATCCATTTTTCCTCCTTTATTTCCCTCCTTCCATCCCCTTCTCTTTCACTCTATTTTTAATTTTTTGACTATTTATTTATTTATTTATTTGGAATCCATGAAGCACTCAGTAGTTTACAGTGGCAGAAAACTGTCCCCATGTTGACTGCAGTTACCCATCCAACGTAGTCTCTAGAATGGAAATGATTTTACCATTGGGTGAGAAAAGAAACATATTGCCCAGTTTAGCCGATATTGCTGATGGTTCCAACCTTTATTAAAGTTTTTTTTGGGGGGAGGAGGGGAAACGTATGCTGTCCTAAGAGAGAGGCTCCTAAAAGACAGCCATCCTAAAAGACAATATCATTTACAGCAGATATTTTGCTTTGGCTTGGGAGTTTAAACAAGACAATTGATACATAATCTTTGTTCAGTAAACTAAGGGACCCAATACAAGTTTTCATGTCAAACTTGTATTGTATATGAAGCTCCTGGTTGATGTTAATCAGCCCACACGTACAATTAATGTTTTGTGTAATATCTCTCTGTTTGCAACACTATCATTGTGATGGAGTCAGGGGAGTAGCTATTCTGGGTATCAGAGAAGCTACCCAGCAATAGGCTGCTAGGCAACCAGAATGGCCTCTCCAGAGAGAAACCAAGCCCTTTAGTGTAAAGGAGGGGTTGGAAGCCTTAGGAAAAAAATGCATAGAAAACAGGCATACTGATTTGATTTGGTAGTCAGACTTCCAGGATAAAGGGCTAAAAGTCAGTCCTTCAGCAAGAGAGTTCCTTAGTCAACCAAGAGTGGAGGTTGAGTGAGAGGGGGTGTTTTCTCATAGAAAGCCTAGGGAGAGAGTTAGGAGAGAAATTAACCCACTTTTGAATATAGTCACAGAGAGTGACCTAGATTTGAGAACAGATTCTTTGGCAAAAGGGTAGCCAGAGGTATCCGTGTGTGAGACCTGTGTCTTTGGCCCTTTCCGCATGTGAAACGGGCGAAAACGCCCGAAAACAGAGCTTACCTGAAGCTGGGTAAGTCCGTCGCCACGTGGAGCAGCGCGAGCTATCTGCTCCGCAGTCCTCTGGCGTCCCAAATGGTGGCTTCCGGTTGGTGGAGGCTCTCCACCAACCGGAGAAGCTCGCCAGCTGGAAGCCTGCCCCCGGCAGATCTGCAGGCATGCACTTGCGCGCGCCTGCAAATCCGCATCGGAGCCAGGCGACGTGCTTTTTAAAAACCTCTCGAAAGAGGTTTTTAAAAAACTCCCCGCATGGCTAGTTCCGGCCGCTCCTGAGTGAATTCTGGTGTGGAACTACAAAAAGTAGTCCACGCCAGTCCACTCTACGGTGCAGAAGACCTCCGTCAGAGGTCACTCTGCACCATTTTAGAAGCCTGGTGCAGAAATGGCCTTTGTGCTGATGTAAAGATACAAGAAACTGTTTAAATATATCTGAAGATCTGTTGAGTTTGGACATACATATGAAAACTAATGCCTTATTTGGTTTGTTATTTTAATAAAGATTATAGTATATTTTTATAAATTTCGACTCAGCTGAATAATTTCCAGTAGTTCTAACCAAACAGAAACATGCTACCACAGATCAGCAAATCATTTTAAGGTGGTAATTGAAAGGAAAGGCCAGAGTTGTATAAAGATTGGCAAGGCACTTTAGCAGACTGGGTGGGGAGAAGCTGCTATACCAGTCTGTGAGAAGAAAATGCAGGACTTGTCACAGTCATCCTTTCTTCTCCTCCAGTCTGCCACCACAATGCCCACAAAATCTGGTGGGACAGAGAGCAGCACCAAAAAGCCACCAGTAGGAAAATCAAGCAGATCTGATTTTCTATTTTTATCCATTGTCTAGTCTTGCTTTGAGAACTGGACGTAACTTTTTTTAGACATCAACAGTTGTTATGAGATACTAGATGATTTCCATTGAAATCCTTCTAATAAAAAATAAATTGGCAACTTGTGCTGAAGGAGTAAAAGAATCATAGAGTTGGAAGAGACCCCAGGGGCCATCGAGTCCAACCCCCTGCTATGCAGGAACACCCATCAAAGCATTCCCAACAGATGTTCATCCAGCCTCTGCTTAAAAACTTCCAAAAAGGAGACTCCACCACACTCCAAGGCAGCATATTCCACTACTGGACAGCTCTGACCATCAAGAGTCCTTGCATTTGCCAGTTAGGGTAGCTTAAGCACATTGAAACAAAGTACAGTTAAAAAAAAATTTGTACAAAACTGAAAAATCAAACAGCAATTTTATTAAAAGCAGAATTAAATCAGATTAAAACACATTTAAAACAAAAGAAAAAAGATAAAAAGGTACAAAGATATGACACAACCTATTAAAACCCTATAAAAGTACAGCACACCTTCTCCACCAAAAGTTAAGAGTCAAAACTCTACCTATATAAAAATGGTCTTTGTTTGCCAATGGAAGGAAAACAGAAGAAGGCCAACAATGTCATGTGCAAGGAAGTTCCACATCCTGGTAGCTCCCACTGAGAAGACTGTTTCCTTTTTCCTCACCAGATATACTTGTGATAGTGGTGGAAATGAAAAAAGCTCTACCACAGAGCTGAAATCCTGGGTACATTTTAAATAGGCATATTTTAAAATAATATTTCCTTCACCCGTAACCCATTTTTGGTTAAATCACAAAAGGCAAATATAATAAGTTCCCAGAAGTAGACTGAAAATATATTTATGTAGTTGGGAGAGCTATAGGCTTAGACTTTGTGTAAAAGTAAAGAGAATAAGCAAAGGAGAGAATGAGTGCTTGCAAATATGGTGAGAAAAGAGCTTGTATAAAATTAGTTGCATTATCTTAATAGTCAACCTGGCACAAATCAGCACAATCTCTCGCTCCAATTTTGCATGAGTTAATTCCTATTTATAGGATGGTTGTTTAGATCAGTCAGTGCAATGTAACACGGCGGTATGAGCCATTGGCTCCCAGTCTGTGATGAGTTTTCAGGAAACTGTGCAAATAACAGAATAAGATGGCACAAATATGATACAGGTCCCTAGCACACTGGGAAAAATTGCCATCAGCTACATTGAACAGGTTGAAAAGCACCAGTTGAGGTAATTAGTCAAGAATATGCTTTTCAATATTAGATTCAGACAGTGGGAAAAACCTGAAGTCCTGATTTAAATGCAATATTGAAATAGTTGACCAATAATAATAGTGGTGGTAGGAAGATGGTAGAAAACCTTCCCTTGATGATGTAAGATTTCGAAGATGGAATGATGCACCTATGCTTCAGAAACCAGTGCAGTATATGAATATTATATTCCAGTCCAGAAAGAGTCAAAGAAATCCAAGTTTATTGAGCAAAAGCTACTCCTGTATCTTGGCAGAGGCCTAATACACTGCCAGAGATACTGCAAAGTCAAACAGCTCAGAACCTGCCCCAGAAACCAATTTTTTTTTCTCCCTATAAGAATGGAGCTGTAATAGGACTTGGTAGGCATCAATGCAAAACTGAACCTGCAGCAGCTCAGCAGTCTATCCAGGTTTTCTCATAGAATTACCAGGTATACTCTCAAAGTGCATGAATAAATTCATCCATCTTCTGAGCACACACACCTATCGGGATATAGTGACTTTGGGCAATGGTGCATTTTAGACAAAATTTAATTAATACCCACATTCCGAAAGAACTATCTAAAGGTGGAATTTTACTGAATTCACAGCAATCAAGATATACCTAATATTTGCATTGGGGAATTATGGTAAGGCTTCATAAATGCTAAGCAGTACATGAAAAATAGCATACAGCTACTTTAGAAAAGAGGGATACTGACTCAAAATGATCAAACTTGCAAGGCTGGAAGGGTTTGGAATTAAATAATTCAAAGCTGTAGGAGTTGCTAAAATAAGGGAGAAAAGAGAAAAAGAAAGCAATTCAGAAGTAAGCACAATGTTTACCTTTCCTAATCCACACATACACACACACCAGAGAAAGAGGGGTCAGTCTAGGGGAACTGTAATGTGTAGGGAAAATACTCCATGAAGATAGATTTTAGAGATGAGAAACATTAGCTTTCCTTTTTGGACCTTTCTTACAGAGAGCTAGGGAGCATTGACACTACTTGCTGAAACAGTGCAAGGACAAGGACAAGCTAACCATGGCCATCTATGCCAGAACAAGGACTCTGATAAAGAGAATGACCTAATGAGATTCTGTGGCCCAAGGCCTGGGTTCTGAGAATCTGTTAGGTGTGATTTTAGCTGAAAGGAGCCAACTCTAGGTTAGGCAGTAATTCCTGCAGGAGGTCTCCAAAAGGCAGAGGAGGCAGGCAGCTCAAGCTCTCTTGGTTCAAATACAACTCAACCCCTGAATGAACTACCTTTGAAATTAATATCCTTTCTAAGAATCTCAGACAAAGGGTGTCCCTCTGGACTTCTTTAGAGACATTGCCCAATATTCACCTGCTCTTGCTACCATGCCTCAGTCCCTTTCCCACAAACACACACCCATATTTTTATATTTGTGATTTTTCCACTTTTGTGAGGGTCCAGTGCCCCTAATTTCTTAATGAATGTGGAGGGCCAACTGTATCTTTTTTGAGTTCATGTATAGTACAGTATTGATACATTAAACTGTTCAGACTTCTGACAGACTCTGACAATAACTCCTGGCCTTAGCACCAGTTTTTCGTGTCTTTTCCACAACTGACTAACCACAGCTCAGCCACCCTCTGTGGCCAAGATCTCACTGAAGGCTCAAGACACTCAGGAACATTGCCTTATATAGAATTACTCTTACCCATAATACCCTTTCATACACATCACTGTGCTGGGTGTCATTCTTGAGGTGCCATTCTTGTTGCCTAGTAACCTGCCATCAAGTTGAACTGGCATTCCAAATGGCTAACCCTCAAAGCAGCTTAGTCACATATACTGTTTACCAACTGCAGGACAAAATCAAGGAAGAACTGATCTTTCACATTCAAAAGAAAGAAACAGCCAAAGAAAATAAAGAGGACTACATCATTGAGGAAGCACCCTATAGGACAGTCACTATCAGGAGAAGACCATACATAAAGAGTTCAGAACTACTTCAACTAAGCTATTGCTTCTTATGTTTTCCTGAATATAATGTTTGTGAAGATACCCTAACAAGAGACACTACCAGTAGAGAAAGGAGTCAACCAAAACACTAACTGCAGCAGGAAGAAAAGAAAGGTGGTGGTGACAGGGATTCAGTGCTCAGGGATATGGAGAGACCTGTGTGCCAGCCTGACAAGATAAATGGGAAGGTGTGGTGTTTCCCTGGTGCACACATTCAGGATGTCACTGACAACTTGCTGAATCTCAGCAAGAACACAGATCAGTACACTTTTCTCATTATTCCTGTGGTATCAACTGCAAAGAGCACCTTTAACGAGATCACCTCAAACTATGAAGCCCTGGGACGGAAGATGAAGGGTTTAGGTGTAGCGGTAGCATTCTCACCAGTTTTGCCAGTGAAAGATAGAACACCACAAAGAGATAGGAGGATACTGCAAGTGAATGACCGGATACACATATGATGTTGAAGGGAGAGATTTGGCTTCTGGGACCATGGTCTTCACCTTTTAGATAAAGGACTACTAGCTACATATGGGCTACATCTCACAAAGACTGGGAAGAAAGTCTTCGGAAAAAAATGTGGTGAATCTGATCAAGAGGGCTTTAAACTGAATCCTTGAGGGGTTGGAGCTCAAATATCTGCTCGAATATCTGTCCAAAAACAAACTCTGAACATAAGGATGTGAATTCTAGAGGAGAAGCTGAGGGAGAAGATAGGAACCACAGTAAAATTTGCAGTAAAATAAAAGATATGAACAAAAAAAGACTTTTGGTGTCTATACACCAGTGCACAGAGCTTGGGAAACAAACAAGCTTGAGTTCTAGCGCAGGAAAGAAAATTTGACTTTATAGGTATAACAGACACTTGGTAGGATGGCTCCCATAACTGGAATACAACAGCTGAAGGATATGATCTGTGTAAAAAGGAAAAAAGGAAAAAGGAACAGACAGGGAAGAAAAGGAAGGGGAGTAGTATTATATTTCAAAGAAAAATCCACTTGTATTGAAATCCATGTAAATAATCAAAATAGACCAGTAGAGTGCATTTGGGTTAAAAAAAAATAAATGGAGAAAGAAATGAAAATAAACAATTAAAATAACATTTTGGTAGGAGTTTATTACAGGGCACCAAACCAAGAGGAGGTGATGGATGATGTTTTTCTGAAACAAATCTCAAGAAGCTAGAAGGGGTTATGGGAGGACTTCAATTATCCTGACATCTGCTGGGGGAAAAGCTCTGCTAAGCCAAGGCTCTCCAACAAATTCATGATGCATCTAGTAGTACCTAGTACCTTTCGAAAGATAGAGGGAGGAGCAAGGGGTTCAACAATCCTGGACTTGATCCTAACCAACAGGGAGGACTTGGTCAGTGGAATCAAAGTACCTCCACATTTGTGGGTTTCACTTTTGTGGTTTTGATTATTCATGGATTTTCTGCTGTCCCCCCTGCTGCCTCCCTATGCCATTTTTAATTGCAACTGCAAGCCTCGTGAGACTGAGAAACTGTGAATGAGGCTTGTAAGTCCCTCTTAAAAATGGTGTGGGGCAGCCGTGGAGGTGGCAGTAAGCCCCATCAGCCCCCCACTTCTGTCCTGTGAAGGAACCCTGATGCCTCAAAGGAATCCACAGTGGATGTACAATAAACTTGAGGAGGAAGTGAAAAGGAGGGGGTGGGGGAGAGAATGTATAAAGAATAGAAGGAAGGGAAATTATGAAGGAAGAAAATAGATGCATAGCCCAAGCTTTCAGGAATAGTGTAAGAAAACTATAGCTCAAAATGAGATGAAACTGGTTAGGAATATATATTTGTATGTATTATTGGATGTAGTAGATAGTAATGGGAATGCTGTGGATGTCATTTATCTGGATTTCAGCAAAGCAATTGATAAGGTCCCCCTTAATATTTTTATTAGCAAAGTGATTAAATATGGAATGGGTAGAATGGAATGGATAGAAACACTGTCAGATGGATCCATAATTGTTGGAAAACTGTG
Source organism: Cyclura pinguis (assembly GCA_030412105.1). Lineage (NCBI taxonomy): Eukaryota > Metazoa > Chordata > Lepidosauria > Squamata > Iguanidae > Cyclura > Cyclura pinguis. Next base: position 189,895,550 of record CM059601.1, read on the forward strand.
CTCAGAGTCATAATCAATGGCTGCATTTTAAACCAGAAGGAGGTCTTGACTGGTATGTTATAGCATTCTCTCCTAAGGCCATTACTCTTCAACATTTTAATCAATGACTTAGATAATGTCCTTATCAAGTTTGCAGGTTACACAAAAGGAGGGTGAGGAACTTTTTGGAAGACAGGAAGAGAATTTAAAAGGACCTTGATAAACAAGCAAATTGGACAGTAATTAATAAAATGAAATTCAACAGAGACAAATGCAAAATTCTGCGTTTAGAGCACAAAAACCAAATGCACAGGTATAGAATAGGGACTGCTCGGCAGTATTATATGTGAAAAGAACCTTGGGATTATTGTTGATCATAAATTGAATATTACCTAGCTGTGTAATGCTGCAGCAAAAAACAGTAATGTCATTTTAGTCTGCACTAACAGAAGCATGGTTTCCAAGCTGAGGGAAGTTAGAGTTCCACTATATTCTGTCCTGGTCGGGCCTCAACTGGAGTACTGCATTAAGATGGATATAGATAAGCTGGAGCGAGTTCAGAGAAAAGCAGCAAGGATGATAAAAAGTATGGAGAACAAAACATGAGGAAAAGTTGAAGAAGCTGGTCATGTTCAGCTTGATGAAGAGAAGACTGAGAGGGTCACATGATTGCACTCTTTAAACACCTCAGAAGCTGTCAGAGAGGATGGTGGAGATTTGTTCTTTGTTGTCCCAGAGAGAAGGACCAGGTCCAATGGTTTTAAGTTACAGGTGAGTACATTTTGATAGAACATTAGAAGAAGCTTCTTGACAGTGAAAATAGTTTGCAATGGAACCAATTGCCTAGAGAGGTGATGGCATCTCTTTCTCTGGACATCTTCATAAAGGATCTGGACAGCTGCCTGCTGGAGGGGGGGCTTTGGCTGGAGAACTTGTACTGAGCAGGGTGTTGGGCTCGATGGCCCATGAGACCCCTTCCACCTCTATGATTCTATTAGATGGAATCTTGTCTGGGAGTATTCAGTCTTTCAGTAATTTAATCAGGTTTCTAGCAAAAACAGTGATGGTTGACATTGAAGTTCAACATGAGTGCTAGTTGGAGGATTTGACCAGGAAGAGCCTTTTAAACTAACCTTTCTATATCCTTGCTCAGACAACTGTTACCCATGGTGCTGGTGCCTCCATGAAACAGTGGGGAATATTAGCTCAAAGGGGAGACCTGTGAGAGTGGGGGTAACCTAACAGGATCTTTTACACCTGTGTATACTGGTACTAATGCAGAGACACCAGCTATGATTTAAAGAATATTTGTTATTACATGGAATTAATACACACACATGAGATCCAAGCAGCCTTGCAATCACACAAGGCTAGCTGAAAGAAAGGAAGGAAAAACTGGATAGTAGGGAGTTAGGGCAAAATGAATAATATTTACCTATCTGGAGAGAAGAGACAAACCAGTGTGGCCCAGGCTAAGAGTGCAAAGGTAGTACAAAAATGGGAATTGGAGCAGCAGAGTGATGGCCTATGTTTAGAGTACTAAGAGTTATCTTGTTCAGAGACAGGGTTTTAATATTCCTTTTCCACCCTAAGGGGGAAAGTGTTAATGGCTCCCTGGAAAAGCAGAAAATGAAGTCCAGAACGAGCTATAGCCTTAGCATTAGGTGACAAAGGACTGATGGGAATTGTCATAACTCCTTAATGATGAGGGGGATGAGGGGACAAAAGGTAAGTTTCAGGGGACAAAGAAAGAGAGTCAAAACAAATCAGTCATTCTGTGGAGGCAGTTTCAGGTGCTATTGTTTCTAAAGGTCATGTCGTTGGGGGACATTTGCAAGTCCATTATCACCGGAGATTCCTAGACTATGACCTAGCCATGCTCTGAGCTCCAAGTCTGACCTACTTTTGCAACACACATGTGCAGCCAGTTCCTCTTTGCCATCAAGCTTCTCAGCCATAGTATCATTTATATTTCATGTCAATTAATATTTGCCAATTAAACTATATCATGGAATTGGGTGTACAGCCAGATAACACAACTGAAAATGGTTCAATTTTTGATCATACACGTATACATCTTAGCATAAATGTTGTACCCATCCTAACACTAGACCTGTGGTGTAAGCCCCTCATTATCCTCTGAGTTTTTGATTGGTCATTTATTTCAGAAAGATCCATACACTAGGCCTTGTCAACCTCTTCCTACCCTGTCAACCTCTTCCTATAAGGGAAAAAAGTCTGTGTGCCTATGAATCTTTGCAGGAAAGGGCTGAGTTCTGCAAAGACAAGACTGAGAAAGTCATTAGGCAAGAAGTTAACAGTCAATGACATTCCACAGAGTAATGTAAGACCCTTTCCGCACAATGTCGCTGTGCTGCTTCTGGGATGGGATGGCAGCGGTTGGCAGATCACGGTTCCACATGACATCATTGCTGTCCCATTGTCATCCCGTTGCAAAGCATTGTACTCATGCAGTATTTGCAAAATGGAAAAAATCTGTTTTACACCTCCAGTCGCGCAGCGCTCCTATACTTACTATTGTGCGGAAGACACAGAAGTGCAATTTTGACACTTCCTGCCACAGCGCAGCAATGGCAAGTGCTCAGCTGCGCTGCAGAAGGAAGAGGAGGAGCGATTGCACTTCCTTCCACAGGGAGCGAGCAAGTGCAGAGGGAAGCATGGCTGACATGCTCCCTTCCAGACCTGAATTGCAGTGCAACAATGTGGAAGAGTGTTGTCATGCGGAAATGGCCTAAGAGGCAGGAGTGAACTGGTTGGGGATAAACTTGATGTGGCCTATTAGACCAGTCGCCAGTGTTTAAGACAAGAAATAGTGTTTCTTAAGCATTGCTTGTTGTGTTTAACTTAAGGATTAAAAACTTGTTGTGTAAAATGTAAACTGCATTTCCTTAGCACAATAAGCATGTATTTTTAATAGGATTTCTGCAACTGACAAACACATATGTATAGGCTCAAAATCCTCTAAAACCTACCTCATTCCAAACCAGACCATTCTCATGTACCTTGACCACTGTTTTATAGCCCCATTATTAAGGTTCTTAGGCCCTTTCCGCATGTGGAGGGGGAAATGGGGGAAAACGCGCCGAAATGGAGCTTACTGGCAAGGCCAGGTAAGTTCGTCGCCATGTGGAGCAGTGCGAGCTCGCTGCTCCATAGTCCTCCGGCGTCCAAAATGGCGGCTCCTGGCTGGCGGAGGCTCTCCACCAACCGAAGAAGCTCGCCAGCCAGAAGCCCGCCCCCGGCAGATCTGCAGGCACGCACTAGTGCGCGCCTGCAAATCTGCACCGGAGCCCGGCGACAAAGCTGCATGGGGCTGCGCGCTCCATGCTTTTTAAAAACCTCTGAAAAGAGGTTTTTAAAAAACGCGCAGCGCCGCCAGTTCTGGTCGCTTCGGAGTGGATTGAGGTGCGGAACTGCAAAAAGTAGTCCGCCCCAATCCACTCCACGGTGCAGACGACCTCCATGGGAGGTCGCTCTGCACCGTTTTAATACCCTGGTGCTGAAAGGGCCTTATAGTCCATTATAAAACCATTATAGGCCATTGTTAAATTCTTTGATTCACTTGACAGGTTTCTACAATTCCAAACTCTCCTTTTGTTTAACAGATATTAATCAGAACAATTTCTGATCAGGTTCAAACCAATTACTGAGAATTCACTTGGAACTTGCTTGTGACTTTGTGTTTCTTGCTTTTTATATAACCGTCATTTTTAGTATTCACATTTCCAGATTCTTAGATATGTATCATTAAGCATTTCCTCTGGCTTTTTACGTGGCATTTCATAACAAGGCATCTTATACTGCTTTGAAGGAGTTGAGTTAGCAGTTTCTTAGAAGCCTTCTTAACAGTTCCAATAAAGCTAAATCAAGTGTTATCTGAAAATCCATTATGGGTTTGCAGATTTTCTTACAGGGAGGATGGTATGAGAGAAAACATGAGTGACCAGGAGGGGAAACAAAAAGTCAGGGAATGGCTTTTTTGGGACTCAGTAAGCTGTTATCTCCAAGAGTGGAATGCTCTCCATTTCTGAAGACAGTGAGCTAGCCAGCAAACCAGAAAATTATGTAACTGATGAATAACCTTCTTAAAAACTCTGAGCTTAATCTCAGAAGGACCAGATGGCTACCGTAAAGGGAACTCAGTGTTTAGTTGTTTATATAGGAACAAAACATAAAGCCTGGCCTTTTCAGGGCAATGCCAATTTGCCAGATATTACGTGGAGAAACTGCCAAGAGTGAAAAGTCCAGTAAAAAGGTTCTCACTTGCTTTGCAGACAATTTCATTGCACAAAAGGTAGAGGAAGCAATAGGAGGATCAGCTATTTTTGATTTAATCCTAGCCAAAAGAGACAAACAGATCAATGGAGTGGAACTGACCATGTCTTCTTGGGATGTGTTATACAGAGAAAAGAAAAGCCAAACGTAATCAAACATACACTCTGGACTTTAAGAAAGCTGGTTTCAATAAGCTTGGGGTAATACTGGGTCTGTAATGCTCAATAGGGCAGAGGGTTCATAGTACTGAGGAGTTTCTTAGAGGTAATCTAATGAAGGCACAGTTGCAAATAATTCCAAGAAGAAGGAAAAGTGGGGGGTGTCTAAAGAAACCAGGGTGGGTCTGCAAAGAATTTTTAGAAAATGCGTAAGAAATGGAAGAAAGGGGAAACTATCAAAAAGGAATACAAGTTAATATTCAATACTTGTAGGGAGAAAATCAGAAAAGCTAAAGCTCAGAATGAACTCAGATTTGTTATAAATATTAAAAAGAATAAAAGAGTGCAAGGGGTTGGACAATGTTTTGAGCAAAATGAAGAACAAGGAAAAAGTAGGGCCACTCCATAGAGAAGAAAGTGAAATACTAATAGGAGACAAAAAGAAACCTTCTTTGCCTCTGTCTTTTCCCAAAAAGAAAACAATGCTCTATTTAGTAAAAATAGAATAAATCATGCAGAATAAGAACTACAGTCCAGAATAAATAAAAAATAAAGGAATACCCATCTACTCTAAATGAATTCAAATCTCTATATCTGGATGAACTGCATCCAAGAGTACTAAAGGAACTTGTAGGTGGAATCTCAGGGCCATTGTCAATAATATTTGTGAATTCTTGGAGGACAGGAGAAGTCACTACTGATTGGAATTAAAATGTCATTCTCATATTCCAAAAGCAGGAAAAAGAGGAACTGAGCAAAAACTGAACAGTCAGTTTGATGTTGATATGAAAAGGAAAGGTTCTAGAACAGATCCTTCAATGATTAGTCTGCAAGTACTTAGAAAGAAATGCTGTAACCACTAAGATCCACATCACGCCCAACTAATCATAGAATCATAGAATAGAATCATAGAAATGTAGAGTTGGAAGAGACCACACGGGCCATCCAGTCCAACCCCCTGCCATGCAGGAACACCCTCAAAGCACTCCCGACAGATGGCCATCCAGCCTCTGCTTAAAAACCTCCAAAGAAGGAGACTCCATCACACTCTGAGGCAGCATATTCCACTGCTGGACAGCCCTGACTGTCAGGAAGTTCTTCCTGAGGTTCAGGTGGAATCTCCTTTCCTGAAGCTTGAATCCATTGCTCCTTGTCCTGGTCTCTGGAGTGGCAGAAAACAAGCCCTCTCCCTCCTCTACATGGCATCCTTTCAAATATTTAAACATGGCTATCATGTCCCCTCTTAACCTTCTCTTCTGCAGACTGAACATACCCAGCTCTCTAAGTCTATCCTCATAGGGCTTGGCTTCCAGGCCCTTCACCATTTTGGTCGCCCTCCTCTGGACCTGCTCCAGCTTGACCATGTCCTTCTTGAATTGGGGTGCCCAGAACTGGACACAGTATTCAAGATGAGGTCTAACCAAAGCAGAGTAGAGTGGTACCAGTACCTCCCTCGATCTAGACACCATACTCCTATTGATGCAGCCGAGAATTGCATTGGCTTTCTTGGCTGCTGCATCATATCTTTTTCACAGTCAGTCCTCCTCATTTGTGGGTTTGGCAGTGATGGATTTGATTGTTTGTGAGTTTCTCCAAACCCTGTCTCCCTCACCTGAGGTACTTCTTTCCCAGGGGAACCTTCTCTCTTTGTGGCTCCAATCAGGCCATGCAGCCCTTTAAAAACCTACTTTGGAATACAACAAGGAGAGCTTCTGGTACACATCCCTGCCTATCACTGGCATAAGCATGGTGATCACACAGATGCTAATCAACAAATAAATTCTTACAATGTTTTCAAGATTTGGCTTGCTACCAAAAGCTGCATTTGCTGGCTTATGTGGATACATCCATGGAAAGATTCCCTATATGAAGACATGTCAAGAAACATTTAAAAAGTTAGACAATTCCTTACTGGGAGAAGCTCTGAGGAAACATAGACCAATTCCACATTAGTATCATTCTTAACAACCAGGTTTTCAAAAGTGCCTTCACCTTTTGAAAACGCATCAGCAGCAGAATCACCAGGGTCTTCAACATATGCTGTTGATAATTATGGAATGATAAACTTTCAATCTAAGTATGACCCTGTCTTATTGAGGTCTTCCATGAGTGAATCTTCACCTACTGGAATAACAGAAAATTCCTCTCAAGAATCTATGCCATCTTAGGAAGAAAGTCCAAAAAGAAAAGGAATTACATATGATAAACTACGGAGCAGAAACAGAGGCCCTTTCCACACCCTACCTTATCCTGATGGTGTCCTGTGGGGATCCCAGCTGTGCTCCTCTCTTCATTGGTTGCCTCTGTGATCCAGGAAGTGCAATGGCCCCACCTCTTCCTTCTGCATTGCAGCCAGGTAGTTTCCTAGGCTGCAATGGGGCAAGAAGTGCACACCAGGTAAGTGCAGGATGGTGGCGTGATTGAGGGTCATTGATGGGGAAAACCCAGTGATTTATTCTGTGATAGAATAGAACCTGCGGATAGGAGAAGGAGGGGACAGCAATGACATCATGAGTAACCATAGTCACGGTCCCATCATTCTCCCATCCCCATTGCAGGATGACAACATGCTGCAGAAAGAGCCAGAGAGATGTATGATACAGGAATAATGGAGAGGTCAGAGTTTCTGTCAAAGTCATCAAAGGAAATGCCATTAAGGAAGGAAGGAAAAGTCGATAAGTATGAAGATAATTGGGAAGAGTGAGAACCTTTGTACCTTGTGAAGACATCTCTTCAATCAAATAATTCAGCTTTATTATCAGTGTGGGTTAAATATTAGAATATTATTTTCTCTGGAATGCAGATGTATGACAATAAAAATATTAGGCCTGCAGAAAAAAAAGGCTCTGGTCCTCCTTCTTCTCTACCAGCCACTACCTGGTCAGCTAAGGAGGCTCACGGCTTAATTTCTCAGCACCACAAACACTTTCCTGATGCCCTTCAACACCCAAGAAAGGAAATGAACAAGAGAGAGGAAGCATAGGGTCACCATGCTGACCCACCCTCTTCCCTCTCCTTTCCTGGTTTGGACTTTGGGTGCCTGTTCTCCCTATCATGGCTTGGGTCCCTCCCCCCACACACACTTTGATATTTGCTTTTTTCCCCACTTTTGTGAGAATCCTGCACCCCAACCCTAGTTAGTGTGGAGGGCCAATTGTATATATATTTACAAGCAAGAGGAGTGTTGTGGATGTAATATATCTTGATTTCAGTAAGGCCTTTGACAAGGCACCTCATGATGTACTCACAGGCAAGCTGGTAAGCTGTGGGGTAGATAGTTAAGTTGATCTATAACTGGTTGACAGACTGCACCAAAATACTCACCAATGGTTGCCTTTCATCTTGGAGAGAAGGAGCAAAAGAAGTGTCCCAGTATTCTGCCCAAGCGTGGTGTTGGTTAACATCTTTATAAATGACTTAGGCCATTTCCGCACTACACTGTTATAGTGCTATTATTCCACTTTCAACATCCTATGGAATCCTGAGATTTGCAGTTTAGGGAGGGACATTTAGAATTCTCAGCCAGAGAGCTCTTTGGCCTTAGCAAACTACAAACTCCAGAATTCCATAGGATGTTGAAAGTGGAATAATAGCACTATAATAACAGTGTAGTGTGGAAATGACCTTAGATGATGGAATAGAAGGTATGTTTATCAAATTTGCAGATGACACCAAATTAGAAAGATTAGCTAATGTCCCAGAAGACAAGACAGAACTCAAAATGATAGATTGAAGAGCTGGGTCAAAACTGACAAAATTAATTTCAGCAGAGAAAAATGTAAAATACTGTATTTCAGCAGGAAAAATGAAACACACAAATATAGGATTGGTGATGTCTGGCTTGAAAGTAGTACACGTGAAGGGATCTAGGGGTATTAGTAGACTACATGAGGCAGTAGTGTGATAACAGTAGCCAAAAAAGCCAACACAATTCTTGGCTGCATCAACAAGAACATAGTATCCAGACTGAGGGGACTATTAGTGCCACTGCGATACTCAGTGAAGAGGAAGAGCATATGATCAAATGCATATGATAAAATGCTACTGCCTGGGCGCGAAGATGTGGAATGACTAATTGAGAGCAGCCAATCCCAGCACAGAAAACTCTGTGAGGAAAGGAAAGGGCTACAGTGAGCTGGAGTAGGAATTTTAAAAAGTAAAGAGAGTTCCTTGGGTTCCTGGTGATGGTTAGAAACAGACTGTTGAGGGAGTCAATTGAGAGTATGAGGGAAGTTACTGAGTATTGGTGTCTGAGGGCCTTTCCACACTATACTGTTATAGTGCTATTATTCCACTTTCAATATCCTATGGAGTACTGGGATATGCAGTTTAGGGAGGGGCATTTAGAATTCTCAACCAGAGAGCTCTTTGAGCTCAGTAAACTACGAACCCCAGAATTCCACAGGATGTTGAAAGTGGAATAATAGCACTATAACAGGGTAGTTGAGAAAGGCCCTGAGTGATTTAAGGAAAAGGTTTAACATAGTTTATCTGGAATAGTGTTATTTTTTTTGGAACTAAGAACTGGAACTTAAGAAACCAATAATTATATATTATTAAATAAAGTTAAACAATTTGTTATTTTATAAAACTGACTGGAGACAGCATAATTAACACTGAACAAAGGCTGAGTCATGCTTAGTAATAAGAACACAAAGCTAACACACAGTAGTCCACAGTGAAGTCATCTGAAGACCTAGGATCCAAATCCAAGCAGGGATTTTAAAGGAGAACCTAAGAGCAAGGTGAAAGTGACAGGTTCCCAGGGCTAGGAACTGCAGAGCCAACCTGGAAGGAATTTTGTCACAGCCACTCTATTCTGCTTTGGTCAGACCTTACCTGGAATACTGTGTCCAGCTCTGGGCACCACAATTCAAGAAGGATATTGAGAAGCTGAAAGGTGCTCAAATAAAGGCAACCAAGACAATCAAAAGTCTGAAAACCAAGCCTTGTGAGGAACAATTGAGGGAGCCGGGTATGTTTCGCTTGGAGAAGAGAAGACTGAAAGTTGACAAGAGGGCTGTCTTTAAATATCTTAAGGATTATCAAGTAGAAGACGGAGGAACAGAGTCTGGAGGGGGATTTAGTTGTGTATTTCTGCACAGTAGGAAGCTGGACTAGATGGCCCTTGTGATCCTTTACAGCTCACATGTACAAGCTGCCGGCTACATGAAATGAAAGTAACCTTATTCATCTCATAATTTTGATACACAAATGTATCCTTAAGGAACCCCTTTCACATTTATTTGTTTACTGAAGACCCAGTGCACATTGCAGAGGTTCTGGGAAGCCATATCAGCTTATATAAAGCACTGAACAAACCTAGAACACCCCCAAAGCTCCCTTGAGGAGAAGAGCAGAAGACCCACAGTACAAAGCGTTCTGTCTTTCAGGTAAAGTTGTCTAGCATTACTGACCTACAAAGTAATGGCACCATGGAGTTTCATAATTGTTTCTTTGGAAATATACATCTCAATGACCCATTCAATTTACCTTAAAGTACAATGGCAGCTCTAATAGCTTTTCAGGCAAGTCCCACCTCCCTTTTCTCTTTCATTCACTCTCCCTGCCAACCTTTCTCATCTTTATTCTGCAGCAATGGGAAAACTATATTTCCCAGTACTTCTGGTGAGGGCTTACAATCATAGCAGCATGCCAGATACCTGAGGAGAAGAGGACAGAAAGACTCTTCCCTCAATCCATCACTATGATATGGCATGAAGAAAGGTAAATGAGCAAGTAGATGTTGAGTGATGAGAAGGTAAGCAAAGTATATGGAGACTGACAGAAAGGCATTTGGAGACTCAGTAAAAATTTTGGGAAGGCACCTGAGCCCTGCTGTGCCCACAATAAAAATAATTAGGTGTATGTCTGGGTTTAATTTGATTCATAACTTGGCTTAGATTAAACAGAGCTCAGTTTACTGGAGCTCAGAAAACAAATGTTTATTTTTCCAAACCCATGTATAGGAGGCATTCAACCATCACTATCTGGTGTACTTCTAGAGGACAGCATAGTAGCACAGCATAGGCAAAGAGATAGGGCAGAAATACCTGGGTACTCTAAGTGAATTTTAGTCTTCAGGACCAGATGAACTACATCCAAGGGTATTAAAAGACTGGCAGAAGGGTCTTAAAAACGCTTTAATACTAAGGGTACTAAAAAACTGGCAGAAGTAATCTCAAAAATCTGGAAATAATCTTTGAGAATTCCTGGAGAATGAGAGAAGTCCCAGCAGACTGGAGGACAGCAAATATTGTCCCCATCTTCAAAAAGGGAAAAAAAGAGGACCCAAACAATTACATCCCAGTCAGCATGACATCAATACTGAGAAAGATTCTAGAGCAGATCATTAAACAGACAGTCTGTAATCCACATGGGTTTCTTAAAAGCAAGTCATGCCAGACTAATCTTACCTCTTCTTTTGATAGCGCTACTAGCTTAGTAGATGAAGGGAATGCTGTCGACATAGCATATCTTGACTTCAGTAAGGCCTTTGACAAGGTTCCCCATGGTATTCCTGCAAACAAGCTGGTAAAAGGTGGGTGAGATGATACTACTGTTAGGTGGATTTGTAATTGGCTGACTGGCTGAACACAAGGGGTACTCACCAATGGCTCCTCTTCATCCTGGAAAGAAGTGACTAATAGGGTGCCATAGGGTTCTGTCTTGAGCTCAGTGCTATTCAACATCTTTTATCAATGATTTGGATGATGGGGGGGAAAAAGGACATGTTTGTCACATTTTCAGATGACACCAAATTAAGAGGGGTAATTAACACCCCAGAGGACAGGATCAGAATTCAAAATGATTGTAACAGATTAGAGACTTGGGCCAAAACTAACAAATTGAATTTCAATAGGGAAAAGTATAAGTACTACACTTTAGCAGAAAAAATGAAATGCACAGATATAAGCTGGGTGACATCTGATTTGACCACAGTACATGTGAAAAGGATCTAGGAGCCTTAATAGACCACAAGCTCAACATGAGTCAGCGGTGAGATGTGGTAGCTAAAAAAGCCAGTGTGATTCTGTGTTGTATCAATAGGAGTAATAGTATCTAGGTCAAGGGAAGAACTCTATTCTGCTTTGGTCAGACCCCATCTGGAATACTGTGTCCAGTTCTGGGTGCCACAGTTCAGGAAAGTTATTGACAAGCTGGAATATGTTCAGAGGAGGGCAATCAAAAGGGTAGAAGGCCTGAAAACCATGCCCTATGAGAAGTGGCTTAGGTAGCTGGGTGTGTTTAGTCTGGAGAAAAGAAGGTTAAGAGGTGACATGATAGCTATGGTTACATATTTGAAGGGATGTCATATGGAGGGTGGATCAAGTCTGTTTTCTCCTCTCCAGAGACTAGGATATGAAGCAATGGCTTTAAACAAATAGGCTTAAATTAGATCTGTGGACCTCTGAATCTGCTTAAAATGCAGATCTAGATTGGAATGTTCCTAATCACTGCTACCCATTCTTGAATCTCTTGCCAGAGTCCATGTTCACTGTATTCTGCTTGCCAAAAGGCAAGCAACCACTTTTATCTGACTGTGATAGATCATATTTAATTCTCTTAAAAAACCCAAAAAGATTCTGAAAAAAAATGCACTTCAGTCTTAGTGATCAGGATTTCTTTAATCTGCAATCTCACATGCTTTATTATTCTTAATATATTTTCTTTTCTCTATGCATTATCTCCATGCTGTTTTCCCACAACTTTAAACTCCTTGTTTTTTCCTAAATATATAGGGTTGGCCCTAGGCTTGCACAGGCCAGAGGATATCCAGAGGTCCTACAGTATTCAGGAGATTGATATAACCAACAGCAACACCCTGCAAAAAGACAATATGAACATGACTTGTACCATTACAATAAGCAGAAATCTACACAGAACAGGCAGAGAACTCAACTGTTGAACCTGGGAACTATCTACCCAGAGGACCTCTGGGTTTTTTCTCCCAGGATTCTGCTGCAGTTACTTAACCTTGCATTAGACAAGTCACTCTCAGTGTGAAGTATATGGTCCATTTGAAGGAAGCCACAGACTGAAAACTGTGAGAAAGGAAGGCCTAAGATTTTATGGGGGCCATGTTACCTGAACCAATGAAATATGCAAACAGCAACCTTAATTTAAGTAAATACTATATTTGCTGGTACGTAAGATGCACTCCCCACAAAATAGCCTTTGAAAATGGGGTGCGTCTTATACTCCAGGTACATCATTGTGAGACTTCCTTTCACACACCCCCTGCCAAGGGAAAATGCATAGGAAAGGGAGAAAGTGAAAGGAGGATTTCCATGAGGTTTCTCCCACTCCCACCAAGGCACCCCAACTGAGGCAAAATGCATAGAAAATGGAGAGGAGGGTCTTAAGTCCTGTTCCAGTGCTGCTTTCATCTCCTAGACCCCCTCCTCCCTTTTTGCCTATGCATAGGAAAGGGTGGGGGAGGCCTAGGGGACAAAAGGAATGCTCAGGCAAAGCTTCCCCCATCTCCTTCCTTTTTGTTTTGCCTTGGTGGGAGTTGTCTGCACCAAGGCAAAATGCATAGGAGAAGGAGGGGGAGGTCTAGGGGATGACAGGAACGCTGGCTCAAGGCTTCCCTAGAGTTCCCCTTCCCTTTCTTATGCATTTTGCCTTGGTGGGGAGAACTCCTGCAGAGATGAAATGGAAGGGAAGCGGGGGATGGGGTAAGCCCCACCGACATATAAGACGTGCTGGTACTATTTTTTCCCAAAAAAATAACCTTTGAAAATGGGGTGTGTCTTATACGCCGGTGTGTCTTATATGCTGGCAAATTGGTAGTTTTCCTCCAAAAAAGATTTAATGACCTGTTAAATCTCAGTATTCTGGGTTGGATTTTGTATCTATTTAAAGTACAACTCACCCAAGTTGAAGAGAAACTCAAGAGAGTTTGATTGATCCTCAGAGTGATATAACTGCCTGTCATTGGTTCAGTTCATTTCAAAAAGATTTTTGGATCAAGAGTGATCTGTGGAATAAATTTCTGTTGGGAAAAGCCCAAAGATCTTTTATTGCCTTTTTTTCAACATATTTGGCTGAATGTGGACTCAGCGAGGTAGTTTTCTCTACAAAATCCAGAAACAGAACTGATATTGTGACAGGAAGTGACCTCTGAATGCCATTGCCTAATTTGGAGCCCAATATCATGAAACTTGCAGAAAAGCAGCAACCTCAAGCATTGTATTAGGCCTCATATAGGCCCTTTCTGCATCTTACCTTATCCTGTTGCCTTGTGGTTGTGATCCCAGCAGTGCCTTTGGTGGGAAGGAAGCACAATGGGAACACTCCCCTCCACACTGGATCAGCTACCCATGGAAGGGACCATGAAGGACATGCCTCTTCTTTCTGCAGCACAGCCAGGCTCTTTCCCATGCCAAGCTGGGGCAGGAAATGCCTCTATCATGCTTTTGGCCCTTCTGCATGCCAGGTAAGTGTGGGAGCTTTGTGCAATTGGGGGTCATTGACAGGAAAATCCCTCAATGATTTGCCCATGATTGCACTGGCTGGCAACGTGAGAAGGATGGGACCATGACAACATCTTGTGGAAACATTATTGTGGTCCCACTCCTCTCGCGTTGCCTTGCTGGGATACCATGTCCATGCGGAAAGGGCCATAATCTTTGATAAAGTTTTGTCCAATATGGCAGAATATTCAAGCTTTCTTGGTGTTCAATAATACATGATTTTCTGTCTGTCTGTCCATCCGTCCGTCTGTCTGTTTGTGTACCCTCTTTTAGCCTTGGAACCTGAGAAGAGCTCCTAAAGAGGCCATGGGAAAAAAAATGTTGTGAATGTCTGCTTTAGACCACCATTGCCTCCAGGTTGTGCAATCTGCATACTGGTAACAAGCACCACCAAATTTCTTGATTAACCTATCGAATGGTTACATATATAGTTGGCCCTCCACATTTACAGGGCAAGCATTTCTAATTATGATTATTCATGGATTGTATCACTGAGAGGAAATCAAATTGGTGGGGTGGCTGGACCTGGCTGTGCACAGGTTCCTTTGCTCACTCATGAGAGCAGGAGGAGGGTGCACATTTGCTCACTAGCTTACTCCAGTTGGAGGGGGATGGGGATGGGATAGGAGGACAGAGGGCACATGCATTCACTCACTCACTCACTCACTCATGCAGGCAGGAACGGAGAATGGGGCCCTTTCCGCACCTTACCTTTTAATGCCGCTGGGTTGGGGTCCTCGCGCGAGAAGCCTGGGCAGGAAGGCTCTCGCAAGCCTCCTGCTTCAGCTCTGCAGCTCCTTCTTGCTCGTGCGAGAGCCCCACCCGCACCCTGCCCCTTCCTTCCGCAGTGCAGCCTGGGAGTTGGATGCTGCACTGAGTAGATGACGTGCGACCGGCCCAGATCCAGAGGCTCCACATGGCAGGTGAGTGTGACCCAAGCCCATGAGCATTGCACAAGCGTGGGTCATTTTTGGCTAAAAGCCGAAAATAAAAAAATGCATGTTCGCTGCGCGTGAGGGCCTTGAGCATCGCGTAAATGGGAATGCATCATGCAGACCGCTCCTCACATTTACACGATGCTCAAGTGGCCCTTTCGCTTGCAAACTGCCATGTGAAAAGGGCCCGGGATGGGAGGAGGGAAGCACGCATATTTGTTCACTCACGCATGTGTGGGAAAGGAGAAAGGGACAAGATTGGTAGACCCTTTCTCCCTCTTCCAACTCTCCCATCCCATCCACTTACCTCCCTTCTGCCTGTACAAGTGAATAGGTGAACAACTGAGTGAGGGAAAAGATGCAAGCCCAGGCCTAGCCACCCCACAAGTATAGGTACTTTTTTGTGTTAAATATGGTTTGTGGGGAGACAGGTTTCCCATTTCTACTGGGGGCCTGCACCCCATCTCCTGTGAAAGTAAAGGATGGACTGTAGATGTAAAAATGTAGAACTAAAAAGCATTGGGAACAAGACTGTCTTCCAGCACTCAACTGTATGGTTGCAAATGGGCAATAAGACAATAGTCTAGTAGAACCTCTCAAGTTAGTTCCAAAAAACCCAGCTAGGCCTAAATTGGATCTGTGGTTTCATCCCCTGTGTCCTTCTACTGATGAAAGAAATCTATCAAGCTGACCAAGGCTGATCTTAACCCAATCCTGTTCCTGAATCTAGACTTAATTGTTCCCAGATACGATGTATCCTTCCAAGACCCTTGGCAGCTATGGCACCACCACCTTCTCGTACTCCTTGTCCAGGAGTGATATTTGTAATTGGAAGTAATTTTGATAAACCTTTTAGTCCAGAAAGAGCCCTTTTCAGGAGTGATCCCAAGAATTGTCACCTTTAAACTGGTAGCATCCAATCTACCTGCCAATAAGCCACAGCTTGTTCTACTATATCAAGATGGATAGATGTCAAGAGAACATACAGCTGGCTTCGACAATGAAAATATATATGTATATATATTCCCAGGTTGTATCAACTACAGCTGGGTTTAGTTTGTTAATTTTCAATTTTTTTAAAAAAGAACTGTTTATTATATTCTTTTATTTCTTATAAGCCACTTTGGCCAAAAGCTAACATTTCACTAGCATATACATCAAAAAGGTCTTATCCTTTCCATTGAAGTCCTGGGCAGTGATCAAAAATGTGGAGGGTTTACCTTCTCTCCACAGTGAATGAGGAATGATGAGGGACTGTATTGTGGGGGAATCACCCCTCTCTAGATTTCTGCTAGTAGAAACAGTTCCATAAGCAGATGTTGCTGTTGGATTCTGACCTTCAAGAGCAGTTCATTATACAAAGACAAATGGAGTATACTTTGCTAAATAAAGAAACAAAGCTCACTTCTACATCCTGAATCATCATTCATATACAAAATGTCATGGACTTTAATTTATGAATGTCCCAAAAATACTCAGAAACAACAATGTACTTCTCTAAAAATCCCAGTTAGATAAGATTGACTTCTTTCTTAGAAGAAAAAATAGTTTATGGAAAGAAGAAGCAGGCCTTTTGAAACCTATCACTGATGGCATATTATGTCAGGTTGATATCTGTCTCCCAAAATCAAAGTCCCATTGGAGGAAGAGAAAAGTCACTTAGCTAATAATATTTTCAAGTGACAAAAAGATGGCATCTTCTCTTTCAAGGTTCTTCTTTGATGGTTCTCTCTAGAAAACAGCATTTGAAAAGATTATTTTACAGCCAGTACTAAATAATAGAGTGTTCTTTGGCATTCAAAGGTCTAAAGCTCCCTGCGGTCTAAATGACATTTGTACAGCAAGTTAAACTGCTTCAGCAAAGGAGTCTGGTAGAGACAAAATGGATAGATTTATGACACAATTTTAACCCCATCTTTGCAGGTTTTCTGAAAGATTTATCTGCTTAGAGAAATAACATCAATATACACACTTTTTGAATATTCGTGAGAAATTAGATAAGCTTCAACTGTATACCCAAGTGGGTTATCGCCCAAGCAGGGTAGGGTTGTCCCCTTTGCTCAGTTTGCAGGCTGGAATGAATACTGTAGTATAATTCCACAACATATATTCACATATTTATAGGATAATTCATAGTGTGAAAACAATTTTTTTTTTAAAAAAGTGAACTTATAATGTTGGGTTAATATTCAGCGGGGAACTGACCCTTAGCGCCTTCACAGTTGCCTACCCCTACTGGAAATGGAATAGTTAAAATACACACTGACCAGTCAAGATGTGCAAACGTAGAAACAGATAATAGTTAACTAGTCATAAAGTGCTTAAAGGACACAATAGTCAGAAAGGTAGACAATCTAGCACAAACAAGTGTCTAGCACAAACAAGATCAGACTAGCCACAGGAAACTCCTGGCACAACACAAACTCAACAATGAGCAGTGTCACCTAGTGATCTATCATGACCATACTGACACAGGTTTGTTTATTATTTATGTCAGTTATAGAGGGTAATAGAATGTAATAGAAGGAATATGGATATATTGTGCTTGAATATTAACAAGGAAATATATATAGGAAAATATGCATTTTGGAAGGGAGAAGAAGAGAAGGTTAAATATTCTTTTTTGAGAGGCTTGAATCCAGTGGTAGGCTATTTTCCCTCTAAAAGAAGAGGGAGGTCGATTATTTTTTGTTTGCTCTACTTTTCTTTCTTTCTCTCTTTTCTTTCTTTTACTTTTTAACTTTTAATTGTATGTTACTCTCTTTGCTTAGATATGGAGATTGGACTTGATGGCCCTTGTGGCTTCTTCCAAATCTATGATTGTATGATTCTGTGTTGGTGTTTTCTTTCTTTTTCTTTTATGTATTCCGTTATGTATATTGTATTTTTAGTGTTTCTTGGAAAAGGTTAAGAAAATAAATAAATAAGGGGGCACATCTAGTGTGCCTGTCCTCGTCAAGTGTTTAATTTACTCAGATATAAAACATTCATGGTATGCTTTGCTCTGGCATTAATTTTGATGGGCTCTGGAAGAAAGACTTACAAGTGCATATTTCAGCCCTGGGTATCTACCAGACATCTAGATTTCAGTTAGATCCAAATTGATGGCCTGGAAAATAGCCTAATTTGGCTTGGAGCAATTAGGAGGGTGCCCCATTTTGTTTTGGTCTGAATCCAAATTGCAGTTTGGTACTTCAATGTGGTACTCCCCAACCCCCAAAAGATTATCATTTCCATGTTAGTGGGGTGCAGTAGGAGCAGCAGATACATATCCCAGGCTGTGCTGCAACCAGCATCACCAGGACCTCATCATTGCTGTGTGACCAGCTAGAGAAAAATAGCTTGATGTATATTTGGTTGTCTTGGAGGAGAGGGTTGCCACTCTGAAAAGGGAAATTGGGGGATTTGGGTTGTCAGTCAGAATAGAATTTCATCCTTTGTAACAACCAAAAAAGCAGGCTACAATGTCATAAACTGGACTTGTGTTGTTGTCACTCACTAGAAGGATGAAATTCCAAATATTTTTGCCTTTCACTGACTACAATTGGAAATATATAGTTGGCTCTAATGGTCTTACATGGGTGTGTGCATGTGTGTGTTTTAAGTTTGCTGCTACTAGATGGAATTGGGAGGGGGACATAATATCTTCTTCTGAAGGGATTATATATGACGAACATCGAACATATGCCTTTTAAAAAGCTACATAACTTGAAATGTTGTTCATTTTTAGTAAAAGAACTGTTCACACTGTGTTTATTCCTTGATAGAATTGGATGAAATTTGTAAGTTGTCTATCAAGGGGATGAATCCTTCTAAATATCATATGAATTGGCAAAGGGGATTTGAAAACAAAACAAAACAGCTTTGGGTTCAAAGCTGTCCACCTACGAGAAAAAATATTATCAAAATGCCTTCACCAGTAAAAATAATAGCAAATTCTTGGTTTCTTCAGGAAAAATGCATTAAGTTTAGGTAGCTCTGATTCTTCTGAGTAAAAATGGTTCATTAGTTTAACATATTCAGCACTAGCCAGGTCCAGGCAGGGGGTGCAAACATCTTGCTGAAGCTAAGAAAGACTCATTCTGTTGAGTGCTTGAATATGAAACTGCCTAGAAACCAAAAGCACATTTTGTGATCCCCAAGAAAGAAGAAAGGCAGTCTACAAACACATTCAACAAATAATTTTTATTACACTTAAGGATATGCCACAGCCTATTCAGTGGTATTCAAAACGGCATCTCTTTAACTACAAGAGGACTGCAAATCATACAACTCTTGCTTTTGATTTGATTCGCTGTGATCTTTCTTTGACCTTACGCATGCTCAGAAAAATTTTTTTTCAGAGGGATTACATCCTCTATAATCCTCCACCAGTGTGGCCATTAGCAGTGGCAGACCTTGGAGTGTGTGGACGGGTGGGTGGGACGGGGAACTACAGCATGAGGCGCGTGGCCACTGTGCACGAGGGCATGACCGTGGTGCATGGGGGTGTGACCAGGGCATGCGGAGGCATAGCTATGGGCCAGGATGCCCCCAAAACATTGCTACCTAGGGCGAATCACCCCACCCCCCACCCCTACGACCCTACGCAACTGGCCCATTAGTGAAACATATTTGAAGTGGTAGGCTGGATCTCAAGGGCACAAAAAATAACATTTCCAAACTTGGTAGTTCGTTAACTTCGACATTTGTGTCGCTTCCTCTTAATATGGAGGGAAATGGAATAAATTGCAGGGTAGAGACTTATTGCTGAAATATCTACAACAGACATGAAGGAATCTCTTGATCTGCTACATTCTAATTATGTTGTGAGTTCATTAAAGTTCACACAGCCACTGATGGTTGAGTTTGTTTAGTTAAATGGTAGTGTATTTCAAGTTATTTAGTTGTGGGTTAAAGAGGATTAAAGAGGGGGGAATGTAGCTGCAGGGAGTTAAGGAAGTTCTTGCTCCCCAAATAGGAATTCTGCTCCCCCCATGAAATTATCCTAGCATTGCAGAGAAGGAAATAATTCACCCCTAGAACTCATATTTGTGGTGTTCTCATTTCATTGATAACTTTGCTGGTCTCTTTAATTTGAATGCTTAAACTGCATTTCTACATGCTCAGCTGAAGGGTGAGTTACTGTAAATATATAAATTTGGGAACTGAAGTAAAATTTAATGCTCTCATCCTCCTCCCCCCACACACACACCATAGCTATACCTCTGATTGAAACACAAATGATCCAGTCCTCTTCTACCCTAGTTTCAAGATATATCTTACTATGTGATAGGGAAAGTATAAAAGATCCCACAAAAGCAATGACAAAAACATTGCCTCCTTTTTACTTCTTTTTCTTCTTTTCTTTTTCTTCTTTTTCTTGGAAATATGTAAAAAAACTGAAGGTAATGCCCATGAAACTGAAAAGATTTTTTTTTTAACAACCCAACCAAACACCACCACCACCAATTAAAAGGCCTGCTAAGTACCCTAATCATGTCAGCTTCACAGAGAAAAAGTGGTAAAATACAGAGAAATTTGGAATGGAACCAGCAATCTTCTATCAGCTGCAAACCTGGAATGGAATCAGCAGTCTTCCATCAGTTGCAACCAACCTTCTGAGTAGAGACCAGGAAAGAAAAAAACCAAGACTGAACAAAACTCTTTTTATGACAGACATCTGATTGCTCAGAGCATAATGCCTAGCAAAGACTTAAAGAAAGTCATTAGAACATCTGCTAGAAAAAAAATGTTTTGAGCACCAGAGTTTTAATTTATGAAAAATTTATAAGGAAGACCCCATGGCATTCATAAAAGAGCTGATGATGATGCAAAAGCACCTTGTTCCAGTACAGTCAAGGAAGTCGAATAAACCTTTTGGATGCATATTTAGCATGAACCATCTGGACTAGTTCACCTTTTCCAATAGCATCCTAATGATTAATCCGCAAAGATGATCCAGAGCAACAGAAAGATATCCCTTCTATATTTATATCTTTCCCTATCTTCATATATGTAGAGACCAAGTCAAAAGGTCTCTTAAGGCTAGCATCTTCTCTTACTAGAATTCAGATTGTGCTGAATATTATCTTAACTCAGTATCAAAACACTTGTTTCCATCCTATCCTTACTTTCCCCCCCAAGGAAGATGCTATTATTCTCCAGTTGTGAGGAAGTTAGTGTTGTATTACACCTGCACTTTTCATGAACAAGCTGGCAGATGGAGGTAATAAAATACAACTTGAATGCTATCTGATTAGGCTATCAGATAACTGAACCATTAACCTAGTTGACAGGGAAACACTTTATCCTGTAACAGACACATATAGAAAACAGGCTTGTGTGACTTGCTCCTCTTAGAGGACACACTGGGAGGAGAATTGGTAGTTTTTCAGTGGTGGTGGCAGAGGAAGAACAGAGCACTTTCATTCAAGGACAGCTTGCTTTTAACTAGGCAAGAGCTGGCAGGATGACTCACAAGTTCCAGGAAGATATGGGACATTGTCAACCGTGATGACACCACAGAGCTCCTGACAATGATTGTCAAAGAAGGATATGTCACCCTAATAACTTTCCATAATAACAGCACTATTAAAATACACACAGATATATGTTTCTCTTTGTCATGTCTGCTCAGAAAGTAGAGATGGAAAGAAAAAGAGGTTACAAGAGAAAGAAAGATTGTTCCCCCTCCCCTCACCCAAACTCACACATCAGCCCTTGCTTTGTCTTTCAAAACTATTCCACTGAAGAAATAACTAACATAAATGAAATCCAATAGGATTAACAAAATATTTTATTTGGATGTGCTTATATTGCCTTCAACTCTGCATCAGGACGATGGGGACCTCAGGCCTTCCATGTTTCTACTGCCCGAATCCTATTTGTCTGAGGGAGAGTAGTCAGAACAATGCTGGGGGTAGTTCAACAGGATCTGGTGATGTGGAGGATCACAGATTCCTTCACATTGTTTACACCAGGCCCATATATGCTCCCGCAAGCCACCTCTTCCTCTTCAGCCCTCCAAACTTTTCTTGAAATTGTTGTTTGCTAAAAATGCCTCTCAAACAATTTCACTCTTTCACTCAATTTCACTCTTTGGGATGCCCTGCTCCATTTTATGGTTAGGGGAAGCCCCTTTTCAACCAGGAAATAAACAGGAAGTTTCAAATAGTTTTAAAAAATTGAAAAGAAAGAAACACTTCAAGGGGAGAAAGTGGCCCTTTGTGCTTCCATGGAGACTAATATGCCACCTAAGATCTAGAAATTGTCCACCACAGCTCTACACCAACCCACCAGCAGCCAAACACATGATGAGCAGTAGACTGTTCAGTTTTCCCTGTGGATACAATACTTCCAAAGGAAACAGAAAGCATATATTGGGGGGGGGTCCCCTTTATCCCCTTCCCCCCCCCTTTATTGACTCCTTCTGCAGCACCTTCCCCTCCTTTGGCCCCTTGTTTGCTGCATTCCTGTTCCTATTTACCTCCTATTTTCTAAGCCACCTCTTCTTTCATCATAAATGGTGGTCTGATACAGACAACCAGTTTAGCAGGGGCCCTTTCACACTGCGCAATTATGGTACTGTTATTGCCATATTCAATTTCCTCAAATCTGATTTCCTTCTAATTTTATTTTATGCATATTATTCCGATTGTGCAAATTAAGAACACTAATGTTATATTCCTCCCTCCACTATATTTTAAACTTCATCCCATTTTTCACAGTTACAAATGATCTGAAAGAACCAGTATAAAGAATCAGGTTTAAATGGATGGACACGGAATAGGACGCCCAACTAAAAATCTTTAACATGTGTAGTTGTACCACCGGTATCTCTCAGAAAACCTACCTTACATGATTGTTTGGTGATTAATAGGGAAAAGGAAACAATGCAATGTGTTTTTTTAAAATTTATCTTATTTTGCCATCAGTTTTTACAGTTTTACAAATCCATGAAAATATCATAGGAGAGCCCTAAAAATGACTGCCATTTGATTCACAGGACAAGATGCAGAGGGAAGCAAGGAACATCAGCAAGAGAAGGGGAAAAGCATTATCTGATTACTTCAGAAAATAAAGAATAAATGTTTCATTATTACTAGAACATAAATTGCATAACCTTATTTTATCTATTTGGCTTTTCCTCAAAATGTACATGCTAAGTAGTTCATCTACGCTAGGATGTCTTGCTCTGCCACCCAATTGTTTGTTAACGCAAATTAAGGTAATGGTAAATGCATTTTTTTACACTTCCATTCCTTTTCTTCTCACTAATTACACCCTCCCACCCCAATCATGTGTTTCAACATTTTCCCATTGAAGCAATACTTCATGCATATAAAGTGGGCTGCTGTCCCCAAAAGCTTATACCGAATAAAACTTAATTTTTAAATAAATATATCATTGACTAGATAATGGCAGATATTAGATCCTGTTGATTATTTAAACTTCAGTAGAAGAGCCTCTAAGGCTCAGGGATGCCCCCTTCCCAGACAAAGGGAGACAAAGGACTAACTAACCTTTGGAATAAAGGGGAAGTGACTTCTGCAGGCAGCAAAAAAAGCCCTGAAGTACCTAGATCAAAGGAAGGAAGAGAAGTGGAACAAAAGGGCAGGCATGCTCTCTAGTGTCACTTTATACAAGTGTTGATGACTCTTTGCTTCTAATACCTTGTGCTTCTGCTTGACACAAATCTTTTCTAAATCTTGATTCTTGAAGCTACTGGGGTTTTTTTTATGTGCACATTTAAGTTAGTAGAACAGATGTGTGACTAAACAATTCAGATGTCCACACCATACTCCCAAGACAAATAAATGTGGCATTAATCCATTTAAAAAAAAAAGACATTAGCTTTTCTTCCACATTGCTTGAATCAATGTCCCCAAAATCTGAAGATATCAATCATCTACCTTAATAGTCTAACCATCTCCTCTTGCCTTTTCCCAGCTTCCTTCCTCAGAGTAGCATCATGGGGTGGCCATGTCAGGGAACATAACAAGGGAACAATGAATTGCACTGGTCTCCTCCTTCTGTGTTTGTGTGTTTTAGATCTTTTTATTAAAAAAAAAAAAAATTACCAAAAACGGCATTTCAACTGTACATTATACTGACTTACAAATATTCCAAAGATTACAAAAAATTCTATAAACAAAACCAAACTGTTATCAGATAGTACATCAAAACCATTAGTTTCTTATCCAGTTTTTCCAATTCTTTATAACTGTCTATTACAATTATTAACTACCTTAAAAAATATACTCATATTCTCATATTTTGTATTCATATCTACGGAGTCATTTCCTTCCTCCTATAGATTTTTATGTAATATACAATATAGATGTTCCTAAAGTGCCCTTATAACGAATCTCCTATTCCATATTTCTATCTTCTTGGGTTTTCTCTGAAAAAAACAACAACATACAAACCTACTTCCCTTATTCACTTTCCTTGTGCGTGTTGAGTATTCCCTAGATCATAGTTTCCAACTATAAACGAGTCCTATATTTTTCCTTCTTGAACTCTATCTATTAAAATTTCTTTGATTCTATTTTATTATATTCTAATTTGTATTTCTAAGCCCAGATCAGCAAGTTCGTCATTATTATTTTAGTTTAACTTAAGAAGTCACTTCTTTTATAATACCTATATTATTCACCATCCTCTAAATTTTTATTATTGCTAACAGTCATACTGTTAATATTCATTCTTCAATACCTTTTATAGCTAGATTTCCCCACTTAGCTTTAAATATTATAGTAATTGGTTCCCAGTCTTTATAGAATTGTTTCAGTGTATTTTTGTGCATAATCGTTGTCAGTTTATCTATTTCTATTATATCGTATATTTTAATTAACCAGTCCTCTAACTCCGGTGTATCTCCATGTTTCCATTTGCCTGCATAAACCATTCTTGCTGCTACTATCATATGTGTTAATAGTTTACGTTGCAGTCTATTTTTCAATGATTTAGGTCCCCTCCTTCTGGAGGACCTATCCTGCTGCTGCCTTGGCACCTACACTGTGCTCCGAACTTGCACCTCTCTCATTCTCCTATTCACAAGGCATCCCAACCTTGCTTCTTGAACTCTCCTGCTCTTCCTGTTTGCTCTCTCTTACTACTCCCTCACCTTTCCTTGGGCACATACAAAGCATTTCTCTTCCTATCCCTTGGTTGCTTTTTGGACTCCACCAATTACACTCAGCCTCCTGTCTTTCCTACTTCCTGTCTCTCCTTGCCTTGTGCCTTTGCAAAAGCATTCTTCTCTTACTTCTTGCATTCTACCACTCTTCATACTCACTCTGCCATTTCTTCTGTTCCCTCTCTCACCTCACCTTATGTCCTCTTGCAATGCATTCCTCCCTTGCTTCTCGCACTTTGCCACTGTCATTACTCATTCTGCCATCTCTCCTAATGACTCCCTCATCTGTTTGCTTCCCTCACGCCTGAGAGAAAGAGGTGGACTTGATTTTTTTTGCAGAACCATTTAATGAAATAGTACCTCTAAATTTTGCCTCATATCTTAAATACTACAAGGTCTAGAAACTTACTTGCTTTTAAAAAAATGTAAAAATAAGAGTATAAAAACCTTGTAATCAGAGCCAAATGATGGTGCAACTTGACACAGGATATCATGGTTAGAATCCAAGTAAAATCTAGCTGTAAATCCAGGTGGTATGGCAACCCTACATCCTAA
The DNA here is from genome assembly GCA_030412105.1 of Cyclura pinguis. NCBI lineage: Eukaryota > Metazoa > Chordata > Lepidosauria > Squamata > Iguanidae > Cyclura > Cyclura pinguis. The sequence continues at coordinate 189,921,075 of CM059601.1, forward strand.
GGAGCTGAGAGGCTGACAGCTTAGGGAGAAATTTTCAACCAGAGAATTCTAGTGCGTTACCAGATTTCAAACCACAGGATTCCATAGGATGCAGCCATGGCAGTTAAAGTGGCATCATACACCCTTTTCACACCTTACCCTTTCGCGGTGCTGGGCTCACGCAACCAGCCTCCGGAGGAAGGCTCTCATGTCCGGGGTCCTTCGGCTCCACACGAACTTCCTGCTCGTGCAAGAGCCCCGCCTCTTCCTTTCGCAGTGCTGCCTGGGACCTTTCCAGGCTGCACTGGACAGGAAGCACGACCGGCCCAGCTCCTGAGGCTCCACACACAAGGTAAGTGCACGCAGGGCCCCAGAGCGATAGGCGAACATGCAGCATTTTCGGCTTCAAGCCGAAAATGAAAAAATGAGTGTGTGGTCTGCATCAGGCCCTTGAGTGTCGTGCAAATGTGAGTGTGTCGTGTGGACCTCTCCTCACATGTGTGCAACGCTCAAGGGGTCCTTTCACATCAGAAATGCCGTGTGAAAATTTCAATAGTGTCATAACGGTGTAGTGCAAAAGGGCCCTGGGACATAAAAGGTACTACCATGGTTTTGCTTGTTTCTGTCTCAATCTCTCTCTCTCCTTCTCTTCTTTTTTTGTTAGCACAGTGATTTGTTTCTTGCCATACATGTTTGGCAAAGCTGGGGCTTTAGCGAGTGGTAAAGTTTTGCACCATAATCACACAGTAAACTGGTCATCTATATTACTAATCCATAGAAGGGTACACTGCTGTGATTTATAACTGTGTATTGAAGTTCTTTTTGTTATTGTGAGCCACACAGTAAATTGAGTTTTATTTGGCATAATATAACTGACTGTTAAAAAATAACAAATTATAGTGGGCTAAACTAGATTAGTGGTTCTTAACCTTTTCTTTACCAGGGACCCCCTGCAAATATAATTTGTTGCCAGGGTCCCCCAAGACTTAACTCAAGATTTAAATATTCAAATTTAGATTTAAATATTCAATTATTTATTTAAACATTCAAACATTTATTTATTTATAAAAGGCTTCTGCAAACTAGAATTCAATCCCTGCTCAGACATTGGATGACTTTGGGCAAATCCCTGTTGCTGTCACAGCTGTTGGAATCCAGCAGCAGGGCTTTGTGGACCCCCTGTGAGGCCTCTGTGGACCCCCAGAGGTCCCAGGAGTCCAGGTTAAGAACCACTGAACCAAATGATAACAGTGTGGAGGGCCTCTTCCAAGCAAGGGCACCATGTTTGAGTCTGGGACTGTCCTCAGTTTCTCCAAGGCATCATAGGATATAAACTCCCTTCTAAAAGAATTTCAACCCAATCTATGGAGACAAGAATCTGAACTGCTTGCTACCTAGACAGGAGTATGTGCTAATGGCATACTAGGAAATGAAGTTCTCAACACCAGGAAATGAAAAATGCTTCCTAGTTCAGTGGATGGAGAACCAGCCTGCATGGTGGTAATGAAGAAAAGCATCCAAGTTTCATGACACACATACAATTCTTTTCTGAGCCTCAGAAGAACTTTGGGAGGGAGGTAGTGATTTTTTTCTTCATGTGTCAGGCGAACATTCAGGCCAACAGAATTTGTGTAGAATGACAGTAAGACTTTCCTCTGAACTGGTAGATTTGGTGTGAGTAATTAATTTCTTTAATTATTTTAAAGCCAAGTATTAGGTTTAAAATAATACATGGTGCGGTGGTTTGAATTTTGGATTAGGACTCAGGAAACCAGGGTCTGAATCCCTACTTGGCCATTGAAACTGTGTGGCTTTGGGCAAGCCACACTCTCAGCCTCAGAGAAAGGCAAGGACAAATTCACTCTGAACAAATCTTTCCAAGAAAACACCATGGTAGGTTTACATTAATGACCTGAAGACACACAACAACAGTTAGTGAACCACCATTACAAAGACTGGTAGCCACTGGATGGCAGCTCCTCCAAAAGGGGTGATGAGAAAGTAATTGATAGAACAATTCCTTGGAAAATTCCATTGGACCCCAATTGAAATAAATGGCACCATGATGTTCTGCAGCTGTCATCCACTCCAATTAGGTTTCAGCAGCTCTCTTTGGTACGAAGGACAGGTCTTTGCTCCTGGAAACATTTCTGTGTCCTTCTGCTTGGAGGAGTACTGCAAGATGAATGAATGAATGAATGAATGAATGAATGAATGAATATGTTTCCGAATATCCCTGAATATTCAGAAAGTAATAAATGAAGCTTTCTGAGGCACTGAAGCAAATTATCAATGACAATACAAAATGTTACTACATAACATCAGTTGCTATACAGGTTGTATACTCTGGTGCCACACCATGAATTCTGAGGAATATAAGTTTTTACTCTCTGGAGAAGCTCTACCCACATTTTTTTTTTATGGAAATGCATTGATGGCCTATGGCTTTTGAAAAACGATATATCTTCCTTGGCGCCATTTATCACTTTGGAAAAGATTTCTTTTAAGATCCATACAGTTGCTTCCTCAAACCAGTCCATGGTGGAATAATGAAGGAGAAATAAAACTCAGATTCAAGATGTCATTTAACACACAAGTGCTATCATCACAGTCAAGTGATTTGACTATTACTACAGGTGTGATGTATACATGTGCTTTCCCAGGGTTACACACAGCAAGAATTTTGTGTTATCATTATGCCCCCATGGTGTATGAAAGTGGATGTGCTGGTCTGATTCTCATATAATCAACATGCGGGCTATCATATGGAGAACAGGAAGTGAGAAATAGTTTCATTTCTCCTTCCCACATTGCTGAGGAACCTTCAACCAAAAGTTGAGGGCAATGGAAGGCTACTGGAGAGGAAAGCACAAATTTCTTGTATGGCTTTTCTTGAATTAGCCTATCGTTGAATTCAAGCCATAGATTTTGACTATGTCCCAATCTAGAAAACATCTGTTTCATATATACGAAGTAAAAACAACAGCATGCATGCACACACACTACAGCAACTAAGTTTTTTCCCCTGAAATCTAACAGTATTTGTGAGGAAAGTTGAACTGCAGCTACATCAGACCCTCACAATACTGGGAAAAACACAACTTCCTTGCCTCATCTTCAACTTTTTCAGTTATAGAGAAAAAGAATAATTTTCTAAGCAAAGCATTGTGGGTATCAAAAGGTATTGAGTGGCTGTTTGTCAAATGCTTGCCTTTGGTTTACTGTCCTGGCCCTGAAGAGGATGGAGTGCAGAGGCAAATCTGTATTTATTGTCCAATTTAATAAATGACTACAGTCATTCTAGGCAGTTTGTCTTCTTGGATGGGCATTTTCCTCCCTAGTCCTCAAGACTACTGACTGTCTTGCTGCCTACTTTTTGTGAATGATGATGTTAGAGGAAAATATCTCTGGGACTAAATGTCTTCAGGTAAACAAACAAACAAGAAAGCCAAGTTAGAAAGGACATGTCTGAGAAGCAAAACAGGCCATTGATTGCCTTACTAAGTCTATAAGCACACTGACTCAGGCTCAGCCATAAAAAACAAGGAGATGGAATGAGGGTAAAATAAAACAAGCAAAGCTTAGAAGTGGAAGTTGAAAGGTATTGCAACTAGAGGTACTGCAGAAATCCAAACGGAATATATTTGATATCAAATTTCCAACAAAACAGAACTCTAGATGAGATAGCATGTGTAGAATTCACAGACAGGCCGATGGAATTGCCAGGCATCATAAAGGTTTCAGAAAGTTATGTAAATGCATCTGCAACTTATTAGGTTGCTTTGAAAATTTTACATGTCTTGCTGGAAGGGATATGGGAAGGGAGAGATTACTTAGATAGCCAGGGGAGATCAAAAAAGTCTCACATTCATCTCATTTTCCTGCCACTGAGTTTAGTTATTCTCCTTTGCTTTCTTGTATCACTTCCTTCTAAGATTCATTTCCTGACTATTCTTAAGGCAACCGTTCACATGGACATGCACCCAAAGAGACACACACCAATCTAGAACATGATGCCATATTTTTATTCCTGTTATGTTTATGATTATCATAACTACTATTCTTAATTTCTTTTGAATCCCACCTTTTCCTCCAAACTGGGACTCAAAGTGACATACCTAAGTACATACAAAGACCTAAAAAAATGTACAGAATATGTACCGAATGGGAATATGAATATGAATCAATTATAAATGCATAATTCTAGGTTATGCATTTGTAACCCCAATCATCAATTTAACAACAACAACAACAACAACAACAACAACAACAACAACAACAACATGCCTTGAAGTAGTTTCTGACGTACAGTGACCCTAAGGTGTACCTATCATGGGGTTTTCTTGGCAACTTTTGTTCAGAGGTAGTTTGCCTTTGCCTTCTCCTGAGGCTGAGAAAGTATGACCTGGCCAAGGTCAGCCAGTGTGTTTTGATGTGTGATTAATTTACTCCTGGATTCCAGCATCTTTGATTTTCTTCTTCTGCCTCTGTAGCTAGAGCATAAACTTGGATTATGGTTTTATTGATGTGTTTTCCCTGAAATTGTGGCCATTTCCACACAGGGTGAGGGAATCGCCCCGTGACACTACTTACCGGACTTTTCAGCTCCCCAGTCTGGTCCACGCCGCTCCGGAGCAGTGCGTGCCCATCGCTCCGCACTGCTCCGGCGTCGAAAATGGTGGCTTCCGGTTGGTCGAGGGTCTTGACCAACCACTGAAGCTTGCCAGCCTAAAGCCTGCCCCCGGCAGATCTCAGACTCGCATTGGTGTGAACCTGCAAATCTGCACAAGGGAGCAGGCTCACACTGGTGTGCTCCGTGCTTTTGAAAGACCTGTTTTTAGCGGTCTTTCAAAAGCACACTGGACGACCACTTGGGGTCATTCGGGAGCAGGCTGGGGTGCGGATCTACCTTAAGTAGGTCTGACCCAGTCCGCTCCCAGGTGTAGATGTCCTCCCTGAAGGACGCTCTGCCCCATTTTAAAAACCCAGTGTGGAAATGGCCTTTGTTGGTATGATTCAGTCAGACTTTGGAAAATTGTGGTCCTTGAGATTTTTGTGGCCCCAAGTTCCCATCTGCTCCAGTCAGCACAGTCTACAAGGGAAAGATTATGGGGACTGCAGTTTTTGAAAAGAAATTTGGAAGGTCATAATTTTTCTACCTCTGCTTTGATGAAAACTAGGACATATAATTATACATACGCTTATGACTATATGTTTATTTTAGGCCCTTTCTGCACCTTACCTTCTTCCGGCACTGGGGTGCGGGGATCGCGCGAGCAGCCTCTGACAAGAGGGTCTCACATCTGGGGTCCTTTGGCTCCGCGTGAGCTGCCTGCTCACACGAGAGCCCTGCCTCTTCCTTCCACAGTGCAGCATGGGAATTTCCCAGGCTGTGCTGGGGCAGGAAGCATGACTGGCACGGCTCCGGAGGATCCGTATGCCAGGTAAGCGCACGTGGGGCCCAGGAGCAATGCACAATCCACACTTTTTGGCTTCTAGCCAAAAATGAAAAGGTGCACAATTGGCACCTGCTGGCCCCTGGAGTGTCGCACAATTGTGAGTGCATTGTGCAGATCACTCCTCACAATCGCGCAACGCTCCAGGTACCCTTTCGCATGGAAAATGCCATGCGGAAACAGCCTTAGTTACTTATTTTCTGCATTATTTCTATGTCAAATATTTTGACTGAGCTAAAACAGGCAGAGATCCATCTCCTCACTCCCTCCTCAAATAAATGTTGGTTAGAATTTAAAATTTGCTCAGAATAAATGCATATGTCTGCACATTAATGAATCATGTTATCATATAACACAGGGGGACTACAGAACTTGAAAGGCTCCTTTATGCGCTTTGCATGCCAGTTCCTACCATAGGAAATACAGCTTCCTAGAAGGGATTTCTATCATTTCAACTGCCATTTAGAGACGTGTAGCCAAATCATCAAAGGATATAATTACACTCTGAAAAGTGACTACTTTCCTTTTGTTCAAAAGTAACTAATATTTTTGAATAATCAGAAAATTGTTACTTCTAAAAAAAATTAACTTCTTTAATTTTAATGGTCACTATTTTAATATGCATGCTAATATCTTACACACTTTAAGAATAATCTCGCTCTTTCTCCAACCCATGATAACTAATTACTCTTTAAGAGCAGCTTCAAGTGAAGTGCAATGAATTACTTTAAATGGTAACTTTCCAAGCAATGACATTGCCATACATCACACTGATAGTGTTAGAGAGTCAAATATACTATTAGAATCAAATTGTTGTTCACTGGATCAGATATGATTCAACAGAAGCTTTAGATACACACTTTGGGCCTGTTTGTGTGAAGTCAACCCTTTCTTATCTGATTATAGTATGTTCTCTGCATTTAGCCTGTGCAGGGGTAGCCTACTGTGAGCGTTAACCTCTGAGAGGCACTGTTTCACTGCATTTAAAATGTAGGCTCTCCATGTTTTCACAGAGGTTTCTCTGTTCAAGAGCAAGTCACTTGCCAGCGAAATTCTGCTCCTCTAGCCCTGCCTTCTTAAGTCCTTTTGAGCTTTTATGAGCATTAAAGCGAGTCTCATACTGATAACAAAGGTTAAGGCAATCATCTCTTTTCCTTCAGAGATAAGGACTTGAAAACTGCCTTTGCAATCTCTCTCTCCTGCACCACACAGAGAGCGGATTTCTTCAGCCTGCAATTTTTCTTAGTTTAAGCAGCATTTATCAAATGGGAACATATGTATATAGTAGTTAAGCAAACATGTACTATTCTTTGAAGAAAGGTAGGCTTTCTCTTGTTTTGGTGCTGGCATGCATGGAAAAAACAAACTATCCCACCCCCCCCTCCATATTTTATTCTTTTTCATTTCTTTTTTCAAGCTTCTTAAGGAAACTAAATCATTCTGATTTCCCTTGAACTGTAAAACAAGCAATTCCTTAATTATATTCTTTTGTGCCTGCTCCTTGTCCCCTGCAGAGGAAAGAAGGTAATTACAGGCATTTTTTAAAGATGGCACAAGTAGTTCTCTAGCAATTATTTTCAAACAGAAAAGGGAATTTGCAATCCCTTCCCCACATAATACTTTGCAAAATTGTGGATCATTAGAAAACATCAAATAACCTTTTGCTTGACCAACATGTGGCAATCATAGAGCAATATCACCTGTCCAATAGAGCTGAAATATAGAGACTACATATATTGAGTAATTTTGTTTTGATTATTGCATTGTTGACCTGGAAACTGTTACATTGTTAGCCTGTCTGTGGACCACAGACTGAATTTTTTGACCTTTGTCAGCACTCTATGCCTTGAAAGATCTCAGAGGCAATTGTAGGTATTAATAATTCTTCTAAAAGTGCAACCTTGTTTATGTCTTCTTCAGTGCAGGTACTGCTGTGCATAATAGGCCCTCCTCCAAAAGAACTGAACAGCCTTACAGAATAAAAATTTTGAAAGAGCATGAAATGTGGGGAACAGTTGCCCTACTTCTGCCCTCCCAAGACACATATTTGTAGAAAATGGAAATTTTGTTCTTTGTGTGCTTATAAAATTACAACCATGTCTTTCACTGCAAATGGTCTCCATGGAACTACAATAGTAAAACATAATAAAATACAATAATTCAACTAATTTGGTTCAAAACAACAATACAAAACAACAAAACCAGCAGGCAGAAAAAGTAGACTAGACAACAACATAATGAAAGCCCTTGTGTAATGTGAAGCGCATGCAGTATTTATGCTTTTATAAAAAAAAAAATTCCACAAATTTAAGAACATGCATCATATTATGTATACAATAATGCTCTTTATCTGAGTACATTGTTGTTGTCATTGTTGTTGCTATAATTCAACTATTTTTTTTAGTCTGTTGTAAGCAGCCTTTAGTCCCAAACTAGGGAAAAGGTGGGATGATGATGATGATGATGATTCTTTAGTACTATGCAGCATCCATAAAATTTCTCATATATTCATTAATTCATTAATTCATTCAATCTAATTTACATACCATCTTTTCCCAACATTGTACCCAAAGAAATCTACAGCATATGGTATTGTATAATCCATGCATTGTGTAACTTTGTAATGTAGGTTAGTGTCATCATCACCAGGGAGTCAGCATATTGAAGTATCTTGAGTGCTTTAATGGGAGCACTCTGGGAGACCAAGGCTAAAATCTCCACTCATCCATGGAAACCCCCTGTGTGATATTTGCCAAGTGATAGAGGAAGGCAATGACAAATCCCCTCTGAACAAATCTTGCCCCCAAACCCCATGATAAGGTCATCTTAGGATCACCATAAGTTGGAAATTATTCAAAGACACACAACACACATTGTTGTCAGTATCATCATAATCATTTCCATAATGCAATTGAGAGATAAAGACAAATGTCTTCCCTTATGCTTTTTAGTAAGTTCATATCAGAAGTGAGATTCTAACCACGGGACCTTTCAGCAATATAAGTGCCCTAGCCATTATTTCCCAACTTTGCATGGAAAATGTACTTTGTCATAAACTGAAAAACATTAAAATCTAAGAGTCAGGTCCAGAGACTCTTATAAGAACAGAGAAATCTGACAGAGATTACTGTTGAAGGAATTGGGGAGAGTCAACTTTTATCAACCTTTCCTTTTACTTGCTGTCTTCTGTGCCACATTTCATAATATATTAGAGGGCTTTTCCAAACCTACACAACAGATTTCCAGAAGATACAAACAACTTCAGGGAAAAAGAAAAAAAATGGTGAAAATTACTCCTTTCCTTCTTTTACAGGATTGTTCCATGAGCAAACTTCTCTTTATGACAACATTGAAACTCTTCCTGTTACTCATTTTTAATTAATCAATTACAAGCATGCCCAGAAATGGCTGCAGTCTCGTGTACACTAATGCTGCAATCCTAATGACATTTACCTGAGAGTAAATTTCACTGATTACAGTTGAATTTATTTCTGGGTGAACCTATTTTGGATGGTTCTACACAGCACCAAAGACTAACTTACTGTGTACCTCCCCTAGATGATAAAATGGAGTGGGTTGGTGGATAAAATAGTAGACAGGAACATGAGGAAATAGATGACAGAAAAAAACCCCTGAGGGAATAATGTTAGTTTCATACCAAACACTAAACTTCACAAAGATTCAGTGCGATACTATAATTCAAAACAGCTTTATTTACAATGTTAATTAAATCACTGCATTTCTAACCAGTCTTTTTGTAAGAAATCATTTTTACGCTTTGTTTTCACTTTGATGTGTCACTTGCATCCTTTCCTTTTTGCTAGATCTGAAAAATGGCTTGTGATGGACTAAGTGCCTAATTCCTACACCACTGGGAACAGAGACACATTGAGAACTAAGAAAGCTTAAACCATTAGAAGTTCATGGAACCCTTTCAAAGGGTGGTAAAGCTGCCTTCGTTTTTCACCATTCTGCAGTAGCTAGTTGTCTTGCTTACCAGTAAAGCTCTGGAAGGAAATTTCTGTGATTAGTTCTAAGCTCAGGGAAGATATTTCCTGCCTCCATGTCTTTCTCAACTGAAACTTTCTGCTGTACAATACAGCACTGCAGTTTATGAGTTCCCTCTTCATCAGGTTGTGTATTGTTTAAAATTGCTAAGGCAGTCATTCTGAGTTTTTTACATAGACCACCTCTTCTTTTTGGCCTTCTTTTGATCTTTTCCTACCACCTCCATATTTAGCTCACCTAATGGTCCATGGCTTTAACTCACCCATTCTGCGGCTTGACCATTTATTTACATGTTTATTTATATTGGCTTTCTTCTTGGAATTTCGTTGAACACTTATAAGTGTTTATGGTTCCTTTTATATTTTTATTTGTTTTTATTGATTAATGCAGTTAGCAATCTTTGAAGATGAGCAATCTCATTAGTTCTTGAGACTCAAAAGTCATTCATTGGTGTTTGATTGCAACATTCCTACACACTTTATTTTGTACTGGTTTAGCTGGTAAATATTTCTGAGATAATTCCCAGGCAAGTCTAAATAGGTACAAGGATTGCCTCCTCAATCTGTACAGTTGTTGGTGTGGTTCTTGTTTTTGTTGTTCTTGTTGTTTTAGTAAACACATCTTTTCATCTTCCTGCAAGGAGCAGATTTTAATTCTGATTGAGCACATTTTTCTCCTGAGGTGGCATCCTAGATCTTCTACCTTAACTAAAATATTCTGAGAATGTTGTACGGCTCAAAATGCTCAGAATTTCACTAGGAAAAGGTTATTAATTTATATTATGACACACCTAAGATATGTAATTACTACAAAAATGGGGGGGTATATAATATATGAGCATTAAGTCTTTCATAAGTCCCATTTATGATTCCTTTCCGTCTTCTGAAGCAGAGACCATGTCCTCACATGGCCACTTTCAACATCCTATGAAATCCTAGGGTTTGCAGTTTAGGGAGGGGCCTCAAAGGATGTTGAAAGTGGAATAATAGCACTATAACAGTCTAATGAGGAAATGGCCAGAGAAATGGTGACTGTTGGACATGTAGAAGAGTGTAAGTCCAAGTGAATTTCCCGGTTTATTTACAGCTTCTCTCAATTATTTGGAGTAAAGGAGTCTTTCAAGTAATTTCACAATATACATGAATTCAAGAAAATTTTCAACTTTGTTCAAATATTTCAATATTGTTCAAATATTCAACTTTGTTCAATATAAATAAGAGTGACTGTTGCCTTGGGCACATCCCAAGCAGTACCTGCAGAAAGAATATTCCTTAAGAAAACATTCTGAGCGGTATATAAACACTTGCTTTAAGAGGATTGGCGGTGGTGCTAAAATGATGCTGCAGAGTAAGTAAATGGCTCATAGTTCATCAAAACAGAAAAAAAAAAATGAGGTAAGAGCGCCCACCGTCTATTAATCAGTTAATGGGAGGTTATTTGTAATCGCTCAGGAAAATGTAAATTGATTAATCACACTAATTAATCAATTAAAGTGTGCAGCTTTATAATTTACAATGCCCATTTTGAACTAGAAATTTAATTGTCTGGAAATGAAGGACAAAGATTTCTTCATACCACCACAATGAGAAAACTTTTAGGTTGGTAAGCAGTGTTGGCAAAGCCACAGCACAGGCCTAAGGGCATCCCACAAACAGTGCAATAAGGGGAAGTCCATTACTTAAGGCCATGAAAGGTGTTTTGTAAACATTTACAATTGTTACAAGATGGAGGAATATAGCTTAGATGCCTGGTACGCCACCATGTTGATAAGCCTGAGATTTGTTTCTAATGGAATGGTGGCATGAAATCCTTCAATTTCCTAGGAAGGAGGGAGCTGAAGAAAGGTGTTACAGTGTGCAGACTTGAAGTGTTTGGACGACTCCACCAGATTACCAGCAAAGTCTAGACCACAGCTTCTTTTACAGGCCTCTTATCTCATGGTGCAGTATAAAGAAATGAGGCTTTGGTGTAAGCATTGCTGGTAAGTTCCTTTTTTGATCTAAGGAATTCTGAGAGTTTTAGCCATGTAAAAGAAGAACTTTTTCAGACTTTGAGAGTAACAGGCATACACGTATACAGGCAATATCCTTCTGCTGCCACCTTTCACATTACTGCCACCTTTCAGATACTGAATGTCTGAATTATGAACAAAGAGTAATACTAAGAATAGAATGAGCATGGAAAAGTCAAAAGTCATAGAAAGTCATGTGAAAGTCATAGAAGCCAAGAGGGACAATAAAATGGCATAAGAGACATGTTTTTCACTGTTTTAAAAGTGTGGCTTCCAAGTTTCTGTTTAATGAGTTGTTTTTGCTAACTGCTTTTCAGAGTCATTGTAGATGTGTCATTTTAGAGGAAAGAAGACTGGTCTCTTGAATGATGTCAGTGAAACTTGAGATAAAGCAGCACATGAAGGAATGAATGAACTATTTATATGCCAAAATTAGAAGTTAAAAATCTGACATTGTTCATTTGTCCAACAGTTAGAAGATATGCATACTGGTGGATATATCAGCCTCTTTGTAGGAGCAGGAGTGGGCAAAGTGTGGCCTATCAACCATCCACAATTTTTTTAAAAAAGCATTTATTTATTTATTTATTGCTACAACTGCTCCTTACTACCCTTATGAGCTATAGGATCAAATTTTGCCCACTCCCACAGCTGTTTAATCCCCAAAGATGCCTTTTCTTAAAACTAGGAAGCAAACTAGATCCAGTGTTCATTGCAGATTGCCATTGGCCATTTCCACACTAAACTGTTGTAGTGCTATTATTCCACTTTCAACATCCTATGGAATCCTAAGGTTTGAAGTTTAGGGAGGGGCATTTAGAATTCTCAGCCAGAGAACTCTTTGGCCTCAGTAAACTACAAATCCCAGAATACTACAGGATATTGAAAGTGGAATAGTAGCACTATAACAATGTAGGGTGGAAATGGCCTTAGTTCCACTACCTGTCATTGTCTACATAATTTATTTGGCTCCTATTTTGTTATTTTACTATTGTTATTCTGCCATGGCAATTGCTGTTATATTTTGCTTTTATGATTTGTCTGCAATGTCCTAAAATAGAAATGGTGAGACAAAACATAGAACTAAATTCCAAATGGGCTATAACTCCATTTTCCTAAGTAAGGCCTTTTTCGCACAGCATTCGCCATGCGAAAGGGCCCCTGGAGCATCGCACAATTGCTAGGAGCCATCCACACGATGTCCTTGCAATTGCATGACACTGCCGGGGCCAGCAGGCACCAATCACACACTATTTCATTTTCAGCTTCTAGCCGAATGGTGCGCGATCTCGCATCACTCCAGGGCCCCACACGCATTTACCGTGCATGCAGAGCCTCCGGAGCTGTGGCGCTCATGCTTCCTGCCGCAGTGCAGCCTGGGAAAATCCTAGGCTGCGCTGCGGAAGGAAGAGGAGGAGCCCTCACGCTGACTGCTCGCTAGCAGGCAGCAGCTGCGGAGGCGAAGCAGCAGGGATGCAAGAGCTTCTCGCAAGAGGCTGCTCACGCGATACCCTCACCCTAGCACCATGAAAAGGTAAGATGCGAAAAGGATCTAAGAGTACTTAGAAATATATCCATTTAAAAAATCATAGAGGTTGTACAGCAGAAAACATTAGCAAAGTATAGTTGCAACATTAGGCAAGTATAGCAGATAATTTATCCAATGTTCTTTGGAAAGATGTTTCTGATTGTACCTTTTTGGTAACTGACTGTCACATCTTATAGCATGGACAGTCATTGTTGGATTGCAACTCCCGACAGTCTTTCCCATTGATTGTACAGGGTAGGGGTAGGTCTTCCAGGACTTTCGGTCTGACAAATTCTGGAGGGCCACGTGATTCCCAAACTACCTGATGGGGTCCTGTTCTGGAGGGATTCTAACTTTAGAGAAAAAAATAATAATTTTGGTACACAAGTCAGAAAATCTGAGAAGTACCTCTTCCCATCTTTTTCTGGCATTAAAATACAACAACAATAATGTAAGAAACTAAGAATTAACTGCCTTTTCACCACACTCGAAGTCTATTTCCTGAGTCATGCTGCCAGATGACATTGCCAGAAAATGTTTCCATGGTATTCCTGCTACTGATTTCATCCCCTTCCTCAACCTATGCTCTTAAGAGTCCTAGAGGAATAAAGACACACATGAAAAAAAAAATTGGACCAAAGAAGGTAATCAAACTGAATCAGGGAGCAAAACCCACAGCACATGGCATCACTGATGATACTTTTTTGGTGATTAACAGTCACTGTGTGGGAAAAACTGAAAAGGAATCACTTTCAGCTATGATAACACTGGTATTACAGAGAGTCTTCTTACTGATAAAAGGCAGAGCAGGATTCTGTGGCATAAGCCTCAGTTTTCATCATTCTTTGCACAATCACTGTTCAGATCAGCTCTAAAGAAATATGTGCTGTTAGTAAATGCAAGGATTTCAGCGTTAAGATGCTCATTTTTTCTCTTTCAGAGTGCAAGAAAATAAGTCTGTTACCACTTGCCTATCAGGTAGCTTTCACTTACATCCTCCTTATCTACAGATAGAAATATAGAAATCAGTACTGCCAAAGTGATAGGGGCACTTTTGCTCTAAGCTAAAAGGGCTTGATGATATTGCAGAAAGAAGCCAGATTATATCTTGTAATCATGTGAGGTGAATATTCTTCCTGTTATTGCCATTTCACTCATATCAAAGACCTTGCTTCACTTTGAGGACTTTTTTTAAGCCCAACTGTTTTATTCAATGATAAAAGACTGACGAATGGCAAGTTCTTTATTTGTAGCTTCTCTTGAATGTGTATGAGTGTGCATGGCTGTGTATGTATATACCAAGTAGCAATGTGTATCTGTTTTGGACAAATACTGAACCAAATCCAGTTCTTTGGTGTTTTTCAGACTTCCTCAAAAGTAGAGATGTAAATCCTCAGTTATTTTATTCTTGCATACCAGAACACTCTCTCTCATTCTCTCTCAATCCCCCCCCGGGTTCCCTGCGAACGTGCGTTGCGCTACGGGCCGCGCTCCGCTCCCGAGACGGACGGCTCTCCGCACCAGGCTGGTGGGCCCAAGATATATTGTCACTCCGGCCGCGCTCCGCTCCCGAGACGGATGGCTCTCCGCACCAGGCCGGCGGGCCCAAGATATATTGTCTCTCCTGAGCAAAATTATGAATTTTCACACATTATTCAGTAAATTTTGCATTTGGTGAAATTTTCACAGAAAAAGTTCCCAAATGCAACAAGCTTCATGGAGGCTGATAGTTTTGTTTGCTTCTTTGTTTGTTTTTGGTGGTATATTTTCATAAAAGGAGACACATTTTCCTCACCAAGTATGAAGAAATTTGTGATTTTTTTTTTACATTCCTACACTTTCGATCTTCTCTGAAGGAGCCTTGAAGAAAGAAAGTGGCACTACAGCCTTGGTTTGCTTTGGAACTCTGTAGGGTATTTGGGCAATTTTGAACTCATATAGGCTGGGATTAGAGACCGGCGTAGTAGTTTCAGGGTTGTACTATGCCTCTGGAAGCTAGTGTTTGAATCCATGCTCCACCATGGAAACCCCCTGAGTGACCTTCAGCAGTTCACACTCTCTCAGCTTCAGAGGAAGGCAAAAGCAAACCTCTTCTGAACAAATCCTGCCTCATGATAGATTCACCTTAAGATCATCATAAGCTGGAAATGACTTGAAGGCACAAAACAACAATTGGCAGGGTTGAGGAGAAACTGCCCTGAGCTTCTCTGAAAAAATGTACCAGAGCTTTTATACTTAGTACATAAGTTTAAGAGCACCTTCATAGAACCCACATCCTGTCAAGGGCCACTGGGACACCTGGGACGCAATCTTTATTTTCCCCCTGTACAACACTATCTCCATTTACTTGCAGAGGGGATATAATAAGTGTTCTGGATGTGCTTGTAATCAAAACAAGTCCTGAGTTTAATTGTTAGTCCCAACTAGAGTAAATGTCTTAAACTAATCAGAATTTGATAAGTCAATACTTAGGTAAGCTGCATTGATTCAATGTGTCTACTGCAGTTGGGGCCACCAATTGTATTTGGGACTATATTCTCCTTCTGTGAAATTCAGCAGGGACAGCTCCTACACAGTTCCAGTTTGTAGAGTGTATATGCATGTGCATATGCATTCCATCAACCATTGGTAATATGCCCCATTTTCTACTTCTGGCCTCTCTGACTGGAAGTGACCTCCCTTTTTTTTTTTTTTTTTTTAAAAAAGTTACATTGGGTCCCCAAATGTTTAGGAGAGAATAGCAGGGGTGGGCAATTTTGGCCAAAACATTTTTTTCCCATGAGATCTTCTAGGGCCTGCATAGATTGTGACAAATTGAAAACATGACAAAATTGGTGGTTGAGAGTCAAAGGGAGATGCAGTGCAATGGAGACCCTGAGAGTGGCTTCTTGGTGGCTGATCCCAGGTTTTGGAACTCTCCTTGGTCATTTTGGAACCGCTTGTTATAATCTTTGAGAAATCTTGGAGGACAGGAGAAGTTCCAGCAGACTGGAGGAGGGCAAATGTTGTCCCCATCTTCAAGAAGGGAAAAAAAGAGGACCCAAATAATTATCGCCCAGTCAGCCTGACGTCAGTACCCGGAAAGATCCTGGAGCAGATCTTTAAGTAGACAGTTTCTAATCACTTAGAAAGCAATGCGGTAATCACGAGAAGTCAACATGGATTTCTCAAAAATAAGTCATGCCAGACTAATCTTATCTCTTTCTATGATAGAGTTACTAGCTTGATAGATGAAGGGAATGCTGTGGATGTAGCATATCTCGATTTCAGTAAGGCCTTTGACAAAGTTCCCCATGACATTCTTGCAAAGAAGCTAGTAAAATGTGGGCTGGACAGAGCTACTGTCAGGTGGATCTGTAACTGGTTGACTGACCGTTCCCAAAGGGTGCTCACCAACGGCTGCTTTTCATCCTGGAGAGAAGTGACTAGTGGGGTGCCACAGGGTTCTGTCCTGGGCCCAGTGCTGTTCAATATTTTCATCAATGACTTGGATGAAGGAATAGAGGGCATGCTCATCAAATTTGCAGATGCCACCAAATTGGGAGGGGTTGCTAATACGCCAGAGGACAGGATCAAAATTCAAAATGACCTGGATAGATTGGAGAGCTGGGCCAAGGCTAACAAAATGAAATTCAACAGAGAGAAGTGCAAGGTCCTACACTTAGGTAGAAAAAATGGAACGCAGAAATATAGGATGGGGGACACGTGGCTGGATGGCAGTACGTGTGAAAGGGATCTAGGAGTCCTAATAGACCACAAGCTGAACATGAGTCAGCAGTGTGATGCGGCAGCCAAGAAAGCCAATGCAATTCTCGGCTGCATCAATAGGAGTATGGTGTCTAGATTGAGGGAGGTACTGGTACCACTCTACTCTGCTTTGGTTAGACCTCATCTTGAATACTGTGTCCAGTTCTGGGCACCCCAATTCAAGAAGGACATGGTCAAGCTGGAGCAGGTCCAGAGGAGGGCGACCAAAATGGTGAGGGGCCTGGAAGCCATGCCCTATGAGGATAGACTTAGAGAGCTGGGTATGTTTAGTCTGCAGAAGAGAAGGTTAAGAGGGGACATGATAACCATGTTTAAATATTTGAAGGGATGCCATGTAGAGGAGGGAGAGGGCTTGTTTTCTGCCGCTCCAGAGACCAGGACAAGGAGCAATGGATTCAAGCTGCAGGAAAGGAGATTCCACCTGGACCTCAGGAAGAACTTCCTGACAGTCAGGGCTGTCCGGCAGTGGAATATGCTGCCTCGGAGTGTGGTGGAGTCTCCTTCTTTGGATGTTTTTAAGCAGAGGCTGGATGGCCATCTGTCGGGAGTGCTTTGAGGGTGTTCCTGCATGGCAGGGGGTTGGACTGGATGGCCCGTGTGGTCTCTTCCAACTCTACATTTCTATGATTCTATGATTCTATGATTCTAGGAAGCCTAGGAGGTATATCTTCTTTTTGTCTTTTTGTTGGAAAATGAAACTTTTATATTCTAATCAGCTTTTAGGAACTGCCTATAAGGGCTTGTAATGGTATGCTGTTCTACTGATTTTTATTCCCCCTTTTTAGTTGATTTGTTCTAAATGTTTTTAATTCTATAAGTACTTTAATTGCATTTTAACAAACACAGTAATTTGATCACGTTATTGAGATATGCACACAAAGTTTCCCTTACACCTGCATATGTCCTTTGCTGGTACTGTGGAGGTTCGTATTTCTTACTTCCCTCTGAGGCATCCAAAGCCATCCCACCCCCGACTTACCATAAAACCACTGAAGTCCCCTTCCAGCATTTTCATTCCATGCCTCCTAGAGAGCCAGAAGGATCGAAGAAGCATCTGAATATATCCCCAGAGCCAAATATGAAATTATTACAGGAGTACCGAGACCTCTGGAAGGCACTGATATAATCATTTTGTATCTGGCCATAGGGACATAGCCAGACACTTCTCTGATTTTACCTAGGAGTCCTGAAAAGTTTTGGTGGTGGTGGGGTGCTAAAAGTCTATGTGATCCGTCTAAGAAGTGCTAGTTTATAGCTCCATCTAGTATATGTCCACATGCAAAACTACAAGTCTATGCAACAGGACTGCAGCTATCGTGCAGTTTTATTTGTGCCTTTCTGTGTGCCTTTCTTTTTTGCCAGATTGAGGACCATGAATCAGCCTTGGGGGCCACACATGCAACTGATGGCTCCAAAGTCAGTGGGATGGTGACTCTGCTTTGGGTTTTAGCCTGAACCTTAAAGAAGCAAGGTGGCAAACCTTATCCCCAAAACAGCTTAAGTATCATCTATAGTTCATTTCAAATTTGAGCAAAACCTCAGAGTGGGTTTACCATCCCCCTGACATCAGAGCCACCAGGCACACTGGACATAGGGCCATACTTTATTCCCCTCATCTATCTGAAAACCTAGGGCCTAAAGGCTTCTGAAGCTGCAACTGTATATTTTGGACTGTTTATTTTTCTCTTTAAGCTATGAGGATATGCATGAACTATACTAGAGTTGGGGGAGCTAGTGGATTGAATGTGTTTCCACACAGGACTATACTATTACCCCTGCCATAGAAAGAAAGATAGATAGACAGACAATATTGGCCTAAATACTGTTGTCAATCCTGACTAGAGTAGACTGATTGAGCCAATGGGTCTGACTTATGTGTTGGCTCACCACTCATAAATTGATTGAATGGATCTACTCTGGTTGCAAGACCAACTGTTGTTTGTTACGAAAGTTCCTGGCTTTAACATTTCCAAAGTAATGAACCACACTGCAATTCAAAAGCACTGAAGATATATGGTGAAATTAGTTTGGGGGCGGGGGGACTGATGAATTAGTTTTTATAACCTATGTCTACCTGTGCATGGCTAGCATCAACCTATTTGCAGAATTAGTTTTTTCACTGAATGTGAAAAAATCTTGTGTATCTGTGACAGGAAACATAAAGGTAAGAAGAAAAAACATTAAAAAAAAAAAAAGATGAAGGACCTGTCTTTCTATCCCCAGCACATATAAACACACTTTTTTTTTCATCTGCTGCCTAATTGTCTGCATGTTTATGCTGAAGTTGGTCCTGCTGAGTTCAACGAAACTTAAATAATAAATGTGTGTATGACTTAAGGTGCACACCCTGAATCCATTCATGGCTATTTGGAAGCAAAGTCCACAATATCCTTTGGTGTATACTCACAATTAGGTGTATGGAGGATAAGACTGTTGGTTTAAGTAGGCACTTCTCTTTTTCTCCTTTTTCAAAAAATTGTATTCTGTAAACAACTTGGTGGTTATCAAAGCACACTTTAGAAAGTTCACTAAAAGGATTTATCTTGATTGCTTTGAAAAAATTGCCTTGATTACTTTTTCTGTGGGATCCTCAGAAGATTGAAAAGAAGATCAGGACTCTAGATGTTCTGCCCAGGGATACCGGCACCAAAAACAAAAGAGAAACAGTGGAGTAATCAGAATCACCTTCCCTGTCTTTCATTAGAGGGCACAGTGGCAAGTTATACTTCCTCTGCTTCCATTCTTTGGAAGTTGGCTACTTCAGACACCTCTGCAGAAACTTAATTTTCACATCTGTCAATGTGTGGGTTGAACTCTTGCTTGGGAATACTGTGATTGGCTTTTGGGAGGGGGGCACATTATTACTTGCTTGGCAATCTTTGATTTTTCAGTCTCACTATTAAGGACACCTGCAGGCTTTGATATGGTCATTTTTGTCATAGGGATATTTCAACAGCATTTATGAATCTTAGGAACGATGGAGGTGGGAAGGCTGGCATGGTACTGCACTTCTTCATTATCATTGGCCTGTTCAAGCCAGACTATCCATATCCAAGATATTTAATCTACAGCAGGATGAGTGCACTGTGGGCCCCATGTGGGGCCAGGACCTCACTTTACAGGCTTACGAATGCTATACCAGTTCCCCCAAGCCCTCTGATTCCCCCCCCCCTTTCAAAAAAGATCTGCATCATTTTTGGGTTAAAATTGCACTCAGCACCCTCCCAAATTCAACTAAAAACACAATTCCCAATCCCAGTCACCAATTTGAATTGAAAACAGAGGAGAAACAAGGTATTTTGGTGCACTCATAAGGAGGGAACCCACAGAAGGGTTGGGGATGGAAAATTGGACCTTGCTCCACAGTAAATCCAGCCCTATGGGAAACAGCGGCTAAATTCAAACATTATCCATAGAACAAATTAGTAAGATTTTGCTAGTGGTAAACTCTGGGATCTTAATTTGCTAATTTACTTGTTTTCCTTTCAGGTGATAGCTGAATAATTGGTCTAGAATTTAAACTTGATTTTTCTTGTTGTAATGGTCTAATAACATTGTAGAAAGTCAACTTCCTCTTATGCCTTTTTCAAGCTTTTCATGGAAGCATAGAAATACCATACAAGAATTAGGGACCAATAGGAACATCACAGGAGAAAAACATTCATTTATGATGGACGTTCGGGTAAAGGAGTAACTATACAAAGAAATGTACTGTAATTGCAGAACAAGATCTGATGTTTAAGGCTGGTCCTAATAAACAAAATGAAATGAAAGCAATAGTGAATTTATCAGTTATTCATATTAAAGTTGGAGGTGGCTGAGATTGGACCTCTGCAATGAGCCTCGTCTCAAGTAACGTGCATACAAATATGGAAAAGTAAACAGTATATAGATCTATAGTGGGAATTTTGTTATTCTTGGGCCTCATGCAGCCCTGACAGACATTTTTTACAACACTTGGGGACCCCAGAGACTCCACATTACCTTTATGTGTGTGTGTGTGTGTGTGTGTGTGTGAAAAGAGAGAGAACTAGAGACCCAGAAGTCTCTGAGGGTGAGATTCTTCTCTAAAGCAAGGGATACTTCCACACCTTCTTTTAGGAAAGTGAAATAAAATAAAGTGAAATATAGCATTTTAAAGAAAAGAAAATGTGACAAAAGATGACTCCTCATCCTCTGAAGTTGCTCATACAGGATATAGAAGGTGTAGGCCATGGGCTTCATGTACATCCTAATGTGGTTTTGGTAACCTCCAAGGGATCTCCTTCTTCATTTTTTTTTTTAAACTCACAGTGCCTCCACAATTCTGGCCATTCAATAATATCTCAAGAACAAACATTCTACTCATGTTCATTTCAAAGGGGCACACATGATGCTGCCAGTTATCACCATAGTAATTGAAAGGAAGCTCTGGGATTTTTCACATTACATAATTATAGCACTATGATTCCACTTTTGGCACTAGAGGAGCTCTCTGGCTGAGAATTCTAAATATCCCTCCCCATACTGCAAGTCACAAGATTTCCATAGAATGTCGCCATGTCAGTTAAAGTTGCATTATACTGTCGTGTGATAGGCCCTTAGAGCATGCAAGGGCAGTCCTTCTTATCAACTTGCTCAGCTTCTCTGAAATTTCCTAATAATTTTCCCTTTCTCTGTCATTGACACATAGTTGCTTGAATAACACTCTTCCTTACTAATTTGGAACCATTGTGTTAAGAAATGACACTTGTCTGAAATAGTTGTAAAATGCTTCATGGGTTTTTTAGGAGGAATGGTCTGTTCTTTTAGATGCGGTCAACAACTCTTGAAGTCATCCTTACATATATAGTCATCTTGTGATATTACATTTTAGCCACATTTCTCTGAAAAACAAAACTTGAAGCTGTGCTTTTTTTTTGCATAGGCCAGGAAACTGTATTATCACTGAAATTTGGAATAAGTGAGTGAACACCATGCAATATCTTCACTCATTTATGAAGCAAATTGTCACTTCAGCAGATATAGCTGTGCTCTTGGCATGGAAACAGAGTTTGCTCTCCATAGGGGCACAAGAATACATGACCCCATGCAGGTTCCTCAAGGCTGAACTTTTGACACCACCTAATTTCCTCTCTTGCTATAAATGGTCAAAAGCTTGAACAGACAGAGGGGATAAGAGCTGGCAGAGTGCTTTAGATTTGCTTTGCTTGGACAAATAGTCTCAACTACAGCCTGTTGTATCTTAGAAAGTACTATAAAGCAAAAGAGGATTACCTCCTCTCATGCTCTTTCAATGATTTTGCTTTAAAGATAGAGCTTTTGGAACAGGTTTTTTTTTCCCAGTTGAGAGGGAATGGAGCACAGTGGAGAGGGGAAGAGTGAAAACTGAAGAATCAACTAAGGTAGAATTATAGTTTTATGCATTATGTTTCTGATTATAATGTTTCCTGAGAAGCAATATTGGAATCTCTTCTGTGTGCTGAGCTTGGAGAAGTGTTAGTTTCAGATATGGGAGTAATCTGGTTTTTTTTTTATATTGAATAATTTATCTAGAGCAAATCATCAAGCAATTCAATTTTGTAGCCCTATTGGGAAGGGCGGCAGTTAAAATGACACTTTTGTGGATTTACTACGAGAAAATAGCTCCAAATCAGGCTTTTCTACTGATGTGCCTTATGACATGGATCAAAGGCAAGTGGGTTAAAAAACCAAAAAACCAAAAAACCAAAAAAACAAAAACAAAAACAAAACCATGAAGGTTTTGCAAATAGTCCTATCATTTCACTGTTCCTGAAAGATGCAATGGTATTGCAAACACATTTTGTCAAGCATTCAGTGTGGTAATGCTATCTGATCTTACTGGCATATTGCTGTTAATGTTATCAAGTCAACCTTGACTTATGGTGACCCAATGAAAGAGATACCCCAAAGTCACCCAATTATCAACAGCCCTACCAAGCTCTTCCAAGCTCAGAGCTGCATCTTCCTTGATGGAGTCTATAAATTTGTAGTATGGTCTACCTCTTCTCCTATGGCTTTCTACCTTACCAAGCATTATTATCTTTTCTAGAAGTCATGTCTTCTCATGATAGGTCCTAAGTATGACAGTCTCAGTTTAGTCATCTTGGCTTCTACAGAGAGTAATAATTGTTGGGAGTGGCAACCTTTGCATGCTTAATTAACTGGCTAGTTAGTTTGCATGATTATTGTAGGCATAGAGAGATAGTCTAGAGAAAACTTCCTGTTTGTTTTGGCCAACACCTCTTCCTCCAGCATGTACACATTATTTGTTCTTAAAAAGATTCTCTTGCCATTTACTCCTTTCTTTTGTCTTTGCCTTTTGTCCTGAAAGCATGCTCTGAGATCTCCTAACAGGGATTATTTTCAGCAACAATGAGAGTGCTTAATTTTCTTCCTACCTTCTTCAAGAATTGAACCTGTGTAGACTATGCAAAAGATTTTGTGGGTAAACTCTTCTATATTTTTAACCAAACTGTTTTTTGCGTTTATTTTGAGCTAGGTTAAGTGTGTTTGAGATAGAGTGATAGAAGTGGGACTGGTAATCTGTTCAACTTCAGTTTTTTGTGCAATTACTAAGATACTCTGCTGATTGAGAATCTCATTACCAAAATCTCTCAATTCCCCAACAATAATGACATGGTTCATTCTTCCAGTTATACTATGTAGAACATTATGTTAAACAGTAAAATTGGTTAGTTGTATAAAGTAGAAATCTTATTTTATTTTTCAAACTGGAGAGCTTCTATTTATTAGAGTGTTTTTTTAAAAAAATGTAAATAGAATATTCTGTTCATATCAGATGGAAATTAAATGTAATACCTGCAACACAACAAATAAATCACACACACACACACACACACACACACAGTAAACACACCTGCAACACAACAAATAAATCAAACCTTGCACTTACTGAATTGAAAGGAAGCATAGGACTAGAAAAAATATTTTAAAGCAACTGTTTTTTCCATCACTTAAAAGGTGCAGTAGAATAAAATAGTCATAGAATTGTAGAATTGAAACAGCTTGGCATTCAGACAGTATCTCCTTAGCATTCAAAGCACTTCACAAATTTGTTTTCTTTAAACTTTACAAAGACGTTGCAATAATGCACATCAGACTTTTTACCTCCTTTGTTGTTGTTCTTGTTAAGTGCCATCAAGTCATCTTTGACTTATGGTGACCCTATGGGTGAGAGACCTCCACGTCACCCTATTATCAACCACCCTGCTCAAGTCTTGTAGATTCAGGGATGTGTCTTCCTTGACTGAGTTTAATCATCTATAATGTGGTCTTCCTCTTTTCCTACTGCCTTCTACTTAACCAAGCATTATTGTCATTTCCAGTGAGTCACGTCTTCTCATGATACATCCAAAGTATGACAGCCTCAGAAGTCATCTTTGCTTCTAGGGAGAGTTTCAGCTTGATTTGCTCTAGGATCCATTCATTTGTCTTTTTACCAGTCCAGGTATCCACAGAACTCTTCTCCAGCCCCGCATTTCAAATGACTAGATTTTCCTCCTATTTGCTTTCTTCACTGTACAGATTTTACAACCATACACAGAAATTAGAAATACCGTGACATGGACAATCCTAATTTTGGTGGGACACGTTGAATGGAATATTCACTGTATCCCATTCCCTATACCCCATTCCCAGGAGGAAGGGTGCTTTCTCTCCTCTGTATAATGGACAGGTTGAAGTGAAAACATAATTGGATTAGGCCTACTCAAAAAAGAAATTGTAGTTTTTTTGGGTATTGTTTTTCAAACAGATTGTTGTGTGCTAGTTCATTTATGCAGTTTTAATGTGTAACCTGAAAACAGATTAATGTAGTTTAACCATAGCTATACTGTAAATATACTGATACTTGTGATGTGTGAAACCATTCATATCAAAAGTATTCATGTCCATCCTGTGAAAATGCATTGCTTTAAGTAAATTGCATTATTCTATTCATTGGGGGAAAAGAAAGTGTTACAGTATCCTGCTACTCAATGTTTTCCCCAGATAAATTAATGACCTGGGTTCCTTCATGAGAAAATGAACTTCTACACCCACAGATGACACTACAGGTATTAAATTGCAAACACTGCCCTCTTTATAAAGAGAAAAGGCAAAAGTGTCATGGTGACACTTTTGAGGGTAGCACACTTGTTTACATGAAAAAGAAATGAAGTATTTCAGTGTTGCCTATAGTAACAAGTCTTATTCTAATCTACTTATTTGGCAACAAGCTCACCTTCTACTAGTAACTGTGTCTTTTAAGTCTCTTTATCTATCTCAATTACGTACCACGGCAAAGAAATCTGAAACTGAAAGTAATACAGGAATCTATTTTTTTTGTGCGTGTAAATTTCAAGGAGATGTCACAGTGAATTAAATCTTTTACATTTGCCTTTGTACATATGATAAAGCATCCCTCACAATTACTGCATTTATCAATGCAGCTTCACGAAAGTGGGATACTGATGAGATCAATTGGTGAGGACACATATTTCCCAGTGGTACTTATTGGAGATTTGAGAATGTGTTGAACTTTTTAGGTCCTGATTTATTAGAAAATATATTAGATGCCTGTATTTAATAATGCCTTTCCTCCAAATTTGGTAATTTGTCAATCCCTAAATATTAGGGATGGGTCAACCAAATCCGTGAATCCTCGAATCCTTGGGAAGGATTCGAGATTCGTGGATCCACATCACTGGGCCAAAACAGGAGAATCAAATCTTTTGAATCCCTGCACGCCTGGGAGAGAGCCACTTTCCTGCATACCCGGAGGCCTGAGCTGGTGCGAGTGCCCAGGATCAGGCCCACATGGGTGTGCAGGGGCAGCTAGAGCTGCTTTCCTGTATGCCCGGAGGCCTGAGCTGGTGTGAGCATCTGGGATCAGGCCCGCACAGGCATGCAGGGGCAACGAGAGCTGCTTTCGTGCATGCCCGGAGGCCTGAGCTGGTGTGAGAGCCCCGGATCAGGCCCTCACAGGCCTGCACGGGTGGTGAGACCTGCTTTTCTGCACGCCCAGAGGCTTGAGCTGGTGCAAGTGCCCAGGATCAGGCCCACACAGGCATGCAGGGGTGGTGAGAGCCACTTTCCTGCACGCCCGGAGGCCTGAGCTGGAGTGAGCAATCAAAATCAGGCCTGCACGGGTATGTAGGGGTGACAAGAGCTGCTTTCAATGCATGCCCGGAGGCCTGAGCTGGTGCGAGAGCCCTGGATCAGGCCTGCAAGGGCATGCAGGGGCGGCGAGACCTGCTTTCCTGCACATTCGGAGGCCTGAGCTGGTGTGAGAGCCCCAGATCAAGCTCGTTCCTGATGCCTGCTCCTGTGGCTGCCTCCCTCTGCAAGATAATTATTGTCTTATTCCTATTCTTTTGACTTGAGACTGGAGAGTAGGGATTTTGACTGGACTAGAGGCTGGTGTTTGTTTTTGATAAGTGCCTTCCTTGTTGCAGGACTTGAGACTTGACTGGAAAGTACAGTGTTCTTGAGATTCAAAAGGCAGCTGAAGAATATTCCTTTGCATGGCTCCCTTGCAAAGCTTTTTCATACATAATTTTGGGGTTTGTAGTTGGACAAGGTGTCACAGCTTTCTCTGCCAAAGTGTGCTAGTGCATCATCAAACTACAAACCCCAGGATTCCATAAGGAGCTATGCAAAGAAAATCCAGTTTTGACCTGGATTATCTCTGTACTGTAGTATGTAGCCCTGTTTACATAGGCAGGAAAATGTGGGATTAATAATCCACATTTTCTTGCTTGTGTAGAAAGGGCCTTCATGTCATTTTCAATCTGGGGAGATCCTGAGGCAAAACTATGACAATTGTCGTAGCCAGATTTCTTCAGAGGGAGGTTTGCCTTTGCCTAAGCTTTTGCTAAGGCTGAGAGAGTGTGTCTTTCCCAAAATTATCCTTGCCCTTTTTTTGTTTTGTTTTGTAATACTCAACCCAGGAGATGGCATCATCCTGAGCATCCTTCAACATCTCAAGCTACTTCCAAATTACATGTAATTCTTAATAGGAAGTATATGGGTATGTTTTCCTGAGAGTGAAAACTATTATTTAATTTGGTTTTCATTAAACAAAGATGTCAAATTCTGCTTCAAAACACTGTTCAGTAGAAGTGCGTTGTTTCTCTTGCTTTTTAAACCCTTTTGTAAAAAAAGATTCAAAAGATTCGAGATTCGTGGGATTCATGGATTCGCAGGACCTTTCAGGGATTCGGATCTGGAAAATTCTGGATTCGTGCCATCCCTTTTAAATATTCTTTTCCATTTTCTGCACTGACACTGACCACCCCCCAGGAAAAAAAAAAAAGGAATTCTGGATCAGTGCTTGCTTTGTATGGACCTTGTATCTATGTTGGCAAGGAATTCTATGAGTTTTGGGGGGGAAAAAAAGACTTCTAAGCTACGTGTTAAAATATATGAATGATCAGCTAAGGCCATTTCTACCTACATTGTTATAGTGCTATTATTCCACTTTCAACATCCTGTGGAATTCTAGGGTTTGTAGTTTACTGAGGCCAAAGAGTTCTCTGGCTGAGAATTCTAAAGACCCCTCCCTAAATGGCAAACCCCAGGATTCCATAGGATGTTGAAACTGGAATAATAGCACTATAATAGTGTAGTACAGAAATGGCTTAGATGTTTCCCTGAACACAGGGAACTCTACACCAGTATTTCAAAGCCCCCTGTGTCTACACTCAGAGAATATATTGAGAAATGTGCGGCTGCAAATGTCAAGTTTTCTTGTTTCCCTTGTTCATTCCTCTCCCATTCATATCTATGGATGAAAGTAAACAGTATAGTCTGTGATGTAGCCAGTATCATGGGCAAGGATACCTTTCCCCAATTGCAGGGTTTTTTTTAAAAAACTGTATTCTACATTCATTCATTCATTCATTCATTCATTCATTCATTCATT
Source organism: Cyclura pinguis (assembly GCA_030412105.1). Classification (NCBI taxonomy): domain Eukaryota; kingdom Metazoa; phylum Chordata; class Lepidosauria; order Squamata; family Iguanidae; genus Cyclura; species Cyclura pinguis. Next base: position 189,948,752 of record CM059601.1, read on the forward strand.
CATTTATTTATTGTTTTCTCCCATAGAAAGCAGTAAGTCCTACACATGCATATGGGAGAAATAGGAAAAAGAAACGTGGGCAGTGATGGCTGTGGACATTTCTAGATTCAAAAATTATGAATGTAGGACAAAACAAACAGAATATCATTGAAAAAAGGGCCAAAGAAGAGACAAAATTGTCCCATCTTCCTAGGCAGAAGAAATATCTGTTGTGTGTTTTGGAGAACATTTTACACCTCCCTGAACTTAGGGTCATCTATTCTCAGAATTGTGTACTGCTGGATTGGAGTCACCAGTGGTTAGGATTGCTGGGGAGAAAGTGAAGAGAATGGGCTCTTCATTTTCTCTCATTCAGTTTGTAGGCCACAATGACTCTGTGGGAAATGAAATCAGAGAGGGAACTTCATTTATTTGAAAATAAGCCTACTTGTTGCTGTTGTCAGCTTGTTCATCATGCCTGGAATGAAATGCAGCTAGCTGTATTTCAGGCTTGCTGCTTCTTCATACAGTATAATTGTGTGATCACATGGATAGATTTAATTACATTCACTGTTGTAAAACTAAACATAAAAAATGGCATCCAGGTACATGGAAATTGCTTAAGAGAAAAAAAATAATTCAAGTAAATATTGAGCCACACACATTATTGGCTCTGATGGGTTTAAGTTGGCCTCTGTTTCTAAGGGAGTTGTAATGTGAATTCTGTCAATGCACAATATTAGGAAATGATAATGAATGAAGAGGCATATTGGTTGTAGCTAAGCACAGGAATAAGATTTATAAGGGGAACTAACAAGATTTATAAGGGGAACCCACAGACTCCATCTTAAGTCACATAGGCAGACTGTTCACATTCAGAATCAAGGATCTGGAAGCAATCTTATGAATTATCCCGTGTACACTTTTTTACTTGAGGAATTCAGCAAAGTTTTGATCATGTTTATACATCTAAAGGGGCTGGAAGAATGAATTGATTTCTGGTGATAAAATATAATGGATTTAGAAAGAATAACATATGCATTATTGCAACAACTGAGATTCTACATTGCTGGATGTAACTAAAATGATGGTGCTCCAAGGTGCTTCATATTGGGTTGCCGAGCAATTACATCTGCAGTGGTCTCCTAGTCATGGGGAGTTTTGAGTACAGGCAAACCCCTTGGAGTCCTGCAGCAACTGCTTCTCTCAGTGTCCCCAGGTACAGAAAAGCACTGTATATGTTACTTCCTAGCATGCTGAGCTGCAGCACCTCAGAAACCCTTTGGTTTGGGTGCTGCCTTGCCTTACATTCAATCATTAAATATTGTAAATGTGAATTCCAAAAGTTACAAGATCGTAAGTCTGGCATTGTTGTTATTGTTGCTGTTGATTTGTCATCAAGTTGAGTTTGACTTATGGTAACTATAAACAAGAGACCCCTGGGATCTCAGGGCAATGGCCTTCTTGATTGAATCAATCCACTCAAAGAGTGGCCTTTTCCTCCTGCCTTCCTCTTTACCAAAGATTATAATCTTTTCTAGTGAATCAATTCCAGGAAAGATCCTAGAGCAGATCATTAAACAGTCAGTTTGTAATTACTTAGAAAGCAATGCCGTAATCACTAAAAGCCAGCATGGATTTCTCAGAAATAAGTCATGCCAGACGAATCTTATCTTTTTTTATGATAGGGTTACAAGCTTGATAGACGAAGGGAATGCTGTAGATGTAGCATATCTTGACCTCAGGAAGACTTTTGACAAAGTTCCCCATGACATTCTTGCAAAGAAGCTAGTAAAATGCAGGCTGGACATGGCTACTGTTAAGTGGATTTGTAATTGGTTGACCCAAAGGGTGATCACCAATGGCTGCTTTTCATCCTGGAGAGAAGTGACTAGTGGGGTGCCTTAGGGTTCTGTCCTGGACCCAGTGCTATTCAACATCTTCATCAATGACTTGGATGAAGGGGTAGAAGGCATGCTGATGAAATTTGCAGATGACACAAAATTGGGTGGGGTTGCTAATACACCGGAGGACAGGATCAAAATTCAAAATGACTTTGACAGATTGGAGAGCTGGGCCAAAGCTAACAAAATGAATTTCAACAGAGAGAAATGTAAGGTCCTACACTTAGGTAGAAAAAATGGAATGCACAAATATAGTATGGGGGACACATGGCTGGATAACAGTATATGTGAAAGGGATCTAGGAGTCTTGGTAGATCACAAGCTGAACATGAGTCAGTAGTGTGATGCAGCAGCCAAGAAAGCCAATGCGATTCTTGGTTGCATCAATAGGAGTATGGTGTCTAGATCAAGGGAAGTAATGGTACCACTCTATTCTGCATTTGTTAAACCTTATTTGGAATACTGTGTACAGTTCTGGGCACCTCAATTCAAGAAAGATGTCAACAAGCTGGAACTTGTCCAAAGGAGGGCGACCAAAATGGTGAAGGGTCTGGAAGCCATGCCCTATGAAGAACGGTTTAGGGAGCTGGGTATGTTTAGTCTGCAGAAGAGAAGGTTAAGAGGGGACATGATAGCCATGTTTAAATATTTGAAGGGATGTCAATTTGAGGAGGGAGCAGGCTTGTTCTCTACTGCTTCAGAGACTAGGACAAGGAGCAATGGCTTCAAGCTGCAGGAAAGGAGATTCCACTCTAACCTCAGGGAGAACTTCCTGACGGTCAGAGCTGTCTGGCAGTGGAATAAGCTGCCTCGGAGTGTGGTTGAGTCTCCTTCTTTGGAGGTTTTTAAGCAGAGGCTGGATGGCCATCTGTTGGGAATGCTTTGATGGGTGTTCCTGCATAGCAGGGGGTTGGACTCAATGGCCCCTGGGGTCTCTTCCAACACTATGATTCTATGATTCTATGAATCATGTTGTCTCATGATATATTTAAAGTACAACAGCCTCAGATTAGTCATCTTCACTTCTAGTTCAGGCTTGATCTTCACTCTTGTTCAGGCTTGATTTGCTCTAGAACCAATTAATTAGTCTTTTTAACAGTTCTTGGTATTCAAGAACTTTTCTCTAGCAGCACATTTTAAATAAGTTGATTTTCTTCCTTTCACCTTTCTTGTCTGTAAAGCCTTTACAATCATGTGTAGAAATTGGAAATACAATGACCTGGATAATTCTGACTTTACTATTTAATATTATGTCTTTACACTTGAGAAACTTATTCAGTTCCTCTATGGCTACCTTTCCAATTCTTTGGCCCTTTCCGCATGGCATTTGCCATGCGAAAGGGCACCTGGAGCATCGTGCGATTGTGAGGAGCTATCTGCATGAAACACTCACAATTGCGCAATGCTCCAGGGGCCGGCAGGCGCCAATTGCACATCTTTTCATTTTTGGCTAGAAGCCGAAAATGGTGCATGATTGTGCATTGCTCCCCGGCCCCACACACACTTACCTGGTGTGCAGAGCCTCCAGAGCCGCACCGGTCGCACTTCCTGCCGCAGCACAGCTTGGGAAACTCTCAGGCTGCACTGCAGAAGGAAGAGGCAGAGCTCTCGCATGAGCAGGTAGCTTGTGCGGAGCTGAAGGACTCCGGATGTGAGACTCTCTTGCCAGAGGCTGCTTGCACAATCCCCACACCCCAGCACTGGAAGAAGGTAAGGTGCGGAAAGGGCCTTTGTTTTCCTCTGATTTTTTTGAAAACTCAACATACTTTAGCATTAGAGTACCTTCATCTGTTTCTCTTCACCATAAGACTGTCCATTGTACTTTGAACAAAGCCTAGAATAACTTCATGGAATACTTTGGAGTCTAAAGTCTCTAATATCTCACTTCAGTTTGCAGACAATGCTTCCTGGAAACAGAAAATAACTTTCATTTACAATTAAAAGAACATGATTTTAAGACTCATAAAATTGGCCACTAATGTCCAATGGATTACTGTAATGCTACTTTCTTTAGCTTTAAAAGGTATAGAATTTCTTCTTCAATTCACCTTGTTTCTGCAGTTTATAATTGTATAAAATTAGAACTTTACAAAATAAATGCCCAGTGCATGCATGTTTAATGAAATGGAATTGTTTCATTCCATAAACATGTTAGTCCTATAATTAATATCCTAAATCGTTAAGTGTGCAGTTAGATGAAGTTAATATATGTTGTGATTAGATAATCATTTTTCTAAATCACAGATTACCTCCCTCAGTACCTCCCATTACATGACTTCTACAGCATCGTTGACCAGTTTAAGAAAGTTTGTTGAAACTGTTCTCTAGTGACTTATCATATATAAATTTAAAAAGCAATTTTCAGAAATTCAAATTGATCTAATGAAATATAACTCCCAGAACCTCTACAAGTCAGTTGAAAGGTAATTTGTTTCCCTATTGTATTAGTTTAATTAAAAAGAAAATATAGTTTAATCCAAACAGTATAATTTATAATTTGTTCCCTAAATGCTGAACATGCCAATACTATTAAATAAAGGCCTGACATTCTTGGAAATAAAACGTTTCATAAAATAAGTTTCATAAAATTATTTCATTGCCTGATCAGAATTTTTAATAACAAACAGTTGTCACAAGCAATTCTTTATACTATTTTCTCAAACATCTTCATCATTTAGACTCACAAATGTATTTAAAATTCAGAAGCATTCTGTTTCCATGTAGACAAGTGATCACCAGCAATGAAATCTCAGGACCACAAAGAATTTTATCATGATTTACTCATCAACCTGTACACAAACATATGTTTCCATTTCCTTTTTTTCCTGAACTTTTTCAGTAGTTCATGCAACACTAAAGTAGTAAAATTGAGACGGAAAGGACAATATCTGAGGAGTTTGTTCAAAAGCAGATTTTCCAAGATACCCCTGGGATCCCTTGGCAATAAAAAGCAAAGGCCTGCACCTTCTTTTTCCAACAGTTACAAGTCAAAGCAATATTCAAAATGCAACAACAATTGCTAGGCTGCCAGGTGCTGGAGTTTGAACTGGGCTCTTCTTATGAATTTACACCCCAGAAACCAATTATAGGAAGGTATATTGCATTAAAGAATAGAGAAAAAAAGAGACGAGAGATAGAAATAAAGAAGTGATCAAAGAAAAAAAAACTGAATCTGTTCAAGAATATATACAAAGGCAAAAATAAGAAAATTAAGTAATATATAGTTGGCAGTAGGATTATCAACTACTGAAAGAAATGCTGAGATGGATTTACTTCCCATTTTGAAAAAATAATAGCATAAATAGCTTTCTTGACCTTTTCTTCTCTGTACAACAGTGTTGCTACTAAGTATTATTACCACACCGTAAACCCCATCCTGCTGGATAGTAAAATTGGTGAGAAATATGATTTTCTTATAAAACTATACACTTATGGCTAGAAAACATGAGGTAGAATGGACACTGGCTGCAAGCATGTGCTAGGTCAGGATGACTTTAGCATGGTCTGGTCATAATTTCAAGAGGCTTAGAAGGACACCCCTGACATTAATGGGTTTGAGATAATCCTCCCAATGATCTAAACTCCAAATGCAATAGAAGATGAAACTGTCAAGGTGAAGCAGTCAAGCGCCCTGCTGCGCACATATCCTACAGAGGATATGTATCCTACAGAATCCCTATTCACCTTACTTGAGCAAGACATTAATAGACTGTCATGACTCTAATCAATGCTTTGTCACCTAAAGTTAAGACCATCAGACCATTCTGGACCCCTTTTGTTTGCTCTGCCAGAAAGCAATTAACACATACCCTTTTAGAGTAGGGAAAAAGATATAAAAACCTCAGCTCCAATCTGTAAAATTTGTAGTACATTGGGCATCATGCTGCACATGGTCTCCCAGACTCCACTTCTTCCATGCTGCCCTCAAACTCTTGCTGGATCCACTCTGCTTTGATCTTCTGCTTCAAGATCAGTAAACATCACCCCTTCTACCCAAAATTTCTCTCTATCCAACCTTTCTTGCTTCTCCCTTCAATAGCCTTGTATGGTTTATGAGATTGCTTGATTTCTTGTGTGTATGTCTATTAATGTCCAATAAAATACTCTGTTAACTTTTATCTAGAGTCATCTCTACAGTTAGTACTGGTATACCACAAGAGAAAAGATCATGCCATTGCCCTCCTCTCACAGACCTCCTTTGAGCTAACAATGCCCTAAAACCTGAGGAGACACTAGCATTGCTGGTTGACCTCAAGGTCCCCCACCTTTTAGGGTAACAGTATGGGGCCTTTATCTTAGTTTTATATTTGGAATTCAGCTAAATATTAGGTCCCAACTTCCTTTTCTTTCCAACAATTGTTTTAAAATTTGAAATGAATTCTTGATACTTGCCATTTGGCCATGTGGTTACACGTCTTCCCCAACTGAAACATATAGGAGGGATGTTTTTGCCTTGGGAATGTTTTAAAAGGGTTTTTTTTTCCCCTGTTCCATTGACTTTTTTTTTTTTTTAAATTTGATTGACTTTGTATTCTGGACTTCTTTTAATCACCTCTATAATGCCTGTCAATATATAATAATAGTTTTTATCTTTCCTAATATGCTTGACCATCTTCCTTAAGAAAGATATATAGGTTTGTTTTTTACAGGTTGCTTTCTTGTTGTTTTTACAGACCTGCTTTTCTAACTACAGATATTGTTCATACGCTGTTGGCTAGTGGGATTATTTTTAGAGGTTCGGGATGGTCAATATTGTTCATATTGACAGGTACATTGCCCGAAGCAGCCAATAATACGCAGCAGAAATAAGGCATTTACTCAATACTATAAGATGAAAGGCAAAGCTTACTGCCTGAGGTCTAAAACCATGCAGACGACATTGCTCTTCAGTTGGTAGTAGTGATACTCTGTCATGAGCCTTTGGATTGAGTTTGGGTATGCAATATGCCTGTTTTTTTTTTCTCTTTTCCAACTGCTTATTGCAAAATAACACAAAAACATAGCAATAGGGTTACCTCTTTGTAAACAGGCAGTCTTTTTTCTACTGACATCAACAGGGATGTAAATTTGCTTTGTCAGATATTGCCTGTGTACTTTCATCAATATTTCTTAGTACACATGTCCTTTGCTGATAGGAAATTTGGGTTGGTGCACCTGGTTTGCAGTTCAGCTTCTGCAAAACCACTGTTTAATCCAGATGCAAATAGCGGTCCCACAAGAAATGAGGGCTTAGTTTACTTCTTCAGATCTCGTGATGTTAAACATAAGCGAAGCTAGAGTCAACAAGCCTAAGTGAGAAAGAAATGAACTCCTTCATTCTGAAGCACACCATAGGAAGTTGGCTTGGCCTTTTCATTTTTATGAAGTCACGTCACTATTTAGCATTGGAAATTAAGCTTTATAAGTACAGAAACAGTTTGGGATCATCAGAGCTCCCTTCCTCCCTCTCTCAGCAGAATATATATCATGCTTCAAAATTTAACCAACAAAGGTTTCTAGCCTACAGATATTATTAGTGGATACATACATGGTTTTAATCAGACTGTGCCTAAAGCCACATAAGCTGATTGGTGTGCTATTGAAATATATTTTCTTTTATAAATTAACAGTATCTGGAGGTAGTTTGACAAATAAATGAATCCAAACTAATTTTGTCATTTACAAACAATTTATTTATTTATCTTCATACCTCTGTCTTTCCCAGTGCTTACCCAAGTGCAGATTCAGTATCTCAAGCTTCATTTGTAAGGAATGTCAATTGCTGCTTAGGAATTTTCTGACTATCTAGCAAACCTTATGAAAAATTTACTTTTCATGTGAAATCTTCCTTCCTTCCTTTCTTTAAAATATTTATAACTCAGTCTGCACCAGATTTGGTTCCAAGCCCAGCATGGCATGGGCTTTTGGATATGAAAAACGGAATTTAATATCAGGTGCAGCTAGAAGTAGGAGGAGAAGAAGGGGAAGGAGATGAGGAGAGACACCACTGGTGAGATACAGCAAGTTGGAGGTCTGCAGCTGATAGTGCAGAGACATTCACTTTGCAGACATGTACGGAAGGTAATAATCAATGAAAGTGCAAGAAGAATACACTGGACAGTGTCTAGAACAGCATTGCCACTTTGCTTCCTGTAATAAGGAACTGTTTTATAAGTTGTATTGGCATGTCTCTTATACACTTAGTAACTTTTTATGCTTGCCAGAATTAGTCTACAATTACATTTTGTTTTGTAAAATTATATTATTATTATAATACTTTTTGTTATGTCTACCAAACTGATTATTATAAGTTTATCCCAAAATGTTACTAAGTATAACCATTATTCTGAGGAACAGGGGCTATAATTGTTGGAAGAAGGCTTTTCTGTACTACATGCCTTTCCATTTGGTGATGAGTGATTTTTATAACCCAGTTACGCTAATGTGATAATCCATATTATGCTTTATTCACATCCTTTGGTCTTTGTTATACAGTTGCAAATAAACACCATCAATTTCTGTTTTAGGTTGACATTCTTTTAAACAATTCATTGATGAGGCTGTGTCCACTTTTTCCTCTGTTAAGACTTTTTTTGGTATCTATAGATTTCGATGTTTCAGTTATTTCTTTATTGATACTGAAGCTGTCTGAAATGATTCATCAGTTGAGATTTAGGGAGGTGAAACTTGATCCATTTTAGTCACTGTTTCAAGAATCAGATCTCCTGAATCTCTTTAGAGTTTGGATTTTTGCAGACCATATATGCCCTATCTGCTTTCTCATTTTCAAACACCAAACAATTTTCTCCAAATAGTTGTCCTAATAGCTTATCAAGTCCATTAAAATATATTTAAACACAGAAAGTAGCATGTTACTCATAATGTCATTACCTTTTTCGGCGATACAGACATAATGAAGTTACATTTCAGAAATAACTAAATGATTGGCAAGGAAATTATATAATTGGTATAATGAGAACAGTTTCTAGTTAATTTCAAAACTTTTTTAAAAGAACCTTTTAAGAGAGATTTTGATAACAATTTGACAAGTTTTATGCCATTCTCTTATAAATCCTATGGTTGTTTTCTTTTGTAAAAACAGTAATATAGTGGAATAAATTTCTTGTCAAACAGTACAATGAGTAATTAAAAATAACTTTCCAAATTCTATTTAAATAAGAATTATTTTATAATAATTTCTTTTTTAATATATGCTAGAAATTTATATGATTCAGGGAAGATAAATCTCCCAATAATTCCGACATTAATCACAGCCTTGTTCCAGCTTGGATCACTAGATGATAATTGTATAGCCAATAAGAAAGTGGTCACAATACTCTGGAGAACAAAAATTGTAAAAAGAAAGTACAGCTCTTACTGACAATGGCAAAGAAAGAACCAACAGTTCAAATGCAAGGGGAAGGTATGGAAGAATACTGATTATTAATCTATCCAAGGTTATCGGCATCTGTATCAGTTTCTGGAGTAAAGAATACAGACATATAACAAATACCAACTAGGAAGCATATTTGGATGTACATCTGAGTGTAAGTTATCTTTTTGTATCATACCGCTTTCATATTAGATTCTTATGCTTAAACTGAATTTAGAAACAACACTTTCTAAAGTGTTGAAAGACATCTGTTTGTCCTAATACATACTTTTCCTCTGCTCCATATCTTGTAAAAATAGGTGTTTTGTCTTGTGATTGGTAATTTCAAGATAATTGTTGGTTTGCAAATTTGCAAGTCGTATTGCTGAATCAATCACACAGCTACAAGGAAAGCTGGTTGCTTGAGAGAAAGATATTCTAATAGCAGGGAATATGCATTTCCTTAAATTTCTACTTTGACCTTGATTTCATATATTAGTATCATATTCAATACTACCATATCATTGGAATGTGAACTAACAATTTGAAAACGTACATTATACAGAGAAGGAGGGAGGGAGAGAAAGAGTTTTAAATGCTACGTGTTATGATAATATCATATTATTTTGGATAAATAGATTATCTCTCAATCTTAAAGCTTGGAGGTCTCCAGAGCAAACACTTAAAGGCACATTTGTTTCATTTCATTCTACAGTTGCATCAGTGCAAATATACATGGGGTAATTTTTTTTAGTATATTAATAATCTAGACATAATATGTCAATACAAACCATCAGGCATGGATCAGTGCCTCTACATGGTCTGATACAGCATTCCTACTCAGCCCAGCAGGGGCATCCTGCTAGAGTGTCCTTGGACAAAGGAGAACAGCTATATAAGACATACACAAAAGCCCCTTGCTAATGGTAATGGACAAGCACATTGCAGTGTATGAAATAAGGAAAAGGAAGGGAAGCTAAAAGAACAATCCTACACATGATTGCTCATGAGTCAGTTCCACTGAGTTAACTGATAGTTACTCCCCGGCAAGTGTACATAGGGCTGATGTCTAACAGACTCTATTTGAGCCTTCAGAAAATCCAGGCTGACCTCCAAAGACAGTGCTTGTGAGAATATTGCCATCTATTCTTCCAGTTTAGGCTAGGGCAGCCTCCCCTGTGGCAGTGACAAAAAAAGAAGTGACTTTGATAAAGGAATATTTCACATTCTCCTCCTTTACAGATATGATATTGGAAAAGGCTGGAAGTATACTAAAACCTGTCATTTTTCTGAAGCTATTTGATAATTTGGACAGTGAGTGGTGCTGCTGTACATCAAATCAGTGAAAAATAATAAAGAAACAGAAAGAGTGGAGGAGAACCCATCTTTGTAAATGAGGGTCCTTCCTCCCACATTCAGCATTCATGTGAAGCCAGCAGTGGTACATAAACAGCTTGCATATGAAGCAGGCAAAAGGTACTTCTTAAAACCCTGCTGGCAAAGGAGGTAAAAAATAAATTACCATTTTTTTTTTGCATACCTTTAAAGTCTTAAGTAATCCACTGGAGAGTTCCTTATTCTCAGTATTTCTCATGTTAATCCAGAATGGAGTCAAATTCTTAAACATCAGCATGGAGATCTTAATTAAAACCACCCGCTTACATTTTTATCTGGCAGCAAATTTACTGCAGTGGACAAAAAAAAAAGGAAAAAAAATACAGGAGTAAAACTCATTATTATTTTAATGGTTCTGCCATTAAATAATTTCCTATCTTTCCCTTTCCCTCCTCTTTGATGACATTTTAGTAATTATTTATTATTTGGCTTTTGAGAAGTCCTTATTTCAATATATAGTTAGGGAAGTCACGAATGGCCAGAGCCTGTGAAAACTACGTTGTTGGACTACAAGTCCATGACCCCCCCCCCCACAAGTATATCCACTGAAAATGATGGCACAGAGATCCTGAGCATTGCAATCCAAGAAAATAACATTTGCAATGTCTACAGATGATCACCCAGCCACCCATTATATCCACTTTGAACCACTACTATGTAAATCAGGAATAGTACCAACAAACAGCAGACCTTGAAAATCACTAGTTTGTAATTGTATTTGTAATTCATTTTTTCCTTCCTTTTTCTTTTTTATTTCCTCCTCCTCCTCTTCCTCCTCCTCCTCTGTCTCCTCCTCCTCCTCTTCATCTTCTGATAACGAAAGCAAGTTGCATTACAGTTGTCACCTATGGAAGGATGACTTCTTTTCTATGAAGTAACTAAATTTAAAAGGCCCTTTCTGCATCCTACCTTTTCTCAGGGCTGGGGTGCGCTGCTCGCGTGAGCAACCTTTTGTGAGAGGCCCTCATGTCCAGGTTTCTTCAGCTCCGCATGAGCTGCACTGAGATAGGAAGCGTGACCGGCCCGGCTTCTGAGGCTCTGCACACAAGATAAGTGCATGCGGGGCCTGGGAGCAATGCGCGACTGTGCACCATTTTTGGCTTAAAGCCAAACATGAAAAAGTGCACTATGGTGCCTGCCAGGCCCTGGAGTGTCGTGCAAATGTGAGTGTGTCATGTGGACCGCTCCTCACATTTGTGTGATGCTCAAGGGGCCCTTTTGCATGGAAAATGCCGTGCAGAAAGGGTCATAGTTTCAGGAAAATTCCATGTTCCAAGTGCTGGTTCATGCTGTGATGTGTGCTGCTCCCTCCTGCTTTGTTGTAAGTGTGAGGTGAGAAAACAGGGAGGGGTTTTTTATTTTATTTTATATTTTTTTACCACAAGCTAGTGTTCTGAACCAGTTGGATGTTTTTGCACAGGAAAGTGTTACTGTAAAGAATACTACAATACTAGCAGCCTGGGAAAACTAAGCCTAAAACTAATTACTCTGAAAAGCAATCTTCATTCTTAGAGACTCAACAATGTTTCCTCTGTGACACAAAACCCTCTGCAAATACTAGAGTACTGGCTGTATTGCAATGTCAGTGGCAAATGAGATTCCACTTAGCAGTAAGAACAAAAACAATAGTCATGGGAATAAAACAGGCCAATTTATTTGTCACACCTGAAGAGACTTGGCTTCAGCACTGGACCAGATCTATGCATCAGCTGACTTGTCTGCCAATTGATGTAGGTCTTAGCCCACTTTCTGGATGTGGTAACCAATTCACCCATCCTACATGTTGAATATACGACCAGAATGATAGATATGAAATTGCACATGGGTGGAAGTCACTGCATGGTTCCCCTACCCCCAGGATGGATCAGAGTCAAGTACCCCCAAGTTGGGTATGGCTCTATTTGCCTGCACCCCTAAGGGTCCATATGGGACCCCTGAAGTGGATCAGATGGATGTCCAGACCTCACCTTCCCTTAACTGTCCAAAGTTGCGACAAAAATTAGAGATTCAGTACAGATTCAAATATATCACCAAACCAAGCCATGAAATCCTAAATAAGAACAGAGGAAAGGAGGGGTAGAACCTCCCAAGCTGACCAATGAAATGACCATCAGAGCCTGGCCTGTAGTTGGGATGTAGGTCAGAATGTAGCCTCTGCTTTTGGCTTCTCTGGTTCCACCTGTCAGCCAACCAGGTTGAACCTCATATACTAGTTTTCCCAATCTTTGTCAGAGTTCAAAGGAAAGGAAGAGCTCCTGGGAAGGAAAAAGCTTCTGGCGACAGAGAAGATGGAGCCTGTGTCTCTCTCCCTGAGGATGGTCCTCAAATGATTCTAGAAGGGAACATTCTTGTACTTTCAGAATGAAAGTTAACACATGTGAGTTTCAACCAGAGGTTTTAACAGGATCAGAACACCTTAATAACTTATGAACCAATGAAAGTTTGCCTTTCTAGACAAGCCTGTATAAAATACATCAGCAATTTTCAGGAAAATGTGAAAGAAATATATGCTACATTAGAATGAGAAGGGTAAATGTGCCAATTTCCAGCATTTTTGAGCTTGCTATAATTATGGCAAATTTTATAGACTTTTTTGAGATGTGGCATGGTTGTAGAAATCAAAAGATTCATCATGGACACCAATTATCATGTTATTAACTCGCCAGGCGAAAATTTTATAAGCAAGAGAATTTTGATGCAATAGGGTTTTTTTTTTCTTTTTTGACAACATGCCTTAACTAAATTCCCATTTCCCTTGAATACACAGGACTGGATATAAGGGCTTTGAAATGTGCTTACAATAGGAGGATGCATCTCTGATTCTGAAAGGCAGGCCAGCAGGAAGGCATATAGTGAAAGAGTGAAAATTCAGAGCAGCCCAAAGATTTTGATGCCAAGACCTGCTGCACAGTTCAGCAGTGATCTGTACCCTTCACAGATATCAGACAGGATTGTTTAGCACTTAGATATCATTACAATAAATAAGAATGGCATGATCCTGAAATGTATACCTGCAGTGATGCTTCACTCTCCATTCTTCAGTAGCACAGGCAGTCTACCCTACCTCTAGAGCTCACTTTAACTCTGAGAGGGCGTTTTCAGAGCAAAAAAATTGGCTGGTGCAGCTCTCTACCCAAAATGACTCACTAAGTAAGGATCACTCAGTTAAGATCTGCCTTACATAACATGTGAAGAAGGGGAGATTCACCACCATTTGGAAGTTTATTCAATGACATCTTCATACTCATGTCAGACTGTCAAAGAATTGGGGATCTTCTCCCACTCAGTGCTGACTTCTGCCCTTGAATACAAGACAGGAATTAAATCCTTATCTTAGCAGCACAGTGGGATGCTGCCAGGGAGCCATCAATCTCTAAGCTTAGAGATCCTTTTCCTCCCCCCACCCCCTCTGGGAGAGAGAAATATGTGTGTCGTTGAGAAACATGTGGAAATGGAGAGAAGCAGGGAATTCTTTACTGGAAAGCATTTATTCTAAGAACAGGCAATATAGATAATAGAAATATCATTATACATGAGAGGCTACTTCCTCCCAGGTTCACTTGGAAGTTACAAGTATAGATCGCTTCATCAGATCAGCCAAAACTTTCAAAATAACAGAAATCCTAATGCAACTAACTAAGTAACATTCTAAGCTACTCTGACTGTTGGTCAGTTTCTGAGATGGTATGCTGAGGCACAGCCAGGAAGTGAGGCCTAGCTTGGCCTGCCTGCAAAAAGCATTATGGCCCCTCTGGTTGATGTCTTGGATGTCCTTCTTTGTTCTTCTTCCCTTGTGGTCTCTTGAGGGTTTATATAACTTCTTCATCAAAGCATCTCAAAGATTCTAACCTTTCTCCCCCCCACTCGCTATTGGGCAACTAACTCCCGTGACCTACGATGCTGACCCCCAATAGAATGTAACCTAACCCTAGCAGGTCATTAACCGTTTCTATGCCTGGAAGGAAAACTATCCTCTGTTTCCTGGATAATGGGAATCCTCTATTATCACACAGACATGTGTCTCAAGTATAACAACACCAAAGATCTACTCATGTCATGCCAGAAATGGCTTTTAAACAATTTCTTAGTTTCAAAAGTAGCTTGCCATTTGGGCTCACTAAAGTAGCTTGCTTTTTGGGCTCGCTAAAATTGGTTCTTTGAATTCTAATAGAAAGGGGAAAATATCTATATTTTCCCAAACTGTTCTGGCATTCAAAGCCAAAGGTTAGTTTTAGTATAAAATACAGTCTTCTCTCCATATTTGCAAGTTTGACCTTCATGAACTTGATTATCAGTGAGGCACCTTGCCTCCTTCCATTCTCCCCCTGCCATTCCCCTACCTTTTGCCTGGGAGCGTGTGTTTCCATCCACAGACCCGGGCAAAAGGCAAGTTAATGCCAGCAGGTAGTCCCATATGCATATCTTATCCGGTCGTGTCGCTGCGCCCTTCTGTTCACTTTTCTATTGCCTGGGCACCTGGAAAGCAGTACACTCTCATGAAACACAAGTGAATGAGGGGAATGCCCTGGAAGAGAATGGGAGGGCAGTTCTTCACTTTTTTGTTTTAATTTTCACAAGAGTTGAGGGGCCCCCTGTACTGTGTGCATGAATTCTCTGTCCCTATATATCCTCCATAATTTGGTATTTTACAGTCTTTACCAGGCTAAAACATGCTCCTCTATGAAAGCTAAGCAGTTAAATGCAAAACATTTCTTAAGCATAGTTAGCTGTGCTGCTTCAACAAACAGACTAAAATGGAACAAATATTCTACAGTCAAGTATGAAGAAATTGTCAGCCCTGACTTTTTGACTCACTCACTCAGGAATAAATTAGAATAAATTGGTTACTGAATGGACAACCCTTAATTGTTTTTCATTGTAAAGTCCTTGTATAATGTTTTATTTATTTATTTAAAAAGAAAAAAAATCAGAATAAAACAAGGTTTGTACTATTTGAAAATGTGACAAACAGCCTCTTAGAAAAATGGACTAACTCATACAAATTTTTCTCCCAGTGGGAAAAAAGTGAAAGATTTATACAATCTAAAGATTTATATGATCTGAAATGTGGTAGGAAGACCTGCCCCCCCACTTCCATATTTGTGCAGTATTTTTGAAGAGCCATGTGCAGCAGAACTGTGACGAAACTATTTAGCAACAATGGTAGGCAAGAAGAAACTCCTTTGATTTTGGTTTTACATCTAGTTTCTCATTAAAACCATATATTAGACAGCCCATGTGCTAAAATTCTAAAACAAAGGGCCAAAATCTTTCACATGCTAGGTGTTTTGAACTTCCACAATGTCTTGCGAATGGCCAAGTTGGAGGAGGCTTGTGGGTGTTACAGAATGAAATATCCAGAGGATCAAGGCTTCCCTGCCCCTTCTCTGAAGATGCACACTGATTCTGTGGAAAAAGGAGACATTCCCACTGGTTTGTTGAACCACTGAAATGAAACATCAGGCAGAACACAGTTGATGAATTAAAATGGTGGGAGTAACTCACAACTCAAATTTTTGGTACTTGTGGAAGTCAGACATATTTATCACCTGACAAATGAACACCCACACACACACCTTTCAAGTGACACATTCCTCACAGATCAGTGATTTCCGTCACTGACGTGTGTAAAGATTGGTGGAGACATGTCCAGCTATCTTCTGCGGTAGCTGAACATGCTTCAAGGATGTCACCTGAAGAGACCTCCTGAGAACACCCAGAGGTCTCTGTAGATGCCTGTTGCAAGCAAGAAAACAATAAAGATATGTCAGGAGGAGGTCCCTACCCCATACAAGAACTCTGTAGCTTCTCAGGATGGCTGAATCCACAAAATATAGAAGGTGCCAACTATTCTGTATAATAATTTGTGAACTGCCAAGTATATTGTTATTTTGAAGAAGCAGCACCTTGAGACTAATTGCCACAGTCCCACTAAAGCTCTATATCATCTGTAATTAATCCTAATCAGTAGCAATGAGCCAATATATGCCTTCAGTTTGGTGATGTGAAGGAAAGGCACAATGTACCCATCCGTTTGCTTCACATTGGAAAACAATGATTGTGTTACAGCTTTTTTTTTTTAAGGTCAGTTTAACAATTTGTATTCTTCTATGACTCTAGGCATTCCTGACAAATGTCACTGGCTACTCCAAAGTGGCATGCATGTGTTGTAACCTCTTTGGACCACCATGTGCTGTTTTCCTTCACTTGTGGTCCTTCAGCATTGAGTCTTCTGCTTCTTGAACACCATGGCCATAGGAGCCACCTATTCCATACGGACATAGAAGCATTTCCAGAAGTTACTCTTTAGCTTGGCTTGCACTTGATGAATTTTTTTAAGGGGATATTGTTTTAATGTTCTGAGAATCTTTCAGTAGATTGTCTTCATGATCAAATCATCAAATGTGAAATGAATCACTCTGAAACATTCATGACACAAAAACTATACCAGTGGTATAAATAAATGTATTTGGACTTTCTGGGCCAGGTCTCTCTTTTTTTCTTTGTTTTGTTTAAGGAAAAAAGAAAGCTCTACAGTCACTGAAATCTGAGGACCATGTTATCAAATACCTATAATATAGGTTTATAGTTCTATGTGGATACTTCAATGAACATTAATCCTCAAGGACTAAAATATCCTGTCCTGGTACATGAGATTTACATGGTAAAACAAGGTTGCATTGGAAGAATGGTATTCTCACAATCCCATTCTTAGATATATCCATATGTATTATTTTGTCTAACAGTCATGTTCTGACTATAGATCGAGAGAGCAATGCCTGTCTTGTCAGAGTAACATTAAGAAGTAATACTTCTTGTTCTGTTCTTAAATTTTTATTTCAGTAAGGATGCACATGAAGGTAACATACTGGGGATGTATTAAAATAAAATGTCCATTTCAAATTGCATTCACTGCTTTGATTTTTATTACATTACTGAGTTATTTTCTGTAGCTTTTCATGTAATTTCAGTGTACCTTACTGTTGTTGAGAATTAGGCAATTATCTCTGGAGAGATTTTCATTATATTTATCTTCAGAGGACCCAGAAATTTATGGATTTAGATACTGCAGAAATATGTATAGCATGAAATGTGAAGGTATTCTCTTTGTTTTTTTAAAAATGTAGACGATTTTCACAATATCTATCTGGCTATCTATCTGCCTATCTGTCTATCTGGTTATTTTTGCTCATGCCACTAAGATTTTGCACTTTTGCCTGTGAAGGTCATGGCAACATTTCAACAACACTATGAAGTGAATGTCATCCAATGATGAGATCAAATATTAAAACCCATTCAGAGAAAAGAAAGCAACCTGGGGTGATTTAATGTTAAAGAAAGGAAATTCATACTGTGACTACAATATCCATCTTCATTTTATGATTCAGGTTTCAATATATCACCCGTTTTGCTGTTCATTTAACTACTCTCCTAAATAACATATTATACTTCTTGTTCTTGATTACTATCCCTTATACAACCCAGGAAAGAAATATGAAATCCCAGGCAGGGTAGTGCATCTCTGTGCTTGTGAAATCAGTGAACTAGTGCCATCAGTGCTGATAATAGCCAAAAATGTGTGTATGTGTGTGTATTTGCTTCCTACAGAAGCAGCAGAAGCAACAACAACATCCTGATGCAGTTAGAGATCCATTTTAATTACACATATGTTTAGTGTATTTAGATCCATTTCAAGATATGATTTAATTAATGTGTCATTGTTACAGGTGCAGACAACCTGTAACAAAAACACAAAATGAAAACTGAGATAAACTGTTTCTCTCTCAGTTCTGAAATAAATTTTAACAATTCTTGAGACTAAACAGGACTTAAGGGACTTAGGATTGAATTTTGGCAATCAGAGACATCAGATCAGACTGAGGAACACAAACTTTAGTTGCATCCTATTTGGATCACTATAATGTGGCCTAAATTACCTAAATGTTCCAGATCCCAGATATGAAAAGGCTTCACTTCTGAGCCTATCATAAACAAAAATGAGAAACTAATGGTGAGTAAAAATAGGAAACTGAGACTGACAGAGTTGGCCAACCTACTTAGTACCATAATTTGAGGAAATAAGAGTGTCAGCAATCAATTGAGACAATGACCCTTGTTTGTTTACTGTTCTCTTTACTCTCCTTCTGTCTCTCTCCCCATTTGAGCAATTTTTGTATGGAAAGGAGAAGGAAGAGAAGGAGAAATCCATACATTCTATGTAGGGAGTGACAAAGTTCTTCTCCATCTCAACATTTGAAGAAAAGTCTTGTTTGTTTGTTTATTTTTTTTTTATGTCTGTATGCCACCTTTCCTCCTAGAATAGGAGTTATGCACCATATATGCATTGTTCCATTCCTTTCTGAGAGCTATCTCGGCATTTTCCTATAATATACTTCATGATCCTATGTCCTCATTGTAAACCAACTACTTTCCTTTTTACGAAGCAGGAATGGGGAGTAAGAGGTAAGTATTGAGAATGAGGACATCCAGTCCCCTTCCTCATTCACATACATCGCTGTTGTTGTTGTTGTGTGTCTTCAAGTCATTTCCAGCTCATGGCAACCTAAGGTGAACCTATCATGGGATTTTCTGGGGCTGAGAGTGTGTGATATGCCCAAGGTCACCCAGTGGGTTTCCATGGCCAAGCAAGGAATTGAAACCTAGTCTCCAGGGCCACAGTCCAATGCTCAAATCACTACACCATGCTGGCTCTCAATTTACATACTAACATCCATTTTTTGCAGAGTGTGACCGAAACACTTCAGGCTATTATGCATATAATATAGACTTCCTTGTACTATTTTGTTTGTCTCGATTTTCTTTTGCCTTAATTGCGTTCTTATTACAGCGAAACATTGCCTTGCAGCTTGGCAAAATTTCTCATCAGTTCTGACCTTCACAGTAGCAGTGTTCTCTCTTTTCAATATTAGCAGTTTTAACTTGTATAAGTAGAATATTGCTGTAGGGTCCCGTTTAGCTAGGAATGTATCCATTGACAGACACAGAAATGAAGCCTTTTATCAGCAGTAAATCTTTTATTGTGAAATGGTGTTGATAGCACTTGGGTGTTTCGTGACCCTTTCATCCCAGCTTAACAGCCATTTATATGCTTTTTGTTTCCCTGCACTACTAAATGCTAGTAAATGTAATGTGTGTTGACATTTCCAAGTTTTCATCTACTTTTTAAAACAGAAGATGGTAGCATCATTGATTTTTTTTCCTGAAGACATATTGCACTCTTGGGGCTTCTTTTCTAATTGATCGCTAAACTACGACACGATCAAAATAAAAGATTTAATGCCAACATGCTAGACACTAATCCAACATGAACAGCTGCTAAATCTATTGCATAATCATCAGATTCTGTGGAACCCTTAAAAATGTGACTGTGAACTTTGTACAAATCTATTAACAAAGTAATGGGAAGTGCTGACTACATTATAGTGCCACATCAGAGTTCTTAAAATCAATTGAAAATGACATGGCTGTATTTCGTGTATTCCCCTCTGCAAGCCAATTCAAACAAGGTGTTGAGCTGGCCTTCTAGAAAATGTTCATAGTTAGGCTTCAATGATTCTCTAGAAGAAGTGTGGATAACTTGTGGCCTACTGGATGTTGCCTTACATTGGGAGATGTCTAGAAACATCCTTCAAGTGTACACTTGAAATGTGGACATAAAACAATGTTAGTGTTTCCAACATATGTAAGCATTCCTTGAACATGCCTTAATCAATGGTAGTGGGGCATATTTTCAGGCAATGCACGTTATTTAAAGTGTACACACACTTCTCACACATGCACATTTGTGTGTGAGGAAGAGGGAAAAGGTAGATTTCCTTTCATTAAAAGCAACAAAAATAATGTCCAGTGGAACATTGGAACTGGACATTGGGCAGACATAGAGGTGGGAAACGTTAGAAATGTTAGAAATGTTCTTGCCACTGAACCATTATTAGAATGAAATGCATTTAATAAAGCAACCTGTCGCACAAGCCAACCAGAAAGAGAAAATAGGAAATATAACCTACTCTTGAGCTTTGACAGTTTGATTACATCGAAGGCTAGCAAGACAACATGGTATGTGCTACTTCTGTGCCACCATAGCATATCTTAAATCCTGTGTGTGGATCCTAAAGGGTACCATGTCACTTGTGGAAGCATTTCTTGGAAGTAATAGTTTTTTTCCCCCCACACCTCTGTGCCACCTCCATAGTTGTCCCTTACTCAATTGGTGGCAGCAGCATCTGTTGCAGCATCTGTTGCAGTTCCCATTCTCCTGTGAAGGTAACTATTTTAGACTTTCCTTTGTTCTCTGACATCAATATCAGTTCCATTAAAAAACAAAATTCCTGTATAAAACACTTCTTCTCATGCTCCCTTATATCTGGTTGGGCTACTTAATTCTTCATCTTATAAGAAAATTTATTTATTTATATATTTATTTATTTGAAGAGTGCTGAAAAGAAGGCTATAGCATTTGCAATACCCAAAGATGCAGTCCAACCCTTTTTTTTTTTAAATCTAACTTTTTAAATGATTGCACTTCTCTTCATTCACATAGTACCCACACTGGATTACCTGGATCCTGGGTGGGCAATGAAAGCATTTCTGTCTCAGTCGCTCTTTGTTAATTTAGGTCCTTTCTGCAGGATGATGCTCTTGCATGTTGCCCCATCGCAATCCCATTAGCACCTCTGCAGAATGGGAAGATATCCCCAGTGCTCTCCTCTACACCCAACCAGCTGCCTGCAGAAGGGAGCACAAGGGACATGCCTCTTCTTTCTGCACTGCAGCTGGCTTTCTTCCCATGCTACAGTGGGGAAGAAAGCACATGATTGCACTTCCACCCCTTCTGCATGGCCAGCGGTGACGGAAGGCTCATGTGATTGGGGGCTGTTGACAGAGTTTTTCTGTCAGTGATATAGCCCATGATCACACTGGCTGGAGATGTGAGAAGGGTGGGACCATGATGACATCATGCAGAAGCATTGTCACGGTCCCACTCCTCTCACATCTCTATGCCTTCCTGTGGGGAGGGTCTTAGGCTTTAAACATCCATTCTTCTATTTTGGAATGCAGTTCTCAATTATACCAAACTCAGTAGATGTTAACCATCAACAGTGACTGAACTCTTGGCAATTTCGGTTAGGAAGAGGTTGGAGAAGTAGGTCACTGCATTTTGTCTCTTTATCTGGTGAACTTGGAAAAAGACTAATAGATGAAAGGACACAAACACTCTAATTGTCAGCAGCACTCTCTTGCTTGCGTCACTAGTTGCCTGACCCTTTCAACAGGGTGTCCCAAGGTCGGAAACCCTGTTATTGAACTATATTGCCTTTTGAGTAGTGACTAGCTTGAGTATGAGGTACTGCAATTCTTCCTTATTCAGGTGGATGTGTGTAAGAGAGAGACAGAGAGAGAGAGAGTGAGAGTGAGAGAGAGACAGGTTACCGCAAAGTAACAACTAATTTTTGAGGGCTAGCATGATGTAGTGGTTTGAGAATTAGAGTACAACCCTGGAGACCAGGGTTTGATTTCCTGCTCTGTCATGGAAACACACTGAGTGACCTCAGGTGCATCTCACATTCTTAGCCCCAGAAAACCATATGATAGGTTCTCTTTAGGGTCACCATAATTTGGAAATGATTTGAAGGCAAACAACAACAACAACAATAGCTTATAGTAATCTTTGAAGAGCTCTTGAAGGTAAAATCAAATGTATTTACTATGCTTACAAGCTGAAGACAAGACCTTTTCATCCATTCATTTCTTATCTCTTGAGAAGAGTTCTGTTCACAGACATTTTCATGTTGTTGCTTTTTATCTTCTGAAAGCATATTGTTCGGCAAAGGTCATTATACATCAAATGAATAAACATACCTTCCTGAGTATATAAGTAAGCATTCCAGAATGTCCAATATATAATTATTAATACAAAAAATGCAATGTGCACTTATTTGTCAGCATGTTACATCTTCCAACAGTTAGGTAAGGAGATCCTCACATTAACATACTATATTTGTGCTAAATTATACCATATTATATTAAAAAACATCCATCACAATAGCCTTTAATAGGAAAAAGAATGATGGTGTTTCAAGACCCAGGGCAAAACATTATACCTTTATACCAGGGATAAACCTAAATATTTTTAGCATAAAAAGGGAAAGAGCAGATTAATTCTTTTGTTTATTTGTTTCTGTATTTATTTCATAGAATCATAGAATCACAGAGCTGGAAGAGACCATAAGGGACATCAAGTCCAACCCTCAGCCATGCAGGAATAAACAATCAAAGCATTCCTGACAAGTGCCCATCCAGGCTCTGTTTAAAAACCTTCCAAGAAGGAGACTCCACTCTGAGGTAGCATATCCCACTATTGAACTGCTCTTACCATCAGGCAGTTCTTCCTTATGTTTAGGTTTTAAATTCCATTTAGATCCCAACTTTCTCCCAATAGAGGATCCAAAGCAGTTTGCAGTAAGAGTCAAAAACCAAACACAGCTAAGAAAATGTATAATACCAAACTTTAAAACAATCCATTGAATAGACAATACAGCACATCAATCTAAAAAAACCAAAACAAAAAAACCAAAACAAAAACACACCTTTCTGCACAACCAATTTCAAGTTGAATGTCCCCTCTCCCCTTTCTGGAGGGGAGGCAGCTAAATCTGACTGATTTCTCATAATCTGAGATCATCCAGAAGGAGGTCTTCTGTGTTCTCACCAAATGCACCTGTGAGGGGTAATGGGACTGAGAGAAAGCCCTCGCCTGAAGATCTAAAAACTTGGCCTGGCTCTTATAGGGGGATATGGTTGTACATAAGATCTTTACCTGAGCTGTATAGGCCTTTGTTCCCAATAACCACTCCAACCAACAGCCTGATTTCAGTATTTTGGACCTGCTGAAGTTTCCAAACAGTTTCCATGGGCACCTTCATGTAGAGTGAATTATAGTAATCCAAGTGGGATATAATCAAGCCATGTGTTACTTTGACCTGATCTGACCTCTCCAAGAACAGGTACAGCTTACACACCAGTTTTAACTCTGCAAACACAGTCCTGTCCACTGCTGGAAAAAAGAGATTTTGGAAACTGGTTAATAATTATCTAACATGGTTGTGTTCGGGGAAATTGTTTTTAGTAAAGGTCTCACCATGCCTTTTTTTATACTGGAAGGAACCCTGCCTTGCTGCAGTGAGGTATTCCCCCATTCCTCTTGCCCATGCACTCAATCCTCCCCCCGTCCACAGCTGCTTTTATAACTCATGAAGGGCACAGGTCCAAAATGCATGAGTTGGCTCTCATCTTACACATCTCTTTGAAGACTGTCAAATTTTCTTGCTTCTCTATCCCATTTCACTCTTATCTCATGGCTCACCACAATGTAACTGCCTAAATAACTGTGGAATTAATTGTTTACTCAGTCAGTTGTATGGTGAAAAGAGCAGAGAGACTATTGTAATGAGGAGTTAAATGGTGTGCTTCATATCTACCTATGCCTGAGAAGCTACAGAGTTAAATTTCAGACACACTTGGCAAGCATTATAGCTACTGGGATCGTAGAAGGCTAGAAAATTAGAGAGGAATATTTGTCTTCTCAAACTTCAGTTGGTACGCATATCTGCACCTGGGGAGATGTCCAAGGACAATTGATAAAAGTTGGATACATGATCTTCAAAGACCAGTGTGATGGATGACCTGTCATAAGGACATAGTGTCTAGATGCACAGCCACACTAATTGGGACAGAAGTGTAAAATCACATGCAGACCAAGGAGCTTTGCTATGTTCAGTGAGCTTCAACACAGGCTTTAGACTATAGTGGCATTGTGTACTTGTGGGCCGGTGAAGGGATCTCTCTGCTGCTTCGCTGGGACTCTCAGCAGCTGAATGGAAAATATAAGACTGACCAACTGCTTTTTTTGTGTGTCCTTGCCATAATCCTTTTTTCTGTGCAAGTTGGCAATTAAGCTTAAACCTTTCTCACAGGGGTGGTTATTGCCCTTGATCCTAAAAGTTCCTCTTGCCTGTGGCGAAATATCAGTACATCTGGAGAATTGGCCTGAAATCCATAAACATCCATGCTAAAATAAACCATTTAGACTCAAAGGTACTGCGAGATTACTTCCCCTCACCTTCGTCTTTTTTAAACAGAGCCAGCATTGTATAAGGGTTTAACTATTGAACTATTAAGTCTGGAGAACAGGATATGAATCCCTGTTCAGCTATGGAACCAATTGGTTGACCATGGCCAAATCACACTCTCTCAGCCTCAAAGGAAGGCAAAGGTAAATCCCTCTGAATTTTTTTTCCAAGAAAACCCAATGATAGGTTAACCTTAGGGTCACCATAAGTCGGGAATAACTTGAAGGCACACAACAACAACAACAATCACAACCTTCCTTTTAATACTAAAACAGTTCAATACAGCTATCCTTGTAAACTGATAAACATTTTAAGAAGTAATCAGAAAAAATAAATCTAAAAAATGTCTCCTACTAAATATTGAGTCTCTTTTAAAAAAACTTATTAAATGCTGCTGTCTAAATGATCCTTGAGGCAGAGGTGCTCTATAGCACAAAGCAGCTTGCAACTTTTGCTTCGACTTTAAGAAAATCATATTATTCTGAAAGATTAGGACATGTAAATCATGGACAGGCATAAGCTGTTTTTGGACCTGCATCTTCACTCACATACAAATCAGTGGAGACTCCAGCACCTTTCAATTGAATAAGGGGAAGTCACACAATGATACATCCCCCAAATGGGTTGATAAGATGAAAGCCTACCACCATAAGGATCTTCTGAACAACAGAAAACTTGATTGTGGATGGGCTTCTCTATCCCATTTCAAGCAAAATAATTCTGAACAAAAATTACAAGCTGAAATTGATTTGTTTGGATTTCTCTTAGCTCCAAGAGCCAAGTAAATAGAGAAACATCATTCCTTCTTTTCTGATTAGTTCTCATGGACATGCCTTCAGCAATTAACAAGATATGGACTATGTACATCTGTTTAACTGAATTAAACTTTGTTGGTCAGAATCCTCTATGGAATTTAGAGATGTGTCAACACAATAGTTAACATGCTATGCAATGAATCCCAGTGCACCTTCCCAATCTCCACTTGCAGGGAAGCAGCCTCTGTGATCAGTGAGGGGTCTGTTCCCCTGTCACTTAGGAAGCAACTGACTGTTGTTTCCACCTTCTTTCATGATCTCTGATGGGAGAGGTAGAAACAGGATCTCTTTCATAATTCCCACTCACCCTGGAGATTGCTAGCCAAGGAGCGGGGATGGACCACCAACCAACTGCTTCCTATTCATCTAGGGAATGGACCTTAACCAATCATAGCAGCTTTTTCCTGGTAATTGGAGACTGAAGAACTTTCACAGTCTCTATGTAGCCCCTAAACTAGGACCTACATAGGGATCATGAACGCAGAACAGTCACGGATGCATAACTTTATAGGGGCCCATTCACTAGAGAATTATAGCACTATTATTCCATTTTAACTTTATTCCATTCATGATTCCATCCTATAGAATCCTGGTGTTGGTAGTCTGTTGAAGTACTATTGCTCTCAAGCTGAGAACTCTTAAAAGCCCCTCCCTAAACTACAAAGTCCAGAATTCCATAGGGCAGACATATGACAGTTAAAGTGAAATAGCAGCACTATAATTCTGTAGTGTGAATGGGTCCTAGGTTACACATTCATAAGCTCCATATAGGATTCCAGGAACTTTTTCACCACTGACATTAAAAAAAAGATAATAATAAAGTTGACTTGATCAAGGAAAGTGCATCCACTCTAAAATGATGGGTTTCTTGAAGTGGTTATAATTGCAAATCTTAATTTTGAATGACATTTGAATTGCATCAGTGTGAATTGCATACATCATGCTCTTTGTCTGAGTAACTTTGCCTCACCAGGGAACTAAAAGGTTTCCTAAAATAATTGGACTAATCTGACCAAAAAAAAAAAGAGTCTTTTCAACGGTTGCTGGGTTTTCCCCTAACAAAATTGGATTTAGGAACAGACGAAAATAGCTTTCATTGGCCTAAAGATTACATTTTCTTTCCAAAGGAACTCTTGCGGTAAAGGATTAGATTTACTAGTTGAGGGATGAGATGCCATTTATAATTCTTTAAAGTCCTACTGGCAGTTTTATAGGAAATAATAACTGAAACTGTAGATAGTCTTATGCCGATATTTTAAAGCTGAGCAATGCAAAAGAGAAGTAAAAGTATGCTTCCTTGCGCTTGCTCTAATCTTTGGAATGTTGCTTCTTTTAAAATATGTGCTGTATGAATCACAGCAGTGTAACTTGACTGCACAAAGTCACTTAGCCCCACTCCCTCCCCTGAAGATCAATGCCACTGAGACAATGATCTGTGACAAAGATTTGTATTATATTGTGTTTTCCAAATATGAACCATTTGACTATTTATTAATTTGTTTCTCTTTGACACTGAACTTCTAGTTGCTTACAAATTGAGGTGTTCTCTCAGTCTTGACATGATTCACTCATCTTTCTACCCTTTTCTTGCTTGTGAAGTAGAAGAAATTTTAAAAAACATAATCAGACTTTGTCTTGGATTTATTTATTTATTTATTTATTTTTGGTAATACTTAATTTAGGGCCTATTCAGACTGGCAAAAAGTTCTAGCAGTTTCTAGGACCTTTCTGGGACTTTTTGGTTTTTCATTTACATATCATTGATCTCAAATCCAAATGTTTCTTGAGATATCTCACACTTTCTGTTTCAAAGTGGTAGGTCCCCCCTCCCCCCACGCAGGACCCCATATCCACATAGATGTTACTTTTTTTCATTCACCTTTTCTTCTTCTTAGAGAGCTGTACATGGCTTGACTGTTGGTATGTTTCCCTTGATCTTCATAATCCTTCATTCCCTCCCTCAAGTCCTTCAAGTCTTTCCTCTTCCCCCATCTCCTGAAAAAACACCCCCCCCCCGCAGTGTCACTAAAACTCTCATGGGATGGGCCAAGTTAAAATATACAGACCCAGGAAGTTGGTACAAAAAGTCCCTTATTATACTGGGAGATTAGAGAAAATCTTCTGGTATAACAAAACATTTTGTGGATTTGCAAAATAAAATTGGAAAGGAAACAAACTGGGACTTTCTGTTGTTTTTGTCAATCAGTATGGATGATCCCTGATAGGTTATCTTCTGTTATAGGGCTGAATCAGGCACATACAAGAATTCTATACTATCATGGTATAGTGGTTTGAGCGTTGAACTATGATCCTGGGGACCCACTGTGAGACCTTGGGCACATTGCATATTCCTAGCCCTAGAAAACCCCGTGATAGGTTTACTTTAGGGTCACCATAAGTCAGAAATGATTTAAAGGCATACAACAATGATACCAAAATAGCTATTTGAGAGAGATGTATGTTTTGTTTTGCTTTAGTGTTGTTTCTTAGTGGAAGAGGCCACTAAGGATAGGGCTGTCCATGGGTAAAAATCATGACTGCTGTATATTACCTCCTGTAACAGAGGTGGCATGCCTCTTGAAACCAGTCACTGGGGAGCAAGGGGTGGTTAGAGGTGATTATACAATTGCATACACATTCTGCTTACGAGCACCCTGTAGGAATCTAGCCAGCCCCGGTGGGAGTGGAATACTAGACTAGAAAGGTCTTTGTTTTGCTCTAGCGTGGTTCTTCTTTACCTTATGTTCTTCACTACTCACCTTAAAACAAAGAACAGTTTGCTTGAAGTCAACCAGTGTGTTGAAGGTCATTGTCTGCATCAGAGATTCTGATTTGTAATGCTGTGCTGCACTTACTTATTCAGACCTCGAAACTTGTTTAATAAAAGCAAAGAGTTCTTTATTTAACCTTCATTACAGTTTAGTTTCTGCTGTAGCTTTAAACTGTCATCTTTCTTTCTTTTTGTTTTCGAATTTAGGTTTATTTCAATTTGGGTTCAAATTTGAATGTATTTGGTTGGTTTGACTTGATATTTGTGGGCATTTCACAATTAATATAGTACTATGATTTCATTTTAACTGACATTCTATAGAATCCTGAGGTTTGTAGTTTGTAGTTAGGTAAAGGAATTATTTGGCTAAAAATCCCAAATACCACTTCTTAAACTGCAAATCCCAGGATTCCAGAGAATGTTGCCATTGCAGTTAAAGTGGAGTCATAGTGCTATAATTGTACGGTGTGAAAGGGCCATTAAAGTGGGTTCTGCTACTCTCACTGGACATTTTCTTAATGGTCTTCAGAAATGCAATCTAATTGGTTGACTGGAAAACATTTCCACTGTTATTTCTCTTTCCAGAGTGATGTCCAACAGTCAATGGTGAACTATTGCCATGTTTACCCAGATTCTGTGAGACATCCATGCTTGAACTGCCTGCATTTGCACCTGGGCCTGCTGTTTACAGTACCTTATCTTCATTCTGATTTCTAGTATATATTCCAAATTCATGCATGAAGAGAGTAAAGAAAGTTAAACTCAAGAGAGTAAAAATCAGTGATATAAGAGACATTGATTTCAACAAAACAATGCATAATGATGAAATATCTGCTGTTTTCCATTCACCATCTACTGAAACATGAAGTGATTCATAGGTGAACTCAAAGGTTTATGAGGAAAGACAGAATGTAATCTGTTTCTGTAAAATCCATTGTGGAATTGCTAATATGCTCAATGCAACATAAAAAGCTTTCACTCACTTCAATACCTAAAAACAAAAAGGGGGGGGGACAATAACATGAAGATGGAAACAAATGTGTTTCCAATGTAGTTTTCTGTTACTGATTTAATATCGAAAACCAATGTTGAGTTCTCTTCATGCATACTTGAGAGAATGATCCGGCTGATCCTCTCACGAGCATTGTATGGATGTTCTTTCTTTTTGAGGCATGTATCCCAGATGCATTGGTAGAGCAGGGATTAAAATGGCAGGCAGCATAACAGCTTTTGCTGGGGAGATGAGCTTTTTTTTTCCCCTGCTGCTGACAAGCAAGTGAAGGGAAGGTAATCAGAACTATGCCTTTACTACCTGCTTAGGCATTGAGTTTTGTTGGCTCTAGCCAGAAGCTCTGCTGCTCTTGCAGTAGCGATTGAACAAATGTTTAATGTTATTTGTTTTCTGCCTAAAATATTGGTTTTATGTCACTGACACAGTGGCAAGAATTTGCACAGTTATTTGTATGGTATATGTATAGCTCAGAGTGTTTGGGAAACTGTTGAGTGCATAAAAACAGTTTTTCCATTCAGCTACATGCAAGATTGCTGTTGTCTACCCACAAAACTACTGTTGTACAATAAAATCTTACACATAAAAAAAAAAAGTCTTGGTGCAGGGTGCTTCAACAGATACTTATATTGACTTAAATAGTTCAATTAGTCCCTGTAGTGCAGTATTGTATTACTGATTGGCAGAGACTTTTAGCATTCAGATAGAAGTCTTCACCACCTCTAGCTGTAGTGGCTGATGGCTCCAAAGTCAGCAGAGCAGTGAATCTCTGCTCAGAGTTTAGCATAAGCTCTAAAGTTGCTAAGTTTCTGACCCAATTCTAAGTATGGGGTTCAGCACCTTAGACAGCTCCTTTAATTTTGGGAGTCAAGCTTAGAGTAGATTTACTGTCAGAGATCTGAGTCACCAATCACAACTAGAACCTCGGTGTATTTGAATACAACAACATATACTGTAGCACTGAATAAAGGTCTTTACCTTTATTTATTTATTCTGTTATCTACTCACCATTTTGTTTCCAAGAGAGCCCTGGACAGACAGCACAGGAAGGAAGGAAACACTGAAAGATACCTACCTCTCCTCACAGAGAAGGGAGTGGCTTTTAACCAATAGTAACTTTTAACTTATTTTTAATTATTTATAATTTTTTTCTATTTCTATTTAAATTGTTTTACTCTCGTAAATTGTATTGGGAGTATTGTTGGAGAAATACTTTCAAAACTTAATGTAAACAAACATATCAATACATAAAGATTTATTTTTTTTACAGAATTTAGGTGGTAATTCATCTAAAGCAAATTGATTGAAAATTTTGATATATCTACAAGCGTGTAAGCTTCATTGAGCACAATAGAACTTATCTTTTTTTAAAATAATTTTTATTAGATACACATACAAAACAAAACCAAAAACAAGAAAAGTCATATGAAATGAGTATCTTTGAGTAAACACACAGAGGTCTACACTTTAAAGCTGGAGGATCTGCCCCCAAACACCTCTCTTTATGGTCATGGTCACTACATAAGGGCAGAAATTCTTCAAGTCAAATTGGAAGGCAAACAGAATGGAATACAGGAAAATACAATGACAAAACGACAAAATAGAATTGGTGCCATCTCCTTTTTCCTTGGTTATATCATAGGCATGGTCTGAGAATCAGCAATATGTAAGGCAGGTATGTATCATTTTCATATCCAGAATTGACTCCATTATAAAATAGGTTGGTTCTCACATCTTACATGCACAGAAAAAGAGAGGAGCTAATATTTAAAAGTCCTACTACTGGATTCCCCTAACATCACCTACCAGTTGGGTGTGTGTCATGCACCATCGTAGTTATCAACTGCTGGGTAACTGACACAAATTAAACAAGTGAGTGAGGGTAAATTATCCAGCCACATCAAGAAAGGAGGTCAGGGTTGAGGTTAATAAAATGAAGAAGTGTATGAAGCTTGCATCCAAATTGAAATTGCTAATTATCAGATGGCCCAAGCCTTTCCCACCACAATAATTAAGGAAATTTAATAGGAATCAAATTTCCCTGGGTAAATGTGTGATTGTTCCTGCTGACATCAACATTAATGAAAATGGCAACCCTACTGGACTTGTTCCCAGTTTCTTGGTCACAGTGCCAACCAGATGCTTTTTTGCTCAGTTGCCATAGCTGGATATACTGTGTGAGTTTAGCATTTGAACTGTGCTTTTATCAAAATCTCTTTCCGATTGATTCGGGAGTACCTTCATTTTCTTACCCTGTTTGAATTTTCTTATCTTGAAAGTATCTCTACCCAGAAACATTACTTTAAGAGGCTCACATCTCAAGGACACTGCATCTTCTGCACTGATTCTGAAATGAATTGGTTCATTGGTTTAGAAACACTAATTCATATACTTCCTTAGTATAACTTCAGTCACTATGGTGCTGATATACTGATTGCCACACTGCTAAAGCAAAAGGCAAGTCAGCTGGTAGTACTACTTGGAACTGACTGCAGCCTCCAGTGTTTGTGTAGTTGTTTGTTTGTTTGTATGTTGTTGGCAATTCACCTCCTTGGTGAAAAGAACATTCTCATCCAATGAGAACCTGAAATGTTACTTTTAAGAAGAGTGAATGTAATAGCACACTGAAGCCATTCATAACTCAGCAGTGTAAAGATGATGCTCTGCATCCCACCACTGCTGGAAACAGGCATCCAAAAGCAGCAAGAGCAGCAAAATACAACTGTGTGCTGTGGATAAGAACACACATGGGATACAAGTCCTTGTGAGAACGGTAGCAACTGTTGCAGCTACTGGATTCATATTGTGCCCTGCAGAAAATCTGTTGTTGTTGTTGTTGTTGTTGTTTGATTTTCTCCTTATGCAGGATCTAAAGCAGCCAACCTCATTGCTCTGGATTGCCATACACCTGTTAGTTGTGCTTAACTCAGATTCTGCGCCTATTTAGCAGATTGTCTCCATGTCTGTTTCCACAAATAGTGACTCAGAAGCACTTCTAGCCTGCTTTCTATCCCTTGCAAGTCCTACCTTTAATATCACATGTCTTAAAACATAGTCCACCCCATGACATTACAAGAACCCACCCACCAGTCTCAGGTTTTGGTCCTGAAATCTCAGAGAATGGGATGCTATTCTTGGACTTTGAACAACTTTTTGGGGAAGTTGCTATAGAGAGATACTTTCATTTAATCATTCACATTAGCTCAACTAATTACACTTTTCAGTATCTGACACCCTTAGTCTTCTGACTAGATTTACCTTGAAGTTATTTACCCAGGGCTTTTAGTATTCACACAATGTTGCTTTGCCTTTGCCAGCCCCTGAGATTTAATAGCTATAACGCCTTTTATCTGACTTCCACCTTCCTTCAATAAAGAAAGTGAAGTTGCATATTCTTTGAGATGTATGAACTTATCACAACAGATAACTTCTGAGTGACAGAGCCCTAGGACTAATAAAAATTGGTGACTGTGTGATCAAAAGCTTGTCAGACATATTAATCTCCCAAATGCTTTGTTTGAAATCAAAATATAGGATTAACTTGCCTAATTGTTACTGCCAGTGGACTACTGCCTTTAAAGTGCCAAGTTCTTTAAATTATTGGATTTGAAATTAATTGTGAAATAAGAGAAAAGCTATTCTTATCAAGCTGAGATGCATGAAGCTATTTCAATCAGGGGGAAAAACCCTGACACACATGGCACCACTTTTAATATAGTTAGACTTAACTATAAGATATTTTTCCTGTGCAAACACTGAATTAAACTAAGCTAGCAACACTGACCCGCATGTGTCATTGCTTTTTGCATTTGCTAGAAATGTTTCTAGGGTCAAACCCAATGGTGAGCAGCCTCAAGCTGAAGCAGCTATCAATGACCACAAGTGGCAGGGGGCAATACACTTCCTTTCTCTAGCCACTCCCCACAACCATGCACCCTAGAAACCTATAATAGAGGGATGGGAAGCTCCCCAGAGCAGGTTTTTTTTGTTCTAACAGCGGAGAAATATAGGGGGAAGGGAGAGGGTATAGAACATTTAGCACTGACTCTAGCTCAAACTTTGAAATATGCATGCACTGCTTGTCAAGCAGAAGATGTGCATGCTAACTTTACTAGTCCATTTAAAATGCACATTTAAAATGCATCCCACCATTCCTTCCCACAGACATACATTTTAAAAATATAGGGACACAGTGTTCATATTTGGTTTTAAGGGTATTCACACATCATACTGAACAGGTATGTCTCCCCAATAAGGGAATCCTGGGGTGCCTTTTTAACTATTTTTTTAAAGAAATTTCTAAGATAAACTTCAATGGCTCCAGTCCATTTCATCAGTTGCACGACTGGCATCCACATAAACTTATGCCCTCAGTCTCAAAAGATGTACAGGATACCTTTATATCTTTTTTTTTCCAATGCTGAAAAAAACTAACATAGCTATGACATTAAATGTCACCTTCCAC
Organism: Cyclura pinguis; assembly: GCA_030412105.1. Lineage (NCBI taxonomy): Eukaryota > Metazoa > Chordata > Lepidosauria > Squamata > Iguanidae > Cyclura > Cyclura pinguis. Next base: position 189,982,590 of record CM059601.1, read on the forward strand.
AAAATTACAGTTTGTGTAGCTATGTACACAGATTGTTGATCTGTGCATAGGGAGTGTTTTTCACATGAGTATTCAATACATGTACTCTACCCAGTTTGCTGATCTGTACCTGGGAACGATTAGTCATATGCAATGGAGTGTAGATGTGTGTACACAGGGGATTCTGAGCTTATATTACTGTTCCAATATTCAAACAACTTGATTAGAAAACAGTTGAAATAGGGAATTTTAGGGAGGTTTACTATAAATTGATTTTTTAAAAACAAGCAGTTATTCATATGAGTAGTGTTGATACTCCACAAAGAAATAAAATGCTATTATGTTTAGTGGCACTTGTTTAGGATCGGACTCTCAGGAAAAGTTACTAAACAACCTAATATAGATATATATATATAGGTAAGTACTTTCCTTGTGTAGAGTGTTTTCTACTTTTTAAATAAAAATCTACATTTTTTTTTAAAAAAAACTATTACAATTTATAAATATAAGTAGTTCCATCATGTAAGGTGCTTTTTAAAAATATTTGTATTAGCAAATAACAAAGCACAATAATAAATTATTCCCTTTTCACCCTCCTCCGCCACAGGCAACATTTCATGATTCAAAGTGTAATCAGACAATATCAAAGACAAATGACAGCAACAAGCCTTAATCAATATACAAAGAGCACTCATGACTGTTTCTAAAAGATCATATGACTCAAGGGTGTGCCATATCTAGTATCCCCATGTGACATATATGTTATAAATGGGTGCCACATAGTCTCAAAAGTGTCTTCAACTGTTTCAGGTCTGTCAAGGTGGAGTTTGAAGGTCAACTTCTTTAACAATGGAGGATTCCAAACTCTCTAACCAGCAACAAATTGATAAACATTGGAAGTTCTTCCATGTCCTTGCTATCCCTGACTTTGCTGCACACAGCAGGTGAATATTAGAACAGTTGTTGTTGTGTGCCTTCAAGTCATTTTGGACTTATAACAACCCTAAGGAAAACCTATCATGAGGTTTTCTTGGCAAGATATGTTAAGAAGGGTTTTTGCTTTGGCTTTCTCTGAGGCTGAGAAAGAGTGACTTGCCCAAGGTCACACAGTGGGTCACCTTGGCTAAGTGGGGATTCAAACCATGGTCTCCCAATTTTCTAATTCAGTGCTCAAATCACTACACCATACTGCTTCGTCTAGGATTAGTACATAGGGCATTTTCATTTGCTTTATTATAAATGGATAAAACTGATGAAAGCATGTATTTTGACTACTAATTTTGTTAATCTAATCAAGAACTTCCAGCCATAACGGGATGGAGTTTTTTAAAGAAATAACATTGCATATAAATCTATACAAACAGTTCAATTGTGTCAACTTTTTCAAATGTTATCTACCCACCAACACCACCATGATTCTGTGTGTATACAGGTGTGTGTGTGCCTTCAAGTCATTTGTTGACTTAGGGCCACCTCAAGAATTTCATAGGATTTTCTCAAACAAGGAATACACAGAAGTGGTTTTGCCAGTTCCTTCCACTGGAATATAGCCTACAGCACCTGGTATTCATTGGTGGTCTCCCATCCAAGTACTTACCAGAGCTGACAAACCCTTTTTTCTTCTAATACAGAGGTTGATATTCCCTTCTTCCTTCCTCAATGACCAAAATTCCTCCCTAAATTTACCACAGAACTACTACAGCTCCCCTCACAGCCATTCTGTGCCTCGTGGAGAACATCTGTGTGAGTGTGGTGGGGAAATGAGAAACATGTCTGGTTATAGCCCCATGGTCAAATGCAAAATGATGATATCATCCACTGAGGACCCTCATGTATTTCTGCAGATGATGTAATCATGTCATGTATGGCTACAAGGGCATAGTCAGATGCTTCTCTGATCACTCTCAAATCTACACATTGTACAAATGATCATGGGAAGGGCTTCAGCAGTCTATGGTAAATCTGGGAAATGGTGAATGCCAAACTGTAGCATAGTTCTGCATACAGAAGTACTATGCTATACTGAATCATATGGGATTCTGGCCATACAGTGTAACATGTGAAGCCTCCTATACAGCACCTGCATTTAGCCAGAATACACAGCATGCATGGTACAAAAAGTTATAACTTCTATTGCTCCAAACACATGGGACCCTGTGCAAATCAGTATAAAAGTGGGAAATTAATTGGTTCTACTTAGGAGTACTGCAAGAGGTAGGGTAACCAGCAAGATCTTTTAACCAATGTTTATGGGAACACTGAGATCAGCCAGAGTTGCAAAAAATAAGCTAAATTGTGTTTTTATTGTGGAAAAATCAGACAACCACTCAAGATCAACAATTGCTCACACACTCACACAAGGCTAACCAAAGAGACAGGGAGGAAAGGTGAATGGCAGGGATTTCAGGGTAAAATGGGCAATATTTACTGTTCCTGAGAGTGACAGAAGAAACACAGTATTGCTTAGGCTTGCACTGAAGGACAGCACAAACTGGGAGTGAGAGAGACAGAGTGTACGCAAGCAATTGATTTACTGTGTCAGGGTACACAAATTCAGGGATTTTTATATCCAAAATCTTCCCTGAGGGTGAGGGGTGTAAATGGCTCCCAGCTGGAACAAATAATGGAGGTTCCAGAGTGGACAAAGGTGGCCGGAATGAGTTGGTGGTCTTAAGATGTGAGAGAAATATGTTGATGATTTTAGTATGCAGATGACAAAGACTTTGATGACTATGTGCCAGCTCTGTGTAGACGACAGGATAGGGAATAATGCGACAGATGCAGGTGAGAGGAACAAGGTGCTTGAGGCAATCATTGATTTGGTGAGAATTTTCCTGCTTTGTGAGTTATTGCTGTCAAAGCCAGCCGTGATCCTCTGTGTTTTAGAATTTCTCAATTACCTCCTGCTTATGATCTGAATGCAAGTAGGAGGGGGTCATTGACCTAATCCTTTGTGTACATGCCTTGCCCTTTGTTGCCTTCTTGACTAGCCTGGCCACCCAATCATAGCAGGGCTACTTTGATATCAGCTGATTCTCATATTAGTGCCAATTAAATCACATTTCACCAGTTTTATTGTATCAAATTTTCCATAAATACGCAGGAAGAAAATACAGTCTGCCCTCCACATTTGTGGGTTTCACTTTCATGGATTTGATTGCTTGTCAGTTTCTCCAATCCCTGCACCCCATCTCATGTACCTCTTTTCCAGGGGACCCCTCCCCCCTCAGCAGCCAATCAGGCCATGCAGCCCTTTGAAAAGCCACCTCCAGTCCTCTTCGTCCTCCACCAGACACTGCCCGGCCAGCTGAGGATGGTTTGCAGCCCAATTTCTCAGCACCAAAAAAACAATCTCGATGTCTCCTCACACACCCAAGAATGGGGATGGGTGAGAAAGAAGAAGTACAGGGCCGCTATGCTGACATCCTTTCCCTCTCCTTTCCCTGATCTGGTATGGATTCTGGGTGCCCGTTCTTCCCATTATGCCTCAGTCCTCCTCCCATAGACACACACAAACATTTTGATGTTTGTGATTTTTCCACTTTTGCAAGAGTCCTGTGCCCCTAACTCTAGCGAATGTGGAGGGCCAGCTGTACTGCAAAATGAATATTATAAAATAAGAACTTTAAGATAAAATACAAATGTTATTGATAATACAAAATAAAAGCTATCCCAATTTGTTAGGCTTCATAATGTGAAATTACTGCAAATCAAACTCAGTGTGTCCTATTTATGAGTAGACATGTATAGGCTTCAGTGGTGGTTGGTGGCTTCCGCCCCAGTAGGTTGGCAAATCTGCACAGGGCTTCAGTTATAATTTTAAAGGAACTACCCAAGTTGCTGAACCCTGTCACCAAATAGATTTTCCAGCTTGCACAAATCCTTTAAAGTCTGAGGTAAAACATGGAGTGAATCTACTGCTTTCTTAACATGGAAACCACCAGCCACTTTTGAACAGAAATTGAAAGACCATTCAAAAAAATATTTTAAAAAAATGGTTGAAAAATATGTTTTTCAGGTGTTGAGAAAGCCTGTCAAGAAGAATCCTGAACTTGTGAGAATCTTTGCATTTAGGGCCTTATTCTGCACAAAACTTGCATGTGATTGCTTTGCAAAATGACATGTCTCACTCTTCATGATTTCATCTAGTTTAGGTAGTCTTGGGGGAAAAATGGCTGAAGGCAGGGACATGATTATGCAGTTTTATATTCTGAACTTAATAGAGAGGGCAGTCATCAGTTGGTTACAATGATGTTAGTACAGTGGAGAATCCATTCCAAATTTCACAATGCATTTTAAAGTTGCTATTCAAGCTGCTGAGCTTATTGTAAGGATGAGATTCAGCACCTTGGAGATTTCTTTTAAAATTAGAGGATATTTTACATCACTGACATCAGAGCTGCCTTTCATTAAGAGGACCTCTTACAGTTTTAATTTGTATAAAATATATAGTACTTCTTAGACATTTAAAACCAACATATGATTGACATCCTGTTACATACCACTTGCATGTGTCTTTTTATGATTATAGTGGAGAGAGGCTGTCACTACCTTACCCGCACAGCTCATTGAAACCACTGTGCTCACTTGTCTCCTGTCATATGTCTCTTCCCCAGCCATTCACAATTATAACAAAATTTTCCAGGACCTCTTGGGGGCCCTCCAGAGGTGTTAGAGGGTAACATGTGAGTCCAGCTATAGGAACATCCAAATGCTGTGTGGCTGTCTTCTGAGCTCTCCAGGCCAATACATGGCTGTGAGATGGTGTCAGGAAACAAGTAAATTCTCTGCGGAGGAAGGGGGTTGGTTTCCATCTAGCAGAACTTTATTTTTCACCACAAGATCTCGAGCCAGGATGTTTTCTTTTCCAATGCTGGAAATAGTTTGAACCATATAATATTATTCCTCCAACATTTAGTGAGGCCACACTGCAGAAACTCTAAAAGTATCTCAAAGTTATGGTTAACACTTAATAAAGAAAGAAGTTACCACTGATAATACAATGTAGTCATAGCTTGATTATAGGGCAGGGAAAACAAATTAGTGAAAGGTTACTAGTTATCAGTAATTAGTTAATTTCAAGCTCTTGACATGTTGAAATAGTTTGAACCTAGCTTATATAGCTAATAAATTGTCAACGTTGTGCAGAATATATAAATAAGCACCACTATAATCCCCTTCCTTATTTTTAATGAATTATTTTAGAAAAAAAATCCAATGGTGTCACATTTTTCAGGATAAAACCTGCACATGATTTAAGTTCAACAAAAATGAAATATTGAATCTAGCAAAATATCATTCTGCTGTGAGAATTATTGTAGAGCACTTGAAAGCAAATGAGTCACCTTTTTAAAAAAGTGAGAATAACTGATACTCAGTATCAGCTATGTAAGTAAAAGTGATTAAGTGAAAAAGCCCCTTGATATTAATCAAAATTAAAGACATTTAGTTTAGCAAAAAGAGAAGCATAAAGTTATTAATCTAAAATTTATTTTTAATCTCTGCTATATTTATTTTTTGATGGAATCATAGTTTAATTTACTTTTTTCACTATGCCAGTTTAGACTACTTTCTGAATAATGAACAAGGGTCACATAGCTGTCTCTCATCCTTTCTATGAAAACTAGAATTAGGACATTAATTATCAGCTCATTTCTTAATACTCTTAATCTAAGATTTAATAAGTGCGGGTTGTTCAGCTGTCTACCTCTCTATGTTTCATTAAGATTGCTTCAGTTGAAATGTTTATATTTAGTAGTTTTAAATTCTGTTCCAGTGTGGTTAAAGCATTGGAATCTTGCTAATAAACTGTTGTAATCATATTAATAGGAATAAAACACCATCCCATCTCATAGCATTGCACAAACCAGATATATCTCCTGTAAGAACAGATTTTCCCATTAACTTCATAGAAGGTGACAGTCCTTTAAGAAGACATCACCCTTCCATGATCCAGGTAGGATCTGTGGCTGAATCATTTGATCAGAAGGTGTGGTGAAGTATGCCTTCTCAGCTACCATCAGTCACTTCAACTGCAGGTCCACCTACCACAAGTTGCTTTTGCTAGTCCACACCCCCATTAGTGTTCCTCTGTTTGCTCCTGGTTATCCACCTTCAACTCATTTGTCCTATGCACAATTTATCTGTTTTAGATTCCTTTGTGAATCAATGATGGTTTCATTAGACAGGTTATTTTGTTTGTATGGTGAGACCAGCCTGTTTTCCTCCAGTTCATTGTTTGCATTGACATATATGAAAATACGACTATGAAAGTATCTTCCCTCATCTCTTAGGACAGGCTACCTACAGACCACTGCACTAGTGAGTATTCAAAGAAGGGGAAAACAAATACTACACTGCTGATATTTGCTCCTCCTCTAAGCACTTCAGGAAGAGCCAGATGTCAACTGACCCTTTCATCTTCCCATTCACCTTCTCCAACATCCACACAAACTATAGAATTCTACCAAATAACTCCCACATGTTGTATACTTGTCCTGCTGTTGCCAGTCTCCTCCCCCCTTCATTCTTCTCTGCTTTCTGCACTACCTGTTGGCTGAGCATTGGCAGAGCTGCCCAACTACCTTCCCAGAATGCTAGCTTAAAAATCACCTACGATGTCCACCCATTCAGTGCAGTAAATGAATGGACCAGTGGTGTCCCACAAATATGTATGTGTGTGTGGGTTATAAACCTTTCCAAGAGGAGCTACAGGTCATCTGTCCAATTGTCATCCTCATAATCACATTTGAGGTTAATGAGACTTAGAGATACTGACTAACCAAACCATCCAGAGACAAATGGGGATGGGGTGGGAGTCATTTTCTACCTTGCCTCAGGTTGCAAAGTATCTTGATTCAGGATTGCTTTTAATATGGTATATTGATAATAACAAAAGTTGGAAGGACTAATTCTGAATGGATCCTAGAATATCAATAAAATTGTGACATTCAGGCTTTACCAGGACACAGCCTTATAGATTCAATCACATTTTGTAATTGATTTCAAAAAAGGATGGGATTTTTTCCCCCTGAAATTACTTCTTTCACCTGAAATGATCTGAAGCAGTTCTTAGGTGCTATATCTTATTAATGATAAGTGTGAGATTGGGCAAAAAAATAATGTTTGTCCTAAGTGAGATTTCATAGGATTGGGGAGGAGGAGAACAGGAGGAGGAGGAGGAGGAGGAGGAGGAGGAGGAGAAAATTGGCTATGAATGTAGCAAGGATTCTCAGTAAAATATGCTTTATGAAACAGTGGAACTTAGAATATACTTCAAAACCATATTCATGAGCTACTCACTTCACTTTCTTTAAACATGTACAGGGGAGTGTTTAGTCCCATATAGTGATGGACAGTGATGGATGTGAAGAAGAAAAGGTCCAATTGATACAGAAGCTGTCCATGGTAGCAAAAGCATCTGAAAAGGACAGAAACCCCTCTACTTCAGATGCATTAGTGTTCATATGAAGGTGGTGGACCTAGGTGGTCCCCTGCTCACATGCATGTAAACAAGATATATAACATTTTGATATGGATACTGTATACAGAAGAGGAAAGGGCAGATGCAAAATAAGGGAAAGTTCTCTTAATAACAAAAGTGTTATTGATAGAGAAGCCTGGAAGCCTGAGAATGATGGGATTTAGAGTAGTACAGAATAGTACAGAAATCAGTTAACTGGGCCTCTGTGGGCCTCTACAGACCTATCCCCTTTCTGGTGATCTTTGAGTTACTAGCTTGTTTTATTATTGACAAATGGTAAAGGCTGGCACCTAGAAAGGGGAAGCCTGTATCGGAAAACATAAGAGACATGGAGAATGTAATGTATATTACAGATAAAAAAGGAGCCAGTAGTGCCAGGCTCCCTTATAAGCAGGTCCCACTTTGGATAAACAACAGATAGGTACTATGTGACTGAAGTATTGGGGGGGGGTGTTACTGCATGATAGGGCCAAAGCACATGCCCAGACACCTGAAGCCCACTAGGTCTTAGATAAGAGTTGATGTAACTTAGTATGCTAATTCCTTTTCTTATGGGAAGAATAAATGTGTATGCCTTTTTTTGTTCTGCATGTCTGATTTGGGATTCCCCCGGATGTCTCTTGGTTTTAGCCTGGGTTGAATAAAAGTTTATTATTATGATTATTATTTTGAATCTTCTGCTGGTGTGTAACTTTTGGCTGTGTTGCGCTCCTGGGAAACCTGCCCATTATTGCGAACATTATGACAGATCATATGATTGTTTCATTAATTCAGCCAACAGTGAAAAGTTAATATGTTCAGCTAAAGGACAAATCATTAAATGACAAAAACAGATAGGACTGTACACCATGTAAGTGCACCACTTCAGCTTATTGTGGTAAAACATCTGTGTACATTGAAGAAAACTATTTCTGATTTCCGGCACAGACTTCTTCAGGATATACCATATATTGATGTAGAAAGATTTTGACGTGAATTGAGTCAGACAATGGATCTCACAAAAGTTATCTCAAATGATACAAACTGTTTTATTCTGAATAGGGAATCAACTATTGAAGAGATGATACTCCAACCCAGTTTTGAGGAAATCTGTTTCAGAGATTTTCCCCCAGTTATACAATGGTGCATTAATGGCAGAGTCCTACTCATGTCTATTTAGAAGCAATAGGACCTATTGATGTCAAGGTCAATTCTTCTCAGAAAAGTGTGTATAGAACTGTAGAGACTGGTTCTATTCCACAAGGATGCTGTGAAGGTGAGAAAATTTTTTTATAAAATATTGAGCAATAACAATAGAATAATTATAGTCAAGCACATTTCATCTCCAGAGGTTGGACTCGGGTATATCCAAACAGTGGTTTGGATAAATGGTTTTAAAATGTCAATAATATCTATTTGTATCTTCTGGGTATTGTAAACAAAGCTTGTTAATTTGTCCAGAATTTGCAAAGAGTATGTGTGCAGAATCATGTCAAACTACATTAACCTGTGTGTTATCAGCTAAATGGATGAGAATAAAAGCTTTAGAAGTTCTTAATGCCTGAGCAACTTTTGCATCTAATTTCTCTCCTTCTATATCTTTATTGACAAAACAACAGGCTTGCTCGATGCCTATAAAGTGTGATGTGAGACAGTGTTTTGCAAAAAGGTCAAAGAATTTAGAATTTCAGACATTCAGGTAGAATGAAGATTGATACTTCTAACTACCTGAACCTTTAAGTGTTCATGCATAAAGAATGTTCAATCCATAACCAAGGGGTGCAAGGTAGAATAAAACTTGAACACTCTAATACTGCAGTTTGAGGGAAGAGGAGCATTTAATTGAGATGAATATGATAGTCATAATTAACAGTTACATTATTGGCAAGCACTGGCTGTCATACATCTGTTAGTATCTGCTTGTTTGTTTACTTCCTTGCTTTATATCCCATTTTTTCCTCAAAATGGGACTCAAAGCAGTGTACAATAAAAGTTTAACAACAACAACAAAACCTAAAACAATATAGTGCAAAAGTTAAAGAGTCATTAAACAAACAATCCAGTGAAACATTACTTCATAGACATTTGTTTAAAACAGTTAAAAAAAACAAACACCACCACCAAAGTCGTATATTAGGTAGTTTAAAAAAACAGCACACCCGTTGTACATCTCTCGGCTCCAACCAGTTAAAGGCCAAAGGTCTGTTTATATAAGAATGTCTTTGCCTCCAACAAAAAGAGAACAGAAAGCCGGTCAAGAGAACCTCCCTTTAGACTAGGAAGAGCTGATGAGAAAGCTTTTCCCTGTGTCCTCATCAAGTAAAATAAATTTAACATACATATCAAAACATTATAACAAGGGTAGGGAACTAGATGTTAATGAACTACGTTCCCCATTTTCCCATCCCACTGGCTGTACTGCATGTATTATGCCTCTTTTGATTCACTGGGAATCGTTTGCTCATCCCACTGTTAGGGAACTGCAACTCCCAGCAGCCCCAGCTTACAAAGGCAATGCTGGGCATTGCAGTCTTAAAGGTCACCTAATTCTCATTCCAACTGTAGCTATATCAATAGGATATCTCTCACTGGAAAATACAATTAAGCCATTTTGGATAAACACACAAAACTATAAGAAAACCTCAATAAATTTTACATGAAAAAATAATGCTAACAGCCATATAATTAAGATGTTGTGCTTTACTTAGTTTCTATGGCTCCTCTGATCCAGAGAGATCCTTGTAGTTGCTTGGATGAAATAACAGAATACATTTACTGCTCATTCAAGTCACTTGTTTAAAACATACAGGTGGGATGATAATCACAATAATGGAACAAATGACTGTCATGACAAATGCTTCCTACAAAAAGACCTTAGGAACAATCAGCATTCATATTGCAAAACATCTGTCCAAAAAGTGTTCAAGGAATGCAAATCACTGCAGCTAAAACAATGGCTATACATTTTAAACAACGAAGAGTGATGTGGCACCTTAAAGAATAAAGAATTTATTTGGCAAAAGCTTTCATGAGCTAACACTCACTTCATCAGATGCAGCACACCTTCTCCCTATAAGCTATATGCATCCCTGGATATGTATATATTTTGAAGAGTTAAATGTTATCTTTTCCTTTAAAATTTTTGTTTGTTTGTTTTAAACTGTGATTCTATGACACCTGTTCAGGAAAACAATCTACTGAAATTGATGGAACTTACTTCTTTGAAAATACAAGTAGGCTTAGATTGTAAAATAATTAAGGAAGTTATGCATCATGTAAACAGTGCATGGTGTTATGAGTTATACTTGGTTAAATATTAATTGCAAATAGACTTTGATGCATCAGGAAGGGGCTTCCTCTTATCATAGTCTGCACATATGCAGTTGCCTGGACCTCATGTCCATCTTGGAGAAGTCAGGCTTCACTTGTAACTTTCCAGTCAAACATCTCCTTCCCTCCTGAGGACAAGGAAGTGGCTCCTTGATGTGTTTGGGAAAACAATCAATACTTAACAGACTTGTTCATTTCCACTGAATGGAAGTCCTGCAAAATGGGTTCAGACTGCTATAATTCCCCTCTGCATTTGTCCAAAGATGTTGGGAAATCACATCCAGATCAGAAAGACAGCAAATGGGTCTATTAGACTGGCTTTGTTCTATGTGTGTGAAATCTATTATTTGCATCTCCTCAGAGTACTTAGGAATCATTACCGATACTCACTAGCAGTATCCATAAGGGAATAAACAGATCAAATCTAAACTTTTGAACCTCCAAGGTATAATTTTAAGGTCATGTTAGCCCCTCTCAGTAGGCCTTCCCTTTGAATGCAGGTGATACCCACCCCGCAGTCAGGAAAATAGTAAATACAGACAACAGACAGACTTGGAGAGAGCTGCTTCCCCGAAGTGAAGAAAAGAGCGTCCTTGCAGACACAGACTTGCATACCTAAACCCCAGATAGAGAAAGGCTGAAAGAAGCAGCCAGACCAGAAAGAACTTGGAAGGATCACAGACAGTTCCCCACTGGAGGGTGAGAGAATCCATGTGTGTCTTAGTTTGCAGTCCCTTAAGCTTAGCTGCACACCTATATTCCCCTTAGTTTGGACAGAAATAGGGTTTTTAGCACCTATGCCATCCCCCTCCCCATTTTCTTTTTCTTTTTCCTTTTGAGAAACAGCTTGTATTAAACACAGATTTTTCTGTTGGGTTCTGCTGCTGTGTTTTGTGGTCCTATAATAAAGAAATAATAGTTTGTGTTTTTAAAAACATCTCATCTTCAACCTGATATCTTTTTTTCCTCTCTTTTTAGAGCTACTTTGGTTAATTATCCATTTTTAAAACCTATAGTCTGTAAGGTCCTGCACAGAGACATAGTGCCTGGAAGAGTTTTTCCCCGAACCAGTAAACCCAATACAAGGCTCTCATCACAATGGCACTACAGAAAATGTTTCAGGGGGAAGTCTAGAAGAAGCAGAGTGTAGCTAAACCACAGGTGCTTGGATAAACCATGAAAATCTCCAGATGTTTGACTGTAACTACTAAAAATTTCCCATTCTTGGCTATGCTGTTTAGGATCGCTGGGACTTGCAGTACAACAACATCTGAAGAGCCACATGATTCCCACTCCAGGTTAAATATTGGGAGAAATTTCCAAATGGAAAAAGCTTTTATATATATGTACAAATGGACCAGATTGCTCTGGTGGGCTCCCCTGTGATGAATGTATTCTGGCTGACAGGCCATCCTCAAATCACCTGTTGTTTCAGCCTGCAAAGCGGGTCCTGCATTGATCAAGAAATAGGAATAGGAGACCAGGGTCCTTTCCAGCTGTATAACCGTACATGTTTATGGAGTGTACTATTCTCTACTGGACTGAACTATTCCAGTCTTAAATTCATGAGTCCTCTGCCTTTTTGTGTGGGTGTATATATATTTTTTTTCCAGTGTGAAAACAAACGAACTCAATATGCTTATTAGCAGAAACAAACACCAAATCATTTAGGTTAATTCACTCACAAGGATGCTAGAACCATTGCAATTAAACTAAAAATGCTATCAGACAAGACCGACCTTACAAGCAGATGAAAAGTACAAAATGTTTCATGTGACATAAAAATCCCCAAACACAGAATAGTTCCTGTTTTGGACTTCAGACCTATGGTCCCCCAGACAGTCTGATCAGTGGTCATATTGGCTGGAGTATTTTGGGAATTCTACCCCCCCAAAAAAAAAAACTTTTCACAGTGAATGATATGCTAGATCTGTTGTACACATTTAAGTTTGATAGGTTGAAGGTTAATTAACTGTTTATTGAAAGGTACTCAAGCAGATTGGATATTGTCATTTAGAAAGTCTCATAATCATGACACCTCAGAAATTAAAAAAAAGTAACAAATAAAGGAAATGGTTTGTGTTGGAAATGTGGGAAAGTGACCAGTACACATTTTCACATGTGGTGGACGTGCCAAATGGCAAAGAAATATTGGAAGAAAATACATGACACAATCACCAGGATTTTGAATATAAAATATAAAATGGCCTCAGAAATATGTTTGTTAAATATAATTGAAGGACAAGAAGTATGGAGAATAAAAAAGAAAATTATATTTAGTTACAGGAGGCAGATTATGCCATGCACAAAGTTCAAAAGGAAAAGAAGAACCCTCAATAGAAGATTGGAAGTTAAAAGTTTCAGACTTTTTGGAAATGGAAAAATTGTCAAATTCAATGAAAGGAGCATCAACCCAACAATTTGAAAGGAACTGGAAACCAGTCATCGAGTGGGTACAAAGAAGGTAATAACCGTAAATAAGGAAGACAACAGGACTCATTATAGTAGCTCTGAACTAATAAATATTAGACAAAGGTATATTTAGACAAAAGAAGTTCTTAGAAATTTGGAATTCTAAGTATATAGTAAAACAATCTAGACACATGACAACAAAAGGAAACTTCATAAACTGTTGGTTTGATAGAAACATTAGAAAATGGCTAGGACTGGAGGAAACCACAGAAGAAGGATAGTAGGTAAGGGGAAAAGGGGAAAAGGGAAAGGGAAAAGCGAGCGAGGAGGGAGGGAGAGAACACAACACTGATATGAGACGAAACACGTCTAATATGGAAATGAAGGGAAGGGAACAAGGGTTTTATATACTATAATACAAATTATCAAAGATCGTAAGGCAAACAATTGTACATAGATAACTTATTCCATATATATATATATATATATATATATATATATATATATATCGCCTCTTCATATATGAAAACAAATGGAATGTCGTATTGTAGTAATGGAATATGTATAGATAAAATGTATGGTATAAAAATAATAATTAAAAAAATAGAAAGCCCCATAATTCATGTCATTCTCCGAAAATTTGCAAGAGGCAAGAACACCATTGTAAAGTGTTCTTTCATCTGACAATCACTGGATGGCTAAAATTACAGGAGATATACTTGGAAGAGATACTCAGTTCTACCTGTACTTTGATTATTAGTAATAACGTTGTTAGATAATTCATTACCCTGATGTATAGTCTGTTTCTCCTTTGCTTTTGGAATAGCAATTCCTGAACATCTCAGAGAAGGAGAGCTTTGTACTGTGATTGAGAAAGCTTTGCTGTTGCTGTCAGTTCTGATGAAGGCGAATCAAGGCTTTCACCGTCCAAGCTAAGACTGAGATGAATAGGCAGTGATAGCAAAAATAAATGAGGAGCCAATACAGTTGGACAAACACTTGTCCTTAAAGACTTGACAGAAGCTATTAGTATTCACCCCCATAGTTTTCATTTCTACACTAGCTGACCGAGTGAGCATTGAAGGCAAATGTAACAAGCTATTGATGCAGCTTTGGCAGTATTGGTAGCACCAGCCGTACATTGTGTGTTATGGATTACCATTGTGATGGCTCTGATGTGAAATCCAATAAAGTACATGGTGGAAAATAACTCAACAGTTTGTGTGGATCATGAGTTCCCTGAATTAATCTGATGCCATCCCTGCTGTGCTGTCAAGTATATTCTATTTAAATAAATAATTGACAAATTAGGCTGTTTCATATTGCTTTTGCAAAGGTCTCCTCTTCAATTTCACATCGTTATCTTTTATCAATATTATATGGGGAGGGAGTCCAGTCTGAGGAACAGTTTTATTTATTCCTTAGTTGCAATGTAGTTGCTGAAGCAAAGAGTCTGGTCCTAATTGTCTTCCTTAAGTCATATGTACCTTACTAGAAATCTCTCCAGTTCTGGGAAATTTTTTGTAGCATATTGAACGGATTATTCTCCTCTGTAACAACTTTTAATCATGATTTTGGACTAGTGTGTTCAGCAGTCTACACGCTGACAGAGAATAAAGATATGGTAATATTACACATCTGGAGCTGCACAGTGCAAGGAACTGTAGGAGAGAACCTGCTTTTCCTAGTTTCCTATGAACGAAAGGTCAGCACTGATGACATCATGACCAATACACCATTACATCAGATATTTAGAGGTAGAGTTAGGGTATTTATTAGTTCCACCTGACCCTCTTTGCTTCCGTTTGAATGATGCTTCAACATACCCTCCTACCTCCAGTGCAGTATGACACTGTCATTTGATTTTGGGCTCTTTCTACCTGTTTTGTTTTGTTTTGCTTTGCTTTTGCTGATTCCATACTGTATCCATGTCAATTGTATGTCAATTGTGTCAATTGACTTGGCATGGTTTCTTTAAATAGGTGGTCACTTGACAGGTAGTGGGGTGAGAAATAAAAGTTACGGTGAACTCCTAGGCACCATTCTGGTGAAGGAGGAGCTCTGGAACTGCCTCTTTAAGTACTGAAAACTTGATTGAGGTGAGGAAGGAAATTACCCTTTGAGCTGACCTGATGGGCTTTGCCCTTGCTTAAGTCCTGTGACTTGGGTGCGCGGTTCCTTGGGTTTGCCTTCCAGGATAATGCCAGCTAGGGAGCAACCTAGCTATTGAGCTCAGGTGAGTTGGCCAGGGGAAGCCTGAGGAGGAAGTCTGGCCTCAGCTGATACTGTAGTAGGTTGTACCCTTTTCCTGGGCCTTTCCAGGTTCATCTCCATTTATAAATAAATTCTAGGTTAAATAAAGTTGCCCTTTTCAACTCAATTTTCTGTGTCTGATTTTGTTATTCCATGGTTGGTCAGAAGGCTGGTGAAAGTTCAGATAGTTCAAAGACTAAAACAAAAAAACCTGATGATGATATTATTCTTATAGGTACTCAGTCTATTTTTATTAAGTATCAGTCCATCTATATGCCTCTGTCACTCAACCATAGGAACTTTTTGAGTGTCTAAAAATTCTCAGTGATGAGAATTCTTCTCAAGTCCCTTTTGCAGTTTTTTTCCCCTTCATACTCCTTATAGACTTGTCTTCAGATGTCACACAGGAAGCAGGCACGGGAGAGGTAGGAAAGGGTCCTGAAACACTACAGTCTCCAAATCCTTGGCTGCCTTCTCCACCACCCTCCCAGTATTGTGCAGGGTGAATAAGAGGGAAAAGGCAGTGTAGGATCAGAAGGCTACAGCCTTCCAGATCCTTGGCTGCTTTCCCTGCTCCCCAAGTCATGCAGGAGTGGGCTGGGAGGATTTACACACCCACACGCACACACACACACACACACACCACTACTGGAGACTTTCTCCCCATGTGAGAACTTTTCAAAAACTGCGTTGGTTTTTGAAGATGTTGCTCAGAAGGGATAAAACTGATTAAATTATTTGTTGTCCCCCGAGGGAAAGTCTTAACATTGTTACCCTGCTTCCTGGGGGTCCCGGGAGGGATACCTAAATGCGCTCTCAATTATTTAAGTTGGGGAAATTAGCCAAGAGCACAGACTAGCAATACGAGAGGCAGGGTAACGTAGTGAGATCTTGAACCCTATGTTTACGGGGTCAGGTCGAGTCAAGGAGCACACAGAAAGTTAAACAATAAATGTTGTTTTATTAAAACACAATCAAACAGTGTATGCGGCACACTCACACAACATAACTAAAGAAATAAAGGTTGGAGTGGGATAGAGGGATTTTTAGAGGAGTTGCTGGTTTGGGTAATACTTCACCTGTCCTGAAGCCCAGTTGGAAGTAGAGAAGCTGGGGAGCGTGGATCTCAGCACGTGGAGCTGAGGGGAAAGCTCGCTGGACAAAGCGACAGCAAGGCAGGATGGAAGCCCAGAGTCATCCAAGGAAGTGCTCGAAGTCAGGGGTTTTTATAAGGAGAATTGTGACCGCAGGCTAGTTCGGACTTGGGGAAAACAATGGATTTGGGGCTGGAGACAAAGCCTCCGAACGGTCAGAATTTGAATGATTGAGTTATAGCCAAATTGTCAATAGGATAGCCGGTATGCAAACGCAGAGTACTTGAGCGGCGTATAGTCAGATCATCAAGCTGCCAGCGTGGGGCAGAGGATCTTTTGAAAGTTGTGTGCATACTTAATGAAGGTACTTGCCTTGAGATCTCCTAAAGCTGTGAGTTGGCTACTTCTGGCCTGCCTGTATTGTGTTGGAATATTATGGCGATTATCGGCCCAGCCTGTATGTATGCTTGTCCAGGGGCCTCACAAGCACGTGGAGGGGAATGGGTATGTGAAGCTGAATTATTGATATCAAGAAATATCTTTTTATATCCCCCAAGCTCTGGCTAGCCAGGACAGTAACAATATCCAGAAAATCTTATTCTACCAAGCCATTAAAAAAAGATATTTTATCTCAATAATTTTTTTCATTTAGTGTATTTTAAACTATCTCTGGACAGGATCCAACAGTGTCCTTTCCCTTGATTCTGAAGCTTCTGCTAGTGGAATTGGGACCCCTTACCTCTTCCCTGCAGCCTTCTGTGGCACCCATAACCTGCTTCAGAGAGTTGTTCATTGCAGGTTTTGGAAGGGGGTTGCATGAAGGTATGGATCTTCTCTTGCAGCACTATCTAGCAGAATCCTTAGAACTACATGCTTGGCCCCTAACCTTTAAAAAAATATCAGTAACAATTATGCCTATATTTTCAGAACACGAGAAATTAAAGATGAACAAGAATTCTTCTTGGGATCTTTACATAAAACATATCTTCAGATGTAGGTGGGCCTGGATGCTTCATTTCCTTTCAGGGCCAATCTGATTCCTGGATGACACCAAGGAAGAAGGAAAGAGTGAGATCACTCCCTTATATCATTTCTCAGGCATAGAGAGGTATGGAGCTCCTTGTCCTTCTCAATACAGAAAAAGAGGTATAACCAGCTGCCAATGGAGTCGTGTGCTGGCTCTCCTTTTGATTCACAATACTGATCAAAGTGGTGAACAAAAGATAAAGGATAAGCTGCTTCTCTAAGTGCCAGTCAAATGCTCCTTGGCAACTTATCTCAGGAAGATGTGTGCTGTTTGGAGAATCTCAGCTAGTGGTTGCTTTTGCAGACACCAGCTGACCTGTACTCTGGTTTCCCCAACCAATTGCTATCAGGGCAATAAGTGACCGGTGAAAGGGATTGCTTTGTTTCATCCACTGTACCCTTGAATAAAGAAGATAAGGGAAGCCAAAAGCCACCCCAGGACTCAGCTGGTGGCTGCAACGTTGGCTGTTTTGATGTCTTTGTAAGGTGGACAAGTTTGCTTGAGTCCTCCTCAAGTCAGACCTAGTGGGCGAGATTCAGCTCGTGGGCCACAAACTGTATGAACTGAAGCAGAATGAATAGTAGGAAGGAGGGAAGGCATATTTGGACAAAGAACACAGCTGAGAGCATTTAGATTGCCCTTTCTTTTTTAGTCACCTAGAAGAACAGAGAAAAACCTGAGCAGTACATATCAATAATTACAAAACAGATGTCCTTATCTGAAAAAGAATATTCACCATATTCTCTATTTACTGTGACTAAACTTCACAGCAGCATCTCAAACTCAGTAGCAGTGTTGAGTGTGAGCAAATTTTCTGTATCATCCTTGGAGTAATGTGATTCAAAGGTCTTACTGTAAGAGCAGCTTTCTTTCATGTTCTATTAGATTTTCACCCTGTTGGACTAGCTGGTGCTTTTTAATGTGATTTGAAGGTCACTAATAGGATAAGACTTGTATGTTCTATGACCATTAGGAATACTAATGCAAAACTTTAGTGAAATGGCATGATGGGAAATGGATAACATCAAACAGTATCAATGCAATGCTCCCATATTTATACTTGCAGACTTCACATGCAGAGGGAGATTGAAGGAAGCACCAAATGACAATTTGGAATTTTTTTTTTTTTGACAATTTGGAATTCTTATTCTGGAATTCATTGCTTTTCATCTTAACTTTTGAAAGGAAAAGCTGGCAGAATGTTTAGTTTAATGTGCACTTACATCTCTGAATGAATTATCTGTAACTCTTAGAAACTACTCATTAGGATTATAGTGAATGCAGAATTAATAAGGCAATATAGTAGAATTGACATATTAGGACTGCAAATACATAGGAATTAACAAGGAATATAGCTAACTGCCAAAGTCTTACCATGCTGATATGGGAGGAGAGTTATGCCATTATCCGAAGTCCAACCAATTTTTTTTTAAAAAAACACAGTCATTACGAACCAAAGTGATAGTTTTTAGACATATTTGGGTGACTAGGTGTGATTTCCCAATGCTACTCCTTTTTAATTTATTATTATGTTTTAAAGAAATGAATGACAATTTTGTTGAATGTACCATCTGAACCACAGATATTTATTTCACTGTGGGCAAAATTTCCTAAGTTTTCAGCAGGGATTTTGAACATTTGGGTAGCACAGTTTCAAAGCAGAGATGTAAATCTCCACTGTTTTGATTGTCACAAGCAAGAACAACCATAGCAATAAATCATAAGTTTTCTTCAGGGTAGCAATCATTTGAATAATTTTTTCTCATTTGTCTATGATTCTCCACAATTTTTTGGGGGGGGTGGAGGGAGGGGGTGAAAATTTAGGTGAAAAATTTATGCCATTAAAAATATTTTGCATAAAATATGGTTTCTGTGCAAAATTCAACCTTGTATTTATTTAGTTAGGTAATTTCGATCCCACTTTTCTCCTGATATGGGACCTAAAGCCACCAACAAAGATGGTAAAAAAGCTACCACTAAAAATCTGATTTTTAAAAACCAATTAAATTAGCTATCATGTTAAACATTAAAATTATCATTTAATTACTATTTTAATTACTGATCTTTATTTTTAAAATGATGCTTGTTTTGATGCTCATTTTAAAAATGGCAACAATATCTGTATTGTTGCAGTACTGTATCCCATTGAAAAGCCCTTCTATTACGTATCCCATTACTTACCAAATGCCTGTTAAAAATTTACTGCACTAATTCATTGTGGGCTGCAAAGGAGCAAGGCAGTGGCAGCTTTTTGCCCCATGGCAGACTGGGCATTCTTCTTCACAGAGGCCTGTAGGTCTTGGTGCAGCCCTGGGCGGAAGTGGAACCAACAACCAATGAATTTAAACCTAGATTTGAATTCAGTGGCTGTTGGGCCTGACCAGAATGACTTGCTTGCAGGCTTCATGTTGGTCAGATAATGGAGTATATATTCCCCTGTACACTGGGCTCCTGCTCAGTTCCTCTTGGAGCTTCTCTCTCTTGCCCACTCTTGCTCTTACAAGTGTTGGGTTTATCAGCTTTGGTTGCACTTTGTATTTGCACTTTGTTCATTAAATGTCACGACTTGTAAGGTAGTGGTAGCATGGGTCCTGGATCCAGGATAACAGTACCGGTATCTTCAGGAATTGGTTAAGTATGGAGTTCTCCCATACCCTTCAGGGGGTATTTTTTTCCAAAACCATTTTTGATCCCAAATGCTCTCTATGGGGTGTGGGGCAATTTTGTCACATTTTTTCACTATCCTGGGCCATTTTAGGCACCGTTATAAGACCAGTTCTCTTCTTGCTATTAAAAAGCCTCTCCTGGGCCTAAAATGATCAAGGGGAAGCCAAAACTGTGGTGAAAATGATCCTGTGCCTCCTAGAGGGCAATTGAAGGTATTTTTTGAGGGGAGGGGGCAAAAAAGCTTTTGATTTTCAAAATAATAATAATAATATTTATGGGGAAGCAAGGAGAAGGCACAACCTTTCAAGTTTTTCTGGGTGGACAATATAGCCCCATAACCTCCCCTAATTGCTCATCCCACTCTATACTATTGTTTGGCACACTGCTACTTTTTTTACTCGCACACCTAGTTAACAACTGTGTTTCATAGCAGATGAAACTCAAGGGGCGATTATGCACTGAAAGATACAGAATATACCATATTTGCCAGAGGATAAGATGTACCCCATTTATACACTGGCAAATACTATTTACTGGCATATAAGACACCATGGCATATAAGACGCACCCCATTTGCAAACAGTATTTTTCAGGAAAAAAGTTAATCTTATATGCCAGCAAATACAGTACCTCTCCCGTAAGTCTTCTCCTGTTGGAAAGCTGACTAAATAGTTTTTTTTCCTTCCTTAATTATGTTCCTAAAAAATGGGTATGGGGATAAGTAATAGACCAGTGGGAGAAAGATTCACTCATATATTTTGATCTTCCTTCAGCTGACAGGGGAAAACAGGTGAAACTTTTGGTTGTCAGTTGCAAACACTAGTTGTGAGTATGGATAGATCAGTCTGCTTCTATTTTTTTTCTGTTTTGCATACCATTATTCGTTAGTCTTTTCCATCACATTTCTAGGTTAATGTGCAGAATGTGTATGCAAATACATATTTAACTATGCATTTTGAACATTCCCTTTTCACCCAAATATGCATTTTACATATATCTTACCCCAAAATACATATTTTAATACTTGTTTTAAAACCATGAGCTGCATTACAAAATCCAGAAGAATGCTTCACTCCAAAACACAGTCTTTGAATAAAATTTTGAAGCACCCTGATCCGCTTGTAGTGGTTTGTATGTGGGTTGAAGTTTGCTTGACGTAGAAGAGGATGGGTCAAGTCCTCTTCCAGCTTAGCACTCTGATCCTACCATTTATGAGTAGCTACTTCAGGATTCGATTCATCATTCTCCATCTTCCCCTATAAATTTCCGCACCAATCATCACCATTCTAGCAAAAACAATATTGAGCCCAGAGAAACCCACAGTGCCTGTTCTTTTCCTAACCTAATATATCAGCGCTGGTGCCATAAATATGCAGTTTGTCATCTTACATTAAAAATGAATGCCTTTTCCAAATGATAGAAGATGGGGCGTGGGTGTATTTCTTAGAAGAAAAGTGAAAGAGATGTGTCTGCAATTTTTACCCCTGCAGACACAGACTGCCCCACTTGTAATGTCATTAACATGATTTGTGGGTACAATTTACTTTAAAATCCTTGTCAATCATATCTGAATAATACACAGACATGAATTGCACTGCAGTTTTTGACAGCAGGATTTTAACCATTTCCAGGGGCTAGGCAAGTACATCAGCCTTTTAGTACAGGGTAAATGGATAATTTCCCCAGTAATTATAAGTTCATGTATATACACATAGGTATAATATTATAGAAGCTGATACCTATAATTTCGAATTATTATTTAAAAATATGCACACAACTGTCTGTACTCATACGATTAGGCATAAGAAAAAGCAAAGGCAATGTTGCAGGAAATGATGGGTTTGCCCTTTGCTTCCATACTTCAGTCAAAACTGTTTTCTACACAGCCCTCAAACACTGTAGCAATCTGAGATTTATTTCACTTATCCAGTGGTTCTACATTCATCCCAAAGGCAAAAGACCAGTGGGATTTGAAGCTTCAGGCACAGCATTACTGCAGAGACCCAACATGCTTTTATATGCTACAGTTTGCCGTAAAATCATTTGGGACATTCCAGTCAGGATGTAAGCCTTTTTGGAATACTAATATGCTGGAGAATAAATCACACAGGACTAGCTTGTATTTATAAGCAGCGTTACAGATCCTGGTCAAACAGTCCTTTGGTAAGTGGCATTTGGTAAGTGGCCTGGCGGTGTGCATTTCATCAGTGAGAATTAATAACAGGCATATGCCTCTTGATAGCAGGAGCTTTTCTCTAGCATTTGAAGAAAAGTGTACCAAGCTTGGAGAATGTGTCAACCTTCTAGATGTTACAGAGGGTTACAGGGACAACAAGCATGGTGTCTGAACTGCAATTTGAACACAAGTACTCACGGGAATTCTTTTCATTAAAAAAATATTAAAAGTTAACATATTTTCCATAAAAACAGATTCTACTGTCTTTCCTAAAAGATGACATGATACATGAAAAAGTTGCTTCAGAACTCTCAGTTTTGCCGCAGTCTTAGAATCCTTGGCATCCTTCTCTCATCTCCCAATGTTTTGTTTAACCTTATGGAAAACTGATCAAATCCCACCGTAGCCATGAAAGGTGAACATTATATCAACAAAACACCCATGCTGCGTCTTGTTAAAAGTCAGTAAATTGAGAGTTTCATAACAACCACTCCTCATAAATGGAAAAAAGCCTCTTTTGTCAAATGGCTTGCTACTTCTCCTATTACCAAGAAAGGTTCAGAGTGGAATGGTTGCATCCCGAGAGTATTCAGTGTGTCCTGCGTATGATTTTCTCAATTCATCTTTACCTAACTATTAAAGTGCAGGTCACAGAGGTTCAGTATCCATTCCACTAACTGAAAGGGCTCTCTATGTTCTCATAAAAGAGTCAGGTGGCAAGACCACACTGAAGGTACATACAGAGTACCACAGATTTCCTAAAATGAAGACATTGCCATATCGTGACGTATTTAAACTTCCTGAAAGCAAAGTTGTTCCAAGCTTGAAAGGAAGAGAGAG
Organism: Cyclura pinguis; assembly: GCA_030412105.1. NCBI lineage: Eukaryota > Metazoa > Chordata > Lepidosauria > Squamata > Iguanidae > Cyclura > Cyclura pinguis. The sequence continues at coordinate 190,005,830 of CM059601.1, forward strand.
ACTGTGAGAGTGAGACCTGACGGCAGTTGCCTTTCATCTCCAATATGAAATAGCTCTTTACAAAAACAGTCAGTATATTTCAAGCCTGCAAAAGTCAGCTAGCTTGAATTGGTTATTAAAGGAATGCTGCTGAGCTGTGTAAACAGATTCATCAGCCCTGCTGGTGTGTGTGTGTGTGCGCATGTGTGTGTCCATGCGCACGTGTGCATGCAGGTGTCAGCAAGTATGAGAGATAAGATGCCAAAATGAGACTTTCAGGCAGACAGGAAGGTACCATAAATACACTTGAAAATATTTTTGATTTTTTTTAAGAAATAGTAGCAACAACAACACTTTAAATCTTTCCTAAAATGATTCAAGAATTTTAACTCTTGGGAGTGTGTGTGACCCATCCATCATTTACAAATGACAAAACAGTACCTTTTTCAAAACTTGGAAACATGAATGAAAAGAGGTAATGGGGTGCTGATACTTTAAGGATTGATAGCACAGTAATGTGAGCCACAATCTGAGGCGAATGCAACGTGTTGGTAACACATTGGTAATATGCTATTTCTGATTATATTTTTTCTTTTGAGGAAAAACTGGAAGGGAGAGAAAAAAGGCCCAAAATTACATTTTAAAATAACATTTTCAATACCAGTAGATACTGCTTGTTATATCTGTCTACTCTTCATAACATGTTAGGTTTAACATTTGAAAACAAAGGGAGGGAACTTGTTATGCCCTAAGAGTGACAAAAAAGTGACACACTGCGGATTCTGGTTTGAATCACACTGTTTGTTTCAACTAGAGAAGACTCATTTATCAATGAGATTTCACCACACGTTGACTCATCATTCATCAATTAGTTAAATGGGTCTACTGCAGTTGGAATTAATCAAGAAGACTGAGGTTAAGTCCACAACTGATAATGTATTACTTCTAAGGTCTGTTGATACAGACGCTACTTTGGACACAAGCCAGGTGAAGAGTGTCCCACCCAAGCCTCAGTAAATGCAACCATCTTTTATTATACTGCTTCCATTAATTCCAGTGATGATTGTGCACGAAATCATTTTAATGGCTGCTTCCCCTCTCTCTTTTTACCACAGCAACCTGATGTAGCTTGGAGGCCTAAGATATAAGTTATGAGCAAAGATGTCCTAATGAGAACCTTACTACTATCAGGGACCCTGAAGTGGTCGCCTCAGGTGATAGACACTAGGTAATATTGAGGCTACAGCAGCAACAGCCATTGGCCATTCTCCTCTCCTGGATGATAAAGTTGTATTATAAACATTCATTGGCCTCATGCTGGAGAAAAGGTAGGATAGTAAGTAAGTCATTAACAAATTGGCAAGGCTTACGTTTCACCACTTAAGTTGGTCTGTTGCATCAACATATGGATAAGGAAGTGTGACCATCACCAAATTAAGAGTTAACAGCAGACCCAGTTGGCTTCTGCAAGTGAAATGTGAGAAGGAATTTTGGTCAGGCAGAAAATGCTTTATGCCAACATTGTTTTTGTTGCTGTTGTTGCTGTTGTTGTTGTTGTTGTTGCTCCTGCTGTTGTTGTTGTTATATGCCTGCTTCAACTTATAGTGAAGCAATGAACAAGAGACTTTAAGACATCTTGTGATTAACAGCACTGCTCAGGTCTTCCAGACTCAGGGTCATGGCTTCCTTGAGTCTCTCCAGCTGTAATGTTTTCTTCCTCTTTTCGCATTCTACTTTTCCAAGCATTATTGTCTACTCAAATAAGTTATGACATCTCATGATGTGTCTAAAGTACAATAACTTCAATTTGGTCATTTTGGGTTTCAGTGAGAGTTCAGGGTTGATTTGTTGTAGGGCCCATTTATTTATATTTTTGGCACTGACATGGCATCTGTAGTACTCTCCTCCAACACCACAATTCAACTGAGTTCATTCTTTTGCTTTTAGCTTTCTTTGACAATCAAAATACCACTTTTCTATGAACGTATTATCAGATCATAGGCAAACTAACATCTCTTGCCCCATTTTCCTATAAGTCAGGATTGTCCAGCCATCATATTTCCAATTTCTGTGTATCATTGTGAAAGCTGGACAGTGAAGAAAACAGATAGGAGGAAAATCCAGTCATTTGAAATGCAGGGCTGGAGAAGAGTTCTATGGATACCTGGACTGCTAAAAAAGACAAATGAATGGATCCTAGAGCAAATCAAGCCTGAACTCTCCCTAAAAGCAAAGATGACTTCTGAGGCTGTCATACTTTGGATGTATCATGAGAAGACATGACTCATTGGAAATAACAATAATGCTTGGGTAAGTAGAAGGCAGTAGGAAAAGAGGAAGACCACATTATAGATGATTAAACTCAATCAAGGAAGACACATCCCTGAATCTACAAGACCTGAGCAGGGTGATTGATAATAGGGTGACGTGGAGGTCTCTCATCCATAGGGTCACCATAAGTCAAAGATGACTTGACAGCACTTAACAAGAACAACAACAAGAAAGGGGATAAAAAGTCCATGTGCATTACTGCCAGGTCTTTGTAAAGCTTAAAGAAAACATATTTGTGAAGTGTTTTGAATGCTAAGAAGATACTATCTGAAAGCCAAGCTGTTTCAATTCTACGGTTTTATGACTGTTTTATTCTATGATTCTATGCCTATTTCCTCCCCTGACCAAAAGGAAAAAGAATTTGTTCTTGTTGATGTATGAATTCCATATTGAACTGTTAAGTGGTGGAAAAACAGTTGCTTTACAATATTTTTTTCTAGTCCCATGTTTCCTTTCAAATCAGTAAATATCAATAAATATGAGGTTTGATTTATTTGTTGTGTTGCAGATATTACCTTTAATTTCCAGTTAGGCATGCACAGAATATTCCATTTACATTTTGAAAAAACTCTAATAAATAGAAGTTCTCCAGTTTTAAAAATAAAAATAAAGAAAATATGATTTCTGGTTCATATAACCAATCAATTTTAATGATTAACATAATGTTCTATATAATATAACTGGAAGGAAAAGCCATGTCATTATTAGTCTTTTCCCCTGCCTATCCCCTTCAGAGTGCTGATTCAACTTTGACCTTAGGAATCTCAGGTCCATCATAATGCAAACTAACATTCTGGGGCCAATACACGCCTGGGAATATGGCAGGCATGCCATTTTTTGATATGGACTGAAGGGCTGAAGAATCATTCTAAGAGCAGCTTGGGGATCATCCAGGTAGTGGTAGCTATCCGCCCCTGCTTTCTCCTGTAATGGCTTAATGTTTCCACCATCCCAAGTAATGGGTAATTTGCCTGACTCAGTGACAAACTTAATGGAAAAGGGTTCCCTCCCCCATTTGCCCCAATACCCTACTCATAGGAGCTGTTCAGCACAGTTGAATGTAAGCCACTGACTATAAGTCTTTGGCTACCCACAGAATCATAACCCCCTTCTTGAAAGGAACACCCTCCTACATACATCTGTTAAGTGGGAAGCCACTTAGAGGTGTCCATACATGTGTAGAGGATGAAAGACTACTAGGAGTTTTTTCCTAGTCCATGTAAGTTTTTAAAAAGTTTAAAGGTCAATTTTTCTAACAATGAGATGTTCATACATCACATCCATCCTCAAATACTTAGGTCTTTTAATTCTTTCCATCCTTTAGAGATCTCAAATCTGGCTGTTCCAAAAAAATAGCATTATTAGATCTCTTTGTGCAAGGTTCTTATCAGGACCCTCAAAATTAGAGTTAGTCTCAGAAAAATTAAGCATTTGGCTCACTGTCTGACCTATGATGTCAAATGCTTTGCTCCAGCAACCAAGAACACTGAAGCAAAAGAGGCAGATGTAGAACATGGTGCCCAATTCTCTGTATCCTCTCCAGCATCATGGATACGTTTCCCTTTTGAACCCTAGGTCTTAAATATAGTGTTTTATGTTATTACTTTTGAAAATGACTTAGAAAATTGTAAGAAAATACCTAGTACGCCTTTATAAGAATAAGTAATTCGAAGGGATAACTTACTCTGAGCATTTTTAGATATCATCTTTCATATTTTTTTATTGTCTTGGAAGGCAAGGGGTCACCTCAAAACTTCTGCCTATACTTTCTTTTCTCCTTAGAGTCTTCAGAAACTTTATCTGTATTGCTGCATTGGCAAATAACAGATGGCCATCACGTTAGTTTTGGCTTTTCTTTTCCAGATTGCTATTAGTTTCAGGATGCATCTGTCACATCTGGAAATGGGGGTGACAGAAAGGGACCTGGAGACTTTGAATATTTCACAAGACTCCACATCTCTGATGTGATCTGAACATCACCATTTGCAAAAAAAGAATTATGAGACCCTATATCCATTTTCAAAGGTTCAGGTGACATCTTGGTAATAAATTAAAGTGATATTAAAAATAAATGATTTGTGATCTTTTAGGCCTCCAGCTGAAGGCAATAAAAAGTGCAGCTGCCTTAATAAACTTCAAACAACTACCATATGTGCAGGTGTCAACACATAAATATCATGAACATTAATAATACCTCATTATTGCTCTCAAACAAGAGCAAAGCAACTAAGATAAGCAAAGGTATTTTAATTCCATATTTTCTTCTAGAACACATCAGTAGAGTTATTTCTGTTTTTATTTCTATTCTTTTTTTCTTATTTTGGTAAATCCTCAATTTTATAAAATACTGGTGTTATCAAACTTGTGTGACACACATTTCATAAACTTAAGAAATGTACTGTATAACTGCAAACTTGAAACAGCAAATCATCAATCTGTGAAAGCTTGTGGAAGGGAGCAGAACTAAGTTACAAGGCCACTTTCTCTATATCTTCATAGTGTTTGGGGAATGAGAGAGATGGCTGTGCATTTCACAAGCAGAGTAATTAACATTCATAAGCAAAAGCTGAGCAAAAAATTATCTCATACTACCCCCATCTTCATACCAAGGTCTAGTATCATACATGCTTGTGTATAAATAAATATGCCAAAAAAATTGACCTCCCCAAAACTGACTTGTATGTGGGTCAATACAGTGCCTCTGTCTGCCTCAGTACTGCTTCTGGCTGTTTGTAATGCCTGCTTGTAAAAAAAAAAATGGTGGTGGCAGCAATCTCTTTGGTGCCTGTCCACTGCTGGGGAGAAAGCAGAAGAAATTGATGCTTTGTTTAGGTTCTCCGCAGGTGGACTAAGTTTTCCCATTGTGGAAAAACTTGAAAAAAGCCCAAATTCCATACACTAACACCACTGTGGTGGTGGCTGTTTAGTGCTTACCCACCAGGAAAGGGAGATTAGAACCTGAAAAAATCCTGATCCCTCTATTCTCCCCACTATGGCAGCAGCTCTGTGGCACTTTCCCACCTGAGTGGAGAAAGCAAAGGGGCTTGGTGCTTCTCTTTTACAGTAGGTTCTCCCTGGACTGATCTCTTGACATAGTCTGTCCCAGGAGAGCATAAATAATGTACTAATCCCCTCTACTGTCTTCAACAGCCTTTTGTAATCCCCAAGCAGAAAAATGGAAGATAGAGTGGCTCTTTGGCACTTTCCCACTGCAGCAGACAGAGGTTGCTTTTCTGCTGCAGAAGGAATGTGGCAAAGAGCCATAGTTACTGCTATTTTTGTGCCCAGGCATTGGAAGAGACTACCAGATAGAACAAAAAGGGTTGGTGCTTCTTTCGGGGTCTTCACAGATGGACAAATCTCTTGCCTTTTGTCACTATGCCAGTATCACCACTGTACCAGTTTAGCTGATTTGGTAACCAAGTCTGTACCCTTGATAAATCCAGGACCATATCAAAATCCATAATTTTGGCCCTAAAACCTGCCTTTGATTTATACATGAGAATATATAATATTTAAAATGTCTTCTTGGCTAAAAACATGTGAAGCAGGTTTAGTTACAACTACTGATGGTTTCATAACATCTCTTAATGAGAGGCGCTGTCATTTGTCATATTCAAACATGGCAGACAGACAAACCGCAGACAGTAAAACTGGGACGATGGGGTGTGTGGTCAAGAGTAACAAACAGGAAATGACTTGAATACCTGCTATCCTTGACTTTTAGGCATGCAGCTAGCAATGACCAACAGTAGATATGCTAAATTTGCTACCTTTAACACATATCATGCATTCATGAAATCATTCACAGTTACTCAGAACTTTGAGTTGCTTTCCTTTCTATTAATACATTTTAGAGACATGTGACCTTAGCATTCCTAGGCTGACCACTCCTTGGGCATCATACTGAGTGCCCAGTACATGCTGTAACACAAATTACAATCCCCAAGCCCATTAATTTCATAAACCATGAAAGAGAAGTGTCTGTTTTTGCCTTGCAATTGTATTTTCTGCATTTCTGAAATTACACCATCCCTCATCCCTCATCATTTTTATTTCTTTTACATACATGGTCTACAAAGGGTACTTTCTTTCTTTTTAAACTTTTGCTTGGTTGCTAATAGTGCTTCATTGGTTGGTAATCATGCCAATGTTTGCATTTCTCTTTTTTTTTATACAGTTTTATTCTATCAGGCCAACACAGTTTTGAGCATTTGTAAATAGAACACTTTAAAGTCTTTTTCCGTACTATTTTCATTGTAAAATCACAAAGTTTCCTTAAAGCGAAATTCTGTTGAAAGTTCACACACAGCAGATGAAATGTCATCTGGTAGCTGTTTTCTTTTGCTCTTTATGTTTAACCATCTCAAATTTCTGGCTGCCCAGTTCATATTTATATAGCCAACAGTGACAATATACTGTGTGTGGGTGAGCTGCCTACATACAACATTATTTTGGTGATATGCAACCATTTTACTGTTCTGCCCTTAGTGATGGTAAAGAAACTCACTGTATTTGCATATCCTTCTGGAATATCCATTTGTACCACTTGAGACTTTATATGGGGTTGCATATATATCTTGCCTTGGAAATCCATATATTTATCTGGCTTTTGATGAGATTTGCAGAAAAATAACTGCATAAAATGTATGCAATGAAAAACTAAAATATCTACCTATAAAAATACATATATGTATGCTCTAGTCAATGTAAATGTACAACACTACCCCCACACACATTGTGTATAGAATGTTCTTTCTTGTGTGACTGTACAGAAGAGACAAAATGAGAATATCAGTGGAAAATTGGCAAAGTCAGCAAAAATGAGACTGACAGATTTCTACACCTCTGCATACCACGAGGAGAGATCTCTCTTTTTGCTTCTACGTTCTTGGATCATTCTCTGCTACTTATTTGGTTTATGAGGATAGGCAGAAAAGTTGACTTTTACATGTCTTGGAAGCAAAGAGGCATCAACACTTTTATAAAATGAGTATTGAGAGAGGGGAATCTAGATAATGTCTACTTTTTGTTTCTTCTCTCTGTATCTTTCTTTGGTCTACATACTGAAGCATTTTGCTTCCTTCTCACCTGTTGATGTCACTTCACCCTTTTTCAAGAAGCTAGTTTCTTTGTTCCCTTCGGAAAGAAAACATACCTGGGTCTCCAGATCCAATAATGGATGCTAGATCAAGCCCACACATGAGAAACAGCATTTAGAGGCTTTTGTAACCAAGTATAGGTCAACTTCTTTTTTCTATCTTCTTTCCTATCCTAAGATGGATTTCCTGAGATGATTAATGGAAGTTTCTTTCTTTCTTTCTTTCTTTCTTTCTTTCTTTCTTTCTTTCTTTCTTTCTTTCTTCATTTGCAAGAGCATCTAGAGTTTCTGGGGGAGGTTCATCCCTCATAAGCATCATTGCACTATTTATAATATAGATACCAAATGTTACTACAACATCAAGAGAGCTTCCATGTGTCAACACAGGTATTCAAGCGATCTAGGAACTGAATCCTGATAAAGAATACCATTTTGTGTAGCTCTTATAAATAATCACTGCAGCAGCCAGCTGTAAGACTATAAAGATAATGTGACAGTAACTTTGCCTAAAACAATTCACTCCTTTCATAGCATTGGTTTTCGGCTTCAGTGAGAAACTTGGCTGAACCTTTTAAAGGTCCGAGACATTCTTCTTCTCTCTACATTCCTTCCTTCCATCCTCACAAACCTTCAGATTAATGCCAGGTTTTCTCTATTTGATGAATGCTTTGAAGTCAAGGAGTATACAGTTCTCTACAGTTCTTTCCCCAAATGAATATTCTCTTCTAGCTTCCTCTGTTGCCATCATTGTAACATGCCATGAAGTAAAACTGCTGATGTTAATAAAGTTCTAGAAGCAATTCTTTTGGCCTTTGATAGCTGCTGCCAAATGAGTTGCATTCTTTAAAAAATAAATAAAAAAGGTACATTGAATTAAAGAGAAAGTAGAAATTGAAATAGGCTAGCTCAAGCAAAGGAAAATGGAGAATATATTTTGCATGTGCATTAGGATATATTTTTCTTTCTTCTTTTGTATTAGATATTTACAATTTACTTCAGAAAAAGTTAATTCTTGTTTCTCCATTGCAAGATAAATAGATGATGGTACACAAAATGCACCATCCACACCATGGACCCTTGGGCAGGAAATACTACTTAACAATTTCAATCAAACATCACTTTCTGTGCAGAAAATAATATTTATGTGCATATAATGCTGTTTCCTGTGCAGTAAATGATTTGTTCTTGCCTGTGAGAATGATATCTGTGAAGATTTGCATCCCTGCATTTCTCTCTCTCTTTCTCTTTAATCAGAATGGATAGATGGATAGTGTTATTAGACTGCAAGTCCTGTGATCCTTCATCATTAGTTATGCTGGCTATAGCTGTTGGGAGTTGGCAGTCAGCAACATCTGGAAGGCAACAACTTGCCCATCCCAATTTATATAGTGGCAATGTCAAAATGTCAGGCCACTGGGTGCTGCTCACCTGAGCTCTTCCAGGTCTAACAATATTCACCACCAACCAGGCCAGCTGAGGCATGATGGAAGGGGTGCAAACTCCAGCCATTTTCCACTTCAAACAATGCATTCTAGTACATTCACCATCCCACCCAAATGAATGTGGTGGGAATAACTGTGTTCAACATTTGCATTTCCATTCAGACATATTTATGGATGCACATGGTATTTTTGTCCACAGTTATTGATCCAGGAAGAGAATTATATATGGAATCTTTCTTAGGCACACATAACCCCTTAACAGATTGATAAAACTCAATTTGGGGAATTCTCTGTGAGGAAAAAAAAAGCTCATTTGTTAATATACATACTTTTACACCTTCCTCAATGTGCTGTCTTATATTGTACACTGCTTAAGGATATGGGTACTCTTCACACATATGATGGCCTAGGGATATGTCATGATATGGAGTTATGTATATAGCTGCATGTACTCTCTGCATGCACACACATGTAAACACATACGTGACCTTGCACACAAAAGCCTGTGGAATGCTATTGAGCCTGCATTTAGATACAGAATTGCTGAGTTTGATGCTTGAGAGATGAAATATCTAGGTAGAAAGGTCCCATCCACTTGCCTATGGCCTGCATAAAGTAAATATGGGATGTATCACAAATACAGTGGGAAAGTAGCTTAGATGTATCTCCCTCTGGGCTGGAGGCAAAGAAGCTTCCTCCATCAGATGAAGAAAGCTGTACTCAAACAATTCATTGGGCCACCACCACCACCCATCAATGACAACAATTTTAAAAACTAAGAGATTTTCCTTCTTGGCAGACTGAGCAATTCTGTAGAATAGCAGCGTATCTTATTTTTTGAGTTCAAGTTTAAGGAAACTCGTGTATTCCAGGATATTATGAAAATGTGTAGTCTTATATGGAAGAATAAAACCCTTCTCGGCTTCTCTTGGTAGTTTCCTCTGTGTGAAGTGTAAAACAAGGTTAAGGTTAAAAGTGACACTCTAAAGAGGAGGAGGAAATGAAGAGGAACAATTTGAGTTCAAAATGTGTGTTCCTCCACACATTTCTTTGCAACACTGTCCCTGTTTGTGATGCTATTTTTGTATCTCAAACATCAAGCTCCTTTTTTCCATTAGCAAGTTATAGGACATTGGCATTCTAATGTCTATAAAGTTCATTATGCACTTGGAAAGTGGCTGTCTGAAGTAAAAATATTGTCGCTACAGAACATTTCTGAGATTTTCAAGTGCCCTTGCTGAGTTCCATCCTCATTAAACTACCCAGTGTGTGTTCTCAGCTGGACAGCATCTTTATAACTTTCAAGTAAGTCAAGTGGAGACCTTGCCAGGCAGGAAATGCTGCAGACACAAGGTGGAAAGAAATGAAGACTTTGCTTGTTACAAAGAAACAAACTAAAAAGAACTCCTCATACCAATCACTGTAATGACAGCCTTGTGGTTGATTTGTTTGTGATACTTTTCTCAACACAGATAAAATCTATACAAGGTTGGTCCATGCTGCTACGAATAATACACACACAGTGACTTCTGGGAGTGCACAAAGCTATTGGCAAGTTTGCAGTCCAGCCCACTAGATTGCATGGCGCAAGCCCACATTGAGTGAACTGGTGACACTGCCACCATGCAGATGCTGTAGTTTTGTAGTATTTCACAGCTACTGTGTAAACCACAGTGGCCATGTATTTACCCTGCAACATTACCTAAGTGCTTTCACCAGTTAAGCATGGCTTCGTTGTGCAATCATATGCATGTCTATTTATAACTACCACTGAGTTCAGTGCAATTTACTCCAACTTTACATGTATATACTTGATTGCAGATTAAGTGTGCAGTAGCATGAAGTCTTTAAAGCAAAGATAAAAAGATAGTAAGTGGCTTCATGATAACTTTTAGTGTAACAGCAAGTTACTTCTTTGGACTGCATACTACTGGACTACAATAGTGGCCACGATGACTTGAAGATTATGGGAAATGTGGTTCCAAGAAATATTTTTTTTCCAAAATCCAACTTTTTAGGAAAGCCCAGAAAATTATAAGAAATTATAATCATGAATAAAACATATTGTATAGTCATGTAAACTTTTTATATATAATATTTATATATAAATACTTAAATACTTATATTACTTTAATACTTATATCAAATTTCATGCCCCACCCCCCACTTCATTAGAAGATTTTCTATGTATCTTTAGAACAGATCAGGGCATTTTTCAGTCCAACAACACTGGGAGGGCTATGTGTTCTGTTAAAGTAATGTAAGTATTAAAGTATTTATATATAAGTATTATATATAAAAAAAGTTTACATGAATGTACAATATGTTTTATTCATGATTATAATTTCTCATAATTTTCTGGGCTTTCCTAAAAAGTTGGATTTTCGGAAAAAATACTTCTTGGAACCACATTTCCTATAATCTTCAAGTGCATATCCCTCAAGAAGCTAGTTATATGTTTTTCCCAGGTAAAGTGTTCCAAAGATGCCAGCCTAACTTTGATGGTTTATAGAAAAATCCTTAACAAGTCTATTCAGAAGTAATTTCAAAAGATGCTACTCCCAGGAAAAAGAATATAGGGCTGTACCCGTAGTGCCCATATCAATATGGCTAAACTGATGGGTTTTACCATTTCTTTGAAATTATGGTATATTCTTTGGAATTATTATGTATCATCATTTCATCATCACTGGCAAAAACATATGATCAGAGGGAATAAACATAGGTGAACATAGAAAAGAAGTATTGACTCCAATCCATGGGCACGCTTGAGGAGATATATATGCACCTGCCAGGTTATTTCTTTCCATATCTAAATTTTCCTAGAATCAGGATAATCAAACTGTCTGTGTTGCATTGGTTGGGTGTGTTGCAAAGTTATAAGCTGTGGAAACAAGGCTTGGGTCCATTCTACATAGTTAGTATTTTCCCATACAAGTCTTTGAGATCTTCTGTGAGAAGCCCACATCTTGGTTTAGCCACCCCCAAAGGCTTATTGATGGGGATTCAAGAAAGAGCTTTCTTGGTGGCTGTTCTTAGACACTGGGATGTCTCAAAGGAAACTAATTTGGTTAGTTTCCTGTTGTCTTTTTCTTGGACAGCAAAGACCTTTTTTATTTTGGAGGTCTTTTGGCAAATGGCCAATTCCTGAGGATGGATTTTATTTTAACTATGCAGATATGTTATTTTTCTATTGATGTGTTTTATTTTTTAAAAATTGTTTTATATCTGATTGTGTGTTACTATTTGAATTTTAATTATATTTTTGATCAGTATTGCAAAGTGGCTTGAGTCTTATATTTGGGAGAATAAACTGATTTGGATACTGTGTTTATTACAGATCCAGAGGATGTAACCTTCCCTCCTGCTTGCCCTGTGTTATTGGAAAGCTTTCAATTTGTGGACAGGATTCTTGGAGATGTGAGAGTCACCACAACATATATTGGACCTGTGTCCTTCTCATAAAAGCAGCCCGAGGGGGACTGGTTGAGTGAGTGAGAGGAAGAGTAAATGCCTCACTACAGCAAGGCAGGTTCCCAGCTTACCTAAAAAGATGTAGTGTGACCATTAGGAAAAAAGTCCTCCCTGGACCCTACCATTTTGGAGAATTACCAGCCAGTCTCCAATATCCCTTTCTTGGGCAAGCTTATATAGTGTGTGGTGGCCTCTCAATTCTAAGGATTCCTGGATGAGAAAGATTACCTTAGGTCTATTTCATACTGACTTCAGGCTTTGTTATGGGACAGAAATGGCTTTGGTTATCTTGGTGCATGACCTATGGAGGGAACTGAACAGAGGAAATGTGTCCCTGTTAGTTTAGCTGACCTTTTTGGTTGCTTTTACTACCATCAACCATGGTATCTTTCCTTCTGGACTGCCTCTCTGATATAGGACTTCAGGGCAGTTGTTTTACAATGGTTCTGGTCCTTTTTGGAGAGACAAATTCAGAAGGTAGTGCCTGTGTATTCCTTTTCAAATCATCAGGGCTCTGTTTAGCCCTCTATGCTGTTTCATATCTACAAGAAACCACTAAGAGAGGTAATCCAGAATAGAATAGAATAGAATAGAATAGAATAGAATAGAATAGAATAGAATCTTTATTATGGTCATAAACCAGCACAGGTAAAAGGGTACAGAAAAAGATAAAGGGATAAAAACACAGGTTAAAACAGGTTAAAGACAGCACTGAAATTCTCCTTCAGGTTACGCAGCTCCCATACAACAAGACAAGCTTGGAACTAGTCTACCGCGGAGGTCAGTGCCTGACAAATTTTAACCACTGCTGCACAGAATCTGGCAACATTATATGTTATATGGGGGTTGGTGTCTGAAAGTAACAAAGAAGTGTAGAATTCTCCAGTGCGTCCTTGGTATTTATGCAAGAGAGGGGAAATAAGGCTGAGGCGGATGTCCCTGTAGTACGAGCACTGGAGAAGCACATGCTCTGTTGTTTCAATTCGGCCAGAGCCACAGGGTCACAGTCTGTCTGAGAAGGGGATCTTCTTGTATTGGCCTTCCAGTACAGCTGAGGGGAGGGTATGACATCGTGCCACAGTAAAGGCCCTCTGGTCTTTAGGTACTTTTGGTTTTGCTAAGTGTGCCATAGGTGAAGCCTGATATCTGTTGGGGTCAACAGCAATAAAGGTTGAGGTGCTAGTTAGATCCAGTTGTTGTTCTGTATCTACCACCTGTTGTTTGAGAGCTGCTTTGGCCTTATCATATCCCATGCTGAGCAGAAGCTCTGGGGAGAAACCCAGTGATGAGATTTTACTCATCACTGTCTGTTTCCATATAGACTGAAAGTCATCTCTCAAGGTTAGTGGAGCCAGGTCAGTGGGTAAGAAGGATAATCTAAGCCAGTAGCTGAGTGTAGTTACCCACACTCTGGCCTCCACTTTCATAAAGCCTGACTCCAGTCTCAGAGTTGTGTTGGAGATGCATTTCGGAGCTTGGAAAGGTGATCTTAAAATTTTGGATTGCACAAGTTCTAATGGTGCAGGGTTTGGGAAGGGTCCCGATTGGGATCCATACAGGAGTTGTGCTACTGATTTGGCTTCAAAGAGTTTGCGCGCTGTTACTGCCCTGGCTAGCCCAAGCTTTGGGGGATATAAAAAGATATCTCTTGATATCAATAATTCGGTCTCACATACCCATTCCCTTCCACGTGCTTGTGAGGCCCCCGGACAAGCACGCACACAGGCTCGGCCGATAATTGCTGTAATATTCCAACACAATACAGGCAGGCCAGAAATAGCCGACTCGCAGCTTTAGGAGACCTCAAGGCAAGTACCTTCATTAAGTATGCATGCAGCTTTCAAAAGATCCTCTGCCCCGCGCTGGCCGATTGATGATCTGACTATACAACGCTCAAGTACTCTGCGTTTGCATACCGGCTATCCTACTGACAATTTGGCTATAACTCAATCATTCAAATTCTGACCTTTTGGAGGTTTTATCTCCAGCCCCAAATCTATTGTCTTCCCCAAGTCCGACCTAGCCTGCGGTCACAATTCTCCTTATAAAACCCCTGACTTTGAGCACTTCCTTGGATCGCTCTTGGCTTCCATCCCGCCTTGCTGTCGCTTTGTCCAGCGAGCCTTCCCCTCAGCTCCACGTGCTGAGATCCACGCTCCCCAGCTTCTCCGCTTCCAACTGGGCTTTAGGACAGGTGAGGTATCACCCAAACCAACAACTCCTTTAAAAACCCCTCTATCCCACTCCAACCTTTATTTCTTTAGCTGTGTTGTGTGAGTGTGCCGCATACACTGTTTGATTGTGTTTTGAATAAAACCACATTTATTATTTCAACTTCTGTGTGCTCCTTGACTCGGCCTGACCCCGTAAACATAGGGTTCAAAATCCTGCTAAGTTACCCTGCCTCTCGTAACGCTAAACAGTGCTCAGAGCTAATCTTCCCCACCTATTGTTGAGCACATTTTGGTGTCCCTCACGGGACCCCCAGTAAACAGGGTAACAGCACCATGAGTATATATGATCCTCCTCTTGTCTTAAGAAATTTTAGTATGGCTGATGAGCTCCTCTGTGCATTACCACCCACATACTCTCTATGTGCTTTCCTGCTACCAGTAGCATGAAAGCTTACCCCCAGATATTTGAAGCAGGAGACCTGTTCAATCTTTTGTCCATCTATATTCCAGGTATGATTCTTGGGCCTTTTAGCAAATGACATGATTTTAGTTTTTTGGTAATTGAGTACTAGCTGATCCTCTCTGTAGTACTCTGTTAGTGCTCTTAGCGCTCTTTTTATGCCAATGAGTGTTCTTGAAAGTACTGCAGCATCATAGGCATAAAGTAGAACTGAAATGTGTCTTCCCTCTATGTTGGGGGGATGGAAGTTTGTGTTGTCAAGAAGGCCCACCATGCAGTTGATGTAAAAGTTGAACAAGAGTGGAGCTAGTGTGCAACCTTGCTTGATACCCTTCTCGGTGTCGATGGCATTGGTGAGATGACCCTGAGGGTTACATGTTATTTTGAGTGAAGTTCCTTCATGCAGTGTACGTATTAAGTAGAGTAGACGCCAATCAATCGAGGAAGCTTCCAGTTTTTCCCACAGTTTGGTTCTAGATATAGAGTCAAAAGCTGCTTTAAAGTCTATAAAGGCAACAGAGAGAGGCTGTGTTGCAGGAGGAATATTTTTCAATAAGGTGGTGCAGTATAAGGCATTGATCTATGGTGGACTGGCCTTCCCTAAAGCCAGCTTGTTCCTCTGCAAGTATGTTTTCTTGCTCCAACCAGGTCTGGAGTTTCCACTGTAAGTGTCTTGCGTATAGTTTGCTGATTGTATTGAGGAGACTGATTGGTCTATAGTTGGCAGGATCATCCTTCCTTCCTTTTTTTATATATGGGGACAACGATCACAAGTCCCCAGTCCTTGGGTGCATGACCATAGTTGTTAATGTAGGTGAAAAGTGAGGCCAGGATACGAGTCCAGAATTCCAAATTGTTTTTGATGGCTTCTGGAGGGAATAAGTCTTCCCCTGGGGCTTTCCCCATTCTCAGTTGTGCTACAAGGCTCTCAATCTCTGACACTGTCACTGGTGCCCACTTTGGAAGATTCTCTATATTTTGGCTAGCACCTTCCCTTGCAAGATAGGTGTCCTTATAGAGTACTTCAAAACGATCCTCCCAGATCCCTGTGGGAATATGGCAGTCCACCATAGCTGGTGTGTAACTTTGGGCACTTGATGTAATATGCCAGAATAGAGCTGAGTTATTAGATTTGACTGCCTGAATAAGTTATGTTCAGTTGTTCTTCATGTCTTCTTTTCTCTTATACACCAGCAGTTTTTTGTAGTCTCTCTTTTACTGGAGCAGTTTTAGCGCTACATCTGGTGTAGTATTGGATAGACAAGCCTGGTAAGTAGAGGTAAGAGGGTTTTTTTTTTTTTGCATTGGCACATTCCTTGTCAAACCATAGCTTTGAGTGATGCTGTTGTTGTCTCCGATGTGCACTATTCTGGTGGCTTAGATGCTGTTGTAGCTCTTGGGTAAGACCGTTGTAGGTCTTCACAAGTTCGTCTGGAGACTCAGATGATATCAGGGCAGTCCGAAGACACTGAAAATGGTCTGAGGCCAATACTTCACTTATTGTTTGATTTAACAGAGGGGTCCATTTAGCTCGGTGATAAGTCCTTCCTAGTGGCATTAAAGAGAGTTGATAGTGGTCCTTGATATGTGTCTCTTGAGTGAAATCACTTAGGTGTAGTTGAATTGGAAAATGATCACTTTCAAATCTTGGCAGAACTTTTAAGTCCTTAGCGTAGGGGAGAAGGTCCCTAGAAATGATTATGTAGTCAATGGTGCTCATTCTGGACCCAGAGAGATAGGTGAATTCTGCTGGACAGTCTCTTTTCAGAGCACTGTTCAGGATATGAAGGTTTAACCTGAAGACTGTCTGAGCCAGACAGAGGCCTGCAAAATTTGATTTCTTGTCTTTTGAGCAGTGGGTTAGGTGAGTTTCATCATCTTCAAAGTTAGGAAGAGGGCATTTGTGGTGGGTGTATAGGGTATGATCTTTGGGGCCCAATCTAGCATTCAAATCTCTCCTCAGGACTACAAATGCATTTGGATTCTGCAATGTGAGACTAGCAGTGTATGATTCCATTTTGGCCCACAAGGTTCTGATTTGGGATTTCTTCTTCATTGGAGGCATGTAGACATTAATTATCAGCAGAGTGCAGTGATCTGGATTAGCACTGCCATGACATATGTTTTAAATGTGGGGAGAGACCTTGTTGTAGCATGTAGACTGGTGGAAACCAGGACTCCGAAGCCTCCCCTTGCTCTTCCATGCTTTCTCCCTGGCTCTGCCACAACTGAAAATGAGTGGAAGCCATTTAGTAGGATTTCCTTAGCAGTCCATGATTCCTAAATCAGTATAATGTCATGTTGGGTGAGGAAGTCAGTGAAACAGGGGTCTCTGATAGATGTGTGCTAGCCTGCAATGTTCCATGTTGTAAGGATAACCTTGTGCTGGTCACTTGATTGTCAAGTGGTTGCACTGCAGGCTACAGGCTAGATGGGTAATTCATTCAGTGGCAGTTGGTTCACATTAGCCGATGGCTGTTGGCGTGGATGATGGTGTAGTACATCACATTCCCGCTCTTCCTGTTCCATCTGTTCTGGTAGGGAAGCTGGAAGAATCAACGCAGCATGAGCTGAAAAATGAGGGTCACAAGCGAGCAGGGATCCCATCTGTTTAGTGAGGGGAGCATCCTTTGGCTTGTTCAGTGAAATAGGAGATGAAATAGGGAGTGGTGAGAGCTATCTTTTCTGAAGGAAGGGTTCACACTGGGTTGTTTGGGGCCCCTGGGATTTACTTGTAGATAAAGATGTGGATGCAGCTTCAGTACAAAGCATTTTAGTGGAGGTATTTGATACTCGGGATGTTATACGTTCCTTGAGTAGATGTAGGGAATAATCAGTTCCACTGTCACTGTCTGTATCATCGAAATCCGTATAATGTATTGACAGCTTTCTGTGAGTCTGTGGAGATGGAGGTGATTTCTGTGGGGCTGGATTCATGTTAGATTTTTGTTGGGCTGTCAGGGTGTGTGTCCAGATATCTGTAAGTTTTCCTCTTAGCGCAAATATTTCCTGATTAATAGCCTGAGCAACCTCCTTTAGAGAATGCTCCTGGTCCTGGTTGCCAGTTTTATTGCCTAGGTTCTTACAACTTTTATCAGCAGAGTTATGTCTATGTGTTGGTTCTCCCGAAATGAGGTTACGAACTGTCTCATCCTTAAAGACTCTGATAGTTTTGATATAGAACGCTTGCCAAAGAAATTCCCTCTTTTGGATCAGTCTGTTAGGAATGGAGGCCTGATAGAAGGTCAGAAAAAATGCGTTTGGTTGCTCTTGGGCTGGGTAAGTAGTGAAAATCTTTTAAGTCAATCGTTCTGCTGTGGAGTTTAGCAGTTTGGAAAAGAATTTTACAATAGACTTGCCGCTGTTCCAAATATGAGCATTGTGAAGTATTTCTATGAGGAGCTGCTTTTTTTTTTTTTTTTTTTTTGTAGCACACGGCAGTGTTTGGCTACATCTGGGTGCCCAGATGACTCAGCAGGGCAAGCTTCCTCCATGTGACCAACATCAGCTGCCTTCTTAACCCCCTGTTTGCAGTGAGGGATTTGTATATGTAAGGCTTGCTGGAATTGCTCCACTTAGTTTGCTATATCATTTGATCTCTGCAGAATAAGAATCAAAGTTTCTGCAGACAGTAGGGAGACCTCATGGAAGGCTGAGTAAAATTATTGTGGGGTATATTGCCAGCAAGTCCTGAGAGTTTATTTCTGTTTTCCCTGTCATCTCCCTTATCTCCCTTTTCCAAGGAGTAGTTCATATTTAAGTTTTGAAGGATTGGTGAGGCTGTTTTGCTTACTTCAGATTTCTGTGGTGACTTAGGGAGTGAAAAAGTAGCTTTGGTTTCATATCTCTTACTCACGGTTTGCGTTGTGTTTGCTGCTGGAAAAAGTGAATCAATCCTCATCTGTTTCTCCGCTTTGTGGGATTCCTGGGTTCCCATATTATTGTTGGGACTGGTCTGGATTCTTTTCTTGCCTTTGCCATTTTGATGTGTATAGAGGTGATAGGGCCAGATTACGTTGGGAGGTTATTTCGGTAGTTGTTAGTTCATCATCATCTTGCCTCTTCCCCCCTACGATTACCAAGATCATCCAGAATTTCTGGGTATGCCCAACAATATCACTCCTTTCTATAATTCTAAGGAAGCTGTTCAAGTGCTAAACCAATGTCTTTTGTCAGTAATGGACTGGAAACAGAAACTTAATCCAGACCAAACAGCTGGAAGGCAGATGAGGCGATAAGGATTCTGCCTGGGAATTGAATGGACTGGGGTTTAACTGTTAAGTTTGTACCCCCAACAAAAGTAAAACTCATTCATTTGGACAATACTAGCAAAATTTATCTATACAGAGTTTTCCCTTGTGTACAGGTACATCTTGAAAAATGTAATGTTCTTTTCCTAAGAAAGAGGCAATTAGCTCTGCACAGGACAGAACAGGACCAAACTAGATTTCAAGGTAAGTTACTTTTCTGTTGCTAATGCAGTTGAAATTTTATCTGTCCTTTGTTGCTGGTCCCCACATGGTCAAAGAGGAGAGTGGCCTTTTCCTGTACTGAGTTCCCTCCAGAACAACTAAACTACAACAGAAACACCCGATACAAAATGTAGGCCTGTGACTATACCATCGCTATTTTTTTTCTGTATGATTTTTTTTAACATCTTTTGCCTGATGAAGAAATTGGTGGAGCTTTGAAAGCTTGCATGATATATTTTGTGCATTTCAGTTGGCCGACAAAGGTATTTTATGGATGTTGAAAGTCCATTGAGTTATACAGTTCATTCTGACCTTATAATACTTAAGTAAAAAGAAGAATCAGAGGAATACTGAACCTAACAGTAAGACCTTGTCACCACAATCATATCAAGGTACATTATTATATTACATTACTACCTTGATTTACACTTTACTACATTATATTAAAACAGTCAGTATGGTGTAGTGGTGTGAGTGTTGGATTCAGAGTTTGAATCCCTGGTCATCCATTCAGACCAACAGGGTGACCTTGGGCAATTCACATTTTCTCATCCTTCATGGACGGCAATGGCAAACATTTTCTGAATAAATTTCAGAACCTCACAATAGAGTGACCTTAGGGTGACAATAAATTGGAATTGACTTGAAGGCATATGATAGCATCAACATTATTTTGAATTATATTGCAATATGACGTAGGAGTTGATACTCACATGAGACACCTTTATTGAAATGATAGAGGCACAAGTGTCTTTTGGGAAACACTTTTGACTTTTTCAATTTCAATTTAGCATTGAATCTGGCCTACCTTCCCCAAATTGATGCCGTAACACTGGTCACAATAGTATATCACAAAAATATTGACCTCCTATCTAGTTTTTCTCTCAATTTCTGTAACATAGTTACATTCTTGGTGGTTTTGTGCTGTTGTTAATTTTCAATTGAAGATATCCACGTCACAATAGTGTAACTTGGTATAAATATCACTTATTAGCTCCAAGCTTTAAAATTGTTTCCAAACTGATCAAAGCAACTGGAAAACTGAAGGCCAATGCTTTCTAAAACTTCCATCTCTCAAAGACTGACTCTTTTGCATAGCAACAAATGGCTTTAGTTTCATAGGACCACATTAGTATTATGTTCAGGCAATGTAGTACTCTCTGAGAAAGTCAGATATACTGCTCCAAAGTACAGTTTAGTTCCCTACCCTTCCCCAGCTTTTAAAGGCAGTTTCCATTTAGGGAAGACCAAGTACTTTGTCCAAAGAACATTATCTATTATCCAGCAGCACCATCACTGTTTTGGTGAGTAAAATGTTGCCAGAATTAAAAATTTCAGCCTTCAACAGTCCTCATTGCTGTATATCATAATGAAATTTAATTTAACAAATTAGGGGTATGATGTTCAGGACAACGGTCCAACATGTGAAGCTACCAAACTGGAAGATAACTTGTATTTTGAATCCATTTTTTTTTTAAAAAAACTCAATTCATTTTAATATACTTCAAATGTTACTACAAATTTATTAAGGGGAGATTATTCCTATCTTTTTCTCTAAAATGGGAAAATAATATTAAAAAGGCACATGATTCCTATATTGTTCAGAACTAGGGGAACAAAATACTACTTCCTTAAGCAAAACAAAATGCTTCAATAATTATATATTCATTTGTTTATTCACTGCATGAAAGTATGGTTATCGGTTTGTGTCTTCTCATATCTTCATCAATTTGTCTAATCATTACCCCTTAATTTGTATAAAAATCAATAGCATAATTCATTAAGGTAGTAGCAAGTACTTAGTTATTACAAGAATATTTGCAAATGGTGATTAAAATTTCATGGCGATCTTATTCAGGAACTGTAGTCAGTTGATCCATGTAGATTCTTCAAGCTTTCATATGCCTGTGTTCATACTTGTTAAATAAAAGGAAGGGTAGCATTTCCGTGTTGTTGTTGTTGCTGCTGTTGTTAAATGAGCTGTTTTAAATATGCACACAAATGACAGATGGAAATCTACAGGCTCATGATAGTTGAAATGGATTGTGTGTGGCAAAAACATATTGGTTATATTCTCCCTAGGTAAATAGATCATTTATACTCCCAATACATCCCCCCCTTCCCAGCCCTCAATGGGTGCTATACCACACTTATCCAGGGACGCCATTTTAAGGCTGCAGAGGGCTGCAGGGGAGGCGGGACAGGCAGAAAAATCAACTTTTGTAAACTTTGTTCCAATTATGGTTGTCAGAATCTAACCCATTATATTTGAAGCATAGGAGTGATTTTAGGAACATAGCAAACTGTTGCACTCTGAGTCAGATCACACCGGTTCATCTTGTCTGATATTATCAATTCTGGCTGGCAGCAATAGATCTCCAAGTTGCAATAGGATTCTTTCCTTGCCCTACCTGAAGATCCTTGGTATTGCCTGGTAGTCTCTCATCCACATGATAACCAGGACCAAAGGCTGCTTAACTTCCAAAACACATACAATCAGATGTGTTCAGGATATTACGGTGGTGAATATTGTACCATTGCACCATCCTGAATCCGTACAATTCCATCTGTCTTGTTATTCAGAGGGAAATAGAGAGATAATATCTGTTATGGTCAGTAGGTAGCTATATCAGATAAGTGCAGCAGGAAGGAGGGAAAGGGACTACATACCTGTACAGGTTTTTTTAAATGTTTATTTTAAACAGTACTTCAGATGCAAGTTCCAGTTAGGTCAACGGCACTTCTTCATAAGTGATCTCAGAATTAATGATGTGGTGGTGGAGCTCCCCAGATGAGCACAATTTTGTTCTAAATACCCCTTGTGGGGCTATGGGAGATCTTAACAGCATGCCATCTGTCGATCCTGCTGTGCTATGGGCTCCAAGCCATGATGACACTTGCCTACCTTGGCATGGACTTGAAATCAGTTTGTGAACAACTAAAAACTAACAGCATTTTGGGGAAGCAACTTTTGTGAACTTGAGAAAAGAGGTCTTATAAGATACCTACAATACAATGTAAACCATGTTATATTCTAACATTCTTTATTTCAGTTTGGAATAACTAAACAAGATTTTCAGTAGACAGATTAAAAATCACTTCTGAGCTTGCTAGGAGATATATTGGAAACAGCAGCTCACACAGTGTTGTCAGCCTTACAGTTTCCCCATTGGCTCTGTGCTTGCAACCTGTCACAAGAAAGAAAATTTTATCTTTAACTATTGCTGATGGGCAAAAGAGACTAAAACCCATGTGTCCTGGGCAGCTGTTAGTAATGGAGCAACAGCAGCAGGTTTGAGTTTTGTTTCTTTTTTCTACTGTGGCTTTTGTGGAGACTAACGGCAGATCAGACACCAAAAGGAATAGTCTAAGTGAGCATGAGAATGTTGAATAACAACAGCAGGAAAACTCATTCCAGATGTCTGTATTCTACTATGCACTCCCCACAGAAGTCCATATTGGACTATCTCCTGATTATACTTCTTTTCTTGCTACATATAATATTTTCTTCCCTAAGAGGCTGAAAAAGATCCCATCTATCTCCATAACCCCTTTGCAGATGTTATATGAAATGTGTGGAAGGAGAAGTAGGATCATGTGTGCTTCACTTCAATGGGTACCATCTCCATTGGTGAGTCAGACTAGAAGCTAGTGGAAATCTCACTTTCTGGTTAAACAACAAATTTGACTTATTCTGTGACAAAACAAAATAAACCAAAAGCCTGAACAGAGTTATCTGCACAGCAAAGTCCCCAAGCACACAGAGGCTGAATATATTTGGAATCCCCATTCTGATTTTATGTTCAGTGGAAAGAGACTAGAGGGGACATAGGTAGTAGTTGTGGGGAAATTATGGGTGAAGGAGAAATACCAAGAGTTTTATGAACAATATTTTAGTGCCTCTTGAAATTCTAAGAAAGGTTTCACCTGAGCATGCTGAGCCCTGCTATTGGGCAGAATTAGGTGACCAGCACATTCTAGGGGGCAACACATGCAGCTACCTACCAGTTCTTTCTTAGATATACCAGCTCTTCCTCTGTGTTGAAGGACAGAGCTATGTGTAAGACATGATGTGTTCTGATCCTTTCAGCAGACCTTGTGCCCTTTGGAGATGCTGGAGGATGCTACTTATTGACAACAATGAAGTAAGATTCAGCTGACAATAGAAATCAGTCACTCGTGTTTGTGGAATGTAGAAGATGATGATGCCATTTTCTCTTTGCCACAGCCAGAAAATGTTTTTAGCCAGCTTTATATGTCAGCTGAAATTCCTTTCAGTCAAGATTTATTGGAAATTCTAGTAGGAATCTACCAACCTTTCTCTTGCACTAATCCAACTGAAATGAATGGGAATTCACCATGGTCTCCAATCATGTACTAATTCTAAGCATCATCCTGATTTATAATAGTGTTAATACAATTCTGATTAATCTCCCTTTTACCTCTGTAGCAATAACTTCCTGTCTTACAGGACAATTAAAGAGTTGCTTAGCATAACTGACTGTCTGCTGCATGGCAAGAAAGGTTGCTATTTTCAGCAACCCAGGGAGCAATGATTACATCAGGTGCTAACAGTAAGAGCACATAATTAGCTCAATAAGGATGACACCGTGTTTCTGAGGTTCATTAATTAATATAGTGAAATAAATTCCTGGTTATAAGCATCAGTTAAAAATCCCCTGGATCTTACACTCCGGACACCTTGACATTCCTGTTAAGGTCACTGCAGAATTTGTCTAAGAATACCTTGCACAATTTGTATGCAAAAGGCAGAGAGTGAATCACGGCACAGGGTGAGCAATGTTAAATGTTTTAGCATACCTGAATGCATGCACAAGAAATGAATCTTGTCTCAGGGGATGATTACTATGGCAGCATTCCTTTTAATGTTTCGACTGCATACTTGCCAACAACTTTTTCTTTTTTTCTTTTCTACAGGAAATCCCATGGTATTGGAAACTAGAAAGGCAAGTGTCATCTTTTACCATAATGGTCTGCATTGAGCTTGAGTGTGAATTTAAGGAAACAAAATGCACCTAATGTAGCAGACATATTTGATATCTGAAAAGTGTATCCCTTGACATTTTTGTGGGTAAGGCTGAGAATAAATCTAATCATTAGAGTTGCAGCCTTCTTTGTGTTTTTCAATGGGCCGATCCATGACTTCAGCCCTGTGTCGTTCAGTGATTTTGTGTATGCCTGTTATATATCAACAGTATTTCATGACTCAGACATTTCTATCAATGTGCATGGAATATCAGACCTTTCCTGTGTTTGGGTAGGTTTAAAAGGGCCTATCACAATTGTGGAAACTCTTAGCACTGCAGCAGCTGGTGCATGTGAAGCTGAAGGCTTCATCGGTGATCTCCACATGGTTGCTCTGATCAGATGTGAACCTGATAATAAGGCTTTAGGGAGCTGAAGAAAATGTCATGGAGAGAAGCCTGAGGGTCTAACACAGCTGAGATGAATATTCTTACATGCTAGTGGTGGGGATCAAGATCAAGCACACTGTATCATTACTATACCCATGCTACTGGCCATGCTTTTGACGTCAGCATGAAAAGAGACCTGCATGTGTACCTATATCTACAGGTAAGGAATCTCATCTACAAATTGAATCCATCTTCTCCCATCCCTCAACCCCATCAACAATCTCCAGACCACCGGACACCCATAAAAAATACTCCACAAGAAATGTGTCTTAAAAAAAAAGAAAGAAAGAAAAGAAAAGAAAGAGAGACAGATTGGAAATGAGAGACCTCTTCAATTCTTCTTCATATTCCCTGATTCATCTGTTCTCCATGTGTATTCTTGTCATTGTCTTTCTCTGATGTTCTGTCTCTTCTTCCTTTTACCACTCCAATTTTCTCCCTCTCTTAGGTTCTCATTTTTTTTTATTTTTCACTTTCTGTCTAATTACTGTGTTTTGTCTCTTCTCTTTTCTGTGTGACCTTTTCACTTTTTTGTGTGTCTCTAGTCTTCTATGATTTCTGCTGTTTTTTATTTGCTTGTCATGGCTGTTGCTGTCACCAAAAATGAAAATTCCAGTAAGGATGGTAGCAGATGCACAATGAGTGCGCATATGAGGGACAACAGATAAAAACATTGGCTCTTCATATAATTCCCTGTAAAGTGACCACAAAATTAAGACTTCCTTGCATTTCGAGAAAAGGTACTATACGTTTTGACTCAGTTCTCTACCCTCATGAATGGAATTACTGTTAACACATAAGAGACTTTTTCAGAGTGCACAGTTATAGTGCTATGATATGATGAAACCAGAAAATGGAACATGGACCTTTTTAACTACACAGTTAATAGTGTTTGGATTCCACTTTAACTTCCATGGCTCCGCTGTATGGAATCCAGGGATTTTTAGCCTGGTGGAATAATATAACTCTTTGGCACTCAGCAAGCCACTTCCAAGAAATCACTTCCAGTTCCTGAGAGAGAAGATTAATCTTGTGGACTTCAACAACCCTTACTGAGAAGGGGTGTGGGCAGCAAAGAGGCAGCAATGCTTGTAAAACGATTTGTGAGAGAAGGTACTCTAGACAGCATGCCTGCTCTTTTGTTTTATCTCTCTGCTTCATTCTTTAATCTATGTACTCAAATCTTTTTGCTTTCTTCCTGACTGCAGAGGTCACTTCCCCCTTCTCCCAGGTTAGGTAGTAATTCCTCTGCCTGGGAAAGGAAAGTCCATGAAGGTTTTGCTACATGTTGAACACTAGCCAACTAACCTGTATTAAACTTTAGATAATTTTCTTTTGCCTGCCTCCTTTCCTATCCCAAGATGGGCTTCCTGAGGTAATAAAAGCAAGTGTCTCCTTTTTTTAATCTTACAAGAACATCTTGAGTACTTTCTTTTGTTCCTACCACAAGTTTATAATGCATTGGCTTTGCTGCACTCTGCTTAATACAGATACCAATAGTCCTACAGAGAATTTTGAATGTTCCTTCCTAAACTGCAAATCCCAGGATTCTATACAAGGCAGCCATGGCCATTAAAATGGAATCATACTACTGTAACTGGATAATGTAATAGTGCATTTTGTTCCCTTTAATACTCAGAATTTCATGATCAAAGGATGTCATATTGCAAAATTTAACCAAAATGTTTGGAAGTCCCAGTGATAATTATTTCAGATGACCCTGAAGTGACAATCCAGTGATTCAAGGGGCAAGGGAAAGAGACTGAGTTTACAAACCAACTTGTAAAAACCCATTCCCAATCAATCAGCATTATCTTCCAGTCTCATCACCAACAATTTACTTCTGTGGGACAGCAATTTCTATGATGTGATATGAAGGAGATAGTTTGCATTTCTCATATCCTCTACTAGCATTATCCTCTTTGATAAAAAATGCATAATTTTCTGCAAATTGAAATTGTCTTCTTAGCATGTCAGATCCGCTGCCATCACAAACACAGTCTCCATAGTGATTAATGAATAGCATTGTGGTCATTGTGAGAAGACTGGCTTTACTCTGAATAGAAATGAGTCACTACAGATCATTTTCCCTTCAGTAATCTGCCTTACAGGCAACCTTATTTATTCTGACCTTCATATTTTGACTTGCATTAGAAAGTCAAACATAGCTCACTTAGTGTTGAACAAAAGGGCACAACTTTAGCTCATGCTTATCAGAAATGCAACCTGACTTTTTTAAATAAATAAATAAGAAACAACATGGATAAAGACTGTATTTTCCTTTTTGTCAAAAGAACGAGCTGACAGAAGGCAATGCTAAACTAATCCATAATTAATTCAAAAACTGAATGACATATTTCATCTAGAAGCACAGTAGCCTAAGAAAAGGATCTGTTTCCTGGGGAGCAAACAGCTTTCTAAATTTATATCCTATAGGCCTGGGGAAAGCAATGTATAAGAAAGAAATGGGAAAGTATTTGTATTCTCATGAAGTAATAAATGGCGTGTCACCATCAATAGCCACAAGAAATGGTTTCCAACTAAAGCAAAATAAGGCAAGACAGTGACAACCTGTCATTGCCTAATGAACTTGAGAGATTAAAGGTATTCAATCATAGCATTTTTACCAGTGCATCAGAATTCTCTTCATTAGAAAGGCATTTGTCTAATGATGCATTCAAAGGTTTTATCCGTAATTGTAGATGGGCTTACTTGGGTACCACTGGGACTCTCAATAGCATTATTCATACAAAGGTGGGACATAAATGTAACAAATAGATCTATGAATCATAAGAAGAGTGCAGAGGTGCTAAAGGTTAACAAAGAGCAAAGCTGAGATGGGACACTGATGACACAGACTTGGCAAAGCACTGAGTGTAGATATGCTAAATAATTACATGCAGTTTTTCAGAGCATGGAAGTAACTAGTTTGAAATGGCTAGTCACTTCTTATTAATTCATTTTTCCCATAATAAGAGTATAAGTACAAAAGATCATGGATGACATCATGGTAGCTAATTATGCATCACTTAAGTCACTTTTTGGGTGTGGAGCAGAAGGATATTTTCTTGACCTTGTGCTCCATCGAAAACCTCCCATCCAGCAGCTGTCAGAACACCAGAGGGCTTTCTGATCTTCCTTCATAACAGAGGGGAGGGGACACAATTCAAACTGTGAAGATTTGGCTGTACTGATCTCCTAGGGGAAGTAAAATATGGGTGCACTCCATTTGAGAGTGCACCCTCATTTCTTCCTCCACAACTGAACTGAGACCTGTGGTCTGTTTTCTCTGTAGTCTGAATTGCCTCTCCCTCCCTTCCACAGTGGTGTGCAACAGTAGCAGAGGCTCTGTCTTGAGGCTTGACAGCAGCTGGGGGTGGGATGATGTGGAACTGGACATGTGGACCTAGACATACATGTAGAAACTCAGACAAGGAGTGTTACCAATGAGAGATAACTCCAAATTTATAAATGTAACCTTTAGTTACTGCTGTAGTTGTGAGTTACTTCATAATTATGGAACTATTTCTATATGAATTACTTCTACAGTTATTATAGTTATTCTAAAGTAATTTCACTCAATGTTGTAAGAAATGTATCACATGGTCAACTGCTGAACCAGTGCTTTAAAATTAGTTACTTTTGAGAATTGTGCAAGTATACAGTAAACTCATGGTAACAACAACTGTAATAGTAACCAATCACATTTTAATCCTTGAAAATATTTTAATAATAATTTTATAATTTTTAAATTAGTTGCTAACTACATGGAGGGTAAGTGTGTTCTTCTTATGATGATGGAAATTGGCCATACAGTATGCCTCATGGGAGAAAGACTTCTTGGGTCAGGACAGCTGTGGCAATGGAAAGCAAGAGGGAGGGAGATTTACATAGTACACCAGGGAGAAAGTTCCCAATGGATTGTGTGAAACATAATTTCCCCAAAGGAGTTAGACAATTGTAGAGATTGAAGAATGAAGAGGAAAACAGGACTAAGGTCACTAAAAGCCCAGGGATTAAACTCTGGTTGGAAAAAAAAATGAGAACATTAGTGAGAGAAAAACTAGCTTTTGAGAAAAACAAGGATAACAGTGTGTTGTACTTATATCAAATATTTCCTCCTCACTTCATCCTCATTACAACCATGTGAGATAAGTCAGGTTGAGAATAAGTAGACTGATCCATCTAGTGACTTTCATAATTCACTGGAAAGTGAATCCAGATTCCACAAGTCCCAGTTCAAAAATTTCAACTATCATAGCATGCTAAATTTCTTAACAGAAGACTATTTGTAATATATATTTATGCAGAAATATCTTTAGAAAAAGTATATATATAATACAGTGTTTTACCATTGTTTTGAATTCTGAATATATTTTTCTTCTACTGCTCTGGTAAAGTTTATGGATTTTCAGTCGTAAAACATGTGAGGATATCCACTTTAGGTGTAAAGTCTCCAGACACACAGAGATCTACATTACTTAGTATTTTGTTGTAATACTCAGCATTAGTTCTGGCATTCAGTAATTTGCATGTTGAAAGTGCTCATCTTAACATGGAAGTCAAATCCATTTCTCACTGTCATTCTTTCTATGGAGTGGAAAATCACCCCCTGTACTCACAATTTGTGCCAATGGTTCATATTGCAATTATTGTGCATCCAAAAACTCAGTGATCTAGTGGCTTTATTCTAGTCGGAATAAAATTTAACTCTAAATAAAGATGTCTTTAGAATAGTGTCAATAGTCTGATTTCAAGCTGTTTGTTTGTTTGTTTAGTGCATAGAATGATACAATGATTAGCATGGGCTTATGCTAAGTGTCATGTGATAGGGATGCAACATTTTTCTCACCAAACTGAGGGTCTTCTCTGCCTTTGGAAAAATGCCTTGTGCAAATGTCTTTGGGGTTATATTGATCAACTGAAATTGAATACAATTCGAAAACTGAAAACAGGACTTCCATATCATGAAGGGGCTTCCTGAAAATCATGTCCACATATCAGTTCAGAAGAGCTTCTGATGGCAGCCCATACACACAAAGGTTCAAAAACAAACTGGTTCTGTAAGTGGGGCCACCATAAGATTTATGATGTATCACTGTACTATTTGCCTCTAGAGGCAAATGCATTGGACTTGCCTGCTTTCCCCTAGCATGACCAGTGAACCAAAGTAAGCTGTCATATAGTGCAAAGTGAGTGTATCTTTTCACTGCTATCATTTCCAGAAACACTTAGAATTGGTAATTGCTATATAAACAGGGCAGCCGAGATACAGAGGTACTCTATGGGCACTGAACAGATAACAAATATTGCCCCTTCAGGTTGGTACTGCAGTATGGGGGTTTTTCCCTATGTTTTCTTCTAGTAAGATAAAGGCACACACAGTTCTGGCTGGTATCATAATGCAAGAAGACAGATGACCAGTGGAATAGGGACATTGCTCACCTTTATAAAGTGTTGTCTCTTTGGGATAAAAATAAAATTACAGCATTGTGGGATTAGTGAGTCAAACTCTGGGGGCTGAATAGGATGGGATGTGTTATTTTTGCAATTAGTCCCAAAAGCACTTTCTTTTACCTATTTTACACTCTTAAGACAAGTAGGGATTTGACTTTGATTTTGATCCAGCTAGTTAGCAACATAACTATCTGGAGCACAAATGGATGGAAGGGCAGGTGAGCAAGGATGTTAACAGAAACTGTCTTGGTATATTGGGTTACTTTAAAAAGAGACAGGGTTTTACAGTTAGAAGGATTTGATTTGAGATTTGGCTGGCATTCATTTCTACAGTATGGTAAATTCAAAGCTAATGTTGATTTTAATAATCATTATGTTAGATGTACTTTATTAAGAGTATAGATTAAATATAAACTGAGATTATGTTCTAAAATGGCATTATCAGTCTCTCCACATGAAGTTTTAGAGAAATAACCTTTACAGATAATTGGTAAACTTATAAAGACCTTTCAATGATAGAAAGTTTCCAATTCCAAATGAAATCAAATGAGGACATCAAATAATGCTATGATATGCACTGGTTTTCATACAGACAGCTGACTGAATGATTTAAAATAGATAAGAATTCATATGGTTTTGAAATGTCTAAATCTGAATTTGAAGAACAATTACGTGCTGATGAGGAACATTTAATTGCCAAAATGTATAGGTTATTGTTGAAAGTTGAAACAGAAGATGAACAAGTGAAAACTTGTATGATTAAAAGGGCACAAAATGTGGGGCATCATATCCAGATAGAATAATGGGGAAGGATGTGGGTAAAAGATCAGGAATATACTCTGAATTATGATCTTAGATAAATTTTTTACAAAATGATGTATAGATGGTATTTAATGTCAGAAAGGTTGTCTAAAATGTATAAAGGTTCCTCAAATATTTGTTGGAAATATAATCAAAAAGAAGGAACTTTTTACCACATGTGGTTGATCTGTAAGAAAGCCAAGAAGTTCTGGGTGATGATACATAGACTGGTGGGAGACATCTTAAAGGTAAAGATTCAACTGAAACCTGAACTTTTTTAAATTGGGTCTGATTGATGAACAGATGGATAAGAAGTTGGGAAAAATCTTTCAGTATGTGATCACAGCAATGAGAGTTCTGTATGCAAGTGTGGCTATTCCTTTGCATAAAGACTGGCTGTTGAGAAATTGATAAATTAAGTATTTTAATTAAGGAAGGCTCTTTGGTTAAATTTAAAAATGACTGGGATAAATGGATTGTATATTTAAGAGACTGTTGAGGGAAAAAGTCAATTATTAGTTTTGAAGGTTAAGCTTATAGTTATTAAATACTAGGCAGTAGTGTGATAATGACAGACACACTAGAAGTAGTACATCTGTAGATTATCTTAGAACCAAAAGCTGGTGAGTTAGAAGTCATTTCTATATATTTTTGGTTTCATTATAGTTTAGTTTGATTTAGTATTAGGCTAGAGATTAAAGTTTCTTTGTCTGTTTATTTACTGTTTGTCTTTGTAATCCGCTATATGTTTTTTTATATATTATGTACATATTAATAATAATTTGGTGTTTTTTTAAAAAAAGAAGCTGTTTTGGTGAGATCTCTGGAGTATCTCAAAAAGGGTCACTTGCCCAAATTACTCTCTGTTTCAACTGGTTCAAGGGGATGTGAGAAGGAAGCCAGCCTTGGAACCTGGAGGCTTCATCCTAGCTAATGTTGTCAGGTTAGGTATCTCCTTGGCTTTCTTTTACAGTGAGAATTTATTGACAGACATAGTACAATTATGCAAATTGTTCTGGCAAGAGTCAGCAGAATGATGTTGCCCAAATAATTTAGAGACCAGTGGATTTTTGTAGCTCTTTCCTTAAGTTATAGAATGCTTGCATAGGGCTAAACTTGTTAGTTATGTTCAGTCCTTGTTGCAGAGTTTCGTCCATTAAAGTTGTAATTCTTTAACCTCAAACACTGTCTCCTGTCTACCTTCTGGCATGTGGGAGCAATGAATCATTCTCTAGTCCCACCTCATCTCTGCCCTGTGGGCATCCAGTCTGATGAAGAAGATTGCTGGTACTGGTATTTGCTGCTCCATCTGTATGGTGTCTTGGACTGCTTCACAATGCTGTCACTGTGCCACAACACTTACTGTTTTGCTGTCCCTGAAGTTCTTGTACCCTGTCTTGCAAAGTAATTTGCAAGCATAGAAGCTCACAGGCTTTTGTTTGATTGCCTTGTCACTAAACTGTAGGAAGATGACAGGTAGTCACTAATGTTGGCTGAGGGATGTGTCTAATTGCCAACAGAAAATAAAAAGAGATTGGGAGATTTTAATTAAATCTATTATGATAGTCATGTCTTATCTCTGAAACATTTATATAAATTTGTTTTATGTTTACACAGGCTTAGACACATTATCCTCCAGAGGTTACAGTGAATCCAATCTTCTGTGTTACTGCACATTAAAAAGACTTGTCACACAATCAGTTCTTTATTTGTAATGCCAATACTGAATACAGGGGATTAAACCTAGTCATGATTTCCTTGAAATAGTGGATCATCCAAATTGGATTTTATATAAACTGCAGAAAACAAGATAAAAGACAATGAAATGGCTGCTAATGCCCCATTTAATATTGACATTGGTGAACCTTTCTGTATCCTCCATATATTATTAGAATGTTGTTTACAGAGACTCAGTGTAATACTCTCATTGTCTAGAAAATAACATTATAGACAGTAAAAGATGCTTTAAAATCAATAACAAGGTAGAGAAGGTTGTTGTGAGACTTAGGCTAGAGCTATGTACGAACCAGACACAGGGAATTTACTTTTTACAAAAATAAAGGGTCATGGTGGCCAGGGGATCCTGGAGTGGTAGTACAAAACAATAACTTTTCTTAAATGAATCCAGGTCTAAAACATGTAGAAGCAGTTGATTGGAGCCCTAGCGGTAGCAAGCAGTAGCAATAAGTGTGGACACCCACATAAAAATCCAAGTGAGCATGCACTTTGGATGCTAACCTGAAATCTAAGAGTAAATTCCAAGCAGGTTCACATGTATGAGGGCTTCACGTACATGGGCAGAAATGGGTCAATATTCAAATGAGGTACAGTGGTTTTCCATATACGAGGGGATTCTATTCCAGGAATTCCTGCAAATACCAGAAATAGCAAATGTTCATTTCCTCTTATATTTAATGGGGGTGACGTGTGTGGATGCTTCAGTGCATCCGCATACACGCTACTGCCATTTTAAACATAGGACTCAATGCTATACTTCATGGATCTGGAGATTGCAGGTAAGGGGGGCCCACTGTATCATTACGGAAGTATTCTTTGGAAAGCAAAAACAAATGATGATGATTTTCATGTAAAATCTGTATTCACTGTGCAAATGTTAAAATTTAAAGTGATAGCTTGGACTTTAAAACCTGCTCTGGCTTAGGACTTGGGTACCTAAAGGATTGCTTGACCCCATAAAAGCTCCCTCAAAACTTAATATCTCCTTCACTTTACAGCCTTTTGGTTATGGTCAGGTATAGCATAACTTCTTTAAATATCCACATCAATAGAAGCTTAAAAGTTCGGGTCCTACCAATCACTTTTTCCATACAGGGGAATCGGTGACCCATCTCAAAGAAGGAGTTTCTGAAGACTTTCCTGTAGCAGGAAGAAAGCTGCTAAAATTAATTGCTGCTTCCTTTGAAAGAAAATTTAATAAAAAAAAAATCCCTATTTAATTGGTATGGCTTATTTATTTTATTGTACTTTATTGTAATGTGATTTTTAAATAAAATGCTCTCAAACTCACCCATAAAATGTTGTGCTATGAAGCAATCTATAAATAAATAAAATAAATCTCATCAAAATAATTATTATTACAGTTTTTCTATTGCATGTCTCTTAGTAGTTTCTGTCTTTTTGATCATGTAAGCCCATTTGAGAATTTGTTGGAAAATGGGATGTAAATGGTCTAAAGAAATAAAGTGTCATCACTTTATAATAATTGCCTTCTCATAGCATTTTTAACAAACATAGAAGGTAGATACCATGCAGAAGGTATTAATTTGCTATGTTTTTCACTACATAGTATTTGAAGAAACATATCTTTATGATCTGGGATAGATTTAATTTTTCTCTCTTTTCATCATTTCATAGCTCTGCATTAAAAATTCCAACTGGCAAGAAATACGGATATCTACAACTGAATTAGATATAAAACAGATGGAGAGACGGAACTAGGAGTCAAAAGGTTTTAAACCCTTTTCCCTTTTGACCTCTATCCTGCCATTTAACCAATTTCCAACAACTAATGCCTGTTGTCTGTTCTGTCTACTGAGCAGTGATGTCAGTAGAGTCCTGGTGGCGCAGTGGTTAAATGCCATTACTTCAGCCACAACATTGTGAGTTTGATCCTGCAGGGCTCCAGGTTGACTCAGCCTTCCATTCTTCCATAGATTGGTAAAATGCATACCCAGCTTGTTGGGGGCAATTAGCTAAAATACATTGTAAACCACTTAGGGAGTGCTTAGCACTGATAAGTGGTATAGAAATGTAACTGCAATTGCTATTGCTATTAATGTAGACTCGAGTTGACTGACTCAGACTCGAGTTACTTCAGTGACTTGACCTGGACTCGAATCAACAATAAATGACACACTGAGTTGACTTGACTCGTGACTTGTATATTTTTTAGTGACTGACTTGTTGCCCTTGGTTCAGCAACATAACATATTCATCCAGAAACTTTATGACTATGAAGAATGCTTCCATCTCTTTTTGCCCATTGGTCACACAATGATCTGTCTCAAGCCTGAAGCAAGGGCACATTTCTTGGAGGGGAACAGCAAATGTGTTAGGTAATGGGCTTCAGGCAAGGTCGAGGTCTGCTTGGCAGCCTGTCCCTGTTACATGTTGGAGGAACCCTTCTAAAACTTTTCCTAATACCAGAAGACAAGACTTGCCCCTAGAGTGCAGAGCACACTTCTCAGAGGGAAACAGCAAATATGTTAGGCAACAGGCTTGAGGAGGAAGGATCCTTCCTTCTAAGGTTTTTGAAGCTTTAGTAACTGGGAGTAAGAACGATCCTATTCCCCACTTCCAAAAAAACTTTCAGCTTTGGAAATGAGGAGTGAGAAGGATCCTATTCCCCACTTTAGAAACTGCAGATGCTTTTATTCCCATTGACACAGCTTGGGGAGTGGGGTGTAAGGTGGATCTTATTCCCCACTTCTGATGCTGCAGACCCTTATAACCCCATTGACCCCCATACATGCCCCAGTACCTCTTTTTTTCTGTTTAAGTTGGCTCCCACACTTAAGACTTGACTTGAAAGTATCTTGTAAGGACTTGAGACTCAGCTTGAAACTTGAAGGTAGAGACTTGACTTGTGACTCAGAGTGAAAGACTTAAATATATCACTGCTACTGACCATCCATTAGAGTCTGATCATTTTCCTTTAAAAATCAGAGTTCATGCTTCCCATTGCAATGCATTAAGAACACTAGCTTAAATTGAATTGCAAATCCCAACAAGAATAAATCCACCAAATCAACTGGAATTTGGTCAGTTAATATTTAGGCAAGTTTCATTGATTCAATGGGTCTACTCTGCTTATGCCAGGAACTGAATTTTCCTCAACAAAAGGTTGCAAAAGTAAAGCTGAAGTGTAAATGGAGCTTCACTTCAAACTATTTTTAGTGCCTCAGAGAATTTGCATTGTAGCTCCATTCAGTCATTTTCTCAACTTTGGTTACTTAACTGTGTGCTTTATGACTATGTTTGCATGGAGTGGATTGGTTCACAGTAATTACCAAAGAGACTTTAAACATTTATACAACCTGCTTTCAAAACCCTCATGAAAAGTGTGTTTATATAGTGTGAATTCTGGGATGACATTCCTGAATGCTGTCCAGTCTTTGCCTACATTCAGCAAAGAACGTAGAGAAATCCAAATTAACAATAGTTAAGAGAACTTTAAAAAGTATGGTTTGTTTTTGGGTTTTTTGGCTTTTTTTTTTTTAGAATTATTCCTTGTTGCTTTTGTATGTGTTTTCAGGAAAGATATGAAAGCACCAGAACTAAATTAAATAAATGAATTATATATGTATATATAATGCAAACAGTGATCAGCAGATGGCCTGGAAAGATTAGTTATAATGCATTTGGAGCTACAAAGCATTTCTTTTCTTTCCTTTTTTTTCCCTTAAAAACCTATGATTTTGTAATCTGTTGTCAGTTCCAGTTGATGCCTT
This sequence comes from Cyclura pinguis, assembly GCA_030412105.1. Classification (NCBI taxonomy): domain Eukaryota; kingdom Metazoa; phylum Chordata; class Lepidosauria; order Squamata; family Iguanidae; genus Cyclura; species Cyclura pinguis. The sequence goes on from CM059601.1 coordinate 190,042,427, forward strand.
TTATGCTTATCCATTCTAATTGTTTGCTGTAAATATGAAATAAAAAAAAATGTTGTGCAAAAGGTTCAGCCAAAGGTTGAATTATATGAATGTACAGGGACTGTTTGGAATATTAGTATCTCAGCTGCAAATCTCTATATAGTTGCTTGGCAAGAATCCTTACTGAACACAATGGGACCTTTTTCTCAGAAAGTGTACATCATCACAATCAATAAAATACAACATATTATACTACATCATCATCACACCACCCTTTCACAGAAGTGAACCCAAAGTTCCTTACAAAATTAAAACAAATATAGATAAAAGCATAAAAGTAAAACAGAGAAAATTATCAGTAGTATGTAACTATCTACAGAATTTTAAGCACTTCTATTAAAAAGGCAGAAAGCCAAAAGGCAAAATATCATTCAAAATCCTTCCCTTAGAAACAATCGGTTCTCAAAGGGGGAAAAAAGTCTTCATTTACTAGTAGAAAGACTACAGGGAAGGGTCCAGCCTAATCTCCTTTATCTCCCAGGGATCAGTGACCAAGAAGGCCATCAAGCTGCCACCTGACATTACTTGTGAGGTGGTGGGACCAAGACAGGAGCCTCCTCTGAGCATCATGCTCTTTGAGAAAGCTCTTGGTCCTTCAGAATATGATCTTTCTGGATATGTTGTAATAATATATGCCTCAGCAGCACAATACTCGGTATTGGTCTTGGAAAGATCGTTCTGAACTCAATCACTCTGAGTCTAAAAGTAATAGTCTGAAAATACAGTGCAAATCAAAATATTAATTATTGAATACTATGGCAAGTTATGAGTGCTAGGTTAGGAGTTTTAATTAATATTTCTTTAACACGCTGCTGCTATTGGATGACATCTTTGAGAACCTAAGAGTACAATCTGGCTAAAGGAAACATCTTCTTCTACAAATAATTATCCCAAAGGTAGCAACACTGGTATAGAGTTACAAGTATGGGAATTTTACCAAGCCAACAAAGTGCATCAGGTGGAATACTGGAGTTAATATTGGACATGAATTAAAATTTTGTGCTAAATATTTGATCTTGATCCTTCGTGTAAGCTTAGTGCTTCAGTTAACACCCTGGGAGAAACAATATGAGGCTACCTCTTCCTTTCATGGTGTCCTTGTCTTTCAAGGCAATAGTAAGAAATATTTGCTGAGATAAGGCCACAGTAAAATTTACTATTTCTTTCTGGGCCTAATAGTTCTTGTTTTCCTGTATTGAACTTCACCATGTATGGATCATCTTAATAAATGCTGCTTCTTACAAAAAGACTTGGGTGTTCTAGAATTTATCTAACTACATGCATAAGCTACAAAACATATTTTTCAGATAAGTAAGCACAGGCAGTGTATGTAACTGCAGAATGATATATAAATATGGTAACAGAAAGAAGAAAAAGATCACAGCACAGTCTCCAAATTCTAAAACACCACCAAATAAATCTAAGAATTGCCTGACAATGAGGAAATGAAGTGCAAGGCTCCTTTGTGGGAGAAGCAAATTTTTAGGAAACTAAGGGGCAGATTTAGGTACAGAACTCAGGATCAAATTAAACATTATGGACACGAATATTTTCTCTGATTAGCATGTTCTTCTCCTCACAACAAGATTTCCTTGGAGATGGGTGCCTTGCCAATGAAACTGCAGTTTCAGACTCTGCTAACTTTCTGCTGACCAACCACAAATCAAGTCTTGCTGAATGCAAGATAGGAAGATTGGGAAAATAATGTGCTACAGCAAATAGAATTATTTTACCTCTTGCAGAAGCAGATCTGCAAAATATTGTAACAAAACATATTGCCTGGTTTGAATGTCAGTCTTGTTTTTTCTTTTGAGTTCTTCTACTAATGGGACAATTTAACTTATGCTAAATTTTCTTAAGATTTTATGTGAAATGAAAATTCCATATTTCTATAGGTGAAATGCCTATAGAATGTTTATAGTATTTGAAATGTCTGTAGAAATTGTCTATAGAAATAGAGGTAAAATGTCTTTCAAAGTTGAGGGAAAATACAACAAAATAGTATTTTTAAAAAAGCTGTTGAGCAGTTTCAAGCTTTAATGTTTAATACTAGTATTAATTCATTCCATTTTTCTAAGCAACCTTTGAAAAACTCCCTTACTTAAGGTACTGTAGAGCAGAACATTTTAAAAACAGGAATGAGTGTCAAAGTGTAACTCTCATGTATGCTTCAGAGTAGAATAAGTGATCCTAAGGGCCTTCCAAAACTGCTCAAACTACAAGGCCTGGTGAAAACAAAGAGCTACATGTTTAAGATTCCATTAAGCTTTCACCTTGAAAGCTGACATTTTCTTTTATCAAAAAAAGAAATATACCACTCTGTTCTTTATACCCCTTCTAAACTCATTGTGTGCTTAATTATAGCAAATCAAGATTCTGGTTTCTTTGTGCGCAAGAAACAGACAGTAATACATAGGAGACAATAGACATGTTCTCACTCCCATTCCTGAAGCTTCTTCTTTTCTCATTTCAATCTTTCCTGCCTACAGCCTTTTAATACTTCAGGGCATCCAGCACTGCATGCAGGATGCTATTATCAAGGTCAAAAGATAGCAGAAGGAATTTATCATGATGCTGCAGAGACTGTATGTGAATTCTGGCAAGACCTTCCTATTTTCTTGCCCTATTGTTAAAGTGCAATTTGCATGCTGGAAACATAACTCAGAGAAAATGATACTTAACTCATATTCTACAGGAAAAAAAATCACTGCTGAGGAGGGAAAAAAAATTGAGAAAAATAAATAGCCATTCTCAGTAGCTGCGCAATAAAAAGGACACCAGTCAACTCAAAGCACTGTTAATAAGCTATTTAAGGATAATTTCAGTGTTACATTTAAAAAAAATAGAAGAGGAAAAATAGTAGATAATTCAAAATGCAAACCACTTACAAGTATATATTTTGTACTGAAGAAATCATGATGGAAATATTAGGACTTTCCCCAAGTGTGATGCTCCATCTGGAAATCATTCACTATGCTGAATCTATGGGATAAGGAGTACACTAAAACTTAAATATGGTCTTGTATCCCACCTTTCTCCCAAAATGGGATTCGAAGGATCTTACAGTGTAAGTTAAAAATAAAATAGCTAAAACAATATGTGGTGCACAAGTTTATAAAGCATTAAACTATCAATCCAATTAAAACATTGCATTTAAATACACTCATTAAAAAAGTCAAAATGCTGTCAACCTAGCTCAAATTCTGGCAAAGAACTACCATACTGCCTGGAGAATTCTGAGTTCTACAGTCCAAAAAAATTAACTTTCTCAAGTTAATTCTGTCCTGCGAAAACATGTATCAATAATGAAACTCTATGCAGATATGTTTAGGCTCTGGGATATCTGAAAGACCACCACTTTCCACATGAGCCAAATATAATCTAAGATTGTAAGTGGAATCTCTATCAGCTATCCTACTATCCTGTGAGGTTAGGTTGGTGGATACACATGACAAAAATTTCATTGTAGTGGTACCCCTGGCTGTGGAATTTCCTCCCAAGGAACATCAGGCCAGCTGCACCCCTTCTGAGTTTCTGGCAGGCAGTGAAGACTGTGCATGTGACATTTGGCTCTTAAAATCTGCTATAGTAGTTGTTTTTAATTGTTTGCTTGGTTTTCAAACAATTTTAACCGAGGTGTTTGGACTATTCTTAATTGATTTTTAGCTATTCATTTATTTTTTAAAAAAGTGTTTTTTCAATTGCTTATCATCTCAGCGGTCTTTGTGAGTCAGGAGGGAATAAATAGTTGCCTTGATGAAATATTTAAATAAAATATGGGTGCAATAGTAGGCCCAAAATTATTGCTGGATATTCATGTTTCCTCCCCTGCTCTATAAACCACCATGTTGTGAATAATCAAATTAAAAATACTTTTGGAAATGGGTTTAAACATGTTCTAATGGCTAGCTAACCAGTGATCACATGGCTCTAAAAATCAAGATTTTGAACTACATTATAAAATATCATCTGTTACAAAAGCAGATGAAAAAATAGCGAGGAAACACATGTTTGCTTTGTGGAATTTTAATTTATTTCCTCTAACAAAGTATTATTTAAATTAATTCAAAGTTTTTCCAGAATCCCAACAAGCATGTGTATGTCTCTCATTTACCTATATAAAGAAAAGATCTGCATTCATACAAGGCAGCTAGGAAACTCTGACCAGGAGAAACCTAGAGTGATAAGAATTTTTAGTGTCAAGACTCATTCAGCATAAAATTTGCTTGAAAAATTTGTATATTTCTCTGCAGAAAATACTATTTCTTTTATTTGCTACTTTTGCAAAACATGTTGTTATTTTCACTTAGAAAATAATGTGTTTATTTATTGTTGAACCCACTTTGTATCCCATTCTGGGAGAAAGGCAGCCTACAAATATAATAAAGATAATATAATATAATATAATATAAAATATAATATATTCCTGTGCAGAAATATACCTTTCTGTACAGAAAACAAAAAATTCCTGCATAGAAAACAACCTTTTTTCCTACGCACAAATACCCCATACAGATTGTGTTCTAAAAAAATCTTGAGGTGTGAGTGGTCTTTGGAAACTGTACAGTTTCCAAACACTTTCTTATAGCCAGTGATGTAGACTCAAGTCAATTGACTTGGACTCAAATCGGACTTAAGTCGCTTCGCTGACTCGACTCAGACTTGACTCAGCAATAAATATTTTTAGTGACTGACTTGCTGCCTTTGGTTCAGTAACATAACACATTCATCCAGAAACCTTAAAACTCTGAACAACACTTCCATCTCTTGGTCATGACAATCTGTCTCAAGCCCAAAGTGTGGGTGCATTTCTCAGAGGGGAACAGTAAATGGGTTAGGCAATGGGCTTGAGGCAGGCTTGAGGTCTGCTCAGCAGCCTGTCCCTGTTGCATATTGGAGGAGCCTTTTAAAACTTTTCCCAAGAGCAGAAGATAAGACTCTCCTTAAGAGTGCCAGGTGCATTTCTCAGAGGGGAACAGCAAATGTGGGCTTTAGGAGGAAGGATCCTTCCTCCTAAAGCTTTTGAAGCTTCAATAATGGAGAATAAGAAGGATCCTATTCCCCTCTTCTGAAGCTGCAGACTCTTTTCTGCCCACTTGTACAAAAGCTTCCAGCTTTAGGAAAGGGTAATAAGGATTCTATTCCCTACTTCTGAAGCTGCAGATGGCAAAATTGCAAATGTGGAGGGCCAGCTATGCTTAAATTGTTAAATCTGACTTTATTCAACTCTGCCTAGAAAATCTGGAATATAGGTTGGGGTACGAAGTTGGCTGCCAGACTTGAGACTTGAAAGTGTCTTCAAGGACTTGAGACTTGACTTGAGACTTAGAGTAAAAGACTTAAACACATCACTGCTTATAGCAAGGATAAAAATGCTTATAAGTGCTCATTGTTTCCTATGAGAATGAAATTAGTAAAGAATTATATCCCTACTGAAACTGCAGATATTACTAAACTGCCAACAGAGGTAGGCTGCTGAAATTTCCAACACCACTTTAGAAAGGACCTTGTGTTCGAGTCTATAGTGCTCTGGGATGCTCTCTGGCATATTTGTCACTGAATTGTGGAGAACCTTGATGCTAGTTGCTGAATTTCTGCAACAGCATTGTGGGCTCTGGCTAGTTGAGGGGAGAGCTGAAATGCAGCTCCCCCAAAGCAGGATAATCTCTGTCCGTGGTACAGGAGAGTGCTTGGTCACTTATCTTTGCTAATCACTCAGAGCAACTCAATCACTTTGTACAAGATGCAGAAATGGAGACCCCCACTGATTTCAGTAAGAAAGCTCAGCGCTCAGATAGTAACCAGTGAATCTAAAATGTAGCTCTGTGGTTGGACTGTTCCTGTTACTTTCATAATGTAATCACATATAAGAGGAAATAATGTTTGTTGCCTACAGTTAGCCCTTACAAGCAATGGCATGGCTTCTATCAGTGGTAGAGGGACGGGGATCAATTTCCTTCAACCTGCACACCGTCCCCTTGCAATCTACTCTGGGAAGGTCCTGTTGCACAAGTGGCCAGCTGTTTGCACAATGCTACCTCTTGACTACTGTTCAGAAAGGGAAAATTGACACTGTAAACTTTAAGACAAACACCAATACAGCATCTATAATCTAATAGCACTCTATGTTGCTGAGAAGCCAATTATGAAAATGCCTAATCAGCTATATGATACTAATTGTATATATTTAATTGGGATGACTCATTAAGTCAAGATCAAATGAGCTGAGATACAGAGAAAGAGAGGGAGAAAGAGAGAGGGATTTTGTCCTCCTTTCATAAACTGAGTAATATTATGAGCTTATGGATAATGGACAGCAAAAATATCTCCTTGCCATGTCCTCTTGTGCTGCAAGAAAGGACAGGACAAAACCAGGAAAGTAATGGCTAAAAGTAATAACAACTCTTTTTTAGTGGAAGTAAAAAATTGCATTTTCCCCCAAAGGAGGCCATGATCTGACTTCTTCACCTCATACGAAAACTATTTCCTTAAGCCTTACATTGCTTCACAGAAACTGGTTCCCCTGATGTGTCATGTTAACAAATGGTTATGATCAGACTTCCATGTACTTCAGAAACTGCTTCCAGAGCTTAGTCTAATAGCTTCTGATTAAATACTTCCTTGCTATAAAGCTGTTAGTGGAAGGTATCCAAGATAAATTAGTTTAACTGCTGGTGACCCTCCATGCCATCTGACAGTTCACCTACACACACACATAAACACATCCTGGCAGAATAAGGGCTACTAAATGAGCTAACTGTGATCCCAACCCGTACAAAATCCTTTCTTATATTTTTGCAACATGCCTTGTGCCTTGTGGTATGTGTATGAGATACTAATTTTAGACAGGGGCAGCCAAGTAACAGACAAACAGCTCTTATTGTCCCCCCCCTTTTTAAAAAATGTGTGTTATAAGGTCCACTGAGAGGGGAGAAAGACCAAAGTAAGAAGCTAAAGCACAATCCTATATATGTCAGCTGAAAAGTAACTCTCATTGATTTCAGTGAGACTTATGCCCATACAAGTGTGTCTAAGATTGCAGGTTGAAACTGTTCATACTTCAGTATATTATATTCACTTATTTTTTGCATTTATAGCCTGCTGTTCCTTCAAGAAGTTCAAGATTTAGAACATAACCTTCTCCCATGCTTATCTTCTGTGAGGTAGGTTAGGCCGAGAGGTAATGATTGGCCCCAGGCTTCCTACTGAGCTGTGTTTGGATTTTAACTATGACTTTCCAGTTCAACTGTCAAGGCACTACACAATATTGGCTCTTTTATGGTTCTGCATATGTCTCTGAATGAGAAGTAGCATGATGTAGTGATCTGGGTGTTGGACTAGAACTCCAAATGATCAGAGTCCGAATCCCTGCTCAGCCGTGGGAAAACACTGAGTCACCTTGGACAAACCACATTTTCTCAGAAAGAGAGGAATACAATGACAAATGTACTTTGGAAAAAGCTTGTTAAAAAAACCCCTAGAATACAGTTACCATAAGTCAGAGTTGGCTTGAGGGGATCTACAACAATGTACATGAATGTTGTATGTCATTCCTTAGCAGTGTTTCATTCCATATGCTCTATAATTTTGAACCTCTGTTAAAGAACCTTAGAGAGGATTGACTTATGTGGCAAAGTAAATATGTGGCTTCTAGATTTCCATTGAAAGAGCAGGGTGGTTGCTAAGGATGCAACTTTATAGATATTCCTGTGAAATCTTTTTTTGTTTGTTTGTTACAGATACAATAGATTCCTTGAATGAATGTGAAATTGCTTAATCAGCAGTTCTACTGTTTCAAGGGGTTTACTCTAATTGAGATTAAGGGCACTTTGGGATTGAGGGCATTTTCACACCACACAGTTATAGCACTTTGATTCCACTTTAACTGCCATGGTTCTATACTGTGGATACCTGGGATCTAAAGCCTGATGAAGTATTAGTGTTTTCTGGTAGAACATTCAAGATGTCTCATGAAAACCACAAATCACAGGATTTCAATGGATGGAACCACGGCAGTTAAAGTAGATTCAAAGTGCTAATTATGTAGTGTGAAATGGCCCTAACAGTTAGATTGATGCCTTATAAAGTATATAAACCACAATTTTGTAATTGTCTAGAGATAATATAAATCTTACTGAGCTCAGATACTCTATTATTAAATAATGCAATGAATTTTTTTTTCAGGGATGGGAGATGAAACTTTTAAGCATATGGAAGTTATTTAGAGTAAGATGGAAACAACTGTTATTAGCACAATGTTCTTTTAGGACTTTAAGGGCTTTCATGCCACCAGACACAAGGTTTAGCAATCTATGGCTAGGCTTCCAGACAATGTGATTCAAAGACAATTTTTCAAATTAAACATGGTGTTTTTGGGGTGACAAATTCTATGTGTCATCATTTGGCAAGAAAAGTGAAGAAAAAGGAAATCTCATTTGGCAAGAAAAGTAAAAAAAAGAAAGCTCTTCTACAACATAAATATAGTATAGAATACATAAAACAATTGCTGTAATGTTGAAATATATAGTAAATATCTTTATGATTAATAGCACCAAGTATATTAAGCTATTCAACAGCTGTGAAGATAAAGCTATTTGAATTTTGATGTGTTGCTATCAGGATATAGCTGGAGGACTATGACATACTATATAGAATACTGAAGAAAAGACAGTGCAGTAAGTTTTATGCTTTGGCTGAAATACAAGAAGAATGGATTTCTATTGACTGCTAAACATCAGCACCAGTTTTGCAAATCTACAGACCAACCCTAAACTGATGTGTATGATTTTAGTGACAAATGCTTACAGGTAGAACTAAAATCCTAAGCATGTTTACTCACAAGCAAGTCTTCCTGAACTGAGACTTTCTTCCTAATATGTTTGGAAATTAGAAATAATCCCAAGTATCCCAGTCAGTGTACCAGTGTGGGCAGCAATTTTTGCAGATATCTCCCCTTTGCTTGGCCAAGCAGAGGAATATTGTGAGTTCTCTGGAATCCATCTTCCTATATCAGAAAAAGCAAAAAGTTTCCATGAGTACATATGTACAGGGAACATGATGCAGCCATTCTCGGGTTTTTGATCTGAATTCCTTCTCCTCATAAACACAAGAGGCCTTCCAGTTTCATTTTATGGTAGCAGATGAGAGTGAGGTGGTGAATCTAGAACAAAAGCGTAATAATAGAAATAATCTTGTAAGGTTTCTATTTACTTGTAATCAACTCAATTCAGTTTATAACTAATATTTAAAGAAAGATAAATTTTGTTCCAGGTCTCTTTCAAAGAAATGTGCTGCAAGTGGTGATATATAAATGAAATAGGAGGACTGAGCAGGAGGTAGCATATTGGAACTGGTGGTGGTTTAATCAGTGGTGAATTGGAACCAGGATTCACAAGGTCAAAGCCCTAAAATTTTCTGATCAGTAGTAATGATGACATCTGCCACTTGCCCTTGGAATCTGCTGTTTCTGCTGATTGCACCTGCAATTCCTGTTGGACCTGGAGCTGTAGTGGCTTTTTTCCAGCAACAATGTATTGTTATGATCTATCCCTGTTGTAAGTACTTCAATGATCCTGCCCGGATGCGAAGATTCTCAGGTGAGACCATTCTTTTAGTCCCACCGGCTTCAAAGAAGCAACTTGTGGTGATGTAAGATAGGGCATTCTTGGTTGCTGATGTAGAATTTTCTGTTGCAAGGGAATTAAAAAAAAAAAAAATCTAACAGGCTTTTAGCATTGAAGGTTTCCAAGTAAAAAGTTTTTAAGAGTGCTGTATTCTTGTAATTATACTGTCTTTAACTGCTTTTTATCATCTTTAATTGCATGTTTTAAATTGTTTTCACATTATTAATAGTTTAATTCTACTTCAATATTGATCTTTTGTAGTGTACACCTTTTAATTTATAAACTTCCTTGAGTCTAATTTTTGGGGAAAGACTGACATAAATAAAATTAATCACCACCCTCTTTCTCATCAGAAGTATTTTAGGGTAACTTGGTCTTGAGAGGGCAAAAACAATTAGCTTTGCAAAAGACCTGATCCTATCCCTGTGGAGATGAAAATTTCAAGAGACTTCATTTTTACATAGATCAACACAGTAGCCTACATTTTTGGACATTCCTTGAGGTGTTACTGTAAAGATTGTGATAATGTGAGCCTGGCTGGCACATGAATTCTGCTACAAACAATCCTATAGGCAGTTTCCTGGCAGTAAGTCCCCTGAACATATTCACTTCTAAGTGAACGTGTCTATCATTGCACCAGTCAATATACAGCCCTGAAGAAGCACACGATTTCTACGATGATTTCTTGAGGACATCAGCCTAATACCAGAAACTCCTCTTTTAGTGACAGTGAGTTGTGATCTTTGATGACAGCATTCTTTCTTCTGGCAGCTGGCTGGGCAGGGATAGAAATGGGGGAGGAGATACCAGAAAGAGAGACAGAAGAAAAGTGGTGGAAGCAAGATAAGAAACATTGGCCCTGCACACTCTGTTTTTTGACTCCACTTCCACTTACTTTATCCCCATGCCTAATTTGCACATTTCCTCTGACTGATTATCCTTGATGGAATATCTCCTGTTCCTAGTTTGTTACCACCAGGTATTTTCTTAACGGTGGCTTTTTGGCTTTTGTTAGTTTCATAATGAAGGGAAATTGAACAGGTTCATCTTAATGGTGGGATAAGCTGTGTCCCATCATGCAAGCATCATAAGGAACCAAACACCTTTGGGGAAAGGAATGAACAAGGCTAGTAAAGTGCTTGTGACAAGGCTAGTGTCTTTCTTTCAGTTAAAAGAAACTAAATGTGACATGATAAAGGACATTTTTAATACCAAAGCTCTGAGCTATTTGGTGATTTCAGCTACCTTATTTTCATGAACAGTTTCTTCAGCTTTTTGACGCTAATTTTTTGTAGCAGCTGCTTTTGCCAGGAAATGAACCATCTGCCAATTAATGTAAAATATACATGGGTGTCAGTCATATGATTTTTTTTTTAAAAAAACTACAACCAATGTAAAGTCAGCAAGCAAAAAAGGTGACCACCTTGAGCTTCATAGCTGAGCAAGATGCTGCGTTTTCTTTCTCACCTCCTTTTCTAATATTGTAGCAATATCTCTCAACACTACAGTGGGTGAGTACAGACCTCTACAAAGAAGACTTTCTATTATCAACCATGGGAAAGACAATCAAACATTTCATGGTGATATTTGACCTGTCTTGACAAAGGATTTGGGATAATACAGTCATGTGGACCATGAACTACATGGAGATATGAGAAAAGTCATCTTTTGTGTTTAAGGATTAAAGTAAATGCTATGGCAGTTGGTGGATTTTATGTCAGTGCAATGATGGATCTAGTCTGAGTTTTATTCTGAGATTTAAGGATGCTACTGCCATAAGTAGCTCTCTCAAGTGCATACTAAATTTCAGAGTGGATTCACAGCCTGACAGACACAGAACTCCTGGGTTTCCACTGACAACCAGAATTAACACAGAGACGGTGCTCAAACTCTGTTGGATGGTTTACCCTGACCCCCTCCAAATTTAGCAATATCACAGCCGGGGCCAGCCCGATATCATTTGCTGCCTGAGGCCAGGCTGAGCTAGAACCAAGTTTGGTCAAGTTATCTTGATACCTTAGGTTAAAAAACAAATCCCAGGTGCCTCTCTCCTACCAGCCACACAAGACAGTCTCTTTCTAAAAAAGAGGGTTAAGAGACCTGTCACAAAATTCAGTTGTCCTTCCACATTTGTGAGTTTGACTTCCATGGATTTGATTACAGTATTTGTGAGTTTCTCCAAACCCTGCCCCCCCACCTCAAATGCTTCTTCCCTGGGGGAACCTTCCTCTTGGTGGCCCTGATCAGGCCGCACAGCCCTTTAAACCCACCCTTGGCCCTCGTTCTCCTCTGTCTGTCACTGCCTGGCCAGCTAACACCAGCTGACAGCCCAATTTCTCATTACCACAAACCTTGTCCCAGTGCCTCCCTGACACCAAGGAAGGAGATGGGCAAGGGAGAGGAAGTATAGGGACACCATGGTGACTGACCTCCTTCCCTCTCCTTTCCCTGGCCTGGTTTGGACTCTGAGTGCCCACTCCTCCCACCATGCCTCAGCCCCCTTCCCACAGATACACACATAGATTTTGTTATTTGCAGTTTTTCCACTTTCATGTGGGTCCTGTGATCCTAACCTTAGTGAATGTGGAGGGCCAATTGTATATAATGGGTAGCAGGAAGAGGAAGGCACTTCTCTGTAATTCAGGTACTGTCCCAAGCCTTCATCACTTAAGGTATATAACAGCATATCATTTCCAAGATAACAGCAGAGTCTAACACTGTTTGCTGCAAAGTTCCTTCCACCTATACAACTCCAGTTCCCAAGACATAGTGGAAATCTTTAAAAAATAATTAATGGCTTTCTTACAGTTCTTGCAATTCTTTTGACTGAAGATAAGAAATGGCCAAAATCACCTCCATATTTTTCAAACTTGATATACAATTTTGAATGTGAGAGAAATGTTGAGGAATTCATGTTTTAAAAATTCATGAATATATTTAATTAAATGACACTAGAAGAAATCCTTACAACTTCACTCCAAATCCTTCACAATCTTTTGCCTCAGTTGGATCCTCCAGCTTGAATGTATTTTTTTTTTTTGGGGGGGGGAGGGAATGTAATAGAATATTGTCATTTAAACATCCCTATAGTTTAAACATTAACTCTAAGGTAAAATCACAGCCTATTTGTTGATTCCCAGATTTGCAGAGTATATAAAAATAAAACAAACATTTCAAGATGAAAGAAAAGTGATACTCTTAAGGGAAAAGAAATCAAATAAATCAAATGAAGAATGGTAATCTTATTTTTTTTTTAAAAAAAAAAGATTCACACATGAAATTTAGCAAGTAAAATAGGACCACAAACTAAGATGATATTTAGAATTGTCTGAATCTGTCATCCTGAAGACACACACACACACACACACACACACACACACACCCCACGGAGGGTAGAGGGAAGAGAGAGGATGCTGTCATGTCTGGAGTATCTGGTATGCTGATTTAGTTGCATGTAATCATATTTAGACGTCTGGCTTTGGCAGTATTACAAATCAAGGTAGCTTAATGTTGGCATTATCCATATGAATCCTGTCTTGTTTTATAGAGATGAGCAGATGATTTATAAATGGGTAGGACTGTTTTGGATCATTGAAAGAAAAAATCAAAGCTGAGGCATTCATTAGAACAGTGAAATGATTTCGATCAATTTTTGGTTTCTTGTTGACATATGCCATGCCATTTTGGCAGTAGCCACAAATAAACACACAGTGTAAGCAGATAAGAGGTATAGTGATCTGGAACCATGCACAGAAGATGTTTTCTTTGTTGCTTTGTCCAAAAAGTCATGACACGAAGAAACAAGACACAGGTCACAGAACATAGAATAATGAGCCACTATCTTCTTCTGATCTGCACCATTCCTAACTAATTAAATCCAAATCCTCCTAGCTTATATCAGGTAGAGATGTAGAGAACACACACACAAACACACACACAATTTCTTATCCTTGGAGATAAGGCTGATATCCTATGTCAGCACATGGAGCTACCCCACTGTGAAAATGTGTCATTTTCATTTACCATTTACCTGTTAGGATCTTTTTTTTTTCCAGAAAAATTTATCTTTAAAAAAATGCTTCTTTTGTAGAAAACATGATCTCTTTTGCACAGAAATCTCACTTTGTATGCAACACTCCCCCCGCCCCCAAAAATACACAGTAGTGCACAATATACAATGTTGCACACAATACATAGATCTCTTGCAAATTCTACTTTTTGTCCAAGAGACGAGTTTTCTGCTCAGATAGCTGGATAGCTAGATACTCAGACTATTGCAGTAGATGGCATACAGCACTGGGAGTTAGAGCCACGGTACTGCATGACTGTCTTTTCCACACATTGAGCCAATGGATAGAAAACATGAACTGAACATTCATCAGTAGCCTGTCTTTGCTGAATATGTAGAATAGAGAGGGCTATGATGTTCAGTTGTCAACTAGAGTATTTGAAGTTACACCACTTTTCATCCCTGCCGGTATAATCTTCCTATAAATGACAATGCCTGGAAATCTTACTTTAACAGCCTACTCTCAAGTTGTTGTTGTTTGTTTGCTTGCTTGTATTTAAGTCCAATGGCAAGTCCAACAATGTAATTCTTGACTAATTTTCTTCTTAAAGGAAGCAACAAATAATTTTAGCAATCAAAGTTCAACAAATATATGCAGATTTGATTGTTATTCCAAATTTTATTCTCATTGAATACCTCCCACATTCTAAGCCAAATATTCAGCAGCACTCACAGAATTTAATATAAATTTGCAAGGAGGTAGAAGAATAAATAGCATGAATAACTGTCTAACTAGTTATTTTATTTATTTAAAACATCCCACTCTTTTCAAATAGAACGCTCATAGACTATACATAAACAACACACATGCATACATAAACAACACACTTCCTGATAACATCTAACAGATGGGTCAGAAAACGAAAAATTAAAGATGAAGAGAAAAGAGAAAAACAAGCAAAGCAAGGTACCTATTATTACTGAAATAGCTATGTTCTTCTGATGACTGGCTTGAATGAAAGCAGTTAAGGAGATGGAAGAACCAAATGGAACTCGTCTTCCAGTCTAGCCAGTGAAGTGGGCCCTGAAGTCCCATCTGTCCTGCTACTAGATGGAATAATTGCTTCCAGACCACAGTTCTATAGGTTCTGTTGGATGCTGTCAGGAAGCAACGTAGATACATGACAAGATGAATGTTAAAAGCCAATGGCAAACAGTTTCTTCACAAGTTTCCTCCTTCTCCAGTACCATATCTCCTCTTAACGTCTCTTTTATGTGTGGTCATTAATGCTTTAGTATTACTTTTATTTCCGTTTTAATATCATATCCCCTGTTTTTTATTTAAGCTTACTGTTTCGCTGCACAACATTGAATTCTAAAAACAGTATGCCTGAACAAACAAGCCTGCAGTAGAGTTACTCTTTTATTCTCTTCTTTATCATTCAATAAAATCCTCTGCATACAGATTAACTTTGTTTGTGCAACATTTATTTTTGCCCTATCTGCTTGAAAGAGGAAACTTAATTGTTTTGATAAAAGGATTACAAGGTCATGTGGTTTCAAGTAGCTTTTCTACCATTACCATTAACCTACGGAACAGACTAGTTTGGAAAAGTTGTACAGTAGGGCTGAAAGGACAACACTCTGGCAGCTAACTTAAGGCAGTAATAGTCAAGTTCTATGTTTGAATTCAAAAAAGCTATTCTTTCACACATTTGCAATATCTGGTGAAACCTTGCATAAGGTCATTTTGATTACTGATGTAATGATTTAACTGCTTGAGGAAATAGTGTGCCTAGCTTAGTGTTGGACTTGGAATTTGAGAGATCAGGGCTGAAATCTTCAGTCAGCATTGGAAACCCACTAGGTGATCTTGTGCACATCATACTCTCAGCCTTAGAGGAGGGCAATGACTAGCCTCCTCTGAGTAAGTCTTGCCAATAAATCATAAGAATTGCCATAAGCCAGTGTTGACTTGGAGGCACATAATACTAACTCCAATTCATAATTGGGATAGGAAAACTATGCTTGAAGATTTTCTTGGTATATTTCAGTTGTGCAAATGGTAGCATGGATATGTGCTAGTGAACCACATTGGACAACGTATTGAACAAGGCAGATCTTATCCGCTGTTTCCATCACCTTTATTTATTTATTTCCTAGTATAACTGCCTTTACCATAACATCGACAGCTTTGACAGACTTGTCAGTAAAAGGATCTCCATTCCTTGGTAATGGAAACACTGGGAATGTTCTATATTGAGTAACTCTACTGTCCTCACAGATTATCTCTGACAGGAATAGGAGAAGAAATGGATGTTTTTGAGAAGACCTGCACGTTATAGAGACAAGGTTTTTTTTACTTTTGACGTTATCAGGTTTTTTAAAACATTTCCTGACTTAAAAGAGGTTTTGTAGTATATTTGGATCTGCACACTTTATACATGGAAAAGGTCTTCATGATTTCAGCAAACATATCTACAATTTTTTGATCCATGTGATATCTATAAATGTAACCATGCCTCTTCATTACAAATCATTTTCATCCAGTTGAATATATATTTTTAAATAAAGTTCTTTCTTGGTCACTGCAGGTTTTTTATCTAAAAAAATACTGATAACATTTTGTATGAGAAAAATATTTTTGTTCAACAACTTTTCTCATTAATACTTTTATTGTGCAACACATGTTTATCTCTAATTACTTATTAATATTATTTCTCATGTCCCTTTGGCATTTTTCCTTCAGCAGAAAAAACTTTTCTACAGCTTGGATTGTAGGTGGGCAATGTTGGGGGGTGGGTGGCTGTCACAAAATGGTTGTCATGGGCATATTTCCTGGAGTATGGAAAAAAAAATTCTTTTTAAACAATATCTCCCACAATTTCCCAACCAGCATGGTTAATGGTTACATTAGCTGAGGGTATTCCTAGAGTTTCAGAAAGGAAAGAAGAAAAAGAACTTTCTCCAGCACTGGGAATTCCTATTCATAGAACATCTATGGACAATCACAGTCATTCATATAACATAAATATTGAAGTTTTTGTATAGTTTTGAATTTGTTTGGTTTTACAAATCTTTAAGTTTCATTATTGGGAAAAAGCTGGTATGCAAATTAATGAAAATAACAACAACATACCGGCAGACATATCAGCATTTTCATAGCTCGCTTCCCAGCCTATGCATGTCTCTAAGCATTTCTGCTGTTGCCTTCTCCACCCTCTTTAATTCCTCTCTGACACTCTTGTTTTACCCCTAGGATATTCCCTATCAGTTCTGCATTTCTCTCCATAGGATGCTTTCCACCAGCCTGCCTAGGCCTCCACTATTGCTCCCCATCATCTCCTCGGCTCCAGCAACTGTGCCTAGCCATCCCAGATGGGCAGATGAGTCTGCTCTGAAGTAAAGTGTTTACCTTATTTTCACTTTCTAAGAATGAACATTGGCCCATGTGGACCAAGAGATGCCAGAACTGCTGCTTTGCTTTATAGAATAGCTGGCCCCTCAGCTCAAATTTTACCCCACCCCAAAAAACATGAGGGGCAAAGGACCATTGTGAGCACTAATACAAGTGTGTGTCTGACTTTTGTGGCCTTTGAGAAAGAAGTTCACTGAACTCCCATTTTTATTGGACCTGAGTGTCAGTTTTGTTTCTTCTCACATGCAGCACTTTCTGTAAGATTCATGTAGGAATGTGTAGATTTTGGTCACTTCTTAATAAAAATGAATGACAATTCTCTCTCATCTGCACTGTCTAAATTCAATATGTACAGTTGGAGAGGAGCAGGAAGAAGTCATGTTATCTCTTCCTGCCATGTTGCCAGGTTTTCTGAGATCTGTCACTAGATCTGGAGGAAAATACATGATCTGGTCTCCTTCTCTTAATTTAGCAATGGCCATAATAGCAATAGCCTGGTCTGATGAGGCACCAACATTAGTTTTGTAATACAGTGCTTGTTTTTCTGTCTGACCACATTCTGAGAGGTCTGGGACCCAAAGATTCCTCCATCTTCACTCTCTTCATACATGCAAGTAGTTGTAAAAGATGCCTAAAAATGCTTGGCAGAAAGAAAGAGTCACAGCCATGATCCAGCTGCTCAGTACAAGAGAAAGGCAAAAACAAATTTTCAAGAGCAAAAGAGTGAAAGCCCTCAGTGCTAATAAGCAAATCTTCCAGTTTCACTGTCTCTCACTGTTATTTAATCACAATTTCAGCTTTATTTCTGTTGAGTTGATGAAGAGATTCACAAATTTTGCAAAGTTGTTACTGAAAATACAGAGCAGATATAAATCTCATCCAGCCCAAGAAAAGACATTTAGCCAAAAGGATGCAGCCATAGGGGGAGTGGGAAGACGGAGAGAGAAATGTACTCAAACTCACTGTAAAAGTTACTTTTTGGACCACATTTCCCAGAATCCATGATGGTTGGGGGATTCTGTAAGTTGCGGTCTGAATTTATGTTCCTAATTTCTGGTGGTTGCAATAATGCAAATTGATATATGTATATATCTGTCTATATTTGGAACTACAACATTAGAACTTCACCATCTCCTTCAAAATAGCAACCTCATTTCTTTATGAACAGGCTGGTCAAAGCTGAGAGTTGCCACCATCTGTAATGAAATATGAAATACATCATGTGCTCTTCCTTACAATCAAATTCAAGGTTAGTTCAAACCACAACTGTATAGTCTTCTTTTATCATGAGGAGATAATCCTTACAATTTCCACTTCCTGAAATGAGAGCTGCTGCAGACTTCTTCACTAGTGCAGCCACCATTAAGCATTTTACAGGTGTCAGCATTTTAAGTGATGAGTCACAAGCTTTAAACTTTCAAGTGAAAACATTAATATCTGATAGATGTTTAAGCAGTTGCTCCTTCTGTATTTGCCTCATTATTTAAAAATAGACTTGAAAGGAATCTTTTCCCAGGAGGAATGTATCTCATGAACATCTGAAAGTCTTGGTATTGCTCCCCAAAGTCCAACTTATTATATAGATATACTTTAATTAACTATTTCCAATTATGATATTAGCGTACTATTTTTTTTCACAAATGTTTTTCAAAGTAATAAACTTCAATGAAACCCATAAAACTGACTAACATGAAACTGGAAACAACAATCAACATACAATAATCACACCCTTTTCGCATATTTAAAAATATAAATCTGTTCAGTTAATAACAACCATTTTGAATATTGTGCTGTTACTGGAGGAATTGTTGATACATTTGACAGAAAAAAAAACAGCATTGAAAGCCATGTTGAACCCATTGTGAGACTGAGAAAATTTAGCTGGGAGTCATTGACCAGCAGTATGGAAAGAACAAAGAGTACAAAGATTCTTCCTGCCCATTATAGTCTTGTGGTGTAGATAGCATGTGTTTTGTGTGAAATCACCAGGATTTTACAGTCTAAAAGCATCTAAGAATCTCAGAGAGATAGATAGATAGAATATATGTAAATATATACACAATTAGAGCAATTTCTCATATCTACAGGTGATGGAAAGGACTGATTAATGAGGCCCGGTTAAACTGTTTATCTTGATATGGTGCTATGTGTATGCTATAAGTTTTTTTTTAGATGGGTGGGGAAATAAGAATATTTTGACTGGATGAAGAAAAAAACAGGAAGTCGCTTGATCCACCCATGCTTTTGGAGTAAGCAAACCAATACCAAGTGCGTGTTTCTTCTTCTTTGGTCCTTTCTACTCATTGCTTACATCTATCTTTAAGAGTACTGTCCTTGTTTAGTTTACAGCTTAGTAACAAACAGGTCAACAAACAGCTTAACACAGCCTATCTTGTAATCTCTAGATCTGGAGAATGTCTAAGGGCATATAATGAAAGAAGCATATCTTTGACCAAGCATGCATACTTTCAGATTTTTTCATGCCTATCTGGGAGTGCAAAAGAAGAGGATATTGTCAAGGACATTTCAGAATATTGCTGATAGGCTGTATTTATTCAGGGACACTATTTGTGTGGGTCTCAAATATTTTTTTCCCCAAGGAATATAGATTGGTGTACAAATTTCTCAGCATCATCCAGGTAAGGTTGCCATAACCTTGCTTTGGTTAGGTTTTATCTGGGTTCTATGTATTCCACCTGGTGACCATTTGAACCATCATCTGGTTTGGATTTCAAGCTTTTCTTTTTAAGTAAGCAAGCTTGTTGAAGCTGAGAAGCAAAATGTGGAGACACTCTTTTGTAAAATTGTTCTCAAGAAATAAGTTTTCCCTTGTCTTTCAGATACAAGGGAAGGCAGAGTAAGCTCTCCAGATAGTGAAGGGATACATGAAGTGAGGTGTAATAAGGAAGGGAGAATCAGCAGTGGAA
Organism: Cyclura pinguis; assembly: GCA_030412105.1. NCBI lineage: Eukaryota > Metazoa > Chordata > Lepidosauria > Squamata > Iguanidae > Cyclura > Cyclura pinguis. The sequence continues at coordinate 190,062,443 of CM059601.1, forward strand.
GTAGTGGAAAGCCAGCAACAAGGAGTACAGGGTGTAAGGTGAAGCAGGAGAGGGGTGGAGGAGGGAAGGGGAGGATGTAGCACAAGTGGAAGCACATACAAGACAAGAGAGAGGCATTTCAAGGCTGAGAACGGAAGTAGGAGGGAAGGAGAGAGAGCAGTGTGAGTAGAAACATGTAAGAAGCTAGGCATTTGTGAGGTGAGGTAGGCAGTAGGAGAGAAAGGAAAGCTGACTGGATTTGACACAGCCATAGCGGTTTCCAGTATCAAAGGGGTAACACCTGTAATTCATTTTTAATTACAGTTTGTCACTAACACATGACAAACTGCTTGGGAGAAATATAAAAATAAACAGACTATTTATCTGCATCTTTCCCACTTTTCCCCCCCTATATCTCACTTTTTTGGAGGCCACCCATATTTATAAGCATTGAACACTAAACTTGTGTACACTACCATTTTAAATGATGCCTGTGTGTGTTACAAAACACAAAATTTATAGCTGCGCGTACAATGTCTAAGCCTCCTTATGCATGCTATAAAATAAACATGAATAATAGTACAAGTTAGTTTAAACAGTAATTTTCAACAGTCAATACTTGTTACATTATGACTTCCTCCTATCATTTACATGTAGTCCAACCTCCTTGAAAAGGTGGCATTGTATGGTCCAATTTATACTTAACAAAATTGTTAAATATGTCTATTTGACATTACAAAACATGGTTAATACAAAGTTGTGTAGAGGCATGCTTGTGAGGAGTGTAATCACGAGAGAACAGAATAGTGCTAGGCAATGATGATATAAAGGAACTCTATGACTTTTTATTCCTCAAAGGTCACAAGTAGAAATAGACTCAGTTCACATGTGCACAGTGTATCACATGAGGGCCATTTTCTATAATATGATTTCATTTGTCTGCAAAGTGTGTGAAAACCAGAACCACATGGGTCCTATTCATACATTGCTTCCAAGAATGGAATAAGCATGGTGAAGCAAGACAGTGAATTTATTCTGCATCTTCTTTTTTCTTCCTATTACTGGAGCTAAACACATTTTAGAACCAAAATTATGCAATGTTTCCAAATTGCAATCTGCAAAATCATCAAGTGCATGAGCGCTTCTTGTGTTTGAAAGTTAGGTACAATATGGCAACCATGGGGGTCAGAACAGTATTATGATTAGGGGAGGGGCTAAAGACATGACTCTGTCCTTTTTATCACATTTCATCTGTTGTGCACATAGTCATACAAGTTGGCATCATCTAGTGTAGACAGGTTGCTAAGCAGGAAGAAAGAGAAAAAAGACCCTCACATGAACACTTTCAGCCATATGGAAGTGTGATAATCCAGAGTTCCCATCTCTGTCAAAGACCATAGGAAGTTACTCCTATGTGTCTCTGCATGAACAAGCCCATGGCATGAATGAACTGTTCTCTATGGCTATTTAAGAATATTTCTCCCAAAACAATAAGTATGGTTCATTAAAAATCTTGATAATTCTGATATTGTGGCTAACCTTTCTCATCTTACAGTTCCCCTCTACTTGTCTGGAAAGTCTAATCACTTTTATTTGCCTAGTTTCAAAGAGCTGGAGAGACTATTTACATTTTTACTCATACAGCCTTTAGCTGTTGATGCTGGCAAAGGCTAGGTAATTTCACTTTTGCCTGCAGTTTCCCAACTGCTTAATGTGGATATCCAGGAGTGACCATGAAGGTAGAACAAGCTAAGCATAATTATAAAAAAACCCAATCGGACTACTTATCCACAAAATACTCGTGTATTTTTCCGTCAGTTATACTTAACATAGGTATGTACATAAGCATCTGAGGTCAGGCAGGTGAGCTAATGCAGACAGCCATAGAAGTGACTCAAGGACTCAAGATACAGAAGGTGATAGTGAAATAAATGAATGAAAGGAATAAATGAGCTGTGTGTATGTGTGAGAGAGAAAGAGATAGAGAGTACTACCTGGCTCTAGAACTGGGCATGTGCTAGTTTGTTGAACAGGATACGTCCATACCTAGAATTTTTTTGAAAAGTTATTTTCAGAATTTCACTTTGTTTTAATGTGTTTTCAACTCAACACCACCTTATGGTGACCCAATTAACATTGCCTTCCTGTCAGGCTAAGAGAATGTGACTTGCCCAAAGTCCATGGCTGAATAAGGATTTGAGTCCTAGTCCAATAATCAAAGCACTACACACCATACTGGTTCATGTTTTTATTCTACACCAAAATAAGAACCTAGTGCAGAGATTAAGACGTATAAAGGACACCATTTTTCAGATCTTACCTTAGCCACTGGGCAGCCTTAAACAAAGCACTATTTGCTTTCACCTTACTCCCCACCCTATCCCCAAAATCTGTAATAGTGATAGAAACTGTATACAGGCCCACCTGCCATGAATCTTTCCAGATTTAGGAAGACAAACTATATAAAGAAATTGCAACACATGGGGGAAATGCTCTGGACTTCTACATCTGTTTCTTAATTAAAAACTCAAATTCAATTCTCCCCTCCCCCCCCAAAAAAGGTGAACCAAGCCACACAGACATCTGGACCGATTGACTGACTGATTGATTACAGGACGAATGCACAATTTTTGGTGAGTTCAGCAGTGCTGGTCCCTACAGCCGAACATCTCTTGCAGTATGCCTTTTAACGTACAATCCTCACAGAAATTGCCTGACAAGTCAGGTAATCTTCCCCTACAGCTCCTTTGTTATCTTCCCACTAAGCAGCTGGCACAGGTTTTTAAAGTGTTCTCTCAGCTTGTGCACCCTTGCTTCCAGCTGGACAACATCATCCATTTATCTTGTTCAAAACACTCCCCTTTCCACAAGAGACTTCACCCTGCCAGTACTTACAGGCACAGCTCACATATCTCTCTTTTGCAGGGAACAACAACAAAAACAAAAAGGCAGCCTACACACAGGTTTTGCAAACAAACAAAGGCAGAAAACACAGTTTTGTGTATTTTTAGGAAGCCTGTTAGGTTAATGAGATAATTTGAAGGGACCTAGTGCAATATATCTCTACACTGCATGAGAACTAGTGCCCTAACCGCTGGGAGCTGAGGAATATTTTTTTTAACACTTTGAAAGAAAACAGTGCCTTCAGGGAACAAAAGTAATAATAGGCTGCCTCTTTATTGCAAAATTTCAAAACAAATTCTTCAGTGTACTGTCTCTATTCATTTTCATTAAAATGCATTCCTCTATAATAAAGAAACAAACAAAATATTCCTGAGGGAGAATTCAACACTATGCTCAGATTGCTTGGGCATCTAATTTGCATGCCTTAATTTAGAGTTTTTTTTCCCCCTTTTGCTGCCTTTTCTGCAGCAAACTTTCTACCACTCTGAGAGCCACTCAAACCATGCTCTCAAGAAACTACATTGTGGTACAAATTGCCCCTATGGCACGGCTGGCCCTGGCATGAATCAGGTAAAACATTCTACTTCAGTTAACACCATGCAATTGACACAGATCAGTTGTGGGAATTGCATAGCCCTCCAGCTTGTGTAAAATATTCTTGTCTCACCCTATCATCATGAGAGTGTAAGGTGGCAAATGGGTAAAACAATATAAACAGTTCCAAATTAAAATGCATAAAGAATTTAAACAAGATAAAAAGATCTTAGACAATTCTAAAAAGGCTAAAAGAGTTAATACCTTGTACACATGTAAAAGTAAATTAAGCCCCAAGGGCTTTAAGAAAAATCAATGACTCAACCTGGATCTAAAAAGAAACCAGCATTGGCATCCACCAAGGAGAGGGCAATCAACGAACAGGGCACCACAACCAAGAAGGGCATCCCTTCTATTGTTGAACTGCAATTTCCAGTATTTCTCACCATTGACTATGCTGGCTAGGGTTTAGGGTCCAACATCTGAAAAGCCAAACAATTCTCACTCCTGGGATAGATAAAGGCAGATATGAATAGTAGCATGAAAACTTGTTAAAGCAAGGAAAGGAAGGCACCATTTGGGTTCTGTTTCAGACACCAAAATGTCTTGAGTTGACACTATTTTTAACTCCATAAATCTGAAATCCCATTCTTCCAAAGATTTAACCAGGAACTAGCTTCATGGAGGGAGGGGGAATAGAACCTGATATGCATTTCGGCATGTATTTTTAAATCCTTTGACTGAAACTCAGAATTCTTTTACTGGCTTAGAACACTGATAGTAATTCTATTACCACTGCAATAGCCATCCCTTTCTAATTCTCTAGACACAATTACTGTGCACCATGCAGAGTGCATACAAATTAACAGAAGAAAGAACCCCTTTAAAAAGGGGGAAAAATATTAAAATGGCAAGGCAAAGCAAAGCAAAGCATGGCTGGAAAAGTTCCTGCAGGGGATGCTCTTGTACTCTTTTAGTCAAACCAAACAAGTTTGAAAAAGAAAATAAAAAAAAAGAGAGGAAACAGAAAAAAGAATGAGAGAAAAAGAAACAAGGGCAACGTACCTACATGAGTTCTATATATGATTTTTTTTTACCTCTGCCCTTGGCAATTTATACAAAGACAATTAAAATTTTAATTAACACAGTTATCAGTATTTTTAACTGCACACAGCTAGTTGCCACTATAAAGATGGCAATCAAGAGTTATATTGAGTAAGGTTTGATTGTGCTTTAGTTTTTTTAAACAATGAGAGTTGCTGATAAGGTTGTAAATAGCAAAGGAATTCTCATCTCTAAAAGAAAGGAGAGTTTTATTAAACAATCTTGTCACCCTTTTCACCCTTACACTGATGACTGAGTGTGCTCTAAATGCAAACTCAAACAGTAAGTTGGAATGGAATCATAAAACAGCTGGGGAATGTGGAGAGGAAGAGGAAGTCATGGATTCCTACAAGTCGCCACGCTGGATTGGTTTACATTATCACTTTTTTCTCATTTCATTTATTCTTATTACTTTATTTCAAAAATTCTGGCAGATACTCAAGGTGGTGTATCAAAATATGAAAATAAAATAATTCCCTCATTTAAAAGCATAGCTAGACAACAAGACAACAACTAACTTGTGATTGGTTCATAAAAGCTTACAGAGACAGGACTCTGTTAGTGAAGGGACTATGATTTCCAGGAGACCCAAATTCCTTTTGTTTCCCCTTTTTTAAAAAAACAGTTTTCTGGATCTTCTTCCAATAGGTGTTTGGTTGATCTATGACTTTTCTGCTCCTTTTTTGTTTTTCCTAATGTTACAGGCAGCAGCAAATTCCTCATTTATTGAAAATGTCACGAGGAAGTGATCTCATGGCTTTGGACTTGAAAGACCCAGAGATTAGATTATTAGATACATTTTAGTGGGAAATATTAAATCATATAACACAAGTCTCATAATGAGATTAAGGTATTTAAATTTAGATTACTATATTACATTACTAGGAATAAAGTTTAATAAGATATAATAGGACTTATTTCTATGGCGGGGTGAACGATGTGACCCTATAGACACTATCAGGCAAGCCAGCCCTAGCAGCCATCATATCCAATGGAGGGCCACATGATTCTCGGCCCAGTTCTAAGGATATATGTGAGATTATTCCACACAGAATGGTTTTTGTGTCTGGAGTTTCAGCTTAGAAGTGAATCTAAATGGCAGTTGGGAAACAATTTCTTCAAAAGTATCATGACAAAAATCATGAAGCTTGTAGATATATATAACATACATACATAACATACATAGGATGGTTACACCTCATGTTCTGTTTTTATAATCCTTAACAAGCCTTACCAAGACCTTGCCAATATCATTCAATATCAAAGTCATGATTGTCCAGGTCATTGCATTTCTGATTTCTTTGTATGGTGATGAAAGCAGAACAGTGAAGAAAGCTGATAAGAAAATAATTAACTCACTTGAAATGTAGTGCTCAGGAGAATTCTGTGGATACCCTGGACATACTATATGAAGACAAATAAAGGGATACAGAAGCAAATCAAGCCACATTTCTCCCTAGAAGCCAAGATGACTAAACTGAGGCCATTTCCACATGGGGTGAGGGAATCGCCCCGCGCTGCTACTTACCGGATCCTCTGGCTCCCCGGTCTGGTCCAGGCTGCTCTGGAGCAGTGTGTGATCATCGATCCGCTCTGCTCCAGTGTCCAAAATGGCAGCTTCTGGTTGGTTGTGGGTGTCAACCAACCGCTGAAGCTCGCCAGCCTAAAGCCCGCCCTTGGCAGATCGCAGGCTCGCATTGGTGTGAGCCTGTGAATCTGCACAAGGGAGCAGGCTCGCAGTGGCGCGCTCTGTGCTTTTGAAAGACTGGAAAAATCAGGTCTTTCAAAAGCACACTGGAGGACCACTTGGGGTCGTTCCAGAGCAGACTGAGGTGCGGATCTACACTAAGTAGTCCAGACCCAGCCCACTCCAAGGTGCAGACGTCCTCCGTGGAGGACGGACTCCACCGTTTTTATTACCCCGTGTGGAAATGGCCTGAGACTGTTGCACTTTGGCCACAACATAAGAAGACATGACTCATTAAAAAAATACAGTAATGCTTGATAAGATAGAAGGGAGTAGGAAAAGAGGAAGACCACATTACAGGTGGATAAACTCAGCCAAGGTAGTCACAACCCTGAGTTTGCAAGATCTGGACAGGACTATGGATAACAGGGTGACCTGGAGGTATCTCATTTACAGGCAATCATAAGTCAAAGTTGCCTTGATAGCAATTAACAATAAACCAAGACTAGTCAAATAGCTAAATTAAGGGGAGGTGCTTTTTTAAGGTGGACCCTTAAATGGAGCAGTTTGTAGTCTGATGCCAACTATAAATGGAAAACACATATCTCAAATTAAATACACAAACACACAAATACCAACAACTAATAAATATGATATTTACAGTAAATATGAAAGATAGAGAATTTAAACTATAAAGACTTAAATAGAATATACCGCTGAACATGCAGTGTGAAAAAATAACACACAAGAAGTCACGTTACATATATGACATGACAATAAGTGAAATATATAAAAACGAACAAATGTGCAACGTAAAGAATAAGATTTATGCAAATAAACTCCAGCTGTAGGATCGAGTAGTTAAGAGGGAGAAACAACCCCACAGTAACAAAGAACTTGCTCAAAAGTCCAGCAGATTCTACCCCAAGAAAGCTCTGCTCCTTTCCTAAAATATACCAGTAATACGTACTAAGTAAACTTTCAAGATAAAAATCCTGAACATATTTTCTGAGAAAAGAAACACATTAAATTTGGTGACTCTTATTTCCAAGAAAGCTGTAAATTTTATATATATATATATGCAATTTTCCTCTCATGATAAAAGTTCTGAAAATTGATTAGCTCCTTAAAAACAACCAGAGCTAATCATAATGATCTCTGTATGCACTGAAAAAAGGGTGGTGCATGATGATCAATGTAATGAACAAAAATGTATCTCTTTTTCCGGCTTCACATTAGCAATGGTCTGTCCAAAAAAGGATTCAAGTTTTACTGCACACAGAAGAAATTTTGCAAAATAACACAGTCGCTTAATCTAGAGCTGCTACTTGGAAGTGCCAACAAATACACTAGGGGTCTACTGCCAATTAATTGTCTTGTTAACTCAGATTGGTGAAAGTAGAATTTTAGCACCAAAACCTGAGACCAAAGGGCCACAGGGGTTGGGTTCTAGTGATGTTGCAAGTATGGTATTAAAAGGAGCAAGCCCTGCTGAGGTAATTGAGCATCAATTAAGCATCAACCACAGTTGCACAGAATATGTTACTAAAAAAATATTAAAAAATAATATTCCTGCCTCTGAAAAAGCACCACTAAGTCTAACAAATGACTGAATATATAGGTACATGAGAGCATGAACTTCATAGTTTCTTTCATTACCCAACTGAACTGTGAGTCACTGGGAAACATAAATCTCCTTTTGTCTCCTAGAAATGACAGTCCAGCTTAGGAACAAATTAAATTTTAAGTTAAGTATGAAACTTGGACAATATCTCTACCAAGTCTACCTCCTTTTTCATGACACAACCCATCCCACACACTTTTGTATGTGAAAGCATACAGGAACTGCTGGGTGTGTGTGTGTTTAGCTGGCCTATGGAGCAGGAAGAGCCAACCCCAAGCTTGTGGCATACAACTTCACCTCCTCCTATACCATGTCAATCTGTCAGGTCCATATCTGCTTTGCTTGTACTTAAAGATATTTATTAAACTTTGATTCCCTTGAAAAATTTCAAGACATTTGCCTGAACATGTAAGGGCAAGAAGGAAATAGAGATAGGAGACAGAAAAAGATTTCCTCTCCCCTTTCTCCTGAAAGCACTGCATTCGACTGTCAAGGTCAGAGTCCCAGGCAGCAAGCCAGCCCAGAGAAGGGAGTTGGGGAGTTAGCAGAGTCCTCCCAGGAAGAGCCAAGCAAGCAATTACTCAAAGGAAGTCCATTTACCTAAGCCAGAGCAACAAGCAAAAGCCATAGTAAGAGTTCCAAAAGCCAGGGGTCAGGAGCCAAGAGATCAGTCCAAGGTATCAGGACCCAGGTGCTGGAAGCAAGGAGAGGGCTTATAGAAAATTTGCCACAAGCAAAGGGAAGCTTTCAAGCAGTCAGTTATATAGCCCAAGGCACAGGTGTATCCAGTCACCACTTCTTAAACTTAGCCAAGGAAGCCTCCCTTTGCACAGCTCTCTTGAGTCTCTGCCTTGATTGAGGGCTGATTGAAGCAGGCTCCAGGGCATCCTCGGAATCACAGCTGGATCCTTGTTGCCCTAAAGGAGCAGGCAGAGGAACGTCCTAGCTTGCTTGGTCCATGGCAGCAGGGGGAGCTCTTGAGCTGCAGGACTCATCTCCAGCCAGAGCCACAGGGACCAACAGCTGCTGCTCATCATCATCGGCTCTTACAGGGGCTTCAGTTATCACATCCTCTAGCATTCCTGTGAAAGCAGGTGCCACACTCCATGAGATGGCATGAGACATTCCATTCACATTCGTGAATGGAGTAGAATGTGCTTTCAGATTTCATTGCTCAGTGAGGAGAGATCAAAGATGAAGATGGTGGGGATGTAGAGATGCCAGGATGCCATCAATGGGCCCATGTGTGTTGTCCCATCTCTATGCTTGCTTCCTGCCCTTCCACCTCCAAGCAAATGTCTGAAGAGGGCTATTGTGTTTTTTTCTTCTAACCAATTGCCCTCATGTATAAGGATGTCCATAATATAAAAATGGAAGCTCTCTACATGAGACATGTACATACATATTTGGTAACAGTGAAAAAAATATGCCCCAGTACTGCAACTGATTCTTTGGAAAGGCAAATAGAAAGTCCTACAGACCTTGGGTGCATCCCACATTCTCAACTCCAGAAAACCCTGTGATAGTTTCACCTTAAGGTTACCATAAGCCGGAAATGACTTGAAGGCACACAACAACTATGAAAATTTAATTTGAAAAATGAAATCCAATCCAATAAGTACATGAATCTTTAGACGAGCAAACCTAAAACATTTTTAACACAATATAAAGTGCAAAATGTTAGTACTGGATTGGTACTGAGTTGCTTAAATACTTCTAATCATTATTTTTCTGCTGAAAATATATGATCTCTTTCACCAAGATTAAGAGATAGTGCTAATTTCTATCATTTGAGTGGTTGTTTACAGAGCCACATTTTTAAAGCAGTTAGGCATTAAAAAGGTGCTTTGAGAATGCCTATACCTCTTATTTCTTGATTTTTTTCCCCCCATTGCTATGTTATTAATACGTCCTTATTCCTACTTTCAATTTCATGGCTAATAACTACAAGAACAACAATTGCCTGTAAGACAACTCTCCAGGTTAAGTGCTGGGTAGGCAACAGTTAAACAAGCCTGACAGTGACAGCATGGACAGAGAGAGTTTCTTTTTATAGCATTTATTAAAAAGCCAGTGTGGAAACTTGTACAGTATAAATATTTAAGAAAGGAGTCTACTTCCTCACTGACCAGTGAGATGGCAGGGGTGGGTAGAGAAGATGTATGCCAGGAACAGAGTGAACTAGTGCTCACAAAGGGTGCCCTACTTGTAAAAGTTGCCATTTACTGTCTCTGAGAGGTTGCTTGAGCCATGTGGGAAGGATAAAATATCAAAGGGAAGAGTCAGGAAGGTCCTGGCATCAGCAAGGAACTGAGTGGGCGCAGCAGTGTAGAAGGTCATATAATGCAGTATTTCTCCAAGAGAACCACAGAGCACCTGTAAAGGAAATGTTTACTTCCTGCAACCAGTGAGAGATGATATGGGTATCCACAGGCTGGAGATAGAGATGCTGGAGATTGTCATTTAGTCTGCATTTTTAAGCAAACCAACATAATTTGCTCTCTTTGAGCTAATATATTGAGGTGAACTCTTTGGATTCTTCCTCTCCCCAAATTTTACAATATCATTTCCAACTAGAAATAAAAACTAAACTAAGCTAAAATACAGAACTGCTCATATTAAGGAAAGTTGCAGATGAGAATAAATTACAATTTTCATGTAGTTTTAAAAAATGCAAATAGAAATTGAGGGAAGCATGACTGAATACATGCAAGCTAAATAAATACAAAGCTAAATGCATGGAAAGCTGACACAGACCAGACATGTATCAGGTTGTGCTCCCCCTTGAGGGAAGTAATCTTTCTTTTTGTTTCAGCAGAGTCTGTTGACTTTTTCTTCTCTTTACTCTGGTGAATGAACATTTTGGAGTGCCAATATCTGAGGGGCTAGAAGTCATTTTTCTCCTTCTCTGGATCTTTGTGGTTCCCCAGTCTCACCCCAAATGATCACTTTCAATTTCTAATCAGTTTTCATTTTGGAAGTTGAAATGAGCCCTACATTTAAATATCAAATTTTAAATTTCCAGAATGTTTTACTTAAAAAAAATAAATTGTTGCATCATTTTTGGGGGCGGGGGCAGGGAATCCTAGGGTGCTTTCATACTATGCAATTATAGTGTTATGATTCCAGTTCAACAACCATGGAGACATCCTTAGAATTCTCCACCAAAGAACTCTAATGCATCACTGTACTGCTTACCCCAAGATTCCACTGCATGTAGCTATGACAGTTAAAGTGGAATCATAGTGCTGTAACTGTGTAACCCTTGGTTGACTTCACTGTGCCCAATGCTGTTCTATAATCTGGATGGAGGGGCAACATGTAGCCCTGCAGAGGTTGCTGGACTGCAACCCCCATGATTCCCATTGGCTGTGTTGGTTATGGCTGATTGGATTTCCAGTTCAAGAAGACCTGCAGGTTGCCCTTCTTTGCTGTAGAGCTTTGACATCTTACTCTATAACCTTTGCCTTTGACAATTGATCTTGAGCACCAGTGTTAGCTAGGCACTTATAAAATGACATAGTACTGGTGTCAAGTGGAAGCACCCATTGACAAAGTTGCTGGCATGAGACAAGTAGGCGTATAAATGGGTGTAGCACCAAAATAATAACGAGATGAGAACTTGCAGTGTCAATCTGGTTCAGTGACACAGGAAGGGAGGAATGAATGGAAGGACCCAAAAAGTGTGGTAAAATGCACATTGTCCAACTTGGGAACTAGTATTATATATTTTCCTTAATTGGTAACTGTGATTCTGGGAGAGTAAGATTCAGGGCAAAAAGATCTCACAAGTGCTAAAAGAATGAAGGGGTAGTAATCCACTCATGCCTAGATTTATAAGCCTCTGGTTTAACTGAGAGCGGGATAGGATAAACCTGCATCTTTCAGTATGACACACAGCAAAGTTTTTAGCTATAAAAGGCTACCTTTTCAGCTATTCCTCTTCAGGTGATCGCTTAGAAAGAAAACCAAATAGTTTATGCAATAGTTTTTATAGCATGGCAGATTTGGAATGTTCTTTCAGATTTATTTTTGCAGTGAACTTTGTCTTGCGGGGCAATCTAGCTTTTTTCTGGCTTATTTTACAATCAGTGGCTGTTCTTTATTCCTTCTGTTGCATCCAATTACTATATCATAAATATGTAGGATGTGGGGATGCTCAGTAATGCAGCCTTTTCATTGTTTTTAGATTCTTATTTTTATCAGGAACTGAAATATTTAACTCATAAGGAGTACTACTTACTGATTTATTTGCCTCACAAGTTATTTGTCTAACTATATGCCATACATTTTCAATTAACTCACATGTAGAGTTTGCGACTTCGTTTTCTCCTCATCTCAGATTCTTTTGGTGGGGTAGGTAGGAGAGACGATTAACAATGCACTGCTAAATCTGCATCTTTTTTTCCCCCTTTTTTTTCTCAGCTTCACTTCAATTGATGTTCACAGCCTGTCTTTTATTATATGGTGCTTGCTGATCACATGAATTTATCAAAGCATCCCTGCTGCTTAAGGTAATAGTAGCTTTGATTTGAAATTATTGTTAGATCAATGGTAATAGTCCAGGTTCCAGGTTAAATTATGTAATTACTCTCATCAGTGTTTTCTTCATACATTTTCTTTTTTTTTAAAAAATATTTTTATTAAACAAAGCAGAAAGAAAAGAAAAGATATAACATGTATAAGAAACAGGGGATTTCACACAATATCAGACAGATATCCACTTGTACGTATAAAACATACAGTACACTACTATACACTAAAATTAACATACACTGGCAAACCAATAGCACTAGGATAACAGTACATTTTCAAACTTCCAGGGATCTTATTGTAAAATGATACCTAATGTACCACACTGAATGTGTGTCTTTTTGGGGGAAGACACTTGTGACACTCAAGATCTTGTTGGAATACAACTCCCATCACAAAACAGGGACCATGCTGATGGGGGCTGATGAGAATTATAATCATTCCTTGTTTCCACATTCCTGCGTATATTATATAAAAGCTTCTCTAACACTGGATTAATATTAATAAAATTAATATTAATCAAGGAACATTCTGATCACTAAACCACATCTGAGTTCCATTTTTTTAATAACTATTCACTAGTAGTTAAAGGGGAAGAGCATGGACATGTTACATTATTCAGTCTTTGTATTTCTCATTCCACTGTTTTGGAAGTGGAAGTGGCTTTGTTCAGACAGAGGCATCCTGCACTGGGGATGGGAGAAGGATGGCTCTCGGATGACACTTACACACAATGTCATCTGAGTCCTGTCATTCTCCTATCCCCAGGGACAGTGCCCTCCATTCCAGCAGGCAGCCGATATGGAGAGGAGTGCTCCTGTTGCACTCCATCCCTGTGGGACACCACTGGGATCCAAGTTCCTGCAGAAAGGGCTTAAATTCTATGTTAGTCCCAACTAGTGCAGACCCACTGGAATGAAGGGGACCTGTTTGTCATTACTTACACAAGTTCCATTTCAATAAATCTATATTGTTTGGGAGTGATATTGAATGTAGCCCTTTGCCTTAGGAAATGTGAAGAACCTCAAGCTAAGTTCATGAACAGGGAACCTTGCAGGGCTTAAATACTGTATTCACAAGCAGTGTTTATCATGCTATCAATCTCTGAATTTTGTAGGGGTTTTAGATGGTGATGTCCTTGTTTTACAAACTTCCCTCTTTTTTCCATTGCTTCTTTTGTTTCTTCATTGAATGAAATCTAATAAGGATGAGAAGTGCCTTCTTATTGCTAGTCTGAGTGTCCTGGAAGTGTCCTGTGTTCTGGCACAGAACTTGGAAGAAGTGAACACAAGGATCTTCCCATGTCTTTGGGCACTGTGTCACAACAGCATATTTAGGATTACAGTTATCATCATCATCATCATCACCACCATCACCACCATCATCAATCACATTAGCAGCATCCATTCACACTTTTCTTCCATGAACTCCAGGCAGAGCACATGGTATTCTTCTTTGTTATTCTTCCAACAGCTCTCTGAAGTAGGTCACCTTCCAACAGCTCTCTGAAGTAGGTTTAGAGGTTTTTTAAGAGATCTTGGATGGCCATGTGTCAGAAAGGCTTTGATTATATATTTCTGCATGATAGGGAGTTGGATTGGATCGCTCCTATAGTCTCTTCCAACTCTATGATGCTATCATTCTGTGATTCTAGGGTGAAGTCTGGCTGGCCCAATGTCACCCAGTTAGTGGCTCAGTGTGCTCTCCCTCCTTCTTCAGGAAAGATGATGATGATGATGATGATTACTATTATATTTTTATTCAAAAAAAAAATAAAAAATAAAATCACAGCAATGTCTCAAGTCTACTTTATTAATCACTACTAATAAATATTCTTCTAATAAGAGCCTGTTCATCATCCATTCAGTTTACTAAAGATGATAGGCACTAACTGGCATTTTCTTTAGGCGTGTTTTTTTAAATCTTTTGAGAGTTTTAGAAAATGTAATATAATGAAGTTTTATTCTGAAGTACAGAATGGTAAAGTAAGGAGAGATAATTAGAATATGAGACATTAATTCATTTTGATTGTAATTAAAGTTCAAAAAGTTAACTTGTAAAAAAAAGATATAATTGCTTTATGTTTTTCCTTGCACATATACAGAATTATCTTTTTGTGGAGGTGATCTATAACTGTATTACAGTTAGTTAAATATATTATATCGGTGTTACGATGATTCCATTATAACACCTCTGTCATTATAATATTATTTTGAAATGATCGTGTGATCCAGATATGATCTTGAACTCACATCGTTATGATAGTCCAACTATTTCTCTTCACATGAAAGAGACATGATTCAAATGGGCTTCCTATATTTGTTCCAGTTTTTAACTGCTGTGTGACATGTATAAATTCAGAAAGCAAAGCCATTTTTTAAAAATATGTGATAGTGTGATACAAAATTATCGCCTGATAAACTGGAATCATTAATAAAAAAACCAAACTCTTTCACCCAATATCCTTTATATGTAGAAAGAAAACTTTACATGTGCAAAGGAAACTTTCTGTATCTTGGCTTCTTTCATTCATTCAGCTAGTAGAGGAAGTGGTTCTTTGGTTGGACAGATAGCCGCTTCACTCCTTCATTGCACAAATGAGCAAACAAACAGGAAATATTCCATTAAGAATAGTTTCTAATTTTGACAAACTCCAAACTAGTGAATGATGATCAAGAACACGAGTGCACATCTGCTCTGGACAAAATCCAAGTACTGCATGAAAGTAACTTCTTTTTAAGATATTCAGATCACAAAATGTCTCTGAAACAAATTATCTGAAACAAATCATGTTTTGTGAGAGTGGTTTAAATTTTATCTATGCCCTGTGTCCAAATGTCTTGAACCTTCCCTTAGTCAAGTCCTCCCTAAAAGGAAAATTCTGAACAGAGAAGTTGGGAGAAGAAGGATGCTGTTTTGTGACTGACGTTTCTAACCTACCATCAGGAAATTTGACAAATAGTTGAATTTTGGGAACAATGAAGTAACATATTACAAGCTGTTTCAGAGCCTAC
This sequence comes from Cyclura pinguis, assembly GCA_030412105.1. Classification (NCBI taxonomy): domain Eukaryota; kingdom Metazoa; phylum Chordata; class Lepidosauria; order Squamata; family Iguanidae; genus Cyclura; species Cyclura pinguis. Next base: position 190,077,822 of record CM059601.1, read on the forward strand.
AATGTGTGTGTGTACCAATTCCTCATCCCCAAACTGTGGCTACAATTTAGCATCCCATATCATAATGTAAATGTCCACACATGGAGATATGCTACGTGAGCACTATGCGAACCTCATGCAGATAAAAACATTGTGCAACACATATCAGTGGTTATGTGCTATTGTGAAATGCACAATACATGAAACAAAACTGCAGTGCCAAGTGCACTGCAAAGTGTAAGATGCACAACCGCAATGCAATGTATATGCTAAGCAACTACAATCCAAAGTATAGAATGTACAACTGCAATGTATAATGCACAATGTACAACAAAACATGCAATGCACAATGCACAGCTTGCAAAGACAAGGTACAAGGGAACATGCTGCCTGCACAAGTTCACTTCTACCACTATCAGCAAAATATGTCTTTGGAGTAGCGAGGCCTGCTTTTCCTTCTCACCGAGTGGGGTAGCAGCTTCCCTCCTAGCCTGCTATAGCACCCTGCCCCCTGTCTTATACAACCCAATTTTTCCCTTTAAAACTTCCACCGTACTGTATAAAGGGTAAAGCCTTACAATTATTTTTCAGAATGATTTACAAATCTCTGGTAGGATGTTACTAATTGATTAGAACTAATGAAAAGCACTCTACCGAGTCAGAATTTATAAAAATATAATGTGATCTTTATTAAAATAACAAACAGGGAAAAGGTATAGGGGATCATAAGTGATTCCAAGCAAAAGAGAATTTCAGAAGTTATTTAAGCAGTTTCTTATAGTTCCACTCAATATACAGGCACAAAACTTTCATACACACACAGGCCTTTGGCCTCTCTTAGGCTGAAAGGCTTAGTTTCCAAGTCTAGGTCATACCTTCTGCCCCAACTCAAAAATGGTTTGGTTTTGGTGAGAGGACAACTGCACTTATTCATATGACCTTGCCCCAGTTTACTAAAGAGCTGTAAATAAAGCTTTCGCTCTGTGGAAATCTCACTGAAGGAATCTGTAAAATGCAAGTCACTAGACCTTATGTAGAGGACTTCTCCTCACAGCCCTCAGCCCTTCCCTCTCACCTATAGGCTAGGCTTCTCTCTCCACTTTGGTTACATGGCAACCTGTTGCTAGGGCTGCTGCCACTCAGGCTAGCCACACCCTCAGGTGCCATCACAACATCTGTTGCACAATGGTGACTTTTTGGCCCCATACATGTAGTGTGATTTATTCATGCATGTGCCACTAACAGAATTCTAGCCTATGTTTGTATATGCACATATAGTGCCTAAGGATTTCGTAGCATATACTCTGATGTGTATTATTTTCTCAGTGAAGGGCCATCCTAAACAAAGTATGTATCTTTTATCTGTCATGGGTTGTGGAGCATTTTTCTCTCTAGTTAGTGAAACAAGATATGATGCCATTGTCTGAGATTGGCTAAATATTTTGGCTTTTTCAAAGCCATTGTCCATCTGGATAAAAAGTTTCCTTGAAGAGTTTCTGTTTTGTTCACAGCTACCATGAAAGAAAGAGCAAAGGAGCTGCAGGTGCATCCACAAAACTCATTTGTATCTCACCTTATTACACCAAGGTATGATAGTACAAGCCAGGCTACTGGCTGCCATTTTATACTCTTCACGCAGCATGATTACTATGATAGATAATGATGTATGTCCCTGCCTGCCCCCTTCAACCCATTGCTATGGCTCGCATTCAAACCATCTGTTGGTACCCACAGAAGCACTTTCCATTTGAAAGTGGAGATTTCATGAGATATGAAATCTGCCTTTTACAATTTACTACCAAAGCCATTTCACAAAAATGGGTTATGGTGCTGGGTAGGATTTCAGTTCAAAGGCAATTAACTCTTCCTTAATCATCATCACTTTTTTTAGCATCAGAGAGCCTAATGATTATTTTTGAAAAAAAATTTATTCAAAGAGATCAGAAAGGATTTACTATCTTTTTTATATTTTTCTGTGGTTTTCTGAAACTTAATGTAATGTACAAAGATTTATGAGAAGAGTTGTTTGGCACCCAGCATGGAGACAGGTTCAATCAGTGTGTACCATTTAGTCTGTGTTAAATCTACTGGGACTTGAGAGGTTATATTGGTGCATTACAATACATTTAGACAGAAGCCTGTAAAGATAATGAAGCTTGACTCACATACTGAAGAAATACTGTCATTAATCCTACAGTGGATTGTGCTTTTCCGTTAAGCTCTTTTTAAGTTTCTAGATTATGGCATTAAGGTGATGTTGCGGTGTGGATCTGGAACTGGGCCAGCCGTCTAAAATATGGTTCATTATCAGCATATAGAGGGAATGAGAACATCTACGCATCCTGAGTCAGCTGTAAAGGATAATGCACAGAAGATAATGTGTCAAAAGGTGTCTCTTGGCCTTTTTACACCTGATACATGAAGCAACTAGAACCCATGATAAAAAATCGTATAAATGCCAAATAATATATAAGCTAATTGCAATTGCCCAGAAGAATAAGTATAAAGATCTTTCAACTGCATCAGTGTAATGCTGGGACGGGCTGTATCACAGATGTCAATCCATTGTGTTGATTCGGCTCACATTTGTTGATGGGTAATTTAAGGTTATTAAAAAAAGAAAAGAAAAGAAAATTAATAGAGAAAACATTACAAGTTTGGATCGTTGGGAACCACAGAAGAAATAAATGATCATGGTCTTCCTTTGCAAAGGTTCCTTGAACACTTTAGTTTATCTATCAAGAGCAAAACAATTAATCAAAATGCATGGGTCTATTTGATGATTTTATCTTGAGAACCCAAACTTCATCTTTAAACACAATGTTATATCATGGCATTGAAACAGCAATATTTGACAGAATAATGTTTTCCTAGTATATATATATTCAACCCTCCACAGGTGCAGGTTTGACTTTCATGGATTTTATTATTTGTGAGTTTCTCCAACCTGTGCCCTGCTAATGCTTGAGCATTCCTTTTCCAAGGGAGACTTCCCTTTCAGTGGCTCAATCAGACCATGCAGCCCTTTAAAAAACCCAGTTGTGGTCCAATTCCTCCTCCATCAACTGCTCTCTGGCCAGCTAAGGATGGCTCATAGCCCAATTTCTCCGCACAACAAACACTCTACAAATGACCCACGTGCATACCAAAGGAAGGAGATGGGGGAGAGAGAAAAAAATAGAGCCACCATGCCAACACACCCCTTTCCCTCTTCTTTCCCTGACCTGGTTTGGATGTGCATGTCCATTCTCCCTGCTATGCCACTGCCCTCTTCTCACAAACACATACACATATATTTTAACATTTGAAATTTTTCAACTTTTGCAGGGGTCCTGTTCCCCTAAACCTAGCAAAAGCCAACTGTACTTCTAATTGGATGGTGGTAGTGGTGGTGATGATGATGACGACGACGACGATGTATTCATAACCTTTTTTCCATAACTGGGTCTCAAAGCAGCTTACAAATTAAAATGGCTGCAATATAGTTAAAAACTTGCAAAAGAGCAACAATAAAATAAAACTATGAACAACAGCTGTACAATTAAAATAATACAGAATCCTCATTAAAAACCTTCTGTTTCAAAAGCCTGCCAGAATAAAACAAAATATTTCCATGTCAATGGAAAGGCAATAAGGATGGGGGCATTCTAGGTGTAGGCCCTAATAAAAGTCTGTGTTTTATCCTCAGCAGCCCTACCTGTGAAGATGGCAGGACTGACAGGACAGCCTCTCCTGTGGATTGCACCATCCTGGCAAGCTCATAGGGGTAGATGCAGTCTGCCAAACATCATAGACATAAAACAGGTGGGATTTATAGGTCACAACCACACTTTGAATTGTGCTGCTAGTTCTCTCAGTCACATCAACTTCACCAGGCCTTCTTTGCGGCAATGGGACTCCCTTCCTAGTGAGGCTAGAATTTTGGATAATGTGTGCTAACATAGGTTGTAATCCTGTTGGTGCACTACATTAATGGCTGCATTTTTTTTATTTTTATTTTTTTTGCAGTTGGGTAATGGAAGTGAAAGAAGGCAGACAAAATCTACTATGTTCAAGTAGGCTTTCCTTCAACAATCAGGCCCATCTCTCTGTATTGTTAGCCTAAGACTATAGTTTTACGATGTTGTTGTTGTGCTTCTTCAAGTCGTCTCCCACTTATGGCAAACCTATCATGAGGTTTTCTGGGGCTGAGAGTATGTGTTGTGCCCAAGGTCACGCACTGGGTTTCCTTGACCAAGCAGGGAATCAAACTCTGGACTCCAAGGTCATAGAGCATGTATCATGTAGAATCATGTAGAAGGTCAATAAAATAGGCCATGAGCTCAGCATCTTTAGGGTCAATTCACAGATGAAGAATGCCATTATATGCAGGTCATGACATGAAGTGAGAGCAATTTGTAGTGCAGTCGATTGTCACTTTCCTAACTCTTTCTTACACACTAAATTAATTCTGCTAGCAATAATAGGTTTAAATGTTTCTGTTTGATTGGCATTTCTATGAATATACATGTAAGATCATCACCCATATACAGAGAGAGAGAGAGAGAGAATTTGTGAAATGAATTTGTCTGCATGCAGGTATATTATAACATATAAAGAAGTTCTATGATCATCCCATTGTTCTCTTCTGAGATGCAGTGCGTAAACCCCCTTGGTTACATTTAGCTTTTGATTTTCAGTTTCTTGAAGAAATCTGTTTGAGAGGAATTATTTTAAGTAGATAGTTTCTTTTCTCCCTTACACTTCACATATTAATATCATTAATCACTAGCACCTTTAAAATTCATTGCTTTGCTTTAATAAATGTTAAATTATGAATGTGGACAAAGAAATTACACCTAGATGATTTTAAAGCATGGCCAGGAAAATAATAGAGTCTCTAGTGAGCTCCAGAGAAATGAAATTAGTCTTGGAGATACGTACCTAAAAGATGGGTAATTAATGACATGTGGAAGAGAGCCAACAACGGCAGGGAAATGTGCACAATGTTTTATATGTGACTGAAATCTCACAGTTTTTTTTTAAAAAAAGAAATAACATGTACACTTATATCTAAACGTGCACAGGCTTAACCTCAGTTGGTAGTCCCAGTTAGAGTAGCCCTATCAAACTGATTGAATTATTTTAAGTGTGGCCTTATCAAATTCCCATTGATTCTGTGAATCTGCTTGAGTTGAGATGAACAATTGCATTTAAGCCTCTGTTCTTATTAGGATAATAATAGATACAAAACTGGAAAAAAATCACAACCCTAATGAGCTAGGAATTTAAAATTATTCATATTTCATAATGATGCCAACATTTGTAGTTTTCATTAAATAGAAATTAAGTATTTTAATACATTTAAGTCCCTTAGCATTACTAAGTCTGAATTCCACCCACAATAATAGTAATAGTCGTCGTCGTCATCGTCGTCGTCATCATCATCATAATCATCATCATCATCTCTGTTTGGTGATGATGGTGAAACAGGAAGGGATTTAGATCATAGGAGCCAGTATTGTGAAACATAATAATAGATTGAAGTCAAACAGACCAAAAGTTCAAGCAGTTCAACAATCTTGTTTCCATTTGCTGGTCAATCAAATGCTTCCAGGAAGCTAGCAAACACATAATGGAATGGTTTCAAAATAGAAACAGCCATGCTGTCTTGCCTCTAGAGCTATTTTGCACTACACAGTTATAGTATCATGATTCCATTTTAACTGCTATATCAATATCCTAAGGTATCCTGGAATTTGTAGCTGGATGAGGCACTAGAGCTCTCTGGCTGAAAATTCAAAATGTTTCTGTTTAAACTGCAGATCCCAGGATTCCCTAGGATAGAACCATGATAGTTAAAACATAACCATAGTGCTGTTGGTGTGGTGTGAAAAGGCCAATGGTAAGCAGAAAATGAAAAACCAGTGTGATGTAGTGGTTTGAGCATTGGATTACAAACCTGGAGACCAGGGTTTAATTCCTCACTCAGCCATGGAAACCCATTGGGTGTGTCACACAATCTCCATCCCCAGAAAACCCCGGGATAAGTTTGCGTTAGAGTCACCATAAGTTGGAAATGACTTCAAGGCACACAACAACAACAAGAAACAGAAAATCCAATTAGGAATTGACTTAACCTATCATTTCCAATAAACTCTTGAGCTAATCAGACTCATATGTTATATAATATGTCAAGTTTGTTCCTACCTTTGTGTGTCTGTGTGTGTGTGTGTTTTCCAGCATTAAATTTGTCCCATTCTATATCTATACTATGTTGTCATTCCCTGATCTCCATAAAAAATGTATGCGTTTTCCTCCTAACTTCTCCTGATACCCACACTTTGATCTACATTCTTCCAAACACATGTATCATAAAGTTGTTTTGGGGGCTAGCTATTTGGGGGCTAGCTATAACTTGATGACTGGTTGCTAGGTGACAGGAATAGCACCTCAAGAATTAAAACCAGCACAGTGGGATGTGAGGAAGGGGCTTAAGGATGAGAGGAATTCTATATAAGGCAAAGTTTCTCTGTGTGTTTAGAGCCTTCAGTGAGAAGTAGCCAGAGAGATGGTGACTTGGTTTGTGATTAAGCAGCTGTTTAAAAGTCACAGGGAACTGATTTCTAAAGCAGGAATTGATGTCAAAGCCTGTCAAAAGTTTAACTGCTAATGTATCAACAATGTACTACACTGAACTGTAACATTTGGTTTTATAATTGCAGAGTCTATGGGAGTTATCTAAAGTCACTATAATAAAGAGAACATGCTACCTTAAATAAACAGTTTGGTTCTGAGGAACAATTAAAACTCCTGTTGCACAAAGGCTGTGATAAAAAGTGGAGTCACAACAAAGCGATATTGACAGGGGAAGGGGCTTATTGGATTGGAACTGCTGTACCAATCTGACGGAGAATAAAAGGTCTGTCACAAACATGCTTTTTTTGTGAGCAATTTCATCTAGTATAAGATTTTTTTTCTGCTGTTTTTCTTAATAATTTTTGACTCTTTTTTTAAAGAAAGAATTATAAACTCTATGAACTTGCAAATGTATGAATATTACACTGAAATTGAGTTGCATTTTATGCTTAGACTTGAGATGTGTTGGTATGGCAAAAATGAACACTCTTCCTCAGTTGTTGATGCATTCATTTATACTTCTCCTTTTTCCAAACAATGGGATTTAAGGTGACTGATAAAAAATTAAAACAAATACAGTTAAAAACATTTACAAGGTCATATAAAGGTCTCATTTGCACTTACTCATAATCCCCCTCATCATCATCCTGTTATTCACTCTGTTCATGAGCTTCTTTTAGTTAATCCTGAAGACAGATCTTACTAAAATAACCAATGGTCTTCTCGTAGCCAAGTCCCAGGGTCTATATTCTATCTTCATTCTTCTTGATCTTTTGGCTGCCTTTGATATGGTTGATCATGTTCTCCTGTTAGACTTGTTTCATGTCTTAGGGTTCACTGAGTCTGTTCTAAGTTGGTTTTCATCCTATCTTTCTGGCCGCTCATTTAACGTGGTAGTTCGTAATCATAAATCCTCTTCCTTTCCTCTCTTGGTGGGGGTCCCTCAAGGTTCTGTTTTGGGCCCTCTCTTATTTTCTCTTTACACTCTCTCCCTAGGTAATCTTATTAGTTCTTTTGGGTTTCAATATCACCTCTATGCTGATGATATTCAACTATACTTTTCCTTCCCTGAATTTTCAAAGGATATTGAAGATCGTATTACAGATTGTCTTTCTGATATTTCTTCATGGATGCTTCACCACTGTCTTAGACTTAATATGGTGAGAACAGAATTACTAATTCCCCCCCCTAAACCTTCTTTTCTATTACTGTTGATAACACACTTATCCATTCAGCTAAAGAAGATCACAATCTTGGATTCATTTTTTACTTCTCTTTGTCTTTTGCTTCCTGTATTGAGATTGTTGCTAGGTCATGCCGCTTCTTTCTTTATAACATCTCTAAAATCCAACCCTTCCTATCTCCCTATTCTGCTAAGACTTTAATCTGTGCTTTCATTATTTCTCATCTCAATTATTGTAATCTTTTACTTACAGGTTTTCCTTGATCTCACCTTTCCCCTCTGGTCTTTGTTTTCCACTCTGCTGCTAAAATTATTTTCTTAGCCTGCCACTTCAATCACATTACCCCTCTCCTGATCTCCCTTCATTGGTTACCTGTTACTTGTAGGATCCTTTATAAACGCCTTGTTTTGACTTTTAAGGTCTCACATAATTTAGCTCCTCCTTATCTTGTTACTCTCATTTCTCCTTATCAGCCCACTGGAAACCTACATTCTGCAAACACTTATCTTCTTACCCAGCCTAGAGTCTCTTCCTCTTTAGCTCGGTTACACTGTTTTTCTCTCGCTGCCCCCTATGCGTGGAATCGCCTTTTTTTGACCTTGCAAACTGCTCCTTCTCTTACTGTTTTTAAATCTAAACTGAAAACTTTCTTGTTTTCTGAATTTTTTGGAATGTTCGTCTAGTTTTTATTGTTAATTAGATATTGTATTTTATTGACATTATAGTAACGTTATGTTGCATTGGTTGTAATTGCATATACCCTTGACTTTTTTGTTTTTTATATTTTCATTTTATTATGTATTTATCTATGTCCACTGTTGTATTTTAATTTTGTAAAATGCCATGTACATGGATGGCGCTATGTAAATAAAGGATGACAATAATAATAACAACAACAACAACAACATAAAACACTTTTGTTAAAATGCTATTAAATTATTCATGGAATTTAAACCAGTTCAAACAAATTCACCAAATAAAGAAATAAATAAATTCCAGCAAAACGCAACACTGTTAGTGTCCAGTTCTTAAAAGTCTGCTTGAACAGAAAAGGCCTTTTCTGCACTACACTGCTTTCAACATTGTTTGGAATCCCAGGGTTTGCAGTTTAGGGAAGGACATTTAGAATTCTTAGCTAGAGAGCTCTTTGGCCCCAGTAAACTACAAGCCCCAGAATTCCACAGGATGTTGAAAGTGGAATAATAGCACTATAACAGTGTACTGCAGAAATGGCCAATGTTTTCAGTTGCCAATGGAAGAGCAGCAAGGGGGTAGTCAAACTAGCCTGGCAAGTGAAGGAGTTCCAAAGTGTGGGAGCACACACCAAGAAGCCTTTCTACTCCAGTCCCACCAAAAATATCCAGGAAGGTGGTAGAACCAAAAGAAGGATCTTCTTTGAAGACCTGGGCAAGCACATAAAGAAAGACATGGTCCTTCAGATAGCCTGGACTTGAGACATTATGTGACATAACATTAAGCCTTGAATCTTATCAGCAATACCAACCAAAAATGAAAAGAAAATTCTCTTTTTAAAAATTGCTTTTCCTCTTGAGAGAGGGTTTCTCAAGCTCAAGAAAACCTGTTGGGTAGAATAATAGCAGGTGCCTCATACCTTCCAGTGTCCCTTGTAGTATTCATCTATAGAAACACACATGATTTTTTGCTTCATGGAAAACACATTTTTGTGCAGGAAAAAAAAAGTTTCCTACACATATAACCATGCATTCTTCACTGTGCAGAAAGCACATTTTCTTTATAGAGAAATCATGGGATAAAACACACCTGAAGATTGGAGAGAAGAGAAAGGTCATGCAACATGATTGTATGCATCCCTGGTCCTATCTGGAGTAGACTTATTGTGATTTGTGTAAGTGTTGATTTATCATTCAACAACGGATTCAATCAGTTTATTCAAATAGGTTTATTGGGACTGCACGTAGGATTCAGACTTTTTATATTTTATTCCATTCCATTTCCATTTATTGTCTTCATTCACCAGAAATACTTTGGACTAGTAAAAAGCAATGTGTCTGTACTGAATGCTGTGATAAGTGAGTCTGAAATGTCATCAGGTCAGATTTCCAAATTAAAATAAATGCTCTCAAGAGAAAAAAAGAACAGAATGGGACACTTTGGCCACACAACCCTGCAATGTTAAGATCAATGTTGCAATCTTATAGCATTGCTGTAGCAAGAAGTGACCCTTCTTAACAAACTACTGAGGATATAAACCACAATATATAGCCAAATACATAGTGTAAAATACCCACATTGCTAATGGGATCCTTTTCCCTGCCAGACAGTGTCCTGCTCTTATTCCAAACACAACTCCGTCTGTTCATAAGCAGGCGTTAAAGAAAAGCTGAAAGTTAAACAGTAATTCTGAGTTAAACAAATTCATGATGTTGAATGTTTGATTCACAATGTGAATGTCAGCACTTGGCTCCTGCTTCATCTCCTTAATGTTTTGTTTTAAATTGAAATTGATCCTCTTTGTTCAAAGATTGTAATTTGAAACCCCTTACAAGCAATTAGTCTCCAATGAATCTATTTGAAATGTACCCAGCCTAGGCAATATTTATTAACATGTAGTCTCTCTGGCCTCTTGTTATCACTGACGAGTGATGATGCAACCCTAACTGTAGCTCAGTGGCATATTGGGTGAAGCATTACAGGCCTGCTAGCACATTAAACTCTACCATTAGGGGGGCCTCTCCCTCTTCAAAGTCTCTGCAGGCTGTGCTGAGAAAATTGTTAGTGGCTGGGTGAATTTTTCCCTTCTACTTTTGCACTTCATTGTGTTCATTACAACACACCGGGCTTAATACTCCTAACAGCTAAGACTGACTCATGAGGGTAGCTGATTTATTATACCATCTTTCCCTCCCATGAACAATTATTCACAGATGGGTAGGTCCATTACGGGAGGGGAGGGACAGGGAACATGCTGCTCTTTTAAAAGTAGGGTATCATTTCTCAGCGTGAAAAACGTCCTAACAAAAGAAAATGTCATTATAAATCTTGTGTTTGATTTGTCTTTATAAATCTTAACATTTTGCTTCAATCAAGCTTTTGACTAATACAACGGAGGCAATTTCACAGCCGCTGTGTGATTAGAGATGTTTATATCATTTGGAAACCTTGCTGGAGGGAGCCATAGCTCATGACCACTTTAAAAAAAATATGAAAAAGAGCCCTGATGATTTTCAAGTATTTTTAAACACTGTAATTATCCTCATTCATAAATCAAAGTTTAGGAGGCAGCGGTTGGAGAACACACTGATCTGACCCATGAGCTAGCTCATGTCTCTCTTTGGGGAATGACTGGAGTAGCCAGGCAGCAAGGTATCCTTTCTGCTTCCCGTAAATACCAGCTAAGAAAGGGATAAGTGACTCCTGGATGAAAGCCACGACATAAAAGCCATATGTTTTCTTGTCTTCAGATTTATTACTGCTTTGTGGAGAAAGGCATCAGAAGACTGGTCTTGGAAGAAGAACTGTTTGGAAGTATTATATAAGGGCTGCATTGGAACCAGAGCATTTTCTCAGCTACACATCCCTCCATATAGCCAAAATCCAACATTAGCCTTACTTAGCTAATATTTTAAGCAAAAATCCAACATTAGTGTTACTTCAAGTAAATTCTACTCAGCAGAACTACTGAAATGCCTAGAACTTGTTAATTGTTAGTAATTAAGTCCAGTTCTTCCCTAGTTAGGACTTGTGTCCTCTTTTTAAAGCACATGCTTTGCTAAAAAGTAACCAGTATTTCTACCTGTGTAGGAACTCAGAGCTTGGAAAACTACTTGAAAAGTAATTTACTACTGTCATAGTTCCATCCCCAACTAGTTAGTACCATTATATGTATGGATCTATGCAGAGGAGTATCCAGGGTGGTGCACCTGGGGTACAAGCCCTGGGTACCAATGTCAGGGGTGTGTGCAAAAAAGCAGAATCCCTTCATCCACCTGCCCACCCTTGCCTCTGCTTGCCGCTGCTGCTGCCCTGCCCCTGCTGGGGTTCTTCCTGGCCTGGTGCAGGGGGAAGGCAGAAACAGCCTTTCCGCCAACCTCTGCCTCCTGTCTCTGCCTACCCGCCCCCACCCCCACCCCCACCCCCGCCTGCCGTTCCCCCCACCCCCGCTGGGGTCCTTCATGCAAGAATGAAAAATATCAAACATTCTTTAACTGTCAGGGAAGATTATGAGATTTTCCCCACATTTTTGAAAATTCTCTGCATTTTGGAATCAGTCTGCAAAAATTTCGTGAAGTAGTTTTTCACCCTGAACAGTAGGGTTTTTCACACATTGTGGAGTCTTTTGGGGTCGGAGGAAGAGAGTGCAAAAATACAACTTTTTTGTGGTAAAGCCTCTTCATATTTGTTTTTCCATTTAAACATCCCAAAATGTGAAAAATCTCATAGGAGTTGAGAGGGGTTTTTTCCCCCCTCAGCGGAGTGTCTTTATGTGTCAGGTAGGGATGGGAAAAAAATAAAAAATATTCAAAAATAGTAAAACAACACCACTTTTTTAAAAATGTTAAAATGCTATATCCTCATGAGAAGACTCCTAGACTGACAATAATCTTTGCAGTTAAGGATTTAGTCTGCACAAAATTCTAACATGGTTGATTTTCAGACAGACGATTTATGTGTGTGTGTGTGTGTGTGTGTGTGTGTGTGCAGGAAACAACATTTTCTGCACAGAAAAATAGTACTTCTGCACAATATTTCTGCAGGTTTGCTGTTTTCTATGCAAATCAACCAGATACAATTTTTGCACATAAAACTTCTTGATGACTGCAAAGAAGTAATATGTCTGCATACAAAAAGCTATTTCCTGTATATAAACTGCTGTAATTGGTGATTCACTCCGTGTCAAAATTTGTACATGGTTGAATTTATATAGAAAACATCATTTACAGCACAGGAACAAGTACATTATGTTGTAGAATTCACAAGATCAGCTTTCTACAGCATTATCACTTGTGTAATTGTAAATATTATCTGTACCTGCTACCTACCATGTACAATTTTGGGGGGGCAGAGGGGGCAAGAAATAAAGAAATATCTGAGAAAAAAAAATGCCCCACCAAACTAAGGCATTTTGCCAGTGGCTACTTTTTTTGTCCCAGTGAATATAAATTTTTCTCCCAATAAATTAGTGTCCTATGTAATCTTTACCACATAATCAGTGGAACAAATAGAAAGGCAGTGATTGTATTCAGGATATAGAATGAAAAGAGCCCTGCCAAAGTCAAAGCATGGAAGTCCCTTGACATCAATGAACACTTAACTATTGTTACTTAGAGGCATGTATGATGGACAACATGAAACCTTGGGAGAACTGTACTATCCAGTCTAGAGGTGCTGCCATGTCAGAACAACAACAACCAGAAGGGATTTTGCCAGCTCACAAGGCATTTGAGGTTCTAGAACAAGGAAACAAGAATGATGCATCAAGTTATTGACAAACTGGCTTCCTTTTCCTACATATTGAGCATGTCAAGCAATTTTGAGAGTGGTACACAACAGGGACAGATCTAATCAATAATGAGCGGTTTGAGTTCTGATGCAAAAGGTCTGTTCTGGAAAGTATAAGGGAAGTAAACCAGTAAAAAAAATGGCACAAAACTGTTGTGCATTGCTAAGAAATCATATCTTCTGAACAGATACATTAAATTGGGCAGGAAGCCTGCTATACCACACCACAGAAAGTGCTGGTTGGTTACATTGTGGGCCAACTGCAATTTACGCTATATTGCTTCACTAGATGACATGTAGTGGGAGACAATTTATGAGCTTAGAAGTGGTAGAAGGAACTCTAAAGACATACATGGGCACCACTCGAGTAAATAACCCATATCTCTCTCTTGCTTTTACTTCTACAAAGAGAGTACTACATAAGAAAACTAGCAAGCATTGCACCACCTATGGGAAGTTTGCTAGCAAGAACAACTGCAGCATCCAAGTGGCATGCCTGTAGAATGTCTGGTAAAGGAAATGGACCTCCACTGGAGGAGCAGAAATTTCTGCAGTAGAAAATTGTCCCATGATATTGTTAATATTAATCCCTCTCTCCCCAAAAAACAGAATCCTCTTCTCTTTGGGGTTTATGTTTCTTTCCTATGCAGTTATAAAATTTTTATTTTTAATTGGAATAATAGTAGTGGTATTTTTAAGACACAGAAATTTTGTTGACTACAGTTTGTTTACAAAAATTAGGGCTGATAGATACTGCAAACAACCATTCTACCTTATATATATGTCTTCTGGATCTGGATGTTTGATTGTCACGGAACACTCTGTACTCACAAACTCTACTGCGGATGTAGGGCATTTTTATACACTGCCATATACTGGAATTATCAGCATGTAAAAAAGTATCACCCTTTTTTCTTTCATTCTTTTTCGGAAAATGCTTTTTTTAATGAGGATTAAAGACTTGCTTAGCCTGGAATTACCATTATGTGCTGTTACTATCTTTTAAGCATTTCTTTTGAAGGCTTTGGTTGATATTATTGATACTTTTTGAGTTTTCCTTTCAAAAAATCACCATATGTTGCTTTTATTCCTTTTATTCCAGAAATATTTTATAAAAAACATCAGTTGTAATACATAACAATATCTCTGAGAGATGTTTTGTCTATTTATCTGTTTAGGTCACGGCTGAATGCTGTACTCTTGCTTCCTGAACATTACAATGTTTGCACTGAGGAGTAGGTCGATTTCTGTACTTATGGATTTTTTTTCTCCCTCTGAAGCTTTGGGTCTGGTGAAGAGAATCCCCTTCTCAAATCACTACAGCTTTCAATTTGTGATTTTCTTGGTTGGCTGTCTTTCTGGAGAGTTTCATGGAGGTCTGTTCACTACACTGCTGTTGATTGTTTGGTAATGATAATTATAGGTTTTGAGATTGATTTTATAACGTATGTGCATTTTTTTTTAATTTTTGTTTTTAGCAATTACATTGCAGCCTCTGTAAGTCTAGGGAAAGACATGATTGAAAAAGTTTAAATATGATTTTTGTAAGTCTCCAGAATTGCATGTTATGATGGCTCTGGAAGCAAGGTTGAAAGAATAAATCAGGCTGCCTTGTATACTGTTCATTTTTTTTCTGAAATACACAAACACTTCTCTCCTCAGTCTTCTGCTTCCTTTATAGTTTCATATAAATTCCCTGTAGATGTTTTATCTTAGCCTTCATGAATAGAAATATTCAGCTTCAAATACAGGTGTAATCCATCTGTGAAAGAATGATTCCAAACCCAGAACAGTTGCCAACAGCGTTTTCTTTCTTTCTTTCTTTCTTTCTTTCTTTCTTTCTTTCTTTCTTTCTTTCTTTCTTTCTTTATCTGCTGGTATCTCCAAGTATAGAATCACTCATTCATACAAGTGAGTGCTTCAGCTGTTTCACCGTAGCTGCCTTGTTCAGATAAATTTATATAGATGAGTGAGGCAGAAAATTCTACATGCCCCAATGGACAAGCAACTCTCTAGAAAGCACATGGCTTTCCTTGAATTTAACTTCTGTGGAGCACCCAGAAAGTTCACAACCCTTGAAATAAAAGAGAGTGAGTTCTTTAAAAGAAAAAAAAGCCAAAAAATAAAAATAATAAAACAAAAGAATAATCAGTAATCAGATTAGATAATATTTCAGAAGGCAAATATGCCTCACATGGTCTCAAACATTGCATTATGGACCATAGTCAAATGAGTTTAGTCTAAGCTTGGGAAAGTTGTTTTGGACTACAACTTTAATAATCTTTCTGGCGATTCTGAGAACGGTAGTTCAAAAAGTAACTTTTCCAACTCTGAGTACATTCTAACACATGACGTATTAATCACAGCAGTTATCATGCTCATATACTGGCATGTTTTAATTTTTTTTTCTGGAAAATGTAGGTTTTTTTCCCCAATTTTATGTTTATGTGAACGCTTACTGCAGATTTGTTTTCTCTGTCTCATTGTATGCCCTAAAATCATGGCTATGACTATGGCCCAGAGCATCGTCCTGTCACTATTGAGTTATGGATTGACCCAGAGAAAGCTATGCCCATTCATTTTAAAAGGAAAGTCAAAATCTTGTCAGGTTGGACCCCAGGTCACAGGAACTACCTAAGAATGTTACAGTGGCTGAATTTTTTTAACAATGCTGTCACAGAAATTCAGAAGGAAGTCTTACTTAATCAAATAGGATTTACTTTCACAAAAAAGCTTAGAAAATTCCTTTTAAGAACAATACTATAGTAACATTGTTGGAGCCATCATAACTGAGTAGCAATACATTCATCATCCTATGGAATCCTGGGGTTTGCGGTTTCAGGAAGGGCTTTTAGAATTCTCAGCCAGAGAGCTTTTTGGCCTCGGTAAACTACAAACCCCAGAATTCCATAGGATGTTGAAAGTGGAATAACGGCACTATAACAGTGTTGTGCAGAAAGATCCATAGACACTTTCATATTCATTTTTTTAATTTTTCCTGGAAAATGCTGTGTCCTTTGATTTTTTTTGTATATATTCATACATTTACTGCAAATTATTTTTCACTATCTCATAATATGTCCCGAAATTTTGGACAGGACTAGGACCAGAGGATCATCTTAGTACTGCTCAGTTATGGATTGCTTCATTATATTGTTATATTCATTCTTAAAAATAACCCAAGCTGTGCTTCCAGTAAATGTGCACAAGACTGCAGTCAGGTATTGCAGTCCTAACTTGAAGATGTTCCAGCGGTAGGGAGTAGATTAGAGGCAAGGCCCTCCTGCCAGATGAACCATCTCTTGCAGGCTGATTTCAGAGGCAGAATGCTCTGCTGACAAAATTACTTTGCCAAGTAAGATCTGCTGTCCGAACTGCCAAAAGGTGGTGGGATAGGGTGGAGAATGGATAGATCTGGGTAACAGAGTAGTAAGCTACATTACTTTTAGTGAAACTTACTCTCAGGTAATTGAGAGTAGCATAGGAAGGAACCTTGTACTGTGTAGAGAACATTTATCTCTTTAAAAATGTATCCCCTGCATGAACTAACCAGATCAATTTTTGAAGTAATTTATAATAAGAAGAAAACCATACCATATCACCATGTGTACTATGTCTTATTGATAGATTTCACAAAGAAAAATGGGAGATTTAAAATCACACCTCAGTCTGGCATTCAAGTTTTGGATTTATCCAAACTCAGAATATTTGTTTGCATTTGCATTCACCAGTTCTGAACATGGTGTATTTGTGATGTATTACTCTGTTGAATCACCAATCAGAATATATTTGTTTGTTCATATGTTCACTATATTTAAATATTGTCTCACAGCTCACAAGCTTTACTCTATGATTCTTCCTGGAAATAGTCACGCATGAAAGTCTTTCATGAAATAAATAATGAAATCTATGTATTTTTGTGCATTTTATTTGGAATTAGAGCCACTTATCAAGTTCCAAGAACTGAGTCCATTGTTGGTTAAGATTTTTGGGCTACCTTTTGGTTCTTGCTCAAATTTCCAATAAGTTACATTTTGATAATCAGATCAAGAAATGAGTGTGTGTATGTGTCTTTAAGTTGCTTGCTGACATATTGTGACCCTGTGAATTTTAAGGGGTTTTTTTCCCCCCCAATAAATACTCAGAGACGGTCTCTGAAACATAGCCTATAGCACCTGGTATGCATTGGTGGTCTCTGTCATCAGATCAAGATATGTGTTTAAAAAACACACACAGGAAAGTAAACTTTTACAATTCTTTTTGCACTCAAAGAACAGTTCTCAATTTCAGCAGCTTTTCTAGACAAACATTGACGGGTGCAAGATATGTTTGTTAAATGGAAAGAGGAGAAGAGACAAGTGCAGTGAAATGATTTCCAAAGTGTGGTTTGGAGTCTAATAAAAACCTAGAGCAAGAACTGTGAAAGGCAGGAGACAGATGTTCAGTTTAATAGCATGATTTCAGTGCCTGACACTGAACCAATTACTGTTGGAGTATCTTCCATGATAGTTTCAATTCAGGAAAGGTACAATTGTAAGGAGAAAAGACAAAGTGGGTTAAGGACACACTTTTAAATGTTGCTTCTGCAAGAGTTGCATCATGAACTAAATTTTACTGGTGCACAAGTAAGATGTTAAGATAGCTGTGGTTACCACTGTGTGTCCAAAACTTTTATTACTCTGGCCACAATGTTAAAAAACAACAACAACCCTGAAACAATGTAATGTACTAACAAATACCTTTATTTAACTTTTTTTTAGTCTTATTTCAGGATATTACCACTGCTGCTGCTAAGAATGTATTGCATAAGTCAAAAAAGTTAATTGATTTTATTTTGCAATCTTCTCTACACCTCCTCTAACAGAAGAAAATTTTGTAAAGGATTACATAGTTCCAGGTGCCAATTGCAAAATGCTATTTATTATTGGACCCAGAGAAAATTCTCTGTGCACATTAAACAAACAACATACACATAGTTACATTGGGAGAGCAGGGGGACAAACCTTCACAGAGTGCAATGATAGTTCTTTACAGATGACCTGCTTTGTATGCATTTGTCTTTGCTTTATGTTGTGTTCAACATGCAATCCACTGCCTCTAAAGTAAAGTGATAGAGGCCATGTTACAATGCATGACACTAAAGCATCTTCTTGCCTCATTCAGTTGCTTGGTAAGCCCAGGCCCACATAATGAATACAACACCCCTGCAAAGTATTCTAGTATTATTATAGCCAGATTTCAAGTTTCATCTGGGAGGGTGATAGGTTGAAGAGAACACACTCCTTGAAGACTGAGAGACTTGGGTGGGCTCACATAGGGAGAGATAGTCTTTCAGACAGTCAAAACCTTGGCCATATTCCACAGGCAGTAATGCAATAAGCAAATACTTATTTCTTTACATTGGACACAATCTGAACAGAGATATGTTCTCACAGCTAGATAGCATCATTGTGGGGTTTTTATAGGAGAAGTGAGTGGATTGTCTATTCACTGAATTACAAAGTGTACATACATTCCAGTTGAGGGGAAGACCACAGAGTCTAGAACCAAAGGAAAAAGGATCCCACAATACTTTAGAAAAAGGACAGCATACTGATGTTCTTCAGATTTAATGTGACCCTACCATCATTTAAAATGTCATATGGGCTGGAATCCTGTTGATGAGAGATGGTACACTCAGGTGATACACCAGTGCATATAATTTTGCAGACATTGGAGGAGGAGGCACAACACTTCCTCACTCAAGAGATGGTGAAAGATCTTTCTTTGCCTGAGAGCTGCTGCTGCTCAAAGTCAAAACTACTGGGCTAGATATTCTGTCAGAGAAGCTATCTATACATCATGTATAAACCTTAAGCAATTTGTAACCCACCAAGCAGTGGTGATGTCTGGGGGCTTCTATGTCAATAGGGCAGTGAATTCAAGTCTAAACCTTGAATGAGCTGTGCAAGGTGCTGAAACATTTTAGAGACTATGCTTCAGCACCTTGGATAGCTCCTTTAAAAGTACAGACATCCTACTGACATGGAAGTTACCATACTTTAGCACCAAGCAGCCCATTAGTCATGTATTTTGTCCTCCCACATGTTCCACAGTGTTCTTGCCTTTTACACTGAGGAAGCAAAAATAGCAACTAGGCCAACATATGTGGCTAGAAAACTTGCTCATCTTGGGTCACAAATTGTACAGAGCTCAGAATAGATATTTTTCTACACTCCCCAGAACCTTTTCCAAGCTCTGACTGGTACCACTTCCTCCTTTAAAAACCTCATTTTTTGCCCTAAAGTGTTAAGTTCAGCAACCTGTTGTATGATTATTTGACTCTTGAACTGTGATTCTTACACCTAAGAACATAAGAAGAACTAATCTTCTGTTTTGTATCTGTCCATCAATGTTGAAAAAAGTGCTTCTGAGTAGGAAGTTAGTGGAGAGCATGCATGCTGGTCACCCCTTTCACAGCCCACCATACAATTTGCGTAATAAGGAAATGTGGCTGCCTAGTGAAAGCAATACTGTAAGAAACACTGAGTGGCAGTTGGCAACTCCTAAGGGTGGGGAGAAAGGTAAGGAGATGGAAAGCCTGATCAAGCACCACGATGGAGGAGAGAAAGACAAGCAAGAAGAGAAAACAGTGGAGGAGAAGTGAACGAATAATACTGGGTTGAAAGGGACCAAGGGGTTTTAACTCTGTGCGGTGAAATGTGAGAGGTCTCCAGGTGCCTGTCACTGCCACCCACCCACGACCTGACTTATCAACAAGACACCAGGGTGCTCTCCATGCCCTGTGAGGCAACACCTAGAATGGTAGGAAGAAGCAGAAGGTGGGATGACACAATGGCTGAAATGGCAGTGGAGGATGGGGTCAGAGAGGGCAATGGGGAATTCAAAAGGGGAGGGGAGGCAAATAAGAGGAGGACAGACAAAATGGAAAGGACAAGTGGGTGGAATGCAGTAGATTGATGAGACAGAAAGGACTTGGTCAGAACAAAGTGGATAGATAGTACAGAGAAGGATCGAAATGAAAAAAAGAATATGCAAGGGACGGAGACAGAGTGAACAGTTTGAGAGTCAGAAGGAAAACAGGGAAAAGGCAGACAATGTAAGCTGGAGTTGGGAGGGGGCAGAGGAACAAAGGAAGCTGACACAATGAGGGAAAGAGAAGGGCAAGGACAGAGCAGCTGTGAAGTTGAAGGACAAATAGGAGATTGGGAAGTAGTTAACAATGAAGGGGAGGGAGAAAAGGAATGAAGAGACATTTAGATATGTGCAGGAGGTAACAGAGAAGGTATTATCAAGAGGAGAGAAAGAGAGTTGTCAGAAAGGAAGGCCAACAAGGAGTCAGAAAAGACCAAAGAAGAAGAGCGAGAGAGAAGAGGTGATTGTGTGGAAGGGGTTACTGAGGAAAAAGAAAGTTTGCATGGAAGGATACAGAGAATGCAAAGGACAACATTTGGTGAGACGGAGGGATGAAAGGAAGTCATTTTTGGAGTTTCTCTGGGTTTTATATATTTTGTGTTGTGTCCCTTAACAGTGACTGAGAGGTTCATAGGTAATTGTTATCACAACTGAATTAAGGACAAATGATGTAGCCTATTCTCATCTGGATATTGGTGAAATTGGAAAGTCTTATAGATTCACAAGCTAGGACTGGCTACAACTTGGAACCAGGAGGAGGTGGAGTCACACCATGGTAATCTAGAATCAATGAGGTGGAGAAAGAGGGGAGAGAAATACTGAGACAGAATGAGACAGAGAGAAAGAGAGATCAGCGTGAAGGAAAAAAGAGTTGAGGAGTGGTAGAAGGAAAGAAGACACACTAACCAGTTTTTAACCTGAGAGAAGCTAGGTATAATGGTTTACCCTAGTTCCTGAAGGCAAAATGTGTGGTGAAATGAATACCATTTCAATGTTAATAAGTTAGCTTAAATTGATTTCCATGTGGTTGCTCTAAACTTAGTGCAAAATGAAAATATTTATTCCCACTTTCTGTGCTTTCAAAATATGGACAATTTTTGTCTGACTAGAGAACATCCAGAATTCTTTGGAGGTCAGTAACTAACTAGAGCCTGATTTTTTTGTCACCCACATGCTTTGCCTTCTGACTGCTCTGCTCACTCAAGCAAATAAATAAAACTGAAGTAGCAACTGAAGTGTAAATTCAGCTTTAGGCTTTCTTGTGGCTGAATAATGCCTTCTAGCTGAACAGGTGGAGCCCACAAGTTAGTACAACCAGCTGAAACATCTCATGGGAACATTTTTGTTAAAATCTTTACTAGATTTTAAAGGTTCAACTTGTGCATGAAACCAGAAAACCTTAAAAACCTCACTGACATTTGTTTTTGCAGAAGCATTGATCATACACAAAAGAACAAAGGAGCCATACAAACATACTTTAAGTAATATTTATTTACAAAACTTGCTCTTTTTTTAAAAAATAAGATCTATCAAATAAACAAACATTGTACATACACCAATATCCAAGCAAGCAAACTCTGCCAGGTGACTGTAGCAGTGTGACATGTTTGTTCTATATTCTTTCACCAAAGTCATATTTATGACTTGATATCAACTACAGCAGTCTTTCCAGAGTCAGAAAGTGGGATATGAATAATGGAACAATGATTGTAGTAATGTATTTTGCATGAAAGATAATGTGATCTGGCAAGGGAAAAAAAACACAATTGATTGGACTGGAAGACAGATGGCACGACATAAGAAATCTCTTTTTCCAAACTCGCATAAGAATTTCATATTTTCATCTCATTCAAAAACAGAAATATAAAACAGCGATAACCCTTCCTAAATGATTGAGAAGGTCATGCATTTACTGTTCTGCCTGGAGTTTTTGGTTTTATGTAGTAACATGAAAGAATAAGGGCATACAATCTGTATTACAGTGAGTCAACTTCAGTCCATGTGATGTATTACTGTGTAATACGATTAAACGAAATTATGAAGTTTAAAAAAAAATCATATGAGCCAATTATCAGCAGACATTCCAATGGATTTGTTGGAATTTTTGAAGAAATGTAAAAGAATTTCAGTAAGGTAAGATACTGTTTGCGAATTTCTTTTCTAAACAACAAAGATGTTATAACCTGTATTGGAACTACCAAGACAGGAGAACCAAAGAGAAATAATACCACAAACAAAGCCCACAGAGTTCTCCATGTTCCCACAAAAGGGAAAAGGAAGAAAGTCTCCCACATTTGTTTTAAAGGAATATCTGTTATCCCTCACTCATCTCACATGTACGTGTGACTGTGACATGTTTTGGTTCAGCACAGGGCTCTCCTTTTATCTGTGTGTGCATATGTGCTGAGAAAACATCTTCCGTTGTTATTTCAGGATTACAAAACTAATAAAAAATGGTGTGTGAAATGTAAAGGAGGAAGGTGATACTTGTGGCTATCCTGAACAGAACAGGTGTTTGAATGTCAATATCCTTTCCATCTCTGGATACTTGTAATGTGGAACAGGAACTTCAGTTGCTTTATACCTTCAGCTGAAGAGACTTCCTGTGTCTGTCAACGGATGGATGGATGGATAGATGGATGGATTAATTAACCAATCAATCAATTAATATTTTAATGGACAGACAAAATTGACACCATGATTGCATTCCTGTTCCTGTGATCAATTTGTCAGTTGGGGGTCCACCTTTAAATGATAAACTTCTAAATATGTAGCTTGGCTGGTCTTCAGATGGTAGTCAGCCAGTCTTCTATGGAGGGCATACCTGTCAGATTTTGCACTTTACTGGTACAGAGTTATTTCCATCCCATGATCATGTCACAGATTTAGACTTTATAGAGGTTCACTGAATATAACGGACCTCCATTCTGAGGGATTAAGTCCACACAAAGGATTCCACCATAGTTACTTCAGGATTAGGCATAGAAATAAACTCATTATGCAATATTTTAGCATATCAGATTTCAATGACAACAGCATTCATCAGCATTCACTGATGACTCTGTGACAGTGAAAATCAGTGGTACCATCAGGGCAGAACTTTACAGCATTGGTCCAGAGGTAAATGAGCAAGAGGGATTCACAAAGGCAGCAAGGTAGGTTCACCACATTTTGGAATAAAAGTAATCATAAAAACATACACTCCAGAGCCTCAAGTTATGCACTGCATGAGTGCCTTCTTCCAAAAATTTCTCTTCATTGCTTTACCATGTATGCCTATATTATGGAACACATATATACGTAGTGACTCCATGACAAAGTTGTCTTGATTTGGAGTTGATCTGAAGGCATTTAATAAGGACAAAATATATGGTGTATATGGAGTCTTAGAAACTGATAGAGAAATTACTTGTTGGTGAAATTTTGGAATATCATGGCCATTTGTCTAATTTGCCATTCTGGTATTAGCATTTATGTTATGTATGTTAGTACATATGCGTGTATGGACTTATGCATGTATGTATAGATTGAAGGTCTAAGTGCCTTTCTGCCATGGAGCATTCCAGGCAACATGACATCCAAAACCTAGTTTTACCTTACTGTTACTTCCGCTGAAGGGCTTCTGTGGTGCTGAAGATTGGGATGGTGGGAAACGGTATCAGCAGTGATCTACTCACTGGTCATGGGGTAACTTGAGACAAGCAGTTATGGGAATATCTCCAGGGGTCCATCCAGCTATCTGTTCTCAAAGTGCCCCACAAGTTGGAGTGCATTGTAAATGTCATTTCCCTGTGTCTAGATCTGCAGCACCTCAGAAACCTTTTGCTTGCGGTACCGCTGGGTAAAACAATAGTTTTTTGCAGAATAGCATCATCACACACAATGATGACAGAGCTCCATCACTATATTTATGTATGGCCATCCAGGATCTTGGCCAGTGTTAATATTCCCACCATACACACAGAAACAAAAATGAATCTTACACACTTTGTTATTTCCACTCTTTTTGATAATATGCCGCTACGATTTCTGTCAGGATTTCTGTTGCTGGTTCTTCTTGTTCTGCCTAGCTTGCTTTGCATCCTTGTCATCTCCTGGCTACTTGATAAGCTACAGATTTTCGTGCTGACAGATGACCTTGAATTTCAGTTTCTGTGCTAGCAAAGGCAGGGCTCAATGCAGCCAACACAATCTGCCTGTCTCCCATTCTTGCTTTGAACTCAAGTGTGTGTGGTCCTCTCACAGTTTGCTGTCCTGTCAGCTTACATGCATGTCACTGCAAAGTTGCATGCTTTGTGTCAGAGCTGTAACTTTAAAGATACTTTAGAGGATTACTTATTTTCCCAAATAATAAAAAGCAGTAATAGGAGAAACAAGCACATAAATATAAAAAAGCAAAAATTTGTCTGTGGGGTATATGCCAGAGACAGAAACCGCAGTAGCACTCTGAATATATTGTTTACCAAAAGACTTTTCAAATTGCTTATTCCAAAGAATAATATTTATCTGTCAGGAGCCAGTGTTGTAAAACATGAAGCAGGCCAGTCAACAAAAGAAAGAAGATTACTGCCTCGACCAGCGTGTGACCTTTCCAAAGCACACACACAGCACAAAGAGACCTTATTTCTGAGGGACAGGGCTAATATTTTGTAATTCTTTAAGTTTACCTGTTCTGTAAGAGATGCAACTAGCATATTTAGCTAATTAAGTAACAGAGAAAATATTGCCATGATTTCCTTGGAAATCTATGCCTTGTTGACACATGAAGTCTTATGTTCACTGTGGTTGCATACAAGAAGCAGCATGTTACCTTGACAGGGGCAAGAATTTACGAATAATTCCATCTCCCATGTTGTGACACAGGATGTGTATGGTAGGGTATGAGAATGGGAGTATTACATCCAGCTAATGAAAGCTAGGAATCAAACTTACAGATATATACCATGTCCAGCATGAAGAGGACCAAGGATTACAAAATCCTCTATTTCTTCATCTTCTTCGCCAAGTGTTCTCAGTATCCATCCTCTTTCTCATTGGGTAACATTGTAGGTACAACTATCTGTACCAAAACTGGTTAGGAACAGTGCTAACTTTGGGTGGTGTCAAATTCATCTGAGCCACCTTAGCAAAAGCATATATTCTAAGGCATATCAGCTAATCCACCATCAAGAACTGTAGTGAACATTAACCAAAACCTGTTAAAAGTGAGATATTTCCTCAAACTAGGAAGGGTCTGACAAGCATGTTCAGTGATGCAGTCACCTCTGGTAATAAAGTGCCCAGACAGGGGTTGTACTGTTAGGTTTGAAAATTAATTTCATAATGTTAAACATTAGAAATTGGGAAATTAATTCATTACCACCAACACAAATAATTGAAATAATTAAATTAGTTAAGTTTCTGTTAATTAACTCAATGTTTAAATATTTGTTTTGCAATAGGTCATGGTATTTACAGAGATCACATGGAGGTTGTGACTATTGATTCTAAGAGCACTTTATTTTTAATTGGCACCTTCACAAATGATTTTTTTCCTGTTCTCTTAATATTGCCTTTCTCCAGCCTATAAACTATTAAGTTTGGGAAAGGCCATCTGAATGTATGGAATCTTGTCCTGTTTCCACCTTACCAAAGCCTATGACCCATGAAGAAAGGTATAGGTAGAAAGCTGACTGGGAAGCAGGGAGAGGAATGACATTGAGAGAGATATTGAGAAAAGGGGGGTGGGGGGAGAGAAATAAATCTTGTGGGAGATGTGTGAAAAAAAACTCATGTAATTATCCTGGTGCCCAGCATTGCTTGAGCAATTTAAAAAAAAACTTAACTAAAGAATTAGAAAGAATTACAGCTTAACATCAATAATAATAAACAATACTGTACATTATACAATAATATAAAATGGAAACCAGAATAAAATCAACAGGGGAGGAGATCTGAATAGAGTTACAATACTTTCTTCAAGTACTGATAAAGGCATGCAGCCAATAGGTGATGGTGATAAGGAAACATCAGCTGTTCAAACCTAAAGGGCCTGACACTCTGTGAGAACCATGACTGCTTTAAGGTTAAGCAAACAAATCGACCCCCTATTCCTTTTCATTCCATACCAGAAGTCCCTGTCCTTTCTTCTTGAATGGCTCCCCAGTCCCTAATCTTCAACTGATTCTCAGCTATTCTTCCATTAGGTTCCGCTGCCTAAAACCAGCACCGTGTGATATGATTTCTCCCCCCCCCGTCCCTACTCCTCCTTCTCCCTAGATCTTCCTGTCTTACTGAATATGCCTGATGAAAAGCTATGTACACTAGTGAATTTCAGCTTAGTTTTGTCCACAATTTTGTATGGAATTGTCCAGCTTGCATCTTTTAAGACTTCTAAGAAAGATGAAAATTGTGCACTGGGATCTGCATTTTTGCAAGCGCTGTGATGTAAATCATCTCGGGAAAAAAAGCATACAAAAGTGTAGATACTAGGAGAATGTGCAGAAAAGAACATACAAAACTGCAGTATGCCAATATAAAATACTTGTAAGGAAATGCACGTGTTTTTCAAAAGTGCTAAAAATATGCATATTTGGAATACATGGGCAAAAATGTGATTTCTTTGTATATTTTACAAAATCACAAGGTTATATGGAAATGGGACAAACTGAGCTTGACCAGAGAGCAAAAAATATATTGGAAACATCAAGCTTTCCATATCTTCATTAACTCTCTGTACGTCTGCCCAGGGTTTATCCTATTTTGGTTCTTCCTCAATGGACCAACATTCCACATGATGCTGTACCAATTCCTCAAGTTTTGTTGTTGTTCCTGCTGCTTCTGCTGTTGTTCTGTGCCTTTTATCATTTTCAACTTATGGTGACTCTAAGGTGAACCTATCATGGGGTTTTCTAGGGGCTGGAATGTGTGATATGCCCAAAGTCGCCCAGTAGATTTCCATGGCTGAGTGGGGAACTAGACCCTGGTCTCCACAGTCCAGCACTCAAACACTACATCATGCTGGCTCTCACCTCCAGATTTAACCAGTAATTAAATAATTAATAATAAAGTAACCTTCAGGGACCAAGCATAGCATCTCATTTCCCACTAAAGGTTGTGCTTTATCTGTCCAATCCCCACCCTCTATAACTCTTTAAGTTATGTGGTGTCGGGCAGGCTGCACAAGTGACAGAGAAAGCACATCAAAGTCTACCCAAATATTCTTTTTTTTAGACAAATCAGTTTCTCCAAGTTCATTCAGCCACACAGCTGGTTCTAACTACCACTACTGTGCTCATTTTTCTTTCCCTGCTGTGAATCCTCTCACTGCCAGTTCAGCATAGCTAGGTAATTCTCAAACAGCTGTCATGGATAGTCTTTTAAATTAAAGACCTAGCACTTGACAAGATTATTGTGGGAGGGGAATGAATGGTAAAAGACAGCTGCATTCCTCTCAAATCGAAAGTATATAAAGAAAAATTAAGTACACATAAGCCACAGTGCTGTGCAATGTAAATCCCCTGAACATTTGTATTGTTTGATAGGATGCTAATATTCATGCTGAGCAGTGTGATCAAATGTACACAGCACATGGAGATGGGGATCACCTTCACCTGTATCCAGTTCACATGCTTCCCCGAGGAGGGGTTGGGAAAGAACACACTCCTACAGTAGAAAAACAAAAAATCCTCTCACCTCCCATCATGCTCGATGTAGAAGAATTATGTGACTTAAGTGTGATTTTCCCTATACATCCACATGTTCACTTCTTGACTGATATGAACTATGCAAGCCAAGCTTCCAGTGTCTATGGGTATCTATGTGGAACAGTGGTCCCTGCTGCCATTATTGACTTTCTGTCATGTGAAACCCTAAAGTGAAAGCCAAAATATTCAGTACAAAATATGTAATATGTAGTTAATGGGCTGTGATTTGTTTTTAAATTATTTTTTAATAGGGTTACTAGTTTAATGCTTTTTAAACTTTTGAACCACACACTGTTTTAGTGATTGTGTTTTAAGTTATCCTGTAAGCTGATTTTGGGTTATGTACTGGAAGGTCAGATAAATAAAATAAAATAAAATGCCTGCAAGGGACAAAAAAAAAATCAGCATCAAGCTGTCCTATAACAAAAGAAGGTTCCTCTGGACTTTGAGTCTTATTTGATCAATGAAATGTCTCCATCTGGCTTGCCCAGGGTCCTGGAAAGGTTCTTTTACCTTCTATAGGACACGTCTCCTCTACAAGTCACCTTTCAATGCAGAGAGTTTCCTTGAGATGGCACTGAGATTCCTAGGGGGAATTTGAAAGGTATGCAGTGAACACCTTCACTTATCAGTAATCAGAGACAACAGTGGGGTCCCCTCCTATAAGCCATTGCTGCTGTCAATTGTTAGGTGAGTGGGGTTAAACGTGATGAGATATTCCTGCCCTGTCTCCACTTCCCAAGGGGGAGTTGTCAATCCAGTCAAGCTTCTAGGAGCTTTCCTGTTACTGGTATCTGGATCAGAAGGCTAGTTGTATAGGAGCTTTTCCTGCCTGGGAAAAACCTAGACATAACAATGCTGGTTCTCCAGCCCAGTGCCTGCCTACATTTAGTTGACTTTGCCCGCACTTTACCTTTCTGCTTTGGGCAACATGAAGAAAGCTGGCTCAAACAATGTCGGAGACACAGCCTAACCCCAACATCTTTCATCCTCTGATAGATATGTGAAGTGTCATCCAGTCCACATCACAGAAGACATTTTCAATCTGCCATGTGTTTTCTTTTGAAAAAAATCACAGTGGAAAATTAAAAAAAAAAAACAATGGGAAGGGAGTGAATTGCAACTCTGGAAAAAGGGAATTTCAGTAACTCTGATTCCTCCAACTTTAGAACATAATTTTCTGCCCAGCTAAAGATCAGAGCCATACCCCAGAGTTAATCTGTGTCTTTGGGACCAGGTGTGCATTTTACAAAGCGTAAATGGAAAATTGCCTTTTGCCCGTGGAATGTTTTCTACACATTTCCCTGTCTCACCTTAATATATATTTATTGCATGTTCAAAATGCTTTACTTGAGAAATCTTTTTTCTTTAGTGTATCTAGCAACTATATTTGTAATAACACAAAGGTGGTTTTTGCAACTCAGCCTTTTAATGTTTTGGAGCCTTTCTTTAAAAGATTACTTCAAAGCTCTGACAACAGGTTTGTTTTGAGTCTGAAAATGAAATGATTTTCACCAACTTCAACGGGATTTGGATCAAGCCACATGCCAGCTGGACACACATTAAACTCATCTTTTCCCTCCAGTCTTTTGGAGATAGAAGCATGCAGTTCTGAGAATCCATGGCTAGAACAGAATGACTCTCCTTGCTTTTCAAAAAGCTCCTGGATTTACTTTTCCAACATCACAGTTTGTGTTCTGAACATATATTAAAGACATGTATGGGTACTTGGTGTATATAGCTTCAGTGGAGAGTTTATTTAACCTGTGTAGGTCTTATCCAATAAATATAAATCCTGATCTGGATCAATGCATTTCAATCAGAGAAAGCAGTATGACCCTGCACATACTTACTTAGAGATATGTAATTACATGCATATATGGAATTGTGGGATTTGGGGATGATGCTGTCTTAAAATGCAGTTCTATAGATTATTGAGGGAATGCTTGTGAAGTCCTTTGACCACTGAAAATTTACTATATGCATACAGGTGTAGTACTATTATACAGTGATGTAGACATTCACCTGGAAACCTTACAACTCTGAACAATGCTTTCATCTCTTTTTGCCTACTGGTTACTTGATGATCTGTCTCAAATCCAAAATGTGGGCATATTTTTCAGAGGTGAACAGCAAATGGGCTAGGAAATGGGCTTGAGGCAGAGTTGAGGTCTGTCCCTGCTGCATGTAAGAAAAGCTTTCTAATTTTTTTCCTAAGAGCAGAAGGCAAGACTTGCCACTAGAGCACAGGGCTCACATCTCAGAAGGGAACAGAAAATATATTAGGCAATGGGTTGAGGAGGAAGGATCCCTCCTTTTAAAGCTTTTGGAGCTTCAGTAATGGCGAGTAAGAAGGATCCTATTCCACACTTCAGAAAATGCCTCCAGCTTTGCAAATAGGAAGTAAGAAGGATCCTATTCCCTACTTCCAAAGTGGCAGACGGAAAAATTGCAAATATGCACAGCTGACTCTATTAAATCGTTAAAACTGTCTTTATTCAATTCTATCCAGAAATTCTGGAATACAGATCGCTGTATAAAGTTGTCTCCCAGACTTGAGACTTGAAATGAGAGTTGACTTGAAAGTATCTTGCAAGGGCTTTTGACTCAATTTGAGACTTGAAGATAGAGCCTTTAGACTTGACTTTAGACTGGGAGTAAAAGACTTAAACACATCACTGCTATTAAATATGACTGTCCACTTAAAGGAGGCACTGAATATGTGCAGTGATCCTGCAAAGTATTCTTACAACCTGAGATAGAAGAAATTCCATTGCCTCTCCCCCCTCAATTGCCATTGCCTGTCATTCCATTGCCATCACCAAAGACAGCAGAGCTTTCCAAACTTTTCATGTTGGTGACACCCTTATTAGACTTGTATCATTTCATGACACAGTAATTCAGTTTTACTAGCAAACCAGAGGTTAAGCTAAGCCCTTGTAAGAGACATGGACACATAACTTAAATTGTAATAATGAAATGTATGGGAATACAACATAACTTACGAAAACCTTTCATATATTTTTAAAAATATATGATTTATAAATAATAACATACATTTCCAAGATTGTTGTCATTTATGAATAAAAATATTTAAATATGTGCAAGAATTTTTAAAAAATGAATCAAATCAATAATTACTTAGCATTTTAATGAGATGTATGAGATTGATAGGATGAACACAGCTTTTTCAATATTTAGTGGAATATTAGATGAAGACACTTGTATTTTGCCATCAAGCATTTTTGAGCTTCCACATTTCATCAAGGAAAGATCCTGGTGAGGGAGGCAGCGGTGGGAAAGGCAGCCCCCCCGCACTTGATCCTGGCCCACTGCTGTTGCCGTTGGCAAGGAAAGACCCTGGCAAGAGTGGCGGCGGGCCAGGCTCAGGTGGGGAGGGTCTTTCTTGACCTGGAGATGTGACACACCTACACACTACAGGTGACACATTAATGTGTCATGACACACTGCTTGGAAAGCCCTGCGATAAAGTATCTCTGGCACTGTTCTCCAAAGAGCTAGCAGGGTCTCTATGGCTGATTCCTCAAAGCCAGGGATTGTGAGTAGTATGGCCTTGGGGCAAAGGCAGTCACCTTGGCCACTCCTCTCCAATGAGCTCTAGAGAGCTGTTTTAGCATGCAAGATCCTCTATAATCATGAGTGGTTCTCTTAACAGAAGGGAGGTGTACTGCTTCTTAACATGAAAACCAGTATTTGAAGACTGTAACATTTAAAGATTGTAAACTAGAAAGGGGTTAAATAAATTAATAAGCCTCTTACACCTTGTTTCTACTGAATCCAGTTATGGAAGCTGAACAGATAATAAATTGTTATCCAAATGTTGGATATAATATCTTTGTGTTTTATATGTACTGTAGGGACCAAGCTGTAGGGACCTGTGTCAGGTAAATGATTTATATTTCAGCCCATAGCACAGTATCAAACGCACAACAGTCAAACTTTTCATTTTGTCTTAGCAGCCACTGATTTCCTACTTGCACCTCTTCCCAAGAGTAGTTGTGTTATGCAGTACTTTTCCTTTGCCCTAAATATTATGGACTTGACAGTTCAGTACCTCACACCCTAGGAAGCATAGTGACATGGCTGAAAATTTGCTCCCATGTTGTACAAAACAAAGTGCAAAGTGAAGGATTACAAAATTACAGGCCCAAGGGGAGTCTGCTAGCTGGCAATACATTATATCCCCCATAAGTAAGCAGAAGGCACCAAGAAGGGGGGAAAATGTCCTCAGTAGGTGAATTGTGTTTTTCTTACAGCAGAGCAGAGGATGCTACAGATGGTAAGGGAAAAGCTGCCAGGCTGAGCTGCCAGACTTCTGGAATGCTGAATGTTGTTATTGCTTGGAAAGGCCGATTAAATTCCAGGCTTGCAATCTATTTTGAGATCTTTCATAACAACTCTGAAAAAATACCAAGGCCTTCAAACATATGTTTTGTTCTACTGTTTGAATCAGCAGCAGTGCATGTATCTTTGCAGCAATCTCCATCTGGTATGCAGGCATTTACATTTATATTTGCAGGTGAGGTTATCCGTTGTTTGACATATGGGGCCTGCCCATTTGTTGCAGAGACAGAGGGAGAGAGGGGTTAGAGAGATGAGAACAGTGACCTAGCTAGCAACATTTTCTCAGGAGACAGTTTATACTGACTAATTTTCTTGAGAAACAATTAGACCTGGAAAGCAGGCATCTGAAAATATTGTCATCTCAAGCGATTTAAATGTAGTTCAGTTTTAGCTGCCTCCTTTTGTACATTAATTTTCACATTTATGGTTATTTTTATCTTTATGGATGAGAAACATCTGGCAGAAAAAAATATTCCAAAAAATTACTACATTTTGCCATTGAGGTACTCTTTGTTGTTGTTGTTCCACAAAACGTATTAGGGAAAAAAATGTTCCATGTTAATTTATGACTGAAACAAGATGAAGAGAATTCAGTATGACAAGTGTTTTCTCTACTGAAACCAAGATAAACTGGAAGATGACTGTAATCTGAAGTCATCACTTGCATAAACAACATATTGTTTTCTTAGATGGTAAAATGTTCTGATCATGAAAATGAAAACAGTCAGTTGGTCTGTAGCCAGGTATTTAGGATTCCTGGAAGAGTGGCAGTTCACTGGAGACTAAATCCATCTCTGTTTCATCAAAACTTAAGTTTGTGTGTGTGTGTGTGTGTGTGTGTGTGTGCGCGCGCGCGCGCTTATAGATTTCCAAATTATTATTTTTTTTATTTTGGATTCGGTGGACAAGGACTGGAAATAGAATCCCACTTAACTGTTGTTTCCTATTGGGCTGGGCAGGAGAAATCAGTTCCTACTGGCAAACTTATAAAATCATTGTAAGGAAGCTGTAAGGGCCATGTAGTCCAACTCCTGTCCATGCAGGAAGCCACAGCTAATGCAACTCAGAGAGATGACCATCCAGTCCCTGCTTAAAAACCTTCAAAAACAGATACTCAGATGGTAGGCAATCTGGTCAGCTTAGTTATAGCGGGATGATCCAGAGGTTGAACCTTATTTTAAATGCTGTGGGAAACAATGTCCCCTCC
Source organism: Cyclura pinguis (assembly GCA_030412105.1). Taxonomy (NCBI): domain Eukaryota; kingdom Metazoa; phylum Chordata; class Lepidosauria; order Squamata; family Iguanidae; genus Cyclura; species Cyclura pinguis. The sequence continues at coordinate 190,111,256 of CM059601.1, forward strand.
CCCTGGCCAAGCTTAGAAAATTTTAGCCAAAGGGCTAAAATTGCCAAAGACCTAACATACATTGGCAACACTTGACAAAATAAAACACGCACACACACACACACACACACAGACACACACACACATGTGGTTAACATGCAGTAGGCCACTGGAAAAGGAAGTGCACATAGTGCACTACCATAGCACCTAAGTGATACATTGTGGTTCTGTACAGAGTTGATGATACAAAGAATGGTTGTTCATTCCCCTTCAGTGGAGCATCTTTTCTTCAGCAAGGGTAATTTAGTTATTGGGGTACAAAATTATTCCATAATATTATGGTCCTGCAAAATAATAGCAACAATAATAATAAAATAGTAGCTATTTGCTTACAGGGCTTATGTCCATTTCTTAATGGAAATGGGAGATCAAAATACTTTTTTTTTGAATGGGAAATAAGGATAATATTTAGGATACAGATATTGTGTTGGATACATTTCTTGCTGGTCAGAACACATGCTTTTCCTCATGTGAACATGTCTTTTCTAGCTTTGGGTGTTTAAGTAATTTGGACCATTTGTCATTCTGCATCTACAAAGAAAGACATGAGGTATTTTTATAGCTTGCAGTACAGTGGCATATGCAATGGGATAAAAAATAACCTAGGAGTCCTTAACTGTGAGCTTTTTAATCTGTTTAGATGTGGTTAAGATGCAGAAGTTGCTACTGATCTGTCGTCATCATGTTCCAGCATATTGGCTCTGTGTAAATACATTTCCGATCAACTTTACCTATTTAGTCGGTAATTATTAAGAAAATCATTGTGATTCACTGGAATGTTGGACTAAGACTCTGGGAGAGCAGACTTTGAAGCCCTGCTCAGCCAGGGAAACCACTGGGTGACCTTCGACAAGTAACATTCTCCCAGACTCAGAAGAAGGCAGTGGCAAACCCCGTTCTGAAGAAATCTTGGCAAGAACACCCTGTAATAAGTTAGAATCTTCTTGAAGGCACATCACAAAACAACAATTGAAGAAAAAAGAGAAAATGCTATTTCTGATCCCTTTAATCTAGATGTATGTGGGTTTTTTAAAAAAACAAAAACAAAACAAAACGTTGACATTCATTTTTCATCAATCATCCAGGCTGATAACATCAGTACTAAGAAGGGGTGGTTTTATTTCCCATAGCGAGTGTTGCAGGTTCTTGAGGAATAAAATACATACATACATACCTTGCTTTCGGCCCCAAATAATTCCTACAACATATCTCCCCACACTATATAGCCCAAGTAAGAGTGACACTACTGGATATAGACATATTGCCTAATACAATATTGTTGTCTATGCACCATCTGCCATTCTTTTGTATAACAACAAATGATTATCTTTGTAAAGATTGATTTTTTTAAAAAAAATTTAAAATGATACAATAGTTCTCCAAGCACTTTATTTATATCCTGCCTTTTTCCCAGATTGGGACTCAAGCAGCCTACAAAAGGCAGAAAATTATAACAAAAGCACACTTGGTCAAAATTCAAAAACTGAGATGAAAACAGTATGAAGATGAGAAGAAAACTAACAACTGCAAACAGTTGTTGCTGCTGTTATTGTTGTGTGCCTTTAAGTAATTTCTGACTTGTGGCTACCCTAAGGCAAAACTATCATGGAGTTTTCTGGGGACTGGGAATGTGTGATGCACCTAGGATCAACCAACATGTTTCTATGGCCAAGGGTGGAATTGAACCCTAATCTCCAGGATCATAGTCCAACACTCAAACCAGTACACCACATTGGTTTTCCATAAAAAGCCTTTCCATATAACAAACAATTCCCAAAAGCTTACTGGAATATAAATGCTTTAATATGCTACCAAAAATAACAAAGAAAGAACCATCCTAAATTCCCTAGGGATGGAGTTCTGAGTTCCACTGACTTATAAATTGATATAGAAGGCCTTGTCTCATATGCCCACCAAACATCCTTGTGAAGGCAGTGGGATAGAGTGAACTTCCTCTCTTGAGAATCTTAGAGTTTGGACAGGCTCACATGGAAAGCTAAAGTCCTTCAGATAGCCTTGACTTGTGCCATATAGTGCTCAATGGTTTAGTAGCAAAATGTGCTTCAGAATTTAATCTTTTTTTTGTCATTTCCTGAAATAATTACTTTACTCTTACTTTTAGTGATATTCACAAGCTTCTTTATTATCTGCTTTACAATATAAATTGGGTGCACTCATAATTTGTTTTGTATCAGAGTGTTATATCATTCTTGGGGTATTCTTGAGACCACAAAAGGGGAAGAAACTTGGTTGCCTCTATTTGCCCACTTTGTTCCATTTCCATTGCCAACCTGCTTGCCATCTTCAACTTTAGAGTTGTTCCATAAACACTGCTATCTCACATCAACTCATGGTAGGTTCTCTTTAGAAAGGAAGAAAAGTGGGGGGGGGATTGATTTTTGTTAACCAGGAGAGCGGCTCCATGGAAGCTGTGTGAGGAACATGTCAAAGCCAAGCAACAGATGGGAAGGGGAATAATTGGTAAGCCATCACTATTCTTTTCATAGTTCAGATTTACTTTGATTCCATGAATTTCACTGTTTCTTGATTTCTGTTAAAAATGCATAAAGTTTTTGATTAGTTTCCCACATTGTGGAACCAAACAACCGAGTATGACAGAATTTAATTTCGTCGCCGATGAGCCATTCCCTTGATGCATTGGCTGGGATCACCCAATCAAAGACTGGCTAAAGGTTAGGAAATGTGCCATTGTGTGTATGTCAGTAGACATTTCATAGCAATATGAATAACCCTCTCCCTTCATTGATTTAAAAATTGTGGGGAGGAGGGAGGACAGGGAGATTGAAACAGAGACCTTGCTCCATGCATCAAAGCTGTTTTCAACAAAGCCCTCTCTTCACTTTTCTGCACCAGTGCTCCCTATTATTAACTTTTCTATCTAATGAAAACAAACTTTCTGTTTTATTTTCTTTAAAAAAAAAGTACCCTGTCAATTTATCACAAATATGCAAACCCCATCCTGAAGCAGACATAAGAAATATATGTATGATATATACCATAATGCTAGCTATATATATGCATTAGAAGAGAGAATCCAGGGCTTGCAGGGTCAATCTGTCAGGACTTTTTGATTAGCAGAGACAATAATATCAGCCAAGGTCCTACATTGATAAGACAGAGTGTAATATTACACTTTGGAGTAACATGGCATTCACACACCACTGACTAGGTATTGCATTATGACACTGAGCAACCAAATGCGCATCCTGTACAACCATGTGCAACACAAAGGCACATCCATGTGCAACATGCAGCCATGCATAGTGCACCACATGCATTGCTGTCTTTCTGAGAAACTTTGAATTGAATGTGATCATTCTGCACCACACAAAAATGTCAAATTGCTTCTGTTGGGGGACAGGTGTAAGACACCTGCTATAAGGATTACAGGTAAGCTCAAAGGGAACGGGAATGTCAGAATAGTAGAGGCTGATGAGGACTAGAATCCTGTGTTGTTAAAAAAAACAACAACAACGTACCAATCCTCATCAGCCACCGTTATCCTGACATTCCCAATTCTCTTTGAGCTTACCCGCAGTTCTTATAGTAGATCATCTAATATATAAACGTGAAAGTCTGTCTGTTTGTCTGTGTCAGGTGAAGACCTCATATGATTGGCTGTGTCAGGCAAAGACCTCATATGATTGGCTGCCTAAGAATATTCTATGGAATCCTGAGGTTTGCAGATTAGGGAGGGGCCTTTAGAATTCTTATCCAGAGAGCTCTTGGGCCTCAGTCGACTGTGTCTGTCTTGAATAGGCCCACTGCTATGGAGATGAGGCCTAGCAGCAAAGAGGAAGGCAGTGTATTCCTTCAGAAACCAAACCTCTTATGCTAATAACTCTGAATACAGATTAGATTGGGGAATATGGAGAAAAGTTATAAGTACTGGACAAGAGAGTTTGAGGAATTAGAGACACAGGATCTCAAATTTCTCTAACAAGTATTATTTATGAGAAAATAAAAACCCAAGCAATGCCAGGTAAATACGCTAGTATATATATACAGGATCTCAGCCTGTGGAGATGATGGGGAAGCATCCAACTGTGGTTTTGTAGCTGTGCATTCTGGGGTCTTCTGGAGGTGCTGGAAGATGATGTCATTGTGTTGCATTCCACTATAGGAATATAGACAGATGCTTCTCCAACATACCCCTTTCCACTGACTTATAAATTGCTATTTTTTGGCGAGGAGGGGGCTAGCAGGTTTGTCGGAGAGCATTTAATTGTTGCATCAGTAGAGGAGTCTGACCTCTTCAATGATCAAAAGTGTGTTTTGCAGATGTAAGTTGGATTTATGGATTATGGTACACATGAATTTCAAGTAATATCTTACAGTGGAGGCATACTTGTCTTCAACAGAAAACTGGGATTTGTTTCTGTTATCATCTCAAAAGCAGCTTGACTTCAAGCTTTAAGTTAGACAGAATAATTTGCCCAGACCTAGTTCCCAGGCTGGTGTACCAAGGGGGCCATTTTAGTTGCATTCCACCACAGTTGTTCAGATTTTAAATGCTTTGCAGCTGTCCAAGTTCACAGGAGAATTCCACTCCTTAAAATGTTGTACCATCTGGTTTGAGAGGTTGGCTGAATAATATTTCATCCTGCAGATCGTCAAGGTGTTCTCCAAGGAACACACATAGGTCCCTCCTTGCCACACATGGCATAAGTACAAAGTGATAGTTGAATAGAACTGGTCAAAATTAAATCAGTTGCCCCTCTCTGCCAACACAGCATGGAGAAGATAAGGACAGGTACACACTTGCAAGCCAATTCAGAGTGAACCCCTCTATTCCTACTCCGAAACCTAAATCCAAGCAACTAGCCCAGGCAGGTACTGTCAGAGAACAGTTTGCATTGCCTCTCTGGAGTGTTCTGATAGGGAGAAGAGGGACAATCAGCATCAGACACGTGTATGACTCCAACTGGTGTTTGTTTGCTTGCTTGCTTGCTTGGTTTCTAGGCACCATCCTAAATGGGAAGTGGTGAGGATTATTCCCCAGGTCATTCAGCTGGAAGAAACAGTAATCTTAAGGATACCTGTAAATCTCATTGGGGGGAAAATGAGACTCATTTTTGAATTACTATGTTGGAATTGAATTCCAATGCTCCTTAAGTTTGACAGAATTAATTCAGTGTTTGAATTTTTCCTGACCATGGTTAATGTGCAGCATGTACACATTTATAATTAGGAGTTTAGTATAATTAGGAGTCTAAAGTCCTGTGGATATCTCAGAAATGCTGAAAAACATATATTTATTTTCAGCATCAGTAGAAATTACACATTTATTGCATTTTCAACCTCAATACAAGGCAGGGTTTGGGATATGCAGCCTGAACAACTTGATATGGATTTAAGGGGTTTGTTTCTGACTTCAAAACTTACTCATTTGCATTGAATATAGATCTTTCCCATTTCATTGACTAGGATTACACCATTCGAGTTATCTACTTCTGTTAAAATAAACAACAAATTATTTTTGGATTATTTCCCTGAGTAGCAGGGGTGTCTGTGTTGTTGTTTTTTTTCCTGAGCCACAGAAATAATATGAAACCAGAGACTATGAATAAAACAGGAGATAGATTTAACACAAGGATTATTTCTGGCATTCAGTATGCGTGAAGAGCATATTAATAGTATCCAACCTTTTTATGATTGAAGGATATGAATAATGAACTGGCATGGAGCCTTTGTAATTCACAGCCAACATGCAGTCTTTCTGAAACCAATATGTTGCAAAGGGGCAGAAATGAAGAAGTGGACACTAAAGGCTAGAATTAATCAGGCCACAGTTTTAAGTGAGAATATCACCAACCTTACCCCACGTATAGCATGGTAAAATTACTTTTTTAAAACTGTACCTCTTAGAATCCGTTTTACCATCATGCTCTCAGGTGAGAGAATTCTGGGAATTATAATCCAAAATAATAACTTGAACAAGCTTTGAAACTATCTTGTAGAGATGCTCAATGTGACTGACATGGCCAGCTGGCAACAACATCTTCATAGTCAAACTGCGGTCACCCTTACAGGCAATCTAATAATGATTCATCCCCTAATGAGAGAAACAGGTGCATGCAAAAGCCATTGAAAGAAAAGGAGTCTGCTAGTATTTTCAAGATAAGGTTGTCGCCAACCTTGTAATTTCTGAAATTCTGACCCTCTCCACTTTCTTCACCTACTAGAGCCCAAAGAACTTTTTTTCTTCCCCTCCTCCTCCTCCTCCTTTTTTCGTGAATCTATATCAGGCGGTCACCACCCACTAATCCTGCTGCTGGTCTCCATATAAAGGTGAAATGCCAGTGTGATGCAAGTGTTGTCATCAGAGTCAGTGATCCAATAATTCATAAAACGGCCAACAAACCAGTCCTTTCCAATGTGATCTGACTTTCTCTGTTAAGAAGCAAAACTCCAAACATACCACCAAACTGCTCTAATTGTTACACTTGCAAACTGTCCTTTGGGTTTCTTGCAAAACTATTCACACAAATGTAAATGTTTGTTATTGTTGTTAATTGCCATCAAGTTGGCTTCAGTTTATGATGACTATGAATGTGGGACCTCTAAAGCCATTCTGTCACCGACAGCCCTGCTCAGAACCTGAACAATCAGAGCTGTGGCTTTCCTGAATGCGTCAATCCAGCTGTAATGTGGTCTCCCTCTTTTTATACTGTGTCTCACTTTACCAAACACCATTTCCTTTTCTAATGAGTCATGTCATGCCATGATATGGCCAAAGTACAATAAGATTTAGTTTGCTTGTTTTGGTTTCTAGGGAAAGTTCAGGTTCGAGGATGCATTTATTGGTAATTTTGTCAGGCCACGGTATCCATAAAACTACTCCAGCACCACATTACAAATGAGTTGATTTTCTTCCCAGGTACACATGATGTAAATAATAATAATAATGACAACAACAACCATCACCACCACCACTATAACAAAATAGTATAGATCAGCAGTTCTTAACCTAGGGTTCAGGGACTCCTGGGAGTCTGCAGAACCCTCACATGCTGCAGTGGCACCAGCAGCAGTGGCAGCAAGAGGGATGTGCCAACAGGATGTATGTGCAGGTGCTGAAACTCCTCCTTTGTTTTCAAATGAGGGAGCAGCATAGGTCTGCATGCACACCTGCTACTATGTCCATTCCATTAGGGACACAAAAGCAAGAAGTGTGGGCACCAGAGGAGACAGATGTAAGCATGTGTGCATGCCCAAACTGCTCCCTCATTTGTAAATGAGGGAGCGGTTTTGGTACCCACAATCCCTGATGAAAGGGACATGTGGCAGGTGTGTGTGCACACCCAAACTATGACCCTGGAGATCATGATTTGAATCCCCACTTGGCCATGGAAACCCACTGGGTGACCTCAGGCAAAAACCATTCTCTAAGCCTCAGAAAAAGGCAAAGGAAACAAATCTTGCCAAGAAAATCCCCATAATAGGTTTGCCTTAGGATTGCCGTAAGTCAGTTTTCAAAGGGGAGAGATATGATGGCAAGAAGGAACCTCCCCCTGTCAGTGGCATTTTGTTGTTGTGTACCTTCAAGTCACTTCAGCTCTGACAAGATTTGTTCAAAGAGGGGATGGCCTTTGCCTTCTAAAGCTGGGAGAATGTGGGCTTGTCTGTGGCTAAAAAAGGAGGAAAGAAGAGAGAGAGAGAGAGAGAGAGAGAGAGAGAGTAAAATATGAAATGCTACTGAACTTTTACTACTAATTAAAAAAAGCTATTCTAGGCTACAGCAACAAAACTATAGCATCCAGATCAACAATACCAACAAGTGCACTACATTTTCATGCAATAGTCCTTCAAATATTAAAAGATGTCTGTCTAATCACACCTATTCTGAGGCTTGTAATTTCCTGAAGCCAAAGAGCTCTCTGGCTGAGAATTCTAAGCTGAAAACTCCAGGATTCCATAGGATATCAGAAGTGGAATAATACTCTATAACAGTGTAGTGCGGAAAGGCCCTTAGTCTTTTTAAATCCAGACTAAACATATCCAATTCTGAATTATTCCATAGAGATTCATTTACCAGCCCTGTCAACATTTTTCAAGTATGCTTGCTGATATTCTTAAACTGGGGTCCCCACAAGTGAACACACAGTTCAGGTGAAGACTGACTTAACATAGAATGGAATGATACCATTGAGCAGAGGGCACAGATTGAAAGAGAGAGATTTTAGAAGAAGCTGAAAAAGCTGGACAACAGAGGATTTATCTCATAGAGCAATGCTACTCAGACTTGTTGTTCAGGGCCAAGTGCTGGTCCACAAGCCATACACTGCCAGTCCCTGGTGAGTTTCAAAGAAAGAAACAATTGCAAAAATAGGCATAAATATGGTACCTGTCCTTGGCACATTAAGAGAGCCAACATGGGCCATTTCTGCACTAGACTGTTATAGCACTATTATTCTACTTTCAACCTCCTATGGAATTCTGGTGCAGTTTAGGGAGGGGCCTCAGGATTTCATAGGAGGTTGAAAGTGGAGTAATAGTGCTATAACAGTCTAGTGCAGAAATGGCCACAGTGAAGTGGTTTGAGTGTTGGACTAGGACTCTGGGAGATCAAGATTTGAATCCACATTCAGCTGCAGAAACCCACTGTGTAACTATGGGCAAGTCTCATGCTTACAGGAAGGGATTGGCAATGGCACACTTCTTCTCAACAAATTTTCTTAAAGAAAAGGTGGGTCACTCACAATGCCAGTTCATCTGTGGGGCATTATTACCTCAAAAGGAGGCCTGAGAGAGGGGGGTAACCTTACAGAATCTTTCCACCTATGCATACCGGTACTAATGCAGGAACACCATCTGGAGTTTTAAAGAATGTTTTACTGGGGAAAATCACAAGCACATGAAAAGTTCAAACAGTTTTACAACCACACAGTGCTAACTGAAGGAAAGAAAGTAAAAATTGGATAGCAAGAAGTTGAGGTGAAGTGGGTGATACTTACCTATCCTGCAAAAAAGAGATGAGGCAATGTGGCTTAGACTAAAGCTCTGACAGTAGCACAAGAATAGAAATCTGAGCAGCAAAATGACAGCCTATGTCCAGTGGCTGTCCAGTGACCTTTACGTCCCACCCAAAAAACACCAGCTGTGTAGTCATTCTGGCTTTGGATTTTAATTCATTTGGGAACATTTTTGACAGTCTGAGTGTCTCCCAGAGGATTCTGGGACAGAGGAGTAGCCCTTGGACCCCTTGTAATTCCAATCTACCATACTTTACTTAAAAAAAAAGGTGAAGTTGACCTGGAAGGTTACTCCTTTCCCTTCTCCAGTTCTCTTTATTGCAATACGACAAATAGCAAAACATGTTAAAATGCTTTAACTTCTTTCAAGTGGGTCCCAGAGATTTTTTCATGTAGCCCAAGGCTTCAGAGAGATTCTCTAAATAGCACCAGCCTGGTCCCTTCTTTCTTTTGACCCATATTGAGCATTTGTTTGCATAATATAGTGAGGCAGCAGGGCAGAGTAATTATGGCAATCAGTCTCTAAGCACATTAATCTGCACTAAACTGCAGGGAGTAAATGATGCAGAAAGAAACCCAACAGAGAAACATTTCTTTTGTTTCTGGCAGATCACATACTGAGTTTAAATCACACAAGGCCAACCTGTAATTTATTTCATGGTTGCATGAATATTAGCAATTAAAATATATGGCAAAAATATTTATTTTGAAGAAGCTTTGAAAACATGTAGTTTGGTACTTAACAGGCATGCCTCTGTCAACAACAACAGTGTGGTCTACATGCAGCTTAAGGCCATTGAATTTCCATTTGTTCTGTTGATGCCAATGAACTAAATCAAGTGCAATACAAATGTAAACACAGATAGCAAATGGGTGAGTATCCTCTTAAACCTTGACAAACTCTTCTTGCGCAAGATTTACATGAATATACAAGGCTGTTGAGATGGAGAGTATTTATCCATCTAGCATTTGACTACTATGACTCCTGGGAATGCTTCGGGCAGGGCCAATGCTACCATAAGCCATGGTGACCTCATGGCTTAAGAGAGAAATCAGGAGGAGTTGTGAAATACATGCCCCCTTCCTCAGCTGGGCAACTCAGAGGTCCTTCCATTGTGAATCTATGTCCTTTACCAGCTGTATCCCAGAGCGGGAAGTTACTTACCCATTGGAGAATGCTTTCATTAGAAAAAAATGGTGGCATTTATTACAGCAGGGCAGTGGCCGGCAAGTCTTCTTGGAGCAACTGTCTCATCCCTTACTCAGAGAGGTCCTGCTGTTACTGCCCTGGCTAGCCCGAGCTTTGGGGGTATAAAAAGATATCTTTTGATATCACTAATTCCGCTTCACATATCCCTTCCACGTGCTTGCGAGGCCTCCAGACAAGCACGCATACAGGCTCGGCCAATAATCACCGTAATATTCTGAAACAATACAGGCAGGCCAGAAACAGCCGACTCGCCGCTTTAGGAGACCTCAAGGCAAGTACCTCCATTAGGTATGCAAGCAACTTTCAAAAGATCCTCTGCCTAGCGCTAGCAGCTTGACGATCGAACTATACAACGCTCAAGTACTCCGCGTTTGCATACCGGCTATCCTGTTGATAATTTGGCTCTAACTCAATCATTCAAATTCTCACCTTTCGGAGGCTTCGTCTCCAGCTCCAAATCTATTGTTTTCCCAAAGTCCTACCTAGCCTGCTGTCACAATTCTCCTTATAAAACCCCTGACTTTGAGCACTCCCTTGGATCGCTCCCGAGTTCCAGACCTCCTTGCTGCCGCATCGCTTGGCGAGCTTCCCCTCAGCTCCACGTGCTGAGATACATCAAACCCCAGCTTCACTCTCCATCTTCTTCCGGACAGGTTTCGTATCACCCAAATCAACTATCCCTCTGAAAATCCCGCTATCTCACTCACACCTTTATTTTCATTAGTTATCTGTGTGCATGTGTTGCTTACATTGTGTACCTGTATTTAATAAAGGTCATTCATTATTTTCAAACCGGTCTGCTTCTTGACTTGGCCTGACCCCATAAACACTGGGTTACAAGATTCCGCTGCATTACCCTGCCTCTTGTTTTGCCAACTAGTGCTCTAGACTAATTTCCCCAATTTGTGTAATTGCAACGTTATTTAGGTGTCCCTCCCGGGACCCCCAGGATACAGGGTAACACTACCTCAGAGCAGTGCATTGTGGGCAAAGAGGGGCCCACAGTGCAGCATGCTGTAGTCAGTCAGTAGATGTAATACTGAAATGGGTGTGGTCTCTACCCCTATCTTTATCTGAAGAATTGAAAGTGCTTTGTTATTTTGTCAGTGACCTTGTATCCATCTGGAGTTCCCTACAGTCTACTTTTTGGTCACCTTAACATCCAATTTGTGAACAATAGTATTGTCAAAATAGGCAGGCTAACATCAGCTTTCCCCTTAAGACTCTTTTAAGCAGATATTTAAAATGGAAGAGTGAACAGGCAGCTTTGCAATCTTTTAGGCTGTTTATTAAGATAACCAATTCAGTTATGCAGTGCTCTTGAAGAGGATCATAACATAATTTAGACATCACATTGTATACGCACATTCTTATTTATAGACATTGTAGTGTTTCAACTAAAATTATAAGGAACTTTGTTCAGACTTGCAAGCAGCATGGTGCTTACAGTACATGAACAGTGATAAGGAATAGCGTCATATCTTATATAACTCATACAGGAGCATAATAGAATTCACATATTTATGATGACCTTAAAGTATTTAACATTATATTAATATTTATCTTACATGTGAAATAGACCAACTATCTATCTAGAGAGCAGCAGCTTCCTGTCATTACCAGCATTATACAGTTTGTTTTCAGCCCACAAACAGCATCATAGGCAGCTATTGGAAACAGCTGTATGTGAAGCTACTGCACATAATCACAAGATTGCTTGTATTCATTTGTCTAGAGGTGGCATTTATACTGTATCTAGCCTCTCCTTATCTGCTCATCAGCCTATCCTTACTGGAATTTGTATCTAGCTTTCTGTCAAGATAACTGGTGATCTCATGTCTTCACTTACCGGGTATGCATTTTAGTGGGTTCTGTAAATCTGTCTGCTAATAAATATGACTCAGGTAATTGCAAGAATGAATTGGATCCAGCCAACTGTCTTTTTTTCCTTCGTAAATATAAGAGTTCTTTCTTGTTTATTTCCTTTTTTTTTGAAAAAAGTTATGCTACTTTATTTATAGTTAATCTGGCTTATCTAGACAGAAGTGTAACATCTAGAACTGGCTATCTTAACCTTATAACTGCCTTGTTTTCTTAACTAGTGTATCTCCAACCTTTCACACTGATGCTTCCTGTTAACTCACTCCAGGGCCTGAATTTGGCAAAATAAATTCAGATAGGTTTTTTTTTCTGAGTTTCAGCAGTGATTAGAAATTTCAAATGCATCACCTTTCCAGAACTACCAGGGTCAGGTTTTTTTTTTGTTTTAGTTGTGGGGGGGGGGGGAGATGTGCCAGCTGCTCCCATTCCTTGGGATGTCTGATTTGGCCATGGTGACACATATCTTAGTTACACCTCAATTGGATTACTATAATGCAGTCTACATGGGGATGCCTTTGAAGAGTTCAGAAATTTCAGCTAGTCCAAGGAAATTCAGCCAGATAAGTAACAGGTAGTGGTTACAGGGAGCATACAACTCACTTTTTGCAACAGCTCCACTGGCTGCCAGTCTGTTTCTGAGCACAAATCAAAATACTGTTTTTGACCTATAAAGACGAGGCTATTTGACTGATTGTATCTTTCCATAAGAAAGTTCCTGAGCTATAAAATCTAAGGCACTTTTCTCTGTCCTGCCACTTTCACAAATATGGCTGGTGGGAATGTAAGAGGTTTTCTCTATTGCTGCTCCCACACTTTGGAAGCCTCTCCGCAGGGACGGAAGGGTAGGTTCTTCTTTGTTTTCCTTTTGACAACAGATTAAGACCTTTCTTTTCCAGCAAACTTTTGGAAACTAATTTTAACAAAAATGGTTTTTATGGATCTCTACAATTTTTAATCTGTTTTAAAGTCAGATTTTAATTGGTTTTAATTATGTTGTTATTTAATCTTGAGATCAAAAAGTTAAGTTTATTTGTTTTATTGGAGGAATTGCATTCACACATACAAGAACCAAGCAGTCATGCAATCACACAAGGCTAACTGAAAGAAAAGGGTGGAAAGTTTTGGACAGTGAGATTTTCATGGCAAAGTAGGTGATATTTACCAATCCAGAAAAGCAGGATAAAATAAGAGATGCGGCTTAGACACAAGTCTAAGACAGTATATGAATAGGAATCAGAGCAGCAGAGTGATGACCAGCAATCAGTGTACTGCGAGTTAGCTGGCCAAAAACTGGGAATTAAATACTCTATTTCTGTCTGGAGGGTGAAGATGTTAATGGCTATCTGGTAGAGTAAACAATGGAGTTTGAAGAGTGGGCAATAGGGTCCGTAATAAGTTAATTATCTCAGCATTAGGTGACAAAGGGCTAATGGTAGCCTTGATACCTCTCTAATTGTCAGACAGGTGTAGGGACAAAAGGGAAGCCTGTTTGTCAGAGAGAGAGGAGTTAAGACAATCAGCCATCCTGTGGGAACATCTCAGATGGTATTGCTTCTTAAAGGTTGAGTCACCTGAGGCTAACTATAAGTCCATTATCCCTGGAGCATTCTGGTGATTTCCTGACTATGACCTGGCTATGCCTTGAGGTCTCTACTGACCTGATGCCCATGTGCAGCCAGCTTTTCCCTCTTAGCCAGCATGGCCATGTAACCATAGCAGGGTTTAAGTCATATTTATGCCAGTTAATATTTGCCAGTTAAACCATATCAAAGCATGGGAGTATATGGCCTACTAACAATCCCACTATTCCTCCAACAATTCATACACATGTGTAGAGTGGTCCTCATTTTTAAACTACTCAGCCCCCCAAGCATCTTAATCCAGCTTGGATCAAGTACTCTTTTTACAGTTTAAAGTTTAAAGGACTAAGTAGCTTGGGACTTGGCTAGAAGAAGTAGCATCTTCACTTACAGTTACCTGCCTGGTGCCTAAGGACATCATCCAAGTTCCCATTAAATAAATTAGGCAGTTGACTATAAGAAACAACACTTTTTAAAGGTGGCATTTCATCTGTGAAAAGCTTTTTCCAGAGATGCCCACCTGACCCCTACTTTATAGTCTTTTTTGATATTAGGTAAAGACCTTTCTATTATTGTAACAGAGAAAGAACTGTTGTTAGTCCTTCCTCAGTTTCATAGTCTTAGAGTGCAAGTAGTTTTTTTTTTCTTTCCTGCAGCTGGTTTTAGATTGGTCTAATATTCAGCTGTCTCCAGTAGAATTGGAAAGAATATTTGAAAATATGAAAGGAAAAAAAATAGTCAAGAGCATGTTTCACAAGCTTCAGGAAACCTTGATAAGATGAATCTTGGACTGATGAGAATCTTTGCAGTTCATGACTTCTTCTACATAAAATTTACACGTGATTCACATTTTTGTATAGAAAACAGCATTTTCTGTACAGATAGCAGCATTTCCTAAACAGAAAAGTTTGCACAGAAATTATTTCTATGAAGAAAGGGATTGTTTCTCTAACAAAAATTGTTTTCTATGCAAAAATATCAGGTGAGAGTCTTGTGCAGAATAAGTCCCATACTGTGAATAGTCTTTGAAAAGCATTCTGTTTTCTTGTATCTTTCTTTCGAACAGCAGGAAGAAAAATGGTCAAATTAATTGTTGCTTCATTCAAGGACAAAGTTAGAGAAGACTTACATCTCAAGTAATTTAAAAAAAGTAATTTAAAAAAGTCATTGCTTTATTGCCTTACTGTTGTGCCATTTTAATCTACCACATACCACCCAGAGATGTCCAGATAGTGGGCAGTTTAAGAATGCAAGCATTCCATGATCTAGCTATCTACCCACCCATCCACACACAATGGCTTTCAATGTACAAGTGAACCTTTTCAAACTCCATGCAGACTCTTTTACAGAGGAGATAATTCTGGTTGGGTTGGTGGGTTTATATAATCATAAGAGCTTTGTTTTACCTATACTCCTTGTAGTTTTCCATGAAAACTTGTTCTGTCTGTTCAATTGGCAGGTATTTATTGTTGGTAACAAGCTACGAAGACAACCACAAGAAAATTTTTGTTTGCCTAAGGGAACTTTTCTATATTTCAGCACGCACACAGACAAACAAACAAACAACAGAGGAACATGACAAAGTCTTAAAACAAATTTAAATTGATCAAAAAAATGTTGTTTTTTTAATCTGAAAATGTTACTGCAATCATAACTGAGAACAATGTTGACATTAGATATTCTTCCTATTTATGCAGATGTGAATCCTCAACATGAAGTATATTGGTACTATTCTCTTAGCATCAGCCTTCAGATTTTTTAGAAATTACCTCAAACATTCCACTGTTGTAAATTCTTCAGTAAGAACACAATGAAGTGCCAATGTCGCCCCTTTGGTTTACATGCTAAAGGCATTTTCAGTGAAGAACACTGTCTTTTTTTATCTAATCCCATCCCTTGAGACACATCTTTTGATTTCCCACTGCTTTTTCTTTCCTAAATTAGACTGCTGGAATAGATTAAGTTCTTATGTGTCACATCAGACTTGTGTCACAAGTAATTTGTTAAAGAGAATAGCTAAGTGCTTTTAGGGACACTTTACTATATGCTTTAAGTTATATATCAATATGTGTTATGCCAGAATTAGATGTAGCAGAAACCTGATCTGGAAAATTGCTGCAGTGGCTCCTCTAAGGACACTGTCAGTGTTTGATTAGGAAGACAAATGTAAAGAAAAAAACATTTTGTGAGATTCAGAAGACATTGATAGGTAGAATTAGAGATATTTTACAGAGCTCCCTGTACCAGTAGAGGGGAAAAAAGAGGGAGAGAATGAAAGAGAGAGAGAGTGAGAGATACAGCCAATTTCTCTGCAGCCAGCCTAAATTAGTTGTTCAGTGGGGTAACACACACATTTTGACGGAAGACCAAAATCAAAGGGCATCAGTGATGTTTTGGGAAGTGCTTGTGAACAAATGTTGCTAAATTCATGGGTCCCAAAAGAGGAAGGATGTTGAATGCAGCAACTGAGGAAGACAATTATTCAACACCAGTGCTGCATCCATGAGCATTCTGTTCTGCTCAGATGATGTCAGTTTATTTCAGAGAGAAGCCAAACTAGTTTGTTTCTACTGAAGAACAGTTTTATTTAACCAAGAAGAAACAGAACAAACATGAACTCCAGAACAGAGGGGACAGGGAGGCTTGATCTGTTACCAGGCTATACACCCCCACTCCATGGTATGGTTTGATTGGCAAAATATTTAATTGGCATGAAGTATAAATTATAACCTACTATGGCTAGGAGCTTGCTGGCAAAGAGAAACTGGCTGCACAAGTATGTTGCAAAACTAGATCAGAACAAGACCTCAGGGCATGGCTATGTCATAGTCAGGAAAACTCCCACAGATGACCCTCAATGACTTGGCCTTTAGAAACAGTAGTACCCAAAACTGCTTCCATGGAATGACTAATTGTCTTCAACCTTCTTCTTCTTCTTTGTCTATTCAAACTCTCCTTTTTCCCCTCATCTATCCCACCATGAAGGAGCTATCATGATTCCCATCTGTCACCTAAAGCTGAGATCATTAGCTCACTTTGGACCCCACTGTCCAGTCTCCAGAACCCATTGCCTGCTCCACCATAGAAGGCCAGATAGTTCATAGTATTTTTGCCTTATGGCTGCCACTCTGCCACTCCAATTCCCCATTGTACTGCCTTTGGACTCTTAGTTAGTTTAAGCCACATTGCTTTGTTTCTTCTCTGCTAGATTGTTAAGTATTGTCATATCTCAGTCCTGACACAGCTGATAAATCCAGCAAAACAAACTGTATATCTCCCAGCTTGTTACTTACTTCCAGGCAGTAAGCAAGGAGTCATAAATAAAGTCCAACATAAACAAAGTCCAGCATGGTTTCATGCCAAGGGAGTGTCCAAGGTCAATCCAAGAATTTGTCAAGGCATCCAGCAAGATAGCAGGCCAGATAAGCTCTGACAGCTCCTGGAGGGGAAGGATGGCAGCTAAATAGACCCAAAACCTAGCGCAGCTGTGCCTTGATTGATTGTTGCTGGTTATAAATTCTGAGAGAGCAATGGTGGGTCAATCTTTGCTGCCTGTGCTATGTGAAGCTGGGTCAAGGTAAGTGTTCTTCTGTATCTGAAGAGGCAGGACTCTCTGTTGGAGATGGCACCATCCTCTGTTCTGTTTCTGGCCCTGCAACCTCTCTCTCTGGCTGGTTTTTCCCTGCATTAGTACCAGTATACACAGGTGTAAAAGATCCTGTAAGGTTACCCCCCCCACACACACACACACAGGCCTCCTCTTTGAGCTAATATTTCCCACTGTTTCACAGAGGCACTGACATTGTGAGTTGACCTCTGAATCACCCACATTTTGGGGTAACAATCCTTCCCCCACACTGGAGAAGGGGGACTGAACAGCCCACTGAAATGATACAGCAGAATTGGACTACCATGACTCTTGAGTAGTTGAGCTTCGTAAGCATTACCAATCAGAAGTGTAGTAAATGATCAAGTACTAAGAGATATCAAGATTGCTGTTGTTGAGCCTTCACAGGAATAATAAAGGCTGCCTGCAATCTATCCTGGGCACATTTATATGGGAATAAGCTACACAAGAAATGCTGTGTTTTTAAGAGTCTTTGTATTTAAGGATGTTTGAATGATTACAAATGGAGAAAATAATTCCCCCTACAAGTGCTTGCAAGTAGGCAAAATTAATAACAACCTGCCTGCTAATGTTGACTCCCCTTCCTGTGGAATTCTGGTATTTGTAGTTTCTTGAGGCCAAAGAGTTCTCTTGCTGGGAATTCTAAATGCCCCTCCCTAAATTGCAAACTCCAGGACTTCATAGGATGTTCAAAGTGGAATTATAGCACTATAACAATGTAATGCAGAAATGGTCTAAATGTACTACATTCTAAGATTTCAGATTATTATGGTCTGGTAGACAATAAATATATAAATAAAACAATGTCAGGAATGTTGTGGTAATGTTGTGGGAACCTCTTAAACTTGACGTGATTTTGGGCCTCATTGTGTCTTAATCCTACCACGTTCCCAGAAATACAATAGCTAAAAAGGGATTTCATTTAGACGATATAAGCTCTTTTATAGGACAATGTCTGGTGTAATTATCTCAGTTTCAAATGAAATGTTAACACAGAAAAACTGTAATCTTAGATCTAGCTCCTTGACAATACATCCCAATGAACTCAGCAGTCTCCACTTCTAAGAAAATGTGAACAGAAATTCCATAAATTTCTGTATATTTGTTAGTGAAATGCAGTTTTTCCCCTATAGGTTCATTAATCTTATTGTTTTCCCCCATTTTTGATGGAAAAAAATGTATTAAATATTATACTGAAAATGCTGCAGTTGGGGACTTAATATACCTAAAATATGTATATGGTTATTTTGCACAGAAAACAGCATTTTTTGCACAAGAAACAGAATATTTTTTACAGAACTATTATTTTCCATACAGAAAATGCTGTTTCCTGTGCAAAAAATGCTGCTTTCTATATAAAACAACTATGTTTAATGTTCTTCTCAATATAGCTACTTTGCAGCACTTTTATCAATACTCATGGTACAGAAAGACACAGATGAAATCAATGAACTTAAAACTGTGTAAAAACACATTTACAGCACTTTGTATAAAACTGATCAATAAGCAGAACAACAGAGAGCTCTTGTGTGCAGTAGAGGTAGACGTGAACCAGCAAAGTCCTCTGTATCCCTTCATCTGGAAACAGCGATATTGATTCTCCTGCCGAATGTACTGTCTGCCATTACCAGTCATTAGCTAATACTAGCAGAATCATAGAGAAAGGCAAAGACAGCAGAGACAGCTTCAGAACAGCCTGGAGCAATCTGGAGAACAGAACAGTCTGGAGTGGTCATTCAACTCACCATTACATATTGATATGAATTTTTGAACAGATTATTTTCTTGTTCAATCCCTTTCCCCCTTTTTTTCTTGTCAGATCAATGGTGGACCGACATGGGGCTTACGGTATCCACATTCTTTTTAAATGAGCCCATAAAAATTACTTGTTTGGATAATAACTTGCAGAACCTCCCAGCCAGCTTGGCTGTGGCTATGCTGGTTCCAGGATTCTGGAAGCTGTACTGCAGAAAAGTAGTTTTGCCAGACTGTGCCTGTTTGTGTATGTGCATCTGTGTATGTTTATTGGATTTTTTTTCATTCATCCACATGAGCTTGTAGCAAAATGTATACATTTACAGATTTTTGAAAATTCTGATTGCAGTTTGTTTTCAATGTCAAAAAAATATATATCTCATTTTGTTTTACACAACAATCCATTTTCTTCATTGCGTCAGTATAGATGTGGGGAGGCAAGAGTCAATTAAGCAGATAAATGACTGGGAGCTAGAACTCTTTGCTAATCTGCTGCAAAGCATGGAAGGGCCCACTTCTGGATCATGACCTCACTTTTGCCCATCCCTGATTTTTACTACTGATTTTTAGTCTTGGAACCCAGTATTACAAGTATAGAAGCCTGTTAACCTGCGCACCAGATGCTAACCACTTTCCTTGGGCCAAAAATGGTCTCCTACTCATGCACAAACTGTATTACAGTCTTATTTGAGATGGATTCCCATAGCAGGTCCTGCCCGGGGTTGGCACCTCACCAACCACCTGGGGAACGTCCTGGAGGTGTACACTCTTCTGGGCAATGCAGTGGCTATCAAATATGATGCCACCTTCAGAAAATGGGCCTCACAGAGTGATTATGCTCAGTGGGACCACATCAATGACAAATTATGGTTGGTCATTGTAGGTCCTCACATCAAAGGCAGGGCTGAGGGCCCCAAGTTTTTTCATTGGTCTGGAAAAAAGAATGCTAGAAAGCTGGTTTGTTGGGAATTCAATCAGGGGAAGTGTCATAGGGTTTGCTGCAGTTACAAACACCTCTGCGAAGCCTGCCTTGGTCCCCACCCCAGGCCCTCTTGCCCTTGGCCAGGGGGAGACCAGCAGGGCCCCCAGGTTGGCTGTGTTTCCTTGCCTTTGGGGGATAGGTGAGAGGGGGGCACCCCCAAGCAGTAAGGGGTCCATGGGGCACATCTCCGTGAATCTTGAGGTGCTCCTTCCCTTATTGGACATGTACCCAAATCAGCAGACAGCCAAGTTCCTACGAGAGGGCTTCTCCCACGGCTTCAGGATACTGGCATCTGGCCCGTGCTTAGCATTTGATGCCAGCAACCTTAAGTCAGCCTGGGAGCTCCCCAATGTGGTTGCGTCCAAAATTAAGAAGGACTGCCAGGCTGGGAGGGTAGCTGGCCCCTTTCCTGAACCCCCTTTTCCCAACCTCAGGGTCTCCCCTCTCGGGGTGATCCCAAAGAAAGCAGCCAGTGAGTTCTGACTCATCCACCACTTGTCCTATCCAAGAGGGGCGTTGATCAACGATGCCATTCCGCTGGAGTTCTCCTTGGTGCAGTATGCCTCCTTTGATCAGACTGATCAGAGCATGCAGTACAGGGACTCTTGCAAAGTATGCCATCCAATCGGTCTTCTGGCTCCTCCCGATCCACCTGGAGGACCAGTGCTTGCTGGGTTTCAAGTTTGCTGGTGAATGGTATTACAACAAAGCAATGCCAATGGAATGCTCCGTCACCTTTGAGGCTTTCAGCACATTCATTGGGTGGGTAGTCCGTTCCAGGACCAGGTCCCCCTTCATCGCTCACTATCTTGACGACTTCCTCATGATAGGAAGGGCTCACAGAGATTATTGCAACAGGCTATTGGGCACATTTCAGGCAGTAGCAGCTGAACTGGGCATCCCGTTGGCACAGGAGAAGACCGAGGGGCCTACCACTTCACTGGTTTATCTTGGTATCCTGCCTGACACCGTTCAGGGAGTATCATGCTTGCCCCATGACAAACTCAAGGCCTTGAAGCAGCAGTTAAGCACAATGATGGGTTGCAAGAAGGCCATCCTCAAGGAGGTACAATTTCTGTTGGGGCACCTCAACTTCACACGCAAGGTAGTGGTACTGGGAAGGGCCTTCTGCTTGCGCCTGGCCAGGATTACGGTGGAGGTCTGGGCCTCTCATCACCACATTCATATTACATGGGGCAGCAAGGAAGATCTACAGGTGTGGCTCAGTTTTTTAGATGACCTCAATGGGATCTCGTGTGGCAGGAGGCATTGCAGCTGGGATCTAGGCTCCAGGTCCAGCCAGATGCAGCAGGGAGTTTGGGTTTTGGGTCTTATTTCCAGGGCTATGGATGCGCGGCAATATGGCTGCCCCACAAGAACAGCAAGGGATACTCAGGGATCTCATGTTCCTGGAATTTTTTCGTATCCTGGTTGTGATTTGCATTTGGGCAGACCGTTTTCGCAACAAGAGAGTCTGTTTCTGTTGCGACAACAAGGCAGTGGTGGCAGTCATCAACAGACAGTCCTCCAAGTCTAGCCAGGTCATGGGTCTGGTCAGGCGCTTTGTCCTAAAGTGTTTAGCTGCTAACATATCTTTCAGCCTGTTATGTTCCAGGTTTAGATAACAGGATCGTGGGCTCTCTGTCTCACTTCCAGCAGGACAGGTTTTGGTTGCTGGTGCCAGCAGCAGATCCCATGCCAGAGATGTTTCCGGAGGATCTGTGGCAGCTTGGGAACACTCCATAATCCTGGGAGTTATGCATTCCATAGCTCCTGCAATGCGCAGGGCCTACCCCAGAGCACTGAATAAGTTTTGGAGCTTCTGGGCCTCAGCAGGCTATGTGGATGCATGGCCGGTTCCAGAGACACAGGTGCTGCACTTCCTGGCTCATCTGAAGGATAATGGCATGGCTCCACGCTCCATGACCGTTCAGTTGGTGGGGATCTCCTTCTTCAGCAAGGTCAGCAGACTTCCTGATCTGTGTGCTGGCTTCATCATCAGGAAGACAGTCAAAGGTTGGAGGCAGCTGCAGCCACAGGTGAAGGACAGCAGGAAGCCTTTGTCTTTCCAGCTGCTGAAGAGGGTAACCTGCCAGCTTCCAGCCATCTGTCATTTGTAATTCGAGGCCAGGCTATTCTAGATGGGCTTTGTGGTGGCCTTCTTTGGGGCCTTGCGCATCAGGAGCTCGTGGCCAGATCCAGACCAGACAGGTCTGACAGGGTGTTGCAGGCGGATGACATTTCCTTTTCTGGAGAAAAGGTGACCACTCAGGTCAGGCAGTCCAAGGCCGACCAGCAAGTCAAGGGTGCCCTCATTCACCTGCACCCCCTTCATGGGGAAGGCCTTTGCCATGTCTGGGTGCTTCAAAAGTTCCTCAAGAAGAGGCCTGATGGCACCGGCCTCCTGCTTATTCACCAGGACTGCTCTTCTCTGTCCAGGTTTCAGTTCGTCGCAGTACTGTGGGCAGGTCTATGTTGTGTAGTGCTCCCTTCCTCTGAGTTCGAGAGCCACTCCTTCCGCATTGGAGTGGCCGTGGAGGTGGCCACCTGTGGCCTTCCCACCATGGTCATCAAAAGGATCGGGAGGTAGAAATCTGGAGCGTATGTGGGCTATGTACGACCTGAGTTAGGGCTTGTCAGGCCCATGTGCTGCAGCCAGGAGACAGCTGGACAGTGAGTGGGGACAGGTACTCCCATCTCGCTGTGGGGCATGGGAGGACATTGGGATCCTGGCTTTATTGGCTGTGGGGATAAGGTTGGCGGAAGGCAGGCAGGGTGGCCTGCCTGCCTTTTTGGCGGTCGCATGGTCAGTGGATGGGATAGCGGGTACTTCTGCCACATGCTAGGGGATGGTTGGGTCCAAGTTGGGGTCAGGGGGTGCAGTGAGCTGCCCAGCTTGGGAGGGCACGCAGTGGGCATCCCCTGGTGGCAGTAGGTTCACAGTCAGCTACGTGCCATCCGGTTTCAGGCCAGACAGTTGGGTTCATTGGTCAACAGGCGGGTTGATCGATGCCCAGATCCATGCCCATGCTTACGCCAATCTTGTTCATGCTTGTAGCCAATAAAGTTGTGGCCTTTCTTTCTCCAGTTGAAGGTTGTTGTGTTTTCTTTACCTGAAGGCTGTTGCCCCTTGCCATACAATTAAATGTACAGCCCTCAATAAATGCTCTATGGAATTTTAAAATCTCTGTCAAGAAGATGGAAAAGCAGAAGAATTTTAAAGTCATGGTTTTGGTTTAGAAACCAAGCCAAAATTAATTTAGAACTCCAAAGAAAGTTACATGCTAATTTGAGAACCATTTCTATGATTCCCCATGTATTTCCGCATCTAATGATAATTAAGTGGTTAGTTTTGGGAATCAGCCAAATGCCCTGAGTGATAGAATCTTCTTAGTGATTCTTCAAGAAGATTTCTAATGGCCAGCAAGTGTATCTGAAAGTTATTATTTTTTTCTTGTACAACACACAGCTTCAGGTATATGTTGGGAGTGTTCTCAGGTACACACTCAAATTATGGGGACTTAAGTGAAGCACTTAAGGCATGAAATGCCTTTCCACATTAGACAGGAAGAAGAGGAAGAGGAGGAGGAGAAAGAAGAGGAAGGGCCAGCATAGTGTAGTGGTCTGAGTATTAGAGTATGACTCTGTAGGCCATGGTATGATTCCCTACTCAGCCATGGAAACCCACTGGGTGACCTTAGGCATGTCACATACTCTTAGTCACAGAAACCCTGTGAGAGGTTCATCTTAGGGTTGCCATAAGTCAGAAATGACTTGAAGGCAAACAACAAACAACAACAGCAACAACAGCATTGTGCATTGTGAAACCTGTGAAACTTTCATAAAGAATAGAACTGTAAAGCTAGAGTCATCTAACCCAACTTCCTGCCAATGCAGGAAATTCATTGCTATAGCATGCCCAAAGAACAACTACAAAGAACAGCTTAATGTGTTTGAACTAGAAATTTGCTGGGAAATACTGTATTTTTGTTGTTGTTGTTATACATGGTCATTAAAATATGACAACCATCAGGCCTTTGGCTTTTTCTTTTTCCTGAAGTTTCTTCACTCACCATATTTCTTTCCCTTTGTATGGAAAAATCAAACATTATGTTCTGTTTAATTAGGGTTTTAGATCAAAACCTCTTTGGATAAAAGGTTGTTAAAGATGCATTATTAATTACCCATTGTTATTACAGCATGTATGTCTGTTGTACCACATAAATAACAAATGAATCCCCTTAGAAATAAAACAAAAAGTTGATTAAAATACACCATAATTGCTCTAATTGCACATTTTGCACATTTAGTAAATAAATGTGAATTGAAAAAGAATAGATAATCAAATGGTTCTTGCTTGTATTTCCTTTCTTTGAATTAGTTTTGAGTTAAGTTATTTTTGATGTTTCACTACAAGTAACCAGCACAAACTGTAGGAAGAAATAGCAAGTCTATTTGCAAATAGCAATCTGAAAATTATTTCTCAGTGATTTTTAAAGAAATAGGAGACTGGAATTAAAGTGGGTCACAGTTTTATTAAAGATGAGGTAGGTGACCCAAACCTTCCTGAGTGTTCCATCAGTTAGGGATGGGAAAAAAAATATTAGGATGGTTAAAGAAATAGACCAAGAAAGGAGCTTTTCAAGAGTCCTAAAACAGTGATGAATAGAACCCTCCTCAGTCTCATTTCTCTGTTTTTTTTTCCCAGTCCTCAAACCGATTCAAAGACTACTCCTGCCCTTTGCACCTATTTCCTGTCTCAACCAAGTCAGGAAGTGGCAAGGAAGCCCAGTGATGATGAACTTCATTGTAGATTGTGTTCTTACAGTTTACAGTGACAATGTTTGCATCATTGCATCTGCACCTGTGAGCCAGCTAACAGAACACAGGTAGTGAAGTGATAGCCTCTCTGATTCTTGACAACCCTCCTGATATGCAGCAGATGAGTGGGTAGGATCCAGGAAGGCTATCGCCTCCCAATTCTCAGCTAGCTTCCCCCACCCCCAAACTTCTCAATGTCATCAGTGAGCAGGCAAGTGGAAGCCAGAAGAGGATCCTGGAAGTTATAGCTTCCCAATCCTCACCTGACTCCTCTATACCTTCCCATTGTCATGTGGAGGACAAGTGAGTGAGAGCCACTGGATGATACCAGTGCCTGCTTCTGGAACCACTGCATATGGAAGAGAATTTCAGCACCCAGACTGGAGGGTATCATGAGGCAGTCATGGCTGCATGAGGTTCAGCTGCTCAATTGTGAAGTACCCACTGATTCAGTGGACCTATTGTCATTAGGACTAAAAATTGGATGTTGACCAAAGTGTGCTGTTATCCACTTGAAACTTGTCTGACAATCCAGTGCAACTTCCTTTGTAATTGATTGCATCTCACTACCACCCATGAAGTGTGCTAGGCCACAGCAATCCCAAGCAATGGCATTCGTGTTTGTATTTATTTTTTTCCAGATGACCAGTTCAGGACCAGCCCACGTTTTTTCAAGCACCCCCTGTTTTAATCACATTACAAACATATTATAATTTCCTTGGAATATAGGCTCTCCTTTCCTTAGCTTTCAGCAGTCCTGTATATCAAGGTTCACAGGGCTGTTTAGTGCTGCATTTTGAATTTACTTTATGTAGTTTTAAAATACTTGTACTCGGCCAACCAGTTGCACAACCAATAGTGCAACCTTTGGAAAAGCATATTTGCACAACCTATTTTGCAACTGGTTGTATGACCAGTTGCATGAGATTTTGTTCTTGTTTTGCACAACTCTTTGTATGACTATCAACCTATTGTAGAATGCTTCTGAGAAAGGTGTAATTCAGTGTACCACATAAATGGCAATTTTGTACTGTGTGGGTGTCCAAATGGACCACCTCAGGACCACCTGAAGCCATCATGTAAAATGTAAAATATATAAGTAAAATCTTTTTAAAAAAAAGCATTAAAACAATTAAAGCCATCTAAATATTTAATAAAATCTCAATGCAGTCTGTTACTATCTTTTTAGAAGAAAATCAGCGGGAGTGAGAGAGAATTCTTTTAAACTCATTCTGCTCTGGTCCAGATGCTTGTGACTTCTTCTTTGTAGACCCTAATGTTGACTGTAAAGACCATTTTAGGTGCAATGAGGAGGACTTGTGCAACTTGCCCAGAATAGAATCCCACAACCATGAGACTGCCAATAAAATGCCTCTGTTTCTTGTGCATAGTAGCATAATTGATCTCATTGAAAGACAGGATAAATGTTTCTGAAGCTGATGTTAAAGCATGGAAAAGTACGTGGGTGAGTTGGTGCCAAAACATAAAGGGCTTTATAGGGTAATACCAGCACTTTGAAATGAGTCTGGAAATGGACCTGCAACTTGTGGAAAAGTGGCATCATATGCTCTCACCATTTAATCTCTTACCAAACATAGATTGTTTATATCATGAATCAATTGCTATTTTCCTGAGCAACCCAACACAGGGCGTTAAGGGCGTTAAGGTAGCCTACTCTGGATGATACTAGTGAACCAATAACTGGGGCTAGATTCACTTTCTCTAGGTAGAGTAGCAGCTAGCATGTCCAATTACCGTAAGTCAGGAAAAAGGCATTCCTAACTATCTCCTTCACCAAAGCTTCCAGAGATGAGCTGTATTCCTGAAAAGTTTATAACCTCTTGTATTTGTAAAACTTTGCCTGCCAATATGTTTTTACGTTGACAGCCCATGTGAAAACTGCCTTCCTCTATACTTTGTTTAAATGGATGGTATTTTTACATGAACTTGAACTGTCCATGAGTCGTCTGACCGAGAGAAACATAGGCCATTAACTGGAAGGCCAAATTTTCCTAAAAGCGTGCTTTGCACTTTTTTTCTTTTTTAAATGAAGAAGGTATTTTAGGACCCTGGTGGTTCTCCAGAGGAACATGACCAGATTATAGAAGCTTTTAAGCTTGAAGTTTAAAAAGAAGAAGAAGAAGAAAGCACTGCCAGGTAAAACAGGATGTGAACTTTAAGAATTTTCCATGTAGAACTCAGATTGACTGCCCCTTAGAGTGCAGCTGTCCAGGCAGGTTTACCTAATTGATTTCAATAACAGTTTACTTTAATGGTCCCTTGCATCTCTAATTAAGAGCAGTGCTTTCTACCACAGTTTTAAGAATCCCTGTGGGAAAGTGGGATTGAATGATCATAATAACTTTTCCTGCCCTTGGCAATGACCTCTCTCTCTATCTCTTTTTTTTTAAAAAAAACCTGTGAAATATTTTTCTATGAAGGAAGTACAGTTCTTCATGCAATTTTTTTTTGCCTGTAGGCCACAAACAGTATCCTTTATGAGCATTAAAAAAAAATATCACAAAAATCCTTGAGCAGAATTAGCCACACTATTTAACTGCAGTAACAGGACTGTTGTTTTGAATCAATATCTGGACGTTTTAAGTATTAGCAACTGTTACATTTCCCTTCTACACACAGGTGCAGACTTTGACCAGCAAAGGTCCTCATACAGATCCAGATGAGTGCAATTTATGATATCCAGCAACTGCAGCACAAGATGGGCCATGCAAACCTAATCCTAACTTTATTTAATGATTCCGACTGATTCATATCAGATCCAGAAGTTCATTGCAAGCTGGATGAGGATGTGCTTTCAGATGAATACCTCTGTTGACAAAGGCTCTGAAAGTGAGGGCCTAATTTCAAGTACTTCTAATTTCCTACAGCCTAAAACCTTTTCTTCCTCATCCTCTATCTAGCTGGAAATTTTTAAAAGTATCAGCGTTGAAAGACAGTGAAAAAAGGTTACAGAAACAGACTATTAATTAAACAGTATAATAGATAAAGCTTGAACTAGGAAAAAGCAGAATTCTACTGTAGCTGATCCTGCTGTAACCATGAGTGCCTGCCTACAACAAAAGTGACAGCAGCTGCCTCTTGTATCCCTTACTGAACATGCATGAACAGCAGAAGGGAGAGGCAATAGGAGAGCAAATAAGCCTGCCTCCCCAGCTATCCCTAGCAGTTCTTTTTCTTTTCTCTTTTTTTTTAAGTAGATCCAGATGTTTCACCACCAAAATGGAAATCATAAGAAATCCAGATATTGGTAAAAGAAAAAGTCATCCCTGGATGCATTTGGGAAGAAGCCTCCAAATCATTTCTAAAAGGCTCAAAAAAAATTTGTTTACTTTTCCAAAGTTTACTTACTTACTTGTTTACTTTTTCAAACTGACCCGGTTGTTCCATTTCAAATGTGCATCTTGCCGTCCCACTAGGAATGATAACACAGGACATTATTGGGGTTAAACCAGCCATAACTTTATTAGCAAACAAGAATTGTAATGCAGCAGTAAATGGGATAAGCAGACACTCATCTTTGGAGATCAGTTAAACTGAACTTTCCCAAGATATAACCTCACTGGCTCTAATCCAATTTTACCATGATTCTTCATTGTCTAATTCATGTGAAGGCAAAATAGGGATCATTCAAACTCCCTAAATGGTGTTGGTCTGGAGATTATGTTAATTCACCTTTCAGTTCCCCTGGGAGAACCTCCTAAACAGAAATAAGCTAACAAAGTACCTGCACCCTGGTAGTTGTGACAAGGTAGTAATATAATGAGTAATTTAAATGTTTGGACTATGAATCCCATACAGCATAGAGTAGGTGAAAAAAACATGTCTACTTACCAATCAAACCACAGGAAAAAAATCTTAGTCTGAAAGGTGACTAGCTAAAACCAATGCTGCAGGAAGGGTGCATGGAGAACAGCTTGCTGGGAAAAAAAGCCAAATTAAAGCTTCTAGTGCTTGAAAAAAAAGAGAGTGTGCACAAGTGTGCATGCAGGCTGATGTCCCCCTACATCACCTTCCTGCCTCTTGGAAGGGAGGGGAATACCACTCCCACCAAAGGGAAGTACAACTGTCAGATACAAATTTTAAAAAATTGAAACATGTTGTTCTGCTTTTCTTTTTCTGTAATGTAGGAATCCATCCTGGTTCTTTCCATATTATTTCTTCCTCAGGTCAAAATTTTTCTGTTAAAGAAATAATGTCCAGAAATACATCAACTTCATCTACCTGTATATGCATCTTCATCCAAATAACTCTGTGTGCATAGATCTTCTTTGTTGCTACGATGCCAAACACCCAGACTCCATGATATAATATGATTGGCAATGAACATTATTTAATTTGCATGAAATATAAATTATATACTGTTATGAGTCAAAAGCCATGCTGGCAAAGAGGACTGACTGCACGAAGTAGGTCAGATGGGACCTCAGGCCATGGCCAGGTCATAAGTTCAAGGGATCAGTCAGGAAGCTCAAGTGCTGATGAGCTTGTGATAATCCCCTCAACGACTCGATCTTCAAACATAATCGCACACAAAGTTGTCTCAAGAGAGCAACTGATGGTCATCAACCTGTTCCCTCTTCCTGCTGAAACTCTTCCCCTTGTTTCCTCATCTGCCTAGACATTAAGAAGCTATCACAATTCCCATCAATGCTTTGTAACCTAATGCTAAGACAATGAGCCCATTCTGGATCCCATTGTTTGTTCTGCCAGTGAACCATTAACATCTTCCCCTTCAGGGCATAAAAAGGGCACTGAAACCCAGGCTCTGAGCGAGGCAACTCATAGTACACTAGACATAGGCCATCACTCTCCTGTTCAGATTCCTGTTCCTGTGCTACCCTTGGACCCCTAGTCTGAGCCACTTTGCTTTATCTTTTCTCTGCAGAATAGGTAAATATTGGCCAATTCATTCTAACTCCTCAGTTTCTATTTTTCCTTCCTTTCTTTCAGTTAACCTTTTGTGGTTGTGAGACTGCTTGAATCTTGCATGTGTTCATGATTTTCCCCGATGAAACATTCTTTGAATCTCCACCTGGTGTCCCACCATTCCAGGGAGGCACTGACACTGCAGGTGGACCTTTGACTCACCCACCTTTTGGGGTAACATTGTCACATTGGGGCAACTCTATTTGAAAATGAATGGTTTGCAATGACTGATCAGTTTCATTGGTGTGTTTTCAGCACAGACCACAAAAGTAATTTAGCTTTCATATGAAAACAGCTGTAGATGTTTCAATATTGGTCCTTTTACTAGTTATTCAGTTTTCTGGTTCAACTGGCCAAAAATGGGTCCTTCAGCCAAAACTATTGGAATAGTGCAGCAGAATGAAAGAATATAATAGCACGCTTAAAGGAAACTGAGCTTCTGGCACATTGGGAGAGACATACACATCACAAATAATACATAGTAACTGAATGTTCCGAAATGGAATGAACCTTCTCTGAATCCCCATTTTATCTTGTCTAAGAGAAGCTTTCCACCTTATTTGTTTTCATCTACAAATAAATGAAAGATTTGAAAGACTGGCCATGAAACATAAGAAGAAGAAAGCAAACTCCTGGCAAAGGTCAGGCATCCACTGCTTACCGACGTATACAGATTGTAAACCCAGTCAGGAGACTGTGAGACAATCTGAATGAGAGATTAAAAGGAACAATAATGGCAATCCAAGTCAGAAAGTAGGCTGAGGAAGATTTCTTGTATACAGGTGGAGAAAATTTGTAATAAAAAGTAATTGGAAAAAGATTGATAGCAGCACAAAGAAGTGAAGAGCTAATAAAAGCAGAGCTTTACTTTTAGTACTTTGGTGGGAGAGAGGAGGGTGTGCTTGGGTGGCAGAAACCATCAGATACTGATATTGTGAGTTCCCATTTGTGCTATAGTGCTCAGTGTATTAATCTCTTTCCATTCACAAATTTAAAGAATACAGTCCAATTGAAATATTTAAGTCAGGTGACTCAGATAGTATACAGGACTGACATGATCAGTAGGCAAGATAACTGCCAAAAAATAGCACCTAAGACTAACAGACTGACGAACAAAACTCCGTGATCTGAAAGAACAGGAACGGGAAACAGTGCATTCATCAAGAATTCTTTCAATTCTTTTTGGTTTGCAAGTCTATCAATAACATTGTACTCATTTTATTAATTTATTTATGAAAAAAGTCTATACTACTCTTTATCATAGGATGTCAGAATAGCATACAATATGAACAATGTAAACATTTTAAAATATTTAAAACATAGATTAAAAGTAGACATAAATTTAAACAAAATCATATTAAAAATGTTGTGTGCTCTCATTTCCGAGTTATGATGACCTTAAGACGAACCCATCATGTGGTCTTATTGGCAAGATTTCTTCTGAGGGGCTTTGCTTTTGCTTTCCTCTGAGGCTGAAAGGGTATGATCTGTCAAGGGTAAAATGCATAAAAATCCATACATTCCTCCTCAAATACAAATGGATTTCCATGTCAGAAGGAAAAGAAAGATCTCACAGTTCAGTACGGCACTTGGAAGTGATAATATTGCTGGTCAGATTCTAAAAGATAGAGTGAAAGTTAAATGAACGATTTTTGCAATGAATGACTTTTACATCCCTAAGGAAGAGACATCACTTCCTCAAGAGTGATCAGGCTGGGAGGGATATAAGTTATGACTTGATCCATCCGCCCATATCTGAGACCTTATTATGCTCATTAAATACACACAATTCGAAACTTTGATAAATGTCTTCTTGCATGAACTATGATTATTACAAGGTAGTAACATCTTTTTTGGAGAAATCAACCTTTTCTTTTGTACTTACTCTCGCGTGTGTTTTCTTAGTTCCAGAAGTGGAAAGAAAATTGCTAGTGCAGGGCCTTTTTGTGGAAAACAAAAAAGGAAGATGTGTTTTGTGCCTTGCCTTTGCTTTGGAGATGAAAAATTCTGTGGGTGTCAGAGAATCTTTGAATATCTTGCTGGTCTATTTTTTTTTCCATAGCCCTACACACGAGTGGTGACTGCAATACCCACAGTGTGGAACGGCAAGCAGTTTTTGCCCCTACTGGGGTGCTGTTTCCAATTGTCTCTCTCTTCTCCCACAAAGGTGAGTGCATAAGCACCCTCTTGGAAAGAGTCAAATTATATACTTGGGGCACTGTTGTAATGAGCACAAAATCTGCCTTCCAGCCTTGTCACTTGCTTGCTGTCTCCCACTGACAAGGTTTCCCCAGGGGTGACCTGATATGTGTTTTGTTGCACAAAAAGCTCACTGACATAGTGCCCCCTCAGGGGACCTTGGAGCATTCAGGCCTTCCCTTCAGACAGATAACATTCTACCTGTCATCATGTTTTTATATTGAAAAAATTCCTCACTCTAGGATGTTTTGGTTTCCTATACATGTTCATTGCTATTGCATTTTTTAAAAATAGTCCTAAATAACCAGCAATTTTTTTTTTCTGAACTTCTCCTTTGCTTTTTAACTGACCAATAAAAGGAAGAATCTTTGTAGGCCAGATCAAAAGACACTATAAAAAAAAGTCTCAAAAATGTAATAGATCTATACATTCCCTCCCCCCTTTTTTTCCCCACTTTCTGGGAAAAAATGGCTCTAGAAAAAGCTGGATAGCTTTGTCAAACTTAGATACCATTACTAGGATAAAGAAATAGAACTATATTCTCAATTTCATCTTTAAAATAGGTTAGCATGAGAAAAATGGTTTCTTTTTCCTTTCTTGTTCATCATACAGTCTAATCATGGTATATTGCTTTGGTCTTTAGTTCTTTTATAATTATTTTTGTCACTTCTGAACAAATCAGGGTTCCTTCCCTTTTCCTTTTCTCTCTTTCTCTTCTTCTTTTTCTCTTTGTCTGCTTTTCACAGAACTGGGCAGAAGAAAGTAAGTGATAATGGGGAAGGTTTTAAAATCTTGTATTGCTTTTGAAGCCCCAAAGCTTCCTGGGAGTTAACAAATCGGTTTTGGCACTCTCCTGATTAATTCTGCCTTCTAACAACTCTTGCTTGCCATGTAAGCTGTCTCTGCCTCCTCTAAACTTTTATCTTTGCCAACAGAAGGTCTGCAGTTTTGACTGTGCATTAAGAGGTGGTCTGACTGTGCTGCACTGCAGTTGTTCTGTCACAGAGCAGCACATGAAAGCTCCTAAATCAAACACAACCACAATTGCTGAAGGCCAGAAGTGGAGCTCCATTGTGACAGCGAACATGGTAGCCCCTTACTTTTATTTTGCACGTACAAGAGAGATTCCAGAAGCACTGGCAGAAGTACTTGGCAGGGCATAGAGACACAAATACATACACACACACCACACACCTTCATTAGTGCATCTTCCCCAAACTGCATGCAGATTGTTTGGGTCAGAATATATCTGACAGCCAGTACTTTATTTAAATGGGAAATGGTGTCAATTATGTGGAACTGGTCTCTAACATTTCCAACCTCATCAGATTAGAAAGTGCAACTCTGTTCAGCAGTGCTGTATCTAGTTTAAACAGTGCCTAGGACAAGTGTGGAAGCTGTGCCCCTACCTTCTTACCACTACCCCCACACTCACCCCTACATGCATGGCTTTTTTGTGCCCCCTGGGCAATGGACCCCACGGCATGTGCCTTACTTTCCCCACCCTAGATATGCCTTTGCAGAGTTCTTGTTAGATTTAGAAATTTACTTTTCATTTCATTGTGTCCATAGACAAGGGATGCCAATCTCAGTGAGTCATAGTGGTCTGTAATCTTGTAACTTTCACCATTGGTCACCACAGCTCAGCAGCAAAAGTGAATGGAAATACACTTCCATTTGTTTTAACATCTTCATTTATGCTTCAAACCAAAAACAGTGATCTAGTGGTTTGAATGTTGGATTAAGACTCTGGGAGACCAGAGTTTGGATCTCTGTTTGGCCATAGAAATCCACTGGGTCACCTTAGAGTCACATGTTCTCAGCCTCAAAGGAAGACAATGGCAAACCTTCTTTGAACAAATCTTGCTAGGAAAGCCTCATGATAGGTTTACTTTAGGGTTTCCATAAGTCAGAAATGTTTTGAAGATACACACTAACAACAAATGCTTGAAACAAATCAACAGATACTAGGAGGAGTGCACCATGTTTTAAAGAAGAGCCATGCTTCCTGTAAGTGGATCAGATTATTGCTAGAGTCTCAGTGATCTCAAAATATTCAGTCCCCCTTCTACTAGGTTTCTATATTTTAAGCATTAGCTGAACAGAGTTTGAAAAGCATTGGAAAAAGAAAAAAAAAGCTCTACTAAAGAACTGGCTCTGTGGATAGCATCCCATGCCAAGTAAATCTTCAGTCTCACTCAGATCACTGAGGCATTTCTTGCTTTCTCAGTACACATTCATCAGTTTCCACAAGCATATTCAGTCCCTCTGAAAAGCACATTTTTCGGCCATGGAAAGGCTAAAGACTGGCTTATTAAGCCTCAGCAGAGTGTCACCGCAGAGACCATAGCTCATTCAATTTCCACTTACAGTTCCACATAAGGGATGTGAATTTGCTACACTGTTAATTTGTTGCATGTGCTTTAGCAGAGCGTTTGAACACTAACCAGCACATAAATGGCCACCAATGATGGTTTAAAGCCTGTATCAAATCCTCCTGTTTCTGAAGTTTATATTTTCTGAAATCTTTGTTAGATTGTGTCCTAAGGTCCTATTTCATTTTTCATTGTTTAAATTTCTGTGTCCTATTTTCCAATTCAGAATAAATCCACAGACATCCCAACAAGTTTAACAAATCAGATGTAATACACTGTTCTTGCCTAACAATATTAACAAAATCAGAATGCATTATTGCCATTTAATCCGGCAAAATATAAGACTTCACAGCACAATTACAACATTTAATGAATAATATTAGAAGAGCAATGGTAGATGAGATCAAAAACCAATTTAATCCAGCATTCCATTCTTGCAGTGCTCAAGCAGTTACTTACGAGGAAACCAGTGTGGGACATATAGGAAACTGCATCCTTCTGTTCTAATACTGGAGGTCATACCTAAATATCGTCATCCTGAAACAACTTGCCTGATCAGGGGTGACATCTACTCCAAAGGAAGACAACAAACACAAGATTGGAAGGAGAAAAGGCCACAACTTTTATCAGCTATAGATACATATAGGGTATCTACACATGGGTATAGATCAAGGCATCAATTAATCCTCCTGTTCACTGATAAATAAATAACCAGGAGACAGACCTGAGTGAAGACCGAAAGCCTTCACTCATCTGCCCCAGCACCCAATGATTTCAAAGGCCCTTTCCATACGAGGTTGGTGAATCGGTTCATGCTGTTTCTTACCGGATTTTCTGGGCTCGAAACAAGGCGGACTTTCCCTCATTTTCTTCCTCACAGCTACTGCATATATTCCATTCTGATTTGGAGGAATGCGAGTTCATGAATCCACACTGCCTCCACCGTGGCTGCTCCTGCTACTCCCCTCACCCCACGCCGTCGGCTGTGATTGGCCCCTTTTTTTTTGCATGGTTTAGTACATCATTGCGTACATGCATACGTGCGTGCGCGCGTAATTCCGTACTACCCCCTGGCCCTTCCCATGAGCTCTCCCCTGACCACCAATTTGCATTGGCATGAATGTATGTGTCTGCACCACTTTGAAAGTATGAATTGGATCAATCTGGAAAATTGGAAAACTGATTTCTTCCGGTTTTCAAATAGCACGCTTTACCAACACATGGGGGCGCATCTAGTCAGAATTATGTGCGGAACGAAGGTAAATAAACCAAACTTAGTCTGCTTCAAGGTGCAGAAGACCTCCGTGGCAAGTTGCATTGGCCCGCCTTAATAACTGCATGCGGAAAGGGCCAAAGTAGCTGTTTTGAATTCATGGCTGTTGGCTGAACGAAAGGGGAAACCTAGGCCTCCTCCCCATTATATTATATTAAGATGATATTTTAACATTTAACTGTGTAATGTTTCCGTTCCTATCCACAGTTTTTTATGTTGCTTATCTCAATTTTACTTTATTCCTCCTCCTGTTTTGCTTTTCTTCTTTTAGAGATTTTTTTAACAATTGCAAATCACATTTGTTTCCTTTCCTAACAGATCTATAGAAAAGAAGATAGGGCCAGCTTTCTTATGACATCTGTAGCAATAACCCTTTTAGTCCAGTGTTGTCCTAGCAGCTGAGAGAGCTTTTAGCTGTCCCTTAGAATAGAAAAAAATGTGGATGAACTAGGAAACCTTCGCCATGCATTAGGAAAATAGGAGCACATGTATGCCCTTATCATCATCATCTAAAAAGGCCATATATGCTTCCACAGCAAAGTCTTTAATGCCCCGAGAAAATGATTCTTAAAATAGAAGAAACTCTGTGCTAGCACATGAGTTACTCAGATTGGATAGCTAGCCTCTGGCTTGCCTTGTACAGGATAAAATCCTTATGTAGGCAAGATGCTCAGCACTTTAAAGACAAGCTAGAACTCTGAAAAGTTTCTTGGATTACAACTCCCATGATGACTGAGAAATTCTTAGAATCACAGGGGAAAAAAACCCGTAACTTTTTCCAACCATTGGTGGAAGATTATACATAACCACCACTTGAAATTCTGTCTAGAAATAACTGGAGCTGATCTTGGTCTAATATAGGGGGTGATTTGTTTCCCTTAATTGGACTGTACCTTGTTTAACTGCAGATTACTGTATATCCAAAAATTTTAATCAGTCTTCAAAGACATGACATCTAACATCATGTTTGTTTGCTTCTAAGATATGGAAACAATGTTCTAATTGTGTGCAATGGATCATTTTTTTCCTTACTCCTGGCACTTAGTTTGTGTCAGTTAGACACTAGTCTCTCAAAGATGCCTTCCACCTGATCAACATTCAATGCAAGTGGAATTGCAAGCAATCAAGCTGTGACACACATCCCCTCCAAATTACTGAGAAGCCTGCAGGTCTTAGCCACGGTTACCTGACCACCTACCAGCATCTCAGGTGAGATGCTGTTTCCAATGACAGGTGACATGAAAATAGAATCATAGAATTTGAACAGACTGCAAGGACCATGTAGTCCAAACTCCTGCCACTGCAGGAACACACTGCTAATGTATTCCTGAGAGATTATCATCCAACTTTTGAGGGAGTCTATCTCTCCATCAAACAGCTCTTATCAACAGGAAGCTTTTTCTAATGTTCAGACAGAATTACTTTTTTTTAATTTGAATCCATTGCTTCAAGTCTTAGGCACCACACAATAGCTCTTCAGATGCTGAGCTGATGGAGGAGTTGGTTTTCTTCTTCAAAGAGAAAGGTCCCCTCTTGAGTGTCCCTCTACAACCTCTGGGTAAACAATCAT
The DNA here is from genome assembly GCA_030412105.1 of Cyclura pinguis. NCBI lineage: Eukaryota > Metazoa > Chordata > Lepidosauria > Squamata > Iguanidae > Cyclura > Cyclura pinguis. The sequence continues at coordinate 190,148,512 of CM059601.1, forward strand.
CATTCACACTCTACCACTGCCTTTGCTTCCTATTTGTTATTTAACTCTGAAATTATTCAGAAATGTGCATTTCTCAAGCAAGTTACTCATTCCTGATTAAATCCACCCCATTTCCTCTCCTGCACTGCAGCAGTTCCTTCAGTCCATCAAGCGATGATGAAAATGTCCACTTTTTTTGCTCTCATGTGCAAGAACACACAAAGTTAAACATTTTCTTCCTGCTAGGCCACATTATGGGAAATTTGTGCATCTTCCACAGTTTTTTAGCAAATGGGTTTCCTTCCTTCCTTCCTCCTCCTCCTCCTCCTCCTTCTTTTTCTTCACAGAGAAGAAGAAAAAGAATAGACAACCTACAACTTTTTCCGTACGCACACATACATATACAAAATGATTTTTTTTCATACAAAATAATGTCTTTTCTTCAAAACATTGTCATTTTTTTCTGTAAAAAAAAGAGGGGGGGGGGCCTAAAACAAAACAACAACAAAAACGAAATGCTCTTGTGGTGACTGCATATTTTTTTTCAATGTGAAGTCTCCAAGTATTGAGGCACCTTTTCTTACTGATGCTGAGAAAATTAGTGACTATTCTTTACATTCCTTGGTGACATTAATTTCTATGAACATGCAAGTTGCCCCTGTGTTAATCCAGGGGTTGTGCCTATCAGCAGTGGCAAGTTTGTTGTTTAAAAAGTACTTACATTGCAGAGCATGATTGCTTCTCTGCTTCTCTTTGTCTCTGCCTACTCATTTAGAAATATCACTGTAGAGTTGGAAGGGACAAAAATTGTCCAGTCTAGTCCCCACCAATGCAACAATGTACAGTTAAAACATATCTGACAGATTGCTATCCAAACTTCTCTTTAAAAAACTCCAGTGATGGAGAATCCATTACCTTCTGATGGAGTGTATTCTACTAGTGAACAGTTACTTCCATCATGAATATTTCCTAATGTTTAGTCAGAAATCTTTCTAGTATTTTGATTCATTGGTTTGGGTCCTACCCTCTGGAACATCAGAAAATGAACTTGTTCCGCTATCCATGTGACAGTGCTTCAGGTATCTGAAGACAGCTATCATATTACCCATTCATTTTTTCTTTTCTGTGCTAAAAACAATAAGTTCCCCAGAGCGTTCGTCAGACAGCTCAGTTTCCAGACTTCTGCTATCTTTGCTTCTGTCTCTGAATATATTCCAGATTGTTGATATCCTTTTAAAACTGCAGCACCCAAAAGAGGATACAGTAGTCTAAGCAAGTTCTGAACAAAGCAGAATAGAGTAGTACTATTGTTTCCCTTTATCTGGGCACTCTAGTTCTGTTGATGAAGCCTAAGACTGAAGTAGTGTTTGTTTGTTGTCACTTCATATTACTGTTGACTCATGTTTAGCTTCAGATCTAGTAAAGTCCCTAGATCCGTTTCACACATATGTCAGGTTTCACCCCTGGTAAATTTGTGCATCCCACCCTACCGGTAAAACTTTTTCACATTTCTCCCTGGAACTTACTTGTAGATCCATTTCTAAATAAACAAACAAAAAAATATAAAGGCATTTTGCATATGGCTTCCTTTATATCTTTGTGGATGGAAATCTGTAAAGCTTCTCCTTCTCCTGTCTACTACACTAGAAAATCCTATTTTGTTCCATCAAACTGAAAACACCAGAGATATGTGTGGAATATCCATGATAGTCAATGGGAAAAACAGATCCTGAGAGTCCCAAATCTTAACTTCAGACTTTGGAGTTAGGGTCTCCTGTGACAGGCCCTTACTTCTCTCAGACTGGTGTGGAAATTCCCAATATGATAAGGCACCCTGCCTTTACCACACAGCTGTGCCTCCCCCCATATAACATCACCTTTGTGTAACAGGGTGAGATTTTCAATGTTTATTTAGAACCACTTAACAATTTTGTTGTAGTGTGTTTTCGGTGCCACTTTACATACTGCATCCAACTCGAGCTGAGTCAGTGTTTACCAAAATAAATTGCAACATTTATTAAGATGAGAATGAGAATAAAGTAGTGTTTTAGACTTCAAACGCGGGTCAAGTTTGATACATTTCCTCAGCGTGCTTTTTAGACAGTTCAATTATATCTATAAATTGAATATTGTATTGATATGAATATTATATTTATATGAAATGTTATATTTCAGATAAAGCAAAGGTATCGTATAACAGCCCTTTGCTAGACGGCCAACAAGGCTCAGCTCCCAATCTAGGTCACACTTCCTGAGCAGACTCTACTAAAGCTCAATTACTCTTCTGCCTCTCGCCAGGCTTCCACTGAGAATTAAACCTCCCAGCACAGCTATACTCTGGCTGACTGAGGGACTCTACTCCCCAGCTACTTGCTAGGCTCTTACTGAAGAAATAGCAATAACCCCTGGTACTTGACTTTATATAACTGTTTATCTCAGCCACAAACCCCTCCCACATACTACTGGGTTGGGTTTCTCTTCTGAAGTGCTATTCTGGTCACCTAGCAACCTGCTTCCAGACACTTTAGATAGCCATAGTTCATATTTCCAGACCAGTCTGAGACACCCGTATTCCAAACTAAATCCAGTGTTTAGTGTACATCTCTGGCTCACATGCATTCAAAAACATGCCCTTCTTGTAAAATCTATTTCGAGATAAAAGGGAAAATGGAAATGGGCAGAAAATATTATGGGGAGTGGATGTTTAGGCGTGTTTCAGAGAGGTACACGTATAAACCAAACAACTTTTCAAACCTATATTTATTTAACCTCCAGATGCGTTGGACTCCAACTCCTGTTAGTTTAAGCGTATATAACATTTTTCTCCAGTGAGTTTTTCTAAACAGTTTTCTCTCAATATATTTGCTTCTTGAGCTTCTCCAAGGGAATGTTCATTCTTGATCCTTAAAGTGCTCTTGTCTCAATTGGTTTTATAAGGTGAATTATAAAATCAATATTGACCAGAGTGCTCCAACCTACCCTCTTCGTAACTTCATGCTGTCTGTGTTTGTCTTTTTAAACATTTGATACATTTATATGTCCTTTATGAATTTTAAGATGGATACATTATTTGAACCACAAACTGTTTTGGGAATGGGGCTGAGAGGTTTTTTTAGCGTAATCGTAGCAATGAGCCAATCAACATAAGGCATAGCTCACTTCTAGTATGATATAATGAAATATAAGTGGGTACCAGTTACTTTCAGTTACTTATTATAGTGGGTTGCCAGCTATAGGATAGTGTGAAGAAAATCAGAACTAGATTGTGATCACTAGACTTAAACTATAGAACTGTATTAAGGTTTCACAAATGAAGCTCGAGTCTACTAAATTTCTCTCAAAGAATCTTGGACTTTGTTGATCATAATTCTCCTTTACACTGTCAAAAGTGTCTGGAATAATTTGAATTCTTTCCAAGCCCATTTTATTGTTTGTATTCTTTTTTTTTCTGTCTTTGCTACATAACAAGAAGACGAATATCTTTAGTCTTTTTCAATATCATTTATCACTTAAAAATTTAATATTGAAAGTATTTCAATATTTAATATTCATATTTTCCATCATTTTCTCTCTTTTTTTGTAGGTTTGGGAACTCTGAAAAGACTTTTAGAAAACTAATTAATTCTGGGATGAGATTGTAGTTTTGTGGCAAAAACTGGTTCTTGGCAAGGCTCCCCCCCCCCAAAAAAAATCACACTGCTGCATTCACTGAATTTTATGGGGACTTCAGATGAAGTAGAGCTGAGTGGCATAAACATACTGATGGCAGCCAACTTCATGCCCCTATATGACACCCAGCAGCTTGATATAGATTTCGAAGATCATAGGGGAGAAGATGGAACTCTTAATAGCCAAGGTGCTAGACCGGAATCCTGCATTGCCACTCTCTGGAAATGGCCTTATAGCTAGGAGTGGAACCACAATGATGCCATTATAATGATATTTAAACCCTGTGGAATAAATACACAGAACATATATGGTAACAGTTACAGAAGGACCACAACTTTATTGGAGCTTAGAAGATCTACACAAATCATACTAAACTCTTCACCAACAGTGCTAGCCTCCTAGTTCTTAAGTTGAGAGGTTGGAGGGCACTGCTCTGCTGAATGATTTTCAGTTATACTAGATATCAAGGGAAATGATTATTCCCTGATTAATCTGTTTTCTCACACCCTAACTTAATTTCCTCAGAGAAATTAGACTTGCAAATTAAGCTTGTGTTTATCTGCAATTACCTCTTATAAAATGAAGCAATAAAATATAAAATGAATATTATAAAATTATTGCAAGATACAGAAGTGAATAAAGCCATTGGTATTACAGACAGATGTATTTTACAACTTGAGGAATCAGCTCTTCTAACAATATACTAAGCACAGCATGATATTTTAACTGTGATTGCTACCCTGGATCTAAACACTAGATCAGTCCCATACTTTGTCTGCTCACATAAAATTCTGTCAAGAAGGATCCTGGTGGATCTCTATCATCATAGGTGTAGATGAATCCTGTAAGTATTAAGGTAGCTCCCTTAGCATTTCCCTTTCCGCCAAACAGTTGTAAGAAGTTGTTTGGTCACACAACCTTTCCAAATGCCCTGGTGCTCACTGGTATTTACCCTCAGATCTCAAGGATCCTTCCATTTGTGGCATAGATGTGGAATATGAATCAGTGAAATCAAAATGATTGCTGCCAATACTCCTTGCAACATAGAATAGGCATCAAAAGGAGTTCTTCTTTTGTGGCACAACCTAGCATACTCAGTCCCTAAAGGCAAATGGAAACTCCCATGCAAATATCTACAGGGGTGTTTTTGTGTGCTTCCTGCTATAGCAAAACTGTGTCAGAAAGGAGCAGTTTCCTCCTTTAAATAGACATTAATCAACCCTGATTTTCTGGCAGGCCATGCCACACTGCCTGTCTTTGCTCTTGTCTCATACTATTTCTCACATGTACAAGATCTGGTGAATGGTGTTATGTTGCTTCAGAACATGCAACAGCCAATTGATGAGAAATAAGCAAATATTGTTGAAAATGTTCTTTTCTTCTCTCTCTCAACCCATGTCTGAAGACAAAGTCTGTATTTTTCCCTTCTCAGAACTTTACTTCAAGAGAAACCAATGGGTTTGGTTCAAAGATTGCTATATAAGTAAATGAAAAATCAGCAGCTAATTTATCACTCCCTGCATGGTCAACCATACGCTGTTTTACAAGGCATTCCTACACATGCCTGCTGAAAACCCAGTGGAGTTTCTGAATATAGGTTGCACTGCTTATGAGTCAGAAATAAACAGAAATGAAACCTTATATTGCCATACATAGCTGACCTTGTCCTTCATCCAGTTAATATGTATAATTAATTATCTAACTTCCAATTATCAGAAGTAATTTATGTAAAATTAATATGTTTTCTAAGACATCTCTTTATTGATACAAATTTTGTATTGGCCTTATCAAAGCACTCTGCAGTGTAGCTGAGGTAAGCATAAGAGGATGAAACATGCTAGTCCCATACCTCCTCTCTTTCTTGCTTTAAATATATCCACACTGCACAATTATAGTGGTTTGATATCATTTCAACTATTATGGCTCCTTTCTGTGGAATATTAGACTTTGTAGATTGTTGAAAGACATAGAATTCTTCTCTGAATTATAGCTTTAGAGCTCTCTAGCACAGAATTGTGAGTACCTCATTAAATTACTAATCCCAGTGTTACTGCCCTGGCTAGTCCGAGCTTTGGGGATATTAAAAGATATCCTTTTGATATCATAATTAGGCTTCACTTCTCTATTCCCCTCCACATGCTTGCGAGGCCACTGGACAAGCACGCCACCAAGCTCGGCCGATTATTGCCGTAATATTCATAGACAATACAGGCAGGCCAGAAAATAGCTGACTTGCTGCTTTAGGAGACCTCCAGGAAAGTACTCAAATTAGGTATGCACGCAACCTACAAAAGAGCCTCTGCCCCACGCTGGCAGCTTGATGGGTAAACTATGCAATACCCAAGTACTCTGCGTTTGCATACTGGCTACTCTATTGAGAACCTCTGTGATAACTCAATCATTCAGATTCTGAACCTTCGGAGGCTTTGTCTCCACCTCCAAATCTATTGTTTTCCCCCAAGTACGGCATAGCCTGCAGTCACAATTCTCCTTATAAAAACCCTTGATTCCGAGACCTTCCTCGGATCGCTCCCGAGTTTCATCCCGCCTTGCTGCCGCTTTGCTTGGTGAGCCTCCCCTCAGCGCCACGTACTGAGCTACATCGCACCCCAACCTTGCTCTCTATTTTTCTGGGCTTCAGGATAGGTGAAGTATCACCCAAACCAGCAACCCCTCTAAAAATCCCTCTATACCACTCCAATCTTTATTTCTTTAGTTATCTTGTGTGAACGTGTCGCATACACTGTTTTGCTTGTGTTTAATAAACATCATTTATAGTTTCAACTTCTGTGTGCTCCTTGACTTGACCTGACCCTGTAGACATAGGGTTCAAGATCTCGCTACGTTACCCTGCCTCTTGTAACGCTAAGCGGTGCTCTGAGCTAATTTTCCCCACCTTTAGTTGAGCACATTTCGGTGTCCCTCCTGGGACCCCCAGTACACAGGGTAACATCAGGATTCCAGGGGATGTAACCATGGCAGTTGACATGGTAGTATACCATTATACTATATATTACTCACGCACAATAATAATATGGGGCAGATAGCCTCCTCTACATAAAGAGGGTTACCTATTGGGGTTCCCGTTATATCTTACATGGAGGAAGCCTCCTCAGATAAGGAAGGATAAGAGGACTGCCAATTATAACAGTTCCAGTTGAAACCAGAGCAGGCTGGTGACCCTTCCTTGGAACTGCTGAAACAGAGAATGGATCATCTGATGTAATTCTTGAAGCTCCTCAAAAGCAGCAGTTAGATGCTGAGTTGTTTCACCATCTCCACCCCTGACTGTTGGAGACTAAAGTACCAGCTGCAAAAGAGGAGGAAAGTCTTCAGCTGGCCTTAAAAGAAACAAACTCTGATAATTAGGCCAGCTGTTCTTTGGATTATTCTCCTTGTTTCTTCGCTTGGTGGTAGAACCTTCTCAAACTGCCTTGTGTGCCTGAACCCTGGATTGCATCAACCATACTTGTACTCATACTATTTCCCCATATGGGACTTGGTTGATTTATCCAATATAACAAGTGTGTTTTATTGGACTGTGGATGCACTCAACCTAGGCACTAACACACTAAAACAGGACAGTTACTGAACATGAGGAAAACTTCATACATAGCAGAAGCTCTCTTCTTGAGACTGTTGGTTTTTCTTACACGGAAAGCAAAAAGAATAGGTAAGACTAGCATGTTTCTCTCAATGCAGAAAACCTGCCATTATTTCTCTATGTTTAGCCCAGTGAAAAAGATTACATTTTTGTCCAATATAACAGCTGGGTGTGGTTGGAAAAAAAGGCTACAAGCCCCCCAGATACTAGATACAGAAACTAGATCAGATACTAGAGAGTGGGAAGAATGTGTGACTTAAACTTTGAAGAAGTTTGAGGTTTATTTTAAGATGTGAATAATGACATGTTTAAAAAACCTTATCCAGCAGTTATTTAAAGAAGAAGAAGAAGAAGAAGAAGAAGAAGAAGAAGAAGAAGAAGAAGAAGAAGAAGATCCTCCCCTTAGAAACTGTCAAAGTAGCAGCTGAATGGTTTCCTCAGGGGTGTGAAGGAACAGTGCTATGCCACAGGGAAAAACAAAGAAGTCAAAACATGTGGTGAGGTGGGAGGTGGGAAGTATTGAGGCTATAATGTTGTGGCAGTGAACTAATATGTCAACCTTCCCCCGTTAGTCATGAAGAAGTAGTCAGAGGTGCCATTCCTCCCTCCCTTTCTTCATCTCTTTTGACAGAATATACCTGAAACAAAAACATTAGCCAAGGAAGATAGTATGCCTCCCTTGTCACTTGCTTGCTGCTATTTTATTGCTATTAAAAATACTTGGTTATAAGGAGATTTTTCAATGTCAGTATTAGGTATACATGGCCTGGACTGAACTTGAGTGTGGTGTTCTTGTAAGGCAGCTAGGAAATACTGGTGAGAAGACTTACAGGACAGATCTCTTTCACTCTCCACCAAGAGTAATGAAAGCTTTAAGGCCATTCAGTTGATCTTCTGCTCGACAAAAAAACAGTTATGCACTCTACCCTTCCTGTAGACTTTAATGTTGAGGACTGAACTGATAAAGTGTAGAGTCCATTCTTTTCATTTGAATAATCTCTCCCCCTTGTTGTTGTTGTTGTTGTATCCTAGTTTAAAATGATCCTGGGAGGAGGAGGAAACATGTCAATGTACACTAAGAAAGGTCTTGGGGAATTGACAATGGGTAACCAACTCTGTGACAGACTAGACAGAGATGGGGTACCCTCGGCCTGAATGTCTGAACAAATTTCTGTCCTGTGCCCTGCTGGTAAGTTTTGATCCTTCTGATAAAAAGGCAGGACCCAGCTCTTATCTTTTAGTTGATGTATTAAAGGTTTGTTGCCATGTGCTTGTCCATCAGCATCTCTCTAGCATTCCTTAACATTTACCATTTTGGTCACAGTAACTGTAGTACGTTGCAGTGGTAAGAAATATACTTGTAGTACATTGCAGTGGTAAGAAATAGCAGCTAACATCACAATTGTATTACATGAGCATCATACATGTCTCAGTGCATCTGCGGAGAAAATTTCAGACAGACACTTATACACATTTCACTGTTCTGGCAGCATTTCAGCATTCCCAATACATCAGCATTGTGGTACATTAACATAATACAGTATGATAGTTTTCAAAAAAGTAGTCATGCTAGTCTCTTGCAGCACAAAAAGGAGGAAGGAAAGAGAAAAAAAATGTGGCAATGCCTTTGAGACCAACTGGTTTTAATTTTTGCATGGGTTTTTATGGATATTAACCCATTTCTTCAGATGCAGTACAGAGTGATATTAAAGCCTCATGTTATAAAGCATATTTATGGAGTTGTGGGAGTGGGATAGAATATAATAGGATTCAGAAAGGTCTAAATCATGACTCTTGCCTTAAATTTTCAGAGGGCTGTATAAGGCAATACAGGACTTTCAGATCTTTATAAGTGGCCAGTTAGTGTTGCTGTGTGAAAGCAATAAATGAGTTTACCAAAAGTTAGTTCCTTGGACTCAAAACTCCTCCTGAAAAGATTTTTTTTGTTACCTATGCAGTAGGGAGGATTCTTGCATGAATATATGCAGTGTGCCATGAGGCCATGATCTTTGTTCATACCTCTGCTAATGGATTGGAATTTGTGAATATAATTCAATTCAACAGTTTCTCTATAAAGGAAGACTGCAACCTGTAAGTCACTTACAATGTGTCCAGGAAAGCTGCAATGTTCTGCAACCGGATTTTTGGTACTGTCATTTCTAATGTCAGATTTGTGTCTTGTGTAGAGACTGCCCTGTTTGTCCAATGTAGAGTGTAAAAGGGCATTGCTGGTGTAAGATAGCATATATCACATTGGAAGAAGAACAAGTAACTGTATCTCTGATGTTGTGAGTCAGTGTAATGGCTCCTACAGTATTGCTCCGAGGGTAGATGTAGGGGCAAAGTTGGCCTCTGAATTTGAGGCAGATTCTTGTCTCATATTACATGCATGTTATGCATTCTGTTGTGAGTGAGTAGCTATTTAGGATCTGGAGGGTGTCTGTAGGTTAATAAAGAACTGTCTGCCAGAGCTTGTGAGAGGGCTGCATTAATTCTCACTTGTTGATGATGCATTTGAGTGGTCAGCTGGGGACTGTAGAAGAGCACTAGGGGTACTCTGTCATTTTGTGTTTTTGGTCTGTCATGTTGTAAATGGTTCCTGGGTATTAATCTTGCCTCATCAGTTTATTTCTTTACCTCCTTAGGTGGGTATCATAGTTTGTGAGAGGCCTGCTGTAAATCCAAGAGTTCTGGATTTACAATATACAATATGCCACCAGTTTCTACCCAGAATGCACTAGCAAATCTATTGTTTACAGCTAAGCCTTCTAATACATCCACATCTGGCCAGACCCACAAGAGAGAGACTCAAAACTCTTGGATTTACCCAAGGCATTTCTTTAGTCTGTACTTTTAACCATAGTATTTCCCTGTTGCATAGACAGTACCATTTAAACTTACAATTTTTAACATATTTCAGTTTTTGAATTCAGTATGCTGAACATGAAATGACAAAATCTTGTCGTTATTGACAGAATTCCTATTTCACTTGTCAATTGGCACATGAACATCCCTTAATTCAAAAGCCCCCTACACACAATCGCAGTGTGAACTAGGGGACCATTCATTGATTCTGAATGCTCCAAAGAGAGCTAGTATGAAAACAGCCTTGAAAAGTTTAGCTTCAAAGTATGACAAGTACATGCTGGGCGGCTGCCAACCCAGAGGGTTAATCTGGAGTATTTAATAGGTCTATGGGAGTCTGACAGGACTGACCGTATCTGCTTTGTGGATCAGAAAAGAAACACAGAGATAAATGTATCTGTATCTGTCTTGTTGGAAAATTAAATGGAGGCCAGGTGTAGTGGCATAGGTGTGTGTGTGTGTGTGTGCATGTGTGTGTGTTGGGGAGCCTAATCCCTGAAAATTTAGGGTGGTCAGACTTTGCAGAATAAGATATTGTGAGGCCAGACGATCTCTTGACCTCCTGGTGCTTCCTGAGAATACCAGAAACCCATCCACCACTCTTTTGTGTGAGTATGACATAAAGGTGTAACGGAGCTAAGTAGTCTCTGAATTGTCACTTTTTCAGGAGCAATCATTGTTCCTCTGGGAAGTGATCTGGAAAATGGATCACTGCAGGAGCCAGAGCATAGAATCTATTGGTTGTTCCCAAGGTAGAGGATCTTCAATATTGTTCTCTAAAGCTAGAATATGGCATGGTGAGAAGGATATGTTGGAGTATAAAAATGTGCCAGCAAAATGACCCTTTTCAGATTGAAAGGACTGCTCATTAGTAACTGTGACCGCCAGCTACTAAGGATGTAATTCTTTATGAATTTTCTTCATGGAAGCACCAATGAGTAGTTTTAGTAATTTTCTTCTGAGTGAAGGAAAATGTGTATTTTTTGAAGACTATCTGCAATACAGGATTTTTTTTTCTGTACAAAATTTACACATGGTTATTTTGAACAGAAAGAACATTTTATGTACAAATAAATTTAGAATTTTCAGAAAACGTGGTTTTCTGTGCAAAACAGTCATGTGCAAATTTTGCAAAGAATAATTTCCATATATAGTGCCATCCTTCCTAAGGGGTCACAGAAGAGAGAAAGCCCATTGAACCCCCCCCCCCGCAAATTCCTTCCAGATGTGAAGACTAGTCTTCATGTCTTTTGTATCCTGGGTGTGGTGGTTTGAGACAATACCCCAGCTTTGCTCTTGCCAAGCAAGCACAACATGTTCTGCCTAGAGAGACCACTCTGTGGGCAAAAATAAGATGGCCTAAAAGAACCAGGGATTCCTTAGTTTTTCTCAGGGGAGGCATGATACCATCATAACTGAGCCTAACTGAATATCCATGTAAATCAATTGTCAGCCTTCCAGATAGCAAACTTATTAACAAGCATGGAAAATGAGCAACAAGTGTTTACACATGTTTCTATCTCCTGGACCAGTAAACAAAATAGTTATCCAGATAATTGATGACCAATGGGAAATTTAGCTATTTATTTATTTAGGGTATTTATATCTCACTCTTTAGTGGTTCTTATTAGCCCACTCCTAAAACATATGGAGCGCCTCAAATGTTCACAGGCCATTGAGCAGCCCATAGGCATAGCCTTGTACACTTATCAGGTGCCATTGAAGTTGAAGCCCAGTCGGGAAAACTCCTCCTAGTAAATAGGAAAAAGGAAGAGGCCAAATGAATGCCATCTGTGTCCACAAAGTCCTGTCCCACAAAATTTGACAAGCTTAACTGCACAATAAAATATTTCCTTAGTATTGCATAAAATGTATATGAGACACCTTTCTTTAATATAAGAGTGGCATTACAGGATAACCTAAAATACTTCCGCAGTCTTTGCTCTACAATCATATTTCCACTAGGGTGTGTATATTTGTTTATTCATTTCTTCCAGGGTTTATTTCCTCTTTTTTTTTATAATCATTTTATTTGAAATTCACATATAAAACAAACAATTATAACTGTCAGCTTAATTGAAATATTTCTGATCTTCCACACTGATCTAGATTTCATTATCAAGATTTCTTAATGCTTAAAATATTGTACAACATTTTACTTGTTGATTCTTGCATTTCAATCTCCATATTCCCACTTCATGATATGTATCCTGTAGCCCCCTCATAATTTATCTTAAATCATGAATTACAGATTTCCATCTGATAGAACCCAGCAATTACCCATTACAATTTGCCATTCTTTTTGTATCTCATTGTCTGATTTCCCTTTTAATCTCTGAGAGACCATATCAGCATTTTTGTTTTCAATAAGTGTACCCCACCATTGTTCTATTGTGGGTATTTGCTGAGTTTTCCACAACTTTGCATATTCAATACGAGCTGTTGTTATCATATACAGTAATATTCAGGGTTTATTTCTTATATGTTTCTTTTACAAACATACACACACAGATCTTCATTCTAACAGATACATGGGCAGTGTAGAAGAAGCTTTCAAAAATTAAATCTTATCACATATAAATGTTGGGTGATGAAGCCCTTCCATTTCATGTCATCTCTATCTACGTCTCAGTAAGCTCTGCTCCAGTTCATCTATACTCTCATGGAAAAATTCAAACACAAGCTCTATATGGTAGAATGGCATAGATACTACACATGTTTTACATACATCAAAACAGGACAGTTAAAGCAAGCACAAAATAATGTCCTATTCCGAAGTGTAGTTTTATTTTTTATTTTTATTTATTTTTATTAAATTTTATTGTTTAAAAAAAGAGAGAAAAGAAGAAAAAATATTACACTCCAGAACTGCATATTTCCATTCCCCCCCCAGTACAATATATTCATAATATATACCAAATAATATCTGTTGATTTTCATGACAATAGTCTGATACATAGTTAATACTCAATGAAAATTAATTCATAGTTAATCCGACTAGAATACCCACCCCACACACACAAAAAAAAGCACCCTTCCCCACCCCGTGCCAAAACCAGTTTGTTACATTAATTGGGAAAAAAAATTCAACCTCCGATCGTATCCTTAACATAAACATTGATTGTGTTCCTCTTATCTTTTGTTAAAAAGAGAAAAGAAAAATCTTGTCCAACTACTACCACCAATATCTCTCCACATGATTGTACAGAGAGCCCTTACAAATTAATGCGAGTACAAATTACAAATACATCAGCGACGAGAGTACCCGATACACAATAACAACTTCCTTTATGAATTATCCTTAACATAGTTAAGTAAGGGATGCCAAATTTCATAAAATTGCTTTGTAGTTTTATATTGAAGCATAAAGGTAAGTTTATCCAATTCTGCTATCTCCAGAAGTTTATCCCACCATTCCTTCTCATAAGGAATGGTTTTCTTCCACCAATGTCTAGCCACAACTATTCTGGCTGATGTAATCATGTGCCACACCAGTCGCTGGATGTGCTTATTTGAGGTGCATAAATTTACCATTCCCAGTAAAAAAATTTCTGGAGTTAGCTCTATGTTGATATTCAGAACTCTTTGCATTTTAGTTCGAATTTTAGACCAAAATTTTCTAACCTTGTCGCACCCCCACCATGGATGAAAAAACGTTCCCCTTTCTTTATCGTACTTCCAACAAGAGTCCTTATTATTCTTTGAGATTTTGGCTATCCTAACTGGTGGGAGATACCATAGGAACCATAACTTGATGACATTCTCTTGGAGGTAATAAGACCTAATAAACCTATGCACGTTCTTCCATGCCCTGACCCAATTATCTAAATCTATAGTATGGCCAATATCTCTAGCCCACCTGATCATATAGTCCTTAACCACCTCATTTTCTAGGTCAAGTTGAAGTAAATATTGGTAAAATTTGGACAACAGACCACGTTCTCCACTTTTCATAATCAGTTCAATTTGGGAAGGTTTAATTACAAAGTCCCCTTCTTTAAGGTCCTTTTTGAATCCTTCTTTTAGCTGTAGATAGGGGAACCATTGTAGAATAATTCCTTCCTGTTCCAATTGTGAATGATCCTTCAGACAAATCTGGTCATTTTGTTTGAAAGTTAAATCCTTATAATTGGTCCATATTATATCTCTCCTCAAAGTTTGAATAGAAAAAGCTTCTAGCGGTGGTACCACCATTGGGATTCCCAAGCTTAAGTGGCTTCTAATTTTGATCCAGAGATCAAGTAAAGATCTATGAATAACATGATTTCTAAATAGTTTAGGTGATTCTTTTTGCTGATACCATAAATAATAATGCCAACCTAGCGGTAGATCATGACCTTCTAAACTCAATAATCTGGGATTATTCAACAAAATCCAGGGTTTAATCCATGTCAGACAATTGGCTTCATAATATAATCTAATTTTGGGCAAAGCCAACCCTCCATTCTCTCTTTTGTCTGTCATAGGCCTTATTTTAATACTTGACAGTTTCTTTTGCCATAAAAATTGAGATATACCTTTCTCACACTCCTTAAACCACTTGGTTGGAATATTAATTGGTATCATTTGGAATAAGAACAGAAGCCTTGGGAACACACCCATTTTGATTAGGGATATCCTACCCAGTAAAGACAGATCTAATGGCATAGATACTACACATGTTTTACATACATCAAAACAGGACAGTTAAAGCAAGCACAAAATAATGTCCTATTCCGAAGTGTAGTTTTAGACATGATATCTTCTCAAACAAGAGTGCTTACTCATACTTTGATGTTACATAGCAAATAGATTTTGAATCTAAAAAGATTTATATCAACAATTTCAGGATGTCTAGATAAATTTGAAGCAGTTTTGTGAGTTCTGGTCAAAGGCTGAATCATGACCACTGAGAAACAATGGAATAATAGGGGCATGGTTCACAAGGTTGATATGCCTTGTTTTTATCAGTAGGGATGTCATCAACTACTCTGAAGTTTCTTTGTCCTTTTATTTTGGCAGTAATTCTCACAGTAACTGGATTTCCCCCCTGAACATCAGTGTTTTATTATGAGCTGTCCCTGTTTCAATTCAAAGTATTTGGGAGTTGCTTGGAAAAAGACCAGCTCCTGGCAAAAAGGAAAACTGCTTATACAGATCAACACAGCTCTGTAACATTTTTTTAATCTCTCTGGGATCATGACTAAATGTTGTGATGGGCTCCTGAACTTCATATGTTACTGTTATTTCACTGCTGAGGGGATATGAAGAACTGTGAGAACTCAGGTGAACTTCATTGAGAACTGGCATTATGAGTCTTGATATTTGGTACTGTTATGTCATATTCCAGAGAGGTGTTATGTGAATGGACTGCATGTTAGATCATCAGGACTCAGCTCAGAATGATCCCAAATGACTACTGCCGCATACACAGTTGTTTCATTTTATGTATGAGAAATCTAGTGCGTAGGATTTGCACTGGAGTGGAATACTATACTCTGAACACATTGTAGCTGCTCATTTGATGTATCATATAAAAATGAGGCAGATTCAGGACTTAAATATATTTGAATCACAGCATTTTAATATGGAGAAGTACAGCTTGTTCTATTTATGAATTAATCTCCTTCCTTGGTTGAAATAACAGCGTAAGAAACAGTATGATTATTAGGAACTTGTTTTTCTCTCATTCTCAAGCACTTACCATGCAAATAAGATTCTGAAGTATTATTTTGTCTGTTTATATAATCGGATAGATGTGCTTAGATGCAATTTTCAACTCTGTAGCATTTCTGCTATTTTTGGATTTGACTGAACGAATTCTAAACTCTATTAATACTTTTCAAACTGTGAGACAATCTTCATTTCTTTATTGCTATTTGTGATGTATAAAAACCTAACTAGTAACTGAAATTTATATGGAAATATCTAGCATTTCTCATTATGCTCAGAGTGATTATTCTTGGTAATATGCTTCTTGGTAATATTGTTAGGCTTGACGGAAGTGTGGGTATCTAACACAATCAATATATTTTTTTTATGAACTAGACATAAAAATGATTAGATAGACTGAAATATGGTGTGTTTATCTGAGAAATTAAACTCAGGGAGAAAAAATATCACATTTTTTCTATCACCTTATGAAAAAATAATAAAGAAATATATAAAGAAAGAATTAAGAAATGTAGAAATCAACATTTCAGAACAATTAAATAGTACAAGACTGAGTATTAGGAGGGTTCAGAAGAAGTGGTGTTGTAAGGATGGATGAGATGCAGGATTCATTTTTTTTGGGGGGGGAGCTCTTCATATTCTTAAGGTATGCCCTTAGGTGACTCTCTCTCATCCCCACTCCCAACAATTCCATGTTAATGTGTGTTGACATGTACTACTTCTTGTACTCCCCACCCCCTCGTGCCTAAGGGTTAAGTCCTAGACTGAAGTGGTCCCATACTTTTCCTGTTACTGTTCTCCCACTTACCATTCTTTGCAAGAGAATTCATAATGGAAGTATGATTCTGTTACAGCTTCTTCAGCATCACATGAACAAACTCATGTGACAACCTCTTTTCAAGCATCACCCATCTTTTAATGTCCATTCTCTCAAACTCACTTTTTCTTGCATTCTACACAATATTATTCTCCTTGTGCACAGCACATAAAAGATTACAAAATGTAATAGTTGGTTTCTAATTAAAAGGAAAATTGTAATTCTTTCTGTTTTCAAATATATTCTTGGGGTTTTAATTATCTGCCAAAGGGCCATACATTAGACCTCCCTGACCATGGGCAGTCCTCACTGCCTGGAGGGGAGGAGTTTGATGCCCTCCTCAGAAGAGGCCACCAATGGGCAGATGTTGGAAAATGCAGGGGGGCATGCTGTAGATCGCTAGCATGACCCACAGTTTAACTGTCCTTAAAAGCAAGACAAAATATTTGTTCAGTCCCATAAAGTTGCCAGTGAATGAGGCCAGCCGGTTTGGCTAAAAACTACTCAGTTTATTGAAGGAAGCGTGAATACATGTCCAGCAGGTCTAAGTAAAATCCATGTCTGGACAAAGATAGCAGTAGCAAAGACAATATATAAAGAGAAAATACACACTGCCTGTTTTCAGGCTGCTCTTAAGTAGTAGCTTGTCAACAATTCTTCACACCATGGGATGAACGAGGGACAGGGAACTTTGTTAGTCAAAACACTACCTTTGTTATGTGAAGCGAAGGCTGAAGAGACTCTCAGGGAAAACCCTTATCTGCTTTGTGTGCTGGGAACTGCTGGGCTTCTGCTAGCAGAGAGGACAGCGCAGTAAACAAGAACATAGTTAACCCTTAACATCGGAACATACAGAGCCGTCTTGGGCTGCAAATGTCAACAGGCACAGGCTGTGCCAGACTGCACCATGTGATGGGGTAGGCAAAAGCCTATTTATTCCATTGTTGTGCAGTGGTTTCACACATTTTACCTGTCTCTGTATGCACCTACTGAGTTCCACAAATAAAGATGTCTTAGAAATCAAAATTAAATCCAGAAGTCAAAATCCTTGTTTCATTCCAAACTTCCCAGACTAGCAGTAAACTGAATATTACTTGTGCTTCAGAATTCTCACATTGATGGATGCCTGTGGTCATATCTTTTTTAAAAATGTGCACATTTAAACAACAACACAGCACAAGCAAGCAAGAATTGAACACAGAGGTGGAGAAGAGGATATCTGTGGATGAAATTATGAATTTCCACATCACTGCTCCCAAATCGTATCTCTACAGGAACATCTTTGCTCATAAGGTCACTGTCAGCTTCTACATTAACTTGCAGCACACAAACAGAGTGGGGCTTGTTCAGACTGAGCCATGGCTTTTTACTACACTTTTTTTCTTTGAAATTTAAGAATTTATAATAATTTAACTCAGCTTCAATATAATACGAAACCTATTATGCTTACCAAGCTGATAAAGATCTTTCAGGTCTAATTATTCTAATTAATGTAATTATTAATAATTGTCAAGAAATGCTGAATATTAGTCAGAGTGTAACCCACAAGATTATTTGAGTCACTATTAAGAGACGAGTGTGACACTATGAAAATATTAACTGTATGCTCCCTGTGAAGTCATGGAAATCCATTGTGTGCTACTGCATTTCAAGAAGAATGGTTGATAAAGATGTTTGACTTGACTGAAATGGATAAATTAACTATTTAATTAAGGAAGGATCTTTATTTAAGTTTAAGAAAGATTGGGATAATCTGGTTGTATATCTAAGAGCTTTTTGGGGGAGCTTTTTTTGGGCAGTTTAGAGAGGGGCATTTAGAATATCAGCCAGAGAGCTCTTTGGCATCAGTAAACTACAAACCTCAGCATTCCACAGGATGTCGAAAGTGAAATAATGGCACTATAACAGTGTAGGGCAGAAAGGCCCAGAGACTGTATCAATCTTCCCCTCCCTTTCTCTTCTCAGTATGCTCAGTAGACAATATTTTTTTGTTCTGGGAACCCTTGTCACAAGGGTGTTATGGACTTGTCTTCATGGGAATAGATTTGAAGTCTTTTTAAATATCACAGCCACTCAAGAGGACCAAAGAAGACAGTAGCACTTCGGGAAGAATTGTGACATCTGTCCCAAGGACTTATTCTTTAAAATTTTCATATTTAAGTTAAAACATAATTATTATATTTTTAAGTTCAGACAGTGGGTTTTCGAAAAAGTTGCAATTTTTTTTGTAACTTAAGTGAAACATACAAAGGAATTAATTAATTGTCGGGTATTATTTGTTGTTGTTTCTGGAGGAGCTATGTTAATATAGCCATGGATGGGAGGTCCGTTGTCTCATTTGAATGAACCCTGCCTATCTATTACTGAATAGTGTGTTACAAGGTGTTACCCTGATTTCTGGGGGTCCGGGGAGGGCCACCTAAATGTGCTCACAACAATGGGGAGGGAATTAGCACAGAGCACAAGTTTGCAATGCGAGAGGCAGGGTAACGTAGCGAGATCTTGAACCCTATGTCTACGCGGTCAGGCCGAGTCAATGATAAGGCGGATGTTGAAATAATAATAATTGTTTTTATTGAAATACAATCAAACCCGTGTATGCAACACACTCACACAAGGAACTATAGAAATAAAGGTAGGAGTGGATAGCGGGATTTTGAGAGGAGGTTTGATATGGGAAATACTATACCTGTCCTGAAGCTCAGTAAAAGCAAAGAAGCTGGGCAGCGTGGATTCTCAGCACGTGGAGCTGAGGGGAGGCTCGTCAAACAGAGCAGCAGCAAGTTGGGGGGCAAGTCACGAGCAATCCGAGGAAGCGCTCAAAGTCAGGGGTTCTTATAGGGAAAATTGTGGCTGCAGGTTAGTCCGTACTTGGGGAAAACAATGAGTTTGAGGCTGGAGACAAAGCCTCCGAAAGGTCAGTACTTTAGATGATTGATTTATAGCCAGATTGTCAATAGAGTAGCCAGTATGCAAACGTGGAGTGCTTGAGAGTTGTATAGTCTGCTCATCAAGCTGCCTGTGCACGGCAGGGGATCTTTTGTAAGTAGTGTACATACATAATGTGGTACTTTCCTTGAGGTCTCCTGAAGCTGCATTCGGCAATGACTGGCCTGCCTCGATTGGGATGTGAATGGTTCAGCTATTGTCGGCTGCACCTGTGTGCGTGCTTGTCCGGGGGCCTTGCAAGCACGTGGAGAGGAATGGGTACAGAAGGCCAAATTATTGATATCAAATGATATCTTAATATCCCACAAGCTCAGGCTAGAAACAGCAGTAACAAAGGTTATTTTTTAACATACAACATATTTAATAACTAGATCAAATAATAAATTTGTGTACAGTCCATAGCTATAGATTAACAATCCATGTGCTGCTTTTTTTGAACTGAGCTCATTATTATTTCATTACACCATTTCAAATGAGTTGTATTAATTTCCATATTACATCTAATTTTCATAAACTGAATGAATGGTTTGCAGTTATCATAAAAATCCTTTCATTTTATTTCAATCACTCAATATATTCAGTGATCCCAACAATTTTTGAAATAAACCATATTTTGCTCACCATAATTTGTGCATTACTGTCTTATTATATCTCCATGAAATCGCTATCAGAATTTTTGCAGCAGTAAATAGATTCCATGTCGGTTTGTCATATTTTATGTTGAGATACTATTTAACATATGCTAATAGCATTATGAGTTAAAATCATTTCAGTCACAACCTTGACCTTTACGCAAAATGTTGTAACTTTCAGACAACTATGTCATATGCCTTTTTTTTAAAAAAAAGAAAACTGCATTCAGTTTGTGTCTGTTTCTAACATTGGCCTGGTTAGTGTTTGTTCTAGCTTGCTGGAGTCAGATACTCAATATGATTCTCAAACAGCAAATATGATTCTCAAATAGCAAATCATTTCTAAACCTCTAGAAAAAAGCTAACTGCAACTCTCCATCTGAGGTTGTTATATAAGCCACTGTCTGCTATGCTTCCCTATATTTGCTTTTTCTAAAAATCACCCAAACAAATAATTTAAAAGAATCCTTGTAATTTATTAACTAGTTTCTCATAGTTGGTACTTATTTTATGTATACTGTCTTCCCTCCACGGTCGCAGGTTTGATCTTCATGAATTTGATTATTTCCAAGGAATCGGCTTGCCCCCCTCCCCATTTTCCTCCTCCCATCCCTTGCATTCCTCACCCCAGGCTTGCAGGCTTGTGTTTAAAATGGACTTTTTTCCCCACCTTTTGGGTGAGCAAAGCTCCTTCCCACTGCTGAAGGCATGGCCTCTTGGCCATCTGGCACATTCCGCTGTGTATTGGCTGCTGATTGGTCAGGTGCTCCTTTCACAAGATGGCCATGGGAAGTAATTAGAACACCAGAAGTCCCCTCTTCTAGGTTTGAGGGGACAGTAGGTTTAATCCTTTTAGGTTGTCTTTTTTTTCACCCCTCCAAATGCAGAGGCCAGAGGAAAAGGAATGGGGGACAGAAGCTCTGGATGAGAATGGGAGGAGAATCACGGGAGGGGGAAATTATTCATGTTTTCCCCACTTTCATGATGGTTCTATGCCCCAAACCCTCACCAATGTGTAGGGGTTACTGTACTGCATTCTTAGTGCTTTGTGCTAATAGCACTATTATTCGACTTTCAACATCTTGTGGAATTCTGGGTTTTGTAGCTTACTGAGGCCAAAGAGCTCTCTGACTGAGAATTCTAAATGTCCCTGCCTAAAGTGCAAATCTCAGGGTTCCATAGGATGTTGAAAGTGGAATAAAAGCATCATAACTGTGTAGTGTGCAAATGTGTGTTTTGCATTGTAGAAATTGTGGTCTCTGTGTATAGGGACATTGTCACTCTATCAAACTGAAGATGAAATCTTGAGCATGTTTTTACCTATGTGAAAACTCCTGTGCAGAAAAGGACATTCAGGTTTTCTGCAGAGAAAATGCCATTTTCTGTACAAAGCATCCATCTTTGTGCCTTTTTCTCACAGTGAGGGGAAAAAAGTGGTAAAATATTCTTTCTTGTCCACCAAAGCAAAATTTACAAAGATTTATATCCCTATTCCCCCCTAATAATCCTAACTAAGGTTTCATTTTCTTCAATACTAGTCACAATATTTGCTATTAGGGGAGTAAAACTGTCATTTTCCTGATATAGATTGCTTTTTCCTCACTGCTCAAAGCAGCAAGGAAACAACAACATCTTGACTGATATTTTGGGGAGGGTAAAAGGGGGAGATTAAAGCTTTCTGATCCTAATCCAGATTGCAGTTTCCTGTTAACAGAGAGAACAGTGATCTCTGTAATGGGCCAGTTGGGAAGAGAGTAAGGTCAAATTGCTAATCCTAATTCAGATCACTGTTCCCCACTGCTAGCAACAACAGGAAATGATCCTCTAATGTATGAGTGATCAGTTGTGCAGTAGGAAATCCTGGGCTTCACACTCTGGCTTTCTAGAAAGTAACTAGTAGCTGCATGTGTCTGACTAACATCAGATGGCCCATATATATTCTAGAGGGACTAACATATCTTTACAGACTTGTACAGACCATCTAACTTTTCACTTTCCTCCTCTTAACTATTTTTTTAAAGCACTGACATAGTATTATAACAACAACAACAAAAGAAAATCATGCTTTTTCATTATCAACCCCTTTGACAATGAGTGAAAAATTCTTCTCTTCCTTCTTGGTGTGTGTCATTACTTAGTAGCCCCACAGCACCAGAATACATGAGCCCAAATTGTGCTGGTTCATAATCTGAGGCACAAAATGATGAGATTTAAGGGATTCTGTTGACAACCAGAAAATCCTATGTACTAGCACTTACCCCTTTAAGGTAAATATTAGCATACTTTTCAGTACTGCTGTGACTAGTCCAAAGAGCTGCAGAGGAGCTCCAAACTAAATTAGAAGTGAGGCTTCAAACTGTGCTTATGTATTTTTCAGATGCCATTTTACATGAAGCCATGTGCTTTTGCCCTTCAACGTATGATGAAAGCAGCCCAGGACTAAGGAAGGTCCAGTGGCACTGTGGGAAGTGGTGCAGAACAGAAGGGCAAATTCTGAGCTATGGAAATGATGGTGGCAGTCACAAACTTGTTGACAGTGCTGTTTCCCAAGTTTTATTTTTATACGAGAAGGGTTCTAGAAAAGAAAATGGTCTGGCCATGTCATATATTAGCACAAGGGATGCAGATCAAGCCAAAATATCATCTCGCTTGTAGAACAGAGCCTCTTGATGGCAGTGATCGCTGCTCAGATAAATTAGTAATCTTTCTGTTGTCATACCCTCACCATAAAAACATCAGCCATTAAAGGAAGTTTCTTCCCTCCCTTATAGAGATGTAAACCAACAATATCCATATAATATCCACATTCTTTTTCCCTGAAAACACCATTATTTACTGATGATGAGGAAACGCATTTGCACCAAAAATTAAATATAGAAATAGGGAAAGAATATATATGGAATGACACTAGAAGAGTAGAAGGTGAGGTTTGTTTTCCTGACTTTTCAGTTTCTTTCATCAGATTTCAGATAATATGTTGAACTTCTGCCAAAAGGCTGGTGACTTTAGGGAAGGTACACAAGCCAGTTGTTTTTTGAGTAAAAGGAAGGTTCTCTCTTACAGCAGGATTGTAATAGAAATGAATGAAACTGGAATCAGAATGCATTTTCAGACTCATTAATTTTGAGTGGTATTACATATCAGGGTCATTTCTGTGTTGAATCACCAATGAGTGTCCTCCTTTGATGCAGAGCAAAAGCGCTAGGGTGTGAAAGTCAAATATACATTTTGGAAGTAGCAATATTCAGATTGCTGAAACAGAAAAGCAGTTTTCTGATTAGCTGATATTGTCCTTTTACTCTTTCTGTCTTAAAGCAACATTCGCTGCTTAGTTAGTAAAATACCTATGGTACAATGCTATGCATGCTTACTCAGAAGAAAGCCACACTGTCTTCAGTGAAGCTTAATCTTAAGTAAATTGCATATATATATGCCTATAAAGTACAACTCTATACATAGATACTGTAACTCTGAAGTGACCCAGTTATTTAATGAGGGTACTCCTATGTAGGTTTGCATCAGACTGAAGTGTTAATTTTAAAAATTAAACATCAAAGCTCAACTCTTCTTTAATTTATAAAGATTATACATTTCAGCTGTTCTGTGCATCACTAAGGAAAATTCCCTTGTTTTACCAAAGTGGTAATAGACTCATGGAGGGGGGAAACTGGACTTGGGAACACTTGGGCCAAAAAATAACAATAAACGTAAATATATAAATGTGCCATTGTTTTGGTATACCATTGTAATGATGTGGGAGATGTTTCCCTGTAATCTGGCCCTATGCAATTCCAATAACATTGGAGCACAGAACCAGGTGGGGAAAAAATTTCCTTTGCACATAGACACTGTATGCCTTGGAAGGAAATAGGATCTGCAAATGCAGAATGAGGAATGCTGTTACTTAGGAATAAAAAATTAAGGAATAAAACATTAAATCTCAAAATTAAGATTGTAACCTCAAGCACATTTATCTGGGAGTAACCTGGTTAAACACCTTGGGACTTCCTCAGAAGTAAACATCCAAACTTATACATTTCCCAGATTTACTTCTCAACACTCTATTTTTGTTAGAGTACTACGCATAAGAAATATATAATGTTTATACCTCAGACACCAACACAGTCACCTCCCACTGTCTGGACCATGAGAGATCAATATCTTTAAGTGCTGATATCATGGGGAACTAACCTTATTGAGAAGAACATAAGAACCTAACCACCAACTGCAACAAAAAGAAAAGAAAATTGCTGGTGTTGGGGAATTCTTTGCTTAGGGGTAGGGTGGGAACTGTATGCCAGCTTGACAGGATACATTGGGAATGGTTGAAATACAACAACTGAAGAATAAAAATCTGTCATAAAAGAATAGATGGGCAACATAAGTATGTCAAAGGCAAATTTGTTGTACAGAAATTTACATGAGTGATCAAAGGGGACCGGTAGAGACCATTTGGGTAAAAATAAATGGTGAAAGAAATAAAAAGAACACTGTTGTAGGAGTTTGTTACAGGCCATCAAACCAAGAGGAGGTGGTGGATGATGTTTTTTTCTGAAACAAATTTTAGAAATCTGCAAGAAGCAAGAAGCGACAGTTATGGGGGACACCAGTTATCCTGATATCTGCTGCAGGTCCCAGGATTCCATTGGATGTTGAAAATAGAATAATAGCACCATAACAGTGTAGGGTGGAAATGGCCTCAGGCAAGATCTGCAACTTACAGTCTACTTCCAAGTTTGGGCATCATTCTTGCAGCTTTTATCATATATCAACTATGTTAATATTTTCTGTGCAGTTCTTTATCAATAACTCCCAACAGAAACATTCCTGGTGATATTGCAAAACCTACTTTTAAATTTTTTTGGATTAACATAAAAATATTAGATCAATAATTATTCACTTTCTTGCAAGTCCACCACACATAGAATAAAAGATCCTTGTCTTGCTAGCCCCTACATTGATTTGAGACATTCTTAGACATTTTTGATAACTTTTCAGGAGTTAAGTACCATCTGTACATCTTCTTATATATATTTTATTTTAAATTATTGCACAAAGTAAATTTTATATCTTCAGTCCACATATTTTTTCTAATACATCAATTTGCACATTATGGCCAAAATTTTCAGCCAACCTTATCATAAACTCTTTTACAGGCTCATCTTCTATCTCTGAATGGCAGGGGGTTGGACTGGATGGCCCCTGTGGTCTCTTCCAACTCTACATTTCTATGATTCTATGATTCTATGAATTCAAAAGATTTTTTTAGACTTTTTTGATTACATGATCACCATCTTTACACAACTCTAAACAAAAAATATTTTTTCCAGCCTGTTTAACTAAACCTATCTTTTCTTGCTTAATTCTCTATTTTAGATGCAAATAAGCAAACCAACTAAGCTCTGTTCTCTCCTTAGAGACCATCTTTCTTGATTTAAGCCCCCGAGTTTCTTTCTCCATATACACAATATCATTATAATGGAACCAGTTCAAGTTTCAGCCCATTCTTTCTTAACAAAAGCCTCCTATGGTGAGGTAACTAATGATATCTTAGGAAAAAATCTTTGCTTATGTTTGGACCAAACTTGCAGAAGAGCTTTTCTGATACAATGATTTTTAAAACCAGCATGTGCTTTAAGTTTATCATACCGAAGAAACCATGCCAAACAAACCCTCAGGTTTCAATAGTCTTTCATCTCTCAGCAAAATGCACTCTCACAATCACATAAAACAACAAGTCTCATAATATAATTTAATGTTAGGAAGTTCCTGATCACCCCTTTCTTTAGTATCATACAATAGGTTTTATTCTTGGTTTCTTAGCCTTCCAAATGAATCTGGAAATATCCTTCTGCCACTGAACAAAAAATGCCCTATCTCCCTATACAAGCCTGCCCAAATTTAGGAGAGGGCTCCATTATTGTCATAGTGTTACCCTGATTTCTGGGGGTCCCATGGGGGACACCTTGATTTGCTCCAAAATGCAACGGTTGCGGAAATTAGTAGAGCACTGGCAATAGCAAGACGAGGCGCAGGGTAACCTAGCAGAATCTTTTACCCAATTTTTACGGGGTCAAACCAAGCAAAAAGCCAGACACACATATCAATAACTGGATTTTATTGACAAATGTGTTCTCATGCACCAATGCACTCACTTACTCATGCACACAAGGTCTATTGAGAAAGGAAAGAGATGAAAATTGATAGGGGATTCAGAGGAGAGGGTGTAAAGACAGTAATACTGCACCTATCCTGAAGTCTTCAGTCTGGGAGGTGGCAAGAAGAATTTAGCTCAGCGAAGAGAAGCGACTGTGGGTATCACTCGTGTAACAGAGTGCCAGTCTGCTAGTATGGCGGGGAGTTCTCCAAAGACACCCTCAAAAACTAGGACTATTTATAGGGCAGAATGTACCTTGAGGGCAGGCCCTCTCCTGGGAAGAACAATGGCCAAAACAAAGGGAGAAATGCTGCACAGTAGCAACTTGGTAGTTTGCATGATTGGCTTATGCAGATGCTGTGCAGGGTTTACTAATGTCAGACTTGTTCAACCAGGGGAAAACTCAATAATCCACTCAGGTTGGCTGTAAACCTTTTGCTCGTGTGGACATGTTTAGCCTGAGGCCCCCTAGGGGAATGTGACTGGGGATTTTCTTGGCCTGACCTATTTTCAGTCGTTTGACCTCCTTGTCTATGCACCCATTCAGGCAACCTCTCTGGCATGGTGGGCATATTTAATATCAAATTTATAGTCCCCGGGATAGGGTATGCCAGTGGGGCAACAGCACCAATGCATTCACTCACTCATGCACACAAGGCCTATTGAGAAAGGAAAGAGGTGAAAATTGATAGGGGATTCAGCGGAGAGAGTGTAAAAGTGGTGATACTGCACCTATCCTCAAAGTCTTCATTCTGGGAAGTGGCGAGAAGAATGGAGCTCAGGGAAGAGAAGTGGCTGAGGGGATCACTCGACTAACAGAGTGCTGGTCTGCTAGTGTGGTGGGGAGTTCTCCAAAGAGACCCTCAAAAACTAGGACTACTTATAGGGCAAAATGTACCTCGAGGGCAGACCCTTTCCCGGGAAGAACAATGGACAAAATAAAGGGAGAAATGCCACACAATAGCAAATTGCTAGTTTGCATGACTGGCTTATGCAGATGGGTCTTGCAGTGCAGAGTTTACTAACATCAGAGTTTTTCAACCTGGGGAAAACCCAATAATCCACTCAAGTTGGCTATTCCTTTGCTAAAGACCATTTGTCCACGTGGACGTGTTTAACCTGAGGTACCCTAGGGGGCGTGACTGGCGATCTTCCTGGCCTGACCTATTTTCGGTCATTCGACCTCTTTGTCTACGTACCCATTCGGGCAACCTCGCTGCATGGTGGGCATATTTGATATCAAATTTATATTCCCCGGGATAGGGTATGTCAGTGTGGTAACAACAGTCCTGTCTAGTGAGGGGATGTGAAGCAGCTTTCTTGGTAGCTTCTCCAAGGCTGTGGAATTCATTCCACTGGAACTATAGGCTACTTCCTTTTCTTATATCCTTTAGCTAACAGGCAGAGACCTTTTCATTTAAGCAGGCATTTGGTGACCAATTAGTTGCATACATTTTTATGAGGTTTGTTTGCTGCATTTTTATCTTTATAGTTACATTTTTAAAATGATGATGATGGTAATGGGAAGAAGAAGAAGAAGAAGAGGAGGAGAAAGAAGAGGAAGAGCAGCTTGCATTTAATCTTGATACAAGTGACCAATAAGTGTCAGGAGAAAGTTAAGGTTTAAATAAACAAACAAACAAACTACATTTCAACAATTAATATTGAGAAACGTGTTCCCTCTGCTTCTGAAGGCAACCTATAACCATGACAAATAGGCAGCTTTCTGATCCATGAATGAGCTGAATTAACTTTTAAGGCAATCCAAGTTGGTGGCAATCACTAGAAAAATCCTATTTGATAGAAACTCTAATAGTTCAACAATGGGCTAGGTGGAGAAATTCTTTCTGAAAGATCTTGTCCTGAAACTCCCACATGAAAAGCCTAACAGGAACCTTTCAGCTGTTCCTTTAACAGCTTGTTTCAAGTATAAATTAGGCAAGAATTAGTGATAAATATGTACTTACCTTCACAGTGATATTTAAGTAAGTAGGACAATCCATTGATTCTGTTGTCAATATAAAGGGTAACAAAACCATCAAGGTAGCTCTAAATAAATTCAGACTATGCTTGCCTGTCAATTTTTGTCATTTGAGACTATTTTGCAATATGCCACAGATAACACAAGAAACACAGTTCTGTTCTTACCCTATTAAAACCTTTCACAAACATCTACAGAAATAAAAGATAAAATCAAGATAACAGATACATGCACTGAATTTACAACCTAAAATGTCTTCATTTTCCTTAAGGTATAAGATCTCAGGCTGTGGGATTTGCCGTTTATGGAGAATTATCCATCAAAGAACTCTAGTGTTTCAGTAAACTACAAATTCTGAGGATTCCACAGGATAGAGCCACGGTAGCTAAAGTGGAATCATAATGTTGTCATTGTATAGTGTGAAAGGGGCACCGGAATAAATTTACATTTTTTAAAGTGAAACAATCAGGGTGAGAACCTATATTTCCTTTAATTTTTTCCAAAAATATTTAATTTTTTAAAAAATCTTAACAGATGGTTTTAAAAAGAAACTCTAAGTGTAGTGCTAGTTTTATTTTTGAAAAACATTCCCGTGCCTGGTGGAGTTCAAAGAGGTCTTTGGGCCACACTTTGGGCCAAAGACTTACCATACAAGTGGTCTACTATAATAAGTTGTCTACCCTACAATACAAAGTGTTCCAGTGTAGTTGGCTTTCTTTGTGATTATGCAAAAGGCTGTCCCACATATATTTCTGAACAAGCTTTTTACTCCAGTATGTCCATGTGCATACAGAGGCATTATCCAATTCTGTAAGAGGTAGATCCATCCCCTCCTACCATCATACACACATATGTACACAGAGAGGGTTGCATAAAAGAGCAATGAAATTTGGCAGAAAAGATTTATAGAATCTAATGTGCTCCTGTAATTGAATCAGTCACAAACATATGGAGAAGGAGTTCCCCACAGCTGTAGTTTTGTGTTAAGGAAGCATATGATACACCCTGTTTTCTATATAGCCAAGACTGCTGAATCTTATGCAAATCAAATGGCTGAACTATTGTGATAAATAGTGGTTAGGTGAGAATAAATTAGTTCTGCTGGCTCACTAGGGGCTCATTCAAATGATATAGTGACTCCCTGGAGACCACTGGAAACAATATTGTAGCTACTCATAGTGTCCAGAGCAATTGGCAACTGATCATAGTCACTATATGGATTTTCTGGAATATCCTGAGATAACTTTGCACAATTTAAATGGGTTGTATAATGTCTGAAGCTGCCTGGAGCTACTGCCACCTTGCTAACTGTGTTGTCTGGGACTGCATTAGCTTTCCCTAGCAGTTGTCAGGATGAGGGGAAAAAATGAAATAGACAAGATCGTTGTGTTAGATTTTTGTGTCATGCCCAAATGAATAAGCTTGAAGTCTTAGACCGGAGCTCTTGAACACTGCTGGAATAATTTAACTATTTTTTTAAAAGATATTTGGCAGCCTAAACATATTCACTAGAGTGCAAACTGTTCTACAAAAGGGAGGAAATAGCTATATTTGGAGCAGAGTAATTCAGAATTTATATTAGAAAATTTCAGAGCTGTTCACTGAGCTTTGTTTGTTGGAAGAACATAGAATCCCTAATTTAAAGGCCAACTGCCATGAAGTAAAATGCAATCATGAGTTGGCAAACTTGACATGAAATTTGTTATACTTGCTGTGGCATTGCTATTTTTTTTTCTACACTGTGGAATGATTTGAGCTTTTTTTTTTTTTTAAAAAAAAGTTGCTTTCATATACAAAAGCCAAAGCACAGAATATATTCAAAGGACTGATGACCTTCTGTGTAAATTCTGAACTTTGCTAAAAGACTGATATTTATTTGATGGGAACGTTGTGTGATTTTTCTATTACAGTAAGAAGCATGGAATTTTTCCCACCACCAGTGCATCCATAACAAAATATCCCAAGGCACTCATGAATATATTGGTAACAAATTTACTGTACATCAGGGTTTGGCGAACCAATGACTTACAGTGGCAGCAAAAGAAATACTGAAGTTCACAGTGTTCAACAATGGAATGTTTAAGGTGGCTGTAGGATAGGCAGGTGTCCATCAGAAGACAACCATTTTGGTGTAGCCTTGTTACCAGACCATACACCCCCACACCATGCTTTGATATGATTTAATTTGTAAAATATATTAATTGGAAGATATGTTTAATTGACATAAATTATACAATATAAATTATGCACAGTTATGTCTTAAAAGCCATGTGGAAAAGAGACACTGGCTGGAAAGCAGATCGGAGGTGACCTCAACATGGCCAGGTCATAGGTTCACTGTGGGTTAGCTGGAAAAGCCTGACTTAATGGCTCTAAGATACTCCTCTCAACTGCTCAACGTCAGAAGAGAACAGCCAAACTGCCCAGGTGCAGGCAAGCACCCCTGCTGTGTGCATTTCCTACCGAAACCTTCATCCAGTCACTTTACCCAACCAAGACAGTAAGAAGCTGCCAGAAAGCAATTAACTCACAACCTTTTGGAGTGGGAAATAGAGTCTAAAAATCCCCAATTTTTTAGATTTTTTAAATGATAAAAATAACATAAGATACAAAACAGCAGAACCAGAAACAAATACCAACCAAATTGACACAATATACAAAATCCAAAAAAAAAAAAAAAAATCCAAAGATATACCAAGAAAGAAAGAAAATTGAACAATTAGACAGAAAAATATTCTACAGACATAAAAAGAAATTGTGCATTAATCACCTTAATTGAACAGCAACCTTGAAAAATAAACAGCAATACAGTTCAGTATTAAAACTGCTACTTTGCCAAGTCTACATATAATCTGCATGTATCTACCTATGTATGTATCTACCTATGTATGCATCTACCTACCTGCATATCTATCTATGTATATATTTCTCATCTTGACAAAGGTGGAGAAATGCTTGTACCCAAAAGCTCTGTAAGATGAAAAATAATGAAATATACATAAAATCTCTTAGAATCTCACCCTGTGGCAGGTGGGGTGGGGACTTTAAAACTCTTTGTTCTTGTATGCAAGGATAAAATAACAGAAGAGTTACATACCTGTTGGTTATTGAATGAAAGTTAGTCCGTAACAGACAATCTCTCCATTTGGATCATGGGTACTAAAAGACATTTTTTTTATGTACAGTTTCTGATCAAACAGCATGGCTGCTGAGGACCTTACACCAATATGCCACAATCCCGTGTCATCCTGTTGTGATTCTGGCAATGCTATTGGTGGGATTGAATGAGGACCCGAACGCTCTCCACTGCACAGGTCAGCTGCCGGCAGATGGGGAGCATTCAGGACATGTTCATTCCTTCTGCAGTACAGCTGCCCTCTTCCTGAGCTGTATTGCAGAAGGAAGAACTTGAGAGTGCTTCCGCCTTCTGACACACCCATAGCCAACAGGATCATTGTGTGAAAGGAGACCATTACCAATTTTTTTCCAGTAATGGTTTACGGTACTATCTCAATGGCTGGGGAGCAAAGCAGTGGGATCACAGCAACATCATGTGATAGCATGCGTTGTGGACCGGTAGCAATGCATCCATATGCTAGGATGACGACATTGTCCGATAAGGGCCTGAGAAAACATCATATCTTATGTTGCTCCATTGCATGCTATGTTTCCTAAAGAGAAGTGGGCAACTGCATCATCATCATCATCATCATCATCATCATCATCATCATCATTATTATTATTATTATTACCACAATAGTTTTCGTAATCATTATCATCATCATCCCATCTTTCTTCCAAATATCACTATTAGTCAATGCCACTCTGAGTGCTAAATCAAGCTAGCTAAAGTAAATACTAAAACAAAGATAGATATTGATAGGGGAAAGAAAACAGTCATAAAATGGAACCACCACTGGTAAACACATTAGTCAGAACAGAATTGTGTGTGATATGTGGAGGGCAAGTCTCTTTAGCCACCATCCAATAATGGCGGTTGGAAGCTGCCTATCCTGCTTCCCAGACTTTGCCATTGAAAGAGGAAAAGAGAAGAATTAAAAATGTGGTGGCAACACTGGCTGATACTCACTTCCAGGAGAGGAACACAGATGCCCAATTATTGTGTGGAATGACCTTTGGAGCCTAGCCCCCTCCAATTGCATCCTAAATCCCTAATTTCTAACCCATTCTCTTACCATGGAAGTGCAATTTTCCTGCCTTTCTCTGCCTACTTCTGCAGATGTATCCAGCATAGTAACTTCTAGACCAAATTTAATTTCGTTACTCTACTATCTTTTTTAGTCTCTACCAAATTCACATATTTGTGTTTTGTTTTTGTTTTTTTGTTTTGCATACTCTGTAAACTATAATAATATATTCATCATGGTCTTCAGATATTATCAATAGTGAATCTCCTCCTGGTTTAAGTAAAAGTGAAATCTCCCATGCTAACTGACATGTCTAGATAACAGATCAAAGCTCCATGTGTTGGTTAGATAGGATGTGTTAGGTTATACATATGATAAAAACCACACAGCAACATTTTCCTTCACATTACTATGCAATTAGCAGGAAGTTATCCATGATAGACTGCCTGTCACATAGGGGTATAAAATGATATATAATATCCTAGACTTCAGTGTAAATTAATCCAGGAATGTTCTCTTTTGCCAAGCAAAGCTCCACCATATTTCATCTCAGAGAAATTTTCAAATAAGAGAAAGGACGTTCAATCATCACAATGTTATTGTATGGCAGTTAAAAAAAATAAGGAGGGGTTTTGTACCCCTGTTCATTATTTCATGTCTTTCCTGTGAGGATAATAACAGTTTACATCATTTTCTTCTTGCTAGCTTGACATGGCTGTTCAATAGACAGCTCTAATTTTAAAAGGCATTAGAGAATAACCGCATCATTTCAGAATATTACTCTAAGAAAATTAGAAAAACTGTATGTTCCCCAGCGAATAAAATGCCTTTATTTACAAATATACATGTGTATAATTATTTCAAGCTACTATTAACTTATGCAAATATAGATTAGTTTCTCATCCATCTGATGTTTATCTATGTATAATTTCTATCAATGTTCATCTTCATCTAAGAACACTGAATTAGCAGATATTACATTTATCTTGATTAGCACTGTTGCCTTGTGAACTTTTTTAAAAGAAACCCTAGTTTAACTAACGTATTTTTACCATAATTTCATACTGATATTATGGTGAGGATGTATATTGACCCCTGGCTGAATTAAGATATCCAAGGACATTAAACTATGGACACTACAAGATAAGTAAAATTATTACCAAAAATATGCATTACTCTAATAAAAAGGTGTGGAAAATATGGCTGTGGGCCACATGCAGATACTGGGGTCAACTTTTGTGTTCCCAAACCCAAACCATTCTGCACCCCCCCTAAAGTCCCCAAAGAGAGATTTTTTAAAAAAGTTTTTACAGTACATTTTAGGTGAAAATCGCTTGAAAATTGCACCACAAAGTCCTCCTCAAATGCAGGGAAACACACAAAACCCAACCTACATCACAACGCCACTTCCTCTCAAATATCTTGTTCTGCCTCCATTTCCCCTCTAAACTGGCAATGTTTCAATAGTATTTAATTTAGAGGGCCCCCTCGCCACCATACACGCTGAGGCCCTAAACTGTAGTTTACATAGCTTGTAAATTAATCAAGCACTGGTTAGAGCCATGGCTGTGCTCCAAATGGCCTTGTTTGTGGTGAAACACTAGAACTACAGATTGGACTATCTTCCTTCTGCTGAAAGGCTTCCAGGAGCTGGAGAGGCTCTGTTCACCTAAGTTATTCATTCAGTTTCTTCAGCAGGAAGGGCGATGAAGAAGTCTGGTTAAGGGAAGAATTGTGCCATGGAAACAACAACCTCTACTTGTTTTGGCTCATGTTCTGATTCTTAAACTTCTTTCCTGTGTCTGACACCTAGGCCTGAACTACATATTCCTCTTATAGTTCCTGACCCCTGATTCCTAGTATCATTTGGCATACTATCACAACTCAGTTCGAACAACTGTATGCATATCCCCCCATATTTGGCAAATGAAAACTGGGATATATGTAACATAGCAGCATCACGATGGCCATTTCCACACTACACTGTTATAGTGCTATTATTCCACTTTCAATATCCTATGGAATCCTGGGGTTTGCAGTTTAGGAAGGGTCCTTTAGAATTCCGAGCCAGAGAGCTCTTGGGCCTCAGTAAACTACAAAGCCCAGAATTCCACAGGATGTTGAAAGTGGAATAATAGCACTATAACACTGTAGTGTGGAAATGGTCTGTGTTGGCAAAACAGCAGAAGTTATTAATGAGGAAGAACACCCAAGATAGGAGAGTACACATCAGTTTGCTTTTGCCCATACCTACCCACTTCTCTTTTCTCCCTTGCTGAGTTAACTGAGTACAAATTCCTTGTGTGCTTTGAACTCTGTTTGCAGCAACTGAAGTAAGCTGTGGACAAAAGAAGAAAGTGGGAAGAGGACAGAGAAATTTAGGTGGGATGCCAAAAGCTTAAGTGGGACTATCCCTCCCACTTGGGATTATCTCTAACACTAAAAGAGACATGTAAAGCCAGTTAAAATGCTACTCTTGTTACCACTGACTGATATTCTGAGGCCCATCAAAAGACTAATCAAGAAAACAACCCCAGATGGGGAAAAATCCAAAAATGATACAGAACTAGAAAGGGCACTTGCCAGAGACAAAAAATATTTATTTTCTGTATTAAATTTAATAGTAATTATAAACTTAATACAAAATCTCGATATATTAAAGAGAGAAAGGCACGCTTATTGGCAAGTTTAGCTTTTCAGATCACCAGTTAGTTCCTCAATCAGGAAGGATGTTTTGTTTTACAGAACTTTGTTTCTGTGAAAAATATTAAACTTCTAAAGCCTGTGTTGGTGAAAAACAATGAACCCTTTTTAAACTGGAAAGAAAACAGTGGTGGGTTTTTATTTTATTTTAATTTAGCCTGTTGCCATATAATCACTTTAACTTAAATGACTCTTGCAGTCTATTGCTTCGGTTCCACGAGGATAGGGAAAGCAAAATATCGCAACTAAATAAATTGGAAGGCATAACCTAGAGATGTTGGGGGAGGGGTTCGTAATGAAGAGACACTTGTGTTTCAAAGGCTCCAGTTGATTATTTGTCTAAATCCTTTCCTCTTTCACACAGGTATAGTCAGGCAGAACAACTGACATTTTAGTTCATTGTGCAGAGCAAAACAATGTAATGTTTACTCATTTCTGGAAAGCTGTGCAGACTATATGCCAAAGCACAGTCAATTGGCATTAGCTTTGAAAGTCTGTACTGCATCACTGCACTTTAGCTCTATTTCACCCATTATGGTGCAGAGATTGCTCACTGCGCTCCCAGGGATCTTTTGTATGAAAGAGCTATCGTCTTCACTGCCAAAATGGCTCTGCTCTGTGAGATTAGCTTTAATTAAAGCAAACCACAAGACCCTGCACAATGCTGCAACGCGATAGCTGAACCCAACTGAAAAGCAATGTAAAAGGATAAAGCTAGAGGATATTGCATATACAGGACAGTTGCTTCAGTGTTCTCCCCAATTAGAGCGCTGTGAGTGAGCTCCTGCAATGAGTCACTGTTATAACATTATGAATCAAATATCTTGGGTCCATGGATAGTGGCTCCAAAAAATATCTGCACAAAATTAGGCCCTTTCTTGTCATGTTTGAGAGGAGAAGTGGTTGGATGTGAAAGAGCAAATGTTTCTTACATATGTTCTCTCTTGTCTGCAACTACAGTAGTGCAGTTTTTGCCTAATTTAAGAAAGCTGATACAACCAGAGTTGGAAGTGATTTGACAATCATGACAGAGGCTCCATTCTATCAATACTTAAGTTTCTGGCCTCTGCTGGAGCTATGTGTCAGCAGCTGGGAAAGTAGAAGAATCCACTTCAAAACAAAGCAGAGGGCAGCATATAAACTATTGTTGTCTCACCTGGCCAATCCAGAGCAACTAACTTTCAATTCAGCAAGTAAATATGATGTATGTTTCATCAAGTGAATGTATGTCTAATCAAGAAATAAGTCTCTGAATGCAAGTAAGCTCACTTTTGAGTAAGTGTACACACTGTGCATGCTGTACAGTACAAACTTATATATACCAACACAGGAATAGATCCCACAGTCTGTAGTGGTGCTTATGTCCTAGTAAATGAATGTACTATTGCAGCTGAAGTCAGTCAGTGTAGGCAGCCTATGATCTGAGGTGAGATAGAGGTGTTCTTGATGATGAATACAAATATATCTTAATTACTGAAGTAGATGTGTTCCTAGACATTAGTCTTTTTAGCAGAAAGTTTGGAATCAGATGCAGAAATAGCGTGGAGAAAATAGGGATAGGGTCCTACACCAGAAAAAAAGAACTGCTCAGCATGTTTCAAAAACATTTTATTAAAAAAAAAACCCATAGGCATATGTGAAATGAAATAACCAGACCAGGCAAATCTTGTGTAAGTACAAAAACATTTTGAACCATCTAGAGACCTCTTGAAGCCTTCCTCAAAAGGTATCTGGAGATGGCCTTTTCTTTCAACAGTCTCCATTTTTCTTGTTTCTGATTTTGCTAGCCAGAATTATGCTTTTTGGACATGCTGGGTGGAACTGGGAGGCAGGATAATCTACTCTTCCCTTTCCATGGATGCTCAGAAAAGGATTCTGGAGGCAGCTACTATTTCTCTTGGGTGTTGTAAGAAGACAGACGTGGCTACAATAGGATCAACTAGAATAAAATCCCATTCTTTCACAACTTACATTTTATTGCATTATTTATTGCAAATGCACTGCTCCAACCTGACACCAAAAGTCTGTGTTCCTCCAGCTGTTCTTCACCGTCTTCCCAATTCTGAAGCTGCTAAACAAAACTCTAGCTACACAGAGGACGATGAGGCAAAGGGGGAGCTGGGCAGGCATAAAACACTTTATAAAAAGGAGCTTCTTTGTCTGAGGTTTTGTTAACTGAGGTTTGCCTAGACATGTATCATGAATTGCTACTAAATCTTGGTGTAGCAATGACCACATCTTTGTCGTCTCTCAATAACGCCCTTACTTTAGTTCCAGGAGAAATTCCTAGGAATTTGTGATACCACCTCTTAGATTCTACAATTTATTTCCAGATAGCTTCTAATGAAATTAAAGCTCATTTAGTCCAGAGAGTTTTAAGTGGTGGAAGTGATTGGGCCACGTATACTGTATTAGCTCCAACTGTGTCTGTCTCCTAGGAAAGATTAACCTGTTTAAAAGGGATTAGTTTTATATTCTGGTACATTCCTCACTGTTGCAGTCTTTGGTCAAAGGCCTAACAATGCCTCTTCCCTTAGCGGAGGATTCAATTGCAGGGCAGCAATAGCCCTCTTTACAGGTGCTGGAGTGACCCTTGTACAGGAAAGCAATTTCAGGTGTGATCCCTGAAATTAAATCCTAAACATTTGTGCCATTCTCTTCCTCAAATGAAGATTAGTAACTTGAGAAATATATAGTGTGACCATGGCTGCCAACAAAATAAACTGTAAAAAGTATTAAGTAGAGGTCATTTTCTAATCAAGTTGCTCTGTTCCTTTTTCGGTTTTGGTAGGTAATAAAATATATAACTGGCTTCCATTTCTTAGCTTGCAAGCACAGTACATGCTCTGCATACTTAATATTTATTCTCCTTCCTGCATCCACCACAAAATGCAAAAGGGACTTTGGCCCTTTTCGCACCTTACCTTTTACCGGTGCTGGGCTAGGGTCCTCAGTCGAGAAGGCTGGGGAGGAACGCTGTCGCATCCCTCCTGCTTTGGCTCTGCAGCTCCTTCCTGGTTGTGCAAACGCCCTGCCCCTTCCTTCTGCAGTGCAGCCTGGGAGTTAGAGGCTGCGTTGGGGCAGGAAGCGCGACCGGCGTGGCTCAGGAGGCTTCGCACAGCAGGTGAGTGCGCGTGAAGCCCTGGAGCAATGCACGAGCGAGCAGCATTTTCGGCTTAGAGCCAAAAATGAAATATCCATGCGTGCTCCATGTCAGACCCTTGAGCGTTGCGTAAATGTCAGTGCGTCATGCAGACCGCTCCTCACATTTATGCGACGCTCAAGGGGCCCTTTCGCTTCAAAAACGCCGTGCGAAAAGGGCCTTTGTTAGTTTTGCGATAGTTACTATCCTATATTAGGGCCATGGGTCATGCAGCTGAGATATTTGCAGTGAATGGAGATTCCAAAGATGGGAAAGGTTGCTGAGCATTTAATTTCGTTCATTTTGTGTTTGTTTAAGAATTGGCCATATTTCCAAAATTAAAGTGTGGTAGAAAGCAAAACTGACAGATTTGCCTGCCCTTTCCTAATATGGAAATGATATTTTCCTGGTAATGGAAAGAATTCTGCCATTTCATCGTATTGATTAATGAATCGCTTTCTCACCCCCACCCCACATCAAACTACAACTATATTTACACTTATTTTGGAAAATGTTACATTAGAGTCAGTAAGTCTTAATTCTGATTAAGCCTATAGGTCAGTGATTGTTAAGACAGAATAACATTGCATCTCCTCCCACAAGCTCACCCAAACCCACCAAATCCCAACCAAAACCTGTGCTGAGTAGGAATCCTATGAGCTGACTCAGTGGTGTGTAAATGCCATTCAAAAATTATTTACAGCAAATGCAATTGCATTTCATACGCTCAGTGTGTCCCATAAATATCATAACTCGGGGCAAATAGTGCTTTATACTGTGAATATGAAGAAATGATGCATTCATATAAATAGGCACTTGTTACTACTGAAAACGTTTTTGCTAAACATCCCTCTGGGCCACACTAAAGCACCTATTTTTACAATGAATGTTGCATCTACTTCTCTGGGGCATAGGTTTGTTTGTTTGTTTGTTTGTTTTTGTTTTTAATGAGTAGTGGCACAACAGTGTTGGTCTTGAATCTTAACTCAGACATGTTTTCCTTCATAACTGATTTCTCTGTCAGTGGAGATAAACATTCATATCTCCAGATCTAGTACGACTATTAACACCATTTTGGTTTCTTTACTATAATCTGTACCAAAATGTAAACAAGTCAGCTATACTTTAGACTAGTTTCATGAAGCTGGTGACCATCTGTTTCAACTGGACTTTAACTGCATTCCTCACAACTAAAAATGCTGGCAGATTCTAGGGGAACTGAAGTTTGTTTGCAGCATCTGTCTAGCATTAGCTCAGAGAAGGCTGCTTTAGGTTCATTTTACTAAGTAAACTCCAACATGTGTGTCTAGCCAAAAGTTAGTGCTACCATATTCAGATGAAATAACTCCACTGGGAATGTGTACCTGTGCAAACAAGTAACTTTAGAGAGAAACAATTAACATTTCATCATTCTAAGTCCATGTAACTTCTCATTCATCACTAAATTAGTCTTAAAATATAGAGATTTATTATTAACACAAGAAACATCATTTTCCTGAGGGTGTGGATGGGAAACATGATGAATTACCTAATTATTTCTGGAATGCAAATATGTAAAAAAGAGAATTGAACTAGGAATTTCTGGGTTCACAGTTGAATCTGTGATTTACTAGGCTGCACTAGTTGCAAGTTGATAAGGGAGATAGTAAACACACAGCTGGGGTTTTCTCATTGTGTACCAGCTCTTCTGTTGGTTTTGATTTTGCTGTTAAGAGCTGAAATGTGAAGTAATAAAAACAATCAACGTTCTTTGTCTTTGATAATGGTTTCCCGTGTTTTTGTAGTGATAATTTAGATGCCACTATCAAACTTGTCACACTTTATTCTCCATTAACCAATGTAAGTGCCATTCAGGGAAACAAGAGGGATATAGCAACAGCAGATTCAGCGGTACATAAAATTATGGGAATATACATCCATGCTATCCAAAAGATCCCACGCTCAGCTTATTTATCTCCAGACTTGTGCCTGAGACCCTGGAATGGTTTCAATAGGCAGTGTAGACCATACTTAACTAGACAGACCTATGGTCTGAAGTTGGTGTAGAACAACTTCTTAGGCCCCTAATTCTAAAGAACGTGTACAATAAACATTTGAGTATTTTTCCTTCATCCACTACTACTCAGAATACAGAGCTAATATTGGAAAGAGAAGAGAAGAGGAGATGGCATGTTGTGAGAGTTACTATGTTCTGTCTTCGATTTCTCATCAGCTAACTTTACATTGCCATCATTGGTTTTGTTAATTCTTCTAACTGTAGGAAACAGTTTCAAGGGCATGCATACATTTACTGACTTGAGCATGATAATAGACTCTAAGATTATTGTTGTGAGATTTTCTAACTGCAGTCTATCATAGTTTCATTCGTTCATAAGCAGAAACAATAGCCATGAAATAACTGATAAAATATTAATCATGTATAGAGTAATAGAGTAACAAAATCTGACGTAGTATAGTAGAAAAAGTGCTGAGGAAAGTTAAATTCTGACTAATTATAGATGTCCTTCCCTGCCTCTGGTCAGATTTAAAAAAGGTGTAAATTGTAAATCAAATCCACCCCTCCCAAATAAGTTAATTTATTTTCTGAGTCAATCTAGATTAGAAGTATACCTCTCTCCTTTTATTTATTTTTTTTTGGGGGGGAGGGCTACATTTCCCAAAGCAAAGCCAGGTCTTTCTTTTGGGCATGCTCTGCATGCATTGGAGAAAGAAGTGTAGATTAAGGTGTTTATCCTTCCTTCTTGCAGAACATTATTAC
This sequence comes from Cyclura pinguis, assembly GCA_030412105.1. NCBI lineage: Eukaryota > Metazoa > Chordata > Lepidosauria > Squamata > Iguanidae > Cyclura > Cyclura pinguis. The sequence goes on from CM059601.1 coordinate 190,189,568, forward strand.
TGCTTTGGTGCCAGATGGGAAGTGTTGTTTAAAGGAAAGAAGAAACTTGGGGAAGTTGGATTGAGAGTCTAGGTAAACAACTTTTTTTTTTTCCTGTTTCACATTCTAATTTGACCCAGGAAAGCATTCAGGCACCTTGTGATCCACTACTCTTCTCTATCTCTAGCATGGACTACCTCAAAGAATGGATCTGATAGTATCCAAGCTGTGCCCTTTTATTAGGTAAGGGGAAAAAAAGGAATAACTGTGGAGTGCTTGTTGGGATGATAAAAACAAGTGTTTGTTTGTTTGTTTTAAATAAATAAACGTAGTGGTAGCAACAAGGACATGAATGACCTGGGACAAATGTCACTCAGTTGAAGACCAATGAACTTGAATATATGTATTCAAGACAGGTATACCTTCTTATTTCTGTCAAGTGATCTATCTGTGGCCTGTCATCCAGCTAGCTCTTTTATCTCTGTGCAAAAGGGTCTCCCATGTGAAGTAAAGCACTTGTCCTTTTCTGAAAAACCAAAGTTTGTTGAGATTCAAAATTTTCTGGCAATGCAGCATAGGAAGACTGAGAAACTACTTGTCAAAAAAAAAATGAAATAAAAGCCTTGGCATTTGTGACTATCTGTTTGGGCTTCTTTTGAATTGTGGCCCTCATGTTGAAGTGTTTGCTTTAGTTGCAGCTTGCTTTATCACATATTACATAATGGAGTGAATAAAAAGAATTATAGATATGTCTGAAATTCACAAGTTGTGTATCGTCCATTGTGCTTTACCAGTCGGAAGAGTCTGGGAGCCACTTCATTTTCTTGGAGTCTTTGAAAGCTATACACAATGCATCAGAGTTCTGCTTCCTAGGCAAACTTTCCTGCAGTGATTTTTATCCCATTCCATATGCAAAAGTCTATGCAAGATGATGGCATTTTTGACTGAATGGCTTGATAATAGCAATCAAGAAACATTACAGCCTGTCATAGAATTCTGCATTTGAATAGATGTTCTATGTGCCTGAGATGCTACTTTGGTGAACAAATCTTTAAAAGGTAGAATTATTACAAGTTTCTGGGAGATTTCTGTATTGATAGCCACCGATACAATACAAGCAGTGGTGTTCTACAGCCATTCAAGAGCATTGATGACAATTGTTAATAATCTATTGAGAAAAGAAAGAAGTGAAGTGATTCATTTGTATGAAGGGCAGAACGAGCAAAGTTTCCAAGCTGCAGTCCAACTTCTAGGAGATTGTGGTTGCTTACTTAGTAACTCAGTCTATGCCCTCAGCAAGCCTGTCAAGTAATTCCATCTTTCACAATATGGTAATCATCATGACAAAGACACACAGAATTTGAAGGAGTATGATAACCTGATTGATTAAGAAGACCTGTGGGTTTACCATTGATCACAGCTGTTAATCTCTTGCTTGCTCTGCAACTGCTGTGGCTAAAGGAAATGGATCTATAGACAATCAGTCGCTAACAATTGCTTCCAAGAATCTTTTTTTTAGCATTGTAGGTCTTATGATGTTCCCTAGTTTATAGATATACAGGAAATGAAACAAGCCAGAGAATGGCTAGAGCACAAGTGGAACATGTCACAAAGCAACTATGACCCAACACAAGTGAAAACATTTTTTCATCTCTATTATATGGGCATTAAGGGATGCATTGAAAGATGACAAATTGTCATCTAGTAGAGTTGTTTGGAGGTTGTTGGGACAGGGACTCTTTGTCACCCTTGTAACAAATCAGCTTATCACTTCAAGAACAAGTTTATTCAATAACACTGATGCCACCATCATGACGATATCTGGGGAAGGGTTCAAAGCGTATCTAGTCAGGCTTGGGGGCAGAGTGGAGATGGAAAACAGTTTCACTTATCTTGTCTGAGCAACTTCACCATGATCTTGACTCAATCTACCTCATTCATGCCTTAGTTACCTCCCAATTTGACTATTGTAATGTGATCTACATGCGGCTGTCCTTGAAAAGTGTTTGGAAGCTGCAGCTAGTACAAAATGCAGTAGCAAGTTTGGTATCAAGGTGTGGATTTTAGACACCACATAACACTGGTCCTGCAAGAACTACACTGGCTTCAAATTTGCTACCAAGATCATCATTGTTGATCTAGAAATCCCTAAATGACTTGAGGCCAGGATATATGAAAGACCATCTCCTTCCATAGGAGCTTGCCAGAAATTTGAAATCATCAGAGTTGCATGTTCCAACACCTTGTGAAGTTACGTTGGTTGGTACACATAACATGGATTTCTCTGTTATTTCAACTGTGGAACTCCCTACCCAACAAAATTAGATTGACCCCATAAAGTTTAAGCTTTCAAAGTGCAGCCATAACAGTGCTCTTCTTCATGGGATTCAGTGTTTGAAAATGCTTTTTTAACTATTTCAAAACTGGATTCTAGGATGGTTTTTAGACTGCTTTTAGGAGTTTTTACAGTTTTTTTAAAAAAATAATATTTATTGAAAATTTGTAAATTTACTTAAAAAAAGAAAAAGAAAACCCGTAAAACACATACACATTTTACAAAAACACAGACATGTACAAAAACATACATATACAAACATACATGTCTGCATATACAGCATGATAATTTCATGTTGTTTCATATTGTTTCATATTTTTTCATGTTTATAGAATTTCACCTCTAACATCACATCTAACATTAAGACATAAAATACTACACATTTGATTATACTTCTTAAAACCTTTACTTGTTGGGGTGATTATTAACATTTCCTTTATCTCCTGTTATCCACATGTTTCCATAATATCTTCCTTTCCAATTAACATAAATTCTGATCCTCAGATCAAATATATTCAGATTATTCATTTCAAAATATCATGATCATACCAAGCAAGTAATTAAAAAGATCCAAGATACTGTACATGAGTGTTTATATTTCGAGACCAGTTATGGCCATTGTACCCCATCTGGATTCCCAAAGGGGGGTTATAATCTTCCATTCCTGCTTAAATTGTTTGTTGGATTTATTATCACATAATGTTAATTTATCCATTTCTGCCAAGTCATATAATTTAATTAGCCAGTCCTCTATCGATGGTATTTGTGAATTTTTCCAGTTTTTTGTGAATACTATTCTTGCTGCATATATTATATAATATATAATTCTGTAGTATTTCTTCGTTAACCAGGGATCTAAACTATCTAACATATTCAACAAGTAGACCTCTGGATGCATTTGAGATTCAGATTTCAATATTTTCTTAATATTTTTGTGAATTTGCATCCAAAATCTCTTTGCTTCTTTGCACTTCCACCAAGCGTGGAAGAAAGATCCTCTTTCATGGCATTTCCAACATTTAGAATCCTTTTTATTTTCAGACAGTTTTGCTAATTGTGTCAGAGTAAAAGACCACCGATAATACATTTTGAAAAAGTTTTCTTTTAGATCAAAACTCCTTGTAAATTTTTGATTTCTCTCTCATGCCTTTTCCCACTGTTTCAGTTCTATTGTATGGCCTATTTTTTGTGCCCACTTTATCATAATATCTTTTACTGTTTCTTGCTCCATCTCTCTACACAGAAGTAATTTATAAATTTTGCTTAATTGATGTTCCTCTCCTGATTTTATTATTTTATCAAATTCAGTAACTTCAGATAATATACCTCTTGTCTTTTTATCAATTTCTCTGTCAATTGTCTGTGTAATAGCCAATGTGTTGTGTATCCTTGTGTTATTAATTTTTCCCTTGTTGTTTTCTGCTTTAAGAATATGTTACCCATTCATTTCTATTTAGCTTTTCCAGCCTGTAAAATGCTTCATGTGGGGAAGCCCAGAAAGGGATGGAGCGGTAGTTTATCTCTCCGTTTTAGCCAAACTCGAAGTAGGGGTTTTCTAATATAGTGATCTTGAAACTTCTTATTTACCTTACTTTTTTTGTACCAAAGGTACGCGTGCCAATGATAATATATATTTAAACCCTCTAAATTCAGTAATCTTTCATCTGTTAACTTTATCAATTCCATTAACCATGTTAAACATGCTGCTTCATAATAAAGTTTAATATCTGATAACCCCATCCCCCTTTTTCTTTGTTCTCCTTTAAATACTTCCACTTGATTCTAGGTTTTTTTCCACTCCAAATGAATTTGGAAAATTCTTGATTCCATTTTTTAAAAGGTATTTCATTAGATAGTATCAATAAATTTTGGAATAAAAATATTAGTCTAGGTAACACATTCATTTTCATTGCTCAAATTCTGCCTAATGTTGATAATTTTAGTTTGTTCCATTTTTTCAAATCCTTACTTATTTCCGCCCATGTCTTTTATCATTGTTATCATATAGTTCTGAATTGTTTTTTGAAATATATATACCCAGATATTTCACCTTGTTGGCTAGCCAAAATCCTGTGCTCTTAATTAATTTCTTGCTTTTTCATCACGTTTTCTGTCAATATCACAGATTTTTCCTTATTTACCTTGTATCCTGCTGTATTTCCAAATTCATAAAGAAGTTCTATTAGTTTTTCAACACTGTTTAATGGATCTTCTAAGATTATTACTACATCCAAAGGTGGTGCCACCAGAAGCGATTCAGATTTTTGGATCACAGCCTCCATTTCCATGAGGCTGGTCTTCTGGCAAGGGATGGCCTGCACCTTACAACCATTGGCTGGAATGTTTTTGCAAACAGTCTCACAAAAAGAGAGAATAGGAGAAGTCCCAGCAGACTGGAGGAGGGTAAATGTCATCCCTATCTTCAAGAAGAGGAAAAAGGAGAACCCTAATAATTATCGCCCGGTCAGCCTGACATCAATTCCAGGAAAGATCCTAGAGCAGATCATTAAACAGTCAGTTTGTAATTACTTAGAAAGCAATGCCGTAATCACTAGAAGCCAGCATGGAATTTGCAGAAATAAGTCATGCCAGACTAATCTTATCTCTTTTTTTGATAGGGTTACAAGTTTGATAGATGAAGGGAATGCTGTAGATGTAGCATATCTTGACCTCAGTAAGGCCTTTGACAAAGTTCCTCATGACACTCAAAGAAGCTAGTAAAATGCGGACAGGGCTGCTGTTGGGTGGATTTGTAATTGGTTGACTGACTGAACCCAAAGGGTGCTCACCAATGCTTTTCATCCTGGAGAAAAGTGACTAGTGAGCTGCCACAGGGTTCTGTCCTGGGCCCAGTGCTATTCAACATCTTCATCAATGACTTGGATGAAGGAGTAGAGGGCATGCTGATGAAATTTGCAGATGAAACCAAATTGGGAGGGGTTGCTAATACACCAGAGGACAGGATCAAATTTCAAAAAGACCTTGACAGATTGGAGAGCTGGGCCAAAGCTAACAAAATGAATTTCAACAGAGACAAATGTAAGGTCCTACACTTAGGCAGAAAAAATGGAATGCACAAATACAGGATGGAGGACATGTGGCTGGATAGCAGTACATGTGAAAGGGATCTAGGAGTCTTGGTAGATCATAAGCTGAACATGAGTCAGCAGTGTGATGCAGCAGCCAAGAAAGCCAACACGATTCTTAGTTGCATCAATAGGAGTATGGTGTCCAGATCGAGGGAGGTAATGGTACCACTCTATTCTACATTGGTTAGGCCTCATTTGGAATACTGTGTACAGTTCTGGGCAGCTCAATTCAAGAAGGATATCGACAAGCTGGAACATGTGCAGAGGAGGGTAACCAAAATGGTGAAGGGTCTGGAAGCCATGCCCTATGAAGAATGGCTTAGGGAGCTGGGAATGTTTAGTCTGCAGAAGAGGAGGTTAAGAGGGGACATGATAGCCATGTTTAAATATTTGAAGGGATGTCATGTTGAAGAGCGAGTGGGCTTGTTTTCCGCTGCTCCAGAGACTAGGACAAGGAGCAATGAATTCAAGCTGCAGGAAAGGAGATTGCCCTTGAACCTCAGGAAGAACTTCCTGATGGTCAGAGCTGTCCAGCAGTGGAATATGCTTCCTCGGAGTGTGGTGGAGTCTCCTTCTTTGGAGGTTTTTAAGCAGAGGCTGGATGGTCATCTGTTAGGAATGCTTTGATGGGTGTTCCTGCATGGCAGGGGGTTAGACTCGATGGCCCCTGGGGTCTCTTCCAACTCTATGATTCTATGATTCATTGGCATATGCCTTTAATTTATAGTTCTGTTTTTTAACACATGTACCCTTTATCCTATTATCAACCCTAATTTTGTTATTTAGTATTTCTAAACATATAATAAATAGTAAGGGCGATAATGGACATCCCTGTCTAGTACCCCTTTGGATTTTTAATTGTTTTGTTCTGTCCCCATTTATTATAATGCTTGCTTTTTGATCTTTGTAAATTGCTTTTATCCAAGTATTAAAAGTTCCCCCTAAGTTCATCCTTTCTATTACTTCAAGCATACAACTCCAATTCACATTATTGAAGGCCTTTTCGGCATCTAAAAATATCAAGGCTCCTTCTTTATACTATGCTTTTGATAATACTCAATAGTGTCTAATATAGTCCTTATATTATTTTTAAGGTATCTTTTGGTGAGGAATCCATTTTGATCTTCGTGTATCCAATTTGTTAAGATATTTTTAAGGCGTTCTGCCAATATTGCTGTGAAAATTTTATAATCTATATTTAAAAGTAAAATAGGTCTATAATTCTTTTTATCTAGTGGCTCTTTCCCTTCCTTAGGAATAAAGTTATGTAAGATTCTTTCCAGGTATTGGGGGTTTCTTGTTGGTTTATTGAATTTATTGTACATTGCAATGGGTCTACCAAGATGTCCTGTAATAATTTATAATATAATGCAGTAAACCCATCTGGACCTGGAGACTTGTCTGATTTCAATCTCTTTAATGTATGTATGATCTGCTTCTTTGTGATCGGCTTATTTAAGTTCTCTTTCTGTTGTTCCATTATCTGAGTGATACCTATCTGATCCAAATATTTTCTAATTTTAATTTTTTGTTCTTTATACGTGTTATTTTCTGTAAATAATGTTTGAAAGTATTTAACAAAAAAAAATTAATTTCATCTTGTTGTTGAATTGTTATTTGACCCTCTCTTATTTCTGTAATCAGACGTTTTCCTTTTTCTTTTCTTAATCTATATGACAACCTTCAACCTGGTTTATCTGCATTTTCAAAACATTTTTGTATAACAAATTTCATTTTTTATCTATTTCTTCTACTGCCATTATTGACAGTTGTTTATTTAAGATTTTTATTACATTTTGTATCTTATAATCTTGAAGGTTTCTTTTAAATTCTTCCTCTGTCTTCCATAATTCCTGTCTTATGTTATTCTCCTTTTCCCTCTTTGATCTTATTAATCGGGTCTGTTATTGTATGAAAAAGCCTCTTATACTACCTTACTAGCTTCCCACACCATCTGTGTTGGTGTTTCTTTGTCTATATTATTTTCAAAATAAGATTTTATTTCCTGCTTAGCTTTCTCTATTATTACTTCATCTTTTAATAGATCATCATTCAATTTCCAATTAAACTCTTTTTTTTTTTTTTTTTTTTGAAGTGCTATCATTATCGGACAGTGGCCTGAGATTGTTCTTGGAAGAAATTCAATTTTTTCAACTTGTTTCAATATTAATCTAGATATAAAAATCATATTGATTCTCGATCAGGATCTGTGTCTATTAGAGAAGTAAGTATAGTCTTTTGTTAGGCCATGCTTATACCACCAAACATCAGTCAAGAAGAATGTATCAAGTAAACCAAAGAAAGATTTTGGAAGTTTCTCTTGATTACTACTCTTTTTATCCTTTTTGTTGATATCATTCCTTTTGGATCTATCCAATGTAGAGTCTGGGAGTCCATTTCAGTCTCCCATTAGTACTATATTTTAATGATCTATATTTAATAATTTTTCTGACAGTTGTTGATAAAATTTAGATTTATTTTCTAGGTGTTCATATACTACCACAACTAGTAACTTAAACTCAAGGATTTTTATCTCCACTGCTAAGTATCGACCTTGATCATCTTTGAATAATTCTTTCGCAACATATTTTTATTCACGTAAATAATTACTCCTCTCTTTTTTTTGTCAGTCGATGCTGCAAAGACTTTCCCTAATTTTGGATTTCTTATATATTTTAAATCATTTCTCCTAATATGGGATTCTTGAATTGCAATTATGTCTAAGTTTTGTTTTTCTAAATTATAAAATATTCATTTTCTTTTATGGGGAGAATTTAAACCCTGTACATTCCATGATAAGAGTTTGATTCTCATTTTCAATTAAGTACTTTCTTCTTCTTTATCTATCTCTTTTTTCTAATTCCTGAATTGATACTGATTCAGCTTCCCCTTCTTCTTCTTCCTCCCCTTCTTCCTTGATTTTCTCATCTTCTTCTTCTTTATCTAAGCTTGCAGCCTCATCTCCTTGATTTTGCATTTCTTTTTCTTTGCCTATTATTCCGGGAGATGGGGGGCTTTCCTTGTCTGGATGATTTCTGCATTCTAATTGCATTTTCCTTAGCCATTCTAATTCTTCTTTATGCTTTTCCCAGAAGTCTTGTGCCTTATTTATAGTATTTAGGACATTTTCTTTCTGCCTGTAGAAAAGGGAGATACCTTCCATTTTTTCCCATTTATATCTAATTCTGCAATTTCTTAACAGGTGTGTCAGGAAGTTATAATCTTTTATTTTCTTCAAAGCTTGTGGATGTACATCTTTGAATATTTTTAGCACAGATTCTTCTACCACCAATTGTTTTTCATAGCTTTGTTGAATGACCAAGTCCTTAATTCGTTTCCTGAGAAAATATATCACTATATCTCGTGGGACATATTTTTTTCCACCACAGTGTACCTTATTCTGAACATCTTGTCCACCTCCAGATCGAATTGTTCCGAGCTCCAATAGATGAAATGCGCCAGTGAGGGGATCAAACGTACATATAAATCCTCTTGAGGATCTTCTTTCAATCCTCTAATTTTTAAAGATTTATTTCTGTTCTTGGTCTCAGTTAATAAGGTTGCCCTTTCAATCTGGTCTATTTTTTTCTTCTAATTTTGTGGTGCGTTTCTCCATTTTTGAGGATTTACTTTCCAATTCTTCCACCTTCTTATTTATATGTTTTAATTATTTTGAGATGTTTTCTAGTTTGTTTCTAAATACTTCCATTTTCTTTTGTAAGTCTGTTTTGATCTCTGATCTCTTTGAACTCTATCCTCCTTACTTTTATCTCCATTGTAAATTCCTCTCTTAATTTTCTAATTTCTTGTAATATCCCAGATCCAGCTTCTGATGATGTTTGCTGTGGTTCCAATGATGGTCTTCGATGAAATAATGTATGGATTTGTGTCTGTGCTGTGGATGCTGCCTTTATTTTTCCAGATGCCATCCTGTTTATCCTCCCCCTTCCCGTGATTATTTATATATTTTTTTCTTTGTTATTATTTTTGGTTTTGGTTTTGTTCTGTTTTTCCTCTCCTGATTTATTACTAGTCCAATTTACTTCTGAGATTTGCTTGGATGGTTTTTTAACTCAATTGTTTTATATAGATTGACTTTATTTTTTATTTTATTTTTTTAATTTCTTCTTCTTCTTCTTTCTTTCTTTCTTTCTTTCTTTATTTTAGTTTTATCCTTTACTTATTTGATTTATTTGATTTATTTTATTTTGGCTAGTTCCAAACAATTTTATTTTTTACTTAATTTTGCTTTTCTACCAGATCAAATCTATTTTAAATTTTATTTTCTTTTTCTTTTTCTTTCTTTCAGAAATCCTATTTTCTTTCTTTCTAAATTGATTCTGGATTAGTTCTAAGTTAGTTCTGAGTTAATTTGTAGTTGAATAAGATAATCAAATTGGGGTGATTGAACTAATTAATAAACTAGAATGATTAATCAATTTATGTTAAAATGTAGTTAATTAATTAAAATATAATTAATTAATTAAAGTCACCATTTGGTTTATACAATGTTTAGTCCCAAGAAATTAGACAATCAATAAACAATATTCAATTCAATCAGTATTCAATTCATTCACATTCTGAGCTATTTCCTCCTTGAAACCCCTTGGAAAATCCAGAAAACCACTTAGTAAATATTCTACTTTTAAATCCTTTAAATTTGTCAGCTGACAAAAATCAACAATGAGCAATAACTGTTAGTGCTTTATATATCTATACAAAACTTATTTATATTTACCTCAAGTTCACTGTATACGATTCATTAAATAGACCAGCAGATGGAGCTCTCGATCTTCTTGATTTCTCACGAACTATAAAGTCACAAAATATATCTTCTCTATTAAAGTCTAGAGGTTAAGCGGTTTGTTATTCTTACTTGTTCATTTCAAGGTCTATCTCTTCTCTGCTACCCCCCTTATCTAAAAAAGGGAGTAGGGAGAGGTATAGCACAACCTTGGAACAAGCAGACATCATTAGCTTCAATACTGTTATTTAAGTTGTTTTCACAATATCTCTTTTTACTATATTAAATATGTTCCAAACCGCTGTTGGGCTTGAATAACTTTATTGGCTTATCTCTGTCCGTCCAGTCCAATTGTACTCATTTTTTATTGTTGCACTTTATCAAGGTGTATAGACTATATTCCGGAATGGGGGCAGCAATACCAATTCAGTACAGACAACATTTTGGTATGCAAAAGCCAAGATGACGCAGCTGAATTTTTAAGTATCTTCCTAGGAAATCATTGTTTCATCAATGGATAATAAGTATCATCAACAAGATAATTGTATCTAGTTAAGTACATTTGTTTGATTGCTTGTTCTGCAGATACTTTTTTCTTCATTAACTTTCTGAAGTAACTAATCTGAAATGCAAATTATGGCCAGAATCCCATTTGGGAGTAAAGAATGCGTAACCACCGCAGTTAATGTGGCTATGCAGTGACTCCTGTCTTAATCTCCCTAATCCCAATTTATCCAGCAGTAGCAGCAGCAGCGATTAAGGAGTCTGTTCCCTTGTCAGTCAGGAAGCAGCTGACATTCCTGCCCCCTCCCATGAGTGATACCCATTGTGACAGGCAGAAGCAAGTTCCCCTGTTGCAATTCCCCTTCATGCTACAGGTCTCCCATGTAAGGCGAGCTTGACTGTCAAGGGACTCCCATCTATCACAGTGGTGCTGCACAGCAAGTGGGGACTGGGGGACTTTCACAGTCCATATGTATCTCCTAAATTTAGGGCTATGTAGGAATTAGGAATACAAAGTAGTCATGTGTGCTTACTCTGTGTAACACATTCATAACTACCGAAAAGGATTTTGATCAAAGCTACTTATTAAGATTTATATTTTCACTACTTTGTGAACTGTGTCCAGTTCTGGGCATCTCAATTCAAGAAGGATATTGACTAGCTGGAACGTGTCCAGAGAAGGGCAACCAAAATGGTGAAGAGTCTAGAAGCCATGCCGTATGAGGAATGGCTTAGGGAGCTAGGTATGTTTAGTCCGCAGAAGAGAAGGTTAAGAGGGGACATGATAGCCATGTTCAAATATTTGAAGGGATGTCATGTCGAGGAGTGAGTGGGCTTGTTTTCTGCTGCTCCAGAGACTAGGACAAAGAGCAATGGATTCAAGCTGCAGGAAAGGAGATTCCACCTGAACCTCAGGAAGAACTTCCTGACAGTCAGGGCTGTCCGGCAGTGGAATATGCTGCCTCGGAGTGTGGTGGAGTCTCCTTCTTTGGAGGTTTTTAAGCAGAGGCTGGATGGCCATCTGTTAGGAATGCTTTGATGGGTGTTCCGGCATGGCAGGGGGTTGGACTGGATGGCCCCTGTGGTCTCTTCCAACTTTGTGATTTTTTTTATTTCTTTTCAGATCCTTTATCATCATATACTTATTCCACATGTTATATATCATATTGTTTATATATTTTTGTTACATTCTTAACTCTATCCTTTTCAACTATATTTAACCTATTGCTGTTGCTAAATATGACCCTATTACTAAACATAATACTAATCCTAACCTTAAATGTAACCTTAAATATAACCTTAAATGAAACCTTAAATGTAAGCCCTAACACTAAGTATAAACCCATCCCCTGAGCAGATTATCTTTCAGCTTACTCTACTTTTCAAAATTGTAATTCCTCCTGTGGAGGTGTGACACTTCCCTCTTTTATAACTCTATGATTCTATGGAACAATTTCAGAAAATAACAATTAAAACAAAAGTAAGTGAAGAAAATTGTAATGAATAAAACATTATAACTCAAATACAAGCTCCACATGGAATCTGTTTCAGATTTTTTTCCCCCTTCCCTTTTCACTACTCCTGTAGGAGTACTTGAAACAAACAAACAAACAAAAAATCACATACAATGAATATATGGAGGAGATTGTATGTGTGTGTGTAGGTCCTTAAAACCCATCCCTACAACCTGATGAGTTGGATCCAGATTTAAATATTAAATAGTAGGGATGGAAAGAATATTCAATGATATTTGGAAAAATAATAGTTAAAAATGTGTTTGTTGAGTGCTTGGATACCCTGATGAGACAAGCATAAAAATAAATAAATAATTGTGCTCTTTGTTATTCATGTTTTTATTATATCAGGTCAAGTCAAGTCAAGTTTATTGTATTTTAGCAGCCAGCCATTGCACAAAAATGAAAAAATAAAATAAGACAAAATAAGAAAGGATAATCCAGCCAATTTACATGTAACACATAATCAGCAATAAATGAATCACTTTCCATACCCCTCCTTGTTCTTTATAGCACGTAATTGTAAAGTCCTAACAAGAAATTTAGATGTTCTGAAAGACACATATTTCACAGTATCAGATAGCAGAAAACAAACTTTCGCGAAGGAGGAATTTCCCTTAAAAGACTTCAATAAAGGAAAAATATACTTGCTCCTAAGATCATTATAAATAGGGCACTCAAGTAGAACATGAATTAATTCTTCTATTGAAACAGAGTTGCAAGCACATACTCTGTCCTTCATAGGAACATTCTTGTACCTGCCCATCCGAATTGCCAGTGGGAGAACATTCAATCTAGCATGCAGAAAGGCTAACTTCATTTTATAAGTTGGAAGATCAACCAGATAATGAGGAAGGGGTGAATTCAGTGGAATGTAAGAAACAAAAAATATATTAGATTGGCAGGACTTAATCTCTGTCATCTGGGATTGCATTGCTATATCCTTAAGTCTTTGGAGAATAAGTAATTTTGCTTTATCATACCCTTGAGTCAGAAAAAAAGGAACAGAGAACCCCAACTTCATGAAAGCCAATTGCATTTTATGCATCCATGAATTTGGACCAGGCTCTTCAAAGGACATCAAAATGAGCTCATATTATATCTGATCATTTCTAAATTAAACCTAAGATATAGACAATTACTCTAATATTCCTTTAATGAATTCCTGGATTTTGCATATCTGAATTAATTTCTAGGCATGAGACTTTGAAATTTAGTATTAGTTTTGAAGATTAATGAATTTTAAGTAAGCAACCTAGGGGCATTAGTTTGGACATAAAGTGAGTACCAACACTTTTTTTAAAAAAAATTTTGGAGGAGAAGAGTAGGAGGTGGAGATGGTGATGGAGGAAGACTTTGATAAAAATTAAAATATAGGGTGAAGGTAGGGCAAGTGAAAGTTATCTGCTCAAGTGAGTTGTTGCATGTGTTTCCACACCTCTTATTACTTAAATTATAATAAAACAGTAACTACTCTATGTAATGTGGAAAGGCTGTAAAAATTAATGAATTAGAAAACAATTTACAAACCTATGAAATGCAATTGAAACAGAGATTAAAAAGGTATTTGTAAGTGGCAGACATAAACTGTAGAATTGTTACCTATTTGGTAAAAGATCAAAGTTTGCTGTTTGCTAAGCTGCATCCCAGTTAGGAGACATAGCAGAAGTTCTACTGAAGACCATAACATATTGGAAAAATGTTTACAGCAGTTGGATAAAAGGAAACACTGTACTCCAAAACACTTGGTAGCTCGAGCATCTTTTCAATTTCATTTTTTTTTCCAATTTCCACAGAGTCTCATGGGTGAAATAAAAGGGTGCAGAGGTGTGGCTGAAGATGCAAAGAAAGGAAAGAGGAAAGGAAGGAAATTGCTAATTGAGTTTCTTATGCCATTTCAGTATATCGGAATCTAGAGTCCTCCGTTAGCAATGTTGAGCTCTACCCAAGTTCCAGTCCCTTCCTAACCACGCCACTTTGGCATATTCTTTATATGGTGAAATGAAGAATATAAATATAAATATAAAACTATTTAGTATCCAAAGCTGTAGAAGGAGCGGCTGTATATGTCCAAGTCTTAAGTAGAAATCTCTGCTTACCATAACCTGCATACTATTTTTTTTCCTATAATTGAAGATTCTCATCAGTTAAACCATCCCTCCTTTAGGTATATTTGTCTTTTCATGAGATAATTACATTTGTATACTGTTCAGGGATGCTTTTGTTAACAGTTTTACAAATGAGGAATTACATAAAGTAATAAAAATACAGAATAATAAAAAATATTGCTAAATGTGGATTTCTTTTGCAACAATAGTTAAGCAGGGCTCTGAGACATTCTGTAGCAAAAAAAGACTGCAAGCAGGATGAAGGGCTATCAAAAACTTCCATAGAGGTACAATCTTCCACATATCTACTGAGAAGTACAATCTACTGGGGTTCAAAAGGAATTATTGCCAGGTGAGAGTGTGTAGAATTAAAGCCTAAGTTTACTTATTGTAGGACCCAGTGATTATAGCTTTAGCCCAAACACACAATGGGCCCGATATATTGAAATGTTAGTGCTTCTCAGCCTCAGTAAACTAGGTCTATAAAGGAGTGAAAACTCAATCTTGCAAAAAACTGAGCTTGAAGGAGTTTGTTACATTTGTTGCATTTTTCTAATCTATTCATCAGACCTATATCCCATAAAAGAAGCTGCAGTCCCATGCTCCATGAGTAAGACCTGCTGTAAATACTGCAATGTATGTCCAAATAAACTTGGGCAAGATTCTGCTTAGAAATGTGCTGTTTAAGAAGTAAGCTAATTGTAAAACAGAGAGAGAACTGCAGTGCTTGTGGTAGCATTTTGTGGTGGAACAATCCAAATATGTCCATGAGAAAGACTAATGAAAAAGACTAGAGTGTATATCTTAAATTTGTACACTCAAGAAATTGTTATTCTGGGAAAGAAGTAACTCTTTTTAAAAATGATTTAAAGAAAAGCATACCTAATGCTTCCAAGTAGCAAATGTTGAAATGCTTTGTCAGACTGCTCATTGTACCTGATGTCAAAGCTAAGACAGTTCTGCAACTATAATGACTCTGCCAACAAATCTGAACTGCCCTTTAAAAAAGAGCATGCCATGCTTTGAGAAGGTCACCTTAACTTTAAGTATCTCTGTTCTTGCTATTTAATATTGAGTAGACAGGAAGTGGGCAGTTTCAAGAAAAGTGTGGTCATATAGTAGTATAATAAAAACTATGATGCATGGTGCTATGCAGGGGACAGCATCTTAGCTACTGAAAAACAGAGCCAACTTCAAGGAGTTGCCTTATCCCAGGTAAGCTACATGGTGTGGGGAAGTAGAAATCCTTCCCCTACCCATCATGGCCTGGGGTGGAAGAAATGAAGTTTTGCTTCCACATGTGCAGTGTTGCAGCCAACAATCACCTGCCATTAATTTAAAAAGCAATGAAAACACAAATGGGCAGCATATACTCAGTGTAATCTGTATCTTGTTTTTCAGCAGAAAATATATATATATATAAATATGTATATATTTGCCATCATTTCATGGCCAGCCTTACCTTTAGGCAGACAAGTCAGATCAGCCTCGGACAACAGCTTTTGGATGTCATTAAAGGACATCAAATGGTTAGTTGTGTACTTTACTGTGATAGTATTTTTATTTATAGGAAAGAGGAGAAACAATTGGGAAATTTTCTTCTTCATGTGCCAAAACCTTTCTGGCCTTGTACTGTGACAGTGGGAATAGGGGGAGCTCCATATTCTGCTCTTTCTCAGGTGCTAGAAGGTCTTGGGCTGGCTCTGCCTGACCTTCAGACTTAACATTTGTTGATTCATCTCTTCATCTATTATGTTTATTTTGGAGAAGGTATGCAACTGGGGTCAGCAGCAGTTGAAAGAGACATTAGACTCCCCCCTGCCAGATCTCTAAGGGTTGTACCTCACCACCACACATCCAGCTGCAGAAAGCATAAAACAAAATGTGAAGCCACTTTCTGTTCACTTCTTGTCTCTCTTGGCTCTAATATTGCTTAGGAGAGGGAAGAATGGCAAAAATTCCCCTGTATCTCCTAGAGGGAATTTAAAGACATTTTTTTTTTTTAAAAAAAAAGAACACAGTATGGCCCTGGGTGAGCACATATTGCTCACCCCTGGTGTAGAGCAATGTTCACCAATGTAGCACTTGTAAGCCAAACTCTCCAACTCAACCTGCGGTAATATATGAGGTGGTTAAAGCTTGACAATTATATCAAAACATCTTCTGCTTAACAAGGATTCACCTCAATTATTACCTAGGATATTAATTCATATTTAACATATTTATCGAGCACTTTTACTCAATAAATTCTTTGAATCACACAGAAAAGAGATTTAGGCTAAAAAAAAGAAGATACTATAAACTGAGATTTTAATCTAGGTTGCACTAATGCAGTATCAATAATTCCTACTGGAACGTATGTGCCTTTCAGTTGTTTCAGTGTTACAATGGAATGTCAATCGTTAAATGGCAAATAGTATTTACTATTTTACAATGAGGGATTACTGAAGGAGCCAGCATGGAGTAGTGGTCTGAGTGTTCTACTGGGAATCTGAAGAACAGTGTTTGAATCCCCGCTCAGCCATGGAAAGCCACTGAGTGACCTTGGACAAGTCATGCTGTCTCAGCTTCAGAGAAAGGTCATGGCAAACTCCTCTGAATAAATCTTGCAAAGAACACCACATGATAGGGTCACGATAAGTTGGAAATGACTTGAAGGCACATTGTACACACATATACTAATTAAGAGTCCATTATGTTTTGTAGATGAAAGTAAGTTAAAAAAACAAGAAACATGTGCCTTCTCCTTCACTTATGTAGAGTGCATCTATGAGAAAACCACTTCTTTGCCTTTTAATGTAGTATGAAGAAGCATCATCATCATCATCATCAAATTATTTCTACCACACCCTGTGTGAAAAGATCTCAGAGTGAAGTACGAACAATGGTAAAGAACTCAGAGTGGAGTACAAGTGAAGCTAATATAAACATGGTAAAACTATATGATTTAGCAGAAATGGATAAACTGACATTACTATTAGATAAAAATCTGATCAGGATTTTTAATAAGAATGGAAAATATTAACTGCCCTCTGGGAGACCAGATGGGGCAAATAGTGGGCTTCAAAGAAGAAGACTCAGATTGATGTAGAGATATTAACAGAATTATTGACTAAAGTGCAAACTTGCTGTAAAGATCATAATTAATATTATGTATATTTCAGGATTCATGAAATATTAGATAAGCAACCTACAGAGGTTGGGGAGAAAGTCACAATGTCACAATGTTTGTAATTAGGGATGGGCCAAGCAAATCTTGGACTCCTCAAATCCTGGGCAAGGATTCAAGATTCGGGGATCCACATCCCCCTGCCAAAGCAGGCGAATCAAATCTCTCAAATCTTGCCCTAACCGGAGGGAGAAAGTGGCAGAGACTGCGATCTCACGCTCCCCACTCTGCTCCCGCTGGCGCAGGCCCAATCCTGCCTCATGCCAGTGGCAAAAGGCGGCGGGGAGTGCAATCTCATGCCTCCGCTGGCAGGATCCTACTAGAATGGGCTGTCCACTCCTAGGCTTGGCAGGCAGCCCAAGAGCCAGTTAGCAAGTCTCTCGTAACTAAGGTAATAAATCAAAGAGCTTTCCAGGCGAACGCAAATGAGGAGATAAGGCAGCAATAAATAAAAGAGCTTCTAGCAGCAAGGATACCCTCTGGCTGTTACTTCACAGCTGAGTTCTCAGTGAACAGTTCAAGTAAGAGAAGTTACCAGAGCCGGTCCGAGGTCCAAAAGGGGTGAGGTTCCAGCGGGTCAGACAGCGTTCCAGGAGGCAAGGCAGGGATTTAGGAGACCCAACATGTAACTCTCCCCAAACAGGACGGTTGTGAGCCAACAACGACCCAAGGCTGAGTGCGTGCTTTTATAGCCAGATCACTCCTCCAGGTGTTTTCTCAGCTGGACCCTGATTGCCTGGCGTTTCCTATTTAAACGCTCTGACCTCCTGAGAGCACTCTTTTGCTCCCGATGCTGCTGGTGAGTAGGTACCTGCTCTTGCACCTCACTATCTGACTCTTCTGGCTTGGCTGGGTCTGAGGCAACCCCTGGCTCTGTTGCTGGGGCTACTGGGGCCAAGGGCTCTGTGTCTGGGGCAGCAGTATCCAGGGTCTCGGGCTCCGACTCAGAGCTTGAGTCCTGGAGTTCCAGGGTCCTGACACAGGCAGAAGAACGTGTTCGGGTTTTTCAAAATTGGCACCTCTGGGGCCTGCCAAAGGGCTGATTGGCTAGTCGGCTCCTGAGTGCATGAAAATTGTGGCATAAAGCTGCAGGTGTGCTGGAGGCTTTCTGTGCCTGGAGCTGCTGCCTGTGCATGCTGGGGCTGCATATGGCCACTGGGGCTGCCTGTGCCCGCAGCTGCCTCCCTCTGCAAGGTAAAAATCTGT
This sequence comes from Cyclura pinguis, assembly GCA_030412105.1. Classification (NCBI taxonomy): domain Eukaryota; kingdom Metazoa; phylum Chordata; class Lepidosauria; order Squamata; family Iguanidae; genus Cyclura; species Cyclura pinguis. The sequence goes on from CM059601.1 coordinate 190,208,216, forward strand.
ATTCTTTTGACTTGAGACTTATGTACTTCATGGAGTAGATGAACATGTCAACTGCATTTGTATCATCTTAATAAGAAGTATGGGTATGTTTTCCTGAACTAAAAACTATTTCTTAATTTGTTTTTCATTAAACAAAGATGTCAAATTCTGGCTCAAAAGCACTTTTCAGTAGAAGTGCTCTTTCTCTTGCTTTTTAAACCCTTTTTTAAAAAAAGGATTCAAAAGATTCAAGATTCATGAGATTCATGGCTTCCCTTCCAGGGATTCAGATCCGAATTCGGATTTGAAAAATGCGGGATTCGTCCCATCCCTATTTATAATGTTATTTTGCTGTTTAGTACTTTGATGTTATTCTTTTCTATTCTGGTCTACTTGTTTTCTGTTTTGTTTATGTTATCTTTTCACTTTGTTTGTTTTTTTCTGTATTGCTTTGTATTCGGTATTGCTTCTGTTTTTCCTTTGAAATTATTTCATTAATCTTGCAATAAAAATTATTTTAAAAAATACATACAAGGTAAAATACGTTTAAAAATAAATATCATAAAAATACTAACATCACAGTAAGCACAATTAACAAATTAAAACAGTTTAGAAGCATGAAATTATCCAGTTGCCATTCACATGCATTTAAATCAGAAAAACAACTATCTCTAGAAGCATGTACCAACAAAAACTGATACTCCAAATGTAGATTTGAGATAAATATTATCTGAATGTTGTTGTCCAGGGTCATAGTCGAACACTCAAACCACTGCACTATGCATGCTGGCTCTCAAACATCTGAGTACCAAATACAATTTAAGAACTGAACATCTGCAATAAAAGGGAGTGTGTGGGTTGATGGCAGAAAACATCACAGTGAATTTTATTTTTAACAATATCCTACCATTATGATGGTACTGGTAAATGCATAAAAAGATGTCTTATAGTATGACAGGCAATTATGAATTTCTTTTGTTCAATAGTGCAGGCTTTTGTGTATAAAGGATGACAGAGAAACACTTGAGAAGGCGATATTAACTTAGTAGTTTTACATGCCGCTTGCTTTTAAAAACATGTAAGTGCTCTTAATAGAGCTTTTTAGTGGATACAGCAAGAGCAAACTCATTTCTCTATATACAAAGTTCAAGGAGTAGGTACACCGTTGTTGTCATTGTTGTTGCTGCTGTTGTAAGCCTTCAAGTCATTTCTGACCTAAGATGAAAATCAGAGGGTTTTCTTGGCAGGATTTGATCAGGGTGTGGTTTGCCACTGCCTTCCTCTGAAACCAAGCAAGTGTGGCACTGCCTGTGGTCACCCAGTGGGTTTCCACAGCTGAACAGGGTTTGAACCCTGGTTTCCCAATGTTCTTTTCCAACAGTGAAACCACTACACCACAACTTTACTGATCCATAATTGAAGAAGTTAATTATTTCATTAATAAAATAACTTGACTCCTCCATGGAAATATTCCATCATTTCAGTTATAGCACCGTCCTGCACTACACTGTTATAGTGCTATTATTCTACTTTCAACACCCTGTGGAATCCTGGGTTTTGTAGTTCACGGAGGCCAAAGAACTCTCTAGTTGAGAATTCTAAATGCCCCTCCCTAAACTGCAAAACCCAGGATTCCATAGGACATTGAGAGTGGAATAACAGCACTATAACAGTGTAGTGTGGAAAGGCCAATATAGGCTGGTAGGGAGTGGGGGGAGGGGGTGATGCTGAAAAGAAGTGAAAATGTTTTTTTATTCAGTAATGGTAGGATTCATCTTCAAGATGCCATTGCATAGCCAGCTTAATTGGCAACACAGCACCATGATGTCATCACACTTTTCATATAGTTGCTGATTTAATCACGCATTATCTCTGTTTTTCTCAAGGCACTAAAGCAGTTGCCAAGAAAAATAGCAAACAGGTAATAAGGCATAAGGATGTGGATATTTCTGACAACATTTTAGTTCTTTTTTTTTTAATGCAAAGAACTTGCACCAGTGGAAATATGGAGTAATGTATAAAGATTACTTTTTAAAACACTCTCTTTTTTTCAGTATGCATTTTCTAGGACTGGGGTTCTGAAAGAGTTTAAATTTTATTCTTTTCTATAGACCTCCTTTTAAAAAGAAACAACACACTGGTATTTGGAGACAAATTGTGTGAAGAATGGGTGAGAGCCAAATGAAATGTTATAAAATGGAATGTGCTGATTAGATTCTAATTTCTACGCTGAGATCTGGTTGTTAGGCAAACTTCTGTAGTTTAATTAAAGCTGCTTTTAAATTTGATTGAAGAAAACTGTAACAACCTCCTTTTGTGTAAATACTTAGCACCACTTTGCAATTGCATTAATTTTAATTACCACAAGCAGGCATTTCTTGTATTCTTAAACGAAACGTAGTATTAAAATGTGGTTATTTGTGTCTCCACTTCTTAATAATGTAAAAAAAAAGAAATCCACTGAGATATCCATTAAGCTATATGTACAAGAACCATAACCATAAATACAGGATAGAAGGCTTTATAGTGCTCATATAATATTCAGAGAAGGCCATTCCTGCACTAATTTTCCCTTTTGATGTAGTATATCTTGAAATTCAAGCAAGCAACTTCTCTTTCTGTTCAATCAAAATAAAAAAAAAGTTACCTGTGAGGACTAACACATGATAGTCATTTCAGTTTATGCACCAGCACTGACATGTACTTCAAGAGCTTGTTGCTACCATTCCCATTCCCACACCCAGAACAAAACAAAACCTTGCTCGTGAGTGGTCTGTCTGCCAACATTCCAGCACTGTTTTAATGATTAGGGTTTTTCTCTTTCACTTGCTTAAATGGAAGGGAAGAGCAATCTAGCAGGGTTGCGTTCTTATACTGAACACTAGGTGTGTAGCTACTGAGGCGGAAGAGGCGGACAAAATGAGGACGTTGGCCCCAAATAAGAATTCAGCCTCTTCCATGAAATTTCGCTTAGTCCCCAAATTTCTAGCATTGCAGGAAATTACACATTTAGTGGAGAATTTAGAAATATACTACCCAAAGAAAAGGGACAGGCAAAGTGACCAAGGTGATGAACACAGCAAACAGGAGAATTCTAGGTGTGGATGATTAGCAGTATCTCATTCCCTGAGATGTTAGAAATGTATGAACTGAACGAAAATTTATGGGGGGGGGGCAGAATTCATTGGAGGCAATGTCCTAATTTCCCCCTGCCTATAGCTACATCCCTGCTGCACACCACTTATGTGAGTGGCAAACTCTTCGATCATCAGCTAGGTCTTTTGTGGAAAAGACTAGAGGGTTAATATAAGCCAGTATTGTATTAGTCTTTACTTCTTCCTGTCAGTTCTTCAGAATACAGTCGTTTTCTGTACTGTTGCTGCTGGCTGGCCATTTCACTAAATGAGTTCTAAAATAATGAAATTTGTCTCCAAAGCCTATTCTGTATTTCTTAAAAAATCTAAGATGCAGAAGGATTAACAAAATAATCCTGACCAAGTGACATGGCCCTGGTACTGATAACATCCAGTCCGTGCTTAAATGTTGACTTTCTCCATCCTTGGCAAAAGAGTTGTCTCTTTTTCAGCATGCTTTGAATGTAAGTAGGGCTTCAAAATATTTCTCATTCCACTCTTTTTTAAAAGTTACAGTATCTTTTAAAGTCAATAAAATGAGTTCCCTTCTTCATTTCAAATCCAGACACAGAAAGCCTACATGACTTTGTCAAAGAGCTTACACTTATCTATCCAATCCTCTCCTCCCAGAAGCTGTATGTAAACTTTAGGTTCATAAGTAAATGAAAGTGCACAGGTATAAATTCCCAACACAGAGGGAACAGAGGGAGAAAATGTTATTAAAACCTGAGGAGAGAAAGAAACTGCAAAACATTTGGGATAGATTATGGCTGACATCCTGTTAGTTACGATGTTGTGGGTGGGGTTTAGGATTTCACAACTGCCTTGTATGCTTATTTGTGATTGTGGCACTCTTACCACAACCACAAATGATCCTGAAGCCCTTCTTAAAATCCAGTCAGCCATTCCAAGTAATGGAAGACTGTGCTGCTTGTGAGCAGGGTGCTACTGGATGATGTGACCAGCCATCTCTCACCACGGTGAATAATCTGAAGCTCAAGCCAGATTGACAATGGATATGGTATGGAGGGAAAGACTTTCTCACAAGCACCTACCATTTCTGTAAGGTTTCCCTACAAGAACAAAGAGATGTCTTTAAACATAGGAATGTTCCATTCACTATGTTAAACGGATGAATGGGCAAGAAAGCTCAATTTTCCTTGCAGCCTTTCTTCCACAGATGTTTTCTTCCTCCATTGATAGTATCAGAATCCAACCAAAATAAGGGGTACCTGGAGAGATGGGCCATGGGGCTGAGAACTGGAGGGAATGTTCAGTCTACCTTACCTATTTCTCTTCAGATCCTTTAAATCAGCCTACCTCAACTTGGTTTGTTCCACACCTTTTTGATATCAATGAAAATATCACCAGCCATGCTGGCTGGGACTGATGCCAATAGTGTCCAGAAGATATGCAGAAATTGGGCAAGTCTACTTTGTATCATTGAACTGGCTACGCCATGGCTAAGATACAAGACCTTATTGAGTCCTGACAAGACTGACTTACCTGTGATGAAGCACTGATAAATATTAGAAAGCCCAAACAGTTCATTCAACCACCTTGCTTAGATTGCGTGAATCAAATGGAAACAAAATCAATGCTGAGATAGTCAATTCAATTTATTTATGACACTGGCAATTTCTTTCATTTATTCTACAGATTAGACTCAAATGCCTTTCATCAGACTTTGATCAAGCTCACAATGACATATACATACATTTAACATTCAACACAAGTCAAGCTTTTTCTATCTAGCTACTACTGCTATTGCTGCCACTGCCTGGCTGTGCTCTACCTGTGGAACTGTGGAGGGAAGAACCACCTCTCCTGTGTTTTTACAGACTCAGGCTCATCACCAGCTGTGACTCAGCAGATTCTACCAACCAGTCCTACCTGCCCTAGCTCTAGAGCTGAAGGAGCTGGCAGATAAAAGCAGGAGTCCAGTGGGGGCAGGCCTGTCACTGACAGGGTTATTGCCAAAGGAGGTGACACCTTTTTGAGAGTTACTTTGGGGGAACTCAAGGGCAGGGACCTGTCATGCTGCTTGGAAGAAAATGAAGGGTTGCATGGTGTTATTCTGTACTTTATTACTACTACAGTCATTGTATTATCATCTTTAAGTGCACAGCTGGTCTACAATATGAAAGATGTGTTCTAGAAAGAGGAAGGGAGATACCAGACCTGAGGGACCAGTCATTACAATTGTACAGGGCAAGGGGAGATACAGAATGGGGGGCAGTTATATTTTAAACGATGGGACAGAAATAGGTACTAGGGGTCCCTAAAATGTCTCCTAACCCTAAATAATGTGGATGGTTCTCACTACACTACTCCTGGGTTGAAAATGTTGTGGCGAATGCCAGGGCAGGTAATGTGAAGTCAGCTGCCATTCAGGACTTGATCCTGGATGAGTGTGCCAACATGGCATGCATCATAGAGACCTGGTTGGATGAGACTGGGGCCCTTTCCGCACCTTACCTTGATAGCGCGACGAACCAGAGCCCTCATGCTATTGCTAATATCGCAAGAGGCTCAGTAGAGACCCCCTTGCAGTCCACATACAGCAGGGCATTGGCGAGAGAGCACCAGTCCCCGCCCGGTGGCTTCTCCGCATGTCGGTATCCTGGGCAACGCCTAGGTCCTGCCCTGTCCCTGCCCCACCGCGGTGGTGTTTCTTTCTTTCTTTTTCTTTTGCTGGCTATCGTGCTAACATTAGCACGATGGATCCTGCCAACAGGCTGTTCCGTACTACGTTGGTAACATGGTAACATGCTAATGTGCTAACGGTAGTGCTGGTTTTTTTTTTTAAAAAAACACAGTCGGCCGGACCCCGGGGGCTGCTGTTGTCTCAAGTGTGAGTGGCGATGCAGCCCCGGGGTGGCCTCTCACGGTGACGTGTCTTGCAGTGTTCTCTGCTGTGATGGGGGCAGCGGCCTGCAGCTGGGCAGAGCGTCCCCTGGGAGTTGCTGCATGAGGCACAGGCATCAGGGACTGCCCACACCCCGCCCACTCCCGGGTCCTTCCCAGAAGCACACCGGACGACGGCTCCGCAGGCCCTCTGGTTGTGTGACCGATGCATGAAAGGGAGGTTATTTTCGCTTTTCAGGCGAAAATAAGAAAACGCGCTATCAGCACTATCTGTGGCCATGATAGCACCTGGTTCGCCAGAACGTCATGCGGTATGGTGGCTTGTGAAGGGGGGAGGGAGTGTGCCTAATACGCTTTAAAAATGCCATGCGAAAAGTGGTTGGGTTCTCTGTTCAGCAGCAGGCAAGACTTGGGACTGGGGAGGTGCAGTAGTCTATCAAAATCCTATCCCCTTGTACAGGTGCCCTATCCCACACTTTTCTGGGTTCAAGTGTATTTACCTGAACCTGGAGGGATTCTGTTGGTGTACCACATACCCCTCTGCTCAACAGTCTCCCTTCTTGAGCTAACCAGCATGATATCAGGGTTGGTGTTGGAATCTTCCCAGCTTGTAGTACAGGAGATTTCAACATCCATGCTAAGACCACCCTGTCAGGAGTGGCACAGGACTTCATGTTTTCCATAGCAACCATGAGTCTGTCCCAAGTGGTATCTGGCCCTATTTACACTGCCAGGTACACTGTGGACCTTGTTTTCTCTAGTTTGTGGAGTGAATGTGATCTCTGAGTAGAGGAATTATCTATAGTTCCATTGTCATGAACAGATCAGCACCTGGTGGGGCTTAGACTTGCTGGGACTCAGAATCTCTTGCAGGGGCAGGGATCCACTTTGACTTGGATGCTATGATTGATACAGATCCAGTGGATGTAACTCTGCTCTCTGCTTGTCCAGTAATAATGATTAGTTTTCAATTTGTACAACTGAAGGATGTGGACAGGATTCATAGAGATATAAGAGTCACCACATGCGCTCTAGATCCTTGCCCTTTCTGGTTTATTAAAAAAATCTGGAGGGGAATTGACTGAGTGGGTAGAGGAAGTAGTTAATGCCTGTTTAAAATGAGATATTATATTTTCTATTATTAAGACACATTATTGAACATTATTATAACGGAAAGGAGATTCCACCTGAACCTCAGGAAGAACTTCCTGACAGTCAGGGCTGTCCGGCAGTGGAATATGCTGCCTCGGAGTGTGGTAGAGTCTCCTTCTTTGCAGGTTTTTAAGCAGAGGCTGGATGGCCATCTGTCGGGAGTGCTTTGAGGGTGTTCCTGCATGGCAGGGGGTTGGACTGGATGGCCCGTGTGGTCTCTTCCAACTCTACATTTCTAGATTCTATGATTCTATAACATAATTAAGATTTCATTTATACATATAGTATTATACTGCAATTAAGATTACATTTGTTTATATAAGTTTATGATGTTTAGAGCATATTAAGACAATTCATTGGACTACGAAATAACAGGTCTCAAGATACTTGGTGCCAAGATCATTGAGTTCATTGATTAAGATAACAGAGAGGAGCAGAAAGAATAACAAGTAGAAGAGAAAATTTTATTCTTTAAGAAAGTTAATGGATACAAGAACAAGGAAGGCCACAGTGGCTGCAGCAGCAACAATGACTACCCAGCCAGCAAGAAGGACATCCACGGATACATCCCAGAAGCCACAAGACCTAATGTTACAAATGATGGAAGAATTGAGGAATATTAGAGAAGATATCAGGAAGACAGAGACAGACATAAGACAAGGCTTAAAAGAAACAAGAAAAGAGATGAGAACAGATATGAAACATGAAATTGAAAAGTTGGGAAAGAAGCTGGAAACTTTAACAAAGGATGTTTCAAAGATAAAGGTAGAGACAAAAGAAATAAAAGAACAGGTCATACAAGTACAAACTGAAATGGCTGAAGTAAAAGGGAAACAGCAGGAAGAAGATATTCAAATTACGCACCAAGAGTTACATATCAAGAAAGATGTCTTCGTTTTCGGGGCGTCCCTGAAACTAGTACGGAAAATTTATATGAGAAAATGCTACCGGCTTTGGCTGAATTTCTAGACATTGAAGAAGACAGAATGGAAATGTGCATCGATAGGATGTTTAGAGTATCCTCAAGGACAGCGAGAGAAAGAAAGCTTCCAAGAGATATTATAATAGCTTTCACTAGGACCGCTACAAGAGACAAAATCTTACAACGGAGCTACGAAGGAACATTCAAGATTGAAGAAAAAGATGTCAGAAGTTTTAAAGACATATCATTTCAAATAATCAAGAAGAGACAAGATTATAAACCTTTGGCAAACCTTTTGATGAAGCTTCAGATAAACTACAGATGGGAGAAGACTGAGGCCATTTCTTTTTCCTACAAACAACAGCGTTACAGAATAAATACAGTGCATAAAGCTAAAGAAACGATGGAAAGATTGAAGAAAGATCTTCAGAAAACATCAGCAGAAGGAAGGAAAGAAGAACAGAAGTTGCAAGAGGAAGGAAATGATGAAAGGATACAGATCCAGGCAGAGGAGAGTGAAGGCGTGGTAGAACAGACATAGGACCCAGAGCAAGAAATAGAAGAGGAAGGAGAACTTCTGGGAGAAGGCATACAAGATTAATTGAATCAGATTACATAAATTAATAAACAAAACAGCAAAATGGGGCTCAAAATATACTCTTGGAATATAAAAGGATTTAACTCGGAATATAAGAGAAGACAGATATTTCATCATCTGGAGAAACAAAAATTGGATATAATTTGTTTACAGGAAGTACGGATTAGAACCCAAGACATGAAGTATGTTCGGAATCCGAAATTAGGTAGCTGTTTTGCTGCAACAACTGATCAGAAAAAAAGGGGAGTATTGATATATGTTAATGCAAAATATGGTGCACAGCAAAAATTCTGTGATACAAATGGAAGATATTTGGCGGTGGAAGTTGACACATTGTAAGATAAGATGTTGATAGTGGGAATATATGCACCAAACGGCGCTAAAGGAGAATTCTTCCCCAAAATTAATATGGAAATACAGAAATACTTACAGGAAACTGGAAATGCTAATGTGATAGCTCTTGGGGACTTTAACGGATTCATAAATCCTACATTGGACAGATAGTACAGAAGTTGGTGCCCAGAAACAATGGAAAATTACCTAAAAGTTTTTTCCAGATGATGGACGATCTAGATCTTTATGATGAATGGAGATATAAAAATGGACAACTGGATGGCTACACATTCTATTCGGATAGACACAAAACTATGTCTAGAATTGATATGATATTGATATCAAAAGACCTGTTATTGAAGACATCGGAAATGGACATTCTCCCCAACCTATGTTCAGATCATAATCCTATACAAGTGACACTCAGAGTTATGACTAGAGAGAGAACATGGAAGTTTAATGAAGACATATTCAAGAAGGAAAAATATATTAAACAAGCAAAAATAGAGATAAATAACTATTTCAAGGAAAATGTGACACCGGAATTACCAATGAAGACAATTTGGGACGCAAGTAAAGCCGTGATGAGAGGAAACCTAATAAGATGGTCAGCTGAAATAAGAAAAGAAAGGAAACGAGTTGAGGAAACGATATTGGAAAAGATGAGAAAGCTGGAGAAACAGTTGAGGGTAAACCCAACGGACACCAATATAAGACAGAGGTTGAAGGTTTGTCAAGCTGAACTTAACCAACTAAATTTGGGGGAAATAGAACACCAAATGCGCAGAGCGAAACATACCTACTTTGAACAGGCTAACAAACCATCTAAACTCTTGGCAAACTTACCTCGTAAAAGAAGACTAAGAAATACAATAACGGAAATTAGAATTGGGGAAAGAAAAACTACAAAGCAAGAGGAGATAAAATGGACTTTTTTCAATTTCTATGTAAAGTTGTTGAGTAATATCTCCTCAATTAAAAATCAGGGGGAAATTGAAGATTACTTAGAAAAAAATAATAAAATGAGATTTACAGAAGAACAAAAAACAGCATCAAACAAACCAATATCGATGATGGAGATAGTAGAAGCTATCAGAAACATGAAAAATGGTAAATCTCCTGGACCTGACGGCTTTACAGCAGAATACTACAAAACTTTGAAACACGAACTCTCAATTCCATTACAAAAGACAATGAATGAGATGAGAAAAGAAGGTATACCAAATACATGGAAGGAAGCCAACGTAGTTTAATACCTAAAGAAGGAAGAGACTTAACTGATGTCAGGAATTACAGACCTATCTCACTTTTAAATACAGACTACAAGATATTTGCTGCTGTTTTAGCTGAGAGACTTAAAAAGGTTCTTCAAGATAACATACATGAAGACCAGAATGGATTTAAATTAAAATTAAAATATCCATGATACAATTGGCACAGAACATTGGACATCCAATTCAGTTGGAATGGTGGGAACAAAGTTGGCAACGAACAAAGAGGTTCACGGTAGCTCAGAACCTTAAAGAAAACTACTATAAGTTATTTCATAGATGGTACATGACACCCGAAAAATTACAGATAATTTATAAGACAGGTACAGGTCAATGTTGGAAGTGTCAAAAGACTGCAGGTACACTATTTCATATGTGGTGGACATGTTCTAAAGCAAAAATGTATTGGAGTGAAATTCATAAGATAATATGTGGTGTATTGCAGGTTCAAATTGATAAGACTCCTGAAATGTACTTGTTAAATATGACACATATGTTAGAGGGAACTGCGGTAAAGAAATATTGGAGAATAATACTGTATATGGTCTCGACTGCCTGTATTGAATTTGCAAGGCTTTGGAAAAGTGATATAATACGAATGACAGAACAATGGTGGGCAACTTTTATTGAAAATAGAAATGCAGATATTGTTTCACAGAGATTAAAAGGGAAATCAGATGATGATATCTTTAAAGAATGGCAGATGATTTCGGAAGCGAGAGGGGTCTTGACAGGGAATAATACATAATTCATGGTATTAAAGGTTCTTACAAGGTAAAATTGAGAGAAATATCATGGAACAAGTAAAGTTGAGTAGAAAAACAGGAACTAACGAATTAAGTAGATAATACTAACAATTTATTGTGATGCATTGATAACAGTTCAATGGAATGATAAAGATTGTAATCCAGAGAGGAAGGAAGACAGTTGTAATACGACAATTAAGAATTAAGACAATGATAATTGTTTGTTTTATATGTTGGAACTTTAATAAAATTACCTTAAAAAATAAAATAAAATGAGATAGAGTTCCAGCTTGCTTTAAAGATGCTGTTATAGAACAATTACTAAAAAAGCCATCTCTGGATCCCACCATTTTGGATAATTATTGGCCAAACTCTAACATTCCATTCTTGGGCAAGATTTTGGAGCATGTGATGGCCTGCCATCTCCATGGGTTTCCATTTCAATCTGGTTTCAGGGCTGGCTATGGGACAGAGACTGCTTTGGTCATCTTGGTGGATGACATACACTGGGAACTATACAGAGGTAGTGTGTCCCTGTAGGTTCTACTTGGATCTCTCAGCAGCTTTTGATACCATCAACCATGGCACCCTTCTGGGTTGCCTTGTGGGGATGAGAGACTTGGGGGCACTGTTTTAGAGTGGCTTTGTTCCTTTCTGGACGATTGAATCCAGAAGATGGTGCTGGAGAACCCCTTGGCCTTTGACCTGTGAGGTCCCTCAGGGCCCAGTTCTGTCACCCATGCTTTTTAAAATGTCTATGAAACTGCTGGGAGAGACTGTCCAGAGTTTTGGGGTTCAGTGCCATAAGTATGTGGATGACACCCAACTTTATTACTCCTTCCCACCACAAGTCAAGGAAGCTGTTTTGGTCCTAAACAAGTACCTGTCATCAATAATGGATTACATGAGGGTGAACAAATTGAAACTTAATCCAGACAAGACAAAGGTGCTTCTGCTCAGTTGAAAGGCAGATGAGGGAATAGGAATTCAGTCTGTGTTAGATGGAGTTACATTTCCACTGAAGACACAGCCTGGAAGGTTTCAGCAATAGCCAGAAGTGCCTTTGCACAGTTAAGACTTGTGCACCAGCTGCACCCATTCCTTGAGTCATCAGAGCTGGCCACCATGACACATGCCTTGGTTGCATCCCATTTGGATTACTGTAACACGCTGTACATGGGGATGCCTTTGAAGAGTGTTTGGAAACTTCAACTGGTCCAAAGAGCTGAAGCCAGATTCTTAACTGGGGCTGGCTACAGAGATCACACAACTGCCCCGTTGCAACAACTCCACTGGCCGCCAGTCCATTTCTGGGCACAATTCAAAGTGCTCGTGAAGACCTTTAAAGCCCTATGTGGCTCAGTTTAAGGCTATTGGAAAGACCGTCTTCCCCCTTACAAACCAGCCCGGGCTTTGAGATCTGCTGAAGAGGTTCTTCTCTATGTCCCACCACTTTCACAGGTGCATGTAGTAGGAACACAAAAGAAGGCCTTCTCAATGGCTGCTCCTGGGGTCTGGAACTCCCTCCCCAGAGAAGTCAGACTGGCATCTTCCCAACTTTATTTCCACAGTCAAGTAAAGACATTTTTATTGCAACAGGCATTAGATGTGTGATTATGGCCGATCTGATAAAAGGTGCTGGATATAATTATTTGTGCTGGAATTTATATAATTATTTATATAATATAATTATTTGTGCTGAAGTTGCTGAATTTATGGATGTTTGAGTTCTGATTATCTATTCTAACTTTGTTTTACTTCTTTCTGATAATTTAACTGTGTTTTAACTTTTGTATTCCATGGTTTTTAACTATATATTTTTAACTGTTGTAAGCCTCTTTGTGTCCCAACTTTGGAAAAAAAGCAGGGTATAAATACAGCTGGTAATAATAATAGTAATAGTAATAATAATAACAAGCAACAACACACTTTGAGGATGCTCCGTTTCTTCCAACCAGACATCATGACTGTGGGAATTAAATTCATAACTATTTCTGGATTCATCCATATTGAGCTGTGTCCCTAGAAGTTTTTCTACTGTATAGCTATATAACACAACTAGCGGTATGACTCATTAAAATAGATTTTATTTTTTAAAAATACCTTTTTTTACTCCTTTATTTTTTATTGTAATATATATATACCTTTTTGTTTGTTTTTTTAAAAAGTCAATAATTTTTTACATGGAACCCTTTTACCCAGAAAGCACAATTTCTTGCACAGGAAACTCATTTTCTTACATTTAAAAAAAATGCACAGGAAGCAAAATTACTGCATAAAAACTAACATTTGCTCTAGGGAAGAAATGCTTTCCTAGTGAAGAAGTGGACTAGAATCCTGTTGGTTAGACCCAACCACAGTAAACACATTGACTCAATTGTTGAATAGCTAATCTATACCGGTTGATTCAGTGGCAATAGTACAGTTGGGACTAAAAGCATATATATAAGACTAAAAGTGTATGTATGTATGTGTGTATGTATATATATACATACATATGTGTGTGTGTGTATACACACACACACACACACATACATATATATATATAGCAGAGAAAGTTCCACATTTCCTTAACAGAAAGTTTTCTCCACAAAAACACATTATTTTGATGAATTTTGCATGGAAGACATCCAGAAGTGCAAGCAAGCAATAAATAACGAAATAACTAAATAGCAATCTAGTAACACCTCTGAGACTAATTTGGAAGAAGAAATTCCTAGCATAAGATTTTGTGGACACAGAAATGTTGTGGCCACTGAAATGCTAGCAATTTTTTTTGCTTCCCAATTAGCCTCAAAGGTGCTACTGGGTTCCTTTGTCTTTTTATGCTAAAATAGGCTAATACAGTTATTTGTTCAAATATTAAGCTGCAAAAACAAACAATTCTCTCAGCATCTTAATTTTCTTAGTGGGGAGTCTGAAGGGTTTATGACTTCCTTTTTCATAGAGAATGATAAAATAAATTAATGTTCTTTACATCCCTAGTCTCTGCTGATCATAAAGTCCCAATGTTTGACCCTTGTAACCACTTGCTTCACTACAACACTGCAGAGAGACCCTAACAAATGCTTTACAAACCTCGGAGTCCTAAAGAATATAATTTCTAAACATACTGCTACTGTTTCATCAGTTATTTTTCTAGAGATAGTTTGAGTCTGGCTCTACTATGGGACTATGTTCTTCTACAATCATTCCTGGCACTCCATTTTTCTGTTTACTTCTTTTCATTGACAAATGGCAGTGTATAAAGATGGCTCCTAAAGCATTATGACCTTTCAAATCATATTTTAGATACCTTAGAGCATGACTTACCTTCTTTCTCTGCCAACATTTGCAGAATGTGACACATTCATTTCAACTATACTCTTCTCACCCATCTGCCAATTTTGTAGCAACGGTTTGAGAAATCTGTGCTCAGAAAAGCTGCATTTCAGTTGTTGACATCAACTGTAGTGTCAATACTCCTGCTCTGTCAAAGATAGCCAAACTGTTGTAGGAAAATAAAGAAATAGGTCAGGGCTTGACATTTCTGCTGAGAAACAGCATAAAAGAAATACAGCTGGTGAAGCTGTCTTTTTGTCAAAAAAGTATATACAAAAGACAATGCTCATTTTGTCTTTTCTCTTGAAAAATCACATTTAAACACAGAAACTTAATCTGTAGTAAAAAAAAAAATCCAGTACCAAGCAGGCAAAATAGGGCTTGGAATATTTAAGCTCTACTAAATATTCTCAGTATATGCAGGAGTATATACATAGAACTTTACTAATAGAGAAATTGACCTCATAATATCTGCACTAGAAGAACTGTTTCTCTTAACTTTATTCATGCCTTTTTATGTAGAGCCTTATATTACTAAATGAAGCATCAATGGCTTCAAGACTGTTGTCTCTCGGAGTGCACAGTCACATCAGTAAATTCACGGACCAGTTGAGATTGAGTGAAGGTGCAAATTGAGTCAACTGACATTTCAATAGGGATCTTGTACATACATGTACTACAAACTGTAGGCTATTGAGGTATGAATTTTGGCAGAAGGACCACATATGGAGAGGGAATTTGGTAGAGCCATTTCTTTCGTTGTTCTGCATAGATGGAGAGCAATGGTGTGAGAAGAGAGCTTCATCTATTTCTGTTGGTTCTCTATGTAATCCAGGGCACTCTCATCCTCACAAATTCATAGTGCCTGAATTGAGTGTTTCATTTTTGAAGTTCTCTGCAGGACAGTTCCCTACTTATATTGCACAGAGAGAAGTGGGAGGTCTGTGATCGTCTAACTTTCAGGAGTATAACTCTCATCATCCAAGAATATTAGTCATCAGGGTGGCTCTTATGTGAATCCAACATCTCAAAAGGCCATAGGTCCTTCAATCTTGAAACTTTACCATTTTATGGGTAGAATGTATAAGCAATTGTCTCAGTGATGGGAAGCAGGACAGAAACCAGTTTTATAATGGATTGGGCTTCTGTGAAGTCAATTGTGATGTAGTGGTTTGAGTGTTGCCCTATGACTCTGGAGAACAGGGTTCAAATTCCCAGTCAGTCACAGAAACTCGCTGTATGGCCTTGGGCAAGTCACACTCTTTCATCTTCTGAAAAAGGCAAAGGCAAACCCCCTCTGAACAAGTCTTGCCAAGAAAACCTTGTGACAGGGTTGTCATAAGTTAGAAGTGATTTAAAGGCACTCAACAACTAAGTCAGTATTGCTTAATAAAGCAGTCTGATGAAGTTATTTTCTCTATCAGCTCTGAACATATCTCATTTAAAAGAATGAGACAGAATAAACTTCCACTGTACTCCTGATTTGAATATTGTTTTAAGATAAGCTGAGGAACTAGGAAAGGAGCAAAGCAAACTTGGGTGCCATTTGTATCTAGTTTGGACTGAGTTCAATTGAGCCATTGCAAGCCTTCTCCCCTGGTCAAAAACTCACTGATCTAGCAATCTTTTTTTAGAATTCCAGTTCAGAGATTCCTGAACACTAACATTTTACCATCCTGTTCTTTGTAAAGAACACTATAAATATAAACCACATGGGATTAGGTTGCCTAGGTGCTATACTTCCCTCCCACTGCAGTCCATGCCTTAGTTACATAAGAATCTGTCATCAGCTTCTACTTTGCCCTTGCCAAATGTAGATTTCTTTCTTTCTTTCTTTCTTTTTTTGTTCTGTTCAAGAACACAAGAAGTACAAGCTATCAATTTTCCACAGGTACTGAGCAAACTGCCTCTAAATTGTTCTTTTAATAACTTCTTGAGGGAGAATGCTTTGGCCTTTCAGTCAAGGATATTTCTAATTGTGTTGGATTTAGTTGACATTTTCCTAGGATCTTGGGAAGTGATGAGAAAACGAAATTTGACAATAAACTCCAGTTTTTGACATTCATGAGGTCTCTAGTGAAGCTAGAATAGCACTGTTCAGGAACAAGTAGTTCCTTGAGGTTCACAATCACGTATCACTTCATAGGGGAGGGGAAATAAAAGCAGAAACAGTTACCTTCATAAAAGGTTTTCCCCATTTCGCCCATCACAACATACATCCAATTTCCTACGTCAAGATTAATTGTTTGTTTTTTCAGCAGGATTTATATCATATATTCATACTGTAGAAGACGCAAAGTTCCATTTGACCACGTCACCTCCAGCATAGGAGTTTAGTTACCTTTCATGTTTTATTCCCATCCTGAATGAAAGTTAAGTGCTACCCTGAAATCTTTGGAAATGGAAACGGTTATAAATAATTTAATAAAGTGAAATAAAATAAATAACCATATCTAGCTATTTATTAAAGAAAATTAAGAACTACACTTCATCTTTCCAAGCAATATGTAATTAATATAGTTGAAGAAATAAGAGCAATATGACACTATAATAGAAATAATAGAAATAAATAAAATAATAGAAATAATAGAAATAAATAAAAGCAGCAGAAATAAAACAGGCTAAGGCAGCTGGTATGCCTGGGCAAGCAAAAATGTTTTAAGCTTGTTCTGAAACACTTGTACTGTTGGTGCCAGCTGCATCTCTGTACAAAGGTACTTTTTTCCCTTGTTACTTTGATAGAATTGAGTAACATTAGGAAAAGAGCCTGGCCTGCTAAGCCAAAGTTATGGGCAAGCTGGTATAAGAAAAGGCACTTCTACAGATATACGGGTCAAATGCTTTTTCAGGTGCTAAAGGTAAACATCAGCACTCTGAAATGGGCTTAGAAGCAAACAAACAATTAGTGCAGCTCTTTCATAGATGTGTACTAACATTCTACCTGGCTACACTGGTTACAAATCCAGCCACCTCTTTCTGCTTTAACTTCCAGTTTGTCTTCATATAAAGTTTCACAACTAATACATTGCAGTAATCATTTTGGAAGTTATCTGAGAATCATGCACTGTGGCCAGTCTATCCCCGAAGGTGCCCTTGATCCCCAGCTTTGGAGAAAGGCAGGATATAAATAACACATTACTTTGGATGAGGAACCCTGATAGTCAGGAAATCCCTTTTTCATTAAGGATGGGAAATTGTTGAAATTTGTTGGATATTCTTTACTGTTGAGAGTGTGGAAGTCACAAGCAGCTTGTCATGTTGTATTTTTAATGATCAAGTGATTACAGTTTGGATTAGTTTCACAGATATATGAAAGTCAGTGTCAAACTTTTTCAAAATTCTGTCAACAACAGCAATTGACTACTTGTGGACTAACAAATTATAACTGTAACTAATTCCTTTAAAAGTAACTCTCCATGCTCTGACAAAAGCTGGAAGGAAACCATTTTATACCAGATTGGACAAGGTGTCTACCCTGTCAGGGTTTCTCCAGGTTCTTGAGCAGATATCTTATCTTTACCTGCTACTTTATTCTTTTATATAAGGGTATGCACCCCATTATGTCCTATTATTTAAAAAAAAACTGAAAAAGATTCCTGTTAAAGTGTTGGGCCATAGCAGCAAAATATAGTGCACCAAAAGTAATTTGCATTTAGTAGGAGTTGGTAGAACCATATTTTGATTTCACCTGAGTTCATCAATACAGAGCAGATATAATAGAAAGTTAAAAATTCCCATATAAGCAAATGTGTTGTTCTTTTAGTTCAGCATCTTGAAGAGACGCTTTAGAACTCTTCTCAAGAAATCATAAGACCTGAATTCTGAAAATTCTTTCTTGGTTCTTACCCATTATATTGCACAGATTCATTGCCAAAACTACATGTAGTTCAACTGTCCAAAGATGAAAGAGCAGGTCCAGAGGAGGGTGACCAAAATGGTGAAGGGCCTGGAAGCCAAGCCCTGTGAGGATAGACTTAGAGAGCTGGGTATGTTCAGTCTGCAGAAGAGAAGGTTAAGAGGGGACATGATAGCTATGTTTAAATATTTGAAGGGATCCCATGTAGAGCAAGGAGAGGGCTTGTTTTCTGCTGCTCCAGAGACCAGGACAAGGAGCAATGGATTCAAGCTGCAGGAAAGGAGATCCTGCCTGAACCTCAGGAAGAACTTCCTGACGGTCAGGGCTGTCCGGCAGTGGAATATGCTGCCTCGGAGTGTAGTGGAGTCTCCTTCCTTGGAGGTTTTTAAGCAGAGGCTGGATGGCCATCTGTCGGGAGTGCTTTGAGGGTGTTCCTGCATGGTAGGGGGTTGGACTGGATGGCCCGTGTGGTCTCTTCCAACTCTACATTTCTATGATTCTATGATTCTATGAAATATTTATGTTCTAGCTGATGTCTGCACACTGGCAAAGAGTAACCAATGTATTTCTGCCTATCCCCAGTAATTTTGTATGCTTCAGTTTTTGACACAGTGTGAAGAACGCATAAAGTGCATCCAAGGCAATTCTGACTTTTAATTTAAAACAGGGGAAAGGCCAGATGAGTTGGTATTGATTCATTCATCTCATAAAGTATTGACAAAACAATTTTTATTTGAACTTTTCCCAGCCCATTGTCTATGCTTCAGGCTACAAAATCCCCCTTAGTCTTTCCAATCCCTAGGCCCCTTCAAGTAACAAGAAAATTATTTATAGCTAAAGTCTACCAGAATCCTTGATTACACAAAACTGCAAGAAAAATAAAGTGTCACCCCTTGCCTGAAACTCATCAATAACCTTATTTATATTAGGAAAACAGTTCTGTGGTTACAATCCTCAAGCCACTTAATCTGGATTTCACCACAGAGGCAATCCTTGTGATAATATGATACCTAGTTTTGTTTGTGGGGGGAGTGTGGATTCTTCAAGCAAAAGAAGTTCTCTGAGAATATCTTAACAAGAAAGGCAGCAGAAGGCACATGCTACATCCATCTATTCCCGCCCTTGCCTCAGGTGCTCTGCCCGTGGGACTTTGCTGCTACAAACAACCCACCTTCTTGAAGAACCAATTCTGTGATCACTGATTGATCATCTTCTGCCAGAAAGTGTCACCCCTGCAATTTCTAGCAACTCTGGAATCTGGCTAATAAAACAAGACTCCTTGGGTCCAAGATCATCACCTGTGGGCTTGATATCCAAAAAAGAGAAATACTAAGGACAGTTTCCTCTTTTGCAGTGATTCATTTCAGGGCAGGTAGGAGGACAAGGCCCTCTTTCCTTGACTGAAAGAAAAGAGGAGGACTCCCTGTGTTACCCTGACTTCTGGGAATCCCTGGGGGGCACCTGAATTTGCTTCAAAAATACAAAGGTCAGGGAAAATTAGCAGAGCACTGCCTAGCGAAACAGAGGGCAAGGCAACACAGCAATGTCTTTTATCCTGCGTCTACAGGGTCAGACTGCACGAGAGAGAGGGAAGTCAAGTGTCCATCTAAAAGTATTTTATTTAGCAAAATAGGCAGGATTTCAACAGAAAGCAGTCACTCACACAAGCACACAAGGACTACTGAGTTTGAAAGTATTAGAAGCAGGAAAAGTTAAGGGGAAGAAAGCAATTATACTGTGCCTGATCTTGAAGACTGCAGTTCGGGAAGAAGTGAAGATTGATCAGAAGGCAAAGAAAAAGACTAATGAGAGCCTTAAAACTAGCAGCATGACAGACACTAGTCAAAGGTGGAAGTTCTGAGAAAAAGAGTGTGCGAGCAAATGAGAGCGAGAGTCCCAAAAAGGGGATCCAGTTATAGTGCAAAACATGCCTGGGGCGGGGGGGGGGACCCTTTTCCTGGGAAAGGACAGAAACTGAGTTATGCAGATGGACCTCAGCTTTGAAGTTCCTGCAATTGCTGTTGCTAAATTCATCCAGGAGACACTTTGTCTCTCAAGATGTCAAACTTGCAACCAGCCCATTTGATATGTATATACATGCCTTTCTGAGGTTTTCCTGGGATATGTGACTGGGGGTTATTTGGTCAGACCTATGCCAGGGGGGTTTCAGCCTTTAGACCCAGATATCTATGTTTCCATCCAGCTAACCTCTGGCTCAATAAATATAAATAATTCTCTTCCCTGAGATAGAGTCTGTTAGGTAATAAATCTCTCACTTCCGTTGTCAGCAAATAGTAAATATTTCCTTTCGTTAAGAGCATAGGTTACACCTGCGTTTTAGTATCTGCCCGTTGGAACAGTATTTTGTCTTTTTTTAGAGTCAGGGTGTTGGAGTGGATAAACAAACCCAATCTTACTGTACCCCAGATGGACATGGAGCTGATATGAACCCCCAAAATTAAAGTAGGAAGGTGGTAAAAAAAGGGTTGCACAAAATGACAAAATGACAAGAAAAATACAAGCACACACAAGTATCTTTGGTCAAAGGATTCCTCTAGTAATCACCAAAGAATGATGACCCCAGAAAGATGATTTATTCTTTCAGACTTCCCTTCTTATACTATTTTTATAGCATAAGAAGGGGAAAAAAAGATTCAAGCATCAGCATTAGCAGAGTCACAGCTTGTACACACGTTACATTCTATCTGACCTTTAACATTCTTACACCTGGGTTGTTCCAGGCAACATCCTGGACATCCCAAAGACATCTTTCACAATAGCAGTGTCCTTCATTTGTACATACTGATGATAAACAGGAGCAGAGCAGAATAAACAATTCTAAAGCAAGGTTGCTTGGTGAGCTACAATTGTCCAAACTATCAATCAATGTTAAATGAATAACAACTATGAATTCTCCAGTAAATTTCCAAGCACCAAATTTCCAGACCAACAAAGATGCTACTCTTGCCTGTTCAAAACAGGAAGGACGTTGTTTTCAAATAGGAGGGGTGATGAGACTCGGGCAGGAACAGTTGTACAGGACAAGACTCAGATGAGACTCAGACATGAACAGTTGTAGGGGAGTGTCATGCCCTACCTAGAGGACACCACCTCAGATAAGGACAAGGAAGAGGACAGCCAAGATGACAGATCCTGGAACTATTCAAAAGAGACCGGGACCACCTTGAAGACCAACAGCCAGATACTGAACTCCATCATTTTGAGCACTGTAGCCTAAAATACCAGCTGCAAAGAATGCAGGAAAAGCCATGAGCAACTTTAAAAGGAACATGCTGAGGTAATTAAACCAGATGTGCTGGTTTATGACTAACTATAAATTAACACAACCAAGGCCATTCTTTTGTTGCAAACACTCCAGAATGTGTGTTGTTGTTCTTTTAATGTGGCATCATTTAATATTCCTTGTTCTTTCACTTCCGGGATTTTCCCTTGCTCCTTGGATTCTCTTGCTCCTTCATTAACCCTCTGACTGGCATTAAACTTTGCTTACCTCAGACTGGCTCTCACACTTTTGCCTTGGATTGTCTCAGCCACACTTCTGCTCTTCATGAATGATCCTGGATGGAATGGCTTTTCTTCTGGCTTGTTCTCTTGTACTATAGTTGTTCTCATGTGGGCACTTCCCACCTTAAGCTTAAGACACAGATGAAGATAAGGCAAGGATAGACATTTATGTTATCATGAAACCTAGAAGTAGATGTTGCTTGCCTGTACCCCAATTCAAATAGCCTTAATAGGTTTGGTGACACTTCTTCTAGATTGAAGATGCTGCTTATGAATGCCAAACTGGTCAATGATTTTTTTTTTTTAAAAAAAAGCCTGCTATCCAGGATTTGATCCACAATGAGCATGCCAATCTGATTTATATCACAGAGAGTTGGTTGGACAGTGCTCACAGGAGATAACGGCCATTTCCATACCGGGCTTCTGAAACAGTGCAGAGCGACCTGTCACTGAGGTGTTCTACACCGTAGAGTAGACTGGCGTGGACTACTTTTTGTAGTTCCACACCAGAATCCACTCAGGAGCCGCCGGAACTAGCCAGGCTGCGTGTTTTTTAAAAACCTCTTTTTCGAGGTTTTTAAAAAGCACGGAGCGCGCAGCCCCGTGCCGCTCCGTCGCCCGGCTCCAAAGTGGATTTGCAGGCGCGTGCAAGTGCGTGCTTGCAGATCTGCCGGGGGCGGGCTTCCGGCTGGCGAGCTTCTCCGGTTGGTGGAGAGCCTCCACCAACTGGAAGCCGCCATCTGGGACGCTGGAGGACTGTGGAGCAGCGATCTCACGCTGCTCCGCGTTGCGACGGACTTACCCAGCTGTGGGTAAGCTCCGTTTTAGTGTGTTTTCGCCCGTTCCCCCCCACACACATGTGAAAAGGGCCAATATCTCCACTTTGCCCACCAGAGTTCTCTGTAGAGAAGCAGGACAATTGTGGGGGAGTGGGGTTGTAAGGTGTACCGTGATTCATTATCCCAGACCAGGAGCAGCCTCCAATCCTGCAGACTGATGGGTTTGAGTGGTTTTATCTGAAGGTAGATAGCCAGAACAGAATGGGGATTCTGTTGGTATACCATCCACCCCATTGCTCAAATTTTACTCCCTCAGTTAAGTATACTGACAAGCTGGAACATGCCAACTTGAGGACAACTGAGATAGTAAAGGGCCTGGAAAACAACCTGTATGAAACCAAGCTCCCTGCAGTTGAAGGAGCTGATAAGTTTAACATGCATTCAAGAAGACAGAAGAGGTATGATAACAAAGTGAAACCAAATAACTTTCTGCTCTTCAAGATGACAGGATCTAAACTAATGGATTCAACTTATAAGAGAGGAGATTCTGAATAAACTTCAGGGAGAACTTCCTCTTAGCATTAGTTGTTTGGCAGAGGAACAGACTACCTCAGAAAGTAGTGGAGCTTTCTAAAGAAGAAGTTACAAGACCGTCTCTCAGCAACAGTTTAGTAGTAGATTCCTGCACTGGTAGTGTGTTGGACTAGATGAACCTTCTGTCCCTTTCAGCTCTATGATTCTATGATACTTTCTTGAGTCTAAAGTCCCAGAAAATTCATGAAACATACTTGGAAGTTCACTGATTCAGGAAAGTTTATTCCCAAGAAAATCTACATACAAGAAATAGACCTGAATTTATGTTGGCTCTGTGTGTGTGCATGTACATGTGTGTGTACATAATTAATAAATCAATTTGCCACTTAAAATATTAAAACTTGAATAATATTTCTTTAATCAAGTGGTACTTCTTATAATTTCTATCAATAGGATGACGGTATACTGGCTCAAGGTTCCATAATGAATATTATGTGAATTTTATATGCCCTGGTCAACAAAAAATTCACCTTTAAAACTCTTACAGGCACACCTATAATGCTGTGAGTTCCCTTTTTACATTATTTTGAAAAACAGTTATGCTCATATGGAAAATAGTAAAATTATATTCATAGTGATGTGAGATGTTTCTGAAGCACTATCCATTTAACTTGAAATTTAAACTAGGAGAGCAGCACTCGGCTTCCCTTTTATCTAACAGTGTTGACACAAATGTCACTCGTATTCTTGTGGAAACACTGTTTGGAATTTCATGATGAAAAGGTCAGAGCATGCTATCATAGACTTCACAGAAGGAGCAGAAACAAACACTAATTAAGAGAAGCTAGACTGTTGAATAACACTGCCACCAGTCTTCAGCAGATACTAAACTGTATGTGCAGAGCACAGCACTAGAAGAGGAAGAACAAGAGAGTACACACCCAAGTAGAATATTCTACCATCCTCTGCCTACTTGGGTCTGCCCTGGACAGACTCCTGAGGCCAGTGTTTCCTGCTTTTTACTGGGATGGATCTCCTGATTCAGGATGTTCTTCCATGGACTTCCTGCTCCGTTGAACTAGCATATTATTTTGAAGGTAAATGAGGACAATAACCACACTGCATGATAGAGAAAGAATAAAGTGTTTCTATTCTACTGTCTTAAATGTGTTTATTAAGTCAACTATTAAAGCTGGGGTTATTGCTTGGTGATGGGAAATATGTATCTTTAGAAAAAATTAGGAAGAAGAGGGAAACAAGGGTTAGCCATTTAACTGAAGAGAAATGGAGATATAGGCCATTTCTACACTACACTGTTATAGTGCTATTATTCCACATTCAATATCCTGTGGAATTATGAGGTTTGTAGTTTACTGAGGCCAAAGATCTCTTTGGCTGATAATTCTAAATGCCCTCCCAAAACTTCAAACCCCAGAATTTCATAGGATGTTGAAAGTGGAATAATAGCACTATAGCAGTGTAGTGCAGAAATGGCCTCAGTCTACAAAAGCTTATGCTACAACCTTCTTGCTCTTGGTTAGTCTTAAAGGTGTTACAAGATTGCTTTGCTTTACTATGGTTCTTATACTTTATTTTTTAAAAAAGAAATAACTACATTAAAGACTCCTACGTATTCCTTTCCCAAAACATAATCTTGGATATATAGCATATTCCTTTTGGATTGTCTCTTTGTGGAATATTCAAGGTAAAAGACATTTAGAAGTGGTTCACCAATGGTGTCTACTGCTCCATACTATCAAGAGTTAGGTAAAGTGCAACTGCCATTGTCAATAAGAAACCCATCATCTGTATCAGCTCCTACTATTGCTACTGCCCTGCAATTTCTCTTTGGAATCTTCTCTACCAACCCTTATCATTGGAACTATGAGTTTTCTTCTGGTGATGTGGACATTACTTCCTGAAGAGAATGGATACATCTTGAGCTGGTGTCTCCAGTTTACACATTCAGCCTTGGTCTAGACACTTGATTGAGTCTAGTCTTCTGACAGCACTGCTTTTAACCTCTCTGACACACTTAGATGTCTTCACCATGTTAATGTGGGCATCTGAGGGAGGGGATTGTATTTAAGCTATTGCATTTGAGGATTATCATGAGATGACATTGGGAAAGATTATAATGCTTGGTAAAGTTGAAAGGAGTAGGAAAAGGAGACAACCATATATTTTAAATGCCCCTCCCCAAACTGCAAACCCCAGGATTTTATAGGATGCTGAAAGTGGAATAATAACACTTTAACAGTGTAGGATGAAATAGCCATAGTCAGCAGAGACAGTTGTGCTATTGTGGGAAAGAAGTGCTGATTGTTCCCAAGTAGTGTCTCAGAAAGCCAGTATGAGGTTGTGGTTTGAGCACTGGAGTACGACTCTGAACAATAGACCAGAATTTAAATCTTTGCATGGACATGCAAACCCACTGGATGACCTTGGGCAAGTCATACTCTTTCAGCTTCACACTCTTCCTCTTTCAGAGGAAGATACCCCCCCCCCCGAACAAACCTTGCCAAAAAAATCCATGATAGAGTCAACATTTTCTTGGATTTGTTCAAACACACCACAATAAAGTTCCACATATGAGCCATACTGATAGGGGCTTAAACGGGCCTATAAAACCCAACTAGGACTATAGTAAGGGCTTTTTTTAAATTCAGACAGGCATTTGATGTGTAAATATATATATAGCCTGTCTGATAGAATGTGCTGGATATGTTGCTGATTAGTAAGTTTTTAATTATGTATTTTAACATTGTTTTAATGCTTTTTGATTGTTTGATTATGTTTTAACTTTTGTGTTCGATGGGTTTTAATGGTGTCTTTTTAACTGTTGTAAGCTGCTTTGAGTCCCAACCTGGGAAAAAAGCGGGATATAGATAATGATGATAATATCGGGCCTTACAGAGGTATAGTTTGGCCTGTCGGAACTACAAGGGGCCTAACGGACCTGCCAAGGAGGCCTAGCTGGACTTAACTGACCTACAAATATCCCAATATAACTTACTAGTCCTGCAACATGGGACTAGCAGGGTTTACCTGGCAGGGCTTACCTGGCCTGTAAAGGAGCTGAACTACAGCAGGCCTAGCAGGTCCTACTGTGCCTACGAAGGGGCCTAGGAGGGGCTACTTGGGGCTTGTTGGGCCGACCTGGATTACCACAGGCCTAATGGGGTCTACTGGGGCTGCAAAGGAGCCTAATGGAGTCTCCCTAGCCTATTGGCCTCAAAATGAATGGGGCCTGCCCTACCTGTAAAGACCCAGATAGCAAGCTGGGCCCACTGGACCGGGCCATGTCAGATGGGGGTGGGGGGCAAAACAAGGTGTTAGCAAACTGCAGACCAAATTCTTTTCCTCCCAGCACCCCCTGGCCTAAATTCTTACAGTTGTATTGTACAGCTATAATGGCAATCTGCTAGCCAACCACCTGATCCAGCCCTTCCCTGCTCAAACCACAAGCCGACTCCCGCTAAATGCCACCCAATCTGCTGTGAATTTGAAAAGTCATCCAAAAGGAAGTGAATGGGGTGGATGGAGCTAATAAATCCCCTTGCTCCACCCCAAATGGCTGGTGTCACGGCACATCATGCCTGACATCATCAACATTGGCCTGTCCTTCATTGGAGGATAGCAAGGGTGGGTTCTCCAACATAATGTCTTATACCATATGCGTTTGGATATGTAGCATGTTATTGTTTAACCTTCTGAAAGCTCTTATTAAGGCTAGAGTTTTAAAGTTGATGAAGACCATGTATCACATCTGTAGATGAGGCTCCACCCCCAGTTGTGTGAGTTTAACAGTGCATTTCCAGGACAGCATTGGATTCTGTTAGTGTGCCTAGCTGCCTCCCTTCTGGAGTGGAATATGAAGAAAGTCCTAAGAACTTCAGAATCCATACAGTCTGGAGTTGTACAATTTATAATGACTTCCATATTAGATAATTGGCATCTCGATATCCAGTTTGTATCTGGCTTCATTTATTCTTCAGGGCACACTCTGTATTTGATTTTCTGTGTTTGGTAGGATGGTGTGATCTAGGTGTGTAGGAACTTCCTATATTTCCATAGTCATGGACAGATGACTTCTTGATGGGATTTGAACCTACTGAAATTTGGAGTTTCTACAGGGACAATAGGCTAATTAAGATGGTCTGCTGTGGAAAGTTGATGGATCTACCTAGTTTCTAGATATGGGTGGAAATTGCATTTCATTGCATTCTTACCTCAGCATGTACCAAAAGTTTTCAGAATGTAAATAGGGGAGAAAGCAGAACCGACAAGTTTGCCCCCCCCTTTTTTTTGCAATATTTGTTGAGAATTTTCCTTTCACTTTGGTCAGTGGTTCTATAAAAGATACTGCTGATTTCCAGAATGATGAAATGGCTTGGGTTGTTGACAAGATCATTCTAAAGCACCCCCTCCTATTGAATAAAGCCAGAGAGACTCCCTAGTTTTCTGAAAAGCTGTGATTAGTGAAGTGCAATATTGATGGAAAATGTGAATGAGCGTGGCTAAACGTGGGATAGTGCCTGGCTGAAGAGGTATTACGTAATGGCATAATAATACAAAGATTATTTTTTTTCTTTTGCTACTGCAGCAACACAGTGGACAGTCATCTAAAGGAGTTTTTTCAAATGGTTGAAGGCTGACTACATTCTGATACACAATAAAAAAGTATACATTATTCAATAGCCTTTTGTGATCAGTTTGTATAGCACCCTGCAGATAACTAACTGAATCCTGTGGTGGTGGTGGTGTTTGTGTGACTTCAAATAATTTCTGACATGCCAGCCCTAAAGTGAACCTATCATGGGTTTTCTAGGGCTGAGAATGTGTGACACAACTAAGGTCACCCAGTGGGTTTCTATGGCTGAGTCGGGAATCAATCCCTGGTCTCCAGGGTCATTGTCCAACACTCAAACTACTATGTCGTACTAGTTTTCAAGACCTTTGTTAGTCTTCACTAAAGTAGACCCTTGGAATTAATGGGATTTACCTTTGTGCTGAGTCATTAGCCAACAGTTGATTCAATGAGTTAACTCTAGTGAGAACTAACTACTAGTATTCGGGCTAAAATTGCCTGTATAGTTGATACAGGTAAATTAATCCACGATGGCCAGTGAAACCTTTACCGTGAGAGTGGCAGATCAGTTTTATAGTTGCTCCACCTTCACTTTCTCCAGGTTGTACAGGAACCACACACATGTTGGACCCTATTCCTGACAAAGGAATTCCTTATGATACTAAGATAAAATCCCTAAGTATCTAAAAAGCTAGAAATTGTCTACATAATGTTGGATGAAGCACTAACAGGATGTCTCACATTGGGGAGTCATGCAAGGAAGTTTTCAGCTTTGTGAAACAACTGCTACCACTACCATTTCTCCTGCTTCTGCTTTCTCCTTCTCCTTCTTCATTTTAGTACTATATGTACCCTGCTGTCAGGATGCAACAAAGAACTGCATTTCTCCAAATTTATTTTTTTTCCAAAATGGATGGTTGAATGGATGGATGGATGAGTGGCTGCAGAAAACAGTGATTGTACTTCCACAGCAGAGTTATTTATTTCTCTTAGATTGCATACATCCAGATGCATCCAAACTGAAGCACAAGCATGAGGTAACATGAATGAGACAAAGGTATGACTGTTCTGGCACATAGTATAAGGACAGAGTAGAGAAGGCTGCAATGGGACACAGACATGAAATCAATCTCAATCCCACTTTCATTGAACAGGGAAGTACACCATCAAATGTGGAAGTATGCTGCTGGATCTTCACCTGTTCTGCAGGAACGCCATTAGAGATTGTGAAAGAAACTCTAGAAAATGCTGTCTGCAGTGCATGAAGCACTATTAAAATCTTTTTTTTACAATTTAAATTCCTAGCATCAACCCACATTACCTCTCAAAAGATTATAACATTCTGGCTGTGAATTTTACATTAAATGTCAAATATAATTGGACACAGAGGAGGTGGGGTAAAAGAAATTAAACATGTGACAGTCCAAGGAGGAAATTTGACATCTCCACTGACATTGCCTATGTGGGCAACTGGCAACAGCATGTAACACATCTTGCAAAGAAAATTTAGCTGCTTTGAAATCAATTTGAAAACACCTGGCAGAGGCCAATTACGCAACGTTATAGTTTAGTGCACACTGACAGGTTAAACTTTTGAAAAAGGCAAAAGAGATTGTTCAGAAATGGATAAAAGTTACCTTAATAATATTGCTTCTGTCAAGAAGCTGAGATTTCTGTTCTCGAAGATCAAGACCATAAAGACTGCAGGAATCCCTTTCTTTATGATACTGTAAAAAGACTGTGATTGGAATAACATGCTAAATGACTTTTAAAATAGAAGAAAAGAGTAGAATGAAACATCTCACAAAAATACAAGATATCTATGTTGGATATTGAGACTGCAAAACAAGATTTTTTTTCCTAAAAAAAAGATTCTTATACTATTGACCTTCTGCCTATTCTAAGAGGTAAATTTGGCATTATCTTTATCACTGATTGTTGACCACAATATCAAGTGACAGTGATGCGGTGGGGGGAGCATTCTGAACTAAAATGCATTAAATTTGTGATTCATCAGTTGCACAGAGAATGTATCTCTGGGATAATACGTCAGCATAGTGGCTGCAGTATGAAGTATAGATTGCTCTGAAAATTGTCCACTAAAGTACTAAATAGCAGGGTAAGACTAATAGTATGATTGCTGGCTGAGACCAAATGCAATTTCCAATTATTTTTTTTAAGCTACAAAAATGACATTTTTTTAAGCTACAAAAATGACATCAACTTTTATAATGGAGAACTTTGGGAATCTGCAAATTGGCATGCAAATTTTCCTATATCCTTGGCCATACAAAGCAAATGAATTTATATTTTTTATTAGTTCTGTGCCAAACTGTAGCTCAAGTAGTAGTCTAAGAAATGGTGCTTTTGGGAGAAATGCTCTGCAACAAATCCCTGCAATGTGCAAATGTTTATGTTATTACTGTTCTGTTTCCTGTCACATAGGGCTTTTTTTTTCCTTATGGGCTGCTTCTAGGCTGCAACTATTGTTTTTGTTATTTGTTTATTTTTTATTAGGCCTTCTTCCTTCTCTTTCCCTTTATTAATTTCATGGCAATAATTCTTCCCCAACAGGAATCACATAGTGATCATCATGCTGTAAGCCAAACAGATTTGACTATGTATTAGTTTAAGCTGGGTCAAACAAAGCCACAAAGCCAAGTAAGACTAGATCAATGCTTCCATGACAAGTTAGGTCATTTAAGTTACCCAAACAGTGATCATTAAGTCACTGAGAACAAAACAAAATGTATTCAGGATAGTGTTCTCTTTCTTTCTCTCTCTGACACACACACATACACAGGCGCGCACACACACATATCTGTCACTGCCCACCATGCTGGACACTGGTGATATCGAATTCCTTATGTAATCACATACAGTTAAAACATCCAGAGCAGACATCTCTCATTTTAAAACCCAAAGGCCATGCAAACCAGGTTTTGGGTGGGATTATATTATGGCTTTTCTCTGTGAGCAGAATGCTTTTTAATAATGATAAAGAAGATGTGTTCAAAGGAAGAAAAGAACGGATGGATCCAGACATAGTTGTTCTTAAGATTAACCCACTGAAATCCATTGGACTGAGATTAGTCCTGTTGGCTAAGTTAGTCTTGACAAACTTTAGTGTGATTGGCTTCACTAAGGCTGGTCTAAGTATGGTTAAAGAATTAATTACTTCTCTTTTCTTGTGTGTGTATATCTTGAAATCTTTTATTAAGTTATGGAAGCAATACTAAAGAAAAACAAGAATAGAACAAAATAGAACAAAAATATTTGCAAAATGTGACAGAAACTGAGGTTTACACCAAGGTGACACAAGCATTGAGCCTTCTTCCTTTGGCCTTTTATGATTTTTTTTTAAAACAATCTGTCCCCCCCCCCCCGCTTTCCTAGCAGCTTGGGGGGAGGTGACTTTGCTGTCCCTCTTTCAAGAAGGGACCATGTCACCAGTGCAACCATTGTTGCATTGGCTGCCAGGGAGGGAGGCGGGCCAGGCGGGACCTTTAAACCACAGCTCTGCCTCTTCTGATCTTGGACTGTTGAAAGGGAAAGCTTTGGTTCTGCAGGCTATCCATGAGATGGGGGTTGTCCGAGCCAGGTGGCCTGGTGTTTGCATTGTCTGGTCGGCCATGATCCCCTGGAAAGTATGGGCTGGGATGTGTGTGACTTGACAGCACTCAGCAACAAGCAAACCTCAAGATTCACAATGCTCTATGACAGGGCTTGGGCAAATACATCCACCATTGTAACATAACACAGCACCAGAACGAGCTATACAGGGCAGATGGGGTTCACCTTTCAGCAGATGGGCTTGAATTTTTCCTTGGAAACTTGCAGACTGGCCTGAGGAACATCCTGGCGGTTGGTGGGGGGTCCTAGGACTAAGCGGACGCTTGTTCTTGTACATGGTGTGCGGGGGGGGGCATTAAGGTATCAGAATATACCTTTGGTGCAAGGTGGTGTAGGATATACCTCTGGAGCTCACTCTCCCAGTAGATAGCGGGTGAAGGGCGAAGAAGGAGGCTGTCCTTGGGGCCAGCCCACATATTTTATGCCCTCACTTCTGGGCTCTGTGGCAGGTGGTGGGTTTCGTGGGACACGCTTTCCACAGGGGGTCACTGAGGTGGCAACTCAGGATCAGGGGTTTGTCCTTGGAACCAGTTATTTTGCTATCATGCAGCCTCCCCCCCATGGGGTCAAGTTTAAGTTCAATGTCATGTCCAAGGTCAAGTTCAAGTTCGTGTATAAATAGGCAATACAAAATAAATTGCCCATAGTTTATCCCAAGTCCTGTTGTGTGGTCCCTTTATTTCAGGAGGTAGGCAGCAAACCTTTGTCTCTCTTCCATTATTCCAAGAAATAAAACTATACCAGCTCCAGTATTGGTATTTTTTAAATCTCATTCTAATGTAAGGTTTTGGGTAATGCACATCCACTTGTTATTCCATCATGCCTCCATTGTGTCTTCTTGAATGTTGGAACTCCTACACCTGAGAAAACCATTTCACTTCTCTGGGTAAGAAAACTGTAAAGCCAGTTGTTTCTTTCTCATTGGCTCTCTCTGAAGACTTCTCTTTCTGTCCTTCTGAGAATCAGGGAAGTACCCAAATATCCTAGTCCGACAGAGATATTGTTCTAATTTACCTTGCGAAATCTGGCTCTGAGGAGTCTGGTCTAATGGGGCATTCAACTCCAAATGATAGTTTTCCCCAGAATCTGAGCAATTATGGAGAGCCACCAAGATCAAGTTGCTGTGAATCTCCTATCAGCTGAGGGAAGTTCTTCTTGTAGGCAACAGTTTAGCAAACTGGAATATACTTTCCTCTAATTTTGGTTACTGACCCTTGCTTTAAGTAGTACACTTGTCTTTTTTCCTTCTTCATCTTTGTTCATTATGACTGCTTGCTTTCTGTCTTTGACTTTGGAACAATTGAGATCTTACTTCTTCATCTTCTCTCAGTTTTGGGATAACATTCTTGACTGCCTCCATATAGCCCAGTGGCTGCCTCACCTTACTTGAGTTTGTTTTCTCCAGCTCTTTCTGTGTGTAGATACAATAAGGGGATGTGCCTGACAACTAGCTTGTGCCCTCAACATCTGTTAAATTATTTTCCTTTCCTTTTTTTTAAACCCCTTAATATCACTGAAATCAGCTCTGGACAGTCCCTCAAGCATAGATTTTGAAGTGCACAAGAAGCAGAATTGGGGAGAGGGAATCTGTTGTGTCAGCAGAAGGAATTCTTTTGATGAATCAGTATCACTGGATATGACCCAATGGTTCTATATCCTCGTCAAATTATTCTGTTCAGAACTACTGTGATCAGTTGTTCAATGAATAAGTTGTATATTAATTTGCATTTAAATAAAATAGTAGGAGTTACCAATTCCAATAGGGGGAAGCATGTTTCAGCATACTTAATCATGCAAACCAGTAATGTGAAAAATAAAATTCAATTTTTTGACAAGTAAGGTGGTAGCTAGTGATAGTTCTGAGATGATTAAATTGCTTTTCCTGGAGCATATGCAAGAAATGTCATATGGCAAAACTAGCCAGCATATAGTGTGAATCTGTGGAAAGTTGTTTAGTGTAGTTTGCCTAGGTTTGGGAACTATTTACTGTCATTTGCTAAGGCTGACCCTTGAATGAACTCTGATGTAGGCACTCGAGATTTCTTTGACTTACTTACCCTAGTTCTCACATAGCTAAATCATGTACTGTTAGACATCTGCTTTTAGTTTCATGCTGCAGACATCGAATGCCTCCAAGTGGAATAGGAAACAGGTTCTGTGCACAGAAGTTATGTTCCTCAGATCAATACACTGCAGTGATCCAAATCCATCTGTATTAAGCAAGGATGGATTACTATCTATTATGCTAAGAACTCTTTCTGTAGATAAGATCTTGCCAAGAAGGAGGACTTGCTATTACAGTTCCAGCTTGACAGGTCAACTGAATTATTGGGCACAGATTTCTAAAATCTCTAGTTTAAATCTTCAGTGGAAAAAGAACAACCAACCAGCACATTGCCTGCGCTCCATAGTCCTCCTCTTTAGTCTTCTCTGTCGCCACTGGTGGTGAGCAGAACACTTCCTATGAAATAGGAAGAGTGGCAACATTAGAAATGGGTTAAAAAGTGAGAACAATAGTTGGCCTTTCTCTCACACCAGTTGGTGGCTGAAAGAGTAACATTCACTTCCCAGACTGTATGGTAGCATGGCTTCCAATTATGGCTTGATTTCCCCATCATCACTGAGGTATATCCAGTTCACACCTGTGTGAATCCATTCTCTGCTCAGCAAACAAACCGTGAGGATTGATGTGCATGAGAGAGTGAGTGAGTGAGAGACAGAAAGACAGAGACAGAGGCAGACAGGCATAGAGGTGAGACAGAGAATGAGAAGGAGAGAGAAAGAAACAGAACAGTGCAACAATATAGCATAAGAATGCTTCCTGTCACTTGGTTTTAGAGATGTAAATTCACACATGAGAATGACAAATTTTGAAAGTTTGCTAATTGCTGTGCATGATAGAAGTCTCTGCACATGTCTTGTCATTATTATTTTGCATTTTGATGACTTTTTTTGAGAAATTTTTACAACATATTTTTTCAGGGTGTGTGTGTGTGTGTGAAGAAACTGGGTTTGCTCCAAACTTTTCCTATTGCGCAACAACCCAGTAGGCAGATACCAAGCAGATACTTTTCCCTGATTTAGGTGGCACATATGGAATTTTCCATAACTGTGCGGTGCATCACTGACAGACAAGACATTGGCTGAAGACACACTGGCAGTGTCACTGAGGTGCAATGGCACTGTGAACCAAACCAGAATTGAGAAAAGTTAGTTAATGGTGCAAGTTGTGACAAAATCTAGCAATGAAAAGCAGTACTTTCTGAGTCCTAGTGAACCCTTTAGATGTTGTACAAAAGTAGTCCTGGAAGCAGTTAACAATGCCTCTAGCATCAATGTTGAATCCAAAGGAGATAGACATGTCTTGAGGTAGGGCCCTTCTTTAGTCAGAGATAGAGCAGACAGGAAGTTGGTTCCAATGATGTGCTAGTAATATGAGTTTATGAAGACTAAAAGATAAGTTTTTCCCTGCAGTTCCTCTCAAAATGATGACAAGTGGTTGATTGTGAGAGTATTTGCAGAAAAAAAATAGTGGTATTTGACTTTCCTGTCCCCAGAGGGTTGGAGGGGGGGATTAGGCCCTGCCCCCAATGCAGTTGCCCACCCCTGTACAACAGCATCCTAAACTGGCCAAAAAAAAAAAAAGTTCTGTTGAATACACCATCCAAGTACAATGTTTGCATGGCACCAAAGAAATTCTGTTTAGGCTTTCAACTGTCAGTGATACTAACATGTTTCAGTGGCCTCATAGCATGTAATATCTGGCCTTGTGAATGACAATCATTTTTTCTTTTTCATATATAAAAGTATATATAGATATATATAAAAGTATTTATTTATGTTATTTTTTATGCAAAGCTGTTTTTGGTGCTCCTTTTCGACTGGACAGCTAAACAGAATTTCCAATTGTGAAAATTCACAATTTTCCAAGAGTCCAAAAGTCCAAGAAATGTTCATAAGTTTTGCAAAAATGATTTAACCTGGAGTTTAATGACTAGGATTCAATGAAGCTTGTGAAACCATTCAGCTGGAGAAATAGCGATTTGATATGTGTGTACTGGACTGTAGGGAAAGGAGTTCTCTTGTCTTGAGGAATATGACATTATACTTGGAATTATACATTGCTTGCTACTTTGTGCTTTTGGGATAAGGCAGCACAAAAATCCAAATAATATACATAAAAATTAATGTATATTATTTTCAAAAGTCTTATACAGCACACATTAGCTGTAAATGGAATGCAAGTATTGCTATAGAGATATTCTAAAATTGCAAGACTACACTATGAAATAGTGTTGAAAACCTACTAAACATGTTTTGCATTTGGATTCTGACAAATATGGCAAACTCAAGGACACCTTGCAAAAAGTAATTTGACATAGCGTAACAAATCATTTTGTTTAATTTAAATTGCAATGCAAATTCATAATGCTATGGTTGCTCAGCACTGGGTCAATTAATTAATCAAATGTTGCATCAGTGTGTGGAATAAGCCACCGAAACAGAATTGAATATTGATTCACATTAACAGAAATAGAGAACTCATTACTTGGCCAGATTCTACTGAAACAAATAATTTTTGTATAAAATTTCAAGGCAAAATTGAAATAAAGTGATAGTGCCATTCATAGTTAATTGTTTAGTCA
The DNA here is from genome assembly GCA_030412105.1 of Cyclura pinguis. NCBI lineage: Eukaryota > Metazoa > Chordata > Lepidosauria > Squamata > Iguanidae > Cyclura > Cyclura pinguis. Next base: position 190,244,104 of record CM059601.1, read on the forward strand.
CTGAATTTATGAAGTACTGACATACACCAAATGAATGATGGTTGTGTTATTAGCTTAGAATGCTGACTCAAGAGACAGGGTGCAAAATTAGTTTCATCTAGAACAGGAGTGGGCAACTGCTAGGAGGTAGAGGACATGTTGCCCCCTATAGGACCTTAAAGGGCCATGCCCTCCCATTGTCACCCCTGCACCACCACATATGGGTTGAATTATTGCTTCTAAATGGCCAATAGCATACCTAAAGCCATTTTGCCATGTATTCAGGTGTTCCCCCTTCTAAGCCTGTCAGTACCTTCTTCCAAACACAGAAGAGATTTCGGCTTCTTACTGCTGACACTTCCTGCCCTTTTTTTTTTTAAAAAAGAGTCTATATATATATCAAAGGAAGGACCCTATAGGCCTAAAAGGGTAGAGTCTTCCCAAAATACCTGGGAAAAAAAAACTCCCAGAGCTTTGGTTGGTATTTTAGCTGTTGTGGAATCAAAAATTCTTTCCCCATTTTGTTGGGGGGTGGTTGTGCAAAACCGTCTTTGATGTTGCACATGGCTTGAGGTCCATATTTTGCTCATCACATATCAGAATAACTTAATGGCTTCTCTAAAATACTTCTTATGGGAGTATTCAAAATGTACCTAGGTAGCCCTTTTCTTTAACATTGATTTAAGTTCCACCTGTGCCCTCACCCAACCCTGATTAACCGACAGTGGATTTCATGAGAGTTCAGGTTGCTCAGGAGTGCCATGTTCATATGTCCGTATGCTTATATGCCTTTTAGACTGAAATAAATGGCAGATCACCTGGAGAAAATGGTCAGCATTTATGCATGTTGGTCTCTATTGGATAAGATGATTTAATAAGGTTTCTTGAGACACCCTTCATGCATTTAGTGTCTGTGAGTACAAACCTGAACAGGTCTGCTAAACATACATGAGTTATGAGTTACTATACAATTTAACATTTGTTGATGTCTTGAACCTATCCAATATAGCAATGGAAAGACATATTGTTTCTCTCATGCTCTACTGTTTTGATGCAACACCTCAGATATAGTGCTTATAATGGTTGTCAGCCTGGACATCCATATAATGCTTCTAAACGTGTTTGTGTGTGTGTGTGCCTACAAGTTGCCTGTCAACTTACAGTGATCTCATGAATTTTTTATAGGATTTTCTTAGGCAAGGAATACTCAGAGGTGGTTTTGCCAATTCCTTCTTGTGGAACACAGCCAACAGCATCTGATATTTGTTGGTGGTCTCCCGTACAAGCATTAACCAGGTCTGATCCTGCTTAGCTTCCAAGATCAGAAAGGATCTGATGCTTTAACATATTCAGGCCTTACATTTTAAAATACTAGATGCGAACAGAAGGAATCGACTATTGCTTTCTTATCCTCCTCTTTAGATTACCAGAAATATGACTACCTGTAGAATAAGAAATAAAGAGTTTTCAATTCATCCAATTGGGCCATTTTTTTTTACAGTAATTTAATTAATCTTTAAGGTGAAATATTAATTAGTATTCCAGTATGGAAAGAGTGATCCATGCACAGAAGTATGAACCTACACATATACTATCTTTTTGGATGCAGATGGTAAAAAAAATAAATAATAATGCCGAATAATTCCAAGCCCCCCAACATACACCCCAATGTCTAAGAGCTAATTATACAGTATTTAAAAAATGAAGGATGTTGTTTAGGATCATTAAAAAAAACATAAAGACACATATATCTGAACAAGTTCAGGATCAGTGTGCATACAGTTTTGCATTAAAATCACCCACCCACCTCACCAATACACACACAGACACGGAGGCTAAATATTAAAGATTTCTTAAGGCCAAAAATGAAGGTTTTTTATTCTTTTTTAATCTCTCCCATGTGGGCAATTTTGATATTAAAAACTGACTCAAGGAAGATTTGAATCTCTCCTACCCATACATGATGGCCACAGTCTAGGCTTGAGCTCTGTGTACTTACTCAATTTTATACTATGTGCTAACTGTAACATCTATTTTAACCTTAACAGCAGATGCCTGTGATACTTTGATAGATAAGCACTTTGTAACTGAGCAAGAAATTAGATTTCAATGAATTTTCTAAGAAAGAAGTATGATGTTTCACAGAAATACACAATCTAGCATACAATAAAGATTTGAGGTGATGAATCCTGAAGACTTTAATGTTGACAAGTTCAACATAGCAAAAGCTTGTGCCTCTGAAATCTAATAGTTACATCCTTCCATCAAAATGGGGCAAATAGATTGAACACTGCAATATTTGCTGAATCTATTCTGAAGCCTGGGAAATCTTCCAAAGCAGTTCAATAGATTTAAACAAGTGAGCATTTTGCAGAGTAACAGTTATTAACTGAAACCAGCAAGTTCTGAAACAATAATACCATTACTGAAAACAAATGCTACTGTCGTATAGAACACTAAATGTAAAGAATATGCAGTCAAAGGCAAACAAATTGGATGAGCTGGTCTCAAGTGTCCAACATACTCTGTCAGAAAATTTGTAAAGATAGGTCAAGGAAAAATCCTCAGTTGGCTTAACCTTCATGATTTCAATAATTATAATATACTACCATATTTACCAAGCATTGCCTGGGATTTTATTTTCTCATAGGTAATCCTTGTTAGAAATACCTTAGGAGTTACCTTTCCTTACCTTAGGAATTAGATGCAGTTGAAATAGACAGATTTGAGCTCCTGTTGTCCAGTACTATATTCCCCAATCCAATCTGTTTTTTGGAGTTGTTAACATCAGTGGCAGAACTTGGAGTGTGTGGAGAGAGGGCAGGAGGAGTATGGCCAGGACACCTGGCCAGGGCACATGTGCTGGGAAGCACCAAAAACATTGCCAATCAGGGCAAATTGCACCCCCCCCCGCTCCCACATCCCTATGCAATTGGTTAACATACAGAGGTTTGGTTTCTGAGGGAATACACTGTCCTTCTGCTTCTTGCTGCTAAGCCTCGTCTCCATAGCAACCAGACAGGCCCAAGAGGTTTCCAGCTGAGAATTCTAAAGGCACCTCCATAAACTGCAAACCTCAGGATTCTATAGAATCTTCACAGGCACCCAATCATATGAGGTCTTCTTGTCTGACACAGCCAATCATATGAGGTCTTCACCTGCCTGACACAGACAAACTCACAAACTTTGGCCATTTCCACAGGGGGTAAATAAAACGGTGCAGTGCATCCTCCATGGAGGATGTCTGCACCTTGGAGCAGACTGGGTCTGGACTACTTACCCTAGATCCGCACCTCAGTCCACTCCAGAATGACCCCAAGTGGTCCTTAATCGTGTTTTTGAAAGACCTGATTTTTCAGGTCTTTCAAAATGCTGGCTTGCGCCATTGCATGCCTTCTGTCCGATGCAGATTCGCAGGCTCGCACCAATGTGAGCCTGCGATCTGCAGAGGGTGGGCTTTAGGCTGGCGAGCTTCAGCGGTTGGTCGAGACCCACGACCAACTGGAAACCGCTATTTTGGATGCTGGAGCAGTGCGGATCTGTGATCACACACTGCTCCTCCTCACCCCGGACCGGACCGGACCACCAGAAGATCCGGTGATCAGCGGCAGGGAGTGATTCCCTCGCTGTGTGCAGAAATGACCTTTGACTTTTATATATTAGATAAAATGACTTCCCATGCTATTGGAAATGGAATGGATGGAATGTTAGTGCTGAGAATTCTGGATGGTCTTACATTGGTCCACATGACCAAGGAACCTGGCTTTTTTTTTTCACCCTCAGTCTTGTGGAATCCTGTAATTATGTTTAGCTAATTGGCTTTCACCACACCTTCCTTATCAACATGGAGAGACTGGCAGGAAAGACAATGTAGAGGAGATGTGTGTCCAGCTCCCTCTCAAGAAACATGTAATCTGCCATAGCATAGAGTCTACTGTTTACTACTACTCAGTAAATGCTTGAAAAGATCTAGAATGTGCTTTGAGGGCCAGGCTATTTTATCTATTTATTTATTGAATTTATATCCCACTTCTGCCATGATAGACTACTTAGCAACCCATACTTTTTAACTGAGATTATTTATAACTGTGGTATTCTGGTTTTCAAAAGAAGCTCCTAGACAACAGCAGACATCGGAGTAACAGTCCCTGCTCATACCCTTTGTTTTGGAATAATTAATATTCATACTACTATCTTTCCTTACTTCTTTACTCTAAGAAGTTCCTCTGTATCTCTGCTAGTCTAGTTATTTGAATTCAGTCCCTGTCACTTCAGTTAGAACCTCCTCCTGTCTATCCAGTCCCTCGTGCCATCATGCGTCCTTTTCTACTTCCCATCACATAGTTAATCTAGCTTAGCCCTTTAGATCCACACCCAAAGTCCTCCAGAGAGTTCATTAAACAGTCATTGCTCTTATCTGAGTACTGACTGTGTATACACTCTATTTATATTTGCAATGAACTGTACTTAATTATTTTAATCTCTGGCTTTGTTCTTATTACTATTTACTCACTTTAAGATTATTACTGCCCATGTCCTGCTGCCACACACAGGAGCAGCCTAATTCCTATTTCCCATAGGAATTCCTATGAGTCTGTGCTAAAGATCTTGTTTGTACATATTCTTCACTTTCATATGAACATTCGTATGGACAAGAACACACAGTAATAAGAGAATGATATATAGGCCCTATTTTTTCTTCTCAACTGAAGATCTCAGGAACATCAGTCTTACTGTGTTTTGTGTATTTTTCAGCTTCTCATGAGACTACCAGATACCTACTCTTTCTCCTGCCTCTCAGTGAAAATACATCCTTCCACTGTAGACTTCCAAGACTGGATACCTATTTATTCTTATAATAATTTATTTAGCATGTTTCTGTGGTCAGTGGAAACCAAGAGGTGGTCCAAGTGGTCTGAGTGGCAGGGACCTATCCTCAAATGATGGGTGAGGTATCCCCTTTGCTTGGACCATGAGCTGGTGGTGGTAGAGACATCCTCAGAATGCATTATATTGATGACTCCGATGTATTAATTCCCTACGACCATTGCAGTTTTTCATCCATTGTTCTCACTTTCCTGATAATGCTCATGAGATGGGTAAGAAGCCCCATTTACACTAATATCATTAAAGAGAGAACATGTACACAGATGTGTGGACATCTGTTTAAAAGTGCCAAGTGACCTAAAGGTTCTTTAGCTGTACCTTTCTTTTAGGACTTGACAAAATCAAAAAACTGTAAAAGTATATGCATATTTCTAGAGTTGGAATATTTCTGTTCTGAAACCAAGCCAAATCTGTGCAGGTAAGCTGTTCTTTGGGAATTTGTTAGCTATTTGTAAGCAGTTCGCAAACAAGAAAGTGTGGTCAATGGGCCAAATGAATTGCTCATTGTGAATTGTTTGCTCAGCTGTCCTTACCAATCTTTTCTTTTTGTCCACAAATCCATTTTAAAACAGAAGAGGTATTGGCTGAGGCATTTTCCACAACAAATGGACGTGACCAAGCATTTTCTTGTCAACAGGGAATTGGTTAGATGTGTTTTAGAGCATAAATATCCATTCTTCAAGCTGAAGGTGGATTTTATGCCTTAGTGTTAAGCCTCCAGCAATGGCTGGTATCAGAGACAGATGCTAGACTAGATGGACCTGTTCTGTTCTTAAATCTTATGTTGGACACTGTTTTAAGAGGTTGATAGTAATATACCTACCAGTCTATTTTTCTTCCATGTCTGTTTGCTATTCAAGGGCATCAAACAGCTGAGATTGCTAGGCCACTTCAATACTTTTAGAGGTTCATGTCAAATTCATCATCACATTCAAGACTCCCAGGATAATACCGTGGAAGGTATTTTTAGCATAGCATCCAAGAACAATAAAAGATTTAGGAACATCCAAACCATTTTTTTTTTTCAAAAAAGGTTTTAGAAACCTGAGCAATTCACTTTTTTATTCTAGGCATGCAGTTCTTTGACAATTTTAGGCACAGCCATTTATTCTCAGTCTCTTAATTTGATTCATTCAAGTTGAGCTGGAAACCACTTGAGGCCTGCTGTATCAATTTGTCTTTTATTTCAAATCTGTTTTGGAAAGTTATTTTTAGCTAGTATCTTTCTGTATGATTTGCAAACAATAGGAGCAAACATTTTTTTCCACCATTGGGTTGACTGCCAAAGGATTATTTGCATAGGTGTTTATGAGAGAGTACAGGGCTAATCAGTTGGAAAAATACTTCAAATAGCCGTTGCAAGTTAGAAAGACTATCATCTCTCTCTCTCTCTCTTTCTCTCTCACAGTCTCTCAGTGTCATAAGAGCTGTCTTTGACCTCCTTTAGCTCATGTTTTCATTTATGAACCAAATCATCTTACATATTTTAATGATATTGACAATATCACCGATTCTAATTGCCAGATGAATTATTCCTTTAAGATTTACATTGTCATTCAAAATGTAACCTTCTATGCTTTCACATCATCATCAAGTCATCAGTTGTCATTTTAGTACCACATTATTTTGCATTGCCTCTAGAATATTTACTTTTTTTACCTTGATTCAGCATTACTTTGAAACTTTTAAGATGGGCACCTGAATTGTAGATTGGATGCCAGAAGAACTGATTATTGGGTGGAAGTTACATTCTTTGCCAAGGGCAAGATTGGTATTATACCATGCTTTGCTGAAATGAGGCTCATGCTTTCAGCCTCCTTTCATATAAATTCCTGGAATTGTCCTTCCCATTTTTGCCAAGGCAACAGATGTCACTGATTAAAATCAACCAAAAGAATTCCTTCTTAAGCAGACTTCATGTCAATGGTCAGATACCTTCATATGGATTAAGCTTGAAAAGATAAGTACCAGTCTGTGCCTCATATTCAAATGAATGCCAGACTGAATCAGGCCATTTTTGGATAGATTCAGAAAAGCAGAAGCAGGATCCAAGTGAGGAAGAGAACATTCCTGAAGATCAGCTAGTACTTTTGATTGAGAGTGACACAGAAATAAATTGTATGTCTCCAAATACTTAAATTTCTCTCCAAATTTGCTACATAAAAAAGCCAGTAGGAGCCTGATAGACCTGATATCTATTTTAAGGATCAATTTCAGCACCCAAGACAGTTGCTTTAAAGTTCTGATGAAAAACTAGAATGGATTCACCATATCCATCACCCTCTACTGAGAAAAACAATAAGGTGTGAGGGGAAGAATGCTGTTTTCAAATGATAGTTCTAGCTTCTAATCCAAGGGAAGCCTTTACTCTGGCTATTCAATCCCAGTTTTTTGGAGGGTGGGAGTGGGGAAAGAGGGACCCTGAAGTTATACATTGCAGGACTGAATGGGTCTATTGTTTAGTGCTTTTTTGCTAATTCTCTCTCCCAAGAACAGAAATGTGTTTTGATTGAATCTGTTGGACCCAGGAGGGTGTAGCATTTGTTATGTGTTTGGTTGATGCTTAATTTCAAAACCATCTGCCTCAGCCACATCCATAATCCCCTCCTCTCTTCTGACAATTTATGTCACTTAGCTGCCAACTGAACATAAAACAAACAGTTTCCCATTTATCTCAGTTCCTAGTACCTACCCTTATTCTTTTGAAAGGCTGTATGTTTCTTCTTGCCTAGGAACATGTCTATGCTGTATGCCATTTCCATACAAACTTCCTCCTAGCCCATGAAAAAGCATGGGAAAAATCAGATTCTCACCCCCCCCACACACACACACATTTAATCACTTTCCTTTTCTCTAAAACTCTTTATTCATCTGGTTTTTCCAGGTTTTTAACTAGGGTCACCAGGAAAAAAAATTAGGGGAATAAACACATCCTTGTTATATTTTGAAATCTTTTCCCCAAAGTCAAGGGATGTTTCAGAAATTATATATATTGCTGCACCTATCTTTTTGAAACTTTGCAGACTGGATCTAACCAAAAGGGACAACTGGAAAATTTCACTCAGGTGCCCCCAAATGAAAATATTATTGACAGTTTCACTCCCCACCACCAACTTTGCCATCATTTTATTGCCCCCTTTACCAGAAAGGTGATTTTTCTGAAAGAAAGAGCTTCCTGTATCCTCAGAGGCTTTCCACCACATTGACTGCTGATGTTTCTGTGATGAAACTCATCTTGAGAATCTCCATATATAAACAGCATGAACCCTGCCAAAATGCTGACCTCTATGTGTTGAGGTGGTGGAAGTGATAGCTAGGAGGGCTGAGGCCAGCATATTTCCCTGCCTTTTTTTTTTTAAATAAAAAAGAATCTGAAGTTCTCCACAGGGCTACATGAGTGATTGTTTTCTGAATGTATAAATAAGCTTTGAAGCAGGCATTCAGAAACTGAAATATTCTCTGCAGGTTGAAAGAGCCTCTATAACTAGCTCAACAGCCATGTGTACCGCAGTAATTTTCATACTGACCTGGAGGCTCTGATGTTGCTTAGGGCTAACAGGAACTGTGGTTTGCTAACTTCTAGATGGCCATACTCTCTCTCCCTCCCTCATTTTAGATATTGTGCAATCTTAGTGGAAATCTTTTAATCATTTCATGGTTTACATTCCTTCTGCTTGAGTAAGAAAGCAATTTATACTTGCCTGTTCAAAATTAAATCCCAGTAAGTTTAATGGGACTTACTCCCAGATGACTTGGGACTGTGGGAGATTTTAGACCCTTCTGCTCTGCTCAGAGCTTGGAAGCAGTGGTCTGATTGTCTTTCATGTCAATGAAACAGCGAATCTTCTCTGAGTTATACTCCAGATTATAAAGCGATACTCCAAGGTGCTAAAACAGGCTCAGCATTATGGACAGTGGCATCAGCATGGTATAGTACTTTGAGCATTGGATTATGACTCTGGAGACCAGAATTAAGATCCTCACTCAGCTATGGAAACTGATTTGGGTGACTTTGGCAAGTCACACTTTCTAAGTCTCAGAGGAAGGCAAAGGCAAACTCTTCTGAATAAATCATGCCTTAGAGCTGCCCTAAGTCAGAAACATCTTGAAGGAACACAACAAATTACAGAGTTCTTTATCCGGATTAAACCCAAGTGGATTTGCCATCCTACTGATAGGGAAACCAATGGCCACCATTGATTGGAAGTAATTACTTACCAACTTACAACATTAAAAAAGAAGTGATGCTAGCCCTCATTACAATAATAATTACAATAATTATTATATATTCAGTATGGAGGAAAGGAATTTGTGGTGGTTATCTACCTTCAAGTTGGCTCTGACTTATGAAGACCCTGTAACAGGGTCTTTTTGGCAAGATTTATTCAGAGGAGTTTTGCTGTTGCATTTCTCTGACTAAGAGAGTGTAATTTTCCAAGAATCATCTAGTGAACTGTGGTTTGAACCCTGATCTCCCAGAGTGCTATTCCAACACTCATGTCATTACAACACACTGGTCTCAACTGCAAGTAGCTACAACTAATTACTTTTTAAAGACATATCTCTCGAAGCTCTGGTACAGTCCAACAAAAAACCTCCCAAAGCTGCCAGTAGAAATGTACCACTGGAAACATCTGTTCCACCAATTTCAGTGGGGATTTTTGTTGATAATCCTGATAATGGTGAAAAAGTTGAGATGCTCATTCCTCAGTTTATAGTCCCAAGTCTGATATAGTCTCCACTGTGTATATAAAACAGAAGAAGATCCTAGCAACTTAAAGACTCATATTTAGAAGTTGTCGTTTGGTCCCAGATTCCTTCAGTGTAACAATACACTGTTATACAAACTATGGCTGTTGTTGTTATTATTATTTGAGATACATTTTAAAAATGAATATTCACAAAAAGGTTCCTCCCAGTTAGGTCAAGATACTGTGAAGTATAATTAGGCGGCATGGAACAAATGAAAGAATAAGGGATGGATTGAATGAGAGAAGTTATACACAGCAGGGAAAGGGAATGGAAGGACAGAGATGGGCATGGGAAAACCAAGGACATGAAAGGAGAGATATGTTGATGGAGATAAAACAACAGAGAGGAAACATGGGTTGGATCTTTAGGCAAAACGAAGGACAGATGCTCAAATGAATGCATGAATTGGAGGATGAAAAGAATAAAGGAGGAGAGGAGGAAAATTAATGAGACTGGAGAAGAAGAAAAAATAAGGATGAAGATGAATGTCTAAAAATACGAAGAAGGTTGAATGAATGGGAGGAAGGGAGGGAGGGATGAATAGATGTGAACGAATGGAATAAATGAACACATGAGGCAAACAAGATGAATGGAATATATGAATGCTTGAGGCAGGAGGGAGAATGAATGAAAGAATGAATGAATGAATGAATGCATTTTACAGCCACTGGGAGGAGAGCTCCCTCTTCCCATTCCCAGACCCCTAAGTACCTTAGGTTTTACAAAGTTGGGTATCTGGCAACTGTTCAAAGCACAGAATTGTTATTGCTTGCTTCTTCTTTCTTTTTGTTTGACGGGGAAGAGTTTTATACCATATTAGCATCCTCCCTTCCATGCTTGATTAAATAGTTGGCATCTCTTTCAAATCTTTCAGATATTGATGGAAATATGCCACTTTTTTTTTTAACTTTTCACATCTTCTTTATCCTCCTTAGTGTTACCCATGGTCAGAAGCAAACTCTCCTTTCACCATTTCCAAATTGGGAATACATTTTCCTCAGAGTTCTACTCAGCCCTCTTTCTTTTCGGAGAAAGAGACAAGGCACGTCTTCTAAATGTGATTTTTAGTAAACTTCTGATTCAGGTGGCTTTTGATCTTTGAACTGAGAATATTTTGTGTGTGTGATATAATTATGTTTTTAAGCTCTTTGAAAATGAACATAGGACTGTACATAAGTTTCACAGACAGGCAGCATTACAATCCTTATAATAAATAATACCCCTCTGGACTCATGTGGTAAACAGTGGTGCAGGGGAGGGTAAACTTCAGTTTCCTCCACTGGAGACACCAGGGTGCTCTGCGTCTGGCATGGGGTGCTAGAATGCACGTGATGGAGGTGGAGTCAGAGGCTGTTTAAGGTTTGACTGCTGTTTCAAATGCCTCTTTGGATCCTCACAGTGCACCCTCCCATCTTTAGTGCATCACGAGACTTGCCTGTACACCTCAGAGCTGGGTAGGAATTTTTTCCCCTTTTAATTGCCCCCCCCATCCCATACTGTGTCTGTGGGACTTGGACAATTGGCTGTGGGTGACACCATTATATATGCTATCATCTGGCAGGTGGCATGGAGGAGGTTAAGTCTTTGGTGATTGCCTTTGACACCTTTTGGTGTAGGGTAGGACTCAGAAACCTCTCCTTAAAGGATTCTGAGGCTTGGGACACTACCCTTGAGCTTAACCCAGGATCTGTGCTCTCTCTTATAGAGTTCTGGGTCTCAGGTAGGAGCCCCTGCATTATCTTCCAATTATGGCTAGTTGGGAAGCAACCAATAGTATTTTGGTTGTTCCCCGAGGGAAAGCTGGAGAGGGCCTCAGCTGGACTTGTATCAGGTCCCTCCCCACTCTTTCTTCATTTCCAAGTCAACATAACTTAAACAGGTTAGGTTAAAAAAATGGCTCTTAGTAACCCAATCTACAGGATCTGGTCTTATTATTCTATGTTTGATTATCAAACATATAACTTACAAGGGAGGATTGCAGAGAGAGCTAGGCTACACAGGTTCCTGGATACAATACTGTAAACATGTAGTCTAGTAACGTATTTTCAGTATAGGGCCTTTTCAAACTGCACAATTATAGTGCTATGATTCCTTTTCAACTGCCATGGGAACATCCTGTGAAATCCTGGGATTTTCACTTTAGGGAGGGGTACTAAGAATTCTCAGCCAGAAATGTCTAATACCTCCCCAAACTACAAACTCCAGGATTCCATAGGATGTAACCATGGTATTCCGTAGGATTTTATACTGTCTCTTACATTATTGTATTCAGTATTTTTTTTTCCAAAACTACTGAAAGAGATCATTCAAAGCTTTGAAATGGTATGTCATGTCAACATGTTGATATCACAAAGTGTTGATGTCATCCAGCTGTATTGCTTTTTGTCACTTAACTAAAAAGAAACAGACTGATACCCTTGAACCTTATCTGGGTGAAATATCTGAAATCAATGGTATTAAAGTATATGCTGACTTACCCCAGTCAACAATTGATTCCATGAGGTTTATCTGCATAGGATTAATTTTGCCCTGGGCCTAATGCATTATGGATTTCATATTCCAAAACATTTTTACATGATGGGAATTTAATTTGATTCATTTTTTATAAGAATTTCCAGAAATTATTTTTTTCCCATAAATTTTACCCCCCATACCCCAAGATTTTAAAAAAATGTAGGAGAAAGAAAAAAATTGAGAGATTAATTCATCTCTATTTAGAACACTTAATATTTAGAAAATAAATTGTTTATTTTTAAATAAAGTCGTAATAATTTAAATCTAAATAAGAAGAAAACTTTCATACTTTCTCCCTCATGTTTTGAGAAGTTACACAATGAAAGTCACTTTCTTTAGGTAACGAACTATTCCTAATGATATGCAAGTGTCAATATCTTGCTAAGATTGATCTAATCATTTGTTTCTTATAATTGAATTTTACTTAATCACTGATCCAATTCACTGACATTTTTTTTTAGCTTATTAACTGTTCAGGTTACAAACATCAAGTTAAATTTATGCAATGAACAATTTTTCTTCATGCTTTTTCAGTCAGCCTAAATTTTGCTTGTTTAAATGTTCTTGTCATTTATGCAGTAAATAAAGCATTGAAATCTTGGATTAAAACTAATCCAACAGAACAAACTTTTCTCTTTTAAATGTTAGTTATAAGGTACAATATAAATAGCTACCATGTTTCAAATAATCAAGGCCCTTTTTGATGTCAAATAAGGTTTATTTGGCCTTTGGCTCTCAGAACAGTTTCCTATTAATTGGAATATTGTAAGAATGTAATTAAAGAAGTGAAAGAAGTGTGAAGTGGTACAATAATGCAACCAGTGTAGAGCAAACTCTGGCATTAATCTGATGTTACAGGCCAAGCATATTCAGTTGAAAACTTTGCAGCTTGGGAATAAATTTATAAGGTACAGAGTGTCACCTGGTGTAACCTATAGACTATAGTATATATGGTATGAGATGAGGCTAGATGTATTGGAGTATGTGTGTGCGTGCATACATGTGTGTCATTGGGAATCCAGTGATACCTGAAATCTGGGGAAAACACTGACTAGAATGTAAATAAGATGAGAGATATGACCTAGAATAACTTCCTAGCACTGTGAGATGTGAACAGATATGACTGAGAATAACCTCTTAGCAGGTATAATAGCTGATGGCAGGCTGCCAAAGACTCCTAAAGTACCGCAGTCTTTAGATATGGGACACAGTTGGGTTTATAGCCAAGATCTCTGTTTTTATTGGGAATCATCAGCACCTTTGTTTTGATTATTTTGATTGGCAGTGGTGGAGCTTGGAGCATGTGGAGAGGGGTGGGAGGGGGAGGGGCTATGCCACGAGGGGCAGGGCCACTATAGGCATGGCTGAGGTGCATGGGGGTGTGGCCAGGGTGTGCGGGGGCATGGCTACAGGCCCAGAAGCCCCAAAAACATTGTCACCTGGGGTGAATCCCCCCGCCCCCACATTCCTACGCTACTGTTAATTGGATAACCGATAACTTCAGTGAGGTTATGGAGAAAATAAAAGGAACGAAGAAAGAGCCAGCAAGATTAGACTGACTTTGGTAGTCTACAGTATATGAAGATTGCTATCCTTGACAGCTATGCTGTTCCTGGTTGCCTGACAATTTATAAGCTGCCTAGTCAAGCTGAGAGATAGACTATGCTGGCAAGAGAGAAGAAATATTTACTCTCATTTAGTCTATGATGAAATATATGTTATATTATGACTGTAATAAATGCCCAGTAGGATGCTTATAGATGTAATGGGTGATGTTAAGATTTAACCCTTGAATGCCTGTGTGTTCACAGGGGCCTGTTTGGAGATGTGCCATGCCTCAACTGATCAATTTATATTCCTTGATGGATAGATAGTTATGAATATAATATAAGTGACAGAATTCTGGACAAATATTGAGATCCAAAGTCATTTAGAGATTTAAAAGTCACCACAAGCACCTTGAATTCAGACTGGAATGATATTTGCAGCCAGTGCAAATCTGGCATTATATGCAGTCTAGATGATATTCCAGTCTATAGCTGAGCTGCTGCATTTTGCATTAGTTGCAGCTTCTGAATCTTCTTCAAGGGCAGCCCCACGTAGAGTTCATTACAGTAGTCTAATCAAGATGTGACCAGGTCATGAACTACTATGGCTAAGTTATCTCTACCCAGTAAAGATAGTAACTGGTACACAAATTAAAGCTTGTTGCAAAAATTCTGAGCCACAGAATCCACTTGGGCCTCCAGTGACAGGGATGGATCTAGGTGTACTCCCAAATGACCCAGAATAGACAGGTTACCCAATTTCCGATTACCACCAATCTACACAGCCTCCATATTCTTGGGATTCAGCTCCAGTTTTTTGGCCCTCCATCAGCTCATTACTCCATCCAGGTATCCAGACACTAATTCATCACCTGCACAGCCCCAGCTGGCTCCAAGGACAGGGAGAAAGATCTGATGCTGCAGTATACTGATGACACCCACCTCCAAAGCTTCTATAGTTCATATAGATACTGAAGAACATGGGGATAACTGCCTGTGGCACCCCAAAGCTTTATCACCATGGAATTGAACAGCAATCCTGTAATGCTGCTGTCTGGAACTGACCCTACAGAACCAATGGAAAACAATTTCTCCTACTATCATCCCACAGAGCCATCCAGTAAAATACCATGATCAATGGTACCAAAGCTAGTAAGACATCCAGGATAATCAACAGGGTAGCACTCTTCCTGCTGTTTTTTTCCCCTTCGAAAAGCAACTAAGACCATTCAGAGCCATATCCTTTCCTGCAAGAATCCCTGAAATTACCTTTTATTTTTGTCTGCATCTGAAATGTTCACATTTTCCTAAACACACCTTGCATTTTATTAATCTACTAACGCACAGATTCCAGAATATCATATGTTTCCAGTCTGTACCTGGCCCGGAGTGAAGATTGGAAGGAATCAATTTAAAAAGTATACTGAGATTTCTTGAAACATTCCTAGTTTAAAGCAGTTTGCTATCTAAACTATTGTATTATATCTACAGCAGTATAATTATTCTAGACTCAAACTAAATAAAAAGTTAAGTTCAGATGCAGATTTTGTTTAGCAAGATATTAGAGAAGCCAGGCTTTGTGCTAAAAGAATCTATTCAAGTTGCAGGCTGATGACTGCAAGTGAGATTTAGTAGAGGTCTAACAGCATGGTATAAATGCTGCCTAAAAACAGTAGCAGCACAGAAATTGTGTTCCTCTGGCTGATTACCAGTAAGAACAAAGAACAATCGTAAAGCTTCCCACAATGCAGTAGACAACTGACTTCAGTGTAATTCTAAGATAAATTGGTCTCCACAGTGTGTAGTGTATTGCACCTTGAAGTGAGTTCTCATTCCAATAAAGCAGCTAAATTCTTCCTTCCAATTGCAAAACCAAATAAAAACTTCCTTTTACTATTTTATTGTGATAGGTTTTGCTGTATTGTTAGCTTTTGTTCTACAGAGCATGTATAAAAATGGATGTGCAATTTTCTAATAGGCACTTCCAGTAATAGATTGAGGTTACAGTCCTTTAGGCACTTCCCTGGGAATAAGCTCCATTGAACACAATTGTTTTTTCTTTTGAACAGGAATATATAGGATTGTCTTGTGATGTTAATAGGAAAATAGAGGATCTTTTAAAAATGCCTATATGTCATTTATACTAATGTTCACCATGTACCCTTTTCGGAAAATGTAAAGTGTGTGTGTGTGTGTATGTGTGTGTGTGTGTGTGTGTTTAAAAATGCTGGTCCATGAGAAGATAGAAATCCAAAATCCCCCATTGACATAAACTTTTAATAGGACCCGTCAAGCTGGAACAAAACATATGCAAACTTTTGAGTTCTGCAGAAGTCTGCATCAGGCAGTACACACAAAAAAGAAAAGACAAAAAGGTAAAAAAAAAGAAAAAAGGAAAGTACAGAACAGATGAGGAAATAGAATACCTGTGAGCCTTGCTGTTCAGACTGAGACTGCAAAGTGAATGACTCATGTATGTGGGGAGGAGTGGATATTCAAGATACAGGTCACACCTAGCAGTGCATTCTGGAGCAGTCTCTATTTTCTGAAAACACCCCTGAGGCAATGGGCAGATGTCTGAGTTACAGAGGTTCCCTTCCTAAGCAAGGTCCAGGCTAACCTGGATTATTTGCCGCCTATGTGTAGTTCAGGTGCAATAATTATTAAAGCCTTCAAACAGAAGTATGTTGCCTTGACATGGCTCCAGGCTAAGCAGTCAAAACTTCATAGTATATTGCCCTTGTGTAACTCATGTCTAGTAAAACCTTCAAAGAAAGGTAAGTTGCCTTAACATGGCTCCAGGCGAAAACAGTCAACCTTTCACAGTTTGTACCCTTGCATGGTCATGTCTAGCAATTAAAAACTTTTTTTTAAAAAAAGAAAGTGTTGCTGTGCCAGGGCTGCAGAGTGAAGCATTCAGACCTTCCTAGTATGTTTACTTCCATGACTGAAGAGTAAAGTGCATAATGTGGCACATTCATCTATCAAATATGAGATTCGTTGTGTCACTTCTGCAAAGATTGGCCAGGGCAGTTAAAGACAGTAGCTTTTTTGTGTGCTCTCCCCAAACCACAGGTTGTGTTTCTGTCAGAGAAACAAGAGCATCCAAGGTTTTCTTTCTACCTTGGTGATATAGTTGACTTTCCTACTTCCTTATACTAGAAGCTTTCTCCCTATCTTGATAGACCTATTTTTCAACAATCACACAAAACACGAGTAAAAAGATTTCTAAAGCTTTGTTTAACTCCACACTTCACCAACCAGTTATAAAAGAATCCATTTCTAATGCTACCATGGGTCACTTTTCCCTGTTACCCATCACAACCAGTTCAGTTAGGAAGCACTGTCAAGTATACTGAGCTATAGGTTCTGGTCATCTTTTCCTTTGTGAATCTCCAACACTATGAGAAAACAAAAGTTGAAGAACTTTCCTTGTCTCCCTTCCAAATAGATGGATGTGCACAGTGAAATGGAAAAGACTTTATAGATAATATTGGTAGGGTACAGACACTACTTTAATCTCTCTCTCTCTCTCTCTCTCTCTCTCTCTCTCTCTCTCTCTCTCTGTTTTGTGTTGGGACAAAATATCCCATAGTACCTGACAATTTTGGACAAGGTATAATGACATATAGGTGAGACACACCCTCTTGTCAATGAGGAGAAAATTTGTAACTATTTTTTTTTGCATCCCTACTTTGGACTGGAGGCCTTTAAAGGTCAGAATCTGTACTTCTCCATGTCTCCTCTTCAGTACTGTTTGGTATATCCTTTGTGTATAGCTGTAGTTTCCCAGCTATCCAGTTGGACTCAAAACACTGTGGCATGATCTACTATGTAGAATATCCATTCCAAAAATAGCCAGTTGGTTCCAACATTAGAACACATGAACACTGGGAAAAATTCTGATTTTTCCCAGAAATCCATTAGAATCAGGTTATTGCAATGTCTGATGATGTTCTGCTGCAATGAAATCAGCTATTTTTGTCCTTCCATTTTGTTAACTGTTCCTGATCTTACTTTATTGGGGCTATTTATCTGTATGTATGTATGTATGTATTTATTTATTTGGGTTAAATTGATTTGATAATGTTGATCCAGTTCATGGTTTTGTAGTCTGGAATTAATTCCTTTAATGATTTGTAGCAATGTTTTCATACAAAGATTAACCAGGGTATATAAATACTCTAAAACCCAGATCCCACCTGATCTTGGAAGCTAAGTAGGGTCAGTCCTAGTTAGCACTTGGGTGGGAGAACACCAATGAATACCAGGTGTTGTTGGCCATGTTTCACAGGGAGTAACTGGCAAACACCATCTCTGACTATACCTTGCCTAAGAAAACCCTGAGATTCATGGGTTGCCATGATTCAACAGGTGAAGGCACATATGCACACATATATGGTGGTGGTTGGGAGCAGAAAGAAATACAAGAAAGTGTCAGGATTCTCTACCTGCTGAGCCCCAGCCAGCAAGGGAGGAAGGAGATCGAGAATACTTCCAGGAAGAGTCCAAATACACCAAACACAAGAAAAACGCAAGCCAAGCCAGTCCTAAGGTTCAGGAGGCAGAGATCCATCCAGAGGGTTTCGGGAGCAGGAGACACGAAGGTCATGACGGCTTGCTAGTAATTTGTTGCAAGCAAAGAGCAGTCATGCCGGCAGACTTAAATAGCCACTGTGAATAGGTGCTGCTTGTTATTGTTTCTTCAGCCTAGTCCATGCAGCCTCCCTCTGAGCCATCCGTTTCAGCCTTCCTCATGATTGAGGGCTTATGGGCATAGGTGGCTGTAACTCCTCTGAATCACTGCTGATTCCCTCTCCATCATGAGCTGGCCAGGGCAACTCTGTCTCTGCTTGACCATCCAGTGCGGGGGATGTTTGCAAGTTGATTTGCTCACTCACTGGCTTAGTTCTTGGCACAATCAGTTGCTCCTTGATCTCAGAGGCATCATCTATCACAGGAAATGAAATTTGATCATCTTAAATGAAAGCTAAGATCCTGCATTGTCTGCATCATTTGTTCAATACTATGCAAACATTTTGGCCATTCCTGGACTACCCTGTTATAGTGCTATTATTTCACTTTCAACATCCTGTGGAATGCTGTGACTTGCAGTTTAGAGAGGGGCATATAGACTTCTCAACCAGAGAGCTCTTTGGCCTCAGTAAAGTACAAACCCCAGAATTACACAGGATGTTGAAAGTAGAATAATAGCACTATAACAGTGTAGGGTGGAAATGGCTTTTATGTGGGTGTGCAACTTCAACCAGTAGTAATACAGTTAAAAGATGTTATTTCAAATTATGCTGATCACACATCACATTCTGACAAAAATCCACTAAATAGTTTTTTGAAAAAAGATATGTTCACAATAGATGCAAGGGACAGCAAAGAAAACAAAACAGACAGATATAATGAAGAATGTGTGTGTGTGTGTGTGTGTGTGTATGCGTGCGTGCGGGTGGGTGGGTGTGTGTTAATTAAAAAGCTGTTTTCTATTTTTATCCTGGACTACCATAATCTTATAATAATTTGCATCCTTCAATGTATTCCTGGGTTGTTGAGAAGCTTGACTACAGGCTGAAGAAGATTATTATATTAAAATGTTAAAATTCACCTCATTACCCAGCATACTTACTTCAATTATTCATCCCATTAACCTGAGGCTAAAGATGCTGTATATGATACCTGCTCCTCATGAGGTTAATCTCTGTGGATCTCTTTCAAGGTTAAAGACTTGTTACAGGCTCTCTAGCAGCAATGCAGCTTAGAGTTCTCATGTAGGCTTCTGGTATATAACTGAACCATTGAGTATATAAAATATATTAGCAATCCCCATTTAAAGGAAAAGAATTTTTTTCCTCTAAATCATCTGTTGATGTTCATCAAAGGAATAAAAATGGCTTGCATAGAAGGATACTGACAAGCTGGGATGTGTCTACATTCTATGATTCTAGAAGAAGGTTACCAGGACTATCAAAGATCTGGACAGTAAGCTCTGTGATGAACAATTTAGGATGCAATGTGTGTTTAGCTCACAGAAAGGAAGACTGGAAGTTGATATGATAGACTGTGAGGGAAAGGGGGGGTATGTTAAGTATTAGGCCTTCCAGTTCCCTGCCTAAAGGGTTAAAGTTTGAGTCTTGTTCCTCTGCTGCACTTGTGGTCATGGTAACTAGCAGGCCGGCTTGACCCAGCCAGTGTGATAAGAGATATCTGGTTTGTCTCTCAGTTCCTGTGGGAACCTAAGGGATGTTTGGAAAAACAATCCCACAGTAGCTATAACTGCTGTGAGGAATTTCTCACAGCTCGCTCTCTTTCCTTCACTCCCCCTCCGCTTGCTGTTTCACAGCATTTTCACAGCTCTCTCTCTGTTATGCTGTAAGAGGAGAGAGAAGCGCAATGGATTTTACCTAGCTTTGACTTTTTTTTTTTGTTACTTAAGCTGTTTTATAATAAAGTTCTAGTTTAGTTTTGGTCTCAACTCTGGCCTCTGTCTGTTTTTAACCCTATGCTGGTTTTGCGCCTGTCTGTTTTGAAGCACAGGCATTTTGTGGGTCATGTTGGCATACAGCATGTCCCCTGGAATCCCCCAACAGGGTATTCTACTCAATGTTGTCTCTTGCCCTCAAGTAGGAGATGGGACCCCCCCATTTGCCCTTGGAGATCATCTAGCTGCCACCACCTACTGATTTTAAATCTCCATCGTGCAATAGCTCTGTAGCAAGCTACTGGGGAAGGAATCTCTGAACTCAGAGGCTTTTCTTTCCCACCCTTTGTGGAAGAGGGGAATTCTATCTGCAAGTGCAGTTGGCAAGGCACATAGAGAAAGAGAACATGGATAGAGATCTTTAGGAGGAAAGATTTTTATTCTAAGCAGGCAAAATGATGACAAAAGATATCCCATTCATGAAGACACCTTCCTTCAGGAGTTACTTAGCAGTTACAAAGTTACAGATAAGCCTAGGTCATTTCAGCCAGACTTTTAAAAGAACATAATCCCTAATGTGACCAGTTAAAACATTCCTATTCTACTCACATTATTATCCAGATATTAGGATGGTGTGGGAGAGGGAAGCTGGGAGTGTGGACCAGCTTGCCCAGCCTGCTACCAGCCCTTTGTCTCTCTTGCCTCATGATCTTTTGAGACCTTTTTAAAACTTCTTGACTAAAGCATCTGAAAGCTTCTCATCTTGTTCCCTCATCTGCTCTTGCTGATTGGGTAATTGTCTCTCATGATCTTTGATGACTTTCTGTGATGCTGACTCCCAACAAATGTAGCTTACACCTCATTAACCCTTATTTACCTGGAGAAAGAACCATCCTCCTTCAGTTATGTTATCTGGAGAACAGGAAGGCCCCATTATCACATAGGCATCTTCAAGTATCTGGAGGGATGCCATGCAAAAGATGGAGTGAGCTTGTTTTCAAATTACAAGAAAAGATATTCCACCTAAGCATTAGGATGACAGCAAGATTGCCAATGAGTAGATTGTCGTGAGGGATGATCGACTGTCTTTTTTGGGAGGTTTTAAACAGAGGTTGGATGGCTATATCTCATGAATGCTTTTGTTGTGCTTTACTTCATGGCAGTGGGTTAGATTAGATAGGCCTTGCTGACCCTTTCAAATCTATTTTCTATCACTTTTCTGAGCAGCAATTATCATTGAAGCAACCTTATACTGAATCAGACTACTATTGACTTCTCTAGCCAACACTCACTGATCTACAGTTTGAAATTCTTCATAACTCTGTGACAAAGAGTGGGACACTTTTAAAGAACATGAGCTCATCATCGTAATTTCCAAACATCATGTCCCAAAGGAGACCCATAGTGACACCATCAGGACCTATCCAGATAAAGTACAGACATAAACATTACTATTATTTATATTCAAAGGAACAAATACTTTTTTTAATAAACTTCACTAGAAAATCCAGACAACTCAATCAGACTAAAGTAGGTTTATTAGAGATACAGGGTGAATAATGCATATGATTATCAGGAAATAAACTCCACTGATGAGTTTATTGATTACAGAGCTGCAACTTTTTAAAACAGTAAACTCCATTGAGCTTTCACAAAGTATTGGCAGGCTGAAATAATTCATTTTTTATTAAAGTCACAAAAATCATGCAAAATATAGAAAAAGGCAAAACCAAAATTGGCCCACGAGAGGGAAAAATCAAAACTTTAATACTTTAAAGTAAAAAGAAATACAGTCCATTATTCAAAAGTATTATTGATGATGAAAAAGAAAACTTAAATTGAAATTTGATTTTTTTTCCTGAAATAACACATTATTTTTTAACAAATCATTTTTCAAAGTTTGTATTGGTCTGGGGAATTGGCAGTTTTTAGTGATTTTAAATCTTTCAAAATTAATTATTAATGAATCAATTAATTATCATTTAATCATCAAATTCATTTTAGAATTTTCTTTTTAGTGTTTGGACTAATGTTTTTTCTAAATTATTTAATACCAGCATCTTGGTACTTGTACGCATCATCTTAGCACTCGCTGCCAAAATATCACAAAAAGTTTGTACAAGGTTTTGAGTTCTCATTCTCATCAGCCAAGGTGGTACAGAGGAGGTGCTACAGAGCAGGAGCTAGTCCAGGTGTACAAGGTGCTGCAGAGCAGAGGATGGGAAAAGAATAAAAAAAGTCCAGACTTTAGGACACGTACTAGTAGCATGGAGTAAGGATCTTCTTCTTTTCAAAGAAAAGGGATAAAGTATCCAGCTTCTGCCTTGCTATTTTCTATATTTTCTAACTCCTTCTATGATAGTGTGTTACAAACAACAATAAAACGTGAAAACATCATTATCTCATTCACTCCCCAAAGCAAAGAAGATATGTCAATTATCTCTGACTCTCCAGGAGATGAAGTATCGCTTCAGCTCTCAAAAATGAGCTGTACCACCCCTCCACTGCACTGATGAGTTCTCTCATTGAATGATGTACCATCTGCAACACACAAGTGGATTCTTCTTTCTTACCCATACATCTCCAGTGCTGATCTGAAATGTTGCAGAATTCTGCTCCCCATGGGAAATGGTCAAATTATGACCTGCATTGCAGCCTGACATTCTGGAAAATACCAAGTCAAGGAGACTGAATAAGGGTTGTTGATTTTCCCTATAACAATGCTAGTTTTAGAAAAGGAATAGTGTTTGATTCCTTGGGACAAGTCTGAAAACATGAGAACTTCACTGATAGTCATCTTATGGCTTGTGTGTACATATTCCCTTCTAGATTCCTCAAAGCCCTTCTCATGAAAATTTTCATTGAAAAAACAAACTTTTTTTTTCCTCCTGGAAGCCTCTGGGGTTGACAATTTTGTCTTAAAATGAGATGCTTACTTGCACCTTGTTTTGTGAGCAGAAGCAAAAAGGGGTGGGTTCCAAAACTAAAAGCAGACTGACAATGGTTTCAATTTTTTTTTTAATGTTTCTGTGTCCTGATTTTTCAAAATAAGTTTTCTGGGGGTTGGAGACACGGTAGGTCCTAAGGACCAAAAACTGACCCAGAGCTCCTGAGGCTATCCATCCCTGCTTTAGATGCTTTCTATTTTTCCCATGTGGTCTTAGGTTTCCTTCACTATTGGACCAATGCAGGAATAACACTTTCATCAGCTGAAATTTCCTTGCCTAAGAAAAGCCTATGAAATCCTTGGGGTCACCAGAAGTCAATGATGAGAACAGTACTGCAACACAACTTGAAAGCACATATGCAAGCACTGCTTTGTTAAAGTAATGTAAGAGATGAATTCTGAAGGAACACCATGTCTCACACATGTGGAAAAGACAAGCAGACATGGCAATTAAAATTCAGGTGAAATAATTAATAGATGCCTAGTAAAATTAATAGCGGGAGGCAGAACCTTGTATGACAGTTGCATGTGGCTGTAAGGTAATTCAGGGGCTACTCAGGGAGTGTGGAAGTCTACCATTCCCTGCTTACCAGGAAACAGCTGTTCCAGTCAATGGATGTCTGTTCCCTGGTTGATCAGGAAACATCTGGCTACCCTTCCTCCCATGAGCTATCTTTGGCACAAGAGGGAATAATGACAAGGATCCTATTTCTGCCTCTGGCACCAGAGATTGCTCATGGGAGTGGATGAGTCTGTCAGACAGCTGTTTATCAGGCAGCAGGGGATCAGACTCCCATTGATCACAGTGGTTGCTTCTCAGTGGGTGGATATTAGCGGATTGGGACAGGATTCACTGTGTAGCACTGTAACTAAAGAGCTTGTGCATCCATGAATCCCATATAGGATTCTGACTGGGAAGAACACCTTTGATTTGATTTTGAAATGCATTGACAACCGTAAGTATTTTTAGAGAGAAAATGTTCAAACTTTTAGTTAATTTCACAGGCTTCCCCAGTCTAGTGTCCTTGAATCGTCTTGCACTATTGTCTTCAAGATTCACAACAAGCATGCATCTTGACCATGTTGGCTGTGGGTGGTGGGAGTTGCAGTCCATCACATCTGGAGGGTCCAGGTTGGGGAAGGCTACCACACTGATCAAAGCATTACACATTAGATAAGTTTTCAGATTGTAGATAAATATATTGATAAATTAAAGAATGAATAAAATGAGCTAATTATGATGTGAACAACCTCACTACTAAGAAAAGTCACAGAATATATTTGAGGAAAATGAAGAATTAGATCTGTAATTTCAGACTTCACATTAATCTTCTGAAAAAAGCAAATCTTTTATTCTATAGCTTAGAAAACTGTTTTCAGCTTAGTCTTGGATGAATTATACATTGTTATGAAATGATGGCCTAATTATTTTAATGTAATATTAGTGTTTCAAGAATTGCAGTAGCAGCAACATTTTATAGTATTGCTTGAAGGCCTTTTCCCCCACTTCTTTTTTTTTTTTTTTAAAAAAATATGGAAACATCAAAAACTGAAGAGCTCCTTAAATATTCATTTTGGAATAATGTGCATATGGAAGGACTCCTTTTGTTCAGAACTCAGTTGAATCTCAAAGGTGGCAGGGAGAGAGAGAAAACCCAAGGTGATACTACCTACAGGCTGTGAACAGAGGTGCTTTATCAGGACATTGGTATAACATGTCACAATTTAATGCTAATTGATATTACAAGAATTCTGAATACATGCTCATTTCCATTTCTTTTTAGCAACAAGGACTGAGTCACAGTTAGGGTATGCAAATAATCTAAATCAGGTGGCAGATACTGTAAGGCAGGAAATCACCTAGTACGATTTCCCTTGTGTTTTCTAAACTCCACTAAGTGTGGTAGAGGAAGATGTCCCATCACTGTTGTTGGGTTCTGTCCCATGGTGACCAGTTGGAATCTATCTCAGGATGGGTATTTTTTGTTGTTTTTTAAATTAAGTATTTATCACAAAATTCAAATATGAGAAATAAGCAAAACTGACATTTTTCTATTCCATGTTCTATGCCATTCTGTATAGAGCACTGGGAATGCCGTCTTGTTTTTTTGCCTCAGGCAGCAAACTGGTTGCTTAGCTTCAGTAAGAAAAGATGGAATTAATGTGCTGTACTGAGTTTTACTGGGTAGAGGTCCATTCACTAGTCATAGAGCAACATTAGTAGACTTTAATCCTCAGTCCATGAAACCAAGATTTGTGGGGGGGGGGGGGTCTCTCCGCCATTTTTTTTTCCTGGGGAAGGTGTAAAATGTATGGTTCAAGGAGTGGGTGATGTTATTTAGGTTACAATCCTATATTCCTTTACTTCAGAATAAGCCCATTCTGAGACTTAATTCTAAATAGATATGGATTATAATGTTATTTTCCTTGCGCTTGGACTGGGGGCTCTATGGGGTATGCTCTAATTTCTATGTTTGCTTTATCCTTGGAACTGAAACCTAGTTCTCAGCTAGGCCATAGGCCATCTACCTGACTCCCTGATCCAGGGCTTTGCTATCCATCAGATCAGAACATCTGACATCATAGGCATAAAGCCAAAGCATGATGGATCTACTTCCCCACTCCAGAACACAGACCTTGGTGTAACTAGAAAATTGGCTTCCAAGGATTTCCCAACCTTCTTGAGAATGTTCTTGGGTACAAAAACAGCTACAGTATGGAAAGACGTTGCACTCTCTCTCTCTCTCTCTCTCTCTCTCTCTCTCTCTTTGTACCAGTGATGAAAGCCATTCCATCTGTGGATGTTCCCTACAGAATATTGGCTATCATCAAGAACACTTACATATTGAAGAAAATTGTTTATGTGTAAATATATTTTTATTGAATTTCACATAAAATAGACCAACACATAACTTTAGGCCATTACACACAAAGAAAAATCACGCTAGTAATGTACTATAAATAAAAAAGCCTTACTATACATATTATACATACCATATAAAAAGTTAAAAAATAAAATAAAGAAAAGAAAAAAAGGTAGCAAAAATGTGAGAGAGAGAAAAAAGAAAGACATAAAGGAAAGGAAACTATCCAGACAGACAAGAAAGATTGTAGCACAAGAGAGTAGGACAAAAAAGAAGAAACATACCAGTCATAAGACTAAAATACACAAACTCTTGCATCTACTTACCCACTACTTACCAGAAGAAAATTGTTTATATATTGCATAACAATATGCAAAGCAATAACTTTCTGAGACACTGGGAAAATTTGACAAATACAAGGCTGATTATGATTTTCCACAAAGTGCTTGATCAGTTGAGTCCATCATAGATTTATTTTTCTAAGTACCGGGCTCATGCTTTCTTTTTGCTTTT
The DNA here is from genome assembly GCA_030412105.1 of Cyclura pinguis. Lineage (NCBI taxonomy): Eukaryota > Metazoa > Chordata > Lepidosauria > Squamata > Iguanidae > Cyclura > Cyclura pinguis. Next base: position 190,270,537 of record CM059601.1, read on the forward strand.
AGGGTATACAACTGGACAGAAAAATAAATTCATGTCTGGACCATATTTCTGTGCTGAATGGTCATTTGATATGTTGAAATCACTAGGAGAAGTTTTAATAACATCAGCATCATCACCTGCTAATTGCTATAGATGATTAAAATAAAATCTTTTCTAAAATATTTCTGTGAAGTCAGATTGTTCTATTTTTCCATGGAGTGCACAAAAATATAAGGGAACCATATTTGAACGAGGATGGGACCCCTCTATCTTAACAGCTGTTCAGACCTTTCATCAGGTTTAGCAGCTTGTCAAGATGCACATATTGAAATGCTTTCTACTACACAGCTATTGTTAGTACAGGACTCCTGTCCACTTATGTGTCTCAACAGCCTGTTAGACATGGGTGTTCAGTCTTGCTTTATGCTTCTGCTGGGAGTTATTTTTGCAGCTCAGGGGGACATTTTGGCTATTTCCACACTATACTGTTACAGTGCTATTATTCCACTTTCAACCTCCTATGGAATCCTGGGGTTTGCAGTTTAGGGAGGGACATTTAGAATTCTCAGCCAGAGAGCTCTTTGGCCTCAATAAACTACAAACCCCAGAATTCCACAGGAAGTTGAAAGTGGAATAATAGCATGATAACTGTGTAGTGCAGAAATGGCCTTTGTTTATCTTCCACCTTCTCTCCATTTTAACTAGGAATGGTACAAGAGTTGGACAAAGCTTCTCTGAGGGAGCAAATACATACATAAATAACAGATCCACTGATTGATGGAAGATATTTTGAAGTTGAAGATTCATATGAAACCTGAACTCTTCTTGCTTGGACTGATGGACAATACAATAGACACAAAAAAAAAAAAAAATGGAAGAATTATTCAGTATGTAACAATGGCTGTTTTTTGCTCAGAGGTGGAAAGACTGAACTATTCTATCAGAAGAAGATTGGCTGATGAAATTGTATGATCTGGAAGAAATGTACAAACTGATGTTTTTCATTAAAGAAGAACCATTGAGTAATGTTAAGAAAGATAAGAAAATGATAACTGCATACTTGACCAGAGTATTGGGGGAGAATATCAGTTAGGGTTTTGAAGATTAACAGTTTTTGCCATACGTAAAAGTGTATCTTAGCTATATATTGTTGAAGAAGTAGACCCAATATTTTATCTTACAACATCAGCTGAGGGACTGGAAGTCGTGTGTCTAACCTTCTGGTCCCTTTCTAGTATAGTTTCTTTTCTTTTTTCTTTTCTTTTCTTAGGTTAAGCAGTTTTCGATCTAGGTAGTTGTGTCTTTTTTGTCGTTTACTTTTTTATTTCCCTTATGTGTTGTTTTATGTATTTAAACTTTGTGGTTTTTTTTAAAAAGTTGGGTAGAGCTTTTCTTTAAGAAGAAAAAGTCCACACTGGACAGAAACCTGACCTCTGAGCATCTCCTTTCTTGAAATCTAAGTATTCTGAAAATGTTCCCCACCCATTACCTACCCTTGCTTCTCTTCTCTTCTCTTCTCTTCTCTTCTCTTCTCTTCTCTTCTCTTCTCTTCTCTTCTCTTCTCTTCTCTTCTCTTCTCTTCTCTTCAAAGTCACCCCCTCCCCCCCCATGTTCCACCATGAACTCCTGTACTTTTCTTTCGCCTGTATTTTCCCAAGTAGGAGTAGGGGCTATGAAGAACTTTCATAAGTAAAACAGATTCTCTTCTTTCATCCCCCCTTTCCCAACACCATTCCTCTTTATTGTAACCTACAGTCTGATTGAACTTTGGTGTAGTCAGTTTAGAGCTGTTGTCAAGATCTAAAGAGGATACAGATGAAGTTACATCTGCTCTAATAGTTGGTGGTGCTGATATGGATTGGCTTGTGTGGCCATGTCCACCCTACACTGTTGTAGTGCTATCATTCCACTTTCAACCTCCTATGGAATCCTTGGATTTGCAGTTTAAGGAGGGGCATTTAGAATTCTCTGTCAGAGAGCTCTTTGGCCTCAGTAAACTACAAATGCCAGAATTCCGCAGGATGTTGAAAGTGGAATAACAGCACTATAATAGTATGGTGCGGGAAGGCCCTGTGACTCTATCCGTTATTCCTTCTCTGTGACAAAGTATGAGCAAAACCACTAACACCCTCACTTCACACAGACAAATGGAAGGGCAGAGAAACATTTTGTAGTCATGATTTAAATTTTAGTAGATTTGGTAGCCATGCTTTAAACTTTGATTGTCAGTTTGATTCCCTTTTTATACTAGCTTTATTGGCTTTATACTGGCCTTAAAAAGTTTTGGATGGAGATACAGAATATAGTCCAAATAATTTTGAAATGTCAAGTTGTTAAGAAACCTGAACTGTTCTTATTAGGAATTTGGAGAGATGATGTCAATATTGGTAAACAACAACCTAAATTACTTTGATATATGTTATTGGCAGTGAGACTCATCTATGCAAAGAATTGGAAGAAACTGGAGATCCCAACAATGGCTAAATGGCTCAATAGATTAATGACAGTTGTTGAGATGGATAGGTTATCAGCTAAACTAAAGGAAAATTTTAAGGAAGAGTTTACTTCAGAATGGAGATTCTTAATGGATTATTTAATGGAAAATGATGGTGAATTGATGATCTTTGGATTTTGAACTTGCATATTACTGTTTCTTTTAATTTTTAATGCTATTGTTATCATGAGAATAGTACTACAAAAACTAAATTAGATTATTAGTTGTTGCTTTTTAATACTATTAAGATAAGTATGGTGTGTTAAATAGAGATAATAGACATTCTGAGAATTAACAATTTATGGAATTGAATAATAATATTTTGTAGTAATGATATTTAGCACAAAATAGAAGAGAAACAAATTTAGAATTAAAAATAATGAGTATAATAATAATAAGCAACAAATTGAATGATAATTTTAAGTAATGACTCTAAGTTAATTACAATTATATAAGCAGGAGCTGCCTGCAACAAGGGTAAGAACTATTTTTAATTAATTGTAGTCTATTCTTTTGTTTGGTCAACTTTGTTAGCTTAGCTTAAACTGTAATTGTTTACAGTTGTTTAATTATTTTTTTCTTTTTGGATGTGTTGTTTGGATTGGTGTTTGTCTTTCTAGTGTTTATGTTTATTAATAATAAAAAAAATTAAAAAGTGAATCAACTTGGACTTGACTCAGCAAAAAATGATGGACTGACTTGACTCAACTTGTGACTCACCTATTTTTTAGAACTGATTTTTTGCCTTTGCTGCCCTTGGTAGTCCCACCTCCTGGTTTTTGATGACTGAGGACTTCCTTCTAATCCTGCTTGCTCATGAGTAAATGGGAAAGGCAGAGTGCCATTATCAGCCATGGCAGAGTGGGGAGCAGTTTTATCCCAGAGGGTCTGAAGGCTTCCTTCCAACCCTACTTCCCCAGAACTTAATTTCCACTGCACACCCCCACCCCACCTCCTTTTTTTTTTTATTCAAGTTGGCTTCCAGACATGAGACTTGTCTTGAACTACCTTGCAAGGACTTGAAATTTGACTTGAGGCTTGAAGGTAGGGACTTGAGACTTGGAGTAAAAGACTTAAATATAGCACTTAAATATATCACTGGCGGATAGATAATTCATCTCGTTTTGGAGTTCTAAGAGCAAGTTCTAAGACTGTCAGTGTTTCAAAGTTAGTGATTTGTGTTTATGCAATTAAGGGGCCAAATTAATGACTACACCAGAAATTAAGAGTCCTCCCATTTGGTTTTATAAGCAGATTGTCTTAAATCAGATTTCTGGTAACAGGAGACAATTCAGGTTTAGTTTAGTCCAGATTTAGGGGTGTTAAGTGGGGTAAGAAGAAGTGGACTTCTCTACCCAATTCTCCCTATTAAAGCCCCTCTAGAACTCCTCCCAAATGTTACTTTGTCAAATGGGTTGGGATGTGTCATTGGAGGGTGAGGGGTAAAGACAATGCTCCTACATTAGATGGAGGCTTGTATCACAAAAAAATTATCCACCGATATTTTGGGATTCCCCTCCTCCCTCAGCCCTCTGCATCACAGCCTACTCCATTCATGAGGATTCCTTGATTTTCATTTAAACATTTGAGGAAAGAGGGCAGCAACACAGGAAAAGGAAAGAGAAAATTTTATTTATGCTAGCTTCTTGTGCAAGTCTAAATCTCATTCAGTGCCCAGATTTTAGATGACAGCTGCAAAAATATAATTTAGAACATACTGAAAAATAAATATATTCCTCATGTGATCTGTCTCTCCTTGCTAATCTAAATAAAATCCCTTGCTATGGGATAATTATATTATCAAGCATGATTGCAAATATTTTGGCCATTTTTGACTTCATTATTATAGTGCTACTATTCCACTTTCAACATCCTATGGAATCCTGGGGTTTGTAGTTTAGGGAGGGGCATTTAGAATTCTCAGCCAGAGAGCTCTTTGGCCTCAATAAACTAGAAACCCCAGAATTCCACAGATGTTGAAAGAGGAATAAAAGCACTATAACAGTGTAATGAGAAAATGGCCTCACTCTCTGGAATGCTAGAAATTTAGAAACTGAAAGAAATTTTCATTGGAGTGGCAGGATTCTTATTAAGGACAAGCCTTCATTCTGTTTACATAAGGTAATCAAAAAAACCTGTGGAAAATGAGGAAATTCTTACCTGGTCCTGAAGTGACCAGCAAGCTTACATTATGTCAAAGGTGGGGAGAGGGAGGCCAACAAAAACACCAAAAGAGGGAAAGCTGGGGCTTTAAGGGCTCTACCCTTACAGCCCCAGCTGTAAGTACATAGTTCCATTTCATGTTTTATCATGGCCTGCTTTCATTAGAGGCTAGCAAATGTGGCCCCTCCAACACTGCTATGCAGCATCAAGAGATCCAAATTTATTGAATGTTCATATTTGTCGTGAACTGGCTGGGATGACAAAGTGCTTTGCAAGTCTAAGTCATTGTTTTTATAGTTATAAAATAGTCTTCTGCATGGTCAATCTCCGTGAAGCTATTCTGCTTGGTGACCCAGAGAAAACACCATCATGTGTGTGCTATACAGGACTAGAAACAACTCACTGGACAAGGATAAGATTTTACTAAATGTTCAACAAGAAAACTTGGTAAATATTAAGGCAATTCCAAACTCAGGTAGATGTTGTAAGTAGTATGTGTGTGGGGGTGTAGCTTCTATCAAAAAGGATTGATGACCTGTCAAAAATGACTGAAACAGGACTCCCCAGTGGAGTCATGTGACCCCTCCTGGAACTCACTGCACCAGCTCTGACCCATAGGAGCTGGGGGCCAATTGGAACCTGAATTTGAAATTGGCCCCATTGGATAGCTTGGACCACATTGGTGGGGAGGGGACACATGACCCATTCAGGATATCCCACCCTAGTACTTCTGGGTGAGGGAGATTGACAGGTGTCAGTCATTTTGACAGGTCATAAATCAATCAATTTTGACAGGTAATAACTATTTTGAAAGGTTATTAATCATTTTTGACAGGAGCTACACTCCACACTCTTGTTGTATGTTATTATAAATTATTATTGGTATAAGCAAAGTTGATTTTGTCGCCAGCAAATTTTTAAAAAGCTTGCATTTACTAACAAACTGTTGTTGCTGTTGAAGTGTGCCTTCAAGAATCATTCAAAGCTATGTTGGAGGGGTTGCCAAGAGATTGACACATATATCCGTATGTGGTGGAATTGTGAAGGTGTACAGAAATTTTGGCAAATGGTGTTTAAAGAGATAACAGGAAGTGATTTACAAATATGCCCGAGTATAGCATTATTATCTATATTTGATAAGGTTAATTGTACCCAGACAATGAAGGAGTTCATTACAAATTTATTAACTGCAGCAAGGCTAATTATATCAAGAAAATGGAAAACTCAAGATTTTCAAATAAAGGATTGGTATAAAGAAGTGTGGAAAATTGCAATCAATGATAAGTTAACTTGTCGAATCAAGGTTAATAAGGAATAATGAAAAAGAATGACTTTGAAGCAATATGGAAAATATTTGTGGAAAAGACTTTAACAAAAGAGGGAAGTGTCACACCTCCACAAGAAGAATTACAAGTTTGGAAAGCAGAGTAAGCTGAAATATAATTGGCTCTGGGAATGGGTTCACATTTAGGGCTAGGGTTTATGGTTAATAACGGATCATATATAGTACTAGCAGTAGGTTAAATATAGTTGAAAAGAATAGATTTAAGAATGAAATTACTATAGCAATAATGAGTACAAGGAGAATGAGATTTAGATACATGAAATAAAAATATATAATCAATATGATATATATCATTTAATATATATGATATATGATATATAATATGTTGAATAAGTATGTGATGATAAAGAATCTGGAGAGAAATAGTAGTGTAAGCTATTTGTGTTGTAATTTTTCTCTTTTTCACATTTATGTTATTCATGTGGTGTTTTTGTTTTATTCTGTTATGTATTGTTCCTTTTTCTTTATAATAATAATAATTAAAAAAATGACAAAAAAAAATGAAGTGTGCCTTCAAGTCATTTCCAATTCATGGCAACCCTATCTTTGGGTTTTCTTGTCAGGCTTTGTCCAGAGAGGTTATGTCTTTTCCTTCCTCTCAGGATGTGACCTGCCCAAGGTGAGCCAGCGAGTTTCCATGGCTGAGCCAGGATTCAGACTCTGGTCTCCAGAGATGTGGTTCAGTGCTCAAACCACTACACCACTTTGGGTCTCTTACTTATATAAACTGTACTGAACAGTTTTAGATGGAATCAAGTGACTTCTGTTCATAATACTCCAGGACTTTTTTTAATACTATTGTGGAATAGTCCAGTTTGGCTCCATTGTTGAATACTAAATCAATTAAGATATCTTTGAAACATTCATCTTCAAAACCACCAGTAATATATGATTAAACATTGTACATAGCGAGTTTATTAAACTAAAAAAAAAGCCACTCCATAAAGAATAAGGAAGAGCTCATAACTTACAATACTTGCCCAGTTTGGGAAAGTTTTCTCAGGACAGAATATTTGACCTAAAAAATCATTTTCACTCATTAAATTTCTCTCTTTGTAATGTGATTTGAAAGAAGAGTGCCATCATAGCACAGTAGACAACTCATGTGAAGGTAATATTGGTTGCTTCTTGCTGACATCAGAACACTCTGCCTGGCACTCATGTATACTCCCTTGGGCACATAATTCAGCACATCCTCACTAACTCTGTCCTGGTGCTGACAGGCTTCAGGGAAAGTGCAACATCTGTCATGCATGGGTTTCTACAACAGATATTGGTTCTTAAAGTGCAAAAAAAAAAAAAAAAAGTACCAATAATCTCACTTCATGTGGTTTGTCCGAAATGAGAAAGGTAGAATGATGTGATGTTCATTTCTGTGGTTTAAAGCTAAGGCTGTCAAGTTTGAATATGCTTTCTGGGTTGCATCCAGCTGGGTAGATCTATATTTTCATCCTTAAATTCACACTTTCCCATCTTAATTCATTTTCCTTCACCTCTCTGTCTCTGTCTCTTAGGTCCATAAGCAGCCATGCAATATCTGTTGAATACAAAAGTGTAAAGAGCACCTTAGAAGCTGCTTTAATTTTCCAAGAGCATTTTTGAAGGGGTTTACCTTCAGTGTTTGCTTTGTCTTTCTAGCCAACTCTACAGATGAAAACATACACAGTTTTAGGTGCACTTGAATTATAGCTGTTCTTTTGCCAAGGACTAGTGCTTCTGTTCTGATCTTACCAATTTTTCATTGCTTGCATATTTGTGATTCAGAGATGGTTAACTTGTGGTCCTCCAGATGTTGTTGAGCTACAGCTCTTAGCATGTCTGACTACTGGTTATGTTGACTACCTGAAGTCCAACGTATAGAGGATCTCAGGATCCCTACCCCTTCTGTAAGTTTTTCAGAGCCTGAAGCACAATACAAGTGGATGCTAGATGGTACCTAACACAAACAAGGAGCAAAAGTATGTTTTCATTATTACTAAACATCTTAATTAAACATCATTAAACATATGTCTTGAATTGCTGGCCATTTGATCGGATCAAATCCTTTACAGATTTTTTTTTAATTTGTTACTGTTGCGCTTAGCAAAAATCATGATATTGTTATGAAAATATTAATTCCTGTAGAATAATTAGGGCAAGGTTAGGTTTACTATATTTCAGGCTCTCAAAGCTGAGCATCTAATAATTATTGTAATTCTAACTATGCAAACTCAACACAATAACTGCATTTCTTCTACCACTCTATTTCAGCTTTGATCCCATTTAAAATAGTAACAATTCTTCTGACAGAACTAGTATAATTTACAGTGTCTGCTTGGTCATGGAATGTATGTGTGATTTTGGACCATCTCTACATCTCAACAAGTCAACCTTACCTATTCATTCTGGGGTGTAATAGCAAGAGAAGAACCATGCAAAATGACTGTGTACATTCACGGGATGGTAGTGTTGACAACTGAAATGTTGTAGATCCCCAATTTGTCTCCTTCTGAGAGACGGTATGTTTTCTCTTCTTGGCTTCCTCTTGTTCACCAAAAGTTTTAAATGACAGCATTGTCCAGCAGACCTATTCATATATTATTTTTAGGTATTTCTTAAGGCAAACATTTCATTACTATGTATCTCTTATTTTATTGATGATGACAATCTTGTTGATGAGGAGGAAGAGGAGATTTCAAACACAGGGACTTATTCTCATCAGACACTATAGTACTTTTTATTTGCCATCACTTTTTTTTACAGATGGCAAAAAATTACAGATACGCAATATTCAGCTGCCATCTGAGAGTAATTGTCATCTGCTTCCCAGGGGAAATGCAAAGGAAAGGAAAGAAAAATGTGTTGCTCCTTCCCTTTCAATGTGCCTCATCTGGTATCCATTTCTCTTGCTCATGCCTCTCTTGTACCCTCTCTTGTATTATACTGTGGGCTTTTCCACACTACACTGTTATAGTGATATTTTCTAATTTCAACATCCTGTAGAATTCTGGGATGGTAGTTTACTGAGGCCAAAGAGCTCTCTGGCTGAGAATTCTAAATGCCCTTCCCTAAACTGCAAAACCCATAATTCTACAGGATGTTGGAAGTGGAATAATAGCACTATAACAGTGTAGCATGGAAAGGCCCTGTATCTTCACAAGTCCTCACTCCTTTAGCCCACAGTTTCACTCCTTACCCTTCCTTGTCTCAACTGACTCCTTGAGCACACCACCATTTCTTGCTTCTGACCTCTGTGCTTACACATCTCTCCCTCCTTCCCCTCCTTGACTCTTGGGCTACTGTTCCTGCCTCTCTTACACCTTCTATTCCTTTATGCCTACCTCTCTTACTTCTTGTTCCTTGCCACTGTACCACTCAGTCTCCCTTTCCTCCTTCTCTTCCCTAGACTATCTTCACACCTTTGCTATGCTTCCTTCCCTTGCTTTTTGCACTTGACCACTTATACCCTTCAGCATCTCTTACTTACTTCACCTTCCTTTTCCTTTACTTTATGCTGCAATATCTACTTTCTCTGCACCATTCACCCACCCAAACTCCTACCTCAGCTGTCATTTTTTTGTCCCAGTGCCATATTTTCCTCCTTAAATATCAGCATTTTCTCTTCCCTGATTTCATACAGATGCCTGACCTCCACTTCAATAAGCAGTAGCTGTCAGGGTTTAACTCCCAGCCTGTGCTTATCTGTCAGCAAGGGAAGGAATGGAACAGTGCTTGCCGAGGAGGCGGACAGAGTCCAGAGCAAACAATCCAGAAGAATGCTGAGCTGAAAGCTGAAGTCAAGCCAGTCCAAGGAGTCAAGAATGTCAGAGTTTGCACAGTCATGGAGCATGAATGCAACGTCCAGGGAGCTCAGGTAGCAATTTTCCAGAAGCAAAAAGCAAGCCACACTGACAGACGTAAACAGCAGGGAAAACAGGTGTTCCTAATGAGCCCCCTGTCTTCTGAGCCTCAGCAAAACGGCTTACTTCTAAGCCACCTGCATGACTGAGGACTTGGAGGCAAAGGTGAATCCAATTCCTCAAATTATCACTGACCTCTTCTGCCTCAGGCACTGGCTGTAAAGTCTCTGTTTCAGCTTGTCTTTCAGCTGGTGGAGGCATGGGCAAAATAGATTGCTCTTCAATCTCTGACTCCTTATCTATCACACTAGCCACACAAAGTGACCAGTGCTATTTTAAACAGAAGACAAGAAGACAGGTGAAAGTAGTGATACTACCCTACCATTGTTTCAAGAGAAAGAAAGGCAGACAGCAGCATAAAGCAATATGGGGGATTGATATTAAGGACAGCACTGGGAGATAAGGTGAGGTAGGGTAGGTGGTAAAAATGGGGATAACTCTTTTTTCCTATGATATCAGGTAGTGGGAGATTGCTAATTGTCTCTCATAAAATGGAAATTGATTTTTTTCCCCTAGACATCTACAAAAAATGCATAATATTGGTACATCAAGAAAACCATAAAAAAAAAAAAGACTCCATGAAATACTAATCACTGTACTGCCATTCTTGTCCAATTTTGTTGCTTCACTCCTCCTCCACGCCAATGGCTCTGTTGTTTTTTTTTTTGTGCTATCTTTGCAAGGAGATCTGTAAAACAGACATCACTTGGACTTTCTTAGAAAAGGACACTTTCCTCTAGAGTAGTTATATGGACCCAGTGAACTAGAAACTGGAATTGACAAAGAGGACTGGTCACAAATGTCAACCATACATGTGTGACTTCTCTTCAAAGGCAGGGAAGGTATGCAGAATTGTTCTTGGAAAGCCAATGCACAGAACTGCACAGTTTGTCCCATGTCTCCTAGAGACTGCTTGAAATCCATGTCAGATAGTGGTCCAAATGGCAATTGGGCAAGTTCTTAGAAACAAATGGGAAAAAAGAAGAAATCTTACACTAGGTATTGGAGGAAACCTCAATCTTCACAATTATTCAATGGCTGCTGAAGAGTTTTGAATTAGAAGAGATGGACAAGTGAACAGAGGGAGTCCATTGGGAAGGAGAGTGTCCAAGGGACAGATCACAGAGAAAGAAAATGGATCCTTTTAATCACATACTAGAATACATGTTTATGTGAATATGTGATTTAAAATTTTATTTTGGCAAAAAAAAAAAAAAGAAAGAAAGAAAGAAAAAAGAAGAAGAAGCTATTTTTACATCTCTTTTTTTAGTATATCACCAGAATATACACACATTGTTGCCCAGGACTTAATTTTCTCATAGGCAATACTTGTTAGAAAGATTTCAGATCCTATGTCTCTAATTCCCCAAACTGGCTTGCCCAGTACCTGTATTTTTTCCCCATATTCCCCAATCCAGTCTGTGTTCGGAGTTATTAACATACAGAGGTTGGGTTCCTGGGGGGATACTCTGCCTTCATCCTTGCTGCTAGACTTCATCTGCATAGCAACTGGCCTATTCAAGACAGACACATTTGACTGAGACCCAAGAGCTCTCTGGCTGTGAAATCTAAAGGCCCCACCCTGAACTGCAAACAACAGGATTCCATAGAATCTTCTTAGGCAGCCAATCATATGAGGTCTTTGCCTGACACAGACAAACGAACTTTGACTTTTATATATTAGCTTATATATTCTCTATAATATGATTCAAGTGGAGAAATAGATAAAGAGAGAAAGAGATTTCAGTCTGCTACATGTGCATTTCTTAATTAAAGGGGCAATCTGATACAGTTGAATCCTTCTCAATATTTCCCTGATGGCCAACAAGATTCCCTGAACACACACCCCTTCTCTTTGTCTAGAGAGAACTATAACTAACTCGTTAACTTTTTTATCAATCTTTTCCCATCTGGTCTCATAGAATCATAGAATCATAGAAATGTAGAGTTGGAAGAGACCACACGGGCCATCCAGTCCAACCCCCTGCCATGCAGGAACACCCTCAAAGTACTCCTGAGAGATGGCCATCCAGCCTCTGCTTAAAAATCTCCAAAGGAGGAGACTCCACCACACTCCAAGGCAGCATACTCCACTGCCGGACAGCCCTGACTGTCAGGAAGTTCTTCCTGAGGTCCAGGTGGAATCTCCTTTCCTGCAGCTTGAATCCATTGCTCCTTGTCCTGGTCTCTGGAGCAGCAGAAAGCAAGCCCTCTCCCTCCTCTACATGGCATCCCTTCAAATATTTAGACATAGCTATCATGTCCCCTCTTAACCTTCTCTTCTGAAGACTAAACATACCCAGCTCTCTAAGTCTATCCTCATAGGGCTTGGCTTCCAGGCCTCTCACCATTTTGGTTGCCCTCCTCTGGACCTGCTCCAGTCTAAACCTCAACTCAGATTACCTTTCTATGTTGCAATTGTTTCTTAACTGCAAGCTCACTATTTATTCCTCATACACCAATAGTTAACAAAATAATGTTCAGGCAGGCTTTTGGAACTTGAATTTTATCATGTAAAATGGTGCAATGTATTTTTAATCTGCATTTTTTGATCTGTACTTATAAATCTTTTGGGGGATTGTTTTTAAGCATATTTTAATAATTGGGCTGTTTAATTTCTTTTTAACTTTCGTAAATTAACTGTCTTAGTAGTATCTTTTTAAGATTATTGTAAGCCACCTTGGATCCCATTTGGGAGAAAGGTGGGAATTAACATGATGAAAATAATTAAATAGATAGATATGAATACTTTTATATGTTTTAGATTCCATCCTCTGTTTTCACCTCATCAATGTGATATTTTAGTGTAACCAGTGAACAGTGAAGGAGGAAAAAGTGCAATAGTATTATGTTCTTAATATTCTAAATATTTTATGCTACTTCAATTGTAGTCACTTAACGGGGATTTAATTCGATTGAACAATGGGATTTACTTGGGATTAGAACTGTATCATTCTAGTACTAGCTAACTTAGATTTTAAAATTGTAAAGTGGTGCCCAATATTTTCAAATACTGATATTTATTTTAAAAATAGTCAAATCAATACAGTCATATTCTTGAAAAAATAATAATCTCACTAAATATACATGGTATTTCATTATTGTTATTCCACTTCTTCCTCTTCCTTATTTTGTTCCCCTATACTTTCATCTCTTTTTGTTCATATTTTCTCTTCAGCAATGTATGATGCTTTCCATTACAGACAACTTTTGGCCTTTCCGCGCTATACTGTTATAATGCTGTTATTCCACTTTCAATGTTCTATGAAATCCTGGGGTTTGCTGTTTTGGGAGGGGCATTTAGAATTCTCAGCCAGAGCGCTCTTTGGCCTCAGTAAACTATAAACCCGAGAATTCCACAGGATGTTAAAAGTGGAATAATAGCTCTATAACAGTGTAGTGTGGAAAGGCCCTTTATCAACACAATGACCAAATTATGTCACTGATGAAATCACTACAGTCAATAGGTTGACAGCATCAGCAAAAGTCTAAGGGCTTGGAAGGTAAAGAAGTCCTTTTAGGATGCTGCCTCTTCACATAACACAAACATGAAGGGCAGTGGAACCTTACAGAATGGTTACTCCAGCACTGCTTAAAGTGATGTTAGTATTTGACTATTTCATCCTTCCAAAGAGGACAAATGATTGCCACCATTTTTTGTCCTAGTGAGGTAAATGAATGTATATCTGCTGTTCTCACCAGGTGCTCAGACATCCCAAAATGTTTCAGGAAATTTTTCTGTACAGAAATACATGTGGTTTTCTTCTGTGAGAATTTTGGAACTTTGTGCAAAAAAATACTGTTTGTAGCTAGCCATAATGTTGGAGTTTCTTACAAAATATCTGTTGTGTAGACATATACACACACAAATAGTGATCTTGCACAACAAAAACCCTGTACCCATACAAGAAAAGAAATCTTGTGCAGAAAAAAAAAATCACCTGACATCCTATATAGAAGTTATGTCTTCATAAATGGACGTACGTCTGCAGGAATTAAAACTGGAAACTGTTATGGTGAGACTGTCAGCATGGTATAGTGATTTGATTGTTGGACTAGGACTCTGGAGACCAAGGTTTGGATCCCCATGGAAACCCAGTGGGTGACCTCAGGCAAATCACACTTTCTTAGCCTCAAAGGAAAGCAAAAGCAAAGCCCCTCTGAGCAAATCTTGCCAAGAAAACCATGTGATAAGTTTGTCACCATAGACATAGGCCCCTTTTTGCACGGCACTTCTGAAGTGAAAGGGCCCCCTGAGAGTCATGTAAATGTGAGGAGAGGTCCATACGACTCATTCACATTTGCGTGACGCTCAAGGGCCTGATGTGGACCATACATACATTTTTTCATTTTCGGCTCAAAGCCGAAAATGCTGCACGGTTGTGCATCGCTCCGGGGCCCTGTGCGCACTTACCTGGCGTGCAGAGCCTCAGGAGCTGGGCCGGTCATGCGTCCTCTCCTCAGTGCAGTCTGCGAGGTCCCAGGCTGCACTGCGAACAGAAGAGGCGGGGCGCTCGCACGACCAGGAAGCAGCTGCAGAGCCGAAGCAGGAGGGATGCGACAGCGTTCCTCCCAAGGCTTCCTGTGCAAGCTGTGCAGCCCAGCACCGGGAAAAGGTAAGATGTGAAAAGGGCTATAGACATGAAAGAACACGACAAGTTTCATAATGTCCATATTCAATAGAGGACTGATGATATGTTACTACATGGCACTGCCAGCAGAGTAACCATTGCACAATGGGACCGAGGCACAACCAGACTAATGTGCAACAGGACTGATGCACATCAGACAGTGTGGATTGGTTCCCATGCACATTGGGCACCCATGTGCATGAGGGACTTTTGCTGTTGTCCTGTCAGGCATCTTCCCAATTCAATAATAGGGTTTCTTAGCATCTCTGCTGCTTAGCTAAGTAATGTATAAAGTTACATTAAGTAAAACATCATATGGGACTCTGGCAAACTTGTGCAGAAAAAAAATATTGCACAAGAAAACTATGAAGCTATTTTTTGTTCAAAATTATTGGGTTTTGTGCAAGATTTTTTGTGCAGGGTTTTAGTTGCACAGCATTGTCAGTTTTTTATTTCTAGAAAAACACATGTGGCTGTTTGCATGTGGTGTGTTTCTCTCTCTGTGCATAAACCTTCACAAATCTCATGTATAAAATAACACAGCTGAGATCCTGCATCAGCAGACAGAGCTACCATGGTGGAGCTCCATCATGGTGGACCTTCATTTACCTTGAGTCTCAAATTTACCAATACAATGGTTTCTGAGGTGCTGAAGAATGGTGCACAGGATAATGACAACTGCGCTTCTCTCTCAGTTGTGGGACACATTGAGACCAGCAGCTAAAGAGTCTCCACTGGGTCCTGCCAGACCTGCTTGTCTCAACACCACCTGCAACTGTCACAGCAGTGCAGTAATCATTTCTCACTGTCCTGATCTGCAGCATTTTGAATACCCTTGATCTGGGGCTCTTCCTGGCTTAAGAAGTAGATTTGGGGGGGGGGGGGAGCCATGTTCAGTCACTGACAACTGTAAACATGAATCTCAAAATGTAGGAGATCATACCTTTTTTTCTCATGTATATTATAAAGACTGCTCAGAATAATTTCCTGAAACATGCCAGGATGTGTAAATGCTATTTGAAAACTGCACAAAATTCTCACTATTGCATTATTTTTCCTGACTGGATTTCCTGAGTGCCAGAAAACACTTTTTTTTCCTACCCAGAAAAGAATAACACTGAATATTTTTTTCCATCTCTACTTGCTACATCCTCAGACCTTCAAATGTTAACCCACAGTTTGAAAGTAATGTCTATGTAGGTCTATATATGTGCAAGTGTTTCTTTCAGTTTCTGTGCTAGTGTGTGGAGTTCTGGGATCAAGATCAATGGGACACATTTAAGCCAGATGATAGGACTAACAGAGGCAGTCTTTCTCTATGCATGTAAAGGAAGCATGGATGTATACCTGGCTCTGAAGTTCACAAAATATCAAAAATTGCCAGTATTTAAAAATAGACTTAAACCAAGGGGAATCATAAATATGCAATGGGTTAAATACATTCATGCATGATCTTTGTTCTGTCGGTTGTGTATAGTGTGTGAGTTGTTTTGGTTGGCAACTTTAACAAAATCTCTTTCTATTGTTCACAATATTATTTTCACTCTGAAGTAAACAGCACAGCCTGCAACTTATTTTCTGCTCCGCACTTTCCTATATTTTTTAAGTGGAGACAAATCAGAGATGCTATCCCAGTTATGGTGGGAAGAATAGAACTTGAATAAGACCTTTAAAAACATAGTCTCCTCAGAAAACACTGAAACTCAGTGTGTATCTTGAGGCTAAAATGCCAGGCAGCTTTTTTGTAGACCAGCGGCTTGGGATTCTTATATTTTATCCCCCAACTCTGCTTTTGCTCCTTTGTAGACCTTTTTCTGTATTGCATTTGCAAGAACAAAACATGTACCAGGGGCCTATGGAACAGATTCTCTCTTTTGTTCTGAACAATGCCTTTGATAAAACACCGGCGTACTTGCAATCTCTCTGCAGACAGAATTGGAACTTATTTTGAAATATGACTATTTAAGGATGCATTCCCATATAAAATGGATGTGTTTGGGTAGAAAGTCTCAAGATTTTCTTTAAAAAAAGATATCCATCTGTGAATATATTCTCATGTGATATGATGGCATCTACTGAAGAGAAGATGAGGGAAACGGAACAGCGATTCTTGCTACTACCTTTAAATTCAGTATCCTATTGAATAAAGAAATTCTTACTCTGCTCTTTTTAAATGATAATATTGTAGACAAAAATTTAAATCAACGTTCAGAAGGTATTGGAAAAGTCTATCTGTATACAAGCAGTGGGTTGAGTTTAGCTATATGTGTTTGCATTTAACACATATAGCTAAACCCAAGTATTGCTTGTATTAGGGAGAACAGGTTTGAATTGAGATGATCTGGACAGCAGTGCATGAGGGGATGTTTTCTCCCCTGTTCACTTTCATTGCAACTCCTCCTTCTTAAGCCATTTTCCCCATGTGAGATTCCAGGTATGTACTGAAAGTATAAATGCAGGATTGGAATCACACATGTATGGGGAAATAGCTAGAGTTGATAGAGTGGATGAAGAAGAAAATGAAAATTATAAAATGGTAAAACAACTGTGGTTTGCAACCCAAGTACCTCAAGAGTGTTTCATGTCATACTCACTTGTTCATGTAGTAAGCTGTTTTGAGGAAACTCTTCTTTGGATTTCTTTGGTAGGGAAAGCATATTGTGCAGGAACTAGAAGTGAGCAGTGAGTACATGATTCCATTCAGATGCCCCTCTCCTTTGGAAAATGCCCAGGTTTAAATGCCCTGGTTTAAATTCAGACTGGTTTAAATTCTGGAAACTATCCAATTTGACTTGGTTTCAGGCTGTGCCTGAACTTAACTTGCAGGCACAGCAGTTAGACAATACCTCCATTACAATGCTCCTATCAATAAAATATATATTTCAAACCCGAGAGCTTATCTCTTAACTATATCTCTGATTATGAAATAATACAGGACAAGTATAGCAATCAAGAACATGCTAGTATTCTACATTGGCTACTTAGTTATGCCTTTAGAAATAGTCATATCTCCTGACCTGACCTTCCTCCATCTTAAGAAACAGCAGTCAGATTGGGCAAAAGAGGTCCACTGAGCTTCCAGCTGAGGTGCAAGAAGGGTGACATTTCCATCCTCCCATCTGAAGAACAAGCCTGCAACAAGAACTTGTGACAAGGGTCTTGCTTCTCTTATCTTCAGGCCTACTTGCTGGTGAGTAGGGGGTAGAAACATTCTCCTCCTTGTACCCTGATCAGAAGCTGAATTAATCTCCTTTGCACAATCCAGTGACTGACCCTTAAGTTGGGCTGTAGTGACATTTATGTAGTGACATTTTTACAGTAATACCATTTCTACATGATGATGCTCTCCAGTGTCATCCCGTTGCATCCTGGCAGTGCCTTTGCCAGCAAGGGAGCATGATAGGAATGCTCCCCTCCACACCCAACCAGTTCCCTGCAGAAGGAAGCATGAGGGACACATCTCTTCCTTCCACAGCACAGCCAGGCTCTTTCCCATACTGCTCTGGGGAAGGAAGTGCCTCCATTGCACTTCCTGTTGTTCCTGTACTGTTGAAGTTGAAGATCCAAGGCCTTTCTTTTAATTAAGGGTCGGGTGACAGGCTTATGTTATCATGGTTGGATACACAGGAGAATATCTGGACAGTAGGACTTATGTCTTTTGAGTTTTGATAGTGAAGTTATACATTTCACAATTATAACAAGAGACATCAAAGAAATCTTGTAAACTTGTACAGTAATAATCAGTATAATTCTTAATAAGACTTAGGTAATATTTCAGGATATGCGAAAGTTTGGGGCGTTAACCAGACCCAAACAGTCTTCTGAATCTGTGCATGAAACAATGGAAGGAGGGGGGCTGCTGCATAATGCTGGAGATACCTCTGCTTAAAAGTTTTTGATGTTTTTAGCTGTTTTAACAGCAGACTTGAATTCTTATCCCTCCAATATGAAGACACAGGTCCCTTTCAGTCTAAAGGTTTTCAGCTATTCTTTTGGCCAACTTAAACTTCTCTAAAAGACTGAAACATGCTTACATCTTTAGAGGAAAAAAAACTATTTTTTTTTCTTTTAAACTTTCTTATTTTTGTAGGTGTTTGGAACTTTCTGAAAGATTTTGCCTAGCAGAGATTCCTGAATACTTTTTGGAATGTTTAAAAAACTTTACCTAGAATCATCTGAGAGTGGTAGATTTTAATTTCTTTTATAGGTGGGAATTTAAAATGTTTAGGTGGGTATGGATCAAACTAGGATTTACTGTTTAATATTTGTTTTAATGTTCTTATATGCAGGTTGCCTTCTATTACACCTTGTTTATTATATTGTTAATTATTTCATCATAGACTCTTATGCTAGCCAAAGTGTAACTGTTTTAACTGTTATGTTTACTGGTCTCCTCATAGTGTCTTCAGTATTAGTGCTTTAGCCATTGTATTAATTTTCTTTTTTGAAAGCAGATATTAATTGCTTAAGTTGTTGTGCTGTGTGCTATATATATTCCCTCTTTGTTTTGTATCATATATTGTATTATATCATGTATTCCTTGCCTATAATTTCAATAAATGTTAAATTTGCTTTCTTTTTCCTGGTGTGCTTCTAGTAAAAAGATCTCCCCCCGCTCCTTGAAGCTATATACCAAGGGTGGCATAGAAGAAGAATACAAACTTTCAGGGAGCACACAAGGATATGCAAAACATTATTCACAATTCAAGAAAGCAACACAGTTTAGGTTTACCTATAAATCGAATGACTGGGTCTAATGGATTATTCCCCCAGTTGTTGTTGGCCTGAAGTCATGAAAGTACAACACACATTGACAGTTTGGCTACTAAACAGCAGACATATCAAGGCAAGGATTTCTGTATGAATGTTTTGCTAGACAATATAGTAAGGACAACACAGTAATTAGTTACTAATAAAACATGCCCTACGGCTATTAGGTGGTCCTATCCGTCATTCAGTCCCACTCTTTTTGTCTCCTCCCACCTATGAATATCCTCAGTATTTTTATGAAAATGAAACCTGAAAATAATTTTTTTCCCCAGACAAGACTATCTCTTTCTGCATCCTGGATAACTGCACATGTGATCCATGTTTAGTTCTGGTTGTTTTGGATGAAAACCAGCATAGCACTGGTTGAAAGGGAGCCACATCTGTTGAGTATTTCAACACTGGACAAAGTCAGTGTCCTTCTCTGTTTAATTTTTACTATTCAGTGGACCTTCCCTTTGTAGGTGCCCCGTGCTTGGAATGTCCTCACCGTGGGAGGTCAACTGTGACTATTAGGTTTCAACACCAGACTGAAATTTGCTTATTTGTCCAGACCTTTAAAACTGTTGTACCAGTTCACAGTTAGTTTTCTCTTCTGCTTCTATGCTTTCATATAATTTTTTTTTGTTGATTTGCTTTGTATAACATTACAATATTATTTTATACTATATCATATTATGTATCATGTTATATTATGTTGTACTATATTATATTATACAGTGACTAGCATCCTGTTGGGAGCAACATCATAAACCAACCTGTGATTGTGCAGCTTAGAACTGTGATGTTAACCACAAGTTATATTCCCAGGAGGGAAGAATTGTTGTGGTTGCATTATCAGGATTTTGCACAAGTGGAGTGAGCAGTCTGGCCACTGTGCCACAGTATGGCATTTTGTCAGACAGGCTTCTTTTGCACAATGACAGAATGGGGAGGGGGGGAACAGTCTCCAATAGAGTCACAGGAACTGGTAATACAGAATGGAGGGCAATGGGAAGTTCTGGGTGACTTGTGCCCAGATGAAAAAAATGTCCCACCTTTCAGGGTCCCTAGCAGTGTGATAGGTGCCTCCATTGCACAACAGGACATTTTGGTGTAGTACCCCATTATGTGGTAGAAGACTCCATGGAGCACTGGGACATCTTGAGTGGTGTTCCATTGCACAGCATCACAGTTCTTTAGTATGGCTGTGTATTTTGTCCACAACATATCTCCATTATCATAAAGTCATGCATTGAAGCCCAGGTTGTAAGATCTTGGCCAGTACTTAAAATTGTGTTGTATTACATGATGTACCTTGTGTATGTCTTTTATTTCTCTTAGTCTGAAAAACCAGATTGGAATATATTTAATAAATAAATACCTAATCATTTCAATTTAATAAACACAAGAAGCAGCAATAAAATGATAAATCCATCCTACAGGAAAGAATTCCTACCCCAAATACAGATAATCAAGTTTTACAGAAAGCAAGCTGAAATTGAACATGTCTTCACTGGCTGGGTTTTGGAAGGCTAACATTGATGGGCAGACTGAGCATTTAGCTGAAAGGGAGAAATCTTATCAAGCGGCTAGTTTGATGTAGATTATAGTATCATGTAAAATATGGGAGAAATATATGAGTTTTGGTGAATTCTGGCTACTAATTCATTGCCTATAGGTTGTTATAACCAAATCACTGAAAATGATTTTGCCATTTCTGTCACGCTAGGCCATGGACTGCACTACTGATATTTCTGGTCAGATTTCTTCACTGGGCCCATTCTGGAAGGGCTTACAGTTAAGTCAACTGAGTAACAAAAATAATTGTAACAATTATAACAATTATAACAAAAATAACAAAAATAATTGCAAATTCCAACTCAAGAAGTTTCATCAAGATTTTACAGCTTTTGTTTTATATAATAAAGAAAGGATATGGTTTCTAGATTTCGTTCTGCTTAATCTAGCCTGTCTTTTATTTGTAATTAATCAAACATGCCTGAACTTTCTCTTCAGCCCTTACAGTAATTGCCAGTCAGAAAAGGTTGGCTTAGTCTTTCTCCAGACCTTCTCTCCAATTAGTTGTCGTCGGCTAAAAATTACCCAACTGTAGGATAAACAAATAGATGGAATTTTTTGTCACATCCGTTTAGCGAATACAGTGCAAAATTAAAAATCCTGGCCTTTTCTTTAGCATTCTCTGGCCTTGCAGAAGAAAACTTAATGTAAAGTCACTTTCAATTTTTTTTTTATACAACTGATCTTTATTTGTTAATAGATGCTTTCTAGATTAGATTGTGCAGAATTGCAGTGTAACAAGTTTAGGGTCGTTGTTTTTCTTTTGTCTTTGTAGGAGTTCCACAACCCCCTAAATAAGTAATTAATCTACTAATCATATTATTATCTTTAGTTCAAGATGACACAAATTTGAAATGGACCAGGATTCATTCTGAAAGGGAACAACAAACCAGACAACAAATATCTGCATCCATAGAACTCATGGTATTTTATACAGACAACTGGTTCTTTGTTATGTATCCTAGGTCTAAATCCAATTGCTAATCCTAAGATTTGGCTAGCCTGGACCCACTGAATCAATTGCTGAATGGTAAGCCAACAGCCAGAAGCCAAATGAGTAAACTGAGACTATTGAACGCTGGAGATATCAAGAGATGAATGACTCATTGGAAAAGAAAATAATGCTCAGTCAAATTGAAGGTAGCGAGAAAAGAGGAATATTGTATTATAGGTGGATAGACTCAATGAAGGAAACTGTGGCCCTAAGTTCTGAAAAGCTTCACAGAGCTGGTAATAAAAGAGTGTTTTGGAGCTCTCATTCGTACGGTCACCATAAGTCATAGGTCGACTGACGGCAATTAATAAAAAAAAATGCTTATATAAATTCTAGTTATTCAGTTACCTTTCTTCATTTGGGAATAGCAATTGGATTTATTAGTAGGTCCTTTATGACTATTTCATAACAGCTAATGCAACTAAAATTAAGATCCAACACTCCTGATAAACCATCTGAATTGTAATCAGAAAAAATAAAATTTAATAGCGCAAGTCTTTTTTAAAGAAAGAAAGTTGTCGTCATTATTATTACTATTGTTGTTGTTGTTGTTGTCACTATTAATTATTCCATAAAAATGACTAGGGCTGTGGAAATAAAATCTTCCAACTCCCACATCTGAAACAGCCCTATTCATGTCACTCCCAAGACCTATTCAAGCTACACAATTATAGTGCTAGTATTCCACTTCAACTGCCATGGATGCCTCTTCTGGCCTAGGGTTTGTAATTTGGCGAGCCACTAGAACACTGGTTGAGAATTCTCAACACTCTCCCTACACTGGGATTCCATGGGATGTTGCCATGGCAGTTAAAGTAAATGTAGTACTCTAATTGTGTAGTGTGAATGGGTCCAAAGTGTTAGGGCCTTTCTGCATTACACTGTTATTGTGCTATTATTCCAACATCCTCTGGAAATCTGGGCTTTGTCGTTTACTGAGGCCAAAGAGCTCTCTGGCTGAGAATTCTCCTAAATTGGGAGGGGTTGCTAATACACCAGAGGACAGGATCAAAATTCAAAATGACCTGGATAGATTGGAGAGCTGGGCCAAGGCTAACAAAACGAAATTCAACAGAGAGAAGTGTAAGGTCCTACACTTAGGTAGAAAAAATGGAATACAGAAATATAGGATGGGGGACACGTGGCTGGATAGCAGTACGTGTGAAAGGGATCTAGGAGTCTTAATAGACCACAAGCTGAATATGAGTCAGCAGTGTGATGCGGCAGCCAAGAAAGCCGATGCAATTCTCGGCTGCATCAATAGGAGTATGGTGTCTAGATCAAGGGAGGTACTGGTACCACTCTACTCTGCTTTGGTTAGAACTCATCTTGAATACTGTGTCCAGTTCTGGGCACCCCAATTCAAGAAGGACATGGTCAGGCTGGAGCAGGTCCAGAGGAGGGCGACCAAAATGGTGAGAGGCCTGGAAGCCATGCCCTATGAGGATAGACTTAGAGAGCTAGGTATGTTTAGTCTGCAGAAGAGAAGGTTAAGAGGGGACATGATAGCCATGTTTAAATATTTGAAGGGATGCCATGTAGAGGAAGGAAAGGGCTTGTTTTCTGCTGCTCCAGAGACCAGGACAAGGAGCAATGGATTCAAGCTGCGGGAAAGGAGATTCCACCTGAACCTCAGGAAGAACTGCCTGACAGTCAGGGCTGTCCGGTAGTGGAATATGCTGCCTCGGAGTGTGGTGGAGTCTCCTTCTTTGGAGGCTGTTAAGCAGAGGCTGGATGGCCATCTGTCAGGAGTGCTTTGAGGGTGTTCCTGCATGGCAGGGGGTTGGACTGGATGGCCCGTGTGGTCTCTTCCAACTCTACATTTCTATGATTCTATGATTCTAAATGCCCCTCCCTAAACTGCAAACCCCAGGATTCCATAGGATGTTGAAAGTGGAATAATAGCACTATAACAGTGTAGGGAGGAATGTCCTTTAGTCACCTACTGAATCCAACTATCTTAAAGTATCATGTGATTTTATATGAGTAAGGTTTAATGCAACATAGTATTGGGCCCTTTTCGCATGGCATTCATCATGCGAAAGGGCCTCCAGAGTTTCCTGCGATTGCGAGGAGCATTTCAGATGACGTCCTTGCAATTGTGCAATGCTGCCGGGGCCAGCAGCCACTGATTGCACACTATATCATTTTTGGCTTTTAGCTGACAATGGTGCATGATTGTGCATTGCTCTGGGGCCCCACATACACTTACCTGGAGTGCAGAACCTCTGGAGCTGTGGCCCTCGTGCTTCCTCCCCCAGCGCAGCCTGGGAAAATACCCGGCTGCACTGTGGAAGAAAGAGGTGGAGCTCTGAACTCCTGCGGAGCAGAAGCAGCGGGGACACGAGAGCCTCACAGAAGAGGCTGCTCGCGTGATCCCTGTGCAGTGACGCTGGATGCAAGTAAGTTGTGGAAAGGGCCTTAGTTCCGGGAAGGATGATAAGAATCCTGATTTCCTTAAGAGTTTGCAGATATTAAAACACTGGTTTGTGTGTGTGTGTGTGTGTGTGTGTGTGTGTTCTGAATTTTATCAAGAAGCTAGAAGCGAAATGATCCACCTAATACTGGTATCCTTTTTAATCTATTTTGACCAGTTGTTACTCTCAACACAAATGCAATGACAAAATACTGAAATTATCCAGAGGGTTGTAATGTTTTTAAATGTAGTTTATGTTAGTAAACGGTTAACTGTATAAATTCCATCCCTCCATCTCTACTGCTGTTAACGCTAATATTAATATTTTACAACTCAATATTACCATGCAGTATTTTCACTCTTTTGCATAGCTGGTTTTCTCTAAATGTCATATGGACAGTAGACTGAATAGACAAACCTGCTACTACTTTTATGAAACTGTCCCATGGTCTGGTTACATTTCATGCTGGTGGCAGTATTATCAGGTGAAAGGGACTATGAAAGCTCATGGTGTTACTGCCCCTAATGTCATTTCCCACTTCCTTCAAGATCAAATGATCCTTACTAGTACCAGCTGAGAGAAGACCTTAGAGCTGCTAGTTCTATGCTCTGAGGTTTCTGGTAGCGGTAACTGGCCTACCCACACTGTGAGGCACACTGTGTGTGAGGGGGGGGGCGAGAACGGGGGTGGGCAGAAGCCTTCCAAGAATTATTAAATTATCATGCTGGAACATTGCTGGAACTGCAAGGTTGCTGCAGATCTCTTTTATGACTGCACATTATTAAGGAACAGAGTGGGGCAAGTGGTTAGGCTCCTACACCACAATGACTTCTCTAGTACTTAAGGAGGCAGCATCAAGTAATTTTTGCTAAGAATAGAGATATCAAGATGCAAGCGCATGAAGGATAAGACTATGTTGTGCCAGGGAACAATCATTGTCAACATCATGAGGATTGCCTCTCAGGTCTCTTCCTACCATCCAAAGAAGGATAGGCTTAAGCAACACAAAGTAGTATATTGGGTATGAGAGAAATCTAGCTATACTAGCTTTTGAATTTTTCCTTGACAAAGTCTAAGAGTGAAGAAAAAAAATATATGCCTGCATAGTTTTAAAAAAGCTTTGTTTAATCAAAATGTATTTTATTTATATCAACTGTTTATAATTTAAACTGAACTACACATGAACTAAATATCAGATGCACCATGGAATCAATGTGAGGGGATTCTTCTTGTTTTACTCAGGTAAGACTTCCCACGAGACTGCAGTAATACTTTAATGTAGCAGTCATGTATGCTCAAAATATATAAATGGCAAGACTATAGAATGCATACTTTTCCCTTTGGTCATAAATCACCATGGTAGCATAGATGAACATTTAGAATGTAAAGTAGTCAATGTTTGATGTGTTAAGTCATAAGAAATGTGCACATTATGATGGAAAGGGAAAAAAAATACACCTCTGGATCTAAATTATAATCATGAAATATGGGAGCTAGTTTGAGGACTTTTAAAATATGGCACATCAATGTTGAAGCAATGCTGTGGAAATAAATTCTTTCCTGATTCCCTCCAGGGCACTTAGTTCACGTCAGAAGACATCACAAATCACCAGTGATGTAGCAATAAATGCTAACACACTAGTGCAAAGGCCTGGGGTTAGGGGTAGTAGGTGTGTGCGAGGAGAAAGATTTGACTTCTCCTCAAGTAAAGTAAAAGCTCTAACTCATTCTTCTCCTGTCCACCACCTATTTGAAAGTTCTATTTTTGCACTTGTGTGATCTTGGGCAAGTCATTCATTCTGAGGAAAGAAATGGCAAACATCTGAACATATCTTACTAAGAAAACCAGACCCCATAAATGAAGTCAGAGTTATCTTGAAGGGATATAACAGCAGCAACAGGACTTTCTTACAGGTTAACTGGAGTATTACTCCAAGATCAGAGCACAAAGACCTGACAAACTACCATCAGGGTAGTGAGGAGGGAAATGTTATGCTTGCCACTCTTTTTCAGATTGTTTAGAATTTTTAAAAAACCATTTCTTTACCATTGTGAAAGAAACCAAGTATAAAAACTGCAAGGCTGATTTAAATGTTTCCCTATTTTGGGGTCATAGTTGATGACTGGGGCCATTTCCGCACTAGCCTGTTATAGTGCTATTATTCCACTTTCAACATCCTATGGAATCCTGGGGTTTGCAGTTTAGGGAGCGGCCTTTGAGGCCTCCCATACTGCACTCACATTACACTCCCTAGTCCTTCCCCGTTGCACTTTCTGCTAGATTGGATCTCCTCTGAACTCCTGTGAAATCAACAGTTCCCTTTCATGCCAAAAACTGTGTCCCATTTGTAGAATGGGACTTTCCTATTCTTCCTCCTTTCTGTAGGTTCTGCCATCTTTCAAAATAGCCAACCTTTATGATAAAGAGATCCTCATCCATAATATGAAATATGCTGCAACTACTGCCAGAAAGTAAACATCATCCCAGTTCTTAAAGGGCAGTGCCCTTTTCCTCTAGATTCAATTCCCAGACAATGGGCCTTTCTGCCTTTCACTGTTATGGTGCTATTATTCCACTTTCAACATCCTGTGGAATCCTGGGGTTTGCAGTTTACGGAGGGGCATTTAGAATTCTCAGCCAGAGAGCTCTTTGACCTCAGTAAACTACAAACTCCAGAATTCCACAGGATGTTGAAAGTGGAATAATAGCAGTATAGCAGTGTAGGGTGAAAAGGCCCTAAGTAAATGAAGAACTTTCCCAATTTGATGTGTGGGGGGGATATGTTCCCTCTTTCACTACATTGCTTAGATTCATATTTGACCAGATGATGTTGCTGCTGTGTGCCTTCAAGTCATTTCTGACTTATGCAAATCTACCACAGGATTTTCTCAGAAAGATTTGGGCCCTTTCCACAGCACTCCCCCCCCCCATTCTACCATGGGGCTGGGAGAAGGACGAGACAGCAACAATGCTTCTGCATGATGTCATTGTGGTCCCATCCTTTTCCCATTCCCCAGGCGCTGCGATTGAGGGTTAAATAATTGATGGGGTTTCCTTATCAATGACCCACAATCGTGCCACCATCCTGTGGAAGAGCAGGAAGTGCAATGGTGGTGATTCCTGCCCCAGTGGAGTCTGGGGAAGTACTCGACTGTGCTGCAGAAGGAAGCAGAGTGTCCATAGTGCTCCCTTCCACAGGGAGCTGGTCCTGTATGGAGGGGAGTGACACCATCACACTCCCTTCCCTGGAGAGCTGCTGCTGGGATCGCCACCGGATGTTGCCGCAAGAAGATAAGCTGCGAAAAGGGCCTTGTTCAGAAGGGTGTTGCCACTGCCTTCCTTTGTAGATGAAAGAGTGTAGTTTGCCCAAGGTCACCCAGGGTTTACCATGACTGAGTGGGAATTAAAAACCTGATCTCATGGAATCATAGTCCAACATTCAAGCAACTGTACCTTGCAAGCACCCAAACACTTCAAGACATCCTAGTGATGGGAGGTTGAATCCTCCCTCCCAACAATGTACTATTCATATTAGAGAATGCTAAGAACCAATCTACGCTACACAGTATTTTCTTTCTCAAACATTTACTTTTGAAGAGAAGCTCTCTTGCACACCCACACCCACACACACATACATTCACACTTCGTATAATTTAGATCTCAAACACATTAGGAGAGTCAACCTTTTTCCATTCATCGATGCATGCATTTTAAAAATACCTAAATTAAATTTGTGGAATATAACTTGAACAAATGATTTAACCTAAGAAATGATGTTATGACAACCCTAGCTGATTAGAGCTGCCAAAATAGAGCTGACTATTTGGGTGGGAAAGGCTAAAAATGTCATTTTTTAAAGGTGTTCTGAACCCTTTAAAAGAAGCACTTACAAGATCTTTGATGAAGAGACCATCAGTGGACTCCCACATTCTAGGTAACTATCAGCCATTTTTTTAAAAAATCTCCCTTTTTAAAGAAAGGTCTTAAAGTGAGGGGGTGCGACAGAAGGTCAGTCCTTCTTGGATGAAACTCATTACCTGGATCTATTCTGGTCTGGGTTCAATCAGAGCTGTGAGATAGAAATGACCTACACTGGGAAATAGATAGGGACTGGGTGTTTATACTAGTTTTGCAGGACCTCTCAGCAGCATTTTTTCCCACTGATAATGGCAATTGCTATGTTGTCTCTGTTGAAAATCTCCTCATCTTCTGTCTTTCTCTTTTCTTCTAGTAATATAAATAACCATTAGATTCTGTCCTTTTTTTTTTAATTCCTCTGTACTGTGTTGGGGTTTATAATCACCTTTCTCACCAGTGTTGTTTTCAAACATTTGAGTTCTCAAGACTAACACTGTAGGGTCTTGAGTTATAGAAAAGATGTAGTTTTAATGTTCTGTTGTTCCTTTCCAGTTGAATTCCACAGGCCACTTGTCTAGCCTTCCCACATACTCGAATGAAAGACAGGTTGGTCTGACTGTTTCTAGTCTCAGACATTCTAACCTGGGTTAAGGTGTGGATCAGCTACAAAAAGGATCCTTCTGGCCATTTCACCAATGCAGGCCTTGAAGACACTGTATTCAAGTCACTTTATGCCCTTTTTGATAAAACATCTCTAGAAAGTGATGCTGGGGGATTGCCATACATCCTTATAATTTTCAGCCAGTGGGGTTCCTGAAAGCTCAGTATTGTTCCTCTGTTGAAGCTGATGGAGGATCTCGTATGGAGTTCAGGGGATTGAATATCATCATTATGCTGATGATGTGAAGCTGTATCTGTCTTTTACAACTAATGCCAAGCAGTCTGAGAAAGTTCTGAACCATCTAGATCCAGTGCAGCACTGGACGTGAGTAAATAAACTAAGGCCCTTATTGAGCGACGGCACCATCCCTGCATGGGGACACTTTGCTGCTGGTTCCTGACACATGCCACCACACAATGTGGTTGCAGTCCTGCTGTAGTATCCACAGCTGTCGTGATCACACCATATATCATTACCAGAAAAAATCCAGTAATGGTCTCCCTTCACACAATGGTCCCTTCAGCTGCGGGTGTGCAGGAAGGACAGAAGTGCTCTCAAGTGCTTCCTTCCTCAGTACAGTGCAGGAAGAGGCTGGCTGTACTGCAAAAAGCAGGAGCATGTGTCCAAATGCTACCCATCCACCGGCAGCCGACTGGTGCAGTGGGGAGCATTTGGTCCTGATCCCATCCCAGCAATGGCATTGCCAGGATTGTGACAGGACAACACAGGATCGTGGCATAGTGCAGTAAGAGCCTGAGACTCAATCAAGAGAAGACAGAAGTTCTGTCAGTCTGAGACTGGCAGTACCAAATCTTCTGGCTGTAGGCATATATGTTCTATGGCTTGAAGCTCTTGGTCCCTATATGGCTCCAGGAAGACCATACAGAAATTGTAGCCAGAAGAACTTTTGCCCTTGGTGTATCAGCAGTATCCCCTCCCAGGATGAATTTGGTCATAATGAATTAGGCCACCATTACATCCTGATTTAACTATTGTAATAACCTCAGTGTGGGACTGCCCTTGAAAACTGTTTGATAAGTGTTTGGAAGCAGTCAGATTGTTGTCTGGTGTGTTTTTTAGAAACCACATGTCAGTATGTTGTACCAACTACACTAGCTTCCCAGTCACTTCCATGCTCATTTCTAGTTGCTGGTATTGACATAAAAAGGCTTAAAAGATTAGGAGTCAGCATATCAAAAGGATTGTGTCCCCCACTATATGAGCCTGCCTAGAACTTGATATCTGGGATTTGAGGCCTTATAAGAATCCAAATGGGTGAATAGACAAGGCTTTCACTTCACCACAGCTGTGGCCCTCCTCCACCAGCAAAGT
Source organism: Cyclura pinguis (assembly GCA_030412105.1). Classification (NCBI taxonomy): domain Eukaryota; kingdom Metazoa; phylum Chordata; class Lepidosauria; order Squamata; family Iguanidae; genus Cyclura; species Cyclura pinguis. Next base: position 190,300,638 of record CM059601.1, read on the forward strand.
AAGACTAACTATGTCCCTGTTGAGCAGCCAAAACTACAGTGCTCTGGATGTCTTTTAGGGATATTTTAATTGTGTGTATGTGATTCCAACTTTTTTTTTTTAAAAAAAAATGTTTTTGTTTATTTTTGAAGAATTATTTTTTTAAAAAAATATTTTTCCCATCTGTTGCATGTTGTCTCAAGGGACCTGGCAGGCTTAGAGGTAATAGAGAGATACTTTTACAAATTATTTTTTAAAAACAACCAGAATTTAAGACCATTAAAAAGGTAATTTCTGATCCTTGCAATATTTTCCTTTTATTCCCTGCACATATTCCCAGTGCAGAACACTTTTAAAAGGAGATGATAAGTAGTGAATTCTGGTATTAGCCCTTAATTAGAGAAGGTCTATGTGAGAATTTCATTTCTACAAGGATGTTTACTCCTCCTTTGGGTGAAAAAATATTGATTCCACTTCAATCATGTCAAGTTTTGCCAGTTTTTAGACTATTGCATATTTGCAGAATGCTGTGTTCATTATATTTTAATTGCCATTTAAATCTGGAGTTAATGGAAAGTATCATTACGGACAGATCAATGTTATGTGGAGTTAAAGGTATGTGTGGGAGAGGGAGAAGAGGGAAATAGTGAATCCTTGTCTGGTGGATCTTTAACCTGAAAATTCTTCTTGGGAGAACTGAGGGATTTTAATAGATCTCTAGCCCCATTTCCAAAATGTTCCATGGGGGTGGAATTCCATGGGGTAACACAAGTGGGAACCTCATCATAGGAAACCTTACATCTGAGGAGATTCCCATAAGCCTAAGTGGGTTGTGGGATCAATCACAACCACCTTCTGGCATAATTCCTTGAAAGATGGCTTTCATGGCATCCTAATCCCAAACTAACAGCTGAATTGCAGTTTAGGATTGCATCACAAATATCTGCCATTTCTAATACATTTTTCCCCTCTGGAAGTAAGTGAAAGAAGATTCAGTAGGAGCTGGGTAGGGCAAAGTTCATAAAAGTATTCCTTCAAAACAAGAAACATATGTTGAAAAGAGCTCTGCTCTTGATTATATTTTTCTTAGCCAAACATCATAATGTGGCTATGAAATATCGCAATTACTGTCCCACCTGTGAACATTCTACCCATATGGCCATTTGTCTATCTGTCAGACTTCCTCACTGGCATCGCAGATGTTCAAGAAGCATGTTCAATAATTTAAAACTTTCAGCTCTATTTAGATACTCCAACTGGTACAAATAAATGTATTTCCTTTTCTAGGAATACAAGTAGGAGTGTAAAGAATATAAACCAGCTTTCTCATCCTCAGCAAGAAAAGACATTTTGCCAGATCTCAAGTCCTGGCCATGAGTCTTCAGCTTCCCAGACAGGAGATAACAATGAAAATTCTCCAGTTTTAGTGGGCTCGGCTCTAGGACTATGAGCAAATCTCCAGCTCAGCTATTAATACAGTAGCTTGCTACAGTTTGCAATGCTTAATTGATTTATTGCTGAAATTTGCAAAGACTTTCCAGACGGACTATCTCTTTACTTAGTTAGGTTCCTTCCTTCCTCTTAGCTGTTGCAGTGCCGATGCTTACACTCTGCTTTGCTCTGTGCACATCCTTTGACTACAAGTAAGTTGTGTTGGTGCATGTCTTCAAGTTGTTTCCGAATTTTGGTGACCTTAAGGTCACCATGAGGGTTTCTTGGCAAAATTTGTTCAGAGGAGATTTGCCTTTGCCCTCTTTTAAGCCTGAGAGAGTGTGACTTGCCCGTGATCACCCAGTGGGTTTCCATGGCTGAGCAGGGATTTTAACCCTGTTCTTCAGTCATAGTCCAATGCTCAAATCACTAAACCATTCTGGCTAGATTAAATATTTCTTCTTCCAGCTCCTTACGTAAGTGAGAAGAACTAATCCCCTTCTTGCACTAAGAACAGTCCCTTTAGGTAAGATTTCTCTCTTAAATTGCCAACAGGAAAGTATGTTCTCCCTTCCTTTCTCTCTGCCCCCTGGCCCCCGTGTGTGTGTGTGTTTGAATGACAATTTGTTGAGAAACTGTGGTTGGAACTTAATGCAAAATGTTTGATAACTTCACCAGGGGCCTTCCCTAGGGTGCAGGTTTGGGCCCAGAAATAATCAGAAATAATCCTGAACTGACAACTGTAGTGCCTGGACAATTCACGCAAGATGCCTCTGTGCTTCCTCCCTTTAAAACAAAGCATACCTAATCAGAAAACATAGAAGGAAAGAGTTATTGGTAAAAAGATGCAATCAACAGAACTATTGCTTCTACTTTTTAAAAATCCATGCAAAAAGGTAGTATCAAAGTATTTTGCATAAAATGTGGTTTCTGCAAAATTCATAAATGCAAAATGCCTTCCAAAAATACACAAATGCTCTTGATAATCTAACCCAGTGCAGAGAAAAATTCTCTGACATTTTTATTTTTTGCAAGCAAGAATGCAATTGGAAAAGAATGACATGCCTACACCTTCTTCTATAATTGCCCCAGGAAAATTTAATCTGTCAGTTTCACTTTCTCACACAATGTGTTTTACTCTGAAGTTGTTTGTGTCCTGAATATTTGGGGGGGGGGGGTTAAGAGAGAGAGAACTTTAGCAAATTCTTCAAATATAACGTGAAACCAAATTCTCTCTATTTGCATGGGGTGAATTCAATGTATAAAAACTATTTTCACCCCAGACAGAATAATATTTTACTTGGTATTAAAAATTTGGAGTTCTCTAGAAGACCTGTTGGCAAACCTAATTCAGTATTCATATGGAGGAACACACAGGAATTTGAACCTGGAAGTTTAATTAATTGATGAATTTGAAACTATGCACATATTTTCCCCATCACCTTAGGACAGAGGTCTGCTGTTTATTGCATGCATGCCTCCTGCATGCTTGCTGCCCTGCTCCAGCTCCAGTGGACTACTGTCTACCCTGAATATCTGTGCTCTTGATATAACTAGGCCCAAGTACTCAGCCAGCTACTGGCTGATAAGTGAGAGGAACACCTGCTCCCTTTGCAAGGGGATAAAAGCTAGGTACCTGCTGCCTAAGCGGGGAGGTTGCCCCTTGTGGGGAACTACTTGGTGGATGGAGCCAGGGCCAGGGCCAGGGCCAGGGCCAGGGCCAGGGCCAGGGCCAGTCCCTGTCCCTCTAGCTGGAAAGAGATGAAATGCATTGTACCTATTTTATAATTAATGAATCTGCCACCCTAAAAATATGTTGTATCGAGAGCAGGGGATGAGAAGTAGCCCAGGGAGCAGCCTTTACAACAGTGATGGGCAGGGGGAGATATGGTGGGAGGGGGAAGGGAGACAATCTCATTACAATCACAGAAGGGAGACCCACAGGGTATTGGTTACCCCCCAAGTTGGCCCCCACTTCAAATAGTCTGGATGGTCTTGGCAACAACTCTTCCCTCTGCAGTTGAAAATCCTGCTGCTCAAGGGCAGGTTGATAAATGGAAAAATATCTTTGATCCAGGACTTGTTCTTGGATGAATATGACGACCTGACATATATTACAGAGACCTGGCTGCATGAAGCTGGTGGGGTTAATGTTTCCTAGCTTTGTCCACCTGAGTTCTCTGTACGACAACAGGCTTGGTCTGGGGAGAGGAGCAGGAAAGTGGAGTTGGGATTCCATCTCCCCCACCAATCTGCTGGGTCTGAGCATCCGTTTTTGAAGGTGGGTAGACAGGACACAGTAGAGATTCTGTTGGTGTACCACTCACCCTGCTGCTCAACAATCTCCCTTCTTGAGCTCGCTGATCTGACCTGTGGTGGTATTGGAGTTCCCTCTTCCTGTTGTGTTGGGAGACTTCAACTTCTATGCAAAGACTACTCTGTCAGCAGCAGCTCAGGACTTCATGTCTGCCATGACAAACATGGACCTGTCCTAAGTAGTAGCTGGTGCCACCCATTGTGCAGGACAAAACATAGGCCTGGTTTTCTGTTTTGGGCTGGATGATGGCGATCTACTTGTGGAGGGACTTTCTATAGTTCTGTTGCCATGGACTGATCACTACCTAGTGGGGTTTAGACATACTGGAACTCAGACCCTCTACAGGGATGGGGAGCTGATTAAGATGGCCCACCTCAGGAGGATTATGGATCTAGATAGATTCCTGATGGTTCTTGGGGTGTTTCCTGTTTCCTTGACAAGTGATCCTGTCAAAGCCCTGGCTAATCTCTTGAATAGATAAATTGTCATGCCCTGCCTTGGAGACCTTGACAGTGAGGAGGAGGATTCTGAATCTGAAACAGAAGTTTCCCGAAAGGCAGAAGTTTCCCCAAAAACTTGCTCAGGGGAAGATAACAAACAACAACAAGGGCCTGAGCAGGGGGGACAAATATCAGAAGATGCGGCAACACAGATTCTTACTGTGCAAGAGTGACAATGTCAGAAAGATGGGCTTTGCCACTCAGCTTGTTTAAGTAACAAATGAGCCCTAATAAGGGAACACCTGTGGCAACATCATTAGTAATATAAAAGGCTGCCAGCTAGCCCTTCCCTTTCAGGGTCAGCAATTGATCTTCCTGGTGGTTGAAACCATGTGGTGTGTTCTCTTACATCTTTGACCTCTTGTTTGACAATGACTTGGATTTGCCTTGTGGATTTGTTTGCTTTGGAACTTGAACTTTGTTTGGACTACCCCTGCTCTTGCCTTTTTGAGTAAGCCCTGATCTGCTGCTTGCTAATTAACTGCCTGATCTGACAGAAATGCTCAGTGCAGTGGACACAATTGCCCCTAAGTGTCCCCTCCCACAAAGTGAAGCCAGGTGAGCCTCTTGGCTTACTATAGTGCTGATGGTGATGAAACAAATGGGATGGAGACTAGAGAGATGTTGGTGGAAGACTTGGAGTGAGTCTGACCAAACATGGGCTAGAGCCCATTGGAAGGCCTATGCCATGGAAATAGTGGCAGTAAAGAAAATATAATTCTCTGCTACCATTGCATCTGCACAATGCTGTCCAGCAGAGCTGTCTCAAGTGGTCAGTAGCCTTTCACATTCTGGCCCACAAGTAGGAAATAAAGACCACTCTACAGCCTGCTGTAATGAATTTGCAAGACACTTTGCAGACAAAATCACTCAGCTTAACTCTGACTTGGATGCTGTAGTTGATGTGATAGATGATGCCTCTGAGATTGAGGAGCAACTGACTGTGCCAAGGGCTGGGCCAGTGAGTGAGCAAATCAACTTGCAAACATTCCCCACACTTGAAGGTCAAACAGAGACAGAGTTGCCCCGGCCAGCTCATGATGGAGAAGGAACCAGCAGTGATTCAGAGGAGTTGCAGCCACCTGTGCCCATCAGCCCTCAATCACACAGAAGGCTGAAACGGGCTGCTCAGAGGGAGGCTGCATGGACTAGGTTGAGGAAACAATAACAAGCAGCACCTGTTCACAGTGGCTATTTAAGTCTGCTGGTGTGGCTGCTCCTTGCTTGCAGCAAATTATTAGCAAGCCCTCACGACCTTTGTGTCTCCTGCTCCCTGAAACCCTTTGGACAGATCTCTGCCTCCTGAACTTTAGGACTGGACCCTGACCTGGCTCGGCTTGTGTTTTCCTTGTGTTTGGTATATTCGGACTCTCCCTGCAAGCATTCTCAACCTTCCTCCTTCCTTGTTGGCTGAGGTTCGGCAGGGAGAGATTCTTGACATTTGAGACAGATGCAATTGATGTAAGCCTGGCACCAGCTTGTCCTGTATTATTGGATTTATTTCAATTTATGCAGCCTGAGGATGTTGACAGGATCCTTGGAGAAGTGAGAGCCACCACATGTACACTGGATTCCTGCCGCTACTGGCTTCTGAAAGCAACTAGAGGGGAACTGGCTAACTGGGTGAATGCCTCACTGCAGCATGGAAAGTTCACAGAATGCTTAAAAGAGGCTGTGGTGGGCCATTACTAAAAAAAGTCCCCCCTTGATCCCACCATTTTGAATATCACCAATTGTGCAGTGGACCAATCACCAATATTCCATTTGCAGGCAAAGTTCTGGAGCGTGTGGTAGCCTCCCAGGTTGAAGGGTTTCTGGTTGAAATAGATTATCTAGATTCATTCCAATCTGGCTTCAATCCTTGTTATGAGATGGAGACAGTTTTGGTTGCCTTGATGGATGACCTATGTAGGGAACAAGATGGGGGAGTGTGTCCCTGTTGGTTCTACTGGACCTCTTGGCAGCTTTCAATACCACCAACCATAGTATCCTTCTGGGCCAACTCTCTGGGATTGGACTTGGGGGCACTGTTAGGCAGAGTGGTTCTGCTCATTCCTGGAGGGACGAACTCAGAAAGTGGTGCTGGAAGGCTAAGCTGTAGTACCTATATGAACCTGCTAGAGCCCTAAGATCTGCTGGGGAAGGCTTTATCTCAGTCTGGCTACCGTCCCAGGATCACCTGGTGAGGACATGAGAGACAGACTTCTCAATGGCTGCTCCCACCTTGTGGAACTCTCTTCAATGGGAGGCTAGGCTGGGTGCCTCACTGCTTTCCTTTCACCAGTAGACCAAGACATTTCTTTTCAAGCAGGCTTTTAATGGGGGAGCTGGGGAGCCTTTATTTATTATTATTTTTTTTTAATTGTAAGTTTTTATATTTCTATATGTCTTTGTTTTAAATGTTGTATATGTTTTAAAACTTTTTTGGAAGCCACCTTGGTTCCCAGTATGGGAGAAAAGAAAGTGAATATAAATAAATAAATACATTTCCATACTTATGCAGAGAGATGGAGATGTTATTCATATAGGAGTAGACCATCTCTGGCTTTGTTGTTTTCACTTTATGAGTCACGTCTTCCTTAAAACATTATATTTTGTATATTTAATGGGCTCTTACTAATGACTAGTAAGGGATAACTCCTGTGGATTTCAGTCTGGAAGATGTTGGGATATGCTGAGTGTGAAGGAGAGAGGGTGGATTCAACTTTCCCTTGGGTTGAGATGTGGGAGAGGAGGTGGGCAAAACCTCCTGCAATTTTCTCTCTCCTTCTCTGTACCATTTGTCTTTCTTCCTCCAGTTGCTGAGAATTTTGGGCTCCTCAGTCTGTGAGTAGGCAGCATTTAGATAAGCCTTGGTAGTCTTGACAACTGGCTGTTGTTGGACACCTGAACACTCCGGATCAGGAAGTTGCTTCTAGGTCTAGCACACCTGGGGTGGGAAAGGTTTACTTCAACTATAGTAGATTCTTACCTGTTTTTATGCCCCCACTGAAACCTGTGAGGTTGTACCACTGAAATGTTAGTGAATGCACTACTACAGTAGCTGTATAGTTCTCTGTATCCTCTCTCTCTCTCCTCCTTAAACTACAAACCCCAGAATTCCACAAGATGCTGAAAGTGGAATAATAACACTAGAACAGTGTAGTATGGAAATTACCTATGACTACTTCATTGTGCATCTATCTATCTTAAATAATTCATCTGTTAAAGCAATCTCACTCCACATTCTGAACTTAATATTAATTCTTAAATTCTTAAATTAGTTCTTAAATTAATTCTTAAATCAGTCACATTTTTAAACAAGGATATGACTCAAGAGTAAGCAGAGTGAGAACCTCAAACACACTGATCACAGAAGGAAAAAGAAACAGACTGGCTTTTTCTTACCACTCAGTGCAATTGCAACAAGCACTGTCTCTTTAATCTTGCTTTAGTAAATAAAATGTGTTGCAGATGAAAGACTAGCACTGAATTCCTTTTACTGTTTTTTATCTCAGCTCGTAATATCATTTTAATGGGACCTCTATACTTTGGAAGAAATTGTCCTGCTATCTCATGCTGCAGTGTATTCTCTATAGACCTGGTCTGAAAATCTTTCACCATTGTGACAGCACTTTAGAAAGATACTACTAAGGAATTCAAGCTTTCTTCAGTAGCATTGAGAGATTGTGGGGGATAATATTAAAAAGCACCAGAGAAATGTATGTTGAAGTTCAAAGGTTAATGAATAAATTGTCATTTCTTTTTTGCAGTGTATCAGTTTAACATTTTAAATGATAACTCTCATTTCACTAAAAATTCTATATGACAATGTTTAATGCCAACATGTTATTTTTCTTGCTTTGTATTTAGATAATAGCTTTAAACAACTTTCACAGATCAGTTAAAATCTGGTCATTAGACATTCTGACAGGTACTTGCCAGAATTGGAAAGAATTGTTTTGTGGACTCGAACACCAGAGGTATATAGTCTGGGATTTAGAAATCTGGAGGTCAGAAATACATGAGCTGGGAATTTATTGCACAGAAGATAAAGTACTTCATTCTTACTCATGGAGAGGGAAGAGAGAGAGTATGAGAAATCCTGGGAATTTGGGTAGGAACTATAGCTGAGCATATGGTTTGGTTGTTGCTATGTACTTCAAGTCATTTCATACTTATGGAGATCCCAAGGTGTATGGTAACCCTATCACAGGGGTTTCTTGGCATGATTTGTTCAAAGGGAGTTTGCCTTTGTTTTTGGCTTTCTCTGAGGGTAAGAGAAGGGATTTGAATTCTGGTCTTCAGAATTGTAGTCCAACACTCAAAGCACTAACCCATGGTGGCTCTCAACCATGTGGATAGTTGTGTTGAATTTGATGGCCTTCTGTTCACTGCTAGCATCTAAGATGCCATGAACCAATATGCGTAAGACTATCTGAAAACAGCAGGCAAAAACTGGTGGAAAGTTTTTTTTCTCCATATTTTTTCTAACAGGGGCTTTACTTACTGAATTTATGATTTAAATAAAGAAATAAGGAGCAGGGGAGAAATTGAATCAATTTGCATTTCAATTTAGAATTACCCAGTTTTACATTATTGAACAACTAGGCAAACCAAAACTCCATTATCCTTTGAAATTCATACTTCCCTGACTTTGTAATAAAGTTTTCCAGTCTGCACAACAAAATAATATATATTAAGAAAAAATATACAGAAGAAGTGACCTGCCTGTGGGGGTGGGGGTAGCAAGAAGGTTTATAAACATTTCCTCTCACAAAGCCTAGTTTTTCTTCTCGAAAATATTTATGGCCAAATATGCAGTGCACTCTTCCATTTATTTAATAGGAAGCCCTTGGGCTGAAATCCACACATTCATAAAGTATTGTGTTTTAACTTTTACTGTTAATTTGTGTATTGTGTTGCCATAAAACCACTGGATTCACTTAGACTTCAGTAGCAGGTGTGGCTATAAAAGGGTTGCAAGAAGTACAATGCTCCAAACCCCACAAACTGACAAGGTTCTAGGGACTGTCAGCTTTTCTTCTAAGAGTGAGGACAACAAGAGATGAGCATGTGAGTCACTTGGGTTGAGGACAAGCAACTAATTCTCTTTTGCTTTAGTAACTTCTTCTGTGCCACTTGGTTCTTTCATTGCAATTCTTGACGGGATGAGATGGAATGGGTGAAATGAAATAACTGAGATGATGAAAACTTACCCTGTTTGCAGGAGGGAAGGGAGGATTAGGATGACACGACCTCTCCATATTCACACCACCCACACCATCCTATTACCCTGTGATTAGTTAAAGAAGTGCTAAATGGGAATCAAAGTGTCACTGCAGAGGCACCTGGATATCCACGGAGGGATTTTATTTTGGGGGGGGGGGGACAGATGACATGTAACCTAATGTCATGTGAGGAAACAAGTTTTATTCCAACTTGAAGTTCAATTAGCATATTTGCTGGCGTATAAGATGCACTTTTTTCCTAAAAAAATACCCTCTGAAGATGGGGTGCGTCTTATACACCAGCAAATACAGTAACACTAAAAACATAGGGAAGGGAGGGGGAGTGAAAGGTGTTCTACTTGCCCAGGCAAAATAGGAAGGGAGGAGGTAGTGGAAGCCTTGAGCTATAGGAACATAGATAGATGGTTCTACAGTTTCTCCTTACCTTCCTCTCTGCTGAGAGTTTCTGCCCAAGCAAACAAGAAGGGAGAGGTGGTGGTGCAGCACTCTTTTCATTCCCCTCCTCTCCTGGTGCAGCAGTCCTTTCTTTCCCCTCCTTTCCTGTGCATTTTGCTCACCAGAGAACTATTTTTTTTCCTGAAAAATACCCCTCGAAAAGTGGGATGTGTCTTAGATGCCGGTATGTCTAATACGCCAGCAAATATGGTAGCTGTAGTGATTTTGGAGGAGGTGAGAAAGAAAGGGCTTGAATTAAACTTTTATTGTCCATTTCTTTTTTTAAAAAAAAGATATATAATTTTCCTCTGTGTCCTCAGATGTTACATAGGCACAGCAAATAGAAGACAAAGTTGTCAGCTCCTCCTTTCTACATCTCTACCTTACTTCAAATTTCCCAAGACAAGAGGGATCACAATTTGTTCTCCTAATATCTCAAAGGAAGGAGGAGAACTCTCTTACCCTGTCCATTACCACCCCATTTCTTAACTGACTGTGAAGGATCCAGTTCAGCTTGTCTTCTTGTAACCACCATTCTATCCTTCAGTAGACAAACCACTACCACTTCATGACAACGAATCTGAAGAATCTACTTCCAGGCTGTGTTTGGGGAAGGCTACAACTGCTGGTAGTAGGTGTCATTGAGCACAATAGAATTTACTCCTGAGTAAACCTCGACAGGATTCAGCTGAGTAGGAATGAAGGTGTAACTTTATTTCTTCTGTCTGATACAAAAAAAGTCCAACATATAGAGTTTACTCATTATTAGGGATGGAAAAAAATATGAAAATATTCCAAAAATCAATCAATCAATCAATAAAAAATTGGTCAAAACATGTTTTCAAGTGCTGAAAAATCCTAATGAGAAGAATCCTAGACTGATGAGGATCTTCACATTTCAGGATGTATTTTGCAGAAAATTCACACATCTTTGTTTTTCTGCACAGAAAGTAGAATTTTCTAAATGGGAAATAATATTTCAATGCAGAAATATTAATTCCTGCACAGAAAATGATGTAATTGGTATTAATTCTGCATCATATTTGCATTCAGTTGATTTGAATAGAAAATAGTATTTTCTGTGCAGAAAATAGCATATTTTTTTAAACATAGGAATTACTATTGCTGCATTGAATATTATTTTCCACGCAGAAAATGCTGTTTTCTGTACAGAAAATACTGTTTTCTTTGTAAAATAACCATGGCCAAATTTTGTGCAGAACAAGTCCTGAATTGCTAATGATCTGTGGAAACTATGTGGTTTTCAAAGATTTTCTCACAGCAGGAAGAAAATTGCTAAAATTACTTGTTGCAAGCTTCAAGTAGAAACTTAGTGAAGAACTACATCCCTGTTGATTGCTTACTGCTTGTGAGCCTGACTGTGAGGATTAATATTCCTTTCTTGGTAAGAGCTGCAGAGGAAAGCATAGAGACTTTATTTTATTTGGTAATGTAGAGTACATTAACTTTGCAATCCTATGCATTTATATTCAGAGGTAAGTCCCACTGAGTTTATTAGGATTCATCTCCAAGTAAACACATAGCGAATTGCAGCCCAAGTCAGGTATCCTCAAAGGCCATTGGAATGTGTTGGCTTCTGTAAGATAATATTTTCCTCAAAGTATATCTATGTATGCATTAATGAAATCATATTTATTTCCCCAACCTAAACCTGTTGTACATGATCCCTCTTCTGTTAGTGTGTATGTACTTTCAAGTCACCTGTTATAGCGATCCCATTAATTTCATAGAGTTTTCTTAGGTAAGGGGTGGTTTTTCCAGTTCCTTTCTCTGAAATATAGCCTACAGCACCAGATAGTCATTGGCAGTCTCCCATCCAAATAATATCCAGGGCTGACCCTGCTTAGGTTCTGAGATCAGACAGGATTTGGTGCCTTTAGGGTATTTAGGCTTTGATCCCCCTTCCATATAACCTATATCACAGGATAAAAATGTGTAAGCTTAGAGTTTGTGATTATCTCAAGACAACTGCATGAAATTCATGTAAAATGTGGAATTTGAACTGGATAACTTTTATGCATTTGACAGTAGATACCAATGGGGCGTGCAGTGTTCATGATCCATCCCTTGATCTGAGAAAAAGTTTTGGAAATGGCTAAAACATATTAAATTTTGACCACCAAGATGCATATAGGTATAATGTTGTGGTGAGGCCAACCAAAGAGAAATCAATCTTTTGAGACTTCCAGATCACTTGGTTGGGTAAAAATACAGTGAGACCTTCCTCTCTAACAATGTGAATGCCACATCTCAGGTGTCAAGTATCATAATGGATTGGTATACATTGTGCTATTGTGGAAATGAGATACACCCTCATGACTTATATCAAGTATCCCATGTGCTTCTTTGTGTTGGCACACAGATTATTCATGATTTATCAAAGAGATGGAATCTTCACATACTTAGAACTTCGTACCATTCTAAAATATAAATACTGCCTTTGAAACGGGCACTGAGCATGAAACTGACTTATCAATGTTTTACTTCAATTTTAAAAAAAGATTTTGTATTTTAAGTTTGATCAAGCAAAGCTGGAAAATGAGTCTGAATGAAAAGCTTTATGAATATTTCTTTCCATTTTACTTAGCCTACATAAGCAATGAAGGTTGCTACTCTTGATCTATAGACACAATCTGGCTGCACTCTACTGATGCACACTTGACAGGTGATGGCAAAGGGATCAAAATGTCAAACGAAAAATAACTAGAAGCTTTCAAAGTCTTGTATTTAATTTATGCAATATTGCAGGTCAGGTTTTGAAAACGCAATGCAAATTTTGTGACTTTAATGGGAGGCGGACTTTCCCCATTCAAGCATTTGTCAGTTTCGAAGATAGGGTGCTATTTGGAAGACAAGGTGCCTTATAGTTGTCATTTTCTCCCTTTCTATTGTAAAGCAATCCAATATTATGATCTATAGACTTCTGAAGAGCTGCAAAGAATAGGGTGGTGCTTAATAAAGCCATCTTCTTTTCAAAATTCTTTTCAAGACCAACCTCTTAAATACAAAGGAGCATAAGCAATTCTAAAAGTAATATCCGTTTCTCAGCAGATGGTTATTTATTCAACCAGCTGTCAGGAAACAATATTAACCAGCATAGTAATGTGCAAGGTTATAGGCAGTACTGCCATTTTCCTGAGTCACAGGCAGGATTTAAGAATTCCATTGATGAATTCGCATTATTGGCTTTCAGTTCATGGGTAACAGAAATACCATAATTTAACACTGCAGAGGTCTGAGTGTGTCAGTAGATTGGTATGGCTCCACATAACAGCTGTAATTGTCACACTGCTACACAATCACTGTGAAACAGTTCTTGGTGAACAATTTCTTTCAAGCCTTCATAATTTACAATCTGACTCCAAGGGAAGAAATCCTTCTTAAATGTAATTCCATAGAAAGAAACAGGGTTGAACTTGAAAGGATATTGTCCCAAGGTACTAAATTAGTGTAACCTTCCTGACTCTTTCAGTAAATTATGTCCTTCATTTAGTCAAAAGCTGAAGACAGCTGAATTTCTGTGCAGCTTCAACTTAATAATCTCTCAACATTCCTTTGGTACTTTTCGAAAGGTGTCAAGGACACTGTCACCATAAAGTATAAATTTGCAATTTCCTTTTCCAATTTATGTTTAAACTGGGAAAGGGATTGGATTTTGGAATATGAGGTGTGGGAGAGAGACTGGTAATGGACTCCCTGGAAATGGAAAGACTGGCAATTCTGCACTGAGTGAGATTTGGTTCATAATTAGTTCACATCTTTGCTGACAGTTACAGGTACTCCTTACTTCCTTTCTCACTGCTTTCTCTTTTTCAAATTCACCTTACAAAGCAGAAGAAGAGAAAATGATGGTGGGAAGGTCTGGCCATTGTGAAGGACTCGTTTTAAAGTTCTGTGTCTGCTCCCTGTGTCATAAAAGATATGTTACTTGGAAGAATGGGAAAAGTATTTGAAAATATTTGGGAAAAAAAGTCTCAAAAGCAGGTTTCTCAAGTATCAGGAAACCATGATGAGGAGAATCCTAGATGGAAAAGTATCCCTCTAGATCTCACACTTTGTAACTCTTCTGGTCCTAAAGCAGTTGTGTTTGAGGGAACAGAAAATAGCATTTTTTTGCATGAAAATAAAATACAGAAATAGACATTTCTCTATGGAATATGCTGTTTTCTTTGTGGAAAGCTTATTTTCTTCAAAAATATTATTAAATCATACAGCATAGCACCAAACATATATCATAACATCCTCATCTCCTATTATCCCTCCCTATTATTCCAGCAATTAGAGAAAACTTGTATTCTGTGCAAAAGATTCTGTTTCCTACACAGTAAATGCTATTTTCTGCACAGAAAATGTGTGTGTGTGTGTGAGAGAGAGAGAGAGGGGGGGGGAGAGAGAGAGAGAGAGAGAGAGAGAGAGAGAAAGCAAGCATATTTTGTTTTGATAGAATAAATATCGATCTGCAAATGGTAAGCCCTATATTCTTAGCAGACCAATCTTGTAGCAACTGTTAGAGCATCTTTGGTTTCAAAAAACTCTTAAGTAATCATGACTGATATGAGGGTTACCCATTTTTAATCTAAAAGAGACTGATCTCTCTGCTTCCTTAATGGGTTTGGTTAAACACATCCAGCTTTAGAATTACTTATTTTGCTAAACGGTATTAATTGAGTAATCAAGCTGCTTTAATATGTGGAGTTCATTTATAATACTTACTCATTCTTTGCAAATCTACTGTAAAGTAAGTCAACATTATTCTCATTTTGAAGGTGCGGAATTTAAGTTAAGTGACAATGGGTACCTGGGATTTTAAGGATAACATGTGGTTCTTATTCTGGGTTGTCTTCAGTATTACTGCTACATGCTAATTCAAATAGTTTTTCTTCCCTGATCCTCAAACCTGCTAGACTGCTGATTTCTTCAAAGGGAAGTCTATTTCACAACAGAAAGAACATAACCAGCCCAAAAGTGTGGTCTGAAATTCCAGTGAAAGCATTGCACTGCCATAAGAATCAAGAAGCCTTGTTCCATCAGGGCAATGAGTGGATTTACTACCAAAGGAGTGGAAAATTTATTCTTTATTTTATAGCCACGCTTTATGGACCTTCACAGAGATATACTGAACCTCTGGGTCAAGGACAGGTATTGCACTCATACATCTAAGAGGACTGCAGGAGGAGTGGCTGTAAATGTGGATTCCCTGTCCCTCACAGGCCTATGTTGGTTGCCCTAAGTCCTGACTACCCTAAGAAAAGATTATGTTGGGCTTTGCCCATTGATTGATGATGTGGAAATCTATGAAATATACTTAGTCAGTACTCTTCAAGGTCATAAGGTTAAAACTAGTACCTTTACTTTATTCACTCATTTTCTGACACAATTTCTCAGATGCTTTTCTCATATTAGACTGATAGTAGCTGATGAAAGGCAACTGGGTGGAAAATGTGGTTTCCTCATTTGAAAATCGCTGCAGGCAGAGCCATTCCTGGATTGATGCAGCTTTGTTCCAGAACCAAATACTTGGCTCCTTTTGTTAGATATAATAATTCACTCCACACAAACATATTTTCAGATTTTAAATTATACTTAGGAGATATTGAGCTTTACTAAACCTTCAAACAAGGCAATAATTCACTCAATGTTTAAAAGGTAGTTCATAGTTGGTTTCTGATCAGAGCATTACCAAGTGTTATTTATGTGATGTACATAAATGGTGCCCGTTTTCTACTTTCAAACTGAAGTTAAAACCAGCAGATGAATATCAGGCTTTCTGATCCTGTATGCACAACTGAAGTTCTATCTGTCTGCTGACATCTTGTTTTACAACATTAGTAATATGTCACAATGTGAGTGGACTTTGGAAAGGTCAAATGAATTGTTAAACTTAATTAATCTTTTAAAACTGGTCTGTGTATTTTAGAGTGATGTCAGCCCTCCCTCATAGGCGCAAGATCCACTGACCTCATATAAATCATTCTGGGTTTACTGTCATTGCTTGTGATGAAAGCCTATGGAGGTGGTCTAATGTGCATACGGAGTTCTCTCATCAATAATGTTCCAATGTGGTGTACTGTCTAGTGTGCTGACCTGAACTTACAAGATCCAAGTTCAGTCCCCACTGAGCCATGAAACCTACTCACTCTATGGTTTAGTCACTCTGCTTCAGCCTGGTCTACTGCACAGGTAATTATGAAGTTGAATTTTGGAAGAGGAAAGTCATACATACCAACTTCATTTATACAAGGGGGAATTTTGTTATGAATTCAAGGTGCCAGAGATGACATTCAAAGCTTTAAATTATCTGGAACCTTGATACTTGAATGCTTGCCTCTCCATGTGTATGCCTGCCTGAGGAGTAAGATTTGCCAGTTAGGCCTTGCACAGTGTTCCACTGGTGGAGACAATATAAGAGGAGAAGACATGGGAGAGGCTGTTCTCTGCTACGTTGCCCAACCTATAGAATACCCTTACCTTGGAGTCTCACCTGTCACCAACATTGGTTTCTTTTCAGCCCCAGGTCAAGACATGGCTTTTAAAATAAATAAATAACATTTAAAATTTTAAATTAAAAAAAATCTGTAAGGCCTAATTTACCCTTATTTTATTATGTTTTTTTCTCTTTCAGCTCTTTAAAGTTCTTTTAGCTTCTTTGCATTGTTACACATGTTTTATCTTGTTTAAAATATGTATTAATTGCAATTTGAAATTGATTAATTTGTGTATATTGTATTATCTACTTCCTGCCCTGAGATCTCATGGTAAAAGGGTGGGATGAAAGTATTCAAATAAAGAAAGGAAGAAGGAAAGAAATTTGAGCTCACTGGAAGAAAGGCAGGATATAAATGCAACTAATAGTTAGCAAGTCTTCTCTGCCACAAGGTGTTTATACTTGAATTGCAGTCAAGATGGGTAAGTTTTTGTCTTCATGTCTGTAAAATGAGAGCGGAAGCAAAAGGTTCATTTGCTTCACTTCTATTTTATTGGTTACACAGTTGTTAAAGTTCAAGAAACATAAGCTGACAATTCTGGACCAAGTTATTTTTAGTACTAAAGTTAAGGTGAGAGCTCCTTGTACATATTTGGAAATAGCATGGGAAATTGTAAGTAAAGTTAACTGGGGCTAAAACAACTACTATGTGAGTCTTTAAAGACTGGCATTGATTTGTTTAAAAATAGTTTTTCTTCCATAAAAAAAGGTTATGGTGTTTAGGGGAACAGTGAAGGGAAAAAACAAGTCAAAAGTTTATAAAATGGTGGATAGTGGAGATAAAGTAGGAAAATAAATTTTTTTCTCCCTGCCTCATGCTATTAGAACCTGGGATCATCTGATAAACGTGAAGACAACAGGATTGAAGACAAAGATAAGGAAGCACTCCTTGGCAAGGAACACCATTAAATTATAGAAGTCAGTACCAGAAGATGGAATGAATTGTGGGTGCCAGTATGACTGGATTTAAAAGGGGAACAGATAAATTCAAGAAGTCATCAATGGCTGCAAGCTATGATGGTGATGTGCTACATCCAGAATCAGAAGCACCAAGACTTTCATTTGTTTGGAAATAACAGCATGAAAGGCTATTACACTCATCTTTGGTTGTGCCATTCCCATAGACATCTGGTTTGGGAGAGAAGCTTAGACTAAGCAGACCTTTGGTTTGATTTAACAGGAGTCTTCTTGTAAGAGTGCTCCTTTGTGCATCGTAGTAGTTGTGTGAACAAACTACAGCTTAAATTAGACTGTCACAGAGGTTAAAGAAAAAATAACACTAGGATTCAAAGAACTGTTTAAGTAGGTTCATAGGAGGTATCCAGCAGCTCATTGGCACCATACATATCTGAAAAAGTTCCTGGGTTCAATTTTCAGGTATATATTGTATTCTGTTGCCAGTCAGTGTAAACCAGTGCTGAGAATCGTCTGTCCCTCCAGATTTTGTTTGGCTACTTTTCCCAGAAAGCATGTTTAGTGGTGAATGCTGAGAGTTGTCATTCAATAGCATCTAGTTTCCAGAGTACCCAGATGATTCCTACCCCACTGACAGTTTTCAATGTACCCCTAAATTATTCTTACTCCATTGCAGAAAATACTGAGCAAGCTGGACCAATGTTCTAACTTTTTAGCCCACTGGTGGTGTTGCCATTTCATCTTTGAATAGTTGACCACTGATATGCCACACTGCAGATTGCTATAATCAGTTCCCCTGCATTTCCATACAAGATTTCCATGTAGCCTGCAGAAGGGTGTTATCTCACTGGTATACCCTATCCCAGGGTCTATAATTTTTAATATTAAATGTGATTCAACATGCCAGAGAGGTCACCTGGATGAGCACGTAGGCAGCAACGGTCAAACAATCGAAAACCAGGTCAGGCCAGTAAAATCCCCCATCACGTAGCCCCAGGAGACCTCAAGCTGTGCAAGCCCACAGTAAACAAAAGGTCCTCAGCTACTGAGGAGCCAACTTGAGGGGATTAGCGTCTTTTCCCCAAGTTGAGCACCGATAGCAATAAAATCCTATCAGGTAAGGACCATCTACATAAATTCACACCACAACCCAATGCAACTAAAGATCCTGAAACTCTGGCAACACCTTGTAATCCCATCATGCAAAAGGAGTTCCCATTGTGGAGCTTCTTTTCCATTGCAACCTGCATTGTTCTCCCTGGGAGAGGATTTACCTTCAAGATATGTTTTCCCCTACAAATAGTCCTAGTTTTTGAGAGTTTCTTTGGATAACTCCTGGTCATACCAGCAGACTATTTCTCTGTCAGTCGAGTAATCCCCTCAGCCCTCTTCATGCTGAGCTCTACTTCTTCGCTGTTTTTCTTGGACCAAGGACTTGAGGAAAAGGTGCACTATCACCCCGGCTACAGTCCCTTCAATATTTCCCCTATCCAGTTTCCACTCTTTGCTTCTTAACAGGTCTTGAGTGTGTGTGTGGGTGATGGCGTTGATGTGTGCAACTTTCATTCAATAAAATCATTTATTGAACATCTTTGGTTGGTTTTTGGCTTGGCCTGACCCCGTAAAAACTGGGTAAAAAGACCCTGCTAGGTTATCCTACCTCTCGCTTTGCTATTGCTTGTGCTCTGTTGAGTTCTCATTCCATATCATGTGGAGCACATTAAGGCGTCCCCCACAGGACCCCAGAAATCAGGGTAACAAGGGAATGGATTGAAGGAAAAATAAGTCAAAAGTGCCTTTGTCCTCAAAGAGCTAGTTTCATGCTTTGCTGAATTCTCACAAAGTAAACAACTTGAGATGATTTTTTTTCTCTTTAAGTGACTGAACAGCACTTTGGGACACATTGTCCTGTGATTTAGCTTGATAATGAAATCAGTAAGGAAAAAAATGCTGACCCATCATTTCATGAATGGGATCCTGCGCTAACCTCATGGAAAGTGCTGACCTGGATCTTCAGCTTGGAAGAGTGCTACTTGTAGGTATTCCATTTGTTTCTGTGCTGTGCTGTACTGTGCTCCATTGCCTGAAGAATGGTGTGCCTATAACCACTTGAAGACCTTATAAAATTTATTATTTGGACTATAATTCTCACAATCCCTGTGGGTTCTGCATCTCTCTCACATAAAAAACAAAACAAAAAGCCAAGCTCTGGTGGTTATTCTCTCTCTCTCTCCCTCCCCCCGCCCTATATATATATACACATATACATACATACACACACACACGCGCGCATATATATATATAGTCTAATGTAGTAATTAAGAATATTGGGCTAGGATTTGCAGGCTCTTGGTTGCAGTTCCCCACTAAAATTCACTGTGTTACTTCAGATTAACCAGTCTCCCTCTGCCTAGCCTACATAGCAGGAACACGTAGGAGGATAGGTTGCAAAGTACTTTCAAATCAACTCGTAACTCATAAATGATTAATTCCCTCAGCATGTATTAATATATAGGAGATGTCATATTTGGCATGTCACTGTGATACTGTGCATTTATGGGATAGTAACCTAGGGGCTCTCCTGTTGTAACTATCCTTACCTAGAGTGACAATCTCCTGCCCAGGATAATGGAATAATAGAGGTGGAAGAAATCACAAGGGTCATCCAGTCCAACACTCAGCCATTCAGAATACACAGTCTAAGCACTTCTGACAGATGGTCATTCAGTCTCTGTTTAACAGTCTCTAAAGAAGAAACCTCTATTACATTCCAAGGTGGTGTATTCCATTGTTGAACTAATCTTACCATCAGGAAGTTTTTCCTAAAGTTTAGGTGGAATCTCTTTTCCTGCAGCTTGAATCCATTGCTTCTTGTCCTAGTCTCTGCAGCAGCAAAAAACAAGCTTGCTCCCTCCTCCATATGACACCCCTTCAAATATTTAAACCTGGCTATCATGTCACCTTGTAACCTTCTCTTCTTTAGGCTAAATATAGCAAGTTCCCTAACCCATTCCTAATAGTTCACAGTTTCCAGGTCTTTTTACAATTTTGGTTGCCCTCCTCTGGACATGTTCCAGCTTATCAATACCCTTCTTGAACTGTGGTGCACAGAACTAGACACAGTACTACAGATGAAAAGCTCTATGACGCAGATCACATTTTTTTAAAGCTGCCACATCACACGGCTGACTGATGTTCAGTTTGTGGTCTGCTAAGTTTTCTAGATCTCTTTCACTCATCCTTTTTTCTGCTTAAGTATAGTACCTTTCATTTTCTTTTTTCTGCTTATGTATAGTACCTTACATTTCTCCCTATTGAAATTCATTTTGTTGGTTTTGGTCCAGCAATCTAATCTGTCAAGGTCATTTTGAATTCTGATCCTGTCCTCTGAGCTATTAGATACCGCTTCTAATTTGGTGTAAACTAGAATCTGCAAATTTCATAATTTATTAGAATTTGCAGTTTCATAATTTATTCCTTTATTCCATCATCCAAGTCAATTTTAAAGAAATTGAATAGCACTAGGCCCAGTGGCAACCCACTAGTCATTTCACTCCAGGACATAAAGGAGCCATTGGTGACCACCCTTCGGGTTCAGTTGGTCAACTAATTACAAATCCATCTAACAGTAGCATTGTTTAGCAAACACCTTATCAGCTTGTTTGCAAAACCCTATCAAAGGCCTTACTGAAATAAAGATATGCCATATCCACTGCATTTCCTTCATATACCAAACTTGAAACTCTATTTAATTTGTAACTCTATTTAAAAAAAGAGAGAGAGTTAACTTTAGTCTTGATTGATTTTTTCTTTTTTTTTTCTTTTCTTTTTTTCTTAGAAACCCATGTTGATTTTTAGTGACCATGACATTCCTTTCTAAGTGCTTACAGATTGTCTGTTTAAAGATTTGCTTTAGAATCCTTCCTGCCATTGAAGTCAGACTGAGTGGGCATTAACTGTTTGGGTCCTCTCCCCCTACTTTTTGAAGATGTGTCATGCCACTGTCTCAGGACCCAGACAGGACCCTTCCCAACAGCCACATTCTAGACACATGAGAGGAACAATGTTTACGGCAACTAGGTGCAGGTGGAAAAAGGACAGCCCATGATTTGGGCAGCGTTTATATGAGAAGGACTTCTTAATTGTTGTTAATTAGACCACAGCTGGATAAGATGCTGAGACTATATAGCAAGAGGCCAGAAATGGGAGGAAGCTGTTGGAGCCTACTGATCAGTGTTAACAGCCCCACTGACTCCTGTATTCCTTGCTCTCATTTCTTAAACCTTTGACCTTCACCTGGACTACAGATTCTGCCCTTGGACACCCTCTCTCTGGACTCACGGTAAACACGGACTCAGTTTCTCCAAACTTGCTAAGAACTCCAACTGACCAAGACAAACATTGCCTGCTAGCTCTTGCTAACAGTATGACTATACATCTGGAAGCCTTGGTGGGCTGCCTGCACAGGACAGGATGGAGATAACAATTGTCCTTTGTCAGTCTGCTGGGATTACCCTTGTTTTCCAGAAAATCTTAAAGATTATTGCTAGTGATTCTGAGATTTCTTCTGCCAGTTCTTTTAATAATCTTTGTATCTCCACTATTGATACCTTCGCTATTCTTCTCTCCCTTCCTGGGCTGTGACATAGACATTTGAAGGAATATGACACATAGAAGTAGAAATACTAGGCATCATTTTGTGAGTTTGGAGCTACAAAATCAATTCAGAGCTCTCTCCTTATCAATGATGATGAAGAACAGGAGCAATAGCAACTGTGTTGGTCCTCAGAGAATATGTGGGTGACCCTGGAAGATTCAGCACATGCATTGGTTCCTGCCAATCCTCAGAGGAGATGTGTGGCAGTGGTAGGGAACTTCTTGATGAGGAGAATAGAAGCAGTGGTTTGTGTGCCTGATGGGGTATCTCAAGACACATTCTTTCAAATGTCCATCTCCTATGTTTGGGAACTGAGCTCCTCCTCTGAAACATACCCTGTGTGTTCCTTATCCAGGACAGTCTGCTCAGCTCTAACCAAGAAAACCTCATGCTCCCTAATTTGCTGAAGAGTAGATACATGGGCTTCAAATTGCTGGACCTTCTCTTCCAACAGGGCAACCAACTTGAACTTGCCACATTCTCCAGCAAGAACATAAACATACCACAGCACTTGCAGGTAACTGTAGCAGCTCTCTTACCATCCATATTCAGTAATCTTAAGTAGGCACAAAAACAGACCTCTGGATCACCCCTGCAAAACTCCCCCACTAAACACCCATACAAAACTCATATTAGTCTTGCCCTATTTGCCTGTCTCCAGGGACTGGAGCAATAGCCATATAGAGAGCAAATAGCTGCTAGATCTTCCACCAACCAAAGTCTCTGACTCACTTCCTCTGGGCCTACACACAATAGAACAATAGAACACTAATGAGCACACAAGCAAGGCTTCTCTCAGCTCACACAAAGAGACAAAAAAGTCATGAGTCAGCAATGTGATGCGGCAGCCAAGAAAGCCAATGCAATTCTCGGCTGCATCAATAGGAGTATGGTGTCTAGATCGAGGGAGGTACTGGTACCACTCTACTCTGCTTTGGTTAGACCTCATCTTGAATACTGTGTCCAGTTCTGGGCACCCCAATTCAAGAAGGACATGGTCAAGCTGGAGCAGGTCCAGAGGAGGGCGACCAAAATGGTGAAGGGCCTGGAAGCCAAGCCCTATGAGGAGAGACTTAGAGAGCTGGGTAAGTTCAGTCTGCAGAAGAGAAGGTTAAGAGGGGACATGATAGCTCTGTTTAAATATTTGAAGGGATGCCATGTAGAGGAGGGAGAGGGCTTGTTTTCTGCCGCTCCAGAGACCAGGACAAGGAACAATGGATTCAAGCTGCAGGAAAGGAGATTGCACCTGAACCTCAGGAAGAACTTCCTGACAGTCAGGGCTGTCCAGCAGTGGAATATGCTGCCTCGGAGTGTGGTGGAGTCTCCTTCTTTGGAGGTTTTTAAGCAGAGGCTGGACAACCATCTGTCGGGAGTGCTTTGAGAGTGTTCCTGCATGGCAGGGGGTTGGACTGGATGGCCCGTGTGGTCTCTTCCAACTCTACATTTCTATGATTCTATGATTCTATGAAAAAGTACTTACCTCAACACACACAGCAGTTTTAACCCAATAAAATCTCCTCAAAGACTCTCCAGGGCTGGAGGGGTTTAATCCAACAGACACAAGCTTACCGTTATATTTTCTCTTCTACCATAGCCATGTGAAATGACTATATCATGCCATGTCTTTGGCAACCATGGTCTGTGCAGATTCTCCCAGGCCAGCCTGCACAGAATGCATTGGGCTACACTTAATTCACAGTTCTGAGACTTAGATCTTCCTTCTTTTTGTCTTTCACATATTGACTGAAGGGGCAAAGGACTCTCTTTGCATTGATTGAAATCCTCTTTAATGCTTCATTCATTTGAGGTGAGTGACAGTGAGAACAGTCAGAACATTTAAACATCGGCAAAAACTTGCCCCAAATAGAAATTCTGTCTGTCTTGAATGAACATTATAATGGGGTGCCCCAGTACCAGCCTTCTTTCATATTCTGTTGCAAGTGAGAATTGAGGAGCTTGCAAGGGTTTGTACCATTTGATTTGGTCTCTGGTGCAAACAACAAGAAAATGTGTAAATGAGGGACAGAACGGGGTGCAAAAAGAACAATTATCATTAATAGGATGGGGAAAGACATCCATCTCTCATGCCAGAACTTTTTAGTTTTCTTTCAATCTTAATATTGCAGGCTGCTGTTCTTTATTGGAGCACGTGCACAGCAAGGAAACACAGAGACACCACTATTTTCAAGTCTGTTTTGATGCTGCCAATTGAAAGAAAGGCTTGAGAGCCACAATGAATGAAGCAGTATCTTCAGAACAGAAAGAAGTGATTGTTTTTCAAAATCACAATCCACACTTCATAATAGCAGTTATATCTAGCAAAACCAACAAACTGTTTCTAACATCTTAAAGATTAATGATTTTATGATGAAATGAGCCTTATAAATGCTAAGGTATATGCTAAGGAAAAGACCCTCTTGTCACCTCAGAATTTGGACAGAAGACCACTGATGAATGCTGTAAAAATCAACTTTATTGTGAATTTCATTTCTGACACTCATCTTGTCAGATTGACAGCTGGCAAAATGGGAGTCCTGAGATGCTCACTCTTACACACTTTATAGTCCTTTAAAAACAGTGAAGTCATCCTTACAGAGATACAAACTGCTCCATGTGCAGAATTAAAGTACAAGAAACCAGTAGATAGTTTATCTATCTAAAAAAGAGGGATCTAAATAAGTAGTTACTAGAACTGAGAGAATCAACAATTTGGCTTAGTTCCCTAATGAGGCAGTTTCTTGTTAGCATGTGCTGTGGTGCAACCTTTGCTCATAGCAAAGAATCTACCAAGTGAAAATTCCCTTTGCCTTAGAATGTTGCTTACATATTAAGGCCAAATTCCAGAAACAGAGGCTGAACCTAACTTTGGCCATCCTGAAATTACCCATCACATGTCTATACAGAGAAAGGTATGGAGATGATATCAAATAGTGAGACTAGATCACTCTGAAAGAAATCTGTATAGTTTCTTCCATTCCTTTGTAAACTGAAGAAAACCAAAGCATCTACTCACAATTCTTATTGGTGTCTTCAGAAATGCAGAAGACTAAGACTGGCCAACCAACAGACATGCCAGACTTGCCCTTTAGGTGTCAAACCATAATGTTTTCAATCTTATTAATTTATTGATAAGATTTATTCACTGGATTTACATCCCATATTTCTCCTGAAAATGGGGCTCAAGGAGGCTTAATATAATACTGAATAAAGAAATACAATACTGAGTAAAATAAAATAAATATAATACTGAATAAAAAACACTGCCACTTTCTACCACGACTGTTTTGCGAACATTAAAAGCACCTTAGTTCCCCTCCCAACACACACACATTCCCTAGAAACCTCTCTTTCTTCTGCTCTTTGTATCTGTATCTATATCAGTTTCATACATTTTGACATAGTTATATTGTTATCATTTGTAATTTGATGAGGTATTTGATTGATTCCAAAGAACATTTGCAAGAGAGCAATTGTAGATTTAGATGAATTTCATTGTATACTGTAGACAAACACCTCTGGTATCTTGGGAATTATAGTCCAGGAAGCAGACAATCATTGTCAAGGAAATAATTTTAAGTATCTTACTAAACAAGAAACCCCAAAATTCCTTAGGATGAAGCTCTGACAATTGAAATGGTATGAAATTGTTATAGTTTTAGTCCTGCTCTTCTGCTCTCTCCCTGATCTTGGTTTTCTTTCTCACTGGTCTTTTTTCTCTCAATCCCTGTTGCTTGTGTTCATTCAGACCTTCCTTCTGCTCAACTCCCTCCCCTAAACTTTAGCAAGAAGGATATATTAGACTGTCTGCCTGTATTTTATCTGCTTTAACAGTACCGGAGCCATACACAGGGATACACTAGTAGAGCTTCCTACTGGTTCTGTAAAGAAGTGAATATCCAAGATTTACCTAAAGTCTTGTCATCAATTAACTCTGAATACACAAAATAACCCTGAGTTACACATTCTTAAGAAAGCATAGCAAGTTTCAGGTGTTTAAGTTTCATGGTCATGGTGCTGTGGCAGAAACACATACACCAAAAGGAGCATGCATAAACACACTTTTAAAATTATTATTAAAGATTTTGTTGGTATGTTCTGTCACTTTATATTGCATCATGGTGGCAATGATAAAGCCTTCTCCATATGTTTAAGGAAGTGAAGGATATAAGATACATTCAGAGAAACATTGTCAGATAACCTATAATATGGATATTTCAGTGGCAATTCTATATGAACAATAACAGAATTAATCAGTGCTGTTGTGTGGAATGAAACTGGGAAATTTACGTTAGAACCACACAAATACAGCATTGTTGTTTTGTTCTCTCTTTCTCTTCTGTCACTATCAGTCTTGCTCTTCCCCCTGGCAGAATCTTCATTCCATTCAAGCCTTTATTTACCTTCAAGGTGGAAGTCTCCTGTTTTATATTTCTTCCTATTGTACTCTGCTGACTGACCACAGTGTAAGGTAAATGAAGTATTAAGGAGAGAAGAACAGCTGAGCCACCAGCTTCATCACAGAGCCCTGGGACTGTCTTCAGCTTTTGATAAGACTGTCACAGCTTGTGAGTGCATCTCATAACTGTTTCATAGTTATCACACACAATCAAAGGCAGAATGAAGGGGATCTGGGAAAGCTAGATAATGACCTTGGCAAGTGGCTAGGAACAGAACTGAGGAATTATTTACAGCACTTGCCTTAAAGGGATAATTTGGCAACAGCACTACAAAGCAGGTTTGGAGAGGGGAGCAGTAAAATTAGCACTAGACTTTTAAATATTAAACCTCTTTAAAAATAAGTACAGGTAGAAAACATGGAGAACAACCTTTTGGGATATATTTTCCACTCTACTGATGGACTGCTTGCAGTCTAAAGTCCTGGTTTTAATAACAAAAGGCATCTTATTAAATTACACCAGGGGAAGTCAGATGCTTCGTGCAGGTGTCAAATTGGCACAGATTCTAACACCTACTGTAGCTGCACATTTTATTCTGCAGTGCCAGCCAATATTTCAGGGCAAATGACATGCAAGCATTGTCTCTCTGAGATCTGTTGAGCTTCTTAAAAATTAAATATGATGCTTATGAGAGAAACTAAAACTAGGGGAGATATATAAATATAAAAGAAATACCTCTTTACTCCCTCTAAACAAGTATTAAGAGGTACAGGGCAAAGTTTTGTCAAAATACTTGACAGTAGAGTAAAAATGAATGTTCTGTCTATGGCATTTCAAGGCTCAAAATGCACTGGTATTAGAGATGTGAGAGCCAATGTTCCACACCTTTAATGGCTCCTCTTTCTTTAATAGTTGTATAGAGAGGTAAATTTCATAGGAAGACTGCATCAAAAAACTGAGAGCAGTACAAAAACAGGAAGACAATTATGTTACATACTGTGTACTAGTTTGTGAAGCTTGTATTTGCTCAGTTTGAAACTTGAACCAAGCACATTTCACCTTCATCCCTATTCATACCTCTGGTATCAGAATGGGCCAACCTGTCTTTAGTGTTAAGGAGAATGATTGCATGTTGCTACAATTTGTTTCATTCCAGAGAGTCATAATATAAAAAAAATGAGACAAGCTCAAACTTGTCTTGACAGACATGGGCTTTCCCTGTCCTTTATTCTGATTCACAATGAAGTCAAAGATGAAAGACCTTCATCCTAGTGCTACGTTGTGTTTTGCGGCCCTCGGGGTCTGTGATGTGTTCATGGGGGGTGGGCTGTAAATGCTTGAAAAAATGTTATAAGCCAGGGCGGGTGGGGGGGGAGAGAAGATGCTCTGCTTGAAGAAAGAAAGAAGGAAAGAAAGAGAGTCATAGGCCTTTTCCGCACTGGACTATTTAAACGGTGTAGAGCAACCTCCAACGGAGGTCTTCTACACTGTAGAGTGGACTGGGGCGGACTACTTTTTGTAGTTCCATACTCAGTCCACTCCGGAGCGACCGGAACTGGTCGCTCGGCGTGTTTTTTAAAAACCTCCTTTTAGAGGATTTTAAAAACCACGGAGCGCGCAAACCCGTGCCGCTCCGTCGCCCAGCTCTGGAGCAGATTTGCAGGCTTGCGCAAGTGCATGCCTGCAGATCTGCCAGGAGCGGGCTTCCAGTTGGCGAGCTTCTTCAGTTGGTGGAGAGCCTCCACCAACCGGAAGCCACCATTTAGGATGCCGGAGGAGTGCGGGGTGACAAGCTAGCGCTGCTCCTCGTGGCAACAGACTTGGCCGGCCGGAAAACAAAGCCAGTAAGCTCTGTTTTCGGCCGCCGCCCCGCCCACATGCGAAAAGGGCCATACATTGATCCCAAAGAGCAGAAGTCTTTTGCTGGCGGTAGATGTAATTTGTACAAACTTCCATTAAAATGTTTCAAACCATTTCAAGGGAATGAAAATAACTCTTAAAATGTACTCAGCACTTGCTACTTCTTGATGCAGTGGGAACATGCAAGTGAATGATGCTGAGGGGCTGAGAGAAAGCACATGACATTTCTTGCTACTGCACATACAGCCAGAAGCTGCCTTCATAGCTGCACTTCAGCTGCACTGAACTCTAGTGTTGTCCACATTGTGCCACAACAATGCTTTTTTTTTTTCTAATTATGCACTTTAGGGTTTTCAATATTGAGTTAAGTTTTGATGGACCATGGCAACAAAAGCTATTTAAAGAGGGTCTGTGATAAAGAAAATGTTAAGAACAGCTTGTTTAATATTTAAGAGTGAAGAAGCTGGCTCTTACATGAGACGTAATAAGTCATGTGGATCAGGAGTCAGATAAGAAGTCAGTCGCATAGGGATGTGGGGGTGGAGGAGTGATTCACCCCGGGTGGCAATGTTTTTGGGGCATCCTAGCCCATAGCCACACCCCCATGTGTCCTGGCCACACCCCCATGCACTGCAGCCACGCCCCCATGCCCAGTGGCCATGTCCCTCATGCTGTAGCCTCGCCCCCTCATGTCCCCCCTCCACACACTCCAAGCTCCGCCACTGTAAGACAGGATGGCAAATCACGCAATGTCCCCTGTACACAGACTGCAGAATGGATACCATTATGCCAATTCTCAGCAGGTACTACTGCCCATGCACCAGCTTGACAACTCACTGCTCATTGAATCCTCGTACTGCATCTGTTAAATGATCCTACAGAGCTGTCTGGAGGCTTAGGAGAGCAAACAGTTGAGTATGGGTTGGTTCTGGAAAATGC
The DNA here is from genome assembly GCA_030412105.1 of Cyclura pinguis. Classification (NCBI taxonomy): domain Eukaryota; kingdom Metazoa; phylum Chordata; class Lepidosauria; order Squamata; family Iguanidae; genus Cyclura; species Cyclura pinguis. Next base: position 190,329,804 of record CM059601.1, read on the forward strand.
ATTCCTTTTGCTACCATCTCAACATATCCTTGAGGTATCTCGTTAGCTATGATCAGTACACTTGGATGAGATAAACCTTGATCTGTCCTACAGAGACAGTTTGTAAGTTCTGAAAGCACAGAACAGGGAACTGAGAAACTGTCATGATGAAGGGACCTTAGGTAATATGAAATCTGTGTTCTAGGGAGATGCTATCATCTCTCTTTAAAGACTTGACAAGACTTGCAAGTCATCATGGTAAAGGAGAATTTACTGTGAAGGAGAGCAATGTGACAACTGTAAAAACATTTTTGATTAGTCATCCTGCTGTCTGCTTTAGCCACACTGGACTCAGTCCAAGTATATTTCTATAGTAAGAGACTTCACAGTTCAAGCTGTAAAAGTGGCTGCTTGACCTAGGAGGTCACCAGCTCAATGCCTCCTCTTGCAGCCTGTCGGAAGGTATTATCTGAAACGGAAGCATCTCTGGGATTGGTACTCTGTCAGCTTAGCTCTTGCACCTACAGCTATGAATATTTTGATCATCTCTCAAGATGCTTCATACATTAACATTTCCATCTCAGAGATCAGTACTGTGTTGAAGAAGAGCCTGGATGTTGGGGGAAAAAGTCAGACTCTCACTTTTGTTCTGTTTCTTTAAATCCCTTCTGCTTTTTCCTCTTAATATTTATTAACATAGTTTGCAAGGCATTCTTTTTGATTCCTGAATTGAAATTCCTATAGATTTTAACAAATTATCCTTAACGTATACAGTTATTTATACATTTTAGCTAATGTATGTTTTCCTCCATTGACTAAAATGTGTTTATAGTTTTTCCCCATTGCAAACATTGTTAGTTATTCACATTTTAAAATTTGTGCACTGTTTTTGTGTTCACTTTATTTCCCTGAAACATACTACAAACTTTGCAAATGTATGAGGCACATTTTGTTGTGCAGTCATCTTGGGAGATTCAAAACAGCTACATTTGTTGAGATATTTTAATGTGAGACTATTCGATTCCATCCCTAACCCTGGAGGTATAGTACAAATATGTTTTCTTACTACAAATGGCATGATGGTTAACAGTCTTTCTGTAGCAGGTTAGTATCTGATTAGGCAATCACATCATTAGCCTGCCCAAGAGAAAAACAGGACAAGAAAGCTAATGATAATTGGGCTATCCTTTCCAGCCTGTAAAAGCTTGTCTAAATGAAGGAAAGTAAGAAATTGTTGAGGTGATTTGAGTAAGAATTCCTGGTATCATTTCAGACATCTTTTTCTTGTAGTATCCACCTGGACTCACTAGGCTAATGGTGCTATGGGAGTGGGTAGGACTTTGATACCCTCCCTGAAAGAGACCAGGGTGCAACTGGTACAGGGTGCCAGAATGCTGTATTGGATGTGAGTGAAGTCAGAGGCTATTTAAGGTCTGACCACCTCCTCATATACCTCCTTGGATCTTTGCAGTGCAGGCAGCGTGGGACTTGTCTGCTCACCTCAAGTCCAGGTAAGAATTTTTCCCCTTCTATCTGTTTCCCCTCCGTACCCCTCATATTGTATCTGTGGGACTTTGACATTTGGCTTTGAGTGATGTCATTAAATAGGTTTTCACCTAGCCTCCTTTCTTCAGTGATCACCTTTGACATCCTTTTGGTGTAGGGTAGGACTCTGAAATCACTCCTTATAGAGTTTTGGGATGTTGGGGTGTTGGGGAAGGAGGCTACCCTTGAGGTTAACTTGGGATCTGGGCTCTCACTTATAGAGTTCTGGGGCTTGGGTGGGTGTCCCCTAGGTCACTTTCCAATTATGGCTGGCCGAGGAAGAACTCACATTTTTCTATTGCCCTTGGAGCTGAGATATTTTGTCCAAGGGAAGGCTGAATAGATGAGGGTTGACTCCTGGGCTTCCGCTGGACCAGCATTAGGTTGTCCTCTCCCCGCCTTGCTTCTTTTTCAGGCCAACATAACTTAAATAGGTTAGGTCAAATAACCCAGTTTTCTCTGTCTGATTTCATTATTCCATGGGTGGTTATCAATACCTTGGCATTGGCAAAATGTTATTTTACTTGCTTTATCTTTCCAAACAGGTTTTTCTTTTCATATGGTATAGGCTTGGGACACCAACTTGCCATGATTATTAAAATTAATTTTTTCATTTCTGTGGTTTTCTTTTCTTTCTTTCTTTCTTTTTTTTGGTAGCCAATATGATTTTGAAAAGAAAAATAAAATGTATACTATGGAAGTCTTTTCCTATGTGGTTTTAACTGTCATCATACTACCAAAGCCAGCAGTTACATAGCAGATTTCAAGTGTTCGAAGTAATTCACATAGTAGAGCAGTAATCCTGAGTGACAATCCTTCAGTGTAGACCAATATCACTGTCCTTATAATGTGGACATGATATACTTTTTCAGCATCAAGAGAGACCTCAAATTCCAGAGGACCTGTTTCCATTCTGTAACCTCCCTTACCCTTTGGTGGGAAAAATAAGGATAAACTGAAGATCATGCCTGAGATTATTTATAGAAATTTACAAGGAAATTTACGAGGATAAACTGTAAGTGATACCAGGACCTCAGGTATTACCTACAGTTTGTCTTCCATTTTTTTCCATTGAATAATGGGCATTTCAGACTGCTGTCTAGTTCTTGTGCAATTTAATACAGATCTGTTTACCAAGCCTGGTCCTAAAACTCCAGCCCCTAGGAATCCTGCCATTAACCCTGTCCCTGCTTCCCCAATTGTACCCTTGCTGAATTGGATTGCTGGGCCTTAATTTTGGACTTGTAGCTGCATAGTTGTGTAGGTTCTTTAATTTTGGTATGTGTGGCCTGATTCCAATTCAGGCTTAATAGAGAGCAAGAGACATGTTTAAAACCAGCAGTAAGAATATGTTTATTGCAGTGGTTCTCAATATTTTCTTTATCGTGGACCCCCTTTAAATATAGGTTGTTGCCACAGTCCACCAGAACTTAACTCATGGTTGTTTCTGGCTTCTGTTTCAGTGCGTTTCTTTCTTCAAGCCTTTGCAGACCCCCTGTGATGCCATTGCAGACCCTTAGAGGTCTGCAGACCCCAGGTTAAGAACTGCTGGTTCACTGAATAGAGCAAAAACAAATATGACACTCTTTAACAATATTAGGGATGAGCCAACTGAATCCTCGAATCCTGGGCAAGAATTTGAGGTTCGCGAATCTGAATCCCTGTGCCAAAATAGGCAAATCAAATCTTTTGAATCCATCAACCAAATATTTTGCTGGAGACTGGGATGCCTGAAAACCTGGGGAACCAGATACACAAGGGGAGATGGCAAGTAGGTGACTTTTTCCTTTGGAGTAATAATGGCCTTTGCTAACAATTTCAGAAATTACATCTGCGGTTGTATTCTAAGATATTTAAATTGAACATTTCAGTATTTAAGTTCAGCACTTGACTGGAAGGTACAGACTTGAGATTTCAAGGACAGCTGAAAGATTCCTTTCCTCCTTTGCAAAGCTCATTCATACACAATTCTGGGGTTTGTAGTTTTACAAGGTGTCACAGCCTTCTCTGCCAAAGTGTGCTGGTGCATCATTAAACTGCAAACCCCGGGATGCCAGAAGGAGCTATGCAAAGAAATCCAGTTTGGACCTGGATTATCTCTCTACTGTAGTATGTGGCCCTGTTTATACAGGCATGAAAATGTGGGACTAATCCACATTTTCCTGCCTTTGTAGAAAGGACCTTCATGTCATTTTGAATCTGGGGAGATCCTGAGGCAAAACTATGACAATTGTCCTGGCCAGATTTCTTCAGAGGGAGGTTTGCCTTTGCCTAGCCTTTTGCTAAGGCTGAGAGAGTATGTCATGCTCAAGATTATCCTTGTTTTCCTTGCTTTTTAAACTCTTTTTAAAAAAAGGATTTGAAAGATTTGAGATTTGTGAGATTCATGGATTCCCAGAACCTTCCAGGGATTTGGATCTGGATTTGGATTCGGAAAATTCTGGATTCGTCCCATCCCTAAACAATATATATTTCAACCTCCTCCCAAATCATAGATTTCCTTTCCAATTCACAATCCTGGCTCCATCAAAATTTTATACACCCTGTCTCTTTCAGACCCTGTCACACCCTGGCCATTTCCACACTACACTGATACAGTGCTATTATTCCACCATCAACATTCTGTGTAATCCTAAAGTTTGCAGTTTAGAGAGGAGCATTTAGATCTCTCAACCAGACAGCTCTTTGGCCTCAGTAAACTACAAATACCAGAATTCTATAGGACGTTGAAAGTGGAATAATAGTATTATAACAGTGTAGTGTCAAAATGGCCACTGTATGAAACTCTTCTCAGTCTCTTCTGCTTCTCTTCTGCATTTTGATACATAATATTCTCCAGCAGCATCCCTCCACAGCCACTCTGAACTATGATTGTCTGATTACATGCCAAATTTGCCTAGCTCTTTCTTCACAAATACCCAAGTGGAATCATTGCAGAAGATGGAAGACAGATGGATATCTGATAGTTCATGCTTTATAAGTGCTATAAAATAGTTAAGATTCATATTTAACTAATAAATAGTCTTTTGGCTTTGCACATTGTGTTAAGAGTTTTCATTGTTCATTTATATAGTAGTCATTAAGGTACACATCCTTCATAGACAAGTTGTGTAGGAATGTGGATATAGTATGCTATCTTGGGACTGTAGTTCGTTTCAGCTTCACTACTAACTTGGAGAAATGTTCTTGTAGCACAGAGTTCGTAGATTAGATTTCTTCAAGTTGTATGTTAATTTTAAATGGTGTAGAATATCTTATTAATCATGATATTTTTCCTTTCTTTGTCTATCAAGCTATTTTTATTTTTACAGGTGCAGTGTAACCTAACAGGCATACCGTTCTCAAAACTAACCACAAACATACACACATGTGATTTAGCAAGTTTGTGCTACAAAATGATGAAAAGTTGCAAGTGTTAATTACCATACTTCTAATAGATGTGGTGTTCAAATGATATGGACATGGTACAGAATCCTATGCTATAATTAATTTTCACCACCAACTAGGAGTTGGATAGCTCTCAGTGGCAGAGTGGTCATCAACTGTCAGTCAGATTTTACTGGAATACAAACATGAATTCATTCATTTATTTATTTAGAGTATTTATACCCTGCCCTTCAGCCAAAAAGGCTTTCAGAGTGGCTTACAAAGTGTTAATTTGACAATTCCCTGCCCTCAGGCTTACAGTATAAAAAGACACAAAACATAAAGAAAAGGGGTTGGCAATGGCAGAGGGAAATACATCCAGCAAATGCTGGCTGCTATTATCTCCTTTGCAGGCCAGAGAAATAACAATTCATATGGAAGGAGAGTCTTTCCTTAGCCACTAGAATCAAAGCACAATGTTGCTGTGGTTGGCTGCTGTTCACATGATGTCTGTGCAACTGAAGTTACTGTACAACTAAGCCACCTCTATGTATTACAAATACTCAGGTTTCATCTATATAGAAGTACAGAGCTATGAAGAACCTTGAATATCATCATCTAAACTCCCGGTGCAGTATAGGATAGTCATAGATAAAACATTCCACATTACTACATCTTTATACCTCCTTCACAAGGTTTAAATAAACCTTGCTCTTATTTTCCCCTGAAATCTAATTCAAATCCAATCCTGATCACTCTGGAACAATTCCATCTTTTTGTGAATTCTCTCCCATGTCTCTGAAAACCAGTTACATTTACTTCTCTTCAACTTTATTGTGTTGATCACTACAGGTATATGTAACAATTACATGAGTCACACAGTCTTTGCATTCATGTTGGAAATGCTTTGTCTAGTCAACTCTAATACAGTGAACAATCAGCTGCCTAAGTCCTGCACAACCTGGGTTCCAAATCATTTTTTTCACTGGTTTATTAGAATCCAACACCTGTAAGTACCATGGTACTTCTTTTCAAGAAAAATATTTAGAACTAGCATACTTCTTGCTTTCCATAGGTATATTGCAGCTACCTCCAGATCAAGCTAGTCAGGTTTGAACCCACGAATTAAGAGTGTTAATTTCAAAGCTGTGGAGCTGCCATTTTAATTCCCCCTGTTTCTCCAACATGATAGAATTTAAGTTGCTCTGACGCATTCTAGCAAATATAAAAATGATGTACGGTCAACCCACTGATGTAGGTTGCCCACTTTGTAGAAGCCCCCTGCATCTGGCACCACTATAGGTTTATAACTGAACACATTCAAAGAGCCCATATAATGGTACTGATATTTATTGCTTATTAGGAGAAATGTTTGCAGCAGTTCTTATATCTGGAGTGTTCCTCCTTAAAACTGAAAGAAGAATAAAGGGGGAAAAGATGGATTATTAATAGGTTCTTCTTCAGTTGTAGTTTCCACCTTAATGTACATGAAAAGGAGGCTCTGATAGCACAATCTTGGCTATGTTAAAAGCATCTTCAACTTCTTATTCTTTCCCTAAGGGCAATGAATGAAGTTGGAAGAAAGGTGATTCATATATCAATATGTCTTCCCCAGACTGCATTATGGAATCTTCAATTTCTCGCTGCAGGTGGCCTCCCAAGCTGTGTAATACTTTAAGAAGTGAGACTACCAGAGGCTATGTATCCATTTGTAGGCCTAACATCTGATTATCTTCCTGTTTGGAGGGGGAAAGTACTCAGCCCATATGTACAGAGAGAGAGAGAATTGTTTAACTCCAAAGTACACTCTAAGAATGCAGGATAAACAAAACCACAAACAGAAACTACTCAAGTGTTAAATATCTTGGAATGTACAAAAATCTTGCTCTGCTACACTGAAGCAGGATCTCAATAAAGGAAACAAAATCTGAATGGAAACAGGATTTTGACATTAGTCATTTGGAGGAAATAAAAGACTGCAGAGAGAATGGGCTCAGAAGCATACCCTTCAAAAATAGAACTGCTTGAATAAACACAAGTGTTTGCATTGTTCATGCAATTCATATGCTAGAGCTGAAATTTGTTGCAACTGTTATTGCTATGAATAATGTTACCAAGCAAAGTGAAAACTACTCTGTGGGCAGATTCGGGCAGATGAAAATGGGTGTGAATAGCTTATACACATCATTTCCTCCTTGACGATCCTGTGAAATGAATCCCTCTGAGTCCAGAGTTTGCATTACAAGTGTGTGCATTTAAAATTTTTAAAGGTATTTCTGACTAGTTCAGCATTCTTAGAGTGAATGTTAGGAAACAAAGGTGCTTACCCACTCTATGTAGATAGCTAATGCCTTCTATATTTTACGTAATGATCAAAAACCACACAAATATAGGTTTTAGAATTCTAAGTTATATAACCCAATCCAACAAAAAAAATTGGATGTATGTCATAAATGTGAGTGCATATGCACAATCACATCTGCATTCTGGTGTGATATTGGCTGAATGAGTATAATTTCCTAATTTGATGTAGATAAGGATATCAGTCCATATCTAATGTCATCAGTTGTTCTGCTCAACTAGCTCCCAGAACTGATCCATCAGTTGAGGTATCACTCCAGGCCTGCTTCTACATGGGTATCTGAGTGTGATCACTTTATTTATTTATCCATCCATCTATCCATCCATCCATGATGCATCAGAAACAGATCTCCCACTGTATTGAATTTTGAGAAAATAAAGATGGTTGCAGTGACCACTGAGGTCACTAGCTTGAGCATTAATGACCTTGCCATGGTTTAGCAACAAAATAATTCCTGGTTTGCCTAACCCTGCCACATGACTACTGATCATGCTAGCTTACAGTTGGCTACCATGTAAAAGCCAGAGAAGAGATAGTTTCAGACTTGGTCACTGGCACACTAATTGAGCTCTTTAAGCGTCACTAGTCCTTAGGCCTCACTTGGAATGCTATTGCTTGACTCTACACATTCCTAGGTTCCACTATGACACCACATAGCAATTGAATTGACCACACTTTAATCCACATTGTTAAACCAATTGCATCCACAGGGAATGCTGAGATCAGAAGATGACGAGACACAATGCGAAACAAATATGAAGTATTTCATACTGATGCATGTTGATGCATCTTAATGAGTTATTTTGAATTAAGGATAGAATCAGGATACATAATTGTGGTTCTAGAAGAAGGGATGCTCCTAAAACTGGATGTACTTGCTCACTAAGGTTTTATGGAACATGGACAACTCAGTGTTCTATTCATTCCATCACAGAAATCAACTTCAAACAATTAAAGAGCTCTTACTGTATTCCATTTTCAACACAGTATCTGCCTCTGAATAATTTGTACATAGATCCATGGGAGACAAGTAATCTGTTTTATCTCAAGGTGTCAGTGTTGTAGGCTGTTGCCACAACAAATTTGCATAATATCTACAGACAATTTAAATCCTGAAGTTACACCCAGGAACCACAAGGGGATACTGTAGTCACATAATTTTGGCTCTCCTCTTACACTTTCAGAATCCCTAGTTTTATTTGGAAGGTGGTTGGTTTAATTAAATAAAATGAATTGGAAAGTTAGCTTGGTAAATTCCTGAAGTGTCTTTTAGATTTAGAATGGGAATATAGAGGAAGTGTACACTCACTAAAGAGACTGTAATGACTAACAGATGAGAAGGGCTGCATGATATACATCATCACTTTGTATAAATATTGACAATAAGTTGAACAGTGGTTCCCCCCACCCCACCCCACCCCACCCCACCCCACCCCCAGAGAAGAAGGATATTTTACAGAATGTTCTTCTGGTCCTTCTGACATCTGAACTGTGAGACCCTGCTTCATCAACATCAACAGAGTCACACATGACAAAACTGAAATATAGGACTGTGTTCCAGCAGAAATAAACGTTATATGTGATGCTGTATCTGTGTTAACCTATTTATTTATTTAAGAGTATTTATACTCCACTGTTCAGTCACAAAAGCTTTCAGAGCAGCTTAACAACTACAACTACAACAATGACAACAACAATATTTATTTCTCACTTGCATCTCCCCATGGATCAAGGCTGGGGACAACAATAGATGAACATATAACAGTTAAAAACAATTAAAACAGTAGTTAAAATGCATATCATTGTAAAAGAAAAATAATAACAATACAAATTACAAATGGTTAACTTGACAGTTTCCTGCCCAGAGGCTTACAGCCTACAGATAATTGCTCAACTTTTGTTACCCTGTTTTCTGGGGGTCCCGGGAGGGACACGAAATTGCTATCAAAATTATAGAAGTTGGGGAAATTAGTTCAGAGCACAAGTTGGCAAAATGAGAGGCAGGGTAACTTAGCAGGATCTTGCAACCCAGCATCTACAGGGTCAGGCCAAGTCAAGAAGCAAACCGGTTGGAAAATAATGAATAGTCTTTATTAAATCCAGGCACACAATGTATGCAACACAAACACAGAGATAACTAAGGAAAATAAAGGTGTGAGTAAGATAGCGGGATTTTCAGAGGGATAGTTGGTTCGGGTGATATGAAACCTGTCCTGAAGTCCGGGAGAAAATGGAGAGCGAAGCTGGGGTTCGATGTATCTCAGCACATGGAGCTGAGGGGAAGCTCGCCAAGCAAAGTGGCAGCAAGGCGGTCTGGAACTTGGGAGTGATCTGAGGAAGGTCTCGGAATCAAGGGTTTTTATAAGGAGAATTGTGACTGCAGGCTAGGTCGGACTTAGGGAGAAACAATAGATTTGGAGTTGGAGACAAAGCCTCCGAAAGGTCAGAATTTGAATGATTGAATTAGTGCCGAATTTATCAATAGAGTAGCCGGTATGCAAACACGGAATACTTGAGCGTTGTATAGCTTGATCATCAAGCTGCCAGCATGGGGCAGAGGATCTTTTGAGAGTTGCTTGCATACCTAATGGAGGTACTTGCCTTGAGGTCTCCTAAAGCGGCGAGTCGGCTATTTTCTGGCCTGCCTGTATTGTCTAGGAATATTACAGCGATTATCGGCCGAGCCTGTATGCGTGCTTGTCCGGGGGCCTCGCAAGCATGTGGACGGGATATGTGAAGCCGAATTAGTAATATCAAAATATATCTTTTTATGTTATATCCCCAAAGCTCAGGCTAACCAGGGCAGTAACACTTTGCACTCACCAAGAAATGAACGTGCATATGTGAACTAGGCCTTGATCTCTCCCTTTCCAAGAATCTTATTTCTCCTGGATCATATGGAAACAAAAATCTTCTGGAGATGCTCAAAACAAAATTCCAAGCAATCTCTTTTGAATACTACAACTCTGATTAAATGCTGCTCTGAAAAATCTAGAATGGGAGGATATTTTGAGTCAAAACTTCCACTGCATGCAGAAGTCAACCACCATTTCCCAGTTGTTCATGGGATACACCTGTGAATTGGGTGGAAATACTTGCCGGTTCAGAGGGATGACAGTACTTCCTGTCATTATTCTAAATAGACTTATTGTGATTGTCATGTAATGAAACTGGGTATGTAGTTGGCTAAGTAACTTTGTGAGGTTAACATACTTAATGCATAGTTGTCAGATTGAGAAGTAGGGAGGGGAGGAAAACTTTTCCTAAGCATATCTATGCACCTGAGATGCACATCTAATAAATAATTGAGAAAAATCATTGCATTTCTTGATTGGCTGGTCTCAGTGTGGAGAGAAAAATCTTTGAACAAGGAAACGTTCAGTAAAAACAACCACAAGCAGACTTCAAAAGGGTTCCTTTGGAGAGTAAAGTATAATTTTGTGTTCCAGAAAATGGTGGGTTTTGTATCAGCTGTGATTGTAATCAAACATTCAGAACCTTAATTATAGCCCACCCATGATGGTTAATTAAAAATGCTTCTGTGAAGAACTCAACACAATTAAAAAAAAAACTTACCACATGGATCAAACTTGAGTCACGTATCTCTGGTGGCAAATGGATTTCACATGGAGATGCTAACAGTGATTAAGCAGATGTACATAATAATGAGCTTTTGGATGTAAGACCATTGAAATGGAAGAGCCATCCTGGATCAAACCAAAGGCCCTTTTAGTCCAATATCACAGCAGCCAACTAGTTGCTTGTGAGATGTCTGCCAGCAGGATGTGAGTGCAACGGTCATGCCTAGTGTATAAAATGTCAGCACATGCCTTTTTTTTTTTTTTTTTTGATCTCCATTTAGAATATATGGAGTTTCAGAAGCTGAGCACAGTCTTTTTCTATCCTGAAATTCTGTGATTGTGTACACATAACTGGTTCCATAATCTTTGCAGGTATAATATCTGATATACCTTTTACTGTGTGGACAACATTATCTTTATTAGGGCAATGAAACACAAAATACAGGCTTGGGAAAACCATGAGAAATTCTGAGATGTGTCATTAGACATTTCTTTCCAAAATATATATGCTCAGATAATCTAAAACTGCTGGATAAAAGGGTAGATTTAAACATGATTTCTGTAGATATAATGTATGTATTAATATAGGTCTCCAGCTTTCTTTTTCTACTTGGTGCAGTGTTGGGTGAATGGAAGACATCTTATAGTAGAATCCTGTACACACCTACTCAGATTCATGGGCCTTATTCTGAAGTAAGTGTGTATAAGATTGCATCTGCTATTCACTACTCCTGTCCTGGTAGAACAGTTTATAATGTACTTGACAAGGCAACTGGAATGCGAGCCTGTTCCGAGCAAAGACCAAACAGTTTCATATTCAACTGCAGAAGTACCAGCTTTTTATGAGTTATAGGAGCTTCTGGTTTCATGATTATTGGCATCATTGACTTCTCAGCCAAGGTTTTGCATTATTATGAACACCTGCAAAGCAGTATTTTGGCCTAGTTGAAGTCAGCCTGTGAGTTACTGAATAAAAACAATCCTAGCTGAGTGAGATGTTGTAGGAATTTATACATGCATCGTCCCTGGAAGATTTGAAACTTCTGTCTTCCTGGTAGGTTAATCAACCCCACATGGTTGTCTGGAGTGCAAGATGGGAAAAAAAGCTTCCTTCCTTGCTTCACAAAATGCTGTTGTATTAATACTGTAAATTTCTGTGTTATCTGTTACATCTGCTTGGTCTCTAGAATATTGCACTCTGTGTATGTTTTGTTCCAGTGGTTGGAGATCCTACTTCAGCATGCTGAGCCACATTTCCCGACATTAATCTTGGGTTATAAACTTTTCCCCCACCCTGTATAAATAAACCTGTCCCTTCAGTTTTGATGGTGAACGTGCTTATTTTAGAACTTGCCTTTGTGTGAAACACAGTCTTGGACATTTGGTTACTGTTTCTCTAAGGCTTTACACTAGGGACTATTGTTTGACTCTTTGTTTGTAGAACTGCATTGTTTGGTGTAGGTCTCAATTCCCACAGCTCACACTGAATGCATATGTAAGGGATGGTGGCAACCTGTCTTTCTGAGCTTTGATCTTCAAAAAAAGTAGTTGCCTAGACTGAGTAGAACCAGAAAACATAGGTCTCAGATCTACTTTGCTTCTCTATAACAAAAAAAGACAAAAGAAAAGGAGAGGGAAGTAAATTGTTTAAGCTGGGGGATTCCAGATAAGTTTGTAATATTTGGCAGTGCAGAGATGTTTGATGTTATGTCGCTTCAAATAAACTCTGTTTTAAAGCATTTCTCTCATAGGTTTTTCTTGGTAAGATAAATTCAAAGAAGGGTTGTTGTTGCCTGCCTTTTGGGCTGAGAAAATATGATTTACCCAAGGTCTCCTGGTAGGTTTCTGTGTCCAAGTGGAGATCTGAGCCCTGGATCTCCTAGAGTCCTAGTCCAACACTCAAACTACCACACTGTACTGCCTTTCGCACAAATATGAAATACTTTATATCACTTCCTTCTAAAAGAAGGCAGAATTCTACCAGACAAAGTTCAAGTACTCTAGATGCTCAGACTGTCTGGTTTGCTACAGCATTCTGCATTCATTTGAAATTATGGAACTGACAGAACCTACTATTTTATTCTTGTCTTGCCTTTGTAGATGGGAAAATATTCTGCTCGTTATGTGTAGTTCGCTTTCTGTACATGATTTCAGGTAACACTTAGATCTGTAGATTGAGTCTCAAATACATTCAAAAGGGAGTCTAACCCCCCCTCCCCCAAACATCTAATCTCTCACTTTTTCCCCCCCTTTTGTGGGAAGTTTTTAATCCAAGGCACTACACAGTTTATGCATGCATAGGTTTAATGAGTATCTGAACCAAATAACTGACTGTGTCCTTTAAATCTAGGCAGGCATCAGATAGCTCACAATGAACCAGATAGCTCACCAGCTCGTCAACAAGTGAATTCACGGCCTATTATAATGTTAAGACTTTATCCCTCCTGTAAATCTATGCCTCAGTATTACGACACATTTTTCTTTGTACATGTATGGTAATAAACCTGTACACCCAAGGGACACTTGCTATACAATAACTACATATGGGACAAGAAGTAATGCAAGAAACCAGCAATTAGGGTACTTGAATCAACATTTATTGAGGGGAAAAAATAGCGACTTCGTTTCAGGTGGTAAGTGTCTTTTGCAGTAGCAGTAATTCCAACATAATCCAGACATCTAAGGAGGATCCAAAAGCAACATATAGAAATATGAACCATGACCAGTCACATACTGAGTCAGCAAACAAAGCAAATAAGGGGAGTTGAAAAGTAGGATCTGGGAAGCAGAGCCAAGGTTGTGATGAAGGCAATCCACTGAAGCTGGAGACAAGTGAGAGACAGTCAAAGTCCATTATTAAGCCACTGTCCAATGCCAGAAGCACTGAAAGTACCTCAGGGATGCAGTGATCTGAGAAACTCCACTCTCTCAGCCTTAGAGGAAGGCAATTAACAAATTTGTTCTGAATATATATCTTGCCAAGAAAACCATATGAGATAATATGGCATAAAAGTGTTCTGCTGAGTTTTTCCCAGACAGGACCATTCTGTTCTATCAACACTCTCAGGGACCTCTTCTTATCCTTCTAAACAAATGTCCTTCTTTGAAGGAAACGGCTTCTCAGAAGACTCCCCACACTCCAGTGCACTCTGGTCTCTAGCAGGTCCTGAAAGGTTTCTCTTTCTGTAAGCTCAAGGCTTTCACCAATGAAGATTCCTCCAGCAAGAAGTATATAACAATGAGTTTGTGAACTGCATTCAAATGAAACAAGAAATCATGTTTTTACACATTTTTGTTTTTACTGCACTTCTACATTTCCTAATATTCCAGAGTTGGGGAAATTCTGAATCTCTGGTTATTAAACACATCTTTTTCTCTGGATACAATGAAGGAGTGTTCCCATGATTGCTCAGTGTACAGAACGAATCTTTCTTCACCATCAGGCAGGCTGACTGGAGTCCAGTGATACCTGGAAGTCCACAGGTTGCCAGATCTACTGAAGCTCTTTAACATGGACATTACCTGTGGCAAGACTGACACATCCTTGTGGTCTGTCTGCTCTAACTTTCTTTTGGGTTAGAGCACTTGAATTGCTAGAGTCTTCCTTATGAGTTTCCAATAAGTCACAAAAATGAGGCATGCTTTATACAAGTATCCATAAAAATGGTGTGATGGGGGAACACTGGTACACAGAAGACTCATAGCTCCTCCTGAGATCATTATTGACTATTATTGACCAAACAAATCTATACATTTTTGTCAGATCCTTCAGATACATGGGGAAATGAGTTTTATGTGTAGTGGTTTGAGCATTGGACTATGACCCTAGAGACCAGGATTCAATTTTCCATTCAGCAATGTAAACCCATTGGTGACAGTGGGTTAATCATACACTCTCAGCTCCAGAAAAACCCGTGATAAGTTTGCCATAGAGTTATCATAAGTTGTAAACAACTTGATGGCACACAACAACAATATGGCAAAAATAATAGGAATAAATATTTATCCAAAGACAAGGTGCTTTCTCTAAGACTTGAGAAAGATTTTCAACCAACAAGGAGAAGGCTTTTTTTCCCCTCTCAGTATAAAAGAAAGGCAGCACTAATTGGGTTTGATCTTCTTGACATAGGAGGTGATTTAAAAAAAAAAAAGTACACAGCACAACAGGGAAGAGAGAATTGTGTATGTTTTTTGATTGTAGGCTCCTTACTTTGGTGCTGACTAGATCTGAAGTATCTTATCTTTTCAGACAAAATGAAGACTTTGACCAGAATGCTACTAGAGCAGATCTATTTAATCAATGGTATTTAGAGAACTGTTGACTCACTATTCAGCAGTTCTTTAAATGGTCTACTTCAGTTGGAGGTGGTTATACAGATAATAGAGCTTCCTTTTTAAAAGACCTCCATTCACTACCAGTTTGTTTTTAGATACGATTCATAATACTGATATACAGGTATCCTATAATGCCCTATATACTTCAAGTCCAGGATATCTGACCAATTCCCATATGAGTCTGTCCAGCCCTTGACATCCCCAGGAGATGCCTTTTCCTCAAATCTACCACTTCCAGACAACCGTCTGGTTGTTTCTCAGCTCTGAACTCCCATCCATTAGCAGGCAAACTTTTTTCCCTTTTATCCTGATGAATAAAAATTGAATGATTTAAATTGGTTTTTAATGTTACTGATTGTTTAGTCACATTAAATATTGACCTTTAGTTTGTTCTATTTATATTACATTTGTTTTAATTTGTAAACTGCCTTGAGCCCATTTTTTTTGTAGGGGGAGTTAGAATATAAACAAAGCTGATCATCAATACGATTTAGGCCATCAGGAATCAAGGTGATAGGAAATACTTTAAACTGACAGGAGAATTTGCTGTCTTGGCAACATCATACTATGCTGCAGTGGCAAAGCATTTTTAAGTAAGAATTATGTGTCGTAATGAACACCCATCCCTAGCTTTTGGATGGGTGGCTACAAATGGATACATAAAGCTGAATCAATGAACCAGGAGCACAAACTACTTGAACACTTACTAGCAGTATAAAATTTTAATGAGCTTAAATAGATACAGTACAACATTAAAAATATATTGCAGAACATTTCCTAATTTCTTAGCAAACTACCAATCTTTCAAAAACATTTTTTAACCACATATCCCTTTGTAAATATTATGGTATCTGGCTTTCTATACCTTAAGGGTTTTTTTTTGTTGTTTTCTATTTTTGTCAGGATTCTGCTACAATGGTGCTTGGAGCATAAATAGCACTCATAGATTCTTCCACCAAGAACTGATGTGAATCTTCGCATGCTTCTGAGAAAGATTTGTATGCCTTATACTCAAAATGATCAATTGGTCCTTAAAATTTCTCCTGCTTCATATGTCTGAAGGGGAATGTAGCAACTGTAAGACCTTTCTCATTTTCCATCAACTTACTATTGACTTATGTTTCCTTAATAGAAAGCCTGTGTAGCATAGCGGTTTGAGTTTTGGACTATGGGAAGCAAGGGTTCAAATTCCACGGAAATCCACTGGGTGACCTTCAGCAAGTCACACCCTCCCATCCTTAGAGAAAGACAATAACAAAAACCATCAGTGAAGAAATATTGCAAAGAAGATCCCATAAGAGAATGGTTCATCAGTTAGGGTTAACTTGAAGGCACATAACAACAACATATTTCTTTAACACTTTATGGCCTTTATGCCCACATTTTGGGATGTACTTGTAGTTTTAGCAGCAATAAAGAAATTATTAAAATAATGTTAAAGTGTTGAGATTTGGGACGGTGACTCTTCTACTTCCTCATTTTCTGTAGAAGTGCCAATGTTAATACATGCATCAGCAGTGGACTTAGGAGCAGTGGCATAGTGGTCTCATATAGTCAAGACCTTGCACCTTGTGGTTGGCAGGGTCTATGACAATCATCCACACACACAGATGCCCCCCTCCCCACTCATTTCTTTGGAGTTCAGCTACAGCTCCCATAGTAGCTGGGAATGGATTTTGCCAGCAACTGGGAAGTATTATAAGCTCCCTTGGTTATAATCCAGAACATATTGGAATGGCTTGGACTTCACTCACTGGGTTTATACGTCTGCTTCTATGGAAATGAAATTGGCTGAATACGTTTTATATCGAGATCAACACAGTCATCTGCATTTTTGGTCTCCAGACAGGTGTTGCTATAGGGCTTACCATGATAAGGGTCTACACTTCAAAATTAATCACTAAACCACTGCTCAAAATTGGTTTCTCTCAAAATGAGAGTTGTATTAAATGCTGTAGGGGCAACAAGGCAGGCAAATGCAATTGTTTTATTTAAAATTGTTTGTTGAGCATTTTTCTGCAGTTCTTTTCTTTTTCTTCCTTGTTCTTCTTGTCCACTTCATATTGTCAGTATTAATCTGCCAATGGAGAATGAACTTGTAATCTTAGAGGATACGACATTTCCTTTGCCATTATGGCCTCTTCAAAGGGAAAGAATGTTTCCCTGTGTGTGTCTGCGTGTGCGCACATGTGGTCAACTTCAGATGTTAGTAGCAGGATGGTAGGTTAGAGAAGAAAATTTTTCCTGTAGAAAAAGAAAGCATTGTTCTTGCACTATATCTCTATCTATCTATCTATCTATCTATCTATCTATCTATCTATCTATCTATATCGTTTAAAAATAAAAAAAAATTTCAATCACTTTTAATTCCAGGACAATTAAGATGCAATATAGAGAGACTCACATTAGAGAATTGCTTATTTTGTTTTGGTCTTTGCCTTAAAAAAACAAAGCTAAGAAGAAGAAGAGGAAGAAGCAGCAGCAGCTGCCCAAATATAGTTTTCTAATCCCAGAGAATTTTAAGACATTCTTCCCAAGGATTGAAGTTAAAATGTTATACAGTCATAAAATCATAGAGTTGGAAGAGACCCCATGGGCCATCCAGTCCAATCCCCTGCTAAGCTGGAACACACATTAAAGCATTCCCATCAGATGGCCATCCAGCCTCTGCTTAAAAAACTCCAAAGAAGGAGACTCCACTACACTCCAAGGCAGCACATCCCACTGCCAGACAGCTCTGACTATCGGGAAGTTCTTCCTGAGGTTCAGGGAGAATCTCCTTTCCTGCAGCTTGAATCCATTGTTCCTTGTCTTAGTCCCTGGAGCAGTGGAAAACAAGCCCGCTCCCTCCTCAACATGACATCTCTTCAAATATTTAAACATGGCTATCATGTCTCCTCTTAACCTTCTCTTCTGCAGACTAAACATACCCAGCTCGTAAGCCGTTCTTCATAGGGCATGGCTTCCAGACCCTTCACCATTTTGGTCGCCCTCCTCTGGACACGCTTCAGCTTGTCAATATCCTTCTTGAATTGAGGTGCCCAGAACCGGACACCCTATTCCAAATGAGGTCTAACCAATGCAGAATAGAGTGGTACCATTACCTCCCTCGATCTAGACACCATACTCCTATTGATGCAACTAAGAATCATGTTGGCTTTCTTGGCTGCTGCATCACACTGCTGACTCATGTTCAGCTTGTGATCTACCAAGACTCCTAGATCCCTTTCACATGTACTGCTATCCAGCCATGCACCTTTATCCTATATTTGTGCATTCCATTTTTTCTGTCTAAGTGTAGGACCTTACATTTCTATCTGTTGAAATTCATTTTGTTAGCTTTGGCCCAGCTCTCCAATTTGTCAAGGTCATTTTGAAATGTGATCCTGTCCTCTGGGCTATTAGTAAACCCTCCCAATTTGGTGTCATCTGCAGATTTGATCAGCGTGCCCTCTACTCCTTCATCCACATCACTGATGAAGATGTTGAATAGCACTGGGCCCAGGACAGAACCCTGTTGCACTCCACTAGTCACTTCTCTCCAGGATGAAAAGCAGCCATTGGTGATCACCTTTTGGGTTCAGTTGGTCAACCAATTACCAATCCACTTAACAGTAGCCCTGTTCAGCCTGCATTTTACAACCTTCTTTGCAAGAATGCCATGGGGAACTTTGTCAACGGTCTTACTGAAGTCAAGATATGCTATGTCTACAGCATTCTCTTAATCTATCAAGCTTGTAATCCTATCATAAAAAGAGATAAGATTAGTCTGGCATAACTTATTTCTGAGAAATCTATGTTGACTTTTAGGGATTACAGTCTTGCTTTCTAAGTAATTACAAACTGACTGTTTAATTATCTGCTCTAGGATCTTTCCTAGTATTGATGTCAGGCTGACCAGGCGATAATTATTTGGGTCCTCTTTTTTCCCTGTTTTGAGGATGGGGATGACATTTGCCCTCCTTCAGTCTGCTGGTACTTCTCCTGTTCTCCAAGAGTTCTCAAAGATTATTGCGAGTCTTTCTGAAATGACTTCTGCCAGTTCTTTTAATATCCTTGGATGTAATTCATCTGGTCCTGAAGACTTGAATTCATCTAGTTTAGCCAAATATTCCTGTACTACTTCTCTACTTATTCTGTGCTGTATTTCCCCCGCTTCCTCACCTGCTTCCCATACCCCAGGTTGAGTACTTCTATCCTTTTGGGAGAAAACTGAGGCAAAGAAGGTGTTGAGTAGTTCTGCCTTCTCTCTTCCCCTGTTAATAATTGGCCATCTTCTCCATGCAGCAACCCTATCATTTCCTTGTTTTTCCTTTTGCTGCAGGCATATCTAAAAAAGCCCTTTTTATTGTTTTTAATGTCTCTGGCAAGCCTGAACTCATTCTGTGCTTTTGCTTTTCTGACTTTCTCCCTACATCTCCTGGCTATTTGCTTGAATTCCTCTTTGGTGGTTTCACCATTTTTCCATTTCCTGTACATGTTTCTTTTAATCCTTAGCTCAGCTGAGAGTTCTTTCATCAACCATTTCAGTTTCTTTAGACACCTGCCATTTTTCCTCCCTATCGGCACGGTTTTAAATTGTGCCTTCAGTATCTTACTTTTAAGAAACTCCTATCCGTCATGAACTCCCTTCTCTTTCAGTATTCTTGATCATGCAATTTCAGCAAGTAACTCCCTAAGTTTACAGAAATGAGCTTTCTTAAGGTCTAGGATGCATGTCTGGTTACATTTGGCTTCTCCTCCCCACTGAATGACAAATTCCAAAAGAGCATGGTCACTCCCTCCTAAGGATCCCACCACCTCGACTTCATCAACAAGGTCATCCCTGTTGGTAAAGATCAGATCTAAAATAGCCAATCCCCTTGTCCCCGCTTCCACCTTCCGGACCATGAAATTGTCTGCAAGGCAAGCAAGAAACCTGTTGGGCCTTGCAGTCTTGGCAGAGTTTGACTGCCAACAAATATCAGGATAATTGAAATCTCCCATTACTACTTCATCTCTCCTTTTTGAATGTGTGATCATCTGCTTCAGGAAGGCCTCATCCAAGTCCTCAGGTTGGCCCGGAGGCCTGTAGCAAAACCCCACAATCACATCCCTATTGTTTCTCGCTCCCTTAATTCTTACCCAGATGCTCTCACCTTGGCTTCCCAGATTTAAGTCATGGATCTCTTCACAGGTGAGAACATCCTTGACATATAAGGTACACCCCCTCCTTTCTTGTTTGGCCTATTTCTGTGAAATAGGTTATACCCCTCTATTCCTACATTCCAATCACAAGACTCATGTCACCAGGGTTCAGTGATGCTTATTAAATCATATTTATTTTGTTGTATTAAGAGTTCGAGTTCATCTTGCTTATTTTCCATGCTCTGTGCATTAGTGTAGAGACAATTGAGACCATGTGCCCTTCCTGGACATCCTATACTAAAGTTACTTTCCCTCCCCCTGTTGGTCTCTAGTACTACCTGGCCTGCCCTATCTATATCATTTGGGCTATTTTTCTCAGAACTCACTGAATCCTTGCCCAGAATAATACTGTCTCCCTCCCCAGTTGAAGTCAGTTTAAAGACCTCCTGATCCATTTTGCAAGATTGTTAGCAAAAACGTTCTGGCCGACAATTGTGAAGTGTGGGCCATCCCTTGCCAGAAGACCATCTTCGTGGAAATGGAGACTGTGATCCAAAAACCTAAATTGATCCCTGCAGCACCATCTTTGGTGCCAGTTGTTGACCTCCACTATTCTTCTTTCTCTTTGTAGGCCATGTCCTTCCGCAGGGAGGAGAGACAAAATGATAACCTGCATGCGAAGGTCCTTCAGCTTCCTACCCATAAGCTCATGATCCTTCATGATGCGGTGAAAGCTGTACCTTGCAGTGTCATTTGTTCTGATGTGAACCAAAAGGAGGGGTTATGGTCAGTGGGCTTAACTAGTCTATTTAGCCTCTCCATTACATCATTGATTTTGGCCTCAGCACATGTCTCAGACAGCACACCTCGCGATTGATCCTGTCTGGGTTGCAAATGGTCAGTTTCATTCCTCTCAGCAAGGAGTCCCCAACCACTAGAACTAGTCTCCTCTGAGGCTTGTCTGTGATTACTTGATGAGCAGATTGTTCCACGGCTGCCTGAACCTGTAAGGAATCTCTCCGTGCCAAGCCACAGCCAGCAAGGAGGAGAGAGGTCAGGAATACTTTCAGGGAGAGTCCGAATATTCCAAACACTAGGAAAACACAAGCCAAGCCAGGTCAAGGTCCAGTCCAAAGGTTCTGGAGGCAGAGATCTGTCCGGAGGGTTTCAGGGACCAGGAGACATGAAGGTCATGAGGGCTTGCTAATAATTTGCTGCAAGCAAGGAGCAGCCACGCCGGTAGACTTAAATAGCCCCTGTGAGCAAGTGCTGCTTGTTATTGTTTCCTCAGCCTAATCCATGCAGCCTCCCTCCTAGTAGCCTGTTTCAGCCTTCTGCGTGATTGAGGGCTGATGGGCACAGCTGGCTGCAACTTCTCTGCATCACTGCTGGTTCCCTCTCTGTCATGAGCTGGCTGGGGCAACTCTGTCTCTGTTTGACCTTATATTGCACTGGATGTTTCCAGATTGACTTGCTCACTCGCTGGCTCGGCCCCCTGCACAATCAGTTGCTCCTCAATCACAGCAGCAGCATCTATCACACTATCCCCTCCCCCGGGATCCCCCACAGGAGGGGCTGACTTCTGTGGATAGTGTTGATGAAAACTGCAAACCAACTGTGAAGCATGGACATGACATGCATCCTCCCAGGTTCGTTCCTCTGGACCATACCCCTTCCAGTCCACCAGATATTGCAGATGCCGCCGATGCCACTGGGACTCCAGGATCTGTGCAACCTCAAACTCAGGCTCCCCATCTACCATGACAGGCAGGGAAGGCAGGGCCGCAGTCCAGTATGGGCTGCCAGGGCATCAAAAGACAACAAGGAGACATGGAAGACTGGGTGGACCTTGAAAGAGGCATGCAACTTAACCCTGTAGGCAACTGGATTAATCACCACCTCCACCAGGAAGGGACCGGCAAAGCGGTGATCCAGCTTCTTCACCGGGCGCTGGGTTAGGAGATGCCAGGTAGAAATCCAGGCAAGGTCCCCCACACACAAGGTAGGACCAGGTCTCCGATGTTGATCAGCAAAGTGCTTGTACCAGTCCTTAGCCTCCTGCAGCTGATTGTGGAGGACTTGATGGATCTCCTGCAGCTCCTGCAGGAACCGATCTGCCACTGGTACAGAAGAACAAGGGGGAACAATAAAGGGAAACGTGGATGGTAACCATAGTTGACGAAAAAAGGAGACATCTGGGTAGACACATGGTGGGCGTTGTTATAGGCAAACTCAGCCAAGGGCAGGAGAGCCGTCCAGTCATCCTGATGGAAGTTAACATAACAGCAGAGGTACTGTTGAAGAACGGCATTTACCCCCTCTGTCTGCCTGTCAGACTGGGGGTGATGGGCAGAGGACAGATGAAGCTGCACCCCCAAGCCTTTAAACAGGGACTGCCAAAACCAGGCAGTGAACTGCAGGCCCCAATCCAAAACCAGATGCTCAGGCAGGCCATGGATACAGAAGACCATGTCCAGAAAGAGCTATGCCATCTCCTTGGCAGACAGCAGACCTGAACAGGGGATGAAGTGAGCCATCTTAGTGAACATGTCCACCATGACCAGAATGGTAGTGGACCCCCGTGACAGCGGCAGATCTGTAATAAAGTCCAAGGAAACAAATTGCTAAGGATGAGACGGCGTGGGAAGTGGCATCAGCAGACCCGCCAGCTTTGCAGTAAAATCTTTTGATCTACGGCAAACAGGACAGGAGTCCACATAATGCTGAACCTCAGACTGTAGCCGTGGCCACCAAAAGGCCCGGGACACCAAGCGCAGAGTCTTAAAGTGACCAAAATGGTCCACGGGAGGACTGTCATGGCATAGTGTGAGGATCTGACCCCGGAGAGGACCAGCAGGGACATAATAGCAGCCCCAGAAACACAAGAGCCCGTTTTCCAGTGACCAAAAGGGAGGAGAATCCCCAGAATGTGAAGATCCTGACAATGGGCCTAGGCATAGAGATCCCAAAGCTGCTGTTCCTGCAGCTTCAGCAGGAAGTCTGGAAAAACACTGGCAGCAGCAAAATGATCCAAGGGGATGAGCTGGGCAAGAGACTTGTCTCCCCCTGAACGGATATACTCCAGCTTCTCAGAAAGAGCATCTGCCCTCCCGTTCTGACTGCTGGGGATGTACATCAACTTGAAGTCGAAATGGGCGTAGAACTGCAACTAGTGGATCAGCTGCTGATTGAGCGTCCGGGCAGTCCGCAGATGCTCCAAATTCCGGTGATCCATCCGGACCTCCATGGGACACCGAGCCCCCTTGAACAGATGCTGCCAGGGCTCGAACATCACCTTGATAGCCAGCAGCTCCTTTTCCCAGGTGGTGTAATTCTGCTCAGAGGTGTCCAGCTTCCAAGAGTAATAAGCACAGGGAAAAAAGGGCAGTTGAGTCCCCAGTCCCCTGAAGCAACATCACTCCAAGAGCCACATCCAAAGCATCTGTCTCCACAATGAAGGGCAGCATGGGATCTGGGTGGCATAAGATCAGCTCGGAGGCAAAGGCCATCTTCAAGGTCTCAAAAGCCACCTGCATCTTGTTGTCCCAATGAAAACAGACCCCCTTCCAGAGAAGGGCGGTCAAGGGCACCGTGATCTCTGCGAAATGGGAAATGAACACCCAGTAGTAATTCACAAAGCCAAGGAGACACTGCACATCCTTGATCATGAGAGGAGGCTGCCAAGTGCAGCTAGCATCCACTTTACTCAAGTCCATGGCCAGATCCCCAGCCGAGATGCAATGGCCCAGAAAATCGATCTCCGACTTCTCGAATTCACACTTGGACAGCTTGGCATACAGGTGATTGTCCCAGAGTCTCTGCAAGACTGTCCGAACATGATGCTCATACTCCTGATGAGACAAAGAGAAAATCAGAATGTCATCCAGGTAAATGATGATGTAGCGATCCAGAAGATCTCAGAAGACATCATTCATGAAATGTTGGAAAACAGCTGGAGTGTTGGTGAGACTAAAGGGCATGACCGTATACTCAAAATGTCCATACCAGGTGTGAAATGCCATCTTTCACTCATCCCCCTGGCGGACCTGCACCAGATTGTATGCACCCCAGAGATCCAGCTTAGTAAAGCCCTGTACTCCCCACAACCACTCCAGGAGCTCAGAAATGAGGGGAAGTGGGTAGCAGTTCTTGACAGTAATGGCATTTAACCATTGATAATCATGGCAAAGCCTCAGATCCCCTATCTTCTTAATGAAGAAGGCGGGAGCACCTGCAGGAGAGGAAGACAGCCGAATAAACCCCTTCCGAAGATTGACCGCAATAAAGTCCCTTAACACCACAAGTTCAGGTTCAGACAAGGGATAGATGCCGCCCACCGGAACTTTGGCCTCCAGAACTAAATCAATAGGGCATTCATAGGGTCAATGAGGGGGCAACTGGTCAGCATCCTTTTTGTCAAAGACATCTGCAAAGTCTCAGTACGTAGATGGAAGATCCGGAGGCAGCACTGAGAAGGCACTAGCAGTGAGGGAGTCAGGTGCTAGCTGGAGGTGGAAGGCACAACAAGCAGACCAAAGGTAATGATCCCCGAAGACCACCCAATATGAGGATCATGTGCCTGCAACCATTTCAGCCCTAAGACCACAGGGAACCAGGGAGCCGAGGCCACAAAGAACTCAATGTCCTCACAATGGGAGCCCAGCTGCATCCCTAGCTGCACAGTGGACCAAGCCACAGCGCCAGAGCACAAGGGATGGACATCAATGGTATCCACAAGCGAAGGGGGCCAAACAGGAAGCTTCAGACTATCCCAGGTGTCTACAAAAGCCTGGTCCATAAAGTTCATGGTAGCCCCGAATCCACCATGGCTCATGTCTGCAGAGCAGACCGACTGGGAATTCAGAGCTCCACCTCAACCACCAAGTGCTTAAACAAGGGGGAGTGGGGAGGACGGGCTGGGAACTGAATCAAATCCCCCTGGTTTAGAGGACCCCCGAAACCAGGCACAGTCATTTCCCACTGGGGTGGACATGTGGCAGGACATGTGGCAGCAAAGTGTCCTGGCCGGCCACAATACAGGCACAAACCCCTGTTGGTGCCTGCTGGACTTCTCAGCTGTGGAGAGGCGAGGGCAGGTGCCGCTGAGCTGCATTGTCTCCTCAGCAGCCACAGCATCCTGTCCAGGTGCAGGAGAAGGCAGCGACACAACTTGCTCCTTCAGTGGTGCTGGCGTGGGCAGAGGGAGTGGGCTCACTGGAAGCAATTCTGGACGTCTGGTCCAGATAACTGGCAGATAACTGTGCCATCTGCTGAGTCAGCGACTGATTTGCAGCCACTACCCCCTCCATGCTCATTTCTTCTTCTTGTTCTTGCAGACTCCCCGCAGACAAAATAAACACTCCCTACCAGCAATTAAGTATCTGTTGGCCTGCGGCAACAATGTCAGGAATCTCTCCCTGCCGAGCTGCAGCCAGCAAGAGAGCCCAATCCAAGCAGCCTCCTTCTACACAACTAGTTTCAGCCTTCTGCGTGATTGAGGGCTGATGGGCACAGCTGGCTGCAACTTCTCTGCATCACTGCTGGTTCCCTCTCTGTCATGAGCTGGCTGGGGCAACTCAGTCTCTGTTTGACCTTCCAGTGCAGGGGATGTTTGCAGGTTGACTTGCTCAGTCACTGGCTGAGCCCCCTGCACAATCAGTTGCTCCTCAATCGCAGCAGCAGCATCTATCACAGAACCTTCTGTTCAAGCTGCGACTGTTGGTGCTGCTGCTGTTGGATTTCATTCTGCTGGTGTTGGGGTTCCTGTTGCTGATGTTGGACTTCCTCTTGATGATGTTCCATTACCTCTTCCTTCTGTTCCACTTCGTCATTAATAAGGTCAAGAACTTGGAAGTGACTCTATAGCTCGAGAGTCTCCGTTTGGCACCTTGCCTTTCTACTCCTGCGTGTCACATTCTTCCAAGCGTCTGTCTCCCAGTTTCATGAACCGACTTCCTCATCCACTAGCTCCTCTGAGCACTCCGTCTTCAAAAAGTCCTCTCAGCCCTATCCAAGAGCTCCTTACCCTCCCTAATAATGCAAAGATTTGAAACCAGGGCCTCCAGCTGTTGAACCTTCTCTTCCAAGAGGGCAACCGGCTTGCATTTGCTGCAGACATCTTGTGGCAGCAAAAGAAACATGCCACAGCTGTGACAGGTGACTGCAGCAGCTCCCTCACCCTCCATACTTGATAGTCTAGAGACTCAAATTGGAAAAGGTAAAACTGTGCTTTGCCTTTAATGTTCCCTGTTTTCCAAGTTCTTATTGTCAAACTATCAAGAGAGGGTGTAATTCTATAGTCCTTATAGTTACTCCCTCAAGGTGCAAACCCTATCTAGACGTTGCAGACATGCAGACTGACTCAGGAGGGCTCCTCTGGGAGCAAATATAAAGAGCTGGTAGTTTCTTCCCCTAGCTCATCAGCGAGTCAGCTATAACTAACGGCTGCTAGCTCCTCCCTTTAGCTAGTCAGTTGGACTGTGTGCTCAGGAAGGAAACAGACAAACAAACAAGCAAGCAAGCAAACAAAGCCCCAGAAAGCCTATAAAAAAAAAAAAACACCCAGTCAAGATGTCTTCTCAGACACAGCTCACCTTCCGCTCTCTCCTCTGGAAATGAGCTTGAAGACCACAGGGAGCAAACATCCCCCTAGCTAGTCAGTTGGACTGTGTGCTCAGGATTTATGTTATGGATTTATTTTATTTTACTTTTCAGTTTATGCATTTACAGGCGGCTGGACGTAATAAGAAGAATTCGCCTATGCTAGTAACGTATTTAAAAGTATTTGCAAAGTTGACTTCACTCTATTTCAAAAAGTTTGAATCATTTTCACTTGAATTAAGGTATTGGTGCCTGTATTTGATAGAGACACTGATGATTATTGCACAGGTCAGGTGTTTGGTTCATTCTGTTTAAAAACCACTTCTCCTGAGCTCAAAAAGTACATTGCATTTGCATTTCAAATTCACATGTTAGTTCCCATGTTTTGGCTTCTCACATTTGAAAAACATGCATACCGTTTATAATACCCCGTTTGCTTTGTCTTCTGCTCCATGATCAGATCAGGTTTTTTTTTTTTTTTTTGGAGACACAATTGTGCAGGTACATAACACTGCTATTATGGAACTACCCCACTTCCCACCAGAATTGGGAAGATGATCACACAATAGGCTGCTTCCACTACTTTCAATGCATTTTACCACAAATCAGCACTTGTTCAGTTCTGCTTTTCTTTATTATTCTTTGAACTGTTATATATTTACTATTTGTTTACTCTTAAACATTTTTGGATTCCCCATGGTTTATCTACGCATTAATCCCTAACAGGATTAGTCCTCTTATTTTTTTAAACAATAAAATAAAATAATGCTTAAAAACATTCCAGAGAATGGATCTACAGTGGTTTTCTTAGGAACTCTTGGGAATCCTGGTGTTCTCCAAAACAAATCACTGAAAGTAGTCAGGGGCTTCTCTGCTCTGTTTCTCCTCCTCAGAAGAGGGCAAGGAAACTAGACCTCTACCATGCCCGCTATGATCTCAAAATTTCAATGAAGCAGAACAAGCACTTGCACCAATGTGGTTACTAAACCATGGCAGGATAGGAGGACATTAACAGATTATTTCAGGTGGGAAAAGAAATGACTTCCAGTCCTCTTTGTCAGCATGGCTGTTCAGCCACAAGAGTATATAATTTATATTTTATGCCAATTATATCATATCTTGGAGTGGGGTTGTACAGCATGGTAACAGTGTTGTGCAGTAATCTCCAGGCAAAGACAAGACTAATGCAGTACAATTGCAGTATAGCAGTATTGTGTAATAAGCTTCACTCTGTGCACGGCCAGCATAATGTAGCCAGTATAACCAGCCTTGGCTCTGCAGTCATTTCTCAGTCCAACCACCATCACAAGCACAGTTGGTGGCAACAGAGGACCTTTTCAGCAGCTGCCCCAGACTCTGGAATTCCCTCCCCAGGGATGTTAGAATGCCCCTTTCCTTCTTATCCCTCCATGGTAGGCTAAAATCTTTTTATTCCTACAGGCTTTTAATACAGAAATTTTTTGAAAGAATGAGCTTGGGGTGCTATACTAACAAATTTTAATTGTTATGTTTTTATAACTTTCTAAGCCGTTGTTTTAATTCTTTAACAGCTTAAATCTATTTTTATAGGCACTGTTTATATGTTTTTAAACAGTATTGTTTTGACCCCTTTGAGGTGCAATTTTGGGAAAAGGCAGGATACAAATTAATGTAACAACAACAAGAAGAGGAACAGCATAACAACAATAATAATGTAGTGGTTTGAACATTGGATAAGGACAGTATTTGAATCCCCATTCAGCATGGAAACCCACTGGATGATCTAGGGCAAATGACACTCTTTCGTCCTCAGAGGAAGGCAAGGGCAAACCCTCTCTGAACAAATTCTGACAAGAAAACCTTGTGAGAGGTTCGCCTTAAGGTCAGAAATGACTTGAAGGCATATAACAACTATGCATAAGCTGTTTGCATGTCAAAATGGACAGGTAGCAAAATTCATTTCAAAATTGCCTATTAACCATAGTCTTATGTGAGGCTGCTGCCCCATTTAATTAGGAGTGGGTCCCAATGAACTACATTTATTTTTCCTGAAAGTATATGTACAGGATTTTACTTGTAATGCCATTGACTTATCTTGTGAGTCAGATTAGGCAAAGTGGCTCAGTTAAATAGTTGTGAAATAGTTGGTTACCTACCCATTACCTCCACTGCTGACAGAAAAAAAATGTCAGTCCCTCCAACCACCAATAAATGACAAATGGAATTGCACAATGAAAACAAATCCTATCCATTCACTATTCTTGACATTTTTATAATAAATGGAACCAAATGTGGTTGATATGGCTCAATGTTTCATTGAGTATAAAAAGAATGTGTGATTCTAATTCCCACCAGGCTGACACATCAGAAGCCATGGAGTCTAATAAGAGAATCAAAAGTGGTGTCCCACATCCTCCCAGATGAAAATGTTCCCGCTTCTAATTTAATCAATACCAATGGATCAGCAAAGGCTGAAATCCTAGGTACTCAAACCAGTGCGTTGGCCCATTAAATACATTGGTGATTACTTAAGAAAGCATTCTTTAAGTTGCACTAGACATTTTTGCTGATGAATCAGATGGTTAAAAAGTGTATACTTCTCCAGAAATAAAACCTGTTAAGTGGAACTCAGTGATATTTCTGTAAGCATGTGAAAGATTCGGCTGCATCATTTTAAGTAGTAGTAAAGGTTAACCAGAGTCATAAACCAAAGTACCACAAATATGAAATCTGATATTGTTACATGCCTGTTCCTTCCTTTGAAACATTCCTCAACAGGTTTCAATACACTGCAAAAATGAAACGTAAAGTATTTGCTGTGTTTGCCTCCTGCCTCTGTCAGGATGACACCATGCTAAATATAGCAACATTTTCCTAAAGTTTCTAAGCCTTTTCAGATAAGTTCTTCTCTGCCTCTCTTAATTTAAGTTCTTATTCCTCCTTGCCTCATTTAGTGTAGGCATAATTCTTGCTAGCTGTTTGATTCTTTCTCTCTGAATAGCACCTCTTAAATTCTTTTGTTACTTGTCCTGTTCTCATTTAAAATTAAAGATGATTTAATCTTGATCCTCCTAGCATGCCACTTCTACCTCATCTAGATAGCTCTCTCAGAGGCTTTTGAAGCTGAATTACAAAACCTCTTTTGCCTGGTGAGTTTATTTGGGACTTTAAATGCAGATTGTTCCTATTTACTTCATCCCTCCCTCATTGCTAGTAATATTTGTTTGATTGATTGAGCCCCTTTTGTAGCCTAGGCACATTTGGAAAGATTTATTTATTGTTATTGTCCCTGATTCCTTCCACAATAATGCAACAAGAAGCAGCTGGTGATAATCAGTTCAATTTCCTTGCAACATTGTTACTTAATGTTCCATTAATAATGTCAGCACCTGATCTTCAAATTACCTGAGCAAATCAAGCTCCAAAGAGATGAATGGGACTAGTATAGCAGATCACTTTGTGAACTGGAGATTGAATCATTGAAACATCACATGCATCAAAACATCAGATTTTTATCAAATATCAAGTAGGATATACTTTGTATGAATTCATCCTTCTCTCCCCCCTCTCTGTGGTTTAAACTAATAGACCTTCAATAGTGCTTACATGTGGCTTTGCAGTGCTTCTTGTAAAATAATAATCTTAACTATTCATTTAATGTCAAACTCCAGCCATGGGGTAGTAGATCATATAAATATATAGACAGAATCATAGAGTTGGAAGAGACCACAGGGGCCATCCAGTCCAACCCGCTGCTATGCAGGAACACATATCAAAGCACTACCATCCAGCCTGTGCTTAAAAACCTCCAAAGAAGGAGACTCCACCACACTCCGAGGCAGCATATTCCACTGCTGGATAGCTCTGACTGTTAGGAAGATGGTCCTTCAGTCTGCATCTCCTTCAGTCTTGTACTGTGACCACGATGGCTGGAAATGATGGGACTATTATCAACATATTTCGAGCTTGGAGAAAGCTGTCAGAGACTATTGTTGATGAGAGACAACATAGGGCCAGTGGATTTAAGGAACATGGGTAGTAGGTCAGACACCAAATGGGCAGCAAATTACCAACAATTACAAAGGTTCATAGATGTCATTCCTTGTTTTTTTTTAAAAAATGAGAACAATGTAGCTGAAACAGAAGGAGTTGTTACTGTTGTGCCCATTGACAAGAGAACTGTAAGTAGTCAGCTGTACTATAAACTCAAAGCCACAATTAGCAAACAACTTGGGGGCTGGTGAACATCTTGCAGAGAAAGTTACATTAATAATCAGCAATATCTGTGAAAATTAATATGTGCTACAGGTCAAGCCACTTTGCAGCACCTGCAAGAATTCAGATGATAATTATTATATACACAGATGAATGCATTATGTAATCATGGACAGCAATGGCATATGTTGCATATAAATATCCAGGCACAACACTTTGCCACAACACTTTAAAATGCAAATGTTATTTTGGTTGTTTTCCAGCATGCAGATGGGAGACCTATATCTCTGAAATTAAGCGGGGGGGGGGGGATCATGGGTGCCTTGAAGATATCCATCAAAGACTGGGAAATTTCTTTTTAAGAAAGATCACAGATGCTGCCGTGATTAGGATGGCCACCTGTTCTGTTCTTTATGGATTCATGCTTTGTGTCAGGCATTTTAGATGTAGGAAGTGAGTCTTTTTGCAACACTTTGAAATTCTATACTTGCTATTGGATTGTTATTATTAAAACAGTCCCCACCCACACACTTTTGCAGGATCCATTAGCTTCCCACAAAAATGGGGAGGATGGACATTCTGAGATGCTGGGGCACAGACAAATTCTTCCAATTTGGAGGGATGATCTTACCTCTAAATACAAAGTGTCCAAAGATCAATCTATTCTGCCCTCTTTCCCTCTCACTCATATATAGCCTTGGCACTTCCTCCTATAGTTTAGTTAGCAGCCCAACCATATGCCCATGACAGAATGCCTCTGAGGATAATGCCATCTTGAGAACACTGTTATTTCCTCATAAGAGAGAGTGACAAGAGGAACAAAGCTGTACCCAGTGGCCTGTGCAGACAGTATCATCTGATGCTGTCCAAGTGATAATAACTAAAACAGCCATTGGGAGGTATGCTTTGCAAATGGGATCCTAGACCCTACATGCCCAGCAGCCCATGATGCAGTGATATTCTTCCCTCCTAGTTTTTCTCTAATGTCACTTCCTAAACCTAACTGCCCTCGCACTTCTCCCTAAGTCAACTATCAGTGCATTTCTGGGTGTAATATACATCCAAATACTTGATTCTCTCATGACTGACTCAGGTTGTATGAGGTCTGATGCAGCTTTCTGTTGCCTTTGGTCCTCCTAAAGATACATTGTTATTGTTCTCTCTCTCTCTCTCTCTCTCTTTCACACACATATACACACACTTACACACACTATTCTAATACTAATGTATGAGCAGCAAGATTGAGTGACAGATTCCCCCATCCAGGTGGAACACTTGAAGTGCTTATCTCTTAAAAGTCTTGGCTGAAACATCTGATTACAATGTTGTACTCTTTTTTTCCTAACAAGCTCCTCACCTTAAAAGCCACATCGCAGATAAGTATAACACGGTGCCTGTTCACAGTGGGAATAGACTGACCTATTGAATTTTGTCAATTTTGAGAAGTGAGAATTTCAATCACTTCATTTTTGAAAAGAACATATTTGCAATGTTCTACATAAGGGAATGTGGGGGAAATGAAACTGACAAACATCCCTAACAGATTCTAAAGAGGCAACCAGATACAAAAGCAGGCAGGCTAATCTTAACTGATGTCAAAACCAGGTGAACTGTAACTAAATCCTATATATACCTGCCCAAGAGTAGAGGTCTATGGGAGAGTCCCACCAGTGGGACCAGTACAATATGGGAGGACATGGGAAAGAGCCTTCTTGGCTATAGAACTACAGTTGTGGAATGCCATCCCTTTCGAGATCCGATTGCTTCCAGTGTTGGTTTCTTTCCTGTGCCAAGTCAATACATTTTTATTAAAGCCTTTGGGGCTTAATTTACTTTGAAAGTACATGGTTTTAACTGTCATAGCCCTTTAAGCTGTTTTAACTTGTTGTCATGTTTAACATGTTTTTATACTGTTTAAGCTGTTTTATTGTTATAATCTGGAGTTCTAATTTTTTTATTGTTTTATCTGCATGTTGCCCTAAAATCCCACAATAAAGGTTGGGATATACATATTTTAACAAATGAATACAATATATAAGTCTGTGCTATAATTATTATTGAGGACAAACATGTTCAAAATTGGAGTAATCCTCACAAAATATCAAAAGGGAAAAAACATGTTCAGGAGCCAGTTTTACACAATGTAAAGCTTTCACTTGACGACAGGAGTTGTAAAAAAAGGAGGCTAAATTGTTCAGCTAATATCAAAATGAACAAAAATCATGCTTTTGGAAATCACCAGCTCTTCTGCCTGATTTTAATCAATCAAGGCTCAGTTATGGGCTCTCACACTAGAAGACAATAATGGAATTACTCAGACCAATTATCTCTGATTTAGATCCAGGCAAATTATGTGACTCAAAGTATGTGGAAAGATATAATCTCAATTATCTGAATACGATAAATGGCTGGAACCAACAGAAAGCATTAATGTCTAACAGAAGAGCTCCTGATTAAATGTTATCCAATATGATCTTGAACAACACACAATCTTATTTATGGCCAAAGATACCAGTGGTACAGCAATGGCCTTCATAGTAGATAGTTCAACTTGAATAAGTAAACAGAAAGATCCAAATGATGTGGATGTTGATTAAGAGCATGCAAAATAAAACTATTTTTCATTCCTAGAACACAAATGACTTTGGCGAAGTTAGAGAAAGTGAAAACGTGTTCAGTACAGATAAAGATAAAGCATTACAGTTATAGCACATATATATAGCACATATTCAAGACGCAATGGAAAAGTTGCCAAGATTTATCAAACCAAATGCCTGTTGAAGCTCTCATGTTGATATCAGAGAAAATGTTGCATGGATATTCCCAAAATATCAGGTTTTGGGTAGGAAAGTAAAAGCATTGAGGAGACAGGTAGTGTTTCTTATCAAATGTCATGGCACTGGAAGGAAAGAGGATATAGCCATTTGCTGTGCAAATGGTGTTGCTGAGAAAGGTCTCAAGGAATACAGACTCATAGACAATGATCAATCATACCAGTATGAAGAATTTCTTGTGGAAAATGTGGTAAACTTAACAGAAAATGGGAAGTATGCTCAGTGCACGAACCTCACAAATATAATCAAATGGAAAATTCATAAATACACGTAAGTCCATAGTATAAGATTTTGCCAATCAGCATGGACTGTAAAAAAAAAAAAGAATCCAATTATTCTGATTGGAGACCATATGGAGATGATTACTCACATGCTTAGTAATAAAAGAACAGCAGATATCTGTAAATTTGTCTCATTCATTTGCTCTTTCTCCTCTTTCTCATTGCAGTATTATAGTGTTTTATTTTTAATTGGGTATGTTCAGTAAGAAACCTAATGCATCAGTCTAAAAGACTTTAACCTTTCTACAGTGCAAACACATCTGCAATATGGTCCCTTCTCTCTTACACCCTCTCCAACATGGCAATGAAAGGATCCATGTAGTACTGGAATGCTTAAGTGGTATCAAATGCCACTTGTATATTGCCTTATAAACATTTTCTTTTATAGGTGCTGATATTAATCTTACGTGAAGGACAGCACCATAATTTCTTCCACTTCCAAAATTTGAAGTCCCATATCACTTCTGAGTCCATTATAAAAATCATACAGAATCTCTACTTGTCCTTTATAAATTCCAGATGCCTGGCTTTCAGAATATCACTTGCTAGCAATACTTAAAGATTACAGACAATGGCCCTTTCCAGACGTGGGGCAGGAGCTGCACGAAAACGCTACTCACCGGACTTCTTCAGCGTCCGGGCGAGTCCGTTGGGATGAGGAGCAGTGCGAGCTCATCGCTCCGCACTGCTCCGGCGTCCAAAATGGCGGCTTCCGGTTGGTGGAGGCTCTCCACCAACTGGAGAAGCTCGCCAGCCTAAAGCCCGCCCCCAGCAGATCTGCAGGCACGCACTAGTGTGCGCCTGCAAATCTGCACCGGAGCGCAGCGATGGAGCGACACAGAGTTGCGCGCTCTGTGCTTTTTAAAAACCTCTAAAAAGAGGTTTTTAAAAAACACGCTGCGCGA
This sequence comes from Cyclura pinguis, assembly GCA_030412105.1. Lineage (NCBI taxonomy): Eukaryota > Metazoa > Chordata > Lepidosauria > Squamata > Iguanidae > Cyclura > Cyclura pinguis. The sequence continues at coordinate 190,364,913 of CM059601.1, forward strand.
CCAGTTCCGGTCGCTTCAGAGCGGACTGAGGTGCGGAACTACAAAAAGTAGTCCGCCCCAGTCCACTCTACGGTGCAGAAGACCTCTGTCGGAGGTCGCTCTGCACCGTTTCAACTGCCCCATGTGGAAAGGGCCAATGATTCTGAAGTATTGTCTGTAAGCTCCTTCAGTATCCAGGGATATAATTCATCCAACCTTTGAGACTAAAACTCAGTTAAAACCTCTAGGTCTTCACTAACCTTCTCCTTACCCACCCTGGGCTTGTGAGACCTTTCTCATATAATCTGTTTTACTTGTTCCAGGTTGAAAACAGCTCCCTGTGTGGGAGAAGACCATTCTTATGGCTGGATTACTGTCTATCAGTATGCTTCTTTGGATATATGTTCCTCCTTCTACCTCCTATACATTAGGGGACGAGCTCATTAAAGTTCCCTGTTTTTTAAACTATTTTTTAACTGTTTCTGTTTTTCCTTGAAAATAGTGTTCAATTGTGCTTTCAGTGCAAGTCTCACACTCCTCCATCCCTCTTGAACTCTTTCTTATTCAATATGGAATAAAGGATGCTACCATTCTTTTTCCCAGCACTTTTTAAAATTGACTTTCTTAAAATCTATGGTATGTGTTCACTAAATCCCTGCTATAATGAACTCCCATGGTGACACAGTCACCTTCTCTCCCCTAGTTCCTGCCATTATCACTCCATCTGCCAGTTCTTCCTTCTTATTTAGCATTAAGTCCAAAAAAGTATATTGACTTGTCTCTTATTCCACTTTCTGAGAAATATGGTAGTCAGCAAAAGAAGTCAAAATTTATTGGATATTCTATTCTTGGCAGAGTTAAGTTTTCATGAAATGCCAGATAAGTCAACACCCCTTCCCATTACTACTATGTCTTACCACTATGTTAAAGTGTTGCTATTATTCCACGAAAGCAGCATCCATGTTTTCTGGTTGGCTCAATATACCACAGCAACAATATTACTCCTGCTTCTCACTGTTCCTTTTTTCATATACTTCCAACAGGGCTTCCATTCATTCAGTCATGGATTTCAATAAGGTGTGTGTGTGTGTGTGTGTGTGTGTGTGTGTAATTTTCTCTCTTCCTTGGTTCATTTCCTTTGAATAAGGTACACTATTCACTTGCTGTATTCCATTCATAAGCCCTATCCCAGTAGTGTCACGAGATTTTAATACAGCAACAGGCATATTCAAAATTCATGGTAGGCCGGTTTGATAATCAGGAAGTAGCTATTTATAGATTTGTGATACTTAACTATGAAAGCATTGATTTCAGTTAACGTTGCCATTTGTTTCTCTGTACATTTAACATATTGTTTGCATTCGTAGATTACATGATGCACGTATTTCTGTTGTATACATTATTTGAGGCATCTAGTCTATATAATAGTAAAACGTTCCCCTCGTATAGGAGACTTTCCTAGTAACAAGGAACATTTGGCAATCCTATATCCCAGCAAGCTTCAGTGACACATTTTATGTGACTTCTCATACTAAGATTTAAAGTTCATGCTATTTGTTTCCCATATTCTGAGCACTAGCAGATACTTTGGTCACTGGAGGCCATGGCCTACATCCTATTCTTAGTTGAATAGATTCATTTTGCCTATGTACTTACTCACCAATGAAGAATTGATTCAAAGAGCGCACTCTAGTTAGATCCCAACAGAATCCCAGCCAATAAGTGTATTATCTTTCTGATTTACCTGTTGTTGTTGTTACCTGCTGTCAGGCTGACTTCAACTTATGGCGACCCTATGAATAGAGACCTCCAAGTCACTCTATCAGCAACTGCCCTTTTGAGGTCTTGGAGATTCAGGGATGTGTCTTCTTTGATTTAGTCTACTCATCTGTAATGCACTCTTCCTCTTTTCCTACTGCCTTTAACATTCTCAAGCATCCTTTTCAGTGACTCATGTCTTCTTGGGATATGACCAAAGTATAACAGCCTTAGTTTAGTCATCTTGGATTATAGGGAGAGTTCAGGCTTGATTTGCTCTAGGACCCATTTATTTGTCTTTTTAGCAGCCCAGAGTATCCATAGAACTCTTCTCCAGAACCACATTTCAAAGGAGTTGATTTTCTTCCTATCAGCTTTCTTCACTGTCAGGCTTTCACAACTGTATGTAGAAACTGAAAATACAATGTCACAGACAATCCTAATTTTAGTATTCAATGATATACCATATTTGCCAGTGTATATGATGCATTTTCCCCTAAAAAATACCCTCTGAAAATGGAGTGTGTCTTATACACCAGCAAATACGGTAACACTAAAAACATAGGGAAGGGAGATGGAGTGAAAGGAGTTCTCCCCGCCCAGGCAAAACAGTAATGGAGAGGGTAGTGGAAACTTTGATCTATAGGAACATACATAGATGTTTATACAGTTTCTCCTTACCGTCCTCTTCTCTCCTGTGCATTTTGATTCTGCTGGGACTTTCTGCCCAAGCAAAACAAGAAGAGAGGGGTGGTGGTGCAGCATTCTTTTCATTCCCCCCCCCTCCTGTGCATTTTGACTCTGCTTATAGTTTGTGCTCAAGCAAATAGGAAGAGAGGAGTGGTGGTGCAGCACTTTTTTCATTCCCCTCCTCTGCTGGTGCAACACTTCTTCTCTTCCTTTCCCGTGCACTTTGCTCACCAGAGAACTAAAACAATTTTTTTTCAAATATACCCCTTGAAAAGTGGGTGCATCTTATATGCCAGTGGGTCTAATATGGTGACAAATATGGTTTCTTAAGACTCCAGGATCTTGTCTAGTTCCTTCAATGATGCAGTTCCAAGTCTTACTCTTCTGATTTATTAATTGTAGACTCCATTCTGATTAATGACTGAGCCTGGTATGGTAAATTTTGCCAGACCCTTTTGCCAACTGAAAATCATTCCATTTCTCTGAATTCTATCCTTGTCCTGCATACAGGTTATGCATCAGGATAATCAAATGCTGTGGCACACTCATTTCTTTAAGAGCAGTCCCTAGTTTTTCATGATTGACATAATCACAGGCTTTGCTATAATCTAGAAAGCAGAGGCTGATTTTCTTTTGAAATTATTTGGTGTGCTTCATTATCCAATGTGTGTTTGCAAGGTAATCCCTAGTGCCTCTTCCTTTCCTGAATCCAGCTTGGATATCTGGCATTTCTCATTCTATATAAGGTAGAAGTCTTTGTTGTAGAATTTTGATCATGACTTTGCCTTCATCGGAAATTAATGAAATGCTCTGGGAGTTACTGCAATCTCTGATGTACCCTTTCTTGGGGATTGGATTGAATATTGAGTGTTTCAGATCTGTGGGCCACTTTTTTGTTTTCTATATTTATTAACAGATTTTAGTTACAGTCGATTCTGTCTGTGTTGATTGAAGCAACTCTCTTCTGAATGTGTTCTGTGAAAGTGTTCTGAATGCATCTTTCATTGCAATTTTCTAAAATTGGAAGTTCATCTTTATATGGTTCTTCTTTGAATGAATCTGTCAACCTTTCGTCTCCTCTATATACTTCTTCAGTGAATTGTTTCCATCATCTTTTTACTTCTAGTTGATCGTGAAATGTATTCCTATACTGATAGTAGAACATTCCCACTCTTAGGGCCTTTCTGTACTACATAACTATTGCACTATGCTTCCACTTTAACTGCCATAGTTCTGTTCTATGGAATCATGGAATTTGAAGTTTAGGGAGGGATATTTAGATTTCCCAGCCAGAGAGCTCCAGTACCTCCCATGACTACAAACCCCAGGATTTCATAGGAGGCAGTCATGATAGTTAAAATGGAATCATAGTGCAATAGTTATGAAGTGCAGAAAGGCCCTTAGTTTATTATTTTCTTTTGACTTCTTGGATCTTGTGGAAGAGATTTCCTGTTCTTCCTTTTTCTTGTAATCTTCCATTTGTCTGCATTGATTGTTATAGTAATTCTCTTTGTTTCTGCACAAAAGTCATTGAACAGCTGCATTCAGGGATCTGACTCTATTTCTGTCACCTTTTACTTTTGCTTCTTGTTTGTTCTTGACTGCTTGAAGTTTCATCTTTCACTCAATAAGAGTTCTCTTTCTTTTTGGCTATGGATAGTGTTTTTTCTTCTTTTCTTTTCTTTTCTTTTCTTTTCTTTTCTTTCTTTTTTTTTTTTTTTTTTTTTTTTTTTTGCATTTCTCCCTGGTGATGTTCCTACAGCCCAGAGTTCTTCTGGCTCCCAGACAATTAGACTTAATAGTGTAAATATATTTTTCACATTATCTTTAAATTCTATGGGGATGTTCTTCATGACGTTTTGTTATGAGTTTGGTTTAGTGTCCTTTTTTAGCTTTACTCTGACTTTTGCTTTTATAGTTCATGGTCTGTGCCGCAGTCTGGTCCGCATCTGGTTCTTCCAGAGAAAATAGAGCTTCTTCATTTTCTGTTTCCAATTATGTAGCCTATTTGATTTCTATATTGGCTATCAGATGATGTCCAAGTATAAAATCATTTCTTGAGTTGCTTAAAGAACATGTTTGTGATGAAGAAACTGTTGGACTTGCAAAACTCAGACAGTTTCCTGCTTCTAGGCCTAGGCCAAATTTTCCTACACTCTTTGAATCTAATCTGTTTCCTACTTTTGCAGTCCAATTGCCTATGATTAACAAGAAGTCATGTTTTTGTGTAAGATAATTTCCTCCTGGATTCCTACCTAGAATCTTTCAGTTTTCTTCTCCTTCTGCCTCTGTTCCAACTACATAAACTTGGATTATATTGATGGGTTTTCCCCTGAAGTCTTACTGAAATGATTCAGTCAGGCTTTGTATTGTATCCTTTGATTTTGCTACATCTCTCCTCACCATAAATGACACCTCATTTCTTCTTTGATTTTCATTTCCTGAGTGAAACACTGTGCAATTATATGACTCAAAATGTCCCATTTCTGTCCGCTTTAGTTTGTTCATCTCAAGTATTGTAATGTTTACTTGCTTTAATTTTTGTTTTACTATATCTAGCTTCCCTTTAGTCATGCTTCTCACATTCCATGTTCCTATAACATGTGTTGTACAGCTTCCAACTTTCCTTTTGCCTCTGTGCGTGTAAACAGCTGAACATCTTTTCAACTTGAGTCCAATTGCATCCTTGGCCACAGTGAGAATTGTAATTGTCCTCTGCTCTTCCCCAATAGTTGAATGCCATCCGATCTAGGAGTCTCTTCAGGCACTCTCTCGTGTTTCATTTTGGATTGTCTCATCATAGAGTTTTCCTGGTAAATGATCTTCAAAGGGAGGTTTACCACAATTCAGCCTGTGCAGTGCTAAGAAGCATTAGCAATGATGCCACTACCGTTGTCTTTGAGAGATCCTCTGCCAGTGTGACCTCCCACTACTGCTGTTGTCCAGTAGCTGTTTGGCATACATAAGTGTGTGCATTATAGGACCATAAAAGTTGCTTTTTGTTAAAGAAATATGCTGGTTGGTCTAGTTCACAATTGTTTATGTTGACTTGACAGTGGCTGTATGCAGAGAGAACTTTTCCATTCTCTTCCCCACCATGGTGACTCATTCACACTACAGAATTATAATGCCATGATTCTACTTTAACTACCATGGCAACATTCTGTGGAATCATGGGATTTACATTTCAAGAAGGGACATTTTTAGCTAGAAAGTTCTAGTACTTTACCAAACTACACATCCCAGGATTCCATAGGATGTTGCCATGGCAGTTAAAGTAGAATCATATTGCTATAATTGTGCAGTGTGAAAGGGGTCCAAGGCTGAAATTTTCTTTGTGCATTACACCTATGGTTGCTCTTTTTCCTGCGCCACGTGCTGTTGAGAAGCAGGCAAATGCTGCCTATCTGAGAGAAGCAGGCAAATGCTGCCCAGTCTGAACAAACCATTCTTCCAGCAGCTTACTTCCTTCACAGCTACTGTACCTGGGTCTCTTTTTCTCCTGCTACCACCACTTAGGCCAATGCAGTTATACAGGTAGAGTATGCCAACAAGATTCCAACCATTTTCTCCTGAACACTGCATTTGAATTCCTGTGCTACTGTTGCTGCATGAAATCAACTGAAAAAAAATGAAATAGGTCTGTGATGCCCTTAGATGTCCGGGGCTGCACGCGCACTACACTGATGGGCTCAGCGTGTGTGAAGGACACTGTAAGTTGAACATCCTCACTCCCAAGAGATGGAGTGGCTTGGAATGTAAACGATGGCTGAGATACTGAAAGATCTTCAAGCAGCCTAGTGAAACGGAAGTACAGTGAGCCACAGTTGGGAGGGGGGAGTGGGAAGTGGGCCTAGGCACAGGGGTTTGGAATAAAGGAAGTGGATTAATTTTCTGCAAAAGTAACATGTATATAGTCTATCTCTAAGCATTTATATAGCTACATTAGTGTTTTTTACATACCAGTTTATATTGATTTTAATTATATGTATTGATTTCAATAACTATTATTCAGAGAGATTTTATAGTACTAAGTATTACTATTCTTAAGCATTATTAAGTATATTTGCATAGCTCGCATATTGTCATTTATACAAGTATTTTAATAACAATACACTGATACAATTTGTTGAATGTGATATAAGACATAAGCATTTATAGAACTCATTTGATAAGGGACAGACAAATCAGGGAATAAGATATTGTTAACAGAATGGAATTCAGGTCAAAAAGAGGAGCAGCTGCAGCAGTGACAACAATTCAAACTGCCAGACGAACATCAACTGATATATCACAGAAACCAGACTTTATGTAGCAAATGATGGAAGAAATAAAAAGTATCAGAGAAGATATCAGAACGGATTTAAAAGAGACAAGAAAGGAAATGAGAACTGATATGAAGCATGAAATGGATAAGTGGGGAAAAAAACTAGAAAACTTGACTAAAGAAGTAATTACATTGAAAAAAGACAATAAAGAACTAAAACAACAAGTCAAACAACTGGGAGCAGTGACCACGGAACTGAAAGATAAACATCAAGCAGAAGAAATCCAAATTACTGCTCAGGAATTGAGATATCGTGAAAGATGCCTCCGCTTTAGGGGAGTCCCTGAGGGAACTGGGGAGGACTTATACGCGAAGGTGCTACCAGCATTGGCAGAATTTATTGACATTGAAGAGGAGAAATTGGAAATGTATATAGACAGAATGTTCAGAGTAACCTCCAGAGTGGGCAGAGAGAGGAAACTCCCAAGAGATATAATAATAACATTTACCAGGACAGTAATTAGAGACAAAATACTGCAAAGAAGCTACAATGGACAGTCGAAGATTGAAGATAAAGATGTGAGAACATTTAAAGATATACCATTTCAGATCTTAAAGAAGAGACAAGAATATAAGCCATTGGAGAATCTCCTGGTAAAGTATCAGATTAATTATTGATGGGAGAAAATCGAGGGCATCTCTTTCATGTATAAACAACAGAGATATAGAATTAATTCAACGCATAAGGCGAAGGAAATGATGGAAAGATTGAAGAAAGACTTTCAGAAGATGAGTTTGGAGGAAGGGAAAGAAGAGGAACAACCTCCAGGAGAAGAAGAGGAGAAATCACAAGAAGAAGACGATGAGGATGAAGCACAACAAGAAGAAGAAGTTCAGCAGGAAGAAGGTCAATTAACAGGACTTATTGGAATAATACAAGAATATGGAGAATTTTCAGGATTCAAGGTAAATAAAGAAAAAACAGCTTTGTTAATGAAAAACATGACAGACAAGGAGGAGAGCGAATTAGCACTTGCAACTGGATTTAATAAAGTACAAAAAGCTAAATATCTAGGTGTCTGGATAGCAAAAAGGAATAATGAGCTGTTTCAAAATAACTATTAGAAAAAAATGGAAAGAGATAATTAAAGACTTGGAAAGGTGGACTTCCATGAAATTGTCTATGTTGGGGAGAATAGCGACTATTAAAATGAATGTTCTGCCAAAGATGAATTTTTTGTTTCAGAATCTCCCCATAATAACAAACAGTAAACTTTTTATACAGTGGAAAAAAGACTTGACCAAATTTATATGGCAAGGGAAAAAACCAAGAATTAAATGGAATATTATGACAGATCAAATACTACGGGGAGGAATGGGAGTACCGGATTTTCAATTATATTACAAAGCTGCGGCATTCACATGGTTAAAAGACTGGATTGACTTACAAGATACAAGAATGCTTGCACTGGAGGGAGCAGACCTGAGGTTGGGATGGCATGCCTATATGTTTTATGATAAAGCAAAAATTGATAAAGATTTTTCACATCACTATATCAGAAAATGGCTTCTGAAGATATGGAATAAATATAAGAGTAAAAACATAAGGCAGCTACCCATATGGGTATCCCCTCAAGAAGCTTTCTTTGGAAGATGGATGGCAACAGAGAAATGGCTGAGATATGAGGATATATTAGAGAAAACAATGTCAAATGCATATAAGATCAAATCAAGAGAAAAATTGGAACAGGAAGGACTGCCATTAAGTTGGTTTCCGTATAGGCAGCTAAATGAGAGATTCCAGATGGACTTGAAAACCTATGGAATAGAATCCAAAGAAAGGACAGGAGTGATTAAATGGATCTTTGACAATCCACAGCATCTGTTAACCCATATATATCAAGAAATATTAACACAGGAGAGACAGGAGGAGACTGTGAAATCTGCAGTGATTTTGTGGGCGCAGAATATTGGGCATTCAATTCAATTAGATGAATGGGAATAGAGCTGGAAAAGGACACAAAAATTTACAATGGCTCAGAATCTCAAAGAGAACTATTTTAAAATGTTTCATAGATGGTACATGACACCAGAAAAGTTAAAAAAGATTTACAATACAGGTACGGGAATGTGTTGGAAATGTCAGAAAGAGGTGGGAACAATATTTCATATGTGGTGGTCATGTCCCAAGGCAAAGAAATATTGGAGTGAAATACATAAAAAGATGTGTGAAATATTGAAGGTTCAATTCGTAAAAAAACCTGAATTTTATTTGTTAAACATGACAAATGTTCTCGAGAATACTAATATTAAGAGGCATTGGAGATTAATATTGTACATGATAATGACAGCGCGAACTGAATATGCCAAATTGTGGAAGTCTCAGCAAATACCCACAATCGAACAATGGTGGGGGGCATTTATTAAGAATAGAAATGCGGATATTATTTCACAAAGATTAAAGGGGAAATCGGATGATCAGATAAAAGCAGAATGGCAAATTGTAATGGGTAATTGCTGGGAACTGCCAAGTGAAAATGTCTGAATTATGGTTGAAATTAAAGGGGAATAACTGTAACATAACAGGAGTTGATAAGAGAAATGCAAGATCAAGCACGTAAGATGAACATGGAATTGTGAGACATAATTTTTTATATGTGAGTAGATATCTAGAAAATGAAAACTAGATCAGAGTGGAGGAACAAAAACATTACATGTAAAAGTACAGTTTGAGATGATGTTTTTTTATTTGTGAAACTTAATAAAATTATTTAAAAAAAATGAACTGAATTCTTGTTCTAACTTTCACATCTGCAGGTGTTCCTGCTCCTAAATAATTGGGCACTTCAGGGCTAGCTCAAGACATTCTGCTGCCTGAGGTGAAAAAGATGCTCCACTATCATTGAATTTACAAAACTCAGCTGAACTAGCAGCACTTGAATATTACTTTAACACTAGTATTGGGGCAGTACCTTTGAATGCACCAGAAAGCAGCAGGCTAGCTAGGAGGCAGAGGTCAAACAAGACATCACACTGTTCTAACACCTTGCAGTTGCCTCTCAGCATGTGTCACTTGAAGTGGCCTCCTCAGTCTGTCTAATGAACTATGAGTTCTGAGGAAGAAGTCTACAACATCTTTTTTAATTCACTGACAATGTATCCATGCTACAGTACACTTTGCAGCTAAAGCAGTCAATAACTCTTTAACTGCCATGTCTCCATGCTGTGGAGCCCTGAAATTTATAGTTTATTAGGTACTTAGAATTCATAGGCCCTTTCCGCACCTTACCTGTTCGCGGAGGTGGGGGGCGGCACTTGCATGAGCAGCCTCTTGCGTGAGGCGCTCACTTCCCTGCAACTTCGTCACCGCAGCTGGCTTGCCGGTCGTGCAAACGCCCCACCCCCACGCCGCCCCTTCCTTCCGCAGTGCAGCCTGGGAGCTGTAGGCTGCGCTGGGGCAGGAAGCGTGACCGACCCGGCTCCAGAGGCTCCGCAGGGCAGGTAAGTGGACGCAGGGCCTCGGAGCGACACGCGACCATGCAGCATTTTCAGCTTTGAGCCGAAAATAAAAAAATGCTTGCGCAGTCCGCGTTAGGCTCTTGATCGTCGCGTAAATGTGAGTGCGTCGTGTGGACTGCTCCTCACATTTACACGACGCTCAAGACGCCCTTTCACTTAAAAAATGCCATGCGAAAAGGGCCACAGTTAAAGAGCCCTAGTACATTTCAGTGAATTCTAACTCTATCTCACTCTGGGTGATATTGTATTTCTTCTAGAGTCCTGTTCAACCCATTCTGTCTCCCTACACTTTTTTTTTTAAGAAAGACTTCTCATTCATGACCTAGGAAGTCGATCTTTTTCTTTCATCCTCTAATGTTTCCCAAACAGAAAGAGGGTCAATAAGTCCTTCTTTAGTATATTTTTTTAATTTAAATTTCAAATAAGCTAAGACTTGTCCTTAAAAAACATGAAGCTTATTTTTCCCTTTTTTGTCAGGAAAAATACAGGCATCATATAAGTGTCTCTTAACCATTGCTTTTCACAATGTTCCAGAACATATGTGTGTCTCATTCAACTTAGTTCCACTTTATTTTCATAATATGTCAGTCCGTCTTCTTGGGACATTTACCTTCTTTCTTTAGTCTACCATTTATTTATTGGTTGGTTTTCACCTTTGTGTGCATGTGGGTGGGTGGGTGGGTTGGACCCACCTCACTCATTCCACCCTACTTCCTTGCCTGTTCTTCTTAACAGTCACTCCTTTAACAGTCTCTATCAATCCCTTTTCCACAGTTGCCAAGCAACAACTGGTTTAGATTCATGGAGAGGAATTCTGCATTTTCCACAAGAAAACAGAAAGGGAGCAGACCCTCCTTCAACACCCAAAACATGGCTACATATAGTAAATCCTACTCTGTTATGTATTTTATATATGTTTGTTTAATATGCTATTTGTGATTTTTCTTTCTGCCTACTTTAATGAGTACATGGCACCCAGTCGTATTAACACATCCTTGACATGGATGTTTGTCCTCTGGTGTACAAATGGCTACACTGTATTATACCATTCTGTAGACTAGTAGTGTGCACATTAGCAGATACAACTAAATTAACTAATAGGAAAAGTAGGGAAGTGGTTTAGCTCTTTCTAGAGGACTGGGCATTTCTTCCCTATAAGTATAAGTTTCTGTGGATTAAAACTTATGATGGAAAGAATATTGAAAGTATTGGAGAAGCAGAGAAAAATGGGTTCCTGATTTGCAAAACCATGGGTGGATGAAAATCTTTGCTGTTAGAAACTTATTCTGCATGAAAAATACACATGAGTTTTCTGCAAAGAAAATGAAATTCCTTGCATATGAAACAAGCTTCCTGCATATACAAATAATTTTCTGCAGAGAAAATGTTATTTCTTGTGCAGAAAATACCATTTTCTGTACAAACACCCATGTGTGCTTCTTTTGCCAGAGGATAAAACCGAAATGTGAATAATCTTCAAAAAATTGCAGTTTTTGAGGGCTGTCACACAACAGGGAGAAAAATGGTAAAACTGCTCATTCTTGCCTATGAGAACAAACATTTTTTCATTTCATTTACTTTTCTGTATTCATATCTCTAATTAAAACCCAATTCTCTTTATATAAGGGTAAATCAACCGAAACAGACTGGCAGGGCCTTGCCTTTGAACGTTTGGACAATGAAATACAAATTGGTGCAAAACATGTTGCTCTCTTTATGGTGACTACATTTCAGAGCTCCATGTATGCAGTAAATACTATGTTGCTATGCCATCATGCTGAAGCTTCAACATTCCATCACTAGATGGATGCTCTCATTTGGAGCTTCTCTGCATGGTGCAACTGAGCGTCCATCTTTCCTACTAGATGACTGGAAATCATCTGAGTAAAGGTGGGAAACTTGAGTCCAGGAAAAAAAAAAAAGAGTGGAGAAGAAGGCCATGTTGGAGGACATTCTCATGACTCCATTCTCATCGCCCTGAAGCTAGAAACAACATAGTCACAATGAAAATGAGAGTCTGTGGTAGGATGAACTTCATGAAAAAACAAACAAATAAACAAACCACATCAAATTGCAACAGTTTTCATTTTGGATCTGATGTCAAAGGCAGTGGGACGCTTAAGCTGATGACAGGACTGTGACCTAAATTGTTCAGAAGATAATGTGCATCATTTGATTTCTAAAAAAGACAGTTTGAAGCCTTCTGCGTGAACAACAGTCCACCTGCCTGATTTTCCCCAAATCTCTTTATGATCAACGCAGTGGCTTGTCTCTCCTAAGGAAGGGAAAAGAATTGCTGTCATGGAGCACACTTCTGAAATTAAAACACTGTTCTCAGAGAAACATATGTGATTAGTACTAAATGGGATGTCTTCTAATGTGCATTCAGTGGCAATGTGTGGCCACTGTAATTTGTCTGACAAAGAATTATACTCTATAGTGGCTTTAAATTAAGAAACTGAAAAAGAAAGAGAGAGTGAGAGAGAAAAGGACAGCAGCTCATTTTCCACTGAGAGAACAAAATGTAAGTCCCAGTACTATGGGCAGTTTTCTTCTGTAATGTCTGCTTATTTCCATATCTCTTGTGTTTCAATTATTAATAATGTATTACCATGGTGAAGAGAGTGCACCATTAAACAAAGAGGGTAAACAAAAATCTACATAGCACAATAACTGCTGCATTGGCAATGTATGGATGCACCATAAACGTTCATAGAAAGGGAGAAAAAGTCTTCCTCCTTATGTCAGTAGTGTTAGTGTCTTGCCATTGACCTTGAACATCACAGCTTTAAAAGAGGACAGAAGTGATCCCAACTACAAATGCACAACAGCTAACGTTTTGAGCTGTATTTAAAAGTTTGAAGCACAATCCAATCCCCAGTTAAAGTGCTAGTGACATCCTTAAAACCCCAAATGGTTTTGAGAGCAGGTTATCTGAGCAACAGCTTCTACTTGAAATAACACTGCTTAGGCCCTAAGATTGTCCGTCATGTCCATCAGGATGATGGTAGTTAGGAACACAATCTTTACTGTGGTTACCTCATCTGGCAGGAATGTCCTTCTATAAGAAGCTCACTTAATCTCTTCTCTGATAGTTTTTAAACGGGCCGTAGAGACTTTGGATGCTATACACCTTGGAGTAAATGTGATGTTTGGTTCTCAGAAGGAACACATGGTCTGAGTTCCTACATCAGAGTTTTTGAGTCTAAATCTTCACACGTGAAATTACACATTGATGCATTATGCAACCATTGTGTTGAATGACAATCAGATATGCAATCTGATGTGCAGTGGAATACACAACAGTATGTGCATCAGAACATGCAATGCATGAACAATGGATCTGCATGCAGAACCCTACATCCATGGGCCCTTTCACATTACCTAATTATTGTGCTAGGTATTTTGGCATAGTACTTTAACAGTTGCACTTCTATCCAGTGGAATCCTTGGATTTCTAGTTTAAAGAAGAGTATTTCAACTTCTCTGGGAAAGAGCTTTACTTCCTCGCCAAACTACAAACCCCAGGATTTCATGAGATGCAGCCATGGCTGTTAAAGTGGAATCATAGTACTATGATTGTGTAATGTACAAGGGTCCTATCACCTGGAGGTGGTGAGAATGTAGGACATTTGAATACTTGCAAAACAGAACCTACATATGCATAAGATATGAACAGGATTCCAGCCATGCTTTCAGGATGCTCAGATGAATCCTAAAGTTTGGAAAATTACAGAAAACATCATTTAAAAATCTAAGGGAATTAATCCAAGTAAACTCAGCATGCTTAGGAAACTAACATCAGAATGGGGGTAGATGAATGGAGTGAAGATAGGCATGATTGGAACACTGGATGGAGTTAACAAATTAGTAAATTAAGCTATTCAGAATAATTTATATAATTTTTTCAGCTTTTCTGAGTATAATCACAAAATGCTGCTGTTGAACTTGCTCAAGAAACCTCTGAAACAGAAGATGGGTGGTAAGTGTTGGCCGTAACTGACTATCATAGAATTTCACCTGCCATGCTGAATCTGCTTATCTAGAAATCTCTGGAAAACTCCCATAAAACCTCAGGCTTTATGCTGAACACAGTTCAGATCCACAGAATGTGAAATAATGTATTCACGGCATTATAGCAAACACAAGGTGCTGTAATCTTCATTTTTCATAACTCTTTCCGTTTCTCCTGTATGGTGTGAACTGAGTAACTTATTCTCAGGAAACAGTAATCTCCCTGTCCAGAAGAAGAAGTAAGATTTTATCCAGTTTTGACAACTCATGAAGGCAAAAAGATTATTCTAAGAAATTTTTACAAACCATTTCAACCCTTAAAAAAAAGCAATCTGATCCTTTTATAGCTTTAGTGCACTCAGAAAGAGCATCTGCAATCCACACTTGGCTGTAGATTGCTCCTCAATATGGAAACAAATGACCATATACTTCTTTTCTTTTTGTACTGAAATGCTTCTTGAAATTGCTTTTAGATAATGTGGATCTGAACAAAATCAGAAAGCCTGAACAATATCTTCAGCCAGTACAAATCACAAAATCTAAGGTTTTAATCTCAAAGCTTCTTGTCACCTGTCTAATAGGAAATATTGAAATGGAGGATAGTTTGAGGCGGTTGATTACCTATGACACGGGAGAACTGAAATCAGTTTCTTGGTCTGGAAAACATGGTGTAATGCTGGTCAGGTGACTTTTAAAAAAAAATCCATGTCAGCAGAAATAAATGGTGTGATATCTGGATTGTGCATGTACATCGGCAGGCATTTCAGAAGCATGTATGTATGGCTTCAGCATGTGTAAAATGTCACTGTCATGTCCCAAACAGACCAGGCAGTCAATTAGCAAGCAGCAGAGCCGGGTTTACCCACAAAGGTAAGAGCAGGAGTAGTCCAAACAAAGTTAAAGTTCCAAAGCAAAGAAATTCACAGGGCAAATCTGAGTCATCATCAAAGAAGCAGAGAGCCAAGCAAGAGCCAAGGGAGTCCAGAGAACGAAACACAGGGCTTCAACCACAAGGAAGATCAGTTGCCAACCCTGAGTGGGACAGGCCAGCTGGCTGCCTTTTATCCACTAATGATATTTCCACAGGTATTCCCTCATTAAGGCTCATTTGTTATTTAAACAAGCTGAGTGACAGAGCCCCTTGTTGTGGTGCCATCTCTCTTGCACAGTAAGAGTCTGTGTTGCCTCATCTTCTGATATTTGTTCCCCCTGCTCAAGCCTCTGCTGTTGTTTGTTATCTTCCACTGAACAAGCTTCTGGGGAACCTTCTGCCTCAGATTCAGAATCCTCCTTCTCACTGTCAGGATCTCCAAGGCAAGGTATAACAGTCACTATCTTCCCTGAAACATTCAAGGGCAGAGTACAAGATTCTTGCTTGTTCTGTTTAGATTAGACCTTGTGTGGGGAAGGAAGGAAGGAAGGAAGGAAGGAAGGAAGGAAGGAAGGAAGGAAGGAAGGAAGGAAGGAAGGAGACAGAAAGAAACTATACTTTACAAAATGATGATGAGATATGTGAGATATGCTTGAGAGGATGGGATTGGCCTGGCTCATTTCTGAGATACCCAAGCCAGCTCTTAATAATTAGCATTTCTTTGAAAGTGCATATAGATTGGTCTTCTATTGATCTGTTCTAGAACCTTTCCAAGTATCAACATAAAACTGACTAGCCATTCCAGGGAAGAGAAAGATTTGGAAAAAGAGGACACATACATGATCATGGGATAAGACCCCAAAATAGGGTCTTCGTTGTCCTCTGTTCTGAATAGTCTGGATAGCCATGACCACAGTCCCCCTGAGCTGAAAGTGCTGCTGCTTAATGCCAGATCAGTGAATGGGAAGACAGCTGCCATTCAAGACATAAACCTGGTTGAGCATGCTGACCTGGCCTGTATAGCAGAAACCTAGTTGGATGGGGGAGGGGGAATTAATCTCTCTCATCTTTGCCTACCAGGTTTCTGTGTGCAGTGGTAGGTAAGACCCGGTGGGGGGAGAGAGGTGGAGTTGCAGAGGTCTATTGTGATTCTGTTCTCCAGACCAGATACCACATCCTGCAGTCTGTAGGGTTTGAGTGTGTGTGTTTAAAGGTGGGTGGCCAGGGCAGATTAGGGATTCTGCTGGTATACTGCCTACTCTACTGCTCAACAATCTCACTTCCTGAGATAGCCAAGATGGTATCAGGGTTGATGTTGGAGTCCCCTCTGCTTGCGGTGTTGGGGGACTTCCACATCCATGCTCTTACTGCCCTTTCAAGAATATTTCAGGTCTTCTTGGCTGCCATGACAACCATGGGTCTGTCACAAGTGATAACTGCCCCTGATCATACTTCTGTGCACATTCTGGACCTTGTCTTCTGTGCTAGATGGGATGATGGTAATCTGTGAGTGGAGGACATTCTATAGTTCTGTTATTATATCTAAACCTGGTTGGATTTAAACTCACTGAGATCCAGAGCCTCTGCAGGGCTGGGGGGCTGTTTACAATGGCCTGCCTCAGGAGGCTTATGAATCTGGAAGAATTTCTGATGGCTCTTGGGGAGTTTCCTGTCACCTCAAAAGTCAATTCTGTCAAAGCCCTGGCTGATCTCTACAACAGGGAAATTACTAAGATGGTGAACAAAATAATTCCTGAGCAGCTCCTCTCACAGAGTATTGCTAAACCAGCCTCTGGTTCTCCAGGGAGCAGGCAGCAATGAAACAAATGAGACAGCAACTAGAGCAATATTGGCAGAAAACTTTGAGCAAATCTGACCAAACACAGATTACAGCCTACTTGAAAGTCTACTCCATGTCAAAGTGTGCACCAGAGTCCCCCACTCCATCACCATTGCATCTGCAAAGAGCTACCCAGCTGAGCTATTTTGAATCATTAGGTGCCTTTTACACCTTGGACCACAAGGACAGAATCTAGACCATTTGATAGCCTGCTGTGAACAACTTGCTAAGCACTTTGCAGATAAAATCACTCAGATCAATTCTGGCTTGGATGCTACAATTAATACAGAGCCTGTGGGTGTAACCTTGTCCCCTGATTGTCCAGTGTTAATGAATGGTGTTCAACTTGTGCAGCCTGAGGATATTTTTACCCCAAAACATGTGTAACTCAGAGGTCCACCCATGATGCCAGTGCCTCTGTGAGAAGATGGGGAATATTAGCTCAGAGAGGAGGCCTGCAAGCGAGGGGAGGGGGTAACTTTACAAGAGCTTTTATGCCTATGTCTACTGGTATTACTGCAGGGAAGAACCAGCCAGAGATCCAAAAGCTTATTTTTTTTTAATTGGGGAATTACAACCACACAAACAAGATCCAAGCAATAACACAATCACACAGGGCTAACTGAGGGAAAATGGAGGAAAGTTTTGGATTGTGAAATTTTCTGGGTGAGGTGGGTGATATTTACCAATCTGAAGAGCAGCAAAGAAGCAGCTATGTGGCTTAGATGCAAGTCTAGGGACAATACCCAAATAGGAATTGGAGCAGCACAGGGGCAATCAGCATTCAGTGTACTGCAGGTTTACTGGCCAAAAACTGGGGTTTAAATACTTTTTTTCTGCCTAGAGGGCAAAAGTGTTAATGGCTGTCTGGCTGTTTGCAGTCCAGACAGTGGGCAGTGAGGACCAGAATGAACTAATGGTCTTAGCATTGGATGATGAACAGCTAATGGTAGTCCTGATAGCTCTGTAATTGTTGGACAGTTGTGGAAACAAAAGGGAAGTTTGCTTGGTCAAAGGAAGAGGAGTTAAGACAATCAGCTGTCTTGTGGGAATCTCCCAGACACTATTGTCTCATAAAGGTTGAGTCATCAGAGGTGAACTGCAAGTCCATAATCACTGGAGTTTCCTGGTGATTTCCTGACTATGACCTGGCTATGCCTTGAGATCTCTCCTGACCTTATTTTGCAATGCACATGTGTGGCCAGCTTTTTCCTCTTATCAGCCTGGCCATGAAGCCATAGCAGGGTATATTTTATATTTATGCCAATTAATATTTTCCAATTAAATCATATCAAATCATGGGGGTGTATAGCCCACTAACAATATGTGCATGATGTTTGGAGAAGTGAGGGCCACCACATGTATGCTAGATCCTTGTGATGCCAGAAGTGGACTGACTTGATAGTTAATCAGTATGTAATACATCTTTCCAGCAAAACATGACTCCAACCTTCCTAAAGGAGGCAGTTGTAAGGTGCTTGTTTGAAAAGGTGTCCCTGGACCCCATCCTGTGGGATAATTATTGACTGATCTCTAATATCTCATTTTTGGGCAGAGATCTGGAGCATGTGGTGGCCTCACAGATCTGGGAGTCTGTGAATGAGACTGATTATCTGAGCTTATATCAATCTGGCTTCAAGCCTGGTTACAGAATGGAAATAGCTTTGGCTGCCTTGGTAGATGACCAACAACGAAGTCACTGACACAGTACAATCCACACTCCATTAGACTATGTGCTCATGGAGAGCACATGGCAAAAAAACAAACATGCCCTTACAAGCCTCCAAGGAATATAGTAAACGTTCAATGCTGATCCCTTAAACACAATTTTACCTTCTTCCCTCACTTCTCTCCTTTTTTGCTAAAGGAGAAACCCACCTAACATGCACAGGCATTATCTATCCTGAGCATCCTGATGATCAATACTCTGCAGAGGAAAAAGCTAATAAATAAATCAGCGCTATCATTCACCTATAATGTATCTTAGGACATTTCCACACTAGACTGTTATAGTGCTATTATTCCACATTCAATCTCCTATGGAATCCTTGAGGCCTCTCCCTAAACTGCAAACCCCAGGATTCCATAAGATGTTGAAAGTGGAATAATAGCACTATAACAATCTAGTGCAGAAATGGCTTTACTAGTACAAATACTCATTAATATTTGCATCCTCAATGAAAAAGGCAATTTTGACCAATGCAGTTTGTGTAAGCACACAGATTCCTGGCCAGGAAAACCATGACTGAGATCCTGCATTGTCAGACACAACTATGGTGATGGAGGTTCTTTGTCATAATTAGGTCTGACAATGCTAACTCCTCAAAACTGACAGAGTCATAACCAAAGAGTTTCCAAAACACCAAAGATTGGGGACATGGAGTGTATCAAGAATAGACAGCTGGAGAGACCCCTTGGGGTCTTGCTGCAAACTATTTGTCTCAATGCAGCTTGCAGCTGGGATAGTGCTATTTCATTTCTCAAAGTCCCAATCTGCAGCACCTCGAAAACCGTTCAATTGGAGTGCTGCCTGACTGAAAGCTGTGTTGGAAGGTCACTTTCAGTAATTCATGATCATAAATGTGTGTCGCCAGCAGTCTAAGTCCAGCTAACAATCTCATAACTTTTGAACAGGAAGCCAGCCCATCTATAGTTGTCTGCAGGTTTTCAGTGAAAAAAAAAATGTGCAGAGATTTTGTACAAAATACATGTTTTCTATATAAAATTATGTTTTCTGTCCAGCAAAATGATATGTATTCTTGTGCAGATGAATGTTTGCCAATGAAGTCCTGAAATGTACAAAACTTGCACAGAAACCCTAGTGTTCTTGAAAAAAGGGGAGAAAATTGTGGGAATTATTCATTCTTGCATATATGAATGGAATAAAAAAAATGTTTGTATTACTGCTTCCTAGCAGTAAAGACAGGAAGGTTATATATGTACAGAAACACACCCATCCATGGTCGCATGCATTGCCAATAGAAAACTGTGTGGTATCATTGGATCATATATCACCTTCTATCAACATCTACATTCACAAGTTCACTGCCTAATCATTGTGGGTTTCTGTAAATTCTGTATGAAATTGGCTGTATTTCTCTTTGAAAAACTGAAATCAGTGTCAACAGTCAAAGTCAGATTCGACCAATACTGAAAGATAAAACTAGGCAATAGAGCAAATTTAGTTAGTTTGATCTGTAGCCAGGAGAAACTGACAGCAGGTTTCAGAGAAAATGATTTACTGCATCATAGATGCATTATTATGCAAGTGTTATAAAAATATGTACATAAATAAAAGCAGCTACAGTTTCATCCTTTGAGGAAAAATTACTGGCATCTTGACATGCAAAAGGCACAGATTCTCAGAATTTGTTGCTTTCTGTTTGTCCATTTAGGTGTTCTATATCCATTCATAAACTCATGGTAAGAACTCAGAGTAGTGATTATAAATATACAATTGCTGCTAAGGCTACTGGAGGATCCCTTCCTGGTATAGTCCCAGAGCAGACAAAGAATGTTTACTTCCATGTAGGGATGGAGAAATCTTTCTGTTTCGGTCTCTGTCCTCTTCCTGCTTTTCCACGGAAAGAATTTTTGTTTTACTTGGGCAGACTAGATAAAAGTGGCATTTATATACCTGCCAGACCTGAGAAATGCACACCTTGCTTTGATCATTCACACATTTGCAACAGAGTACACAAAACTATGAACATATTTTTTTCTAAAATGTGAATGGTTAAAATGTGCATAACTGGAAAAATGTGCAGAAACACATTGTAGTTATTGGGGAGAAGTTATGTTAATTAGGTGAATTCTAGAAAATAATAGGAAAATGATTTTCCTGTTTCAGGAAGAAAACACCAGAACCTACAAACTCAGGATGAAAATGCAGGCCTTTTGTGGAAACCCAATAGAGCTGAGACTGAGAGACTTAAATTCAATTCATCCTAAACACTAATTATTGTTTCAAAATTCCCATATATCTGTATCATCTATATCTATAGCTCACATATTTTTGTACATATTTTTTCCTGAATATACAATATTTTTGTGCCTTTGTCCTAAGATAATTAATTCTAAGTACAGTATTATTTTCAAACACACAGACACACATGCATGCATACTTTCTCCTAATGTATTCATTTATGTGTAAATTTTGGATGGCAAACCCATTACCTGGAGTTCTAGAGCAAAATTTAAACAGGCCGAAATTTCAAAGGGCAGCAGAATTCTGGTTCACATATTGGTCAAAAAAATCTAAAGTCAGGAATATTTCCACTTGCATGAGAACTAATTCCCCTTCATTCCTACTTCCCTTTGAAATATCACAACTCCCACCTGGTTGCTCAGATATACACCAGACCTGGGCTTTTATCACTTACCTCACTCTTAAACACTTACAACTTTCCTTTATGTTAATTATTTGGGGCCCTAAGGTAGCTACAGAAATGGACCATCAAATGTATTTTAATTTGGGTTCAGATCTGTATATGTGTGGCCAATTTGCTTTCAAAGCACTCAACTGGCTCATACTCAGAAAGAGATGTAAAACAATAGCAATAGTTTATGGAACTTCAGGCTGCTCAAAACATCAAGCTTGCAATCTGGCTAACCTCTTATTTCTTAATCTTTCTACCTCAGTGTGACATCTTCCCCTGAGTTCTCTCCTCACATACTGCACTGTAGCCTCACATTTGCTATGCTAAACACACACAGCTTCCAGCAAACCAAGAGCACTAGTTCTGTCCTCTCTCTTCTTTATCACACAGTTAGTCAAACCTCTCCTTGTATATTTTTCCCTCTTCGTAGTATTCTGAGGGTCATGATTGCTTGGTTATAAATATGTTAGGCAAACCTTTGCTGTGCTCCTGTTCGCATATGGATATTGCTGGAAAATCTCAAAGGCTAATAATAAACAAACAAACAAACACATCTTTGAAACTGAACAGCACATATTTTCACAGTATGCAAGACTAAGACAAAAAATTTAGACGATCTCAAACAGTGCATTGCCTGCTTTTCCAAAAGGTCTTTGATTCCTATTATCAGAGAATCAAAATATTGGATATTGGCTGGAAGATTCTATGAGCTTTAATCCTAAAACATGTAACTTTGCCAAGCTCTGCAGAACATATAAGTGTAAGCCCAAGTACAGGCATTATTCTCAACTGATCCCAAGACATTCTACAGGCCGGCTGAATGGAGCAAATATACCACCAGTGGTCCATGGATCAGAGTTTGAGAACATTTTCTATAGAAACAGCTAGGACGATCAGTAGTTACTTGACATGTTTCTTTTCTCCAGAAACATTCTCAAAGATGCTTACAGTAACATCAACATTATCAATATAATAAAATGAAACATATAAGAAACATCTTAAAGAAGGATTATTTTTTTAAAAAGGCCTTTACCTAATGAAGAAAAGCTATAAAGGAAAGCATCAGTTAGGCCTGTCACTACATGCCTAGACAAATGCCAAAGCCATTATATTTTATAATCTTGAGTGCATATGTATGTGTGTGTGTGTAGCAGCCATTTTCAACACATTGCACTGCAGCTGGAACATGCAACTCATCACAATGAGGGAAAATAAAGATAGCAGACCATCCACCAAAGCAATGGTAGCTGTGGCTTTTTACAGCAGGGGTATAGCAAATCTGCTCTGGGTTTTCTTCCAGACTTCAAAGAAATGAAACTAATCCTCAAAATAGATTCAGCACCTTGGATAGCTTCTTTAAAATCTGAAATAAAACCCTTTCATAACATTTCCCTGACATGGAAGAGACTGGCACAAATATATCCATGTGGCCTCGCAAGGGGCACCCCAGCTTTTCAGCAAGGTCTCATACTTACCAAACTCCCCTTCAGAGATCATTTCTTTAGTGCAATGCTGATAGTCTTTCCCCTGTTAGCATCTGCTTAACTACTGAGAACAAGCAACAATGCAGTTATAAAACAGGAAAAAAAAGTGCTAGATATGATTCACATAACTTTGAAAATGCATGGAATAAGAGTGAATAGAAGAGTGGCCATGTGCAAAGCTAACAATGTTGACATTTTCTCTTAAGCATAGATTTTCAGCTTTCAATATGTGTGGGCATTTTACCATAGCATTGTTGAACAGGTCTCAAAAATAATTTCTATATGAATCAGATTTTAAAAGACATGTTTCAATTATTGAATGGAAGTTTGCTTCCTTAAATCTATAAATATTAAGAAATAAGGATTCATTCATAGATTCATTTAGTTTCTATAGACATTAGAGGCTCTTCACATTTTCAAAATGTGAACTAACAGCATAAAACATGAAAAACCTTCATGTTAGTGTGCTGAATAGAGGTTGTTAATGGCTCTTTCACATCTGCAAATTTCCTCATAACAATGCAGTCACCAAGCAGAAAAATACATATTTGAGAATCCATCCTATGTTAACTCCATGAGCTAAATCGTAGAGTGAACCAACAGAAATGATTGTGACTAATAAATTACAACTAACTTAACTTATGTCCTATTGATTTTGATGGATCTCTGCTACCATTATATATATATATATATATATTAGAACACTACCACATATATACCATTAAAAAGCATAAAAGACTGCAGTAGCACCTTTGAAACTAACTGGGAGAAAGAAACATCTAGCATAAGCTTTTGTATAGTTATATGTAGCTCATTGCTAAAAACTAGAGAATCAACACATTCTCTAGCACTTCCAAAATTTTCAACATTTATTAGTACCTGGCCTACAAACCAGGTCTCTCAGTGTGATAATCATTGACCAAGTGACATAAATATAATGCTATATATCTTTTAAAGGGTGAAAAAAAGGAATGAGAACAAGCAGCCTAGGTCTTTGCAGAGAGCAGCCATTTATGTCCAATCAAAATGTGTATCCATCTATGAAAACATTGTTTCAGTGTGAACTTGAATGTAGATCCTTATGGGAAAAGCTGTCAGTTTGCCATCGCACAAACACCACTTGTAACATAACACCACTTGTTAGGCTGATATATTAAATACAAGACATTGTACATGAATCCATTGTTTTATTGAGAAAATGTTTCCTAGGCACACAGGATCAAAGACTTTCTGATAGTTCTCTGAAAAATTAGCCAGCTTGATCCATGTGTTGATTTATGAGGTCAAACTATCTCTTTGATTAAATAATTTATGTCATAGGAGCAGGCACAAAGATGAGCCCCATTATGATGGATACCTCCCAATCTAGGGGAGAAAAGTAGAAGGAAAAATACAGTTGCCATTCTAAGATTTAAGAGAGTATCATAAATCATAATTCACAGAAGTACTCACTTAGTAGGACTTTGGACTTTCCTTTCTTAAAGATGGTGGCAAAACTGAGAAGAAACTGAGAAGAAACTGAGAAGAATCTATAAAGAATCTGTGTGGGCAGTCAAATCTGTCATGAGTGCTGATCCCAGTTATATCATATACAGAAATTTGTTGAAGATGATTGCTCTTTTGCATAACACGTAAGGATTTTTAGTTTCCCTGAGCCTTGGCAAAATGCAATTAGTTTTCTGGAGGAATCTTCCAATACTGATAATGAATGTGATAGGTAAAGAATTATCAAATACTATTATGATGTACATTATCCACAAAAAAAAAAAAAAAAATTAAAAAAATATGCTTATCATCATTGTGTGCCTTTAAGTTGTTTCTGGTCAACTCTAAGGTTGTCTCTCATGGCTATCATGGGGTTTTCTTGAAAAGATTTATTCAGAATGGGTTTGACTTTGTCTTCCTCTGAGGAAGAGACAGTATTACTTGCCCAAGGTCACTCAGTGGGTTTCCATGATTCAGTGGGGATTCAATCTCTCATCTCCCACAGTTTGAATCCAGCATTCAAACCATACACCATGTTGGCTTTACATATACTTATCTATATGCTATCTATATGCCAATTTTATATTCAAATATAGATAAATATCATGGCCAGAATAATGTTTGTACAGCTGTGGAGTTTTACTGGTTTACTACTTCAGTGCTCAGATTTTAATTGAGGAAGAGATCGCCTGCCCCCACTTCGTTGTGGTCCTACGTTGGGGTTCTATAGTATAAGTCCCTGCATGCAGAGTTAATTTTGCCATTCACTCATTCTTTTGAATGGTAATGTTGCACAACTGGACCAAGATACCAAATGTGCAACCAAACAAACAACTAAATGTGCATGCAGCTCCATGCACAATAGCAGCACATACAAACACACACAAGGAATATAGAATGTGTTCTCATGTGCAATGGAACAGCATGCACAACTCCAGCTCTACAACCTTGAACTGTGCATGTTCCACAGTTTTTGTAGAGGAATTTAACACATGGATCAACTGGACTCTGGACTCTCCTCCTCTTCCTTTTGGTTGTCTCCTTAATCACTTCTATTTTTTTTTGTTTTTTTTGTTTTTTGAAAGGCTGCACACAGAATGGGATTTAAGTAAATCTGAGTGGATGTACAGTTAGAGGGCTGAGGCTTGTAAGATTAATAGGTTCAAGAGCAAATCATGCTTGAACTGTCCCAAAAATCCAAAATGACTATTATCATTTGGACATATTGTGAGAGGACATAACTTATTAGAAAATACAATAATGCTTGTTAACTTGTAAGGGAGTAGAAGAAGAGGAAGATCACATTACAGTGGATTGATACAATCGAGGAAGCCATGGTCCTGGAGTTTTCAAGTTTCCTGTTTTGGGCTGTTGATGACAGGGTGATTTGGACACCTCTCAGTCATAGGGTCACTGAAATCAAAGCTGACTTGATGGAAATTAACAAAAACAACACACCTATAAATAGTTGATAATGTATTTGTTTTCTTATAACTGGTAGGCTAGCAGGATTATGCAAGATGCATTCCAAAAAAGTAAAATTACCAAACTTTGACACTAGCTTCATGAATGATATCTAACCTCACACTGATATCAGTGAAATAGATAAGAATGACAAATGGTGACGCGCTGACGTTGACACAGTGATTTTCATAGCTGAGAAATGAAATAAATCCATGTCTCAGTCCTACATGGTATTGGCTATACCACAGCTGATCTGCTGTATATAAATCCTAGTTCTTAAGAAAAAAAAATCAAAGAAACCACACACACACAAAAACCACACATACCATGTGTGAAACAGTTTATTAGTACAATACTACCAAAGTGACCCCTCAGGCTCTTCCACATCTGCTGCTCCCGCTAGCTGCAGAGCCTGGCAGAAAATTAAACACATCTCTAAATGCTACTGCAAGAATATACATCCAGGGAAGGAAAAAAAAAACCCACACACATCTGGTTTGTGCAGCTGGCAAGCAAATTGTGCTCTGTGGAAGGATGGTGAGAATGAAATTGACCATTAGAAACAAGATTAGATCAGAAAGGTTATTTCAAAATTAACCATATGTCACTGTGCATTCAAATGGATCTGCTGAATGTGGTGGGGTGGGGTGGAATTACAGATGAAAGGCCTACTTTAAAACTCATTAAAATCAATGGAAAGCTTCCCATTTGTTTCAAGTGTGATTTATTTCATCCAGATTTAATGGATGTTTACAGAGGGTAGGCTCACAGTAGAAGAATCATATCCTTCCACCATAAAGCCACCTTCGAGGCTATTAGCTAGAGGTGAAATAAAACTGTTATCTAAAATCTCAGTGACATCTGTTAAAAATTCCTGTTTTGAAAATGCGGTCAAAGTGGGCATCTCTTATTATACTTACTAGAACTTACTTACTTATTAGAACAAGTGTGCATGTCACATCTTTTTGTCAAAAAGTGTACAAAAAACCCCGACAACCTAGTGCTCAATAAACCAGTTGATCACCTACCCCTAGACTCTGGAGCTTCCTTCCCAAAGAGGCCAAATCCTCAGGCTTGATCTACACATAGAACAGAAGGGGTAGGAATGAGCTTTCAGAGACTATTAGTAGTACAATGATCACACCCAGGCAAATTAACAAAAGAAAATATTTTTTATCTTTCTGCTTCATTTTGTTTTTTTTTAAAAAAACCCACCAAAACTGAAAGTAGAAAAGTAGCACAGTAAAGAGTCCAATAAGCTAGAACTTTTCTTTTTCATAGGCTCGCTTCCGCTTAACTTGCATGGAGCTTTTAGAAAATTCTGAGGGCCATTTTTTATTATTATTATTTTGTGTTCTACTGACTGTTGTCAACCCTTGGACCCAGGCATTTTGATAGGCATTTTTTAAAAAAGTATTACAGTCCCAAATCATACAGGTCTCTGAAGGTAACCACCAGCAGTTTGAACTGTTTGGAGAGACACTAGATCTATCTGGCAAAGAATTCTAAATACCTCTCCCTTAACTGAAAACCTCAGGATTGCATAGCGTGGAACCATGGCTATTAAAATGGAAACACAGCACTGTAGCTGTGTAGCATGAAAGAGACCTCAAACTTCTTTGTCCTTTCAGGATCCTCATACTATGTTTTCTGTGACGGTTGGTTTGGGAAGTGTGTTTTTCTGAGTGAACTTAGTATCTTCCTGATTCCAAATCTTATACATCAAGCTATTCTTCCAAATATAGTTCATCTTTTAACAAACTACTGTTCTGATTGTTTTTGGTTATGAAACAGAGAATAACTTATCATTTGAGGCATGCCATGCAAAGCAGTAAAACATGACATCAAGAACAAAGAAAATTTGAACTAACACAGTTTGTATCCAAAAGGGGGAGGGAGGAACCCCCTGTGGGGAAAACAATCTTAAAGTTCAGTAATATTGATAATCTTTTGAACTGTGTCAAGCCATCAAGCATCCTGAGACTACTTAGCTGTTCTGTAATGTGCATGAAACCAAGTGTAAATGTGAAAGATGTATAGCAACAAGATCTCTTGGCCCAGACCATTTTGAGCTTCATTTAATAAAGAACCTGAAGTAAACTGAAGTAAAACTGATCTTGAGTCTCCAAGGCATGTTGTTTCAACCTCCAAACACATTAAAGAACCAAGTTCAATACAAAGACCAAAAGAACAAAATATTATTTTAATGTATCATTCTTTCTAGTGATTCACAGAATTTCCTTATCCTATAGGAAGACATACTACCTGTACTGAGAAGCCACAACTCAGTAGTAGAAAGTCAGATGGTTGGGCAACAAAAGATCTTTTTTTCTAGAATTGATGCCAAATGGAATACGTACTAGACAGATACACTATGTGCAGTTCTCTATATCTTTGTTTCAGAAGTAACCATGAGAGACCAATCTAGATTGGAGCTGCAACACAGCTAATGAAAATGAAGAGTTGATATTAATGAACCTCCAGCAAACCACACAGATCAGAAATAAACTGATGTTCAGGAAAAAGGCTACAAAATTAGAAACTGAACTTTTCTAGCAGCTTTTCTCCATTAATGTTGTATGAATTGAACACATACCGGCTTTTTACAGCCAATTTCAAGAAAGAAATGCAATGTGGGTGGAAAACACCACTTCTAGATAGATATCCTAAAGCCAACAATCTAGATAATCCTTCCACCAAGACTGAACAGGAGACAAGTATTTTAACTTCATTTTCTCTATTACTGATTTACGTATCTGGATCAATATGCAATATAGTTGACAGGTCCCCAGTTAGTACATATGCAACTCTTGCTATTTAACAAGAGTGGATATATGTCTTCTCTCCCCCCGACACACACTTTTTCTGTGGGATTTTAATAGAGCCTGTTAAAAGGAAATTGCATCTGTAAGAATATACACCTGCTCACATCAAGTAAACAGATAAAGGGATAAGTTTGTTCAGTGACCTAATAGATGAATACAACAACGTACTGCTGCAACAGAGCTTGGAGTGCATGAGAGGGATGGGAGGGGGCAAGACCATATTGTGGGGTGTGTGGTCATGGCACATTGGGGCGTGGCCACAGCATGGTGGGCATGGCTATGAGCTGGGATGCCCCAAAAACATTGCTGCCCAGGGCGACCCACCCTCATCGCCCCCCCATCCCTACACGACTGACACACCGTACTCTGAAATCCAATCTTTTTTATTTTCTAGTTTTCTTTATTTTAAAACAATATGAAATGTGACAGGTGTTATGCAGCCATTTGGTATCTGCAACATTTTGTGTGTGAGAGAAACAGTGGGATTAGCTTGAATATCTTCAGTGAAACTAATTTCACAGTACACGTATATGTAGGCTGGCATTCTGGTTGTGTACATACATGATTGTGTTCTAAACTACATGTTACAACATAGGACAGACAACTTTACTAACCATCCTTCCAAGGGCATATTTGTTACTGAAAACTCCCCCTCTTCCAGAAGACTGGATTTTGGGAAATTGACTGCTTTGAATCCTGCAGGCTTCTTCTGTCTAATGACTACTATGAAAAATTCTTTCCTTTCTCATGGTCCTTTACAACCTAGATCATCTGGACACATAGCGCACTGATGTGGTTGTAGAGATGGCTGACTTTACAGGCCTGGAAAGAAATGAGGTTAGTGAGAACAGAATAATACTTTGGCACATATAGGTTTCAGAAGAGAGCCAGAAGCTTTAGAAACCTATTTTGTACTTGTGACAATTGGTTTTGGTCATGGTTCAGGCCCTCAACTAGTTACATTGGGCTGAGTAGTAGGAAGCCTAAACTCCAGGTTATCCCAGAACATGACCTCCCTTTAAATTGTGGAGCTTAAAGGGGAAGGTTCTTTAGGTAGGCTACTGTTTTATATTAAAACCTGGCTGGGTAGGTTAGGGTTTATATTTGAGGGTCTGACTGTTTTGCCCAAGGATGGCTGAGGGGTGAAATCAGTAGTGGATCTCCCACCTTAGCAGAAGTTTTTGAGGGGTCTTCTTCCTCTTGTAAGATCTCTCAAAATTGAGTGGTTGAAATAACATGATTTTTGATTTAACCCAAGTTCCTATATTGCTTAGTGAGCATGCAAAATTGAACTATGCTAGTATAGTCAACAATGGTATATGGGGTTCATACGGTTCATAGTGCACACATGAATCCAGCCACTGAAGTGTGGCTTCTTGTGAAAAAGACAGTTTGATGTTTTTGCTGGTAGTGCACTAAGGTATCCACACCCTCATTGCACAAGTGGAAGTTGTGCTTTTGAGAAGGTCATCACCATGTGTGGAATGGCAGTGGGCAATCCTGCATAATTGTACTGTTGGACTGTTGTGTTCCATTGGCATTGAACTGATTCTCAGTTATAAAATTGTCAAACCAAAGAGTCATGGATCATTCCTCATAGATGGCCATTCTATCATCCTGATACATTGGCATTCAATTGTTATAAACATCCAGTTCAAAAACACAACGTCCATAACTCTTAAAAGGTTCATTCCAAGTTCTCCTTTCCTGGAATTTGAATCTATCGATCCATCTGGAGTAGCAGAAGCCATACTTGCTCCATTTGCATGTAGTAACCCTTCAGATGTTTGAAAATGGCTATCTTATCATCTCTCAGTTTTCCCTTCTGCAGCCTAAATATATCCATTCTCACTTGACCAAGAAACCACAGTTCAGTGGGTAGTTTCATGTTGTTCATTATGCATCATGCACGTCATTGTCAATTATACTAGAGTAATAATTATGCTAGCATAGTACAAAGCTCTCTGTTGTACAAAGTGTCAGTACACATCGATGTTGCCCTAAGCAGGCTGGATGAAAGGATCTGCAAACAACTACCTGAATTTCTATGCGAAATACAGCTACTACAGGTTTAAGAATTTTATTTTGATCAACAATTACATAATCATCAATTCAAATAAGTATATCAACACAAGAAAATAACCCAAAATGCAACCTCTACTTTCATCATTTATACACCAGCAATATTGGAAATTTTATACAAATACAACTATGAAAATAAAGTTCCTTATCTGCCCATTTACTAGAAGGCAGATGCAAGGAACATCATCCCAAAATCACAGGACTTAGAGTGAGGGCAAAGCTCCCAAGCCAGCCCCAAGAGTATTCTCCTTCTCTATCCCCATCCCTGATTCTCAGACATAAGTTCCAGTTCCTTTTCCTTCACCAAAAGGGCGCCAAGATGTTCACTGTAACTTTTATTTCTCCCCTGGCCACCTGCCAAGTAACCACCTATTTAAATACACCACACCAAGCCAATTGACACAGTCCCCCAGATGCAATGTGTGCGTCTGTGGGGTGAGGGACCAGGCCAAAGGGGCAAAAGTTCCTACCCAGTCCTGAAGTGTTGAGCAAAGTTTTCACTGCACTGGAAGCAAGAGGGTGGGTCAAAGAGTCACCCAAAAGGAAATGAAGAGGTCTGGACAGACCTATAAACCCTCTAGCTCCACCCCCAACCTGGCATCATGGTACATCATGCCTAATTACATCAACACTGTCTTCTCCTCCATCAGAGGCCAGCAGAAATGGGTCCTCCCTCACAGCTCCCCTCACTGCACAGGTCCTGTATTGGATCTAATCCAATCTTTCCACTTATCCCATAGCTATCACTTGCCATATACAAAGCAAAGAAAAGCTTAGTACTTTCACATGCACGCCTTTGCTTCTCTGAGAACTGCATTTACAGAATTATGTGTTCAAAGCATATCCACATTATTTTTGAGTGGAAGATACAGGTATGTTCCAGGAAGTTTACAGTTGTGTTTTAGTAGTGTGGTAGATGTAGAAGATATTTCAAACTTCCAATTATACAACTCTTTATATCCAATATTGCCGTGAGAGACGCCTGTGACAGATCTTCGTATCTCAAAGGAGTGAGAATCCTTTTGTGAAAACAGGCTAGTTACTGTCAGATTGTGACTCATGTATCATACACTAAACAACTTTGCTAAGACTGAAAAAAGTCTTCACATGGTTTCTTCCACCTTCCCGAAGCACCCAATCTTCCTCTAAAATAAAATGGGCATCCCTGTGGCCAGGGGAGGATTAGGGGAACTAACCAGACAGTAAGCAGTTGTGTTTGCCTGCATGATGGATTCACTATTCATTTCTGAATGCTGTTGTGTTTGCCTGCATGATGGATTCACTAACCTACCTTTTGAATGTATTTGATTACTGTGAAACATATTTTCTTTTATGGTTTGTAATAAGATTGGCTGGCATGCATATCAATGGCCATTTTCCTTCAAAGTAATTCTAATATCCTTAGGCGTGAGAAAAAGAATGACATGATGGTCCACCATCACAGCATTGCTACATAGCTTAAACAATGGCTACATCAGCCACAGAAATTACAATAGCAATTGCTGATTCACAGCGTATATGCCAGGCATGGTTACATGGGAAAGAGAAAGAAGTTGTTCCCAAGGATAACCTGGGCTTTGGGAAAACAAGGAGCAGCTTTTCTAAAAACTTTTGGACAAATAGTGGACAAGAATCTAGGAATGGAAAGAATATTCTAGAAGATTCAAGAAATTGTCAAAAAAGTTTTTTTCCCCCTAGTTTTGACTCTGATGAGAAGACTCCTGGGCTGATGGTCTGAGAAGAGGAGGAAGTTTCCTTGCAGTTTGGGACTTATCTTGTGGAACATTTACATGTTGTTTTAACAGGAAACAGCATTTTTTCACATGGAAAAATAATATTCCAATACAGAAATATTAATTCCTGTGCATAAAATGCTGCTTTCTGCACAGAAAATGTTCCAGCTGTGGATTTATTCAACACAAAATTCATTTATGGTTGATTTGCATAGAAAACATTTGTTCTGCAGGAATTAATATTTCTATGTTGAAATATTACCTTCCACACAGAAAATACTGTTTTACACATAAAAAATCCATGTACAACTTTTGTGCAGAATAAGTCCTGATGCAAATAACCTTCAAAACAGTCTTAGATTTCAAAGACTGTTTTGCAACAGGGAAAAAAAAAACTGCTGAAATCACTCATTGCTACCTTTGAGAAGAAATTTCATGAAGAGTTGCATCCCAACAAGAATCACCTGCTTCTGAACAGTGACTGTATATGATGGAAGATTTCAAGTTCACTGTAATACTGTTCACGGTTTCTGTGAATTATTATTGTGACTGATAATTTCAGTTTTGGAGGCAATCATGGTGGTTTATACAACTAAATAGCCTGTGATGTCTACAGGGTAGATAGCACAGCTGTTCTGGTACAGTTAGTGGAGGGTGCAAAGTAAATGTCATTTGCCCATACTCACAATTGTAATTGCTGTTGTCCTAAGTGGTTATTTTTGTGTCACTTTGCATTATTGTCCCATTTGCCTTGGTAGAACACAACACAGCTTCAAGCAGAAATGTTAGCAATGTTAGTCCTAGAACGATTCCATTTAAATTGAATAATATTGCAGATGTATCCATTAGCAGAAATGGTTTAGGCCTTTCATGTACCAGGCAGCAGAAACCACCAATTAGAAGCTATCTCTACATTTAGAATGCTGGACTCTTGCACAGAAATTTCACTGAAATATTGATCATGTTACTTTGATGCTCAAGGATAAAGGATAACTTGAATAGATTTTTGAAGTTGCTAGTATATTTTCAGACTTAGTTAAGTTTCTTCCACCTTCCTGAAGCGCCCAATCTTCCTCTAAAATAAAGTGGGCATCCCCATGGCCAGGGAAGGATTAGGGGAACTAACCAGACGGTAAGCAGTGGCAGGAATATAATGGTCATTTCTCCCCTACACTTTCAACATCCTGTGGAATTTGTAGTTTATTGAGGCCCAAGAGCTCTCTGGCTGAGAATTCTAAATGCCACTCCCTAAACTGCAAACCCCAGGATTCCATAGGAGGTTGAAAGTGGAATAATAGCGTTATAACAGTATAGCGCAAAAATGGCCAATGGCCTCCTGGACACCAAAAGGAACCTTGGCAAGTCTAGGATGACATTTGTCCAACAGGTACAAGAACACAAATAGCTTCTGCCTGACTCCCCCCCCCCCCATTTTCCACCCTGTCCTGCTATGGTCACTCAAAGACCATGGTGGGGCAGTCTAAAAACAGATATGTGGCCCAGGGGTCAGAAGGAGATTGTAGGAGTTGGATGTGCTGAACTCCTCTACCTGCCATGACCAAAAAATGACATGCATGTGGACTGCTAAATAATAGTGTGCTTTTTAGATGGGAAAGACACAAGCAGGGAAATAAACCCTCAGAGTTTCCCACAGTATCTCTATGATGCACGTTACATTTGTCCTACCTTTAGAGCCTTACAATTATAACTAAACAGACTGTGGGAAATATCGGTCACTAGCCGAGACAAACCAGCCTTTTCTTGTCCTCTTTATGGTCCTTGTTCAAGCTAAACCACACCACCTCACTGCCATATCAAGCTTGTCCAGGCCTCTTTTCTCCCTTAACCTTGAATCTCTTTTTAAAACAACCACCGCTGCAGTAGCTAAACAAAAGTGAACCAGAGCATCCCAGCTGGCTGCTTTTCCTGCATGTACAGTCAGATTGAATGTTATGATTGGTTCCTGTTGTATGGCTGCAATTATACTGACAGTCAAGAATGGCAGCACAATCTTCTCTCCATCTTGTAACAGGTTCAGAGGTTTTGCTTCTGGGGACAGATCTCATATGGTCCTCTGTATATACAGGCTTGATTCTCAAGTAAAAAAATGTCTATACATGAAAGTGGGATGCAATTCCTCATAATAATAAAAGGAAGGATATTTTGGTGGCATCCATCATATCAAGGCAAAAAAAAAAAGACACATGAAACATTGCTGCTTGGAAAAATGGTGACTCCCTAGAAAAGGACAAGAAAGATGAATTTGCATAAAGTGAACAATAGCTTGTCCGTGGAAATTTGCATTCCCCTCCATCATTTCAAGGATAAAATCTGTCATGTGCCAGAAACTGCACACACTCATTTCAGGAAAGCTTCTCAGTTTTCTTTCAAAAAAGGAAAACTGGATAAGGATGAAATCCTTACAGAAGGATACAGAAGGGGAATAAAATTGCATGCTTGCTCATAGCTTTGATCTACATATGTTATTTTATAGAACATGACTCAAATACCAGTGAATACTTTGTCCTTTTCAAAAGTAGATATGACAGTGAATGATGATCTCTGAACAGATATGATGTGGACTGGATTCTACATACAATGGAGCTTTTCAGAAGTCCTGCTTCTATAGGTCAAAAATGATCCACCTCAAACTGAAACTACCATTCTGGAATTCAGACAACTTGCAGTTTTAGTTTCTAATATGAATGAGAAAAAAAATAGGACCAGATCTATGAATTAGAGTGAAACTCTATGTACACTTAAAAAGCTCATGGGATCCTGGCCACTGTTTGTACTTGTAGAGTTTGCAGCAAATCCATTCCTTGCTCCAGACCAAGTTTGTTGGAAAGTTCTGGACAAAATATAGATTGCCCATCACAGTTTTGCCATTGTGTGTCTGGGAAGGCCAGAACAAGTGGTTTTTGGACTTGGACAGGGTAGGAGCTGTGGAACAATAAAGTTTGCAACTTTTAACTATCCAAGGAATTATTACTCCAGGCTGCCTAGTTACCATGCAATGTGTGATGACAAAGAGTTAGAAAATCTCAACAAACTGTATTTAATGTTACACTTTGGTTACACTAACAGGATTACTTTCTCTTTGTCTAAATCATTTATAATGAAGCTAATTTGAGACCAGGAGGGTAGCTGCCAGAAGAGTTTTGGAAGAGAATTTAGCAGACAGAACTAGAGTAAACATAGCTCCAAATTAGACATGTCATTAGAAAAATGAAATTGAACATGTCATTACGAAGAAGAGCAAGATTTTAAACAAAATTAATAACAGACATGGGAAGAAGGGTCAGGATATCTGTATGTTTGAGAATGACCATCCCAAGAGGACAGAGCTGATTCTGCCATACACATCTTTGACATCTGCACTACAGTTAGTAGCAGTTTTATACCACTCTACCTTTTATGTTTCCATCTTCTGGAAACCTTGGTTAACAATTTGGTCAGGTATTTCTCCACTAGTGAGCTCTACTTCATTTCCTCCTGAATTACAGCAGTGGTGTTCTCTAACAAAGGCTATTTTCGCACTAGACTGTTACAGCGCTATTATTCCACTTTCAAGATCCTATGGAATCCTGGGGTTTGCAGTTTCAGGAGGGGCCAGTAGGATCTTGAAAGTGGAATAATAGCGCTATAACAGTCTAGTGTGGAAATGGCTAAAGAATTTTAAGTACCTCATCAAATTATAAATCCCATATTTCTGTAGTATGGTGTCATGATGGTTAAAGTAGTACCAAATGGGGCAGTGCAGATGCACTCAAAGTGCCTTCCTCAAACAGCTGATGATTTAATACCAGTTGATAGAATCCTCACAAACTGGGGCTTGATAGAGTTGTTTCATCTGTTGTGGATGGCAATTGGTATTCTGGCTTCCTTGGCAAGGGATGAATCCTTCCTGAGATTAGTCCTTCTAACAGGAAAGAAAAAAAAACCACTTTTAATTAGACTGTAGCTCCTAGACAGCCTCTTTCTAGGAGGAGCTTGAGAGCTAACAACACAAACAGCATTAAGCATTGTTACCGCCATTGCTAGCCCGAGCTTGTGGGGTACAAAGATATCTTTTGATAACAATAATTTGGCCTCCTATACCCATTCCCCTCCATGTGCTTGCGAGGCCCCAAGACAAGCACGCAGACAGGCAGGGCCGATAATCACCGTAATATTCCAACACAATACAGGCAAGCCAGAAATAGCCATCCCGCCACTTCAGGAGACCTCAAAGGCAAGTACTCTATTATGTATGCACGCAACTTACAAAGAACTCCCTGCCCCAAGCAGGCAGCTTGATTAGAAGAATCCTCATCTGCCAAGCACTCTGCATTTACATACTGGCTACCCTATTGACAATTTGGCTATAACTCAATCATTCAAATTCTGAGCTTTTGGAGGCTTTTGTCTCCAGCCCCAAACTCATTGTTTTCCCCAAGTACGAACTAGCCTGAAGTCACAATTTTCCCTATAAGAACCCCTGACTTTGAGCGTTTCCTCGGATCGCTCTTGGCTTCCATCCTGCCTTGCTGTCACTTTGTCCAGTCTTCCCCTCAGCTTCACGTACTGAGATCCACGCTCCCCAGCTTCTCCACTTCTAACCAGGCTTCAGGACAGGTGTAGTATTATCCAAACCAACAACTCCTCTAAAAATCTCTCTATGCCACTCCAACCTTTATTTCTTTAGTTATCTTAGTGAGTGTGCTCCGTACACTGTTTGACTGTATTTTAATAAAACAACAATTATTATTTCAACTTCTGTGTGCTCCTTGACTCGGCCTGACCCCGTAAACATAGGGTTCAAGATCTCGCTACGTTACCCTGCCTCTCGCATTGCTAGCCGTGCTCTTAGCTAATTTCCCCAACTTATATAATTGGGAGCGCATTTAGGTGTCCCTCTAGGGACCCCTAGAAATCAGGGTAACAGCATAGTAAGATAGCTGCCACAGTCAGATGGTGGTAATGGTATTGAGAGACACAAACTATTGAACAAGAGAGTTTTGTGAGCAATGAGGACCTATTTTGACTCTGCTAAATTAGCCTGCTGCTCTTATGTGTGGTGGACAAGGATATTCTCATGTCAATTTTGAAGTAATTTCAACTGCCAGGCCAATCATGTCTATCACAGAATGGTAAGGGTACCATCTTGCCACTGGAAGTAAAATTTGGGAGAAGACAGTCCTGTCCACAAATATCAGTACAGAAAGACAAAATTCAGGTAATAGTCTTTGTACTTCAGATGGGATCATGTACCCACTGAAGCCTGAATTAATCTCACTAAACACACTGGGAAAGGGAAATCATTACTAATTTAAGGTCATTGGCATAGGATCTCAAACCTTAACATATTTCCTGGGATGTAAATTCTACTAAGACCAAGGGAGTTTATTCCTAAATTAAGTGTACTCAGAGTTTTAGTCTGGGTCATGATTGTCTTTGACTGGATTAAATCTAAGAGATTTTTCATATCTTAGAACTGAATAAAAAAGGAGCATTGATGGAAGAAACATTATATCAAAAATAACTGATATATGATTTATCAGGTGATATTCTTCAGTGACAGATGGTTCATGCAAATTTGTGTCTCTGCTATATTTTCCTGGATAAGATTTATCTAGCAGAAACCTTTTCTTCAGCCAGAAGCTTTTGAAATGGGGTTATATATTTCTGGGCTTTATTAAGTTTTCATTGATAAAGGCTCTTTTATACTTAGGAGAATTGCCTTGTCGTATAGAATGTAGTTAAATGCTGTAGTATAAAAATGTATCATGTGTATCCTTTCTATCTATTCATAATAATTAAAGTACAAGGTATCAAATAATTTTCACCATGCTAGTAGTCCATACTGCTTTCTGAACTCCTGTGTCTGTGACATATGTTTTCTTTCTTTTCTTTTTTTTAAACATATAACACACATAAACAAAATAACACAATACATAAAATTAAAAATACAAAAGAATGCAAGATATATAAGGACACAAAACTACTACAAACAAAAATTACAACCAATTAATAAAAACTACAAATAGTTAAAATTGGTTCCTGCCATTGTTGCAAACAGCTCTCACAAAACAGTTGCACTTGACTATTAAATCATTACTTAAAATCTAAGTTAATTTTGTTGCTAATAGTATTTATAACCTTGTCCATGTACTCAAAAATGAATCTATGTAGTTAATAAGAGAAGTTATTACCACTAATACCCAATTGTTAACATTATTAACATTATCTATTATTCTATTATATGAAATCAGGTTTATTCTAAACATTGAAAATTAATATTAAACCTCAATATTTATAACATAGACATTAAAATCATAATATTCAAGCCTGTAGTATCAGTGATATAGAATAGTAACTAGAATAATGATTAATTCTGAAGAACTGGTAATAAATCTTTCACATTATTACTAAAATTGTATATAGTAAGTATTATAGATATGCTAAAATAGCAATAAACTAAAATCATGTTATATTTTCATATGAGACATCTCATGTAAGAGTAGAACTAGATTAAAACTTGAAAATATATGCAAGATCAAAAACCTGTTGTCATCAATTCACTTTTGTTTTTCTGTAGATAATCAATCAGACATTTTCATTCAGAGGGATGTTCATTTTCTGTTCATCCCTTTAACCTATATGTAAGGTTGTCCTTTTCAACTATACCCATCAATTTTTGAAACATTATTCCATTGATGGAATTTCCATCTTTTTCCAGTGCTTTATATATACTAATCTAACTGCCAGTAACAGATATTCTTGTCGGTAATTGACTCTAATTCCCAAATTCCTAGCAAGTGTAATTCAGGATTTTTAGATATTTGAAATTTCAGAATCTTTTGAATCACATTTTGTATGTTCAATCAAAATTCTTTGGCTTTTTCACATGACTTATGATATATCATATATATATGATGTATGTTTTCAGATTGTGCAATAAGAGACTAACTGTGTGCATAGCTTACGAGCACACACAGTCCAAATACATACAACAACAACAACAACCAAAAAAAGGAAGGAAAAAGTAGGGAGGGAACTAAGACATCCCTTCCCAGTGGGCTCAGCTGCCCTTAGTATTTTATATGGACTCATAAGAACATCCCAAGGTCCAGAGGTCCACTACAATTCGCATTGAAGAGCACAGTTAAAGACCAAAAATAACGGTCAAAAGTAAAATACTACATTGAGAGGTAGTGTGATGGCACTCCATAGGCAGATTGGCAGGCAGGAAAAGATCTGTTTTTTTTATTGTTACTTGATTCTAATTAATGGCACCTCTGTCAGAGGGTTTTCTCAGAAAGATTGATTCAGAATAAAGTTGCCATTGTCTTCCTCATAGACAAAGAAAATGTGACTTACCCATGGTTACCGTATAGGTTTCTGCAGCTAAAGAGGGATTCAAATTCTGATCTCCTGGAGTTTTAGTCCAGCTCAAACCACTGCATCATGCTGGAACCAGAAATCTGCTACTACCATATAAATCTAGGAAAACAGCACCATTCTGTAGGAGAGAATCAGAGTGATTTACAGATTGGTCCAAATTGTTCTGGATTAGAAAGCTCCGCTGAAGATTTGAATCCAGTTATCCAACTTACATTGGGCCTGATCCAGAGTTTGTTTTAAAATTTGGAGTTTGTCTGAAGTAGTTGTGCAGTTCTCATTGACAATGTGATCTTCTAGTATAAAGCAGTTTCTATGCCAAAGATGTTTGGTGCATATAAGCATCAGTGACATCTAATAAAAACAGAAATCAAATACGCAGCAGCCACAAAGACAGGAAATGCAATAAACACAGCAGACACTGGGATTACTCATGTTCCACAAAGACAAAACCTATACCTGCCTGCTACTGCCCATCATCTTCAACAACTGTAATATGTTGTTATTCATATGTGTTCTTCACCTGGGCTCCAATAATATTGAAGAGTAAGGGTCCTGTTTTATTAAGTACTCTCCAAATGGGAAATCCCATCCATTTCAATCAGAAAGATGTTGTTGAACCTACTCTACCCAACTCTACCAGCAAGGTAATTTTGACTACAGATAAACCTTCCTTTGTCAGTTTGAAAAACATAGGCACTTTTGTAGACCTTCCCTGTACTTTAGCTTAATATCTCTGTGGAGTAAATTGATAGAAAGCTTTATTAAGATAAAATTGTCAGGCATGTAGAAGAAAAGGTCTTGCTGGAGAAGAAGAGACACAGTTACTGCAAAGGTAAATCCTGTCTAACCAAACTTTTAGAGTTATTATACTGAGAGTGTCAATAGGTGTGTGGATAGAGGTGATTCAGTAGACAGTATTTACCTGGGATTTCAAAAAGCTTTTAATGGAGTGCCTCACCAAGGACTCCAGAGCAAACCTAGTTATAATGGGTAAGAGAGCAGGTCCCGTTATGGATCAGTAACTAGCTGACAGATTTTTCTTTTAAAAAAGCACACAATACAACAGGTATGAATGGAAAATTCTCACAATGATGGGATGTAAATGGCAGGGACAAGCAAGAATATGTCTTATTCCTGGGGAGTGATGGACTTTTGAACTCTGTTTTTTGTCAATTTCTTATTTTTGTACTATGTAGGTACTTTCAACTCAGTTTTGTTACAGTTCGTTTTGTTTTGTCTTTAAAAAAGAAATAGCTGCATGAAAATATGAACATGTTTTCATGTGCATTTCTCCTAATATAATTCTCTGTGAGCATTTTTTCCTGAATATATACATCTTTTGCAAACATTTTTTTCATTTGATTTTCACTAAAACACAATTTTTTGTTTATCCTTTTCCTAATATACATATGAATATATGAATATCAGAGTATGACTGGTTTGCAATTTGCTTGTTAGTTGAAAAAAAATTAAACATATTCAAGTCATACACTGTGTGCATAAATGCCTTTCCTCTTAAATCTCAATTGATACCATTTATGAATGAATAAAAATAGCAATAACAGCATAGTTGTTTTTTTTCCCCTTCTTAAACATCCATTAATTTTAATCTGTAGAGGATGGCATTTAGTTCACCTTACTCTTAGTGGGATGCCTAGTGAACATCTTTTTCTTCTAAAATATGTAAACCAGAAATGACATTGATGGAAAGTATGGAGATGGACTCCATAGCCAAAATTGTACCATTGCTGCAAAATATAAAGTAAGCATTAAGAAACTGGTTGTGTCACAAAAGAGGAAAAGGATAATTGAAAACACGCCTATAACTAAGTGAATGAAGTTTCTCAGAGTTTATTTTTCAATCTTCTCCAAGCATGAGAGATTTTTCTTCTCAAAAAAAAAAAGAAGAAAAGAAAAAAGAAAAGAAAAAAGAAAAAAAAAGAAAACTATTGTTTATACCAAGTTTAAAATTAATAGGAAGAGAGGGAATGACGCTCTTTCACTGAGCACATCATGGGGCCTGAATTCACAGTTGGCATCTTCTTCAAAAATAAATTAGGTTGCTACGACAAAGTCCTCTAAATCTCCTTTCTTCAAGTTTGTAAAAAAAGAAACTGAAGTGTGAGGCACCATACACTGTTTTGTGTCTGTGCAATTCTTCTTTTTTTAAATCGAATGTTAGAAGTCTGAATTTCTGATGTACACTCCTCAGTTGAGAAAGGCCACTGGATTCATTTCCTAAATGCAATATTTGTTGTCATGCTGAGGAATGGCTCTCAAAGTAGTGGATAAAATTTCTTCTGTAGAGCTGAGTCTACAAAATGCACTGCTTGGCCATAATATAAGTGATACCGAATTTTAATCACTCACACAGTTTACAATTAGGAAAGTTTCCCCCAGGAGATATGAAACTTTTCTGGTTAATGGTACAGATCGTACTTCCTCTGAGCTGATTACATTCTGGTTTACAGTTACCAATTAAAGAAACCAATTACAGCTGCACACTGTGTCAACACAGACTGACCTAATTTGATCCTGGTTAATCAGTTACACAAACAAATTCTATTTTGAGAATAAATTGAAATTGGGTTGAAGAAAATAAAATGTGAACTTCTATGTTTAGGTGATCACATTAAAAAATAAAGCGCTGAAAATAAGCTCATTATAATGAATTATGAGTTCTCACCAAAGTGAACCCTGATGCCTAAATATACACTCCTACCGTGAACTCATTTTACGAGTTGAGGAATAGATTCTTGACTGCAAAACCTTATACCAGACAGCTATTTTTGCACATTATGTTATAGTCATAAGAAAATTTGTGCAAGAGGTAGAGATAGAGATAGAGATAGAGATATCCTTCAGTTTTTTAAAAAATGGTATAATAATAAATGACATGATTCATCCAAAAGGAAACACTTCTAAACACCACTGGGTTTTGTGATAAAGAATCATTCTCTGTATGTTAGATGCTCCCACTGAATCATTGGATATTAGATACAGTAATCTGTGTCTATTCCAAGGTATCCGATACGTCATACAAAAATAACACCATTAACTGTGAATGTCACCATCAGTTGTCAGTGATACAGGTTGTAGGCTGGCATACCCTGGGGGCATCCAAGTTAGGAAAAAACGGTGTTCCAGGACCTTTACTGCCACTGCTTGTAATAGAAGTGAAACCTGAAAGGCCTCTGATTTTTTATCTTCTCCTTTGATTGTGAGAGAATTGAAAGGTTACTCCCATTTTTCCAGCTTTCTCCAAGGTTTCTGACCTGAGGTGAGAGAGTGGAGCTATTTCTGCACTACGCTGTTATAGTGCTACTATTTCACTTTCAACCTCCTGTGGAACTCTGGGGTTTATAGTTTACTGAGGCCAAAGAACTCTTTGGCTGAGAATTCTAAAGGCCCCGCCCTAAACTGCAAACCCCAGGATTCCATAGGATGTTGAAAGAGGAATAATAGCAATATAAATGTGGAGTGTGGAAATGGCCTGGGTGTGGGGCTAACATACATCCTTCTGTTATGCAGCTACTTAACCTTTCTTTCAATTCCCAGGACTCATGGTTACTCAAGTGCTTCACTATGTAACATTCAGAAGTTTGCGGCTATGTCTGGGTAATAGGTTAAAAAGCAGTCCCTGAAGCCAAGATGGTTGAAATGTTTCACTTTATTAAATGAGATACAGAAACTGAGAAGGAAACTAAGGCCACCATCAGCCCTGTTGAGGAAATAAGCTTCATCTAGCCTTCGGTCCTCCCACACAGTCATCCAGCAGGCCTTTCACTGTGCTTGTGAGAAGGAGGGATAATATAGAGGACCACTCCAGTGGCTCAGTTGAGAAACAAATAAGCATCGCTCTGTCTCACTTTGAGTAGGTTCCATTCCAACTAGTCAAAATAAAAAGCAAAGTTTCAATTATTTTATTTTATTTATTTGAATAGCAATAGCCTGGCCATGCTGACTGGAGGATTCGAAGAATTGTAATCCAAAAATGACTTTTCCCCCAAACTCTAATTAGAAGAAGAGCAACTTTTTCCCCCTCCATTTCGACAGTTAAAGCTTCACTGCAGTTGGTCAGTATAAGGACCAGCTAACACAAAGAAGTGGTGCCTGATTTTCTTTGCTTCCATTCCTTTCCTTGTTCTTTGGCATTTTGGGTGTAGTTACAAGAAACTGTGTGGGGCCAGGGGAGATTAATAATAACAGCCTTGAGACTATTTTGTGGTATGCACAATGTTGTTCAGTCTACTTTCAGCATACATCCTGTGATGATGACATCTGTCGGGGGAAAATATTTTTTATCTTCCTTCTTAAGGAGACTTTCTGCCTAGAGACAGCTAGGAGGGGTTGCCATGGTGATGAAGATGCCCTTTTTTGGTTCATGACATAGGATCTTAGTGAGAAGAAGGCCTTTTTCTGTTGCTTGAGGTGAGCTGTCCGCCGTGCCTTGAGGTTATTTATTCTTTTTTGCTTTGAGCTTGATGAAACCTTCTCTCTTCCCTGTTACTGAGGGCTGTTCATTGCCAGACATTTAGTACCTAGTGTTTGTATTATGCATTACAAATGTTATATAATCCCATGGAATATTATTTTATTTGGAAATAAAAGCTTAAAAAGGAGGCAATACAGAAACAAAAAGGAAAAAATGCATGTAATGACACAGTAAGACCACTAAAGAAATGAAAAAAACCACGGCTTGTACTGTAATTCTAAGCAGATCATGAGTATGTTTTCCAGGACGAC
Source organism: Cyclura pinguis (assembly GCA_030412105.1). Lineage (NCBI taxonomy): Eukaryota > Metazoa > Chordata > Lepidosauria > Squamata > Iguanidae > Cyclura > Cyclura pinguis. The sequence goes on from CM059601.1 coordinate 190,409,435, forward strand.
TAGAAGTTAAAAAAGAAAAAGAAAAAAGAAAAATCTAAGGATAGTGTACAATGAAAAACTGGCTATAGAGGTCATACTATCTATGTGTAAGGTGTGTGTTTACTTTATGGGGAAAACAAGACATCTGCATATTTCTTATGGTAGCCCCCTGTCTAACATTGTAAGTCATTTCAATCCTATCCTGGTAACCTGTGTAATAGTTATCTAAATATATGAGGAAGAAAGCATGCTAGTCCCATGTATCTATGTCCCCTTTGCTCATGAGACAAGTCTGAAGCAGAGAACCTCTTGTGGAAACTCTCTGGACCTAATGGTTCCCAATCATATGGGGAACCTCCACACTTACAAGGGACTCTTTGCTTCTTATTCATCCTTTTCATATAAGTAAGACAACAATGAAAGAGCTTGTCTAGCATGCCTTTTGCTCAAATGTTTGATCAACTTTTGAATAGAATTCCTGAATAGGGCTATTATGATCTGCATATTGCAGATGTGGAGGTAAGGCTAAAAGAATAGTGATATCCTTGGGGCCATGGCTGAAGTGAAATATCAATCAAAGAATTTAAAATGGCCCATAATTTTGCCCACTGCACTTTATGAACTCAGATATGTAACAGAGAGACTGAAGTAGAAAATAATGCTTGTGAATACATGTTTCAGTCATCGATTTTAATTTCAAAACACTAGGGCACATTGATAGGGTAGGATTAGGCCCTAGCTGAACTGAAAAGTTGCATGTGAAATATGCCTGTTCTGTCTTTTTCTTGTGACTAGCAGGTCTGGTATGGTAGATCATTGATAATCAACCATGGAATAATGAGATCAGACACAGAAAATTGGGTAAGATAAGGGCTGCCTTATTTAACCTAACTTATTTAGGTTGTGTTGGCCTGGACATGAAGCAAGAGGGTAGAGGAACCTGATGCCAGTCCAAGTGAGCCCAAGTGTCAGTCCCTTGATAACCTCCCCTAGCCTTTCCTTGGGTGAAACACTTCAGCCTCAAGGGCAATTCAAAATACTGTTGGTTGTCCCAGGCCAGCTATAATTGGAAGGTAACCCAGGGGACTCCCACACAAACCCCAGAAATCTATATGTGAGAGCCCAGACCCTTGGTTAACCTCAAGGGTAGCCTCCTCCCCAACCCCTCTCCAGGCCGTAGAACCCGGAAGTTTCAGAGTCCTCCCTAGGGTGCCAAAGCTAATCACAAAAGACTTTTATTCTTCCCCCACTATCTGTCAGATCACAGCCTATTTAATAACACCACTTAAAGCCAATTGTCCCACACATACAGTAGGGGGTAGGAAGAAAAAAAAAAAGTAAAAGGAGGAAAAATTCAATCTGGCCCTAAAATGACCAAACAAATCTCACACTACCTCATTGTGGTTCATGTCGGAACCAATGACACTGCGAGGCGCAGCTTTTACCACATCGCAAAGGACTACGAGCTTATGGGGACAAAGCTTAAGGACCTTGGTGCGCAGGTGGTCATTTCATCTCTCCTCCCTGTTCAAGGATATGGTGCACAAAGGGAAAGGGCAATAGCAGAGGTCAACAACTGGCTCCGCACATGGTGCCGCCAGCAACGGTTTGGGTTTTTGGAACACGGCCTGAATTTCCATGAACGTGGGCTTCTGGCAAGGGATGGGCTGCACCTCACGAAACTTGGCAAGAATGTTTTTGCAAACAGTCTTGCACGGAGGATTAAGAGGTCTTTAAACTAAGTTCTGCTGGGGAGGGAGACAATATTATTCAGGGCAAAGACACGGCGAGTGCAGGGGGGAAAGGCCCAAATTATATTGACCAAGTAGTACAAGCGTCCAGTGGTGGGAGGAGTAGAAACTATAGTACAGGACTTGCAGGAAGGGCCCGGGGATTTAAGTGTCTCTACACTAACGCGCAGAGTATGGGAAACAAGCAAGATGAACTTGAACTCCTAGTACAACTAAATAAATACGATTTGATAGGCATCACTGAGACCTGGTGGGGTGAGTCTCATGATTGGAATGTAGGAATAGAGGGGTATAGCCTATTTTGTAAAAATAGACCAAACAAGAAAGGAGGAGGAGTAGCCTTGTATGTCAAGGATGTTTTCACCTGTGAAGAGATCCATGACTTGAACCCAGAAAGCCAGGTCGAGAGCATCTGGGTAAAAATTAAGGGAGCGAGAAACAATAGGGATATTCTGGTGGGGGTTTACTACAGACCTCCAGCCCAGACTGAGGACCTTGATGATGCCTTCCTCAACCAAATGACCGCGCATTCAAAAAGGAGAGATACAGTAATAATAGGAGATTTCAATTACCCGGATATATGTTGGCAGTCAAACTCTGCCAAGACAGCAAGGTCCAGCAAGTTTCTTGCTTGTCTTGCAGACAATTTCATGGTCCAGAAGGTGGAAGAGGCCACAAGGGGATCAAATATTCTAGATCTGATCCTGACCAATAGGGATGACCTTGTTAATGAGGTAGAAGTGGTTGGATCTTTAGGGGGGAGTGACCATGCCCTATTGGAATTTGGCATTCAGTGGGAAGGAGAAGATAAGTGTAGCCAGACACTCATCTTAGATTTTAAAAAAGCGGACTTCTGTAAACTTAAGGAGCTGCTGGCTGAAATTCCGTGGTCAGGAATAGTGAAAGAGAAAGGAGTTCAGGAGGCATGGGAGTTCCTTAAAAGGGAGATACTGAAGGCACAGTCTAAAACTGTGCCAATAAGGAGGAAAAATGGAAGGCATCTGAAGAAACCAGAATGGTTGACTAAAGAACTCTCAGCTGAGCTAAGCGTTAAGAGAAACCTGTACAGGAAATGGAAGAGGGGGGAAACCACCAAAGAAGAATTTAAGCAAGTAGCCAGGAAATGTAGGGAGGAGGTCAGAAAGGCTAAAGCACAGAACGAACTTAGGCTGGCCAGAGACATTAAACACAATAAAAAGGGCTTTTTTAAATATGTCCGCAGCAAAAGGAAAAAGAAAGAGGTGATAGGGTCGCTGCGCAGAGAAGATGGCGAATTACTAACAGAGGGAAGAGAAAAGGCAGAACTACTTAACACCTTCTTTGCCTCAGTTTTTTCCCAGAAGGATACAAGCACTCAACCTGGTGGTTGGGGAGCAGATGAGGAAGCAGGGGAAATGCGGCACATAATAGGTAGAGAGGTGGTACAAGAATACCTGGCCACACTGGATGAATTCAAGTCTCCAGGGCCAGATGAATTGCATCCTAGGATATTAAAAGAACTGGCAGAGGTCATTTCGGAACCGCTTGCTATAATCTTTGAGAAATCTTGGAGGACAGGAGAAGTTCCAGCAGACTGGAAGAGGGCAAATGTTGTCCCCATCTTCAAGAAGGGAAAAAAAGAGGATCCAAATAATTATCGCCCAGTCAGCCTGACGTCTGTACCCGGAAAGATCCTGGAGCAGATCATTAAGCAGTCAGTTTCTAATCACTTAGAAAGCAACGCGGTAATCACGAGAAGTCAACACGGATTTCTCAAAAATAAGTCATGCCAGACTAATCTGATCTCTTTTTATGATAGAGTTACTAGCTTGATAGATGAAGGGAATGCTGTGGATGTAGCATATCTTGATTTCAGTAAGGCCTTTGACAAAGTTCCACATGACATTCTTGCAAAGAAGCTAGTAAAATGTGGGCTGGACAGAGCTACTGTCAGGTGGATCTGTAACTGGTTGACTGACCGTTCCCAAAGGGTGCTCACCAATGGCTGCTTTTCATCCTGGAGAGAAGTGACTAGCGCGGTGCCACAGGGTTCTGTCCTGGGCCCAGTGCTGTTCAATATTTTCATCAATGACTTGGATGAAGGAATAGAGGGCATGCTCATCAAATTTGCAGATGACACCAAATTGGGAGGGGTTGCTAATACGGCAGAGGACAGGATCAAAATTCAAAATGACCTGGACAGATTGGAGAGCTGGGCCAAGGCTAACAAAATGAAATTCAACAGAGAGAAGTGTAAGGTCCTACACTTAGGTAGAAAAAATGGAATGCAGAAATATAGGATGGGGGACACGTGGCTGGATGGCAGTACGTGTGAAAGGGATCTAGGAGTCTTAATAGACCACAAGCTGAACATGAGTCAGCAATGTGACGCGGCAGCCAAGAAAGCCAATGCAATTCTCGGCTGCATCAATAGGAGTATGGTGTCTAGATCGAGGGAGGTACTGGTACCACTCTACTCTGCTTTGGTTAGACCTCATCTTGAATACTGTGTCCAGTTCTGGGCACCCCAATTCAAGAAGGACATGGTCAAGCTGGAGCAGGTCCAGAGGAGGGCGACCAAAATGGTGAAGGGCCTGGAAGCCAAGCCCTATGAAGATAGACTTAGAGAGCTGGGTATGTTTAGTCTGCAGAAGAGAAGGTTAAGAGGGGACATGATAGCTCTGTTTAAATATTTGAAGGGATGCCATGTAGAGGAGGGAAAGGGCTTGTTTTCTGCCGCTCCAGAGACCAGGACAAGGAGCAATGGATTCAAGCTGCAGGAAAGGAGATTCCACCTGAACCTCAGGAAGAACTTCCTGACAGTCAGGGCTGTCCGGCAGTGGAATATGCTGCCTCGGAGTGTGGTGGAGTCTCATTCTTTGGAGGTTTTTAAGCAGAGGCTGGATGGCCATCTGTTGGGAGTGCTTTGAGAGTGTTCCTGCATGGCAGGGGGTTGGACTGGATGGCCCGTGTGGTCTCTTCCAACTCTACATTTCTATGATTCTATGATTCTATGATTCTACACTGAAGGTGGGAGGGTGAGCCACACTGTGAAGATCCAAAGAGGCACACAAGGGGGCAGTCAGACCTTAAATAGCTTGTGTCTCTGTCCCCATCACATGCAGCATTCTGGCATCCTGTTTGATACGATGGAGGGTACCAAAGTTGTACATTCCTCTGCAGCATCGTACCCTGCCCTGCAGCATCATTTGACATGCAAGTTCAGGAAGGTATTGTGGCTGAAGCTTAGTCATTACTTGCAGTTTGGTATCCATCCATAAACCTTCTTGGCATACTATGGCTCATGAAAACTTAAAGAGGATTTATTTTACCATGATATTGTTTTATTTTTTTTTAAATGCTCTAACCCTTCTTGAATGATGCAAATGGGGAAGTGCCAGGTATAATTTTCGTAAATTAATTAAGTAATGTTGGAACTTCAGTAAGATCTTGTACTTCATTTATGGATCTGCCAAGTGAGTTTCCATTTTCTTCTCCACATACTATACATGTGAAGAAAAAAACCCATACAAGTTTATGATGACTACAACACCTAAAAATGATCACATGCACAATCACAATATAATCCTATATGCAGCGTTCTTACCTGCAAAAGCAGTTATCCTTATTGGAATTTGAGGAGCCAGTTAAGAAGTCTAGTGGCCATTTTACGCTACACAGCTATGATATTATGAGTCTAGTTTAACTACTATGTATGCATCTGATGGAATCCTGGGCTTTGCAGTTTGGAGAGGCGCTAGAACTCTCTGGCTGAAAACTCTAAAAGCGCCTAAACTGCAATCCCCAAATTTTAGAGGATGGAGTTATGGCACTTGAAGTGGAAGCATAGCACTATTAATGTATAGTGTAAGGACCCTGGGATTTTTTATTTACTCCAAGGTAATAATGGCAGTGTATGCTTAGCTCACTCATGCCTATTCTCATGTGCTATTTACTAAATATATGGTAGGACAAGTTCCCCATTCCAGTGCCTCAGTGGACCTGTTACATTTACCTATTGAACCCCTAGCTTCCCTTCCTTCTTTCCCTGTGCTTTGTGGGTTACAGATACATGCTTATATCATTACTTCTTGCTCATGAAGAAAAACAGACATTCATCCTTTTTTTTTTTATCATGCTCCTGTGACACTAAACTGTTTGATATTAACAATGAATCAAGAACAAAGGACTGTGAATTATTAATCATGCCTTTATGTATTCACTCTGAGAACATGAGCAGGGTTTAATGCGCTGAATATTGGTCTCTAAGCCTTCCTGCTCCTGCTTTCTTCCCCAGCGTACTGACTTTTCCTAGTCCATTTTGTATAAATACCCATTACTCTTGGTTAGGAAGACCTTTCATTAACTGATGCAGTTAAGGGCAGGTGTGAGTCAAAGCTGAGGCCAACTGGACTATCCTTCATGAACAAAAGCCTGAGGGGGTGGGGGAAGGATGGCACAAAGGATTACGTCGTTGGGCAGCAAAGCCACTAACCGTTTCAATGCAGTTCACATTCAGAGCTGAAGGGCAAAGCTCAGGCCTTTGTAAAAGCAGGTCTCCAGCTGGCACTGTTGCTGATGGCAACAGCATGTTCCCCTGTGGGATCAAGACTGGTTCTTCTGCACCAATTACCACTAGTATTTGGGACTGTTTCTTTTGTTTTCTTATATTCTTTTATAATTATTTCTTTAAAGTTCTTGTTGAATAGCAATGATTTTTTTAAACAAATGTATACATCAAAGAATGCAGACGGATATCCCCAGGACTGTCAGTTAAAGTGCTTTTTTGCTGATAGGATGACCTTTCGCACTTATTTCTTCAAAACAACTGAAAGCTGTAAGACAGTTTTCTTAAATTATCTGAAGCGTATTAGCTCAGTCTATCAATAGTTTACTCTTCTGTTTATAGTTCTGCTCACTGAAGTGAATTTCTGGCAAACGCTTTATCCAAAATGGTTAACTTGTCCCGCATTTATTGATAAAAATCTACCTGTCCTTGGTTCTCTGTGTTGTGTTTTTCAGACTTTCTGAGTTAAGGAGACTGGTCCATGGTGTCTGGTTTGTGTATCTGCATAGCAGGAAATTCGTGGCCTTCCGGATGTTTTGAACTACAACCCCATCAGCTGTACTCAGCATGGCCAGTGATAAGGGATAGTGAAAATTGTAACCCAAACATTTAGAGGTCCTAAAAATTCCTCAATTCCTGTTGCCATTTTGAGAGGGACTAGAGAGGAAAATGGAGGTATGGGGCTTGCTGTGTGGGTGGGTGGGAGGGTGAGGCTAGTGAAGGCAGTCTGCCAGGAATTAGTCCCTGGCCCACTGCTGACGTTATAGAAATCTGTACCTCTTTCATTAAAATCTAAAGATCTATGAAAGAAAACTGAAACATGTAAACTGAAGAAATACAGATTTTTTTTATTTCCCTTTTTTTTTTTTTTTGAGGAAGCTGACTCTCTCAAAGGTGGGAATTGCAGTCTTCCAGATTTGTTGGACTGCAAGTCCTGACAGTCCTAACCAGCATAGCCAATGGTGACAAATGCTGGAGGTTGCTGTCTAACAACATCTGCAATTTCCAAACCTACCTTAAAGGCACAATGTGAACAAAATAAACTCCGATCTACCAAGGACAAATACTAGAAAATGGGGATTTCTTTTTGCTCATTTTTTTAAGAGGAATATTTGGAACATACATTGAGTTTGAAAAACAAACATGGAAATTATGAGGAAGCAATGGTATGACAAATATTAATGCCTGCAAAAGAATGCTTTTAAGGGATGTTTGTTTCCAATATTACTCAGTGGTTTCAAACATTAGTCTAATCTAGGGGCCTTTTTTCACTACATTCATATAGGGCTATTATTCCAACATGCTGTGGAATTCTGGGGTTTGTACGTTATTGAGGCCAAAGAGTTCTCTGGCTAAGGATTCTAAATGCCCCTCCTTAAACTGCAAACCCCAGGATATCATAGGACGTTGAAAGTGGAATAATAGCACTAAAACAACTTAGTGCAGAAAGGCCCTAAGGGTAACTTAATAGAGTTTAAATTATTTTCTATCAAATCAACTCTGAAGTATTTTCTATAAATTACCTTTAAATACTTTACAGACATATTAGTGCCTATCATACAGTGCATTCCTCTACATACTTACTAGGATGTAAGTCCCATTTAATTCAGTGAGACTTATATTTGTTCTGACCTGTGTCAGATTGCAATGCTAATCTTAAAAACATACCAATTAAAGGAAGAATTCCAATTTATTTGGTAAAAAAAGGTGACAGATCAGACTGTTTCTGATCGATTTCAGTTTCGTATGTTCTCAGTGGTATCTTTTTGTCCAATTTGTGCATCAGTCTGTATTTTTTTTCTTTTTAATAATGTGAAAATAAGATTTAAAAAGTGATACTTTGCTTAACAATCATATTTTTTCTTGTAACTTTTCTGCAGTATATGGATTTTTTTCACATAATGTTCCCTTTTATATACACACTTTTTGCATATATTGTTCCCTACTGCATGACTTTTTATACCACATTTTTGAGAATTGCACCAGAAGATTTAGACCTGTGCATAATCTGAGCGATAGCAGTGTTCTGCTATTCATATTAGTCAAGAATTGTGACTAGTTTGGCTCACTTCAATACGCACACTAAGAAAACCCCTGTCCTATCCCTATTTGGTTATTTATTGGTTCAAGTGGCCCGTGGTTTGCCAGAAGTAGAAGCTTCTCATCCCACAATATTGAGAGGTCATGATCCTCACTTGCTCATACCTGGGGCCAAAGAAGCTATCCAAAGAAAAATCAGTTATAAAGTCCAGATGGATTATTTTGCATCTTTTGAAGTGATGAATACTGTAGACACCTGCAGTGTTGCACAGCAGAAGTCTTTGTACAACATCTAAATAGACACTGTGATATATAATGGATGCAGGATGGGCTAATTGGTGTAAACATGTATTCATTAGGATTTTCTCTGAGCTTGGAGAAGCACACTCATGCATGCAGATGTTTTTAAGCCACCAGCAGATAGGATGAATTAAACTTAGGAGTATGGAGTGGTGTGTTCCTATATTGCCACTGACATTTCCTGAATGGAAATCTGTAGTGCATTTGCCTATTGAAACACAGATACAACTTTTTGTGAAAATATTTCTTGACAATTCATGAAATTGTTCAGGGCTGGAAGGATTTTGTATCTATGATTTAAACTATGGAGACTGAAGGCATGTTGTTTCCCCCTTATTGTGTTCTGTGCAGGCAGGCACAGAACTATATAATAAGTTCCTTTCCCATTTATTTTTCCTCACCATGTGCCCTTGGCATCACCTGAAGTGCAATACATCCAACCATTACAGTAGGCCCTTCACATTCATGGGGGAGAACTGTTGCAAAAGTGAAATAACCACGAATGACTCCCGTCCAGCACTCCTCCTTCCCTGCACTCTGCTGCAGGCTGCTGCCCACATTGCCATGTTGGCCATCACCATCAGTGGGCAGGGAATGGGAAGGCAGGAAAAAAATCTTTCTTCCCTTTCGCCATCCCCATTGCTGGGGCGATTGCGCTGGAGTTGAGAGCAGGCAGATGGCGAGTAGGAGAAAAAGAACTTTTCCTCCTTGCTTGCTACCTCCCTCCCCACCACCGCTGGGGCAACAACTTGGGCGGGCAGATGGTGAGTGGGTCTCGCCATCTCCTTCTCCGCCACCACTGGGGTTATCGCTCCAGATGGGCTGATAGCAAGCAGGGAGAAAAAAAATCTTTTCCTCCCACTCGTCATCACCCCCTGCTGCCACTGGGGTGATCGTTCCAGGAGCTACGGGCAGGCAGATGGCAAGCGGGGAGGAAAAGATCTTTTCCTCTCCATTTGCCATCTCTCCACCACCACCACTGGGATGATTGCATCTGCAGCGGTGGGGGCAGGAGATGGCCACCAGGAGGAAAAGATCTGATCTCCCCTTCACCCCTGCCCCCCCCCCGCTGACGCAATCATACCCACAGTGGCTGGCAGAGATCATGAGAGGGAAGAAACCATTTTTCCTCCCCTTCACTCTCCCACATCCCCCCTCCCTGCCAGGGAATGGGGGAAGGCAAGGCACCACCAATAATCAAAACTGTGAGAGTGAAACCCACAAACGTGGAGGGAGAATTGTAATATTAATTACTTTTTTCCCATAGGAAAAAGAAAACTGAACAGCCCAGGGCCATGTGCCACAATGGAGACTGTACCTACCCCCCCCCCCGAAAGGTGCTAATGGCCAACTTACATATCTTTAAAAAATTAAATGATTCAACTAAAATGTGGGACAATTTTTGTGAGTTTTATCTCTGTTGCACTTTCAGAGAAAAATCTGTACCAAAAGAAGATTGGAACATTTCCATCGTATTTTAGAAGCATAAGTTGTTATTGGCCAGTGTTAGAGAAAGCCAAAGTGAAGACTGAAGATGGGAATGAAAAAAAACCCTATGTATTCATAATATGTATATTACAAAAAGAGGAAAAAAAGAAAAGAAAAATCATACTGGAATTTTCTTACATGAACTATTTAGAGGGAAAATAGTCCTTGCTCTTTTCTCAAGGTGATTCAAAGTAGAAAACAAACAAAAAAACTTTTTTTTTCTGCGTAATTGCTTTTTCTTGTTTCTTTCTAAGGAACAGCATTTATGATCAATAGAGAGAGGTACCAAGCTTCCCTGTTCTTTCATTCCTGTTCCATGATACTGACTTAAGAGAAGAAGTTGTGGTATTTAGTAGTGAGGGAACATGTCTGCACATGAAGAAACCTTTTCTCTATTATTGTTTCATACACACGTCATGACTTGTGTTAGTCCTGTTAGTGAAAACAGATTCTAGGAATGAGTTCTCATGTTAAGTCCAGCCTCATGCTGAGGTACAGGCTCTGTCTCCACATCTTGAGTGCACTCTTGCACTTGAAGGGAAGATAAAATTTTTGCTGTAATAGAATAATTTCTGCAACACCCAAAGGTTAACATCTCTAATCTCCCAACATTCCATAGCAGGTTCTACCTCTCGCTTTAATTTAGCAACTTATCTGCCTGAAAATGAGATCAAGATGGGAGAAATCATATTTATCTCTGGGCAGGTACAGGCAAGAAAATGTGCTTTTTCAGATATTGGATTCTGGATACATAACATTTGCATGTAGATAAAAAGGTCAGTAACAGATTCCTAGCAGATAATGTATCTTCACATCTGTAGTGAGATTTTGCTAAGGCTAATTGCATGCTGATAAAAGACCTATCTCTCTACCATTCTTATACACACACACACACATGCACACACACACACCTTCTAAGGAATGGAAATTATGGGTTTTGGTGAAAGCTCTTTGAGCCTCTTTTTCTAAGTTGTGATCCCAAAAAGTCTCTAGCACAAATACACTCAATTGTAGCCTTCTGACTATCTGTTCTTTCAGTGTGTCTGATTATTCACAACCTTTATTTTAATCTTCATCATATTAGTAATTGCAAAATGGTATCCTGTGCACAAGGAAATCAATGAAGCAAACATTTGAACTCTCCAGCTTGAATAGGACAGTAAAATATGCTTAACTTTCCCTTCAAAATCTATGGGACTGCTCTGAATCTAGAAGTGACATGTTCACATGAATAAACTATCTCTGATCAAACATCCCAGACAGACTTTTCATATTACCTCAAACAGAACATTTATTTTAATGAACTGCTTGATTAAATTAATTCAATATTCACCTAGATGGGTCAAATTGATTTCAGTAGGTCTGTTCATTTATACCAACTGTTCCATGGAAAGGATTCCAAGAGAAAGAGGCAGGCAGGCAGAAACTCGGCCCAGCTGTATTGTCTTTCCCTTGCCTCACAGGGCTTTCTATTGTCAAGTACTGTATGGGAAGAAGGTTGTGATTTATAATATTATTTATTGTGGGTTTTATTACTGTACATTTCTCTTAGTTATGAACTACTTTGACACAATTTTTATTCTGAATGTTGGGATATAAAAATTGTAATGCATAAATAAGACCAATTGTGAACTCAATGCAAAGAATGGTATAATCTGGGCAGTTCTGATTTGGCAGAGGTTTGCCTGAGCTTTATGGTCTTTGCCAAAGACAATTCTCTTGATCCCAACATCTTCATGGAGATGCAGGACTTCTCTCAAACTCTGGCACTCCCTTTCTATGGAGGGTAGGCTGGCTCCTTCTTTGCTGATTTGCTTTTTTTCCTGGATAGGTGAAGACTCTTTTGTCCCAGAAGTCTGGGAAATCGATAGTTTTCCAGTTAAAGGATTTTATGTGTTGGGGGGTGGGTGCATTGCTGATTTAATGTTTTCAATGGTTTCAGTTATATTAATAGGTTTAATGGTATATCAATCACAACTTTTTTGCATGGTTTTAACAGCACGACTTTGTAATTTTGTATTTTTTTAAAAAAAAATCTATAATTTGTAGTTTTGTAAACTATGATGAGATCCAAACTGTTGGAAAGGGAAGAATATATGGACAACAGAGGAAAAAAAACCAGAAATTAACTGATAACCTATTAACTTTCAATGACTTAGTAAATATGGTACAGTACCTTACATTTCTCATGAGAATAATTTGTTGTTGTTGCTTACAAGGTTTTGCCATTTCCACTGGTAACTGCATTTTAATCAGGAACATGATGCAATTGCTTTTGCAGGTGAGCTTACATATGTAAAAGATACAGGTTTTTTCTATATATTTATTTAACCATGATCAGACATTAGTTAAGAAGAAATCCCGTGTATCTTTATTTTTGCAAATGTACTTTGTTGGCATTTCAGCACTATTACAGCCACAATATTAATTCATATACCTATAGCAGTGTATCTATTGTCTGTATTTCTTAGTAACTCCTCAAAAAACATTTCTGATGAAACTACCAACAGTGGTAAGAATTGTCATTTAATGTACCACACTATGACAATTGATTGTTCATATTATTATCCTTTTCTGCGGATACTGAATGCCCCCTGTAAAAAACATAATTGGCATTTTCTTTCATTTTAACAGCTACTGCAGTTGAAGGGCTGTGGTTTCATGTAAATACCCACTGAGATTCCATTATTTCTGTAGCTGTAACACAAGGCTGTTTTGGGAAAGGCTGTTTTGGGAAATGGCTGCATGTTAAATTCTTGGTGGTAGAAAGAAAGAACACAATACATGAGGCCTTTCTCATATATTTCCCTCTCAAAATAACATTTTGACAAATTCAACAAGCATTGTGGAACCATGATGTGTAAATGCATTAAGGGAGAGTACTTAAGTTGCTTATTGCAATTTTAAAGTGATTATTGTAATGACCGGTAACCATTTTGTTCAATGAGAATCTGTCAGATTGAAGGAGTGCTATGCAGTGCAAAATGGCTCTTGTAGCAACTTGTGATTAAGCCCTTGGATCATTAAAATTCCACAAACGGTGCTTTCTAAATCAGTTATAATGAACAGAAACACTGCCTTTCAGAATCTCTAAGAAGAACTCTGACAGGTCATTTCATGGATTGCTACTTGATACAGGGCTTTGATGGGTTGTTTGAATGCTTAAAAGATGGTGTTTGGCTGATGCTGGGCACTGAGGTTTTAGAAATAAGACACTGGGGAAAGGTCATCTATTACCTAGGAATGAAAGGACTGAAAGCAATAATGTGTAAAACTATACATTTGTAAAAGCATGAAAGTGAGATCTGATGGAATGGATGATTTTGATGCTGGACTTGGGGCACTCTCAAATGTCAGGCATCCACATGGATGTTAGATGTTAACTTCCTCAATCAGCCAGAATTGGAGGAAGGTTTTTTGAAAATATGTACTTTTCTACACAGTTTTCAGTTTAAAGGGTTAATTGGAAAATTTGGAAAATAAAGGCTTATTTACATGTTATTTTCCACGCAATCACTACAGTTTCCCATGAAATCAATCTATATGTCATGACTCTGAAATCTGAAGAACTGGACATGAAAGATTCAGAATTCCAGGGGTCTGTGGCTCCAGATAATGGTGTTCTCTTCAAATCCAGCAAGCTGGGGGCTCAAAGCATTGAGGGGCCCTCACATGATCAGATCTTGGCAGAGGTTGGAGATACATCCCCATCTGTCAAAGTTTCCTGAAGAGGCAAGAAAAGGTTCTGTAGGTCCCAGCATCTGTTTAACAGGAAATGCTGACACACTAAGCAGCTGGAAAATCTCCCAGTGGCTCCCTGGAGCCTTTATAACCAGGGTGTCAATGACCTTGACTGGCTTGGACTGGTTATGATTAATGACTCTTTGCCTTACCCTTCTTTGGCTCTTTTTATCTGCCCTACTCCCTTGGTGTAATAACTCCCCAACTAGCTAAAGATCTTTATCCTGTTTAACCCACCATCTTGCTGGATGTCTGTGAATGACTTGGACTGAATTGACTACCTTACAGCTGTTTCTCTTACTTACCTGTCTTTTGGGTAACTTGCTGTCTCTTGAGTCACTTGCTGACTATAGCACAGAACATCATATCACAATTTGGTGATCTAAATCAAGTCCTGCAATGCTAACTAGACCTTGGCAATTTGAACTGGATATCCACAAAGTTTCATTAATAGTGTAGGCTGCATCACTTTTGCTCATGTGAAACCATTCAACAGTTTTAAAGAAAGGAAAGACCTGAATCTTATTGATAGTTCCAAACTGAGTAGGCACATTAAATCAATTGTAGAATGGTTGGTCAACATTGTTCAGTCATTTAATAAGTTTATTTTAATTGAGACTAACCATAGTATTCAGGTTATAGAACAAGGGTAGGGATCATGCCGTCATCCAGATATTGTTGGACTGCAGTTTCTGCCAGACCTAGCCAGAATAGTTACTGATGATCAATACTGATGCTGCAGCCCAACAACATCTGTAAAGCCAAGGAATTCCCACCCTATTATACAGCATTTTGATGACAGCCAAAATTTCTCAAGGGATTCTACCTGTACTAACATAGTTACACAAATCTATTATGACTTATCATGTGCACAAGCCTAGGTTGTGTGTGTGTGCGGGGGAGAAATGTCCATATATATGAAGCTTAGAAGATATAAAGTTTATTTTATGTTTCCTTTCTTGCCTACTGCAATAAACAGACTGTCTTTGCATACCTTTTCAAATATGAATTCTGGGGTGGACTGGCACTAACTGTGCTTTACCTTACACATTCTGAAAACCTGTTCTGGATCACCTTTGCAGGGAGAAGACCACAAGAAACAACCGTATATAGACAGGATACTTTGGCAGTTTGCTGCCTGCTAACTACCTGCAGTCTGCTTCACTGTGGGACAATATTATGACTTTGTGTATTTTCATAAGCTAACATAGTTATTACCAACAGGTTTCCAAGATGTATTGTGTGATCTGTTTGGTCTAGGAAATATAAACGAAACTCCTGTGGGAACAGTGATGAAAGGAATTGTCCCTTTAGGGTAGTTGCTTTGAGTGTGGCATAAGGACCTGCACCGTTTGCTCAAGGGAAGGGAGTAGGATTGCTTACTTATTAAAAAAAAAGTTGGCTGGGGATACAGAGATTAGAGGAAGATGTCTTCTCATAGGAGCTGATTGCAGCCAAACTGCCCTCTGGTTCAAATGGTCTTGATAGTTTTTGGGACAGTATTGGGTAGTAAATGCTTGTGGTGAATGCCATGTCAGTTAATGGTGAAATAATGTCTGCCTAGGACCTAAGCAGATCAAGTCCTTTGTGATTTGTATCACAAAGACAATGTTACTAAATTACAGCACTTCTGTTGTTTTTGTTTGCCTTCACATTATTTCCAAGTTATGACAATCCTAAGGTGAATCTATCATGGGCTTTTCTCAGCAAGATTTGTTCAGAAGGGGTTTGCCCTTACCTTCCTTTAAGGCTGTGATTTACTCCAGGTCACTCAGATGGTTTCCATGGCTGACAAGAGATTTGAATCCTGGTCTCTGGAGTCCTAGTCCAACACTCAGACCACAGCACTACTTTGGCTCATTGCACTTCTATACCACTTTACCTAGAATTCCAAGCCAGAGAGCTCTAGTGCCTTCCCAAACTAAAAACCTCTTAATTCAACAGGATGTTGCCATGGCAGCTAAAGCAGAATCATAGCACTATAATTGTCAGGAGTTAAATGACCCAGTAGGATTAATCTCAGCTTTGTCCACTTGGATACTTCACACAGCAGCAGATGAGACCTGGGTGATGGGGCGGCAGACCTGCACCTGCTGTCCTGTGGCATAGTCTACTGGATTTGAATGTGTGTATTTGTAGGTGAGTGGCCAGGATAGGGATCCTCTTGGTGAACTCTTACAACCTGGACTATGAGAAGATGATTTGTTTTACTCTGCAGCTTGTTGTGAACAGTGTGACAGGCATTTACAGATTCGCATTCTGATTTGAACAGTATAATTGATACAGGCCCAGTCAATGTAAATTTGGCACATAGGTAATAGATACTTTTCAATATGTACAGCCCTAGGATGTTAACAATATCTTTGTAGAGGTGAGGGCCGTCAAGTGTGCACTTGATCCTTACTTGTCATGGCTCATTAAAAAGGTCAGGAGACAACTAGACAAGTGGGTAAAGGGAACTAATTGTTTTCTGTCTAGGTACAGGCAACAACAGGCTTCCTCTGTACATAAAAGAAGTAGTTGTAAAGCTCTTATTCAAGATGCTTTCCCTGAATCCCACCACAATGGATAATTATCAGTTAGTCTTCAATATTCCCTTACAGGAAAGATCTCTGGAAAGTATGGTGGTGTAGCAGCCCCAGAGGTTTCTGGATAAGACAGACTATCTTGATTCATTTCAATATAGTTTGAGACCTGGTTATGGAATGGAGACAGCTTGGTAACTGATCTGTACCAGAAACTGGACAGATAGAGTTTGTTCCTTTTGGTTATGTTAGATAGAATCATAGAATCATAGAAATGTAGAGTTGGAAGAGACCACACGGGCCATCCAGTCCAACCCCCTGCCATGTAGGAACACCCTCAAAGCGCTCCCGACAGATGGTCATCCAGCCTCTGCTTAACAGCCTCCAAAGAAGGAGACTCCACCACACTCCGAGGCAGCATATTCCACTGCCGGACAGCCCTGACTGTCAGGAAGTTCTTCCTGAGGTTCAGGTGGAATCTCCTTTCCTGCAGCTTGAATCCATTGCTCCTTGTCCTGGTCTCTGGAGCAGCAGAAAACAAGCCCTTTCCCTCCTCTACATGGCATCCCTTCAAATATTTAAACATAGCTATCATGTCCCCTCTTAACCTTCTCTTCTGCAGACTGAACATACCCAGCTCTCTAAGTCTATCCTCATAGGGCTTGGCTTCCAGGCCCTTCACCATTTTGGTCGCCCTCCTCTGGACCTGCTCCAGCCTGACCATGTCCTTCTTGAATTGGGGTGCCCAGAACTGGACACAATATTCAAGATGAGGTCTAACCAAAGCAGAGTAGAGTGGTACCAGTACCTCCCTCGATCTAGACACCATACTCCTATTGATGCAGCTGAGAATTGCATTGGCTTTCTTGGCTGCCGCATCACATTGCTGACTCATGTTCAGCTTGTGGTCTATTAAGACTCCTAGATCCCTTTCACACGTACTGCCATCCAGCCACGTGTCCCCCATCCTATATTTCTGCGTTCCATTTTTTCTACCTAAGTGTAGGACCTTACACTTCTCTCTGTTGAATTTCATTTTGTTGGCCTTGGCCCAACTCTCCAATTTGACCAGGTCATTTTGAATTTTGATCCTGTCCTCTGGCGTATTAGCAACCCCTCCCAATTTGGTGTCATCTGCAAATTTGATCAGCATGCCCTCTATTCCTTCATCCAAGTCGTTGATGAAAATATTGAACAGCACTGGGCCCAGGACAGAACCCTGTGGCACCCCGCTAGTCACTTCTCTCCAGGATGAAAAGCAGCCATTGGTGAGCACCCTTTGGGAACGGTCAGTCAACCAGTTACAGATCCACATGACAGTAGCCCTGTCCAGCCCACATTTTACTAGCTTCTTTGCAAGAATGTCATGGGGAACTTTGTCAAAGGCCTTACTGAAATCGAGATATGCTACATCCACAGCATTCCCTTCATCTATCAAGCTAGTAACTCTATCATATGTCTCAGTTGCTTTCAATACTATCAAAGACGCTATCCTTCTGGGGCTCAAAATATGATCCTGTGGAATTATTCTTCATTTTTTGGTCTGTGGTATCAGAATTCCATCCTATCACCCATGCTTTTTCACATATATGTTACACCACCAGACTTGGATATCCAGTGCCAACAACAGACCACCCAATTTTATTTTTTCCTTTTCCACCTCTGAGGAGGTTGTTCCAGTTTTATAACAGTGTCTGTCACCAGTCATAGACTGGATGAGGGCAAACTAACTGAAGCTTATTCCAGACAAGAAGAAGGTAGGCAGATCAGAGAATAAAGAATCAGCCTCTGCTGCATGGAGTTGCCCTACTGCTGAAAGCACAATTTTACAGTGTGAGTGTACTGCTGGACTTCAGCCTACTGGATTTCAGCCTACTTTCAGCCGTGCAAGTTTAGATAGTAACCAGTGGTGTATTTACACAGTTTAAAGTAGTATATCAGCTATGCTTATGCCTGAAGATGATTTGTCGCATAGCGACAAATACCTTAGTTATATCTCATTTTGATTACTGTAGCATGCTCTACATAGAGTTACTTTTAAAAAATGTTTGGAAACTTCAGGTGCAACAAACTGAGGCTAGTTGCAGGGTGCATATGATCCCCTTACTATAACACCAAGACTGTCTTCTGATCTTTATCTGAGCACAATTCAAAGTGCTGGTTGTGACCTATGAAGCCCACTACGCTTGAAGGACCATATCTTCCCCTATGAGCTTGCCCTGAAATGTCCATAAAAGGTCCTTTTATCAGTCCCACCACATTTGAAGAAAGAACCTCCTCTATGGTGGCCCCACAGCTCTGGAACTGACTTTCTAGAGAGACTAAAATTGCTACTTCATGCAGTCCTTCTGTCAACAGATGAAAACTTTCTTATTCTCAGTGATTTTGGGAAAATTCACTGAAATGGCTTTTATGATATGATGTTCTGATTTTTTTAAATATATATATATATATATATATATATGTATGTATCTATATGTATATGTATGTATTAATTACTATGTGTCTCTACATATATGTTTTTAACCTGTATCTGTTCTGATTTTTGTAAGCACCCTTGACATGATATAAATGAATAAAATAATTAACTACCATAAATATTACATAATGTCTAAGCTATTCTCTTTCATGCTAACTCGCAGCTCAAGTTTATATGAAATGTAAGGATGAAAAGAAAATCCAAAATTATTCAATGAATGGTTGGAAAACACATTTTTTGACTGTGGAAATACTCTGATGAGAAGAATCCTTTTTGAGACATATTCTGCATGCCATTTGCATGTAGTTGTTTTGCACAGAAGGCAGGATTTTCTGTGCAGAGAACACTGTTTCTGCACAGAAGATAGTATTTCTGTGCAAAAAGGTTACATTCCTTGGAAGAAAATACTGTATATGCTTCCTGAACCAAAAATGCTGCAATTGGGCATTTATTCTGTACTAAATTTAAGTGTGATGCTTTTGCACAGAAAGGAGCAGATTATGTGTAGGGAAAAAATAAAATTATTGATATTATTTTCCAAATCTTAAATTCTGTTTCCTGTACAGAAAATGCTGTACATTGTGCAAAATACATCCTGAATTGTGAATAGAATTTGAAGACTGCAGAGTTCTGAAGACCTTCTCACTGCAGGAAGAAAATGGTTAAAATTACACATTACTTCCTTCAAGAAGAAAATTACTGAAGAATTGCACCCCTAATGTAACATCGATTCAGCAGTATAGTCACATTTTTCATAGCAGCAAAATACATCTCTCGTTTGTTTAAGTATTGGTTTGTAAATTATTGTATATTAGTATAAAAGTTTGTAATCATGGTATTTCCTCTTTTCTATAAAATGACAATTAATGAAGTACTAGAAAACCCTATGAAAAATGCATGGAGTTCCCATGATTTGTCAGGTGACTTGAAAGCAAACAAATACACATAATCCATGTCAAACTGATTCTTCGTAGAATTTTCTCTTTCCTTCCTTCCTTCCTTCTTTCCTTCCTTCCTTCCCTCCTTCCTTCCTTCCCTCTTAGTCATTCATCTCATCTGTAATTATTTTCTATTGGATTACAGGCAATTAGCTTTTAATACTGCTGCAATCAAATATGCAAATAGAAGGAAAATGTTAAGTTTACCAGACTAATCACATAAACCACATTTTGTTTTTTGTTTTTTTGTTATACCTTTCAGATGCATTCTGAAAAAGCATACATTCTTAAATGAATAGAGCATAATTAGACATGGATTTTTTGAAGAAATGATGTTACACTACAGGGAAGAAAATACATTATATTTGAACTAAAATATTTATTCTAATTTCATGTTCTGGAGCAAACGAAGTCATTATGAATATCATTGAATAAAATATACCGTGAAACGCACCCCCCCCCTTTGCTCAATATGCACCTTAACATAAATCCTTGGGGGAAAATAAAACTTGGCCACATCTCTGTTGGTCATTGTTAGTCAATAGTAGACCCATTGATTCAATTGCTGTATAGACAGTCAACACATATGTTAATTCTCTGAGTGATTAAAAGACTTAAGCCTTTACCTTTGAACAGTGACGAACATGTATTACTCTGACCATTTCAATTTCTTCTGTATTGGAAATTTTTATTTTTGTTTTTAATTTCAGGTTCCACCAATTAGTGAATCTTGTAAATTTTCCGTAATGAATCAATATTGTCCTCCACTTGCAGTGGTCCAACAGCATAAGGTACAACTATTTCTAGTAGATAGACAACCATGCTGTACCTGCCTGTCATATAGATAGGTGAGTACCAACTAAAAAAGAAAAGACAATAACTCTAATTTTGAGCACTAACACTGAAACTTCCTTAAATATGAAGACCTGTGCAAATACAGTCTGTGCTCTGTTGCATCCTGCACATGTTTAATTTATCTTGATATCAAGTTAGTGTGTATACAACAAATCACAGACAACTTTTATTATTCCCAGGAGGGCTCAACAAAAACTGGTGCCTTAATATTTCTTACTCCTTGATCATTTAGTACACTTTTAATTAATAATGCCTCAGGAGACTCATCTTGGTTATTCAATTGTATTAAATTGTGTTACGAGGTGTTTTTGTTTCCCTAGCCTTGAGCTTCCCCTGCCATTCTCTGTTCTACAGCCTAAGAGGCAGTGAACAGCAAGTACAAATGGACAAAGATAGTCTTCAAGATCCTACAGCAACAAATGTTCCCTTGTTTCAATAACCCAAGCAGCAGCCCCATAGCACTGTAAAAGCCAAATATAACTGTAGTTAATGTGGTTTTAACTCTGCATTACAAAGGATTATAAAAATTGAGAATAATTCCAATTGAGAAACTGCAAACGCCAGGATTCCATAGGATGTTGAAAGTGGAATAATAGCACTATAACAGTCTAGTGCAGAAATGGCCTCAGTAAAATAGTGGGTTTCCATTGTTGAGCAAGGATTTGAACCCTGGTTGCCAGAGCCATAGTCAAATGTTCAAACCACTACACCCTTTGGGCTTACCTGCACAAAATATCTACTATAAAAATTGACTCAACATAGCACTCCATTATTTGTGGTGGTGGGATTGTGTGCTCCTGTGAGGCAAGAGGCTATGCTGATTGTAGCAGTGCTTTTACTAGAGTCTCCCATATCAGACAGGCTTTTACTGAGGAACCAGACCAAAAGTGCCGAACATCTACTGGGCAGGAGCAATAGTTGGGGTGGGGGAATAACACTGGCAGAGGATCTCTCAGAGACAATGGTAGTGGCACCATAGCTAATACCTGTTAGTACTGTGCAGAAGAAGGCACAGAAAATCCTTACTGAATCTCTTAAAAGCTTGAAAATCCTATGATGAGGCAGCCGGAACAGAAGAAGACATTCCCAGGTTGAAAGACACTCAGGAAGATACTGGGATACAGCAGAGGACAACTATGAGCATCACTGTGGCCAATAATGCACCTGGGCACAAGCCAAAAGGATGTTCAGCAGTTGAAATACTCAGAGGTGAAAGAAAAGTCTGAAGCTGCATGGCACATATTATTGGAACATGGACTGTGAGAAGCATGAATCGAGGGGAGCTAGACATAGTAAAACAACAAATGGAATGAATAAACATGCAATACATGGAGTTAGTGAGCACTGGTGGCACAGTGCTTAAAGGCTCGTACTGCAGCCACAACATTGTGAGTTCAATCCTGCAGGGCTCCAGGTTGACTCAGCCTTCCATCCTTCCATAGGTCGGTAAAATGAGTACTCAGTTTGTTGGGGGCAAAGCTAAGCACATTGTAAACTGCTTAGGGAGCGCTTTGCACTGATAAAAGGCATAGAAATGGAACTGCTATTGCAACTGCTATTTCAAGTCTGATAACAACACAGTGCTTTGCTCAGGCAATGAAAATCTAGAAGAAATGGGGTGACATTAATAGAGATGAGAGATGTAGCGAAAGCAGTCAAGGGACATAATGCTAAATCTAACTGAATATTATCTATAAAACTTCAGGGAAAACCCATCGATATAACCATAATCCAAGTTCATGCTCCAACTACAGAAGCAGAATAAGAAATTGCTGGAATCCAGGAGGAAATTAACATGACTTATTAATCATAGGTAACTGAATGAAAAAGTCGGAAACAGAACAGAAGTAAAGATTGTACAAAAATTTGGCCTAGGATTAAGAAATGAAACGGGAAAGTGACTGACTGAATTTTGTGAGGTCAGTAGTTTGTTCATCTCAAACACATTGTTCAAACAACCGAAGAAGAAACTGTAACATGGACATTACGTGATGGCCAGTATAGAAATTAAATAGACTGCATAACTGGAAGCAGAAGATGGAAAATCTCCATTCTTTTTGAAAAACAAGACCAGGGGCAGGTTGTGGTAGAAATCATGAACTGCTAATTCTGGAAATTAGACTAAAGAACAATAAATCAACAAAAATACAACCTGAAGAACATCCCCATAAAATTTAAAGATGATGTAAAAAAATAGACTTGCACTATTGAGCCTAATTGACTGGGAGCCAGAAGAACTCTGGACTGAAGCCAGGGACATTGTCGGAGAGGAATGCAAAATGACACCTTCTGCAGCCATATCTGTCCTTAACTATTTGAAGAGCTTCAAGTGTCATATAATGAGACTTCTTTCCCTTTTTCGGCTGCAGACAAAACGCGCTAGAAAGAAAATAATGCTCAGTAAGGCAGTAAGAAAAGAGAATGACTGCTTTATAGATAGATAGACTCATTCAAGGAAGACACAGCCCTGACTCTGCAAGATCTGAGCAGGGCTGTTGATGATAGGGTGATGTGTAAGTCTCTCATTCATAGGGTCTCCATAAGTTGACTTGACAACAGTTAACAACAGTAAAATGAGACAGATAGGAATATTCCAAATAAGAGGTGCTGTTATGGTTAAGATGCATTTTTTTCCTTCACAAAAGTCATGTTCTGTATAAATAGTGCTGTTTTCCTTTCTGCATGAAGAACAATACCATTTGGATAGCACCTACTTTTCAGTTTTATGTTTTTGAGACTCTTGACAATTAGAGGAGTTGCATTTCAGTCTCAAGAGTTGTTCAAGAGGAATATTACTACCGTTTCATGTAAATTACAGTGAAGGAAGAATATGCAAGTTCATTATGAACATATTTGGGGTTATTTATCCCAACCTCACCATTCCCCACATCTTCTAGTTCTCAAAGTATGCATTGCCTTAGGCCATTTCTGCATAGCATAACAGTCCTGCTATGAGGACAGGATGGCAGCAGTCCGCAGTCTACGCTTCTGCATGATGTCATTGTGGTCCTGCTGCCATATCTCTCCTGCCCATCGTGATTGTGGGATATTCACTTAATGGAATAAATCCTTTAAGCACTTGATATCGTGCAATGCTCCTGTCCTTACCTGCCATGCGGAAGGGCAGGAAAAACGATGGAGGTGCTTCCTGCCACAGCACAGCATGAGAAAGAACCCAGCAGTGCTGCCAAAGTTAAGCACATGTTGGTCATGCTCCCTTCTGCAGGGAACTGGCCAGGTGCAGAGGGAAGCATTCTCATTGTGCTTCTTTCCTGCCAAAGGCGCTGCTGGGATTTCGATCGGATGATGACGGAATCAGGTAACATGCAGAAATTGCCTTAGCTACATTAATTGTATAGCTTTGCCCTCTTTACTAAAAAGTAAAGATGCATCCTCCTAATTCAGGTTGTAGTAGCAGAGAAGGTATTGTCCTACCTTCTGCCTGAGAATTGCCCCAAACAAACAAACAAAAACAAAAGCCTAAAACAGCTGGATATCATATTTCTGCCAGTTAGAGGAATTTTTTCCCCCACTATTAGTCTGTTGTACAAAATATACTTGGGGAGTATGTGGGGAGTGATAGGTTACAACTGAAGGAAAGCAACTGAACTTGTGCAGTACAGAACCAATCAAAATCAGGCCATCTCACAATTACTTTTGAGTAAAGACAAGATCTGTAGCGAGCAGCATGCTGAATGTTTAAAATAACATGTGGACTAGAATCTATCATTTTCAGCTTTGAACTGCTTGGGGTGGCTTGGCAGAATTGTGGTATATAAATGTAATTTTTTCAAAAAAAAGCACACTGAAAACTTATTCATTCTCCTTATTTTAATGCATATTTTATCCTTTTAGATAGAAGAAAAACCTTCATTTTTATTTCACCCCCCTTACACACGCACATTATGTTTTCCTTTCTATCTTCCCTGGAGACATGCAACAGCATTTTGAATATTAGAGATAAATTCTCATAAAATGTGAATAATAATATACAACAAAATGTCTATTTGCCCATATTTAAAAATGTACTTAAGGAACAAAATTGTGCAGTCAGGTCATTTTTCTGGCTTCAGATCCATCTGAAGAAGAATACATATTTAAAATATTTTTTTCTGTATATCTTTTACCCAGGTACGTCATTTACTGAGTGTTATCTGGTGTTTTTATTCTTCACTCTTTATAATTTAAAACCGCAATTGAAGTATTTTTTTTCTAATAACAGTTATTACACTTCCTGCTGTAATTTATGCATGAATAGATAGCTTTTTACTGATGTCAGCTGACTCTTATTTACACTGATTTAACAAGCTTCTCCAGAAGAAGATGCTCGTTCTTTTTATTGTGTGAAGAAGAATGAAGTAGTAGATTAGACACACATAGAAAACAAACATCTCACTTTGTTCTTTGTATAGCAACCAGAGAGAGAACTTGGTGGAGAGAAACTACACATGTTCTTCCCTACTCCTGCCAGCACTTGATGCTATTGCAAAGTTGCATATCAAAGTGGAGGTTGATTGTACAATTCAAGAACATCCATGTTGTTGTGATATTGTTTATTAGGCTAATCCAAAGGATTATGGGGTACAAGACAAATACAATTCAAAATGCTTCATAACTTAAAATACACAAAAACACATAAACCATTTACATCTTAAATCTGTAAATCTTCATAAATTTCATTCTTGCAGGCAAGATCAAGCAGTTTAAACATTTTTTTTCCTTCTTGCTCCAGGAAAACATTTCAAAATGCTGCACTTTTGAAGACTATTTACACTTTATGGTTTCTTCTGGGCAAAAAAATAGCATTTTATGTATAGAAAAGAAACTTCCTACACATAAAACAGCATTTTCTCACATGAAATGCACTGAAAATTCTGGTTGTGCACATGAAACTTGGTTTCTGCATAGAAAATTCTGTTTTGTGTGCAGGGCTTTTCTTGTGCTAAAATGTTGCTTTTTGCACAGGAAGTACTGTTTTGTGTGTAGAACACTTGTTTTGTCATGCAGAAATGTAGGTTTTTTTCACAGAAAAGTCTGTTTTGTGTTCATGACACTTGTTTTCTGTGCAGAAAGTAGCACTTTTGGGTGAAGAAAACATATTTTATGCAAAGAAAATGATGCTTTTTATGTAGGAAACTTGTTTTGTGTGCAGAAATGTTTTACATGAGGAAAATGCTGTTTTGCATTCTGGAAACTTGTTTTGTGTGTGTGTCTGTGTATGTGTAAAAAAGTTTTTCTGCACAGAACATGCTACGTTGTGTGCAGGACTTACAGAATAAGTCCTGAACTGCAAAGAATCTTACTTATCTATGATTGTTTCCCAACACTGAAAAAAAATCAAACTTTTTTTAGTTATTTTTTTCATTCCTCTTTCATTATTCTTTCAGAGTAATACTAATACTTCATTAATCTGGATATGAAGGGTGGCATCCAGATATGACTGCCTGCAAAAAGAATGGAGCTCCCAATTAAGCAAGAGAATGTTGGATTTGCATCCATATTTCCCTTGCCCCTGGAACTCCCACATTGTTTCAGAGAGTCATTTATCCCTGCAAAGAAGCTTTTGTGGCACAAAGAGTGTACAAAGGAAAGGGCACGTTGCTGAAATTCAAACCCTTTCTGTAACCAGGAGAGTCTGTAGTTTGAGTTCAACCCAATGATAATATGGATCCAATCTATAAAATATTTATTTTCTATATTCAGTGTGTTCCTAAGTAGCATTTTTTTTTCTTTTTGAAAAGTAGAACTCACTGCTTCTCCAAAAATTTTTAAGAAAATTTAAATTGTTAAAATATCACATTCTAAGACATTACCCCACAATATATGCTAAATTCAAGTTTTCATCTTTGATGACTTTACAGATATGCAAACAAATAAAGACAAGAGATTTACTTCTGACAGCTACACAGAATCTTCGCCTCCAGTGCGTCAAGCATCAGCAAGCCATTATGTTGTAAATAATAGTTGTCTGAGTATTAAATTGCCTCGACAGTGCATATTGCTAATAACTTCATAATTTATGTGGTTCTGTGAATAGACACATTTCTACTGAAAAAGAGATTAGAGGCATAGCACTAGAGAAGCTCTAGAAGTAACCTCTCTCGTAAATCTCAGAAAAAGGCTATTGAGTGATTTGAATTTCCCAAATATTGGCCCATGTTCACCTGTTTGGCTCTAAGAAGATACTAATCTGCTGATAGCCATCAGTTGGTGAGTTAGATGCCAAGATGGGCTGTTATTTCAATTTTAAAGTATTGCCTTGAGTCTGAATGGTATCCATGTAAACTGGCATGTTCTGGTACCCGTGGAATGTTTACTGATATTTCTCTGGATTTTGTTTTAGAATCACTGAAAATACCATATGTCTCTTTTAAATGGGATACCAAGCTGTTCAAATCCAAGCAGCAAAGTAAAGTGCTCAGTTAAATTCTAAAGCCAGATTGTCATAGTTTAATGTTTAAATTCTACAGGAAATTAATCAATTGGCAACAATTAAAGTTGCTTCTGTTTGCCAAGCATATATTAGAGGAGATGATACATCTTTTTTTCATTGGTGGATAGACTTGTTGTGAATCCTAAGTAATTTTAGAATGACGAGGTGAATATTAAATGAATTTCCAAGTCAGATTTAGAAGAGGCTGGCTAGTGCTTTTTCATCTGCCTACTGTGGGGTCTGTGGAAAGAAATTTGTGACCTTTGCTACAAGAACATAGGCACATATGTGGTTCACAACAACAACAGCAATTTGTTTTAGGCAAATAGGGGGGAAAAGGCTCTTTCATGTATTCATGTATTGTAAACCAAGACAATGCATAGGTTTAGACTGGTGTTCTCATCAACTGTGTTAAAAATAATGCTTATTATACTAATTATCTTCCTGTGTGTGGCATGCAAGATGATGACACTCTTGAGGTGAATCATTTGTTAGTAATCAATACTTTGTTTTGATGCCCCTAAAAAATTACAAGCATTTGGATTTTTGTGTAATTTGCCATTCATGCACATAACATCCTTCTAAAAAGGCTGATTTAATTGTGTTCACTCACAGTTATTCTGATAGTATTGGCAGACTTAAATGGGTGAGTCAAATCACAGAATAAAGAAGTATTTGGAGACAGTGATGTCAAATAAAGGTTAACAAGGAGTGACACCGTTTGAACAGTGCATTTTTGTAATATATAGTCTCACAGTTTGAAAAATGTAATCCCATGGCAAGCTGGGCCCAACCATTTTGAATTCTTGTCCAGTTTAAAACATGATTTGCTCTTTTTCCCACCACTAGCCAACATAAGCCAAGCCAGGCAAGGTAAACCAATTAAGAATCTTGGTTTGCCATATGCTGCAAATGTCAGTCAGTTAATGAGAGATGATTCCTACATCATGCAATTATAACTGACCTGATTTCCCATTTTTTGTATCATTTTGCACACACCAAACATATCCACCTCTTATAGAATCCAACTGATGCACTCCACCAGCTTTTTCACTTTTTGCAGTGATGATGAGGCAAAGCAGTCAAAATTTATCAGCTCTGAGAAGTCTATCTCCCTAACACCTTGCTTCCTTTGCAGTGGCAGTCAAAAGTCTTTTTTCCTCCTGATGCCCCCATCTAGCCTGCGTAGTTGTGCCAGAGCAATGCACCAACAACATTCCAGCCGACATTTCTGAAAGACAACCTACAGTTAAAAGCTGAAAACTGCTTTTCACATTCCTCAAAATTTCTGTCCAGATATCAGACCCTGAATTTTAAAAGTTATTTATTATATTAGATTGTGTATTTATTGAATTTATACCCCACCTTTCTCCTGTGATAGGATTCAAGGCAGTTTACAGAATTTTTTTGTAAAGATTAAGCTAAAATCTAAGTTTACAAAAGTTTACAAAGTTATCACTCTAAATTTTGCAAAACTCTCAAAAAATATCTTTCCAAGTTCAGTGCTAAACTGTTCCTTATTACAGGCTACACCTGCTTCTCCTTCAAGGCTTCATGTCATTAAAGCAGTTGCTGCAATGTGTTTTCAAGTGGTTCATCTTTCTTGAGAATAGGTTTCTGGCACAATAGTGCATCTATTGAGAACTATTTGATTAGAGCCTCTCAGTGGTAGGCTTTGTCCTTGGAATAAGAAAGTCAAGTAGAACTCTGAGGATGTGGAAACATATCACTTTCAAATGCTACTTAGGAAAGCCCAAAGAAAAGAATGTGGAAATTGTTCCACTTGTTAGTAGAACTGAAAGTCACATTGCACAAAATGTTATCTTCACCACATGCTCAATCTGGCTCATTTTCCATTCTATCTGCAGTCATGTGGGGATACTGAACTGTGAACTGGACATGTTACAGCTATTTATATAATTGTCACAATCATACAAACGCTGTTGTTTAATACTTTTCAGTTTACATTTTGTTGTTTATGTGAAAGAAGCTGTAATATTGTATCTGCTTACCTTGGATAAACCTTGTAAAATGCCATGAAGCTTACATGTGCTGGGAGTACCTGGGGACAAGTGAGAATGGTCAGGTGAGGAAGAAATTGTACGAGGCAAGACATATCATACACCAGGAGCATCCAAGCTTTTCTATGTCAAGCATCACACTCCCTCCTGACAGGACCCAAGTTCCTAGTGGATTAGGCCAGACCCAAAAGTAATCAACTCTCCATTCTTCTCTTTTCTCTGTTGCCACTTTCTCATTTCCTTCTTTTTATCTTTTCCTGCTCAGAAGCAATCACTTCCAGAGGACTTTTGAAATTACAAGTGGTCCTATGTCTATAAATTGTACACCAGTGCCTCATACTATCAAGAACTTGATGTGTGTATGTGCACATGTGTGTGTGAGAGAGATAGACAGTAGATGGGGCAGATAGACAGTCAGAGGGGCTCATTCTTCCATTTATAATAAATGGGCCACCTGTTTTGAGAAGCATGCAGTTCATTAATTTTGCTGAGGCACGATTGGTCATTTGGAATGATTTGATTTGGATAGTCCTATTCCAAGGATGGAAAAGTGTGTCCCAAAGTGACATGCAAATACCAAGCCTGTTTTTGCAGGCTTCAGCCTCTCCAAAGTCCCTAGTGTTCAGTTTTTCCAACCAAGAAAAGAGCAAAATGTTTATCCTGGAACTCTACAAGAGTGGCAACCTTTTTTTTTTTTAAAGGACACTCTCTCCTATAGAGGGTTGCCTGATTGAAAACTATTGGGGGCTCTTGTATAAAAGGTGCTGCTTCTCGCATAATCAGAAACAACCTTCTGGAATTACCTCATCCATTACAGAGGTAATCATTACAGGCACAGAAGCTCTCCTGGATTACATTCCAGTAACCCTGCCCCTCTACTATTTAGTATCAAAAGGTCGTCATTCTTCAAGACCAGGAGTGGACTTATGGCTGCTTCAGGTTTCCTTCCTTCCTTCTTCATCTCCTTCTTTTCTTCCTCCCTCTTTCTCCTCAGCATTTTTGGCAACCTGTGCATCCGCTTGAAGGTCCAAGAGGGAGAAAATTCTCCCTCCTCATCTGTTGCAGTTGGTCACCCTTTCTTATTCCAGTTAAAGTATGCTGACCTGTTCATAGCATAATATAGTAAAATTAAATAATAGCTAAGGGGCAGAGCCAGTCAGTGTAAAGAAGCATGGTAAAGAAATGGTTTTCAAATCTCCTCCAGGCATTTTGAATGACAGCATTCTCTCACAGAGGGAACTAATTTTCAGGAACTCTAAAGACATCTTATTTGAATAGGAGGTAAAGTTTTAAAGCAACTGTGTCCGAGGTAAAAAAAAACTACCAAGATATGTCTTGTGAAGATTAGATGTAGGTGAATGTTTAGATGTGGATGAGATGTATATTATGGCTAGAGAAAAGACAACATTTAAATACAGACAAGGGTCAGTCTGCCTAGTGAAATAAAATGATTGCTGTTGCTTATTGTCACAAAAGTGTTAGCTAAATTATGTGAGGTTCATATTTTTTAAACAGGAATAGCAGTACTATAATTTGTTCCTAATTTTGTTGAGCTGGTGAATATTCCATTTAAGTCTGTTGTTGTTCCATTATTAAAGACCTGTGAGGGTGTGCAATTCTATTCAAATATGAGAGGATTAGTGATGCAATTTGTTATCAAGGTCCAAGTGGCAGTAGAGAACTCTCTATGCTACCCAGGCTTTCTCCTGAAGTGAGCGACTGGGATGCACACAGGATAGATCAGTTTTGATCAGTATCATCCCCACCCCATAGTGGCAGCAACTTGAGGTGATAAAGGGGAGAGATATAATGACTCCTTGAGGGAAATGATGGCTCTGTGGGTGAGTCTCACCTCCTGCAAAAATTATCCAGGCAGTCTCCTCTTGGATGTTCATGGGCTTGGTTCAGCAGGACTTCTGCCTATGCAGCTCTGGCACTTTTGGAATGAGGTACCACAACTGCTCTAGCCGGTGCTTTCTGCTACCAAGGGAATATTCTGGAAATGACTGACTGGGTAGTTAACCCTACCTGGCACCAGGAGCACCACAGATGGATGACACTGGCAGAGGCATGGCAGGGCATGGTTTAGAGATGGGGCAGCAGAATCCAGCAGCCCTGATTAGTTAGCAACCCAGGAATCTTACCTTTCCCAGTCATGTCTGGGTCTGTCATGCATAAGTTCCCACTGTAAAAGAGGTTGAATATTTTTTCCAATGTAGAATGGTCATATTCAGTTCAAAGATTTGGAAGGAGAGTTGTGTAAGTGATGCTATCGTTCATGGATATGCATTGTACATGCAGACATGTGTACATCTGCTTGATTGTTCAGTGATGCAATTCAGTAATGAGGTGGCATTGCACAACCACTGCATAACTCTATTGTTGACATCCTGTTGGTTAATCCCAACTAGAACAGGCCCACTGAACCAATTGTTGAATGGTGAGTCAACATGCAGGGGAGTCTAATTGATTCAGTAGGTTTGCTCTACTTAGGAATAGTAATGCGTCTTAGTCTGGTGAGGATAATTTAAATCTGGTCTCTTTAATGTAGGATCTTGTCCAATGTGTTTGTAGAGATAAAGAAGTATCTTTTTATGTAAATTACAGAAACTGCACACACACACACACACACACACATGGCCTCTTGATCTCGTGCTGGAGGTCAGATATCTTGAATGGATTAGAAAATCTTTGATGTTCTGTCTCATTAGTAGCTACAGCTGCTTTGGACTTCTGATGTGGATGGTCCCATAAAAACAACCACTGAGATGACACTTCATCTGTTTATAGAAACTTGAGACCAGTTAAAGCTAGTCTCTCACGAGAGACAAGCTGTATTAGAGAAATTGTGAAAATGGCTACCATGTACATCAGAAATAAAGACTAATTTAGTGGATGGTTCCATCAATTTATCTTCCATTACAAATGACTGGCAAAATCTTATGAGATGCCCTATTACAAAAAAAGGATTAACCTGATAAAGTGCATTTGGAATAAACACATGTTATCTGTTTTTCCGGGACTTAACTGTGATGTTATCAAACCACAAGTTTGTCAGGTGATGCTGTTGGTCTGTTAAGTACATAGGTGTTTGTTTCAGTTACCCGGTTATTCTCCATTGTGTCTTTATAAGATCCACTACATTAGTAAAGAAATTATTCTGCCACTTTTTGAACCTGCAGTCAAATTCTTATAGTGGCTGTTCAGATTGAACAATCCTGGGGGGAAAAAAGAACAAAACCAAATCAATCAAACAGTTGTAGGATGCTTATCAATAGGTGACATAAAATGTTGGGTTTTCTAGAACATCCCCAGACTAGTACATATTAAACTTTTTTTAATAGTTCCATAGAACGTAGTATATTGAGTATCATAATGATATATCATTAAAATATCTGCTTTTGAAATGTAATAGGGATTTCCTCTCTCACACACCTATGTGAGTACTTGTATGTGGACACACACACACCTGTTCCCATAATACTTTCAAATTCCTCATTTAAATTTTCAGGAACCTGAGCTAATCAGTGGCAAATTGTCCTCATTATCATAACACCTTTGGACCCTCAGCAATCTAAAGCCATACAGATGTAGACTACGACGGTTAATTGCACCCAACTCTTTCCTCCCCCGCTGCCCTATCATTAGTAACAGTGTCATCTTTAGACATTCTTAAAAATAATGTTGGAATTTTAACTTGTGTCACTGGTATTACTTACATAGTCACTAGGCATGCAGTAGTAATAATATAGCAGTTTGAGCATTGTACTGTCACTCTGGAGACCAAGGTTAGAATCCCCACTCAGCCATGTAAACCCACTGGGTGCTTTGGGTAAGTCACATGCTCTCAGCCTCAGAGTCAGAAACAACTTGAAAGCAAAAAACAACAACAGTTTTCATCTTGTTATGTGTTAAAGGAACATTTTGATCTTTCCTACTCCATTATGAACTATAGCTTTGAATGCAGAATTATCAAATTATAGAAGAAACTGCACCATTCAGACTGAGTGGGAAATTTCTAGCAGATGCAGCTAGTTATGGAAAGGGGAAAAAAGCTGATGCTCCTTCTTTTACAGATCTATAAAGAAAGTAGACACTCTATGTTTTATGTGTGATAGAAGAATATTTGATAGGGACAAGCAACCAAATCCTCGAATTCTCGGCAACGATTCGAGATTCACGAATCTGAATCCCTGAGCCAAAATAGGCAAACCTAATTTTTCAAATCCACCAACCAAATAGTTTTTTGGAGACCGGGACGCCTGAAAACCTGGGAGACCAGACACACAAGGGGAGATTTCAAGTAGGTGAGTTATTAACCTTGGAATAATAATGGCCTTTGCTAACAATTTCAGAAGTTGCATTTGGGGTTGAATTCTAATATATTTAAATTGAACATTTAATATTTAATTTCAGCACTATTTTCTGTGCTGAAAATAAATGGCATGTATAAATGCTGGGGTCAGTGAGTCTGACGCCTATCAGAAGTAGTGGGGCAGAGGGCAAGATCACACAATCTCATCCAGTGATTGCCACATGGAGGCCAGTATACCTCGTTCCGCAAGAAGAGTGCCTGGCTGTAAACCTATAGTTAGAATAGGATGAGAAGAGAAATGTCTGTTATGGTTTCTCATGAGCCACATGACAAACCACATGTAGCAAAAAGGAAAAAATTGTTTGTAAAAATTGGCACCTCTGGGGCCCACCAAAGGCCTGATTGGCTGGAAGGTACAGTCTTCTTGAGATTTCAAGGACAGCTAAAAGATTCTTTTGCATAGCTCCCTTGAAAACCTCTTTCAGACACAATTCTGGGGTTTGTATTTTACAAGGTGTCACAGCCTTCTCTGCCAAGGTGCTCTGGTGCATCATCAAACTACAAACCCCAGGATGCCATAAGGAGCTATGCAAAGAAAATCCAGTTTTGACCTGGATTATCTCTCTTCTGTAGTATGTGGCCTGTCTACACAGGTAGGAAAATGTGGGATTAATCCACATTTTCCTACCTATATGTAGAAAGGGCCTTCGTGTCATTTTCAATCTGGGGAGATTGTGTGGCAAAACTATGACAATTGTCCTGGCCAGATTTCTTCAGAGGGAGGCTTGCCTTTGCTCAGAATCAGGAGGACTAGTTTCATTATTAACTGAGTGGGAAATTACACTTCTCCTGCATAGGAAATTCTTTTCCTCTATCTCTTATCACATCAACAAAAGGGTCCATCATATTCAGCATGGGGAAGAGCACATTAGAGCCCCCCAGCACAGAATTCTAAGTGCCCCAGTTGACTACAGATCCCAGGATTCCAAAGCATATAGTTAACTATTATTTTTCTGCAGTGATTTTAAAGCCTGCTGAATCTGTGGCTAATATATATTTGGACAATAAGTCATGCATAGTAATCTACCCTGACCTCAATGAATCAGTTTTATTGCCTGCTCACCCAAGACATTTTGATACCCATTGTGGATCCAAATGACAGAGTTTCCCTAAAAAAGCCAGCACTTGTTGCACTAGTAAGGCACAAGTTCTTTCTTTACCTAACTCTCGTCATATTACAACCTGAAATGTTGTGCTTCTCTCTTCAGTTTAATATCATAGAGTAAAAAAATGGTGAACTTGTATATATATGGCAGGTCACAATATGTGACTGGTGGTGGTTGTGTTTGGAGGCTTACAACTATTCCAAGTAAGAATTTAGTTGCATGAAAAACTTAGAAAATGAACATGCTATTGTTCCATAGTTCCTCTGGTGTGTAAATCCATAGGGCAACTGTCTTCCCAGAAACAACCTAGAAAGTCTAGCATGGATCTATCTATATTTAGTCCAGATTCAAACCTGGCCTGAATCAAGGAATGGATCTGGCAAAAGTATTACAATGAACTGCGTTCGTATCTGGAAGCAAGCATCATATACTGTACTGGAATACTTTTTAGCATTTTTTTAAGAGATTTTTTTAAGAGAGTCCCATGGCTATGAAAGTATAGGTGTTAAGTATCAGCCATAGCAAAAACACAGGGAGTCTGCACTGTGATCACAACTTTCAGGATTATTAGAACTATTAGGGAGATAAATCCTTTAACTTCTTTTAAAAACTAATTGAGACTTCAGATGGAAGGAATGCAAGGAATGCTTTTTGTTTTGTGGTTTTTTGTTTTGTTTTTGTTTTTGCATACCTATCAAAAAATTGAAATTGTGGGGGAAGTATTTATTATTATTTCGTTCTCTTAATGATAAAAGCACTGTTGGTATTTTGGATTTTGCATTTCCCAGCCTGAGCTCTAGAATTATCCATTACTTCAGTAAATGATATACAGAAGGTAATGAAATAGAATCCAAGCAATAAGTTCTGACTGATTGTAGAGATGAATTGGATGGAATAATCAAAAGAAAAGTGCATGCTGCTGCAAAATAAAAACAGAGCATTACTCCCCTTACGCTACATTAATTTGAGAATGTGTGCTGATCTACTCTGTCATTTCCAACTTGCAGAAACAGCCTTGACATTCATAATTACATTTATTAATATAGTAGAGTAGTTCTAACTGGTGGCAATTTGAATAGCATAAAACCAGATTTGGCTAGCCATTGAACTTCTACCAAACTCACTTGCAGTCAAGGTTTGGTTATGACAGGCAGCATGGAAA
Source organism: Cyclura pinguis (assembly GCA_030412105.1). Lineage (NCBI taxonomy): Eukaryota > Metazoa > Chordata > Lepidosauria > Squamata > Iguanidae > Cyclura > Cyclura pinguis. The sequence goes on from CM059601.1 coordinate 190,445,174, forward strand.
TGACTTGTGCTTTAAGTCAGTGATCTTTTCAGTGATATGAGTAAATGCTTTCTGATGCTATTCTCATGTCATTTCAAATTCCAGAGCCAATTACATATTATCTGCAGCACACAATATGTGGCAATATTGAGGTATACAGTCATGAAACTTAGTTTCTCTGTACAGTAATGCGTAGAACACTACAAGGTCATGTAAATGTTACTTCTAGGGATTCCCTGTTCAAGAGAAAATGGCCTGGTAAGCTATTGTTAATAGCTGTTAAGGATAAAGACAGCAAGTATTAAGCCACATCAATCTGGTCTTTTCAACATGATAGAAACCATGAGAACAAGAGCTGAGATCATATTATTTGTAACATTCATCTAAGTGTTTAACAATTGCACTCCTTAGCACTGGACCAGTACTGAAAGTGTGGAGAAATGCTCTGTTTAACATTTTGCTTGTTAGTAATGACTATGCATGAAAGATAAAAGATTCTGTGGGAAGAACAGGGTCAGTTGTGAGGAAGTACTTTCCTTTATTATTTTATCACTTGTAGGGTGCTCACTAGTCTTCATCTTTTTTAAAAAAATTGTTTTGACAATGAAATCATATTCAGTTGCATATCATTATCATTTGGTGCCTGGAGTATCAATAGATTATCTGCATGACTGAAAGAACAACTACAAATGCAATACAATCAACACAGTTCACTTCAGGCTCCTCATATTTCCAGAGACTCAATTCATATAATTGAGCACTTTGTAGCCTTAAAGGGTAGGGTATTTAAAGGAGGGGAGACAGTAACTGCAAAGTATCCTGTACTAATCCTGGATGGGGGAAATGGCTACAAACTTTTATTGGTTATAACTGGCAGTCTTTCACATAGCATAGGACAGGATCAGGTTACTGGATTGTTTGTTTTACATCTGATATTCTCTGGCCCTCCCACATATTGGGAGAAAGTCTGGAGAATGGAAGGATAGAGGCACACACCACAACATGTACCAGTCATGTATGGTTCTTATGCTACCTAGGATAAAGACTGGAAAGGCTGCTTCTAAGCTAGAACTGTGCCTTGAGGCCCTCATCTCTGAGGTCCTTTATGGAAACCTCCACAAGGCATAGCACATAAGTTCATCATATTTGTTCTCATAAAACAATGCAGCAAACAAAATATGTGTGGATTTATTTGGTGAATGCTTTATGAATGTGATGCCAATGTATATCTAGGTATCTCCAGGTGTTAATTCTTCCCTGGGCCTCACAATTTGCAGTTAATGCAAGTCTTCGGAAGGAAAATACATTACATGAGTAAAAGTGGATAGATGAGGACTAGTAGAAATGGTGGATATATTTAAATCCCTTGGAGAAGAGTCCAAAAAATATTACAGACCCTCCAATAATTTCAAGACCAAGATACTAACCTATATAACTGATTATCCAGGTGGCCCACTGAGATAGCTCGCTGTGCATTGCCCATACTACCAAGATGCCTCCCACTTCCTCTTCACTCCAAAGAAGTCCAAACAGATGCTGACAAAATAAAAGGAATTGACCAACCTACCAACCACCAAACCTATTCTTTACCTGAAATACATCCAAATCTGTGCTTTGGTTCTGGAGATATCTGCACAACAGTGAATTCATAAAATATAGGAAGTCACAATTTTTTTGTTTATAGAAGCATTACACAATTCTTTCTCATATTTGTTCCTGAAGGTTTATTTTGTACTTCATCTCTGTAAAAATGGTAGAAAATAGAAAAAAGAAATCTAACACAGGTTGCATTTCCTTTCCTTTGTTAAAAAAAAGATAAGAAAGAAACAGAAATAGATATTTTACTTTTTTATTTAATTGGATTCCATTGCAAGATGAAAACAGTCTAGCCAAAAGTGTGAAAGGTTCTAATCAAAATGGGTTAGCTGGATCTGGTTGTGGAGGTTGTGAAGAGCAGGCTACCTTTAAGCTTTCCATTAGCAGTAATAGTCAGTCTTATATTGATACAATTATAGTAAAAACAGTGTGTTGTAGTAGGTAATATTTTTAGTTGCTAGGTTCCCATCGAGAATACAGAATACCTTATGGCATAGGTCGTGTAAGTGATGTAACTCAAGCTTTGTTTAATAAGACACAACTGCACAGAGTTTTCAGATATGCATTTCCACCTATGAAGTCTTGAAATCCATGAATTCATAGCAATGCATCCATCACAGTGTACATGGCCACATGGACAGTGTACCTGTCTGGTATTTTAGAATGCAAAATACATCCTTCAGAAGTATTGTTCAAAGGCTCTAAAGGGACAAGAAACTCATTATTCTCTCTCATATTCCAATCCAGCATACATTTTAGACTACAGCTCAATCAGTATTGTTTGCCAAATGCAGCCTAGTATGACCTTGTCATTTTATTACTATTTAATACTGTGAAGTTTTGCAGCAGAATGAGTATGAAGCAGTTAGGAAATTGTCTATTGCAAATCGATAAGGAAACCCCATGGATAACAGATTTTATCATGCAATCCTAGGGTACAAAATAGAAAACAATTGTGGTACACATACTATTTTAGTCACTGCTGCACCATTATTATCTAATACCTGTGTAACAGAAAAATCTGCCAATAGAAATAGCTAAGCTAACATTCCTTTGTTTATGTTAGATTGCAAATCCAGAAGCAACATCCAACATAATGAAAGCATAATGTTCCAGCCATGTAGTTTTGTTTCCCACCTCACAACTTCCAAGCATTGTAATGCACTGCTGCAACCATTTCCTGATGGCAGGAGTGGGAGATATCCAAGTAGCACCCAATAGATATCCAAGCAACAGCTGGCTGCAGTACTGCAGTTGGGAAATGAGAGATCCTGGATCCCCAGAAAGCAAAGTCAGCTTCCTTCTCCTCACTGCTGAACTTCAGTCAGGTGCTTTCTCAGTTCTCCTCACCATGGCAACATGGTCTGGTATTTGGGAGCTGCCAGGATAGGTGGGTGATGGACAAGGAGGTACTGAATACCTCCTTCTTCAGTGTCTTAAAAATGATGCATGTGCACATAAACCAAGATTATGCATACACAAATTTTCTTGCACTTTTTTTTTAAAAAGAAACCCTTCAAACCAATGCAGAAATAGGAAAGAATGAATTTATGAATAAAAACACACAGAAGTGATGCAGATCAGAAAGAAACAGATATATCCAGCTCTGCTGGTTGTTTTTCACTCCTTTGAACACAATATTTTGGACTTGTCTTTGAATGCAGCATTTTTTCCACCACATTGTCAAGCTCCAAAGGGTGAAAATGTGAAAAAAATGAAATTCGGTGCAAATATAATGAGAAAATAGGTCAAGGACTGAATTATTTTCCAACCAGAATTTAACTGGGGTGGAATAAAACAGATGACAGAACAAAACAAATCACAGAATAGAACTTTCTGCTCACCCCTCCTCCATGAACCTAACTCCAACATGCTAAGAAATGTCTTTTTTTTTCCTTTGGGTAATTCAATGAGATGGTTTAATCAATCTGAGACATGTGGGTACAAATAGCCTATCATGTGGAACAGCATTCTTCCATTTTGGACTACTTTTATAACATCTGAAGCAAGCCTGGTTTGCACATTCCCAGGAAAGTATGTATTAAGATTTATTTTCCTGCATTTCTACTATTGACTCTGTGTCCCATTTCTCTTCTTCCCAGCTTATTTCACATTCACATCCCATAGCAACTCCCCTGTGAAGCACACAGAGTCGTTTATCTTCATTCCGTAGTTGAAATCTAATGTGACTCCCTTGTCTATGTTTTCTAATGCAGCTTGACCAAGCTGGCTGAAAGTTAACTAGTAGATCAAATGAGGAAGCCTATGGGTTTCATTAAAAAGGGCTTTGCTTTGCATTGGGAATGGGGAGGGGGGAAGGGAAACATCTTAGGGGGAAAATCCTTTCATTTCTTCCCTGAAAATTTAGAAACCAAAGAGATCCAGTTTGGCTTAGAAGACAGTGTTAAGTTTTAACAACTGCTAGCATGTTCCTCAGTTACGTTATTGAAAAGCTTCCTATTTCATTTCTGTCATGAAAAGTGTGCCTGAATTTATGCTTACTGAGATCATTTTAATGGTTTGTTTAATTTGTTTCAATTGATGATTGTTAGTCACCCTGGGCACTTTTTTAAAAAGTGAAATGTGTATGAAGAACACAAATACATCCATATGTACATACAACTGATATACTTGGGCTTTTAGAATCGCATGTTTTCAAAAATGGGCTGGACACATGGTGATTAGTATCATTTAGTCCTGTTGCAATTTTGTGGTAATAAGAGTACAGTCCAAATGACAAAACCTGAAGATAGGCATGGCCTCACTGTGATACCTTTGGCAAATCACCTTTATTCAGACTGTGTTCACATATACAGGACAAAAATATTAGGGTGCCCCACAGAAAAGTGGACCTGTATTGTAGTGGTTATCTACATCCCTTCTATGCAAAAGGTCCTAGGCTAGCTGCTGGTTTCAAGAGTTTCAAGTAGCAGTGTTTAGCTACCTAAGACTTTCATGAGCTACTCCCTGTTAGAGCAGATTGTACAGATCTCAGTGGTCTAGGTGAAACATTGAGGGTAGCTCAGTAAATATCAGGATGAGCATGGTGTAGTGGTTGGAGCATTGGACTATGACCCTGGAGACCAGAGTTCAATTTCCCACTCAGCCATGAAAGCCTACTGGATGACCTTGGGCAAGTCACACACTTTCAGACCCAGAAAATTAAGGTGATAGGTTCACCTTAGAGTTGCCATAAGTTGGAAATAACTTGAAGGCACACAATGACAACAAAAGGCTGTTAATTGATTGCTGCAATATTACAGGTAAAACGACCATTATAAGTCCTCACAGATGTAGCTGTCATTTTTCCTTAGACACAAATTTTTTGCTATAGAGGGACTGTACACTTTCAGCTAATAATAATGCAACAATAAGGAGAAATATTCTAGCTCATTTCGTTTTAGACAAAGATCCTATTCCACCCAGACCAGCGAAAGATCCTGCACCCTCCTTGCTTTCATTCCATCTCATAATGCTGCAAAACCACAGTGAACAATGGGCTTAGTCAATCTTTCAGGACCTGTGTTGCCGTACTTCCTACTTGTACCACTTCCTGTTGCTCTGCAGAATTTCAAAACAGAAAGAACAGAAGCAAGAAAGAACAGAATCCTATACTGATCAGTGCAGTGAAAGGAAGGGAATAGATTTCACTGGCTCCAGGCCACTGTCCAGCCCAAATAGTGTCTAATAGTGAAAATATCAGGCCCTCTCCCAAATAATATCTTGGAGAACGCTTACTTGGACCTGCCTGACTAGTGTCACTGCTGGAAAGGGTAACCATTTGGTGGCCTCCATAGAAAAGACCAGAATGTTGAGTGATTGGCACCTTATGCCAGATCACTGCATGAGATAAGCTATTTAAGACTGATCTCTTCATCCTGTGCCCTCTTTCATCTCCACAGCACCACCCACCCTCCTACCTTCAGCACAGTGTAAGACTTCTCTGGTTGGTTTGGGCCTGGGATTTTTCCCTTTTTCCTTTCCCCCTGCATCCCATACTATGTAGCAGGACTTGGACTATTGGCTCTAGGTGGTGTCAATAAATAGGTTTCCCTTTGACAGGTAGTGGGGGGATTTAAGACTTTTTCATCTTTTGGTACAGGATGGGCCCTGGGGCTCCTTTTAGGGTTCTGCATCCCATGGGGTGAAGAAGGAGGTTATCCTTGAGGCTAACCTGGGATTCAGATGCTTACTTATATAGTTGTGCAACGTAGGTGAGAGTCCCTGGGCTACCTTCCAATTAAATTGGACTGGGAAGCAATCCATATTATTGGGGTTGTCCTCAGTGCTTAGGAGTTTTACCCAAGGGAAGGATAAGGAGGTTATCATGAGGGTTGACTCCTGGGTCTCAGCTGGACCCACATGAGGATTCTCTCTCCTCTTGCTCCATTTCCAGGCTAACCAAACTTAATTAGATTAGGTCAAGTAAAGTGACTCTTATTTAACGCAAATTTTTTGAGTCTAGTCTTGTTATTTCATGGCTAATCACCAATACTCTATTATTTCCTTTAAAAATAGTACTGAAGTTTTATTACTCTAAAAAATAAGTCATTATAGGACATACCATCACTTGCACCACATTATGCTGTAAGAGAACCGTTATCTTTTTAGGATTACGTAGATTCAGCCAAGCACTTTTACTTCTCTTATCATATTGCATTTTTAACAATGTAATTAATTTTTAAAGCTAGTTGAGTAGTATGAATGCTTTCATTATGAAAACCTGAAATGGACCAAAAGTAACTTTTTATACTAATTAATACCTTTCTCCTAATTCCTTTTTATACCACCATTTTCTCTTCTTTACTTAAAATGTACTTACATGACTTACATTCTTTACTTAAAATATACTTACATGACTCTACTTTAATTCTGTTTACTCAGCTCAATGTAGTACCAAAACAATTACAGCATTTTAGAGTACATTTAGAAAAGGCATAGCCTATTATTATCCTTAAAGGGCTGGTTATGTAGAACCAAATATTATTGTACATTGTGAATAAAAATAAAGGCAAATAATCACCGTACTATGGGACTTTTTTTAAAAAAAAATAGAACAGTTCACTCAAAAAATGTTCATTGACAAAATTGCTCTAAATATGAAGTCATGGGTATAGTTGAGGATGTTAAATGGGGTCTAGGCTATTTTCCCATATGAGCATGCCTGAGCACTAAGGCCATTACCACACTGTACCCTTTTCCATTGCCCTCCTGTTGCAATGATAGCAGTGCCTTTGTCAGGATGGGAGCATGATGCGAATGCTCCCCTTCGCACCCAGCCAGCTTCCTGTGGATGGGAGCACAAGCTACACAAGCCTTCCTTCCACAATGCAGCTGCCTCTTTCCCATGCTGCACTGGGGAAGGAAGCACCCACATCATGTTTCTACCCATTCTGAGTGGCTGATGGAGACAGGATTGTTGCATGATTGTTGGCCATTTATGGATTTTTTCCATTAATGAAATATCCTGTGATTGTGACAAGTGGGAGCGCATTGGCAGCAGGACTGTGATGACATCATGTGAAAGCACAACTCATGGATGCTGCCAACGCTTCCCTATCATGCAACAGTGATGCCATGCAGAAATGGCTTAAGATTTCCAGAGAATGCACTTCTCTCTGCCCTACTACCTTCACAGGCACTTTTGGTGGGAACATAGAGGACGGCCTTCTCTGTGGCTGCCACTGGACTTTGAAACTCTCTCTCTAGCAAGGCTACAATGGCCCCATCGTTGCTATCTCTTCAGCTGCAGGTGAAGACATTTCTCTTCCAGCAAGCCTTTGGGAATTGATTGTTAACAAGGGAAGAGCTTTTTAAGATAATGTATTGCTTTTAATCTTTGTTTTAAAGTAATATTTCAAATGGTTTTAATTCTGTTGTTAGATTAATGCTATTTTAATCTCAACTTTTATATTGCCTCATACAATATTTGTTTTTATAATAATTTTTTGTCTTTTGTAAACCATATTGAAATCTATTCTGGGAAAAGGGGACATGATAAATAAGGGATGGATGGATGGTAGTGGTTCCTGCTGCCCCCTCCCATATTCCGGAATACATGGGATATTCCTCATGACCACATTTTTCTGATTGTGAAATGATAACACCAACAGATCCTTCTGAAAATCTGTTTCTCCCATCAGTGAGATTAATCCAATTATTTTCCTCAGCTAGAATAAACCTAATGTGAACATGGTAAGTCAATATTATGTACATCCCATTAATTTATTGGATTCATTCTAGGTGGTGTAATAAGACAATTTAGCCAAACATATTTCATTGTTCAAATTTTTATTCCATATTCTCCTTCACATGAAAGTTTTTTCAATCTTGATGCAAATCTCTGTTTTCACTACCAATATCTGTTTAGCTGGTGTATCAAATAGAAAATGGCACCACTTTTTGAATGAGTCAGAAGGGAAACAGTTGCGTATGCCAACTGTTTCTGTTTCTGGAGATTTCAGATCTGAATATAGTGGTACATGCTTTGATTACATTTCATCTGAATTACGGTAACACGCTTTATGTGGGGCTATCTTTGAAAATTCTGAAATTTGGAAATGTCCTGAATTTTTTTTCAACTTCCTTGTTGCCATAGCTTCACAAATTACTGGTTCATTTCCAGACACAATTCAAAGTGATTTATAAAGCCTTATGCAGGTTGGTTTCAGAATGTATCTCCCTATATAGGCCTGCCAGAGTTTTATGATCATCAGAGAAGGGATTTTTCATGATCATGGACATATATGATGATGACACATGTGGCTTTTCCAGGGAGTGAAACTCTTTAATCTATGTTGTAAATTGTGTTGCATCGGGAGAAAGCTAGGATACAATAGACAAAAATTCCAGACAATCTGGCACATGGCCTAAGAACAGCTGGAAGGAAAACAAAAGAGTCAGATGCCACCAATTTGGCTTCCATTTGTTTTATTTTCACACACAGGCTTTAAGATGCTTGGTGTGCTAACAAATCACACAAAAGTTTGGGAAAAAATATAATTGTATGCGTGGATCATACTGTTTGATCTGCTGTGGAACCCTGGAGAGACTCAAAATAGGCAACTGTTCTTTTTCTACGTCTGCAACATAAGCTAGACAAAACAATTTTTTTCAGAAATGTTGGGATTATAGTCCCAGTTCTCTCTCTCTCTCTCTCTCTCTCTCTCTCTCACACACACACACACACACACACACACACACAGATAGACACACATATTCACACACACACAAAATAAGAAAGGTATGAACGCAAACCAGGACATCGTTGCTATGGACAGCACACAGAACAAGATTTCACTCCAGGTGAGGTAAATGAGATAAGGTCAGTATTCAAGATGAAAGCTGTAAGAATTCCTGAAGTTGGTCTATACTTAACAAATGCCTCTATGGAATGCAAATTGTGTTTTTAATTGACTTGCAGACTCTTTGTGTTTGTATATGGTTCATATATTGTACAAAAGAAGACTAGATGTGTCAGACCAGTGCTTTGTATCCTACTTCTTGTATGACTATGGATGTGTAAGGAAGTTTTTTAATTGGGATTATATACCACACCTTCTTCCACCCAATCATAATAATTAGATTTTTAAAGTCTTTCCATTTACCAGCAAAGTTTGAGTGATCTACATCAATAAGGAGTGAAATCATTTTTTAATGCAATAAGTTTGTTACTTTCAGTAAAAGCAGAGAATAATAAAAGTTTATAACAACATATAACCATTTGGCTTGTGGTCAGCAATATCACCTCTAATATTGCAGACCAATATTCATAAATTTTTGTACACTGAATCTACAATTGAAGAAATGTCCCCTTTATACCAAAATCTTCTCTGAACATAGAGGAAGATGATAGAATTTATTCTATTAAGCCTAACAGGGTGAATTGCAATCCATACACAATCATTCTTCAGCATTCTTTAGTGGCTGCCAACATAGATTTCGAGGTGGGGAGACTGTATCCCATTTGGGCACTTTTGTTGTCCCCAGAGCCCCACCCTGCCGCAATTTTTTAAAAAATGCATTTTTGCCCAGATAAGCCTTGGAGCATATGCTAGGAGTGTAGAGGACGATTCTATCAGAGTTTGTTCCCCCTTGAGTTATTTTAGGCCATTAGGAACACTTTTTTTTCCCTATTTGAAGTGACTTGGAAACTAGCTTCTGGATCTCAAGGAAAATTCAGATTGAAGAAGATATATGGAGACTGAATGATGAATGAGGTATCATATTATACTCTGTAGTGCAGAGGTTGCATGCTTTCTTTTAGGGATATTAAAGACATATGAATGGAATCCATTTTGTATTAAAATTCAGATGTTCCAGCACACTGGTTACTACATAAGGTCAAACAGAAGGAATGCACACAGAATCTACAAGGAGATGGAAACTATCACCATTCAGCACAACCTATGCATTAACTTACATAAATCATTCTGCAAAAAGTAATATTGTGTTTGAAATTTTCCAAAACTTGGTACACAGTCTTTCATCCATCAGTGGCTTGCCATTGGGTTAACTGCTTGTATTCTGTTCTGTCTTCTAGTTCCTCTCCGTTCCTTCCTTCCCACTGAGATCCAATTTCTAAGCCAGCCCTCTGGCACTAACTTTCTTTTTAAGGTATGGTGCAAGAGATGCACAACATATATCTCCACAAATCATAAGGATACAAAGGCCAAATCGCAGTGCTCTGTCACAATTAATATTTATTATCCTTTTATTTCCTGTATGTTGGTAATAAAAGTGAGTAAGCCCTATTGAACCCCATTGAATTCAATGGGTTTGGCTTCTTTGTAAGCACACACAGACACAATATTTAGAAAGACTGCACTCCAAAATCCAAGGTATGTGTTATGTGTCTGTGTGTGTTCATGTCCACACCCACATATATATACTATTCAATCTGTAGTCTGAACAAATTAGCCATGTTGTATTCCTAAAAACATAAAGAAAAACATACATTCCTGGAACAGGGCAGATACGTATAAAACATTTAAGAGGAAAATTATTGCTGCCAGTCTGAAACTGAAGCATTCTGTGTCCAGGTTGGTTTATAACATGTTCGGCTACTCCTGAATTTTCTGGCTGGATCAGTCTGCAGTGTCTTTCATGTTCTTTAATTTGTGTTAGGATGTTGCATTTTGTAGTCCCTGTGTAGACCTGCCCACAGCTGCAAGGTATGTGGTAAACCTAGACACAGAATACATTTTGAAAGCACAGAAATTCTGGACCATTCTGACAACTACTATGTCAGGCTACACAGAAACGCCACTGAAATCCATAAACACATGGACAATTTCAACAGGAAAGAAAAAATTCAGAAAGTAAACAAAATTTGGCTACCAGTACTGAAGAACACTAAAATCAAGACTCAAAAATATGCCAATGAACACCACCCAGATTCTGGAGGTCCCTCTACAAGAAACAATACAATGGATTGCTAATGAACTTAATGCACTGTTATGCATATCCCCTGACTAACAGTACAACCCTGGGGGATATCCCATTTAACAATAGGCCATCACATAGGCCAACTGTAACATATGCAAATTGCTATCTCCCATCCAGGGACTACACAAGTATATATACTCTGTCTCACTTCCATGCCACCAGATCCTCTAAAGATGCCAGCCACAGCTGCAGGTGAAATGTCAGGAGAAAATACTAATAGAACACAGCCTCAAAGCCCAGAAAATCCCCAAAAACCTATGGATTCCAACCGTGAAAGCCTTCAACTTTACGCTGAACTCTATAATGGCTCAAATAGAGAGGCCACCAACTGGAATCTGTTTAGGGCTTTACTATCTGATAATTTTTGAGCTTTCTCATAAATTCTGTACTGGGAAGTGCTAGTTCAACTTCTATCAAATTGGGATTCTGATAAGCATAAGACTTTCCCATTTATATGCTTGTAATTCTGTATTTTAAATTCTCTGTCTCTTCTTTCTCACCACAGGAAGCAAGAGGGACACACAACTTTTAGTGTACCTTTTATAATACAAAAGGCTGCACATTATATACTTTATTTGTATACTTTCACAGCTATATGTGATGAAACAAGTAAAACAATAGTTTTTAAAATCTATAGAAAATCCATAGGCAGAAGAAAGGGAAATGATTAACTTGTCTTGATGATACTGAAGTAAATGAGAAGGTTCATCCTTCTAGAAGACCCAGGATGGATGAAGGCTGAGTCATATATCCCAGCCTTTATTTTTCTTCAGTGACTGACTTAAGATCCTGTGTATAAAGTCTGCCTTCCAGAGTCAAGCATAAAATCTAAATCCATTATCAGTTTTCTCACTGAAGAATAACAAGTTTTCACCCTGCTCGCTTGAGCTGGACCATCATAGAATACTAGCTTGCAGTATTGATGTTTCCTGTCATTTAGTGTTACTACAACTATGATGATGATGAGGATGATACACTTTTTATTTATTTTGCTTGTTTAATTGTCAATCACAAAATCTGTCTGGGTAAGGTACATGTTAACAGAGATTAAAATTACATTTCAGGGTCAATGCATAGTGAAACCCTTTAAAACAAACAGCCATATTGGCCAATAAATAAATAAAATAAAGTAAGATAAAATAAAATAAACCTTGCTAAAGGTGGGGGATGGGGGTGGTAAGAGAATTCAGAATGGAAGTCAAAGGAATAAGAAGTATGTGTGTGTCCCTTTCAGAGACAAAGAAGATGAGGATAATACTGGAGAGGTCTCCTCCAAATACTGAAGGAAGATGAAGAATAGCTGTTCCTTTTTTATAGTCGATAAGAATCAAATGTTTAAGAGTTAGAGCAACAGACTTTGATTAAGTATGAAAGGAACACTAGTTTCATTGGTAAAAGTGAACAAGCTGGGTAAATTGCGCTGGCCGTGTGATAACTGAAGCCCCTGTCAGAGCTACTGAGGATGAGCAGCAGCTGTTGGTCCCTGTTGCTCAGGGTGGAGATGATGAGCACCAGCTGTTTGTCCCTATGGCTTTGGCTGGAGATGAGTCCTGCAGCTCAAGAAATCCCCCTGCTGCCATGGACCAAGCAGGCTCAGATCTTCCTCTGCCTGCTCCTTTAGGGCAACAGGGAACCAGCTGTGATCCTGAGGATGCCCTGTGGCCTGCGTCAATCAGCCCACAAACAAGGCGGAGACTCAAGAGAGCTGAGCAGAGGGAGGCTTCCTTGATTAAGTTTAAGAAGTGGTGACCGGCCACACCTATGTCTGGGCTATATAACTGCCTGCCTGGAAGCTTTCCTTTGCTTGTGGAAAACTTTCTACAAGCTGTCTCCTTGCTTCCAGCACCTGATACCTTGGATTGATCTCCTGACCCCTGGATTTTGGACTCTGACTATGGCTTTTGCTTGTTGCTCTGCCTTAGGTAAATGGACTGCCTATGAGTAATTGCTTGCTTTGACTCCTCCTGGTATGACTTTGCTATCTCTTCCTCTCCCTTCTCTGGGCTGGCTCACTGTCCAGGTCTCTGACCTTGACAGTCAGGAGATTTCCAGAATTTCACACCAAAATGAAACTGTGTACTACTTTAAATACCTAACACCCAGCTTAAAGAGGATCCTTATCTATATTTACATGAAAGTGTAATTATTATGGAGGGGAAGAAGTAAAGATAAGTTGAAGAGATTTTAAATTCTTCCCATCTGTTTTGTATTTCTACACTGCCCCCACCTTTCAGTGGGATTAAGAACTAAACAACAGAAACAACCAGGTTCCCCAACAAAAACAATCTAGTTGCACTTTTCCTCCCTTACCATGCTTGGTGCACAATGGGCCATCTATAGCCCTTGCACAATGCACATATACATCCATATGCAATGGGCCAACTCCAGATCATAACTCTGTGCTGTTATTTGAATGTTTTTTTAAAAAAACAAGGACTCTAAACTTCATGCTGCATATTTAACATAACAGGTAGAAGGTCTCCATATTGGTAAAGAAGAGTATG